>OZ034967.1:60899711-62208212 GCA_964030785.1 Siderastrea siderea
TTTACTTGCAGTCATCTCACTATTGCCCTGATTTCATCAAATCCTATGTCTTCTTTCATGTTATCGGTTGAGAAATCATGTTCCTTTTCTTATAAAACATTTTTGTTGAGCAGAATTTGTAACGTTGTAAAAGATTAACGAGTAAACAACTTCGCCAAGTCTCAGTTCTGTACGGTATTCCGTTGCTGAGTTATTTGCCGAAACGTTCGACTGAAATTTATGGGGCTCAGTATGGAAACGCCATGTTGGTGTTCCTCCGAGGGACACAAACATGGCGGCCGGAAATCAATAAAAACCACTTGGAATTCAATTCTGCTCTTCAAGCGATTACTATACATTCACATTAATTTCCCTTCCTCCCTCTAATGCTTTAACTGTCCAAACTGTTAAAAATCAAAAGGAGAGTCCCTTCTTGCATAAGAGAAAGCTTTGGCACGGACGCCATGTTGATGTCACGTGGGGTGAAAAGCCAGAAATTAAAGACGCTGTGTTTTCTAAACGAAAGACGCTACCGGGCTGGAAACTTGTGAAAAGATATATTTTTAAGTCTCCTTCAACCTAGTGTGGATATAAAATCAGAAAACATCGCAATTTATGATTTTAGAATTTTATGACGTCACGTGAAAACTGCCATATCGAAAATAGATCGCCTAGCTGTTTCAGGTTATTTGATCTTACTATTGTAGACCAAGCAATTTTTATTTCTGCTTTTAAGCCAAATTGTAATTAGGTCCTTAGAAGACTTATCAAAGTTATAATCTCCTTTTTTATGACACGTCTGAATTTTCTGGGTTCGATTTACAGGAAAAATGTTCTTCCCTCTCAAGGGGGGGTTTTCAAGTCAAACAAACTTACTTGATTGATTTCTTGATGTAAATTTCATTGCTAGATTAACACGAAGCCGTACAATAGATGGCTGACGAGCAGACTGTATCAAAATAAACCTTCGTGGGATGAGGTTTTCAATCGAGTTAGCAGCGAAAATCCCAGGTAAACGTTACAGTTCGCAAAAATAAATACACGTTATCTATACGTTTCACATCTCGCTCTTTTGTGTGCCTTCCTATCAACAATTCCTTGCAAACCTCCAGCAACTTCACACTTTTTTGGCTGAACTGCTGAGAGGATAATGGCGCAGATTTTCACTTCGAAAGTGAGGTTATGAGGTAAAGTTAGCAAAGATGATTACTGGATATGTTAACTGTAAATGAACCATTGAATGATTGGATGCAAATAATCAATACATCAATACTGTTTCAATTCAGCTATCGGCGGGAGCCACGAGAATGGCTCCTTTTAAAACGACGGCAAACTCGCGTCTCTTGAAATTCCCGGCGGCTAAGTTTAAAATTGAGAAATTTTGGGAAAATATGGAACAGTTTACATTTCAAAACCCAATATCCAGTGGTACTTTGTTGTAGCGTGAAAGATCCTTGTCCTTTTAATCCGTTGGTTTGTCATGTTCGTCACCGCTGTTTGCTTTTTTTTTCTATTGAAGTTGAGATGGCCGAAGAATAAGAGTGTTCACGACTTAGTTTATGAGCGGTATGGCCATGAGACGCTGAAAATCGTCAGGGATAATGAAAACGATCTTTCACGCTACAACAAAGTATCACTGGGTATTGTTTTTTTTTTTTTACAGAAATGTAAATTGTTCCATGTTTTCCCAAAAATTTCTCAATTTTAAACTTAGCCGCCGGGAATTTCAAGATGGCTCCTCTTGTCGGCTAAGTGATGCAGGTTGCTGTGACTGTTGTAACATGTGAAACAGGTGTAGCAGAATTGCCTGAAGTTAGTTCCTTAGTTTCTTCTCTCCCATAACTAATTAATTAGTTTGTTTATCTTCTTTTAACAGGACTAAGGTTGGCATATTTTACTGTGGAAGCCGGAAGGTTAACTCGGTATTGAAAAAGACTTGTCAGCGGTTCTACCCAACAAGAACGAGATTTATTTTCAACAAAGAAATCTTAACGTAGTAAAATAAGGATTTTACACAGAAAAAAAGAAAAGAAATAAAAGTATTTACTTTTTGAAGTGATACATGCTGAGGGTAAATAATTCTGCGATAAGTTACATCTCTAAAGAGGTTTTCTGGCGTGCATTTCTCGAAAGCCCCGAAACGATAATTCACACTGAATTTTGTAAACAACGAAGTTAATAGGCATGAAACTTTGCTTTAAGTTAAATATTTCTTATTTTAGAGACATCTTAAAATAACAGGTTTGTAGAATGAGTTGTTCACGTTTTTACAAATGGCTCTTTGGGCCCGAAAACTTTTCGGGCTTTCGAGAAACAAGCCGCCGGTTAGCTTAGCCAATCAAAATGCCCACGGAAAATAATCTGGACGGTTTCTGCACAAGGTATTCCTATATCCCTTGGATATGACATTAACTACCTTGTAGAATAATTTTTAAAAATATCAAAAAATTTTCTCTTTAAAGATCATTTCATAATTCTCTTTAAACCTGTTTTCCTTATTATGTGTCACTTAAGAAGAGAAATTAGGTGTGATCGCTCAGCAAGTTTGTGGCTCGAACGGTGGTGACATGCTAATACAGTTTTCATAATTTATTAACAAAGTGGAATTGAATTTACTTGTTTTCATTTCTTGCGGTTTGAAATGGGAAGTCCTCGTGTTGTCGGCAATTACTGGCTGCTTCATTTCTTAAAAGTCAGTTTCTGGACATTCAGAATTGTCCATACTTCCTGAAGGCGATTGTCTTTGAATCAGAAAATACTTGGAGCCGCTGGCACTTGACACAATCGAAAATGACTTGGTTATTTCACCGGGCATTCTTCTAATCGGTGGCAATTTCTTTTTCTTGACCTTTTTCGCCTCAGATGAAGAATCCTTATCTTTCTTCGCTTTTTTCTTGGGTTTTCTTTTCGATGGCTTGCGTCGTTTTGCTGTCTTCGATATATCTGGAAGCTTAAGAGATTCATGATTTCCCTCTTTTATGAGGACCTTTTCGTAACAGTTCGCTTGGTTTATTGGCGGCAATCTCAGATCTTGCCAACGGAACTTGCAAATTTCTTCTTCGAAATCAAGTGGCGTTATAATCGGCATAATCTGACCTGTTCTTTCAGCTCTTGTAGAATATTGAGTTAAAATTTTTTTTCAGATGTCTTACATTTTTAGGCAAAATTCAGCTTATTAGCGAGAATTCCCCTTTTTTGTTGCTGTATAGCTCGTTACGGTCATAATGACTGAAAGCTGGTCGCTGATTTGCTGTTTTTAAAGTACTGAATTAACACTTAAAGATATGCAAAGTTTTTCACAATTACGGCATAGCTCATTAACAGACTTGTTTTGATTCAACACCTGTCAAAGGGAAAAAAAGGGAGAAAAAGGAAACGAAAATATTCTTGTAGTGTAGGTTAATGGCTATAATTTCAAACAGATATATAGTCAAGTTGTAATCAGTTTTTGAACGCATATTCTCTGTTCTAGCTTCACTTTCATTTAGAGATACGATTTTTGTTATGATCTTAGTCATGTAAAGCCATATCTGCATTTCATTATGTTAAGAAAATTTGTGTGGTTATCATGGTAACCGAATCAACAAGAAAACTCCTAAGGACTTAATTAACTTTTCACGGTTTGTTTTTATTGATCTAAAAATCAACTGAGACACTGTGAAGTTAATCTAACTCCAAGCTTGAAAGTGGACAACGATTTTTTTTAATACACCAGTAAAGAAGAAAATTAAGCGTGAAATCAAAAGTGTGTTTTTGTTGGGAAATCCAAATCCGGGTTTTAGAATCAAAATCCGGCTTTTGCTGTTTTTTTGCTGAAATAGTGAAAAACGGATCGTCAATCCATAAAATCCACACATCGAATGGATTCATCAGATCAAATCTACAGACTCCACGGTTTTAATATTCATGATCTGAGGGTTTTGGGGGGGTGGGGGGGGGGGGAAGGATTACAAAAAAAGTACATCTGAAAACCGGTGTTCTGTGCAAATTTACTGTAATCTAGCCTGCGTCACAGACGTAATATAATGCTGGTATTTACAAGGTTAAATTTCTTCTGCGACAAAAGCTGCTGTGATCATGAAAACGAAAAGGTAACGAAAATTACCGGGTGTTGAACCGGGCGTTACATACTCCTTCTTCATTTCTGTGGCGCGCTCGGGAGTTGACGAGTAAGCTAAAGGGAGACTGGGTTTAGTCTTGGACCATAATGCAACACGATCTTGAAAATCAATATGGCTGGCGCTGCCGTCTATTCTACCTCTCAGTTCAAAAAATCTCACGAATCGGATAAGAACATAGTAACTATAGTAGGAATAAGTTTCGTCTGCTACCTTGATATGTTCTTAGCTGTTGAGTGAAGTGGCCGTGGTGTAAGTATCGCCAAGATTGTTTGCATTTGCTTACAAACTAATGAATGAAGGGTTCAGTTTCCTGTTTCCAAGGAAACTGTGGTCAGCTCCGGCGGGAAGTGAAATACGAAAATATGGATTCATCAAGTGTGTTGATAAGGTAAATTGACCATCGTAACAAATTCAAAGGATAACATTTGGAGTATTTCCCGTTTCGTCAGAGTTTTTGAAGTTCTCTATGGTGGTAAATTTACCTTATCAGGAGTTGATAAGTCCAAATTTTGTTGCTTACAGATTGGAACAGACATGTCCTCTCTTTGAGACGTCTGTTTGAACCTCACATTAAAATGCTTGCAGTAACGTGCAAGTAAAATGTTTGCATGTGGTTTATTTCAATCTTTCCTTTGATCAAATCTTAATCTTAGCTTGCAGAGTTCATCCTATTTAAAACAAGCGATAGTTCTACATGCTTGAACAAGCACAAGCACCTGTGTGCATTCAAATGGTTTTGCGACTTATCAATCCTCTTCTAATTCTTAACAATGTTCAGATTGATTTTCTCTCTTCTCCTTTGCTAGATATTTTAAACATTCCAGAAACCATTGCCATTAAGAAATGGGCAATAGACAAAGTTCCAGAAGAAGGGAAAGCCAGATTGTTCGTCCTAACCTGGCTTCATCTGTCAATCCTTCTCTTTCTCCTGAAGCCATAGACACACTTGCTAATTGTCTAAACAAATTACCACTTGTCCTGGATAAGAGGATTCGTGATGAGGTGATACGACGTGTGGAACTGATTGAGACAGAGGAGACCCCAGAATTTCTTCTCAATAAAGGTGAAGATCCACCTGGAATTCACGTGCTTGTGTCTGGAAATGTGATTGTCGTGAGTGAAAACCAGAAGTTTGTTTTGAGGGAAATCAAAGCAGGGGATTGTTTTGGGGAAGTTTCTGTGCTGTTTAATATGAAGTGCACTGCTGATGTGAAGACAACTAACAGGTACAACATATTGCAGTGTCTTCAGGGTTTATTTTGTTGACAGTAGTGGTGTCATGTCTGATTTTACTAAGTCTTGTCAAAATAATTCAGTCTTTACCTAAACCGGAAATTGTTCATAGTATAAGTTGGAATAAACTTTGTCATGTCACAGTTACATGCTTGTGAATACAGCTGACTTCCATTGAGAAATACAACAAGATGCAATAAATCCACAAATGTCAAATTTCTCGAGAAAAACAACCTGTCTTTATTGGCTTGGAGCAATGAGGAGTGGCTGTACTTGCAGGCTGCAGTGTCAAATGTGCATTAAACAAATTAAACGCAATATTATTTTGGAAGAAAAACACACTTTTCATCTTTTAATAATTTGACTTCTGTTCTTGTTGTGATGTCGCCACCAGTTGTCAGGGGCACCCAACAAAATTTTTCTCCTTTCTTAGATAGTTTCAGAGCTTTTTAAAGGCATATTTTTGTATGGTAAGACATATTGATCTGTTCTGCGTTTTTAGCTGAAAATTTAGGCCGCAGAAAATTTTAGAAAACAGAATCCTATCCACTGAATTTCCGAGCTGCTGATGGCTCACTGAAAATGCTAGTTGACCTTATTTTGCACCCTAAACGAAATATTTGTCCCTCTGAAAACAATAGGAACTAATAAGTTCTCTTGTTACGAAAGTCGAGGTGATGTTTCCCCAAAGAAATCTCTAGCTTTTGATGCAGTTAAATTAATTCACCTTAACAGTGGATTATTTGAAAACTTTTCCTCTGACTATACATTTGTGTAACCACGTTTTGTTCTCCGAGGTGTGTGATATTGCTTCTGAGAACTTCTGATGCTCGTCAGCTGTTCACTTTTCCTAGTGAAGTGACTCTACTGCAGTGGTTTCAACAGAGGTTTGTTTGAAATCATTAACATTTAATGTTTGACACCATATTTACCTGATCAGATGACACTGATGAAATCAACATCATGGCAGGTAGTTGCTTGAATTGGGATCACTGGAGCAGAGATTGCCAACCTCTGATGCTCTGGAGAATTTTTTGTTTGCACCAAACACCCATCATCAACCCCCCTTCCCCCTAAAAAACTGATCCACTCGTGCAATTTGAGCATGAGCACAATTTTGTGGGAAATTTGAACATTTTTCTTATGAACGTTAACAAAAGTTAACAATAACAAAAGAAGGAGGCAAGGTTACTGCAACAGTGTAGCCAATTACTGCATGCCCAATGGTTGAATATGTTTATCTATTTCGGCAGATGGTCACTTTTATGAATGTAATGACAAAAACATATTTCCCTCTGTCTCTGTAAACGTCTGAACAGACTGGGTGAAAGATGCTTTGTTACATGAATTTGGAGAGCCAAATTTTTAGACTTGCCCCAAATTTAGGGCTATTTAAAGTCTAAGCTCACTGTAGAGAAAAGATCCAAAGACACCCTCTTCCCAGAGATTTGGGGATCCCTACTGGAGACCAGGAGATTCATCCTGTATCAGGGAGACTCCTGGGTAATCTGGGAGAGTTGGCATCAGAGCTGGGGGCCTGTGAAATAAATGTGGTTATAACAGGCTCCTAGATTAGATGCTAATTCATCACAGGCTTTGTTCAAGGATTTTGTTATGTTTCTCTTGTGGTTTTCTGGTAAGAACTTAAGCTGCAGATGTGAAGACACAGAGGGCGATTGGAAGTTAAAGTTTTCCAGCTTTGATTCTTTGGTGTGTTTTTTCCTTATCATTGATGAGAAAGCTGTTTTTTTTTTACTTTCATGTCTCATATGAATACACACCAAAAAGGTCCACAGTTTACTGCCGTTGGTGTCAAATATTTGTGCTAATTAGCTCTCTGTAACCTGCTGATTATTGTACATTTTACCTGCAATCCTTTCAATTTGACCTTTTTTTTAATTTCAGAAGATACTTTGACACCAGCAAACTGTTTGACAAACACCAACTGTCTAAAGAGATTGCTATAGATGTGTTACAAAAGGTTGGGCTAATTATTTAAACCATAGTTACTATAATCATTATTGCATTGATTTCAAATGTGATTGTTGTTTGTATATTTTATCAACTTTTGATTTTGTTATCTACTAATATTAATTTGTCAAGCAGAGTATAACTAGGAAGTGTGTAGTAAATGCAAAACAAAAGGATAATTAGATAGGCCAATGCCATGTAATGTTGAAGGCCACATGAGTGGACTAGTTAACAACCAAGCAATCCTGTGCATTATTGGAAATCTGTTCTGTCACATTCATGGATTAATTTTGACTGATATTTATCTGTTTGTTTAGTCACCAGTATTACACAACTGGGGAAGAGAAGCCTTAGATGCTGTCGTCAACACTGTTAAGCCTGGTAAAACGAAGTTGATCTACATGTACATCACAATTGAAGGGCCTGGTGGAAAAAGGGCGTAAGTGACGATTTGTGGTTAAAATCGAAATTGCTCTATTTAGCTGAACATTGGCACACAGGCTGGTTTTCATGTGAGGAACGCTGTTGCGCACTTATTTCTTGACCTGAGATCTAAAATTTGAAGAATTAGCGTATTACTTTTGCGTGAAAAGTGTTGTTGAACTGAACTCGCTCACATGATGTGTGAAAGATTTCTTTTGTTCTCTGCCTGAACTAAAACAAAGGAATTCAACCTAGAATCCGCGGTCCTGTTGTTTTCTTTGTGTCAGTTTTAAGCAAAAGTAATACGCTAATTCTTCAAATTTTAGATCTCAGGTCAAGAAATAAGTGCGCTACGGCATTCCTCACATGAAAACCAGCCTGTGTGCCAATGTTCAGCTGAATAGGAGCAATTTCGATTTTAACCTCAAATCGTCACTTACGCCCTTTTTCCACCGGGCCCCTCAATTGTAGCTTGGCATTTATGATTCCATATTTCTAATTAAAAATAGGAAATACAGATACATTTTGTACAATGCACAGATTATTTCTATACCTTTTGTAGGAATAATTGTACTATACCCTGCTGACAGTATTATTGTCAAGGAAGGTTGGAAAGGACAGGAAATGTTTATTTTAGTCCATGGACAGTAAGTTTGTTACATGTGTAGTTCCAGAGAAAATCCATACCCACCCCATGGAAGGTCATTGGAAATTCGTGGGGGAGGGGTCTTAAAAGCCAAAATTTTAGAAGCAAAGTATGAACCTAAACTGGAATTTCTTGGGGGGAGGTGGGAGTGCAAAACAAAACACCTTCCATGGGGGGAGTATGGATATTTTCTGGAATTACACAATATAATCCAGTAGTAGAAAATAGTCACTCTTATGCATTTATTCAGAAATCTGCTTTACTGATCAAGTAAACCTGACTGTTCAAATTTACTCGCTAATTCCACAGATTAAAAACTTGAGACTTACTACATTTGCACTGTGCTTTAATGCATAAATATATTTAACTACCAGGTAGAAAAAAAATGTAATATACTAATTTTATACTGTGATTATGGTTATCAGTCGAACCTTATTTGTATCTGAACCCCTAGAACCTTTTTTGGGTTTATACTAATTTTATTGTGTGGTTCACTGTAGCTTCAACTCTGACAACAACATAACTCGCTCTCTTCTGTACAGGGTAACATTCTATACAGGCGATCAGCAGCTTGCTACATTTGATGCTGGTGAAAGAGGCTTCTCTTTTGGTGAAGAAGGTACACATTATGCTTGTGTTTGTTATATACAGTACTAAGTTCAGCCCTTGCTTCCAGCAGAGCAGATCTTGATAAAAATTTTAGGTTAACAAGACATTGAAATTCCAGACTGTATGTGTTGGTTAGGCATCCAGCTTCTGGCGTCTTACTCTATTCCAATCCATTGTCCTGGAATAGTTGGACATTTCAAATCAACAAGTGGAACATTCATTCTCTCAGCTGAGATTTGATTTGTCCACTGCATGTTTATTCAGTGGTCAGATGGAATGACATCGTTTTCTCTGGTTTTATTACTCAACATAATATTTCAATATTAATATTTCCTTGGCTCGTGTGGAACAGGGCCTAGATGAAAATTACTTTGTGTAATTCTAGTTTACCCTGACTAAATAAAGTGTTGTTGTTGTTGTTGTAATATGCAGGTTTTTTCACTGGAACTGAGAGGAGATCCACTGTAAGGTAGGACATAAAATGTATTGAGAAGCCTTATTATAGTGCTGCAGCCCTACTGTCCAGGGGGCACGGGGATGAACTGTGGTTAGCTCGTTGGACTTCACATCTGAAGGTCAGTGGTTTCGAGGCCCAGTCCTTGCCATCGTGTTGTTTCCTGAGACAAGAGACTTTACCCCACGTTGTCTTTCTCCACCCACGTGTTTAAATGGGTACTGGCGACATACTGCTGGGGGTATTGGTAACCCTATTATGGACTAGCATCCAATCCAGGGGGGAGTAGCAATACTCTTGGTTGCTTCGTGCTATGAAAACCGGGTGAAACTCCGGCTGTGTGGGCCTCCTTGGCTCGTGTGCGACTTTTCCATTACCTGCACCCTACTGTTGCCACAAGTTTGCACGACTGTTGTGATTAGTTTTTGAAAACATTTTGACAACTTCTTTATGGCTTCCATGTTACCTGGGCAATTACAATCAAAGAACTGTTGAGGTGGAATTGTCAAGTGTCATGCTTGCACTCGCCACAACTTCCCTCACTGTTCTTGGATTTGTTTCTGGATTTGTAAATGAAGGCCATCAAAAAAATGCAATAAAGATTGCAGAAAACTGTCAAAAGCAGTAAAACACTTGTTCAAGTGCAATGAAATGGTACACAGCACTCTAACCTTATCCCTTTAAGCCCCAAAATCCACATACATATTCTCGTCACTGTTCTCCACATATTTCTTATTTTACTAGTTGGGAGAATTTGATTAAAGATCAACACATTTCATGTCTGATGATCATTTCTTTTATTCTCATGACTATACCTTTGATAAACTAGTAATATTGTAAGGAGAAATCAGATGCTTGTCACTCTTGGGGCTTAAAGGGTTATATTAGTGAGTATATAACCATTAGAATGAGCTCTGGAGAATGAATACGATGAAACAAGCGTACACGTAGCAGCTGAGAGCTGTGGCTGAGCATTTTATTGTTACGTGAGACCTGTTATCATGGAAAATGTTTTGCATTAAAGCAGTGAACAGATTGTATCCAGTTTGCCAGCATATGAGTTACAAAAATTTTATGCTTGACGGTTCTAACTTGTATCAATCATCATGGGTTTACCTTGGTGTAAGAACCTGACAAGATTTTCTTTGTTTGTACAGTATGCTATTGTTTAAAATGTTTTGTTTCCTTAATTTTACATCATCCATGAGTTTCACAGGTTCTTACACCAAGGTGAAGCCAGTTTTATTGAGATAATGTTATTGCTTATTCTTACCGATTATTAACTTTTTGTGTATTTACTTCAGTCTAAATATTATATTCTCTAGGTCAGCTGGACCATGCCAAGTTATCACACTTCAAGAAGAGAATTTCTATAATGCTGTTGATCAGGTTTATTGCATGAAAATGATTTCTTTTAACACCCAGCCAGTTACAGATTTTTAAGAGTTGTAATGAGAGATTGCAATTTATTATTAGATACTTGTATACTGTACAGATTACGGTAAGTTTTATCTTAAAGCTATTATTTTTTGGCAGTTTGTTAAAAAAATGAAAGCATGATTCTGAAGTGCCTTGATTAGTGCAACTCATATTATTATGAAAAAAAATGTTAATTTTCAACACTAAGATACCATTGGTAGTCTTCGAATAAATCTGCAGGCCTGTGAATACAGCTGCCTCTCGTTTCATGAGGGACAAATGCCCTAAGCAGTCAGGAGCAGTGGAAGGTCGCTGTACTCATAATCTATACCAACTCGGCAAAAAAAGAGTAAATTTAGGGAAAAAACTCGCCATGTAAATCAGCCTTCCTGTATTTAATTATCTGTTTGTTTTATGCAGTTCACAGCTGAAGCAGCTTTACTTCAGGAGTTAAGTGTAAAGTGGAAACAACAAGTGAATCAGAGAGATGGTGAACTGTACTCCAAGTATGGTGGCGCACTGGATCTTGAGGTTTGTACTTGTATTCCTGTACATAACCTTTGCTTTACAAGATTGATCAGCTCTCTCTTTACGATGTCAATTCATTGTCATGCAGATGGTTAGTGAGTGACAGTAAAGAAAATTTTCAACAAGATGTTGTTCATATTCTACAGTAAAGGGTTTCTTTTGATAGCAGCTTAATTTATTGATGAGCTGAAGAAGCAACGCTATCCAAATAAAGGCATCTTAATATTATCTTATTGCCTTAATGTACAAGAAAATTCTATTGAAAAGCATTACCAGAAATGCATAGTATGCAGCTATGTTAGTGCTGTCCTTCACTGTTCATTCTTGTTTTTCAGATTTTGAGGATGACCTTGAAGCAGGTAACTGCATGATGAAAAGAAAATCTACCCTAAACTAGGAGCCAGTGTGGTGTCGTTGTCAGGATATACAACCCTTGGAGGGATGGACTTTATGGTGGATTGTCAGTTGTTCAAGGCCTGGTGTCTGTCTTCTCCTTCCCTGCTAGCAGAGGTCTCTCGCCGTGAGAGACCTCTGCTAGCAGGGAAGTCTTCTCCGGTCTCTCTGGTCTCTCTCTCTTTCTTAAGACAGGAAACTTTATTCCACATTGTGATAATTGTGAGAGTGACAATGCAATTCTCTCATGAGTTATATAACAACTCAGAATTAATAATTCAACTGTCATATTTATTTTCATATCGATATTGCATCTTACTGATACAAAGAACACCAATTTATATATAAATTATATATTTTTAAATAAGTTGTGGTTATTTCGATTTTCTTACCTCACATATACATAAGGAGCTTCGTAAATATTCAGAAGCGTTAATACATTCAGAAATCTTCTTTATATCTTTGGAGGTCTTTGGGTCTAGTCTATTCTTGAGCAGTCTGACCTCTCACCAATATTTTTGGTGTTCCAGGGGTGTTCCTGTGTGTTTCGAGGGTGTTCTGGGGTGTTCCAGGGGGAGTGTTCTGGGGTGTTTTGTGAGTTTTCCAGGGTGTTCTGGGGTCTTCCAGGTTTTCAGATACCCTTATTAAACAGTATTCTAAGGAAGTACTGCTCAATGGCTGTCATTTGAGCTGTCACTCGTTGGGATTTCATCCACAGACTCACACGTTCAACTTAGGTCAACCCTAGTGAGTAGGGTACTAGTGCTAGTATTGCTATGTCAGTGAAAGTTTTAACATTCGAGATTTTGTTCACCACAGACAGAGGAGTTCAAGAATTGCCCTCCAGGATTCCTGTACATCCTTGCTCTGTCCATGGTTATCAAGGAGGTACAAGCAGATGGAGCTGTGCTGTCCAAGAGGGAATACCAAGACGGTAAGTGTATTGTTTGCTGCAAGACGCCTCTCCCCCCCTTTTCGTGTCTCATTGTTAACAGCATCCCAAGTTAGACAAGAGATGGTAGTGGGTAAAGATCTTTGTTGAGTTGTCTGCGTTTATTAGATCGATTCTTGAGTCATTGTTTGCTTTAGTTTACGTTTAATAATTGCTGATTTTAGTTGAATCTGGTTTTCTACAACTGTATTTCTTCCAACAGACGAAGATCTGAAGCGGGTCACGAGTTTACTTTCACCCTTTCGTCCCGCTCTTTGCGCCACTTAATTTGCTTTGCGCCACTTAAATTGCTATGTCATAACTTTAACTTTTGTTTTATGCTACCTTTAGAAACTACCTCTAGTATGCCACAGCCTTTTCCTTCATGTCTTGGCCACCTTAGCACTACATATTTCCGATTCAGGCTGCAGTGTATCTGCTCACGGTCGCTTGGTGCATCAGCTTTCTGATGAACGCCTTAAGTGGCTTGGTTGCGATTAGAGGCGGCTGTATTCGCAAGCTAGTTCAGTTCAGTCTTGTGTCGTTTGCAGCAGCATTGGAATAAATCCAGTTTCGTCCTTATGAGATGTTATTCTTAAAACACAATAGCATATCTTTTAGTTCCCTTTCAATGTTTTTGTTTTTGCTCTTAGGTAAAACCCTGTTTGTAGTGCTGCAGGGAAGTGCTGAGGTCATGGACGAGAACATGCCAACATCACACCTCGTGGAACTTAAGCAAGTATTCTGTAAGTAGCTTTCTCTTTCTATAAATTGAAAGATGTAGAAGTTTCCAACATGATTTTTTCAGACGCAGTGTTGATGGCGGTTTAACCCTTTCACTCCCAGAGTCAGTTGTGGAGACATTAAGATGATTCTAACTTTTGAGTCTGTGGACGAAATCCTATGGTGTGACCATTCAAATGAAACCTCGTCAGCAGTATTTTCACATGATACCATTTATATTTATTTATTTTGTAAATGAAATGTGAGATTTCTCTTGAATTTTGATTTTAGGCACTCACGGAAGTGAAAGGGTTAAAATTACTATTGGAGAGGAGTAGATCATTTTATGCATGGCAAACCTTGTTATAAGTTCTAACAACATCCTGAAAACAAAAAACCGGTATTATAAGAGCCTATATATTAAACATCCTTAGAAGGCACCCAGGGATACAATGCAACCGGTCCCTCTGTTCCCTCATGGCTGGTTGAAAATGAACTGAAGCAAGACGCGGCCACGCGCGAAGATCGCCCGCGCGAGGAAAGTGGGTTTCTTATTAAGGCCTGGCTAAACTAGGAAACATTGTTGCCGAAACATTGTTTCCAGACATGACTATTGTTTCCTTGGGTGGCTAAACTAGGAAACATACGTTTCGGAAGCAAAATTCGCGTCTGTGAAGCAAAAATGTTTTTGACTTGATTCAGAAACATTTCCTTGCTTCCAAGACGCAAAATGTGCTTCCGCAACATTTGTTTCTCGCGCGACTAAACTGTGAAACATTTGCGTCTGCAGCAATGTTTCCTAGTTTAGCCATGGCCAGGCCCTTAGACCACCGAGGAAATTTGCTTTTCTGCTTGGGCTGCCAATCAAATCGTGTGACTCTTGCCTTATTCATAACTGCTCGTGCGTGACCGCACATGCCGTGTAAGTTCCGCTTAGCATGGAATTTTTGCGTATCTGAATTACATTTTTGGCCTAAACCAAGGCATACTTGAGGTCGTTTTAACTGAAAATACGTTTGAACGGGAAAAATATCTTCAAATATTTCTTCATTTATTTTGGCAAAAAGCAGTACATAACTAAAGTCGTTTGCATTGATTACGTTACAATTCTGTTTTCTTGATTTCGGTGTTTATTTTCGATGATTAAGAATGTCGTTGTCACAAGCATATGAGGTGCTGAGGTTGCAAAAATCTTATCTCTCCAAAAATAGCGGTCAAAACCTGCACCAAAAAATGTGATAAACTGTACTTCAATAGCTAACATCAACACGGGAAACTGCAGAAAAGTCAATATAGAAAAATACACTGACAAACAAAATATCTGTTGAGGGTTTACTGATGTGCAATTTAACACGCATTGCGAAACGTCATAAATGTATGAAAGCTTTACTGAATTGCACACATGGCTGAATATGTTCTTGGAATACCCGTCAACCTAAACACGGTTAGAGCAGCCATAGATAACTCGTCAGTGCTAGAATTAACTCGACCGCTAGCACTTCGTCACGATTTAAGGACGTTCGCGCGAAAAACTTCTACAACACAGATTTTTTCATAGTTTGGCTACAGTCAGATAATGAGTTACCTATGTCAGAAATGCAAAAAGATTGGGGGGTCACCGACTTCGTTTTCGAAATAAAGTGCGTGGAAAACTACCCCAAATTTGACACATCGGTCCTCATAACTCGACATGGCCTCAGTGCTTGTTAGTTGAAAAATATGAAAAATGATTCGCTGTAGACCCACTTTCTTAGTCAAATGTTATCTAAGTGGGTCTGTCAAGTAAATAATGGAACCGGTGTCATCCTTTTTGTTAAACTCAAACTCTAAGATGGACTTTTGCGAGCACCGTGCAGCTACAGTAATAGCAGAATTCGATGATGCGAGGGCAGAAAAGTTGAAAAAAATCAAACTTCCACAATACAGATTTTCTTTAATTTTCACAAAACGTAGATAATCGACAAAGAAAGTGATCTATCAAAAGAAAATATGGGGTCACCGAACATTTAAGAGAGTTAAGCCCGTGCATAGATATTAAAGTGCCCACTAGCGCTATATATCTTCACATTTCTTCCACAGCGCGCGCGCTCAATGCATGACGTGGCATGACATCGCGAAGTGAATTGCGTGCTCAGTAAGGATGCGCAGAAACAATTAGCGCGAACGTCCTTAAGCAAAACTTGTTAACTAGCTGAAGTAAGTAGTTTAGTTATTGAATGTATCGCTTTTATCACTCTGGGAAAGGGTGTATCAGCGTGCAAAGAATATTTGTTTTTTTTTTAATAAAAAAAAATTAATAATAAAAAACCCCGAATATTTGTGTCCTGATCACGTTTCACAAAGCCTTGTCATACATTATTTAGGACTGTAGGTCAGGCTGGTCACTTATAGTTGACTTCATACCGCACAATATAGAGCACGATATAGATATACAAATACATGTAAAGCATAAGGCACAATACAAAGTCGTAAATTTCATCGTCACAAAACAAGAGTGTATACAGCAGATATAAACCTATCCTAGCAGTGTTGTGTTTACTCAAGCTGATGGTTATTCGTTGCTATTTCTTGACTCAACCATAACGATCGTTTTGTTAGTGCTCAAAACACTTTGAAGAATCCTCCAGACCCAGGTCTGTTCATATTTAGCATGATCTGTCTTTCGGGTCTGTTGTCTTCTTGCCGCGGTGTAACCTGCAGCTTTCCTGTCGCGGGGTCAAAAGAGAGTGCTTCAGAGCCGCTTCCCTTACTCTCTAAACATCGTTCAATGCGCTGAGATTGGGATCAGCGTTGTCTTTCTCGCCCACTTTCGTGTTTCGGAAGGCCCAATGCGGCCGTACTGGTCCTACAGGCGTAAGGGCGACTGCCAGCGTTAGTACTGTGCGATCGCCCTGAGGGAGAGTGGCGAGAAGCGGCTGAACTGTGGTGGTGTCGGAAACCTTCGATTGCATTCTGGCAGAAACCAACGGCTGGGTCAGGTGGCAGCTGACGAGACCGACTGTGGCCTCCAGGGTAATGACGGTGCGACATCTTCAAAATCAAACTTGTAGGAAGTCAGCTAATAATAACCTTCTCTGTATCGCAGTCCTATACAAGATAAACAGATCTCCAAAATCCAAAGTTAACACTAATGCGTGTTTCCTTTCCCTTCTCGGCTGTGTGCGGATTTCGTTCCAACTGCTTTGTCAACTGATTTTTATCTGTTATTTGACGGCAATGATGTCAGCCATATCTTCGGTGCACTTTCTTGGAAAAGGCACTGAAGTACTGACCATTGTCTATTTGTGGAATGTTACATAACAAGGAAAGTTATTAGCGCAAGTTTCATCTTGTATTTGAAAGGGTTTTTCCCCGAAATAACAAACTGAACGTGCTGCAAATAACAAGTAAACAGTAAAAGGTATTCGGCAAGGGAAATGTAAATACTCAGTATTTACGAGCGTGGGACAAAGAACCAGGAGGGACTTTTACTAGACCAAGCTCGACACGAATCTCTCAGTAGCTCAGTCGTTGGAGCGTCCGACCGGTGTAGGAAACGTCGTGGATTCCATTTCCGTCGGGGACTCAGATTTTGGGTTTGTCTCGTGCTCGTGACATACTGGAAGTCACATCTTTCTTATTTCTTTGCCGAGCTTAAAATTTATGTTTTTTTCTTAATCACCAAACTGTGTTCACTTCATGACGAGCACGCGACATAAAAAAATCTGAGTTCGTTGCCGGGAGTCAAACTCCGGATCTTCCGCTCATTCGTGGGATGGTCTAACCACTGAGATACAGCGGTTGTTTACCATTTACCCTAAATTCCGAAAATTGTTGTTGGAATGTGAATTGGAAGGCTTGTTTGGTCTTCGAAACAAAAAATTCCAGAATAATCTTTCTTTAAAGTTAGTTCAAAATTTCCAAACAGAATTTTGGACGGAAAATGTGCGGATTATTTCCTTTTCCCGTTATTCCCAGGCCTTTCGCTGTCCCTCGTTCTCGTTATGGAGGACGCGCGCGTGGTCCACGAACTTGAATCAAAATGGTGGCTCGTTTAGCCAACAATCCTTTTGCATCGCATCGCGCGCAACACTCGCAGATTTTCCACGTGTGTGTTTTGCGATCATCTAAACGTTTCTTTTGTCCCCGAGGAAAACGAGCGACTTGGAACAAGTCTAGCCTTTCGCCAATTTTGTTTTTTTTCGTCTTCAATCGGCTTATTAATATTTTTTGGCTATCATTAACTTACACATCCACCCAAAAATCCGTTGGGTCTCATCGTCAATGGTTTATGCTTTTCACCCGACAACGTTTTTTCAATTAGGTGTATCCGGGGTGCCCACATCACCAAGTTGTTTTTCAGTGGGGCCCTGCAAATAATAAGGAAATAAAAATTACAAAAACATGTTAAAAATCCTTCAAAGAGTTAAAAATTTAAAACAGTTAAAAAACTTAGCTAAGAACAAGGTCCTTAACACTCTGTTTAAAAATTAAATTGAGTTAGCATTCCTCACGACTTTCAGGACTTCCTTCGACCGGAAGTTTGCACTGAACAAGCTAACAAACTCAACCTTTATCCTTTCCATCTTGCTATAGGGAAGACTCACAGCATGCCTGACCGGGGGTGGGTAAAGGCAACAGAATTGTGCGTGGTCGCTTTGTTCCCAGAAGGCGCAGTGAGGGAAGCTGAGAACACTTTCCCGGATGTGGTACTGCCGAGACCCTGAGCAGACCCTGGATGTATCACGTGAAGCACAGGACAACCAGGCTTTGTGCCTGGGTTTTATGTGCTTTCATGGTGACACTGACGACTAACTGGGGAGGGGTGGTGCTACAGACGCCTCCTTTTCAGCTTGTTCTGTGTCACTCGTTTCTCGCTGAATTGAAAACCTGCGCGAGAAACAAACACATCCAAAACTGGAGTGTACCAGCATATTCTGTTATGACTGACTAAGCTCCATGTCAGGGTCGCCAACACTTAACAGGAACTCTGCATTCGTGAAGGTGGATGGAGAGAAGCACTGCAAGAATAGAGTTTCATGTCTTTGATGCAACAAAAGAACAAAGGCGAATGATAGTTCTCTGGGCCTCTGGATTTTGAGTCCACAATTTTTACTTCGTCACTGTCACCCTTGGCAACGGGATCTAATTGGTTTTACTGGAATGTTGTCTTGCAATCAGAGGGTTTTGAACTTATTGCTTTGCGTTAGTGTAACACATTTAACCCTTTGAGTCCCAATAATGACTATGTAATGAGAACTTCACTAAGAAATTGATCTCCAAAGACAAAAGTCTTGATGTGTAAACCAATTCTCCCAACGTGTATCATAAGAAATGTATGAAGGCTGGTGAGGAGAATATGCATGTTGATGTTGCGGCTTAAAGGGTTAATTGTCTGCATCGAGATGTATCCTGAAGAACTGAAAAGTCCGTGAAACAAGTTATTTAAAAATTCAGGAACGTGTGCTTGTTGTGATTTTGAAGCAGCAGCTTGGAGGATTTGTAAAATATAGGAGAACGACAGGAGACTTTCAGGGTATTGTGTCTTGCTTCATTTCAGGGAAACTACACTATATTGTCCTGAAGCCCATTGGTCCGGACAAATTGCCATCCACCACTTTCACTTTTCCTTCTCTGACAAGTTTTTGCATATACGGTGACCAGTGTCCCAGTTGACATCAGTCGTAACCTTTTTTTGAAATCAGGCCTAAAATTGAACAAAAACGGCATCACAAAGCCCAACTTAAGTTTTCTAATCAACAAATGTCCAAACTGCAAGTCGCCAAGTTCAAACTGCAGATTTCAAGTGGGTGATAACTAAGGCGAGTCAATATGTCTGCGAGTGTGGTATTCGACCCTTTACGACCTGCAATTCCCAAAAACAACAACAACAACAACAAAAAACAGGTTTGTAGCTGGGGGATGGCGCAAGGCGGAAGGCCACATAATAATTTGACGGGAAGACACTGAGCACAACGGGCGGGGCTAAGAATCAAGCAAATATCTTAAATTTGTACCATTCATAACATTTAAGCCTTCAAAACTAAACAAATTTTCCAGGTCCTCTTCCAGGATGCCATACTTTTTAGCGCTTTTTCGTGTCATATTATTGCGATTCCTTCGCAAAAAGAGACGAGAAAAAATACCCCTTTCCCAGACGAGTACGCGTTTTTGCTGTGATGGTACCGATTTCTTGGCAGGCCGAGACGGAATATGAAAGCAGTGGTGGCCACTTTTGAATAAAGACTAGTGTAACAAAATTTCATAGTTGAGTTTTTTGCCATCTTTCCCTACTCCATGCCAATGGGTAACTTTTCTGTACTTTCTTCACATTCTGTGTAAAAGCGTAATAATAAGCAGTATGGAGAAGAAACAAAAAGTGCGCTTCTAGAAAGGTTTACTGAAATAAGACAAGCATTAAAGCAACTCAAAGTGAATCACGCCAGTTCACTCTGCTGCAGTTCCTTTGCACTTCAACTGAAAAGCCCCCTTTTGGGAACAATAAAGTTTACTTGCTAACATGTCAGGCGACGAAACACAGACATGAAACTCCAACAGCTAGAGTTACTACCCAGGTAAGAAGGTTTGTTCTCTACCTCCCTTGAGGGTTCCATTTCAGTGGTTGCTTGATGATTTAGTTTAGCGACATCCTCGTAGTATAAAGTTTAGGAATGTGGCATCACAACGAAATGTATAAAAAATCACGTTTTAAGTCACTTTAAATTGAATTACTATTTTGGTTTTTCTAGCTCGATTCCCGCACGCTGTTTTACCTTAAACCTTACCGGCGTAACCCGGCTAAAATTGCTAGTACTGTTGTACCTGTGTTTGTTGTCGAAATGGAAACTGTCCGAGTGAAGTGAAAGACATTTCCTTTGAAGAAGAAGTAATTACCGAATTGCTGATGACTGCACGTTGATTGCCATAATATGTTGAATACAACATTTCTGGGGTAATCGAATGGAAATGTTGCATCAATTTGTTCGGAGCCTAATTGTTTCTAATTGTTCTATCATACTAAGGATTCAGAGAATACCGGTAGCTGAAAAGCTGCTAAATCATGAATGCGTCTTCATGTTGCGTGCACAACGTGTCATTAACTTTAAAGTAAATTAACGTAGTCATTTCATCGTTAACGTGGGCGTTTTTATTATTCAGGTAGTATGGCAGGGCATAAAATAATTAATTTAAGGGAATCAGTCCAAAGTTTAATGTAAAAATTCTACTAGCTGGCATCCGCCATGCAGTTCTTTTAAGAATGTTAAGACGGATTCCGCTCAACGTTGGAGCAATAAGTGCAAAAAATATTTACCAAAAAACTACTCATAGCACGGTAACATTTTCAATGCTTTTTGAAACATCACACTCTAGTTCACTTGCCCAAGTGACCCCTCGATGAAATTCTCAAGCATTCTCAAGAAAATTGATCTCAAATCTCGTAAAAGTATGCTAAAAACGGGCGCCATTTTGTTTTGGACTGACATGAAGCGTCTTTTTAATTGAAATATTGATAACTTCAAATCCAATTTTCTCTCGCGGGGTCAGCTTGGGAGTGAAAGTAACGATAAGTTCTTCTTATCTGTTCTCAAAATGTGACAGTGCTGCAAGTATTTTTTTGGTAACTTAATTTTTGCACTTACTGCTCGAATGTTGAGCGGAAATCGTCTTAAGTCTCAAATCACCGTGGATATTAGGCTTACAATATCTCCTAGTTTACCATCAATTCTCACCATCTGTTCTCTTGTCAATGATTAAGTGTCAGGCTAGTTCAATATATATTTCACAACAATAGAGGGAACGCAGTTGCCCTAGTTTGTTGTTAGTATCTCCGTTTTCGAGATCACGACGATTTTTTGTTTATGCTAGACTTCATTCTCCTCGTAAGTGAGTCCAAAGATCCAATGATAAATTTACTCTTATCATTTTTTCTTTAATATATTTTTCATTACGAAAATCTTCAAGTGATCTTAATGAGAGTCGTGTAGTGCGTTAAATTAAGCATCTTAGTCAGCGTTTTTGTAAATTATTTATTAGGTATATAACAGTATCTTCATGATAATTTCGCTCATGAGTTGAAATCATTCGTTGTTTGCTGCAAAACAAGGTTAACGGAATGGTCTTCAGGTTTAGATTCTGGCGTCTTTTTACGAGGGAATTGAAAAAAGACCCTGTCTTCTGAGTGTTTACACAGTCGAGCATTTATAGTAATTAATATAATGACTGTTGTGTTTGCATGAAGAGGCCCTATATCACCGCGTTTATTGATAACAGTCCGTTTGCTGTGAACCTTTAAAGCTTTCTTTTTTTTCTGCTGAATAGCGAGATGCCCAACTGTTCTCGTAACAGCAAGATATTTGCAAACACGAAAGATTGTTTAAAGAACCCACTACAATGAAAATTGTTGGTGGTCGACATGGCGGCCAGGATTGGCGCCTTGTTAGCTGATTGACACGTGGGGATTGGCCAATAGCGAGCGGATGATAATGACTTTGCGCATTTCTCCGCTTGGCCTACTGTTTTGATGGCAACCGTGGAAACTCAGAAAAACTTGACGTCGATAACATGTCTGGTGAAAGCCTTTTGATTCGACCTTTGCAACAGCCTTCAATTACCCTGCTACAATTTTTGCATCGAACGAAAACTAAGATTTAGTAAGCCGGTCAGTCGATCGGATATTTGCAGCTGCATAGAGAAAAGAAAGGTATGTATTAAGCTTAAATATTTCTGTGTTTAGAATATTTACGTGTTGATTTTAAAATTCAAAATCTTCTTGGCTCCGACTTGAGCCAAAATTCTCATATTGAACAATCAGTTTTCAGCAACATATAAATTGAGTATAAATTCCCCAAAGAACTTTTTGTGGAATTAATACTGACTATTAAACTGTAAGCGATGATATCGTTGGGTTTTTGCGGTATCTTGCGTTTACTATCTTGGTTATTGATATCAGCGTCGAGTCCATAACATGGGTATTAATATCTGTCACTTGGTTGATACACCAATTGATTCGTCTTGGAATAGACCGTTAGTCTTTCTTCAAAGAGGACAAAAATCTTGCCCTCCTACAAGGCTTGAATTTGCTTCTGCAATATCACTATTTCTTTAAAAGCACTCCAAAACATGCTTAAGCTTAATAACCCTATATCGATTGTGTTATACCGAAAAATACTTATCTTGTCTACAGAAGACAGTATGTTCTAGAATCAAGTGGGGTAACTATTTGTCGTTCCCGGCTGCACGAGAAAAAAGTTTCTTTTTTGTTTATATGCGGTAAATATTTATCTCGTTTTCAATAGGTTTTGTCTGTCTTCTACGTTTGCGATGATCAAACAGAAACGGGGAAAACACTTGGCGCCTTTTTGGTATGGTAGCATCATTGTTGGCTGTATTATTTTTATCAAGATCTTATTACCTTTATCAATTCTCAACTTTCCTAGGAAAAGTCTCAAAAGTAGAGCGGATTTGACGTCTAAAGTATAGATTCAACCTTGAGAGACAAGTGCAAAGCATTCGGAAAACTCAGCTCTAAGGGAACGAATTTGTATCGTTAGTTAACACGGAACGAATTGAGTGAAATTTGTAACAGATCAACGGATGTATATCTGTTTGTTATAAAGTTTAGCATTCATAGCTTGCTTTAAAATTAAAATGAACCCTAAACAGCGGACGTTCTTCAAAGTCATCACAAACCTTATTCTACCCTCCCCTCGGGGCATTTTTTTAACGAAAAAACACTGATTCCGGGAAAATATGTTATTCAGAAAAGGAAAATTTTGGCACCGAACCTCATAGTTTGGTTTGGTCAGTTTCATTCGTGCTAACATGATCCACTGCCCGTGTATATTTTTAGCTACCAATATGTTGCTTATAACTGCTGTAGATTGTAGCGCTGTTGCAGCTTCAAAACTGAATCCTTGGATTGTGTTTCTACCTTCGACGATAGTCTACTGAGATTATATTTATTTTTAAAGACGTTTAGGAGGCCATACAATTGTTTGTCTTCATGGTAGACGAAATTTTCCGGTGGGATTTAAATGTTTATATTTCAGAAACAATTGAAGAAAAATTAACCCCAGTTTGAATAGAAACAAGATCTTAGTTAACGATATGATTAAAAATAGTAATAAAAATCTGTGTATCCAAAGAGTTTAAAAGCAAACACTACCAGGATTAAGGAAATTGGGCGGCTTAATTAGCTCCGTAAAGTTATTACAGTTTGATGTTTGATTGCCACACTAGAGGATAATCTTTCCCAATCTGACTTGACAAATTTGGACGGATGATATTTTAACTTCACAAAAATAACTTTGGCGGAAACTAACCCAAAGCAAAATGAATCAACAAATACAAAAGACGTGTCATTTGAATTCGACTGAAAGCTATAACATGCGAGCTAATACAGAGGAAATTAGCGTTCAAAAGGACCGGAGAATACACTTTCCATAAATGAAGATTTTCACGGTTAAATTATCCTTCGCAAAACGCTTTGATATAATTATTCCGTGTGCTTTTCTTTTTTCATGCGTGTTCATGCGATCCTGTTTCTTGCTTGAATTTCAAAAGTGCACGTATTTGATTTTTTTTCGCATGCACCGCCAGATAAATTTTTAAGAAAATGGTACCTTTTCCATGTTTCCATGGTAACACGAATAAAGCTCAGTTTGGGGGCAACTGGGCCAACGCGGTGCAACATTGGCGCGCAACACTTTCAAAGTAGAAAATGATGGAGTAGAATCACAACAGGGTTCGTTTAGTATCTGAAAAAATTATGGAAATCTCAAAACAAGTTTTTAAGACGTGAAACAGTATGGAAAATAAAGGTTTACTGAAAAAAGTTAGTTTGCCGCTAAAAACAATACGCCTGAGACGGATTTCGTGTTTAGTCTTTCGCAAATCACAGTACTTTTTTTTTGGCTCCTTTTTGACAGCTAGACTGTGAAAAAAAAACACAGATGTTATTGAACTAGCGTGAGGTCCGTATGGAACAAGACCAATATTTTCCCAATAAGGACCAAACAAGCTAATTCAATAAAAGATTTATTACTATGGCTCTTTACAAATATTTGCGAACAGCAAAGCGTCAGTAAGAAAGAAGAGAACAAACGATTTTCCTAATGTCATTTTTGCAGAGGTTTTTGCCGAAACAAAAGGCAAGAAATCAAAAACAAGGTTCTAAAATTCTTCCAAAACACGATTCAGTGAGACCTTTTGGTGAGCGGTCCATCTTGGTGGTTCGAATAGGAAAATTCGGACCGCCCAGGGAACCAATCAGAAAGCTCTTTTTCAGCGCGGACCAGTCCAACCATATAATAAAATGGTTTAAGGGAAATTGTGGAAAAAAAAACTGCATCCAAAGTTCTGTATGAACCCTAATTCAGGAGTGTATAGAAGCTGCAACTTTGTTCAGTGTGTGTGCAGTGTTGCGTGAATTGTTGCAATGTCTATCTGGGCTGGGCGCTGTAATTCATCAAGCTCCAGCGAAACTAACAAACGTATGAGGGACACAGGAGTTAACAGCCGTTGCACCAATATCATAGTGTTTGAAGAACTAAAAATGCTGCATGGAAAAAGTGTTGCAAACGTATAGCTACATTTCTTTTGTCAAACGATTTGAACAAGCGCGCGCAAATAGAGTTGAAGCTCTGACTCTGCCTTGTTGGAAAACAAAAGTGTGTGGAAAACTGGAACTCTAAGTGTATGATGCTTGTTCGTTATAAATTACATCGCATTTTAAACGATGAGGAAGTGCTCATCTATAATAGCCAGTGCCATGAAGTAAAATATCGAACGCGTCGGTCATTGCAGGTTTTTTAGCGTCTAGCGTTTTTTGTTGTATTGTTTCGTCAGCTTTTTCAAAAAAACAACAAATGAATCGCGCGCGCGGTAACCGCTAGTCGAACTCTATATTTGGTTCCTCTGAGCACTACTATCTCAACGAAAGGTAGCAACTGTAAGCGTGTCTTGTGTATTTGATCCTTCTTGAATGCCTTACATTTTATTCCATCTCATTTTCTAGGACCCATAAAACCAAAGCGGTCAGCTGTGTCTATCCTTGCTTCAAAATGGCAGTGAAATACAGATGGAACGGAGAAGTGTAGAAAATGAAAGGATTATCGACAACGGGATTTTCTTCAATTCAAAAACAAATCATTACGTGAATAATGCTGAGTCAAGCGCACCCAGTCCCTCTCACTGAAGAGAATTTAAAGAAACACCAGAGAGAAACAACAAGAAAGAAAACGCCTTTACAGAAAATCATAGCAAGACAAACTAGTCTTCGGTCGGCTGGTGACGGAGAAAGCACAGAGTTTGTGTGTGACGAAACGATTTTAAAACAGTCATTAGAAGATCCGAAAAGTAATGAAAAACAAACATTTTGCGGTCAGCCAGGGAAAGCACCGTCCGCTAGTGTTGTACCACAAGATATGAATAAACAAAAGACGACAGATTCACTTGACTCTACAGCCCAGGAAGAAACGAGCTCCAAAACTAATTCACCCCTCTCGACTGAAAATAATCGGGGGCGATCACCTAAAGACGATAAAGACAATGAGTCATCAAAGGAGGAAAAAGCTGAGGATGGTTATGAATTGAACAGTGATAACGCTGAAGACTCTTCGAAAGAAAACGATGAAAATGGTGAAGATTCTGAGGACGATTCTGATTTATCAAGCTCTCTTGATAGTGACAGTGATGTTGTTGTAGCTAAAGACAACAAGAGCGATCAAGAGAATGAAGACTCTAATGCGGATTCGGCCGACTCATCTCGCTCATCCTCTCCATTGGTTGAGGAGGAGGATGATGATGATGATGATGACGACGACGATGATGACGACGATACTGAGGAGGAAGAGGAGATGGAAGAAGGCGTGAAAAGTGACGATGAACTGACACATTACAGCAGCAGCTTAAATGCCAGTGTGAGTAGCATTCCCACAATTTGCGACGACAGAGACATGAGCCCGGAGTTTTCGAACAGTTCTGACGAATCGTCCGAGCAAAACCAGGAAGAAAACGCACAACAAAAACAAGAAAACGACGAGGAAAAGAGGGATCATGGACAGGATGATGAACCGGTAGACGACGAATTAAAAGCAAACCAAGCAGATGAAACGAAAGTGGAAGAGGAGTTACCTGAAGGAAAAGAAGAAACACTGAATGATCAGGAGGGTGATATTTACACCCCTCCAGTTAGTAGACAGGTCAGCGGACGATCTGCCACGCCATGCACGGTTGTCGTGAGCGAGTTTGATGACGTAGAGAGTACGATATTTGATCGCAGAGAACTAAGCCCGCCTCGTAGCAGCGGACAAGACAAGTTAACTCCGTCTGAAAACAGCGTATATTCTGACGTGTCAATAAAAAACTGGGAAGGATTTGGACACGATTGCGTTACTAGTAAAGCGGAGAGCGCACAGGAATTAGCTGATAGAGAACAGGTCAAGGGGAAGCGATTGAAGACAAGAAAAGAACGAAACGCTATCAAGCCTAATTCAATGAAGAAGGACGTTTCTACAACTAAACTGCAAAAATACAAGCCTGTCTTAAACAGGACAACGAAGAAAACCGATGTTCTTAGATTTCAAAAAGCAGATTTTATGAGACAGGTTTCGTTCAGCAGTAACAATTCTGATACAGTAGACAATAAACAAAACAGAAGAGCGCGTAGGAAAAGAAAACCTACAAAACAGGTTTCGTTTGACAATCCACAAAATGAAAACATCAATAAAACAACCACAAGTGACTCTGCAATCTTCGGAAGTCGCAAAGAAAGCGGAGGCCAAGAGGATCAAGCTAGCCCTAAGCCACCGGAGAGCGAGCATAGCGGCAGAGCGAGCAGCCGTTGGAGTGCTGTTGAATCTGAAAGCGGCTCAGGCACAGGAACCAGGCCCATTAGTACGGTTCAATCTCCGCGCCGTTGGAGTGCTGTTGAATCTGAACGCGGCTCAGGCACAGGAACCAGGCCCATTAGTACGATGCAATCTCCGTGCAGCTTCTTTTCATCAAGGCAAACGACTTCCGTTGAGAAAGTTATAGATGCCAATCATGCTCCAGTGGTACATGGCAGGAAAGCACAGTTGCCTTCGCTGAGAGGTAAATGGAGTTCATTTTATTGATAATTAAAGTTGTGTTAGTTCTTATCTACACTGGCTTGTGAGGCTCATAAGGTCTTACCAGTACCCTGGGTACCAGAGGTTTTTTTTTTTCTCGCTAGCGTCGGGCGAGTCGGCTGGAGGCCCGGGAAAAGTCTCTAGCACCCAGAGTATCTTATCAGGGCTTCGCTCCTCTAATTCTAGATAACATAATAATAATAACAATAATAATAATAATAATAATAATAATAATAATAATAATAATAATAATAATAATAATAATTAAAATTAATACTTTTATAGCGCAAATTAACATATAAATATGATCAAATGCGCTTTACAACTAAGATATTAAAATGAAAACGGTAAAAAAAAAATAGAAATTATATATATAAAAATTACAATAAAAAGTACAATAAAAAAGATAAAAATGATATCACCAAATAATCATTAAAAGCAATTCTAAAAAACAGTTCCATTAAAAAAGATGAGTTTTCAGGCTAGATTTAAAGTTTATAAAATTGTCCATGTTCCGTAAATGTGCAAGAAGCTTGTTCCAAAGGGTAGGGACAGCAGATGTAAAAGATCTGTCCCCTAGAGTCTTTCGAAGTCGGGCGCTCGTTTGATAACCTCGTTCACGTATTTCGCAATCCAACATGGCGGTGACCCGAGTTCTAGCCATCTTGGATTGCGTAAGCCAAAGACCATGGAAGCCCAATTAGGGGTTATGGGGATACGGGATACTTGAGAAAAAAATTATAGTGATACGGGATATTTGAACTAGAAATATGGGGATATTCAACGCGAAGTTTGGGGATACGAGACTGCACAATTAAGGGGATATGGGATATTTCAAGAAAAGTTTGAAGGGAACAGGATACCCAGACCCCCCCCCCCCCCCTCCTGCTATTAGCATATATTTATAATAGTTTTTAGCATATTTGTAACTGATGATTTCCCGTGTATAAATAAATAAATAAATAAATAAATAAATAAATGGGACCTCACCATAGGAACGATGTTCGCTTCTAGAGCTCGAAAAAAAAATTAGAGAAATTAAAAAAAAAATATCCAGTTTGTAGCCAAATTCTCACCTGACAGACCTCATTTACGCAAAGCTAGTCACGTTTGAAATACAAAGGTGAAATACCGAGCGCCTATATATGGTTATGGCTATGAGCAGAAAACTTGGAGATTTTTAATGAAACTCGACAACGAAGTCATGAAGAAAGACGTCATCATGACGTAACAAAGTCGTTATAAAAGTTTATTTTATGTTTCCCACTTTTATATCAATTGGTTTCAAATATTGCATTGAACGGCTATTCAGTCGCCTACAAATACAAATTCTAACTGACTCTGACTTGGGTTTTATAGGGAAATATTACAGTAAAGTGACAAAACGAACAAGATTGTTTGTCAGCTAATATAGAGCTGACTTAAGGTCTATTGCTTATTGCTGCTGGTTTTTTAAGATGCTACAAGAAAATTTTGCGGGTTTAGGGAAGCCTATTTTGTGTGGAAACTGCAAAACGAACTCTTTCAGATTGGCATTAAAAAGCAACGTCTTTGTCTACTTTTTAGCACTTATTACTCCCACCCTGTAAATAAGCGTACATATTCCCGAACCGGAACACGGATATTGCCGTTCATTCGTGTGCGGCAAGTGCGGCAACGCAACCGAACCGAGAGATGACCAGTTGAACAAGGCACAACCGATTTATTTTAATTATTTAGTCATTGTTGACAGAGCCATTGATTTTTAGTTATGTTTAAACCGACAAAAGCCCCTTTCTGTGTTATGCTCACTACGTCGTATAAGGTTTATGAAAATGTGTTAACTTGCTCTTTGCTTAACGCCATGTGAGGGCAACGGATACTGATATAGCCCACTCCAAATCTTGATGTATCGGCGGAAGTTTTTATATTTCCCAGCTCAGGTTATCTTGCCTGATTAACTGCACAAAAAGACTACCCAGAAAACGTTAAACATTGATTCTATCAAGGAATTCACAATTTTATTAAAACTGCCAAGTTTTTCAGCTTGAATAGCCTGCGAATACAGCCGCCTCTCCGCGCTCCGGCCGCTTGCTAACGATTCGCTTGGTGTTTATGGTGCAAGAATAGTTCTAGGCGGGTGATGTGGTGAAATTAGGGAAAATAGTTCTCCAGGTCCACGCC
Organism: Siderastrea siderea; assembly: GCA_964030785.1. Lineage (NCBI taxonomy): Eukaryota > Metazoa > Cnidaria > Anthozoa > Scleractinia > Rhizangiidae > Siderastrea > Siderastrea siderea. The sequence goes on from OZ034967.1 coordinate 60,929,395, forward strand.
ATGTTCATATGTACTTGAAGGCATCAAAACATTTTCTCTTACTCTCTGCTTGTTGTTCTTATTTTGCATCAATTCGGTTCGGGGAGAAAAGACAGAAAAAGTATCGTCGAGAAAAAGAATTTCGCGCGAGCACAGCTGTCGAGAGAAAACTGGGGCGAGGCCTGGTTTCCGTGACTACGAGGTGTTTTGGCAACGTGACGTCACGCACAACATAACATTCGCTCCGCCATGTTTGAGTCAAAGCAATTACAACAGGCTAGTTTTGAGTTCTGCAATCAAAATATCACCACAAAATTATTTTACGGGCCAACTTAGAGTCCTGTTATGACTCTAGAATTTGAAAATCCTCCGTTCTTGTCAAATATCGGTTTGCATTCCTCCTTCAACGATGAGACAGATTTTAACGCTTTGAATCGAGTGACTTCGAAGGCAAAGAAAACTTCAGTGATTTCTGTTACCAGGAAGGACAACCTCCTTGCTGGGGGAAAGATACAAGAAAATCGGGAAATGTCCCGCGAAAATTCTGACGATTACGATAGCTACGAGGATGATTTCGACAGCCCGAGCCCCACGAAGGAACCTACCCGAAGATATTCTAGATCTTCGAGGCGGTCTCGAATGTCAGAGCGAGATCATTCGCCCTCGTATCGATCTAGTTCAAAAAAGGCCTCTTCAAGGAGAGATTCTTTAGCTTCGTACAGAAGTGCATACGGAGCCAACAGAGGTAAACTTGCTTATGACCTTTTTGTCGCATGAGATTGATGTGGTTTGTGTCGAGACTATATTTTGAAGTGCGTGAAAAATGCATGATATGGGAGGGCTACGTGTGGAACACAATTTTTTTCACATTTTCGAAGTAAGCTTATCAAGCTTAGTTCTTCCTTTTCTTAAGCTTACATTGGATATAAAATGTCTGTTCTCCTCTTACACTACGCTCGTATTTGCTTTTCAAATCAACAAATTTTCATAGTTCACGCAGAGATTTATAATGATTGTACTTTGAAGAGATTTGAAAGGCGGCCAAGAGAATTCTCAAGGTTTTCGATGTTCGTTCGACACTGTCTTGAGATCAAATCTTGTCGTTTTCATTCGAGAATGCCTGTAAAAACTGCAAGATAAAAAGTGAAGATATTTGTTTATTTTGGGTAAAATTAGTTTCTAAAACACATTTGGTCTCTTGTCACTAGAGAGTATAAATTATTTATTAATTTAAATACACTAAGTGGAATATTCGTTCTCACATTAGAATTTGCCTGTACTTTGTCTTTGTTTTGACTAATTTTGTGACACAGATTGGTATTATTCTTTTAAATTTCTTTTTGTAAATAACATTGCAAATTATATCATAAATCATTAGGCTATGCCAATAAATAATTGTTTTATTCCATATCGTACACACTGATCTCACTCGAGTTGGTAATATGTGACCTTGGATTAAAATTTTCGCACAGCCTAAAAACGAAAAATGCCGTGAACGGGCAGAAAAAACCTACGGAATTGTTTGCTATGCAGGCTACTTCAAGACCAACATTTAAATCCCAATTCAATCTGGAAACAGGTGTGGATAAAGGGCTAGGTGCTGTGGACATGTTTTTCCCAGCTCAGAAGAAGTTGTGTCATATTGCGTATAGTGATCAAAGTTCAGGTGTCTGTCTTGTCTCTTTCACCTTGTAAAACTTAAATAGCAGATGATAAATAAAGAACTCATGTCAGATTGTAAAAAGAGATGGGGATTACTACGTGGAATGTTAGACCAGTCTTTGAAAATTAAGGTGGAGTTACGATTGTGACTCTGGCCAAATGTTGGGAGTGGATGTCTTACAGCGGCCTAGCAATGTGTGACAACATATGTATACACTTGTACAATGTACGAACAGTATGTTTGTGAAGAGACACACAATTAATGGTGACATCTGATCTAATTTTCCAGTTAAATTCCAGAACACAGTTGATCCCATGTATAGATTTTTTGTATACTGGTGCTTAATTATCTCTGTTGTACATAATTTGTGATCTTGCTTGTTTAAATACCTTAAAATATTAATGTTTTTCTGAATGATAATTATAGGTCCTGCAAAACCTAAAAGCAAGAAAAGTCACTCAGCTAAGACAACTGGAGGCGAGAGTTCCATAATGCGTCGTGTTCTATCAGCAAACAAACACAAAGTCTCAAGGTTGCACAACATTGTGGAAGAACTCCAGCAAGAGGTTGATGATCTGAAATCTGAAAACAAGTCATTAAAGAGAGTAAGCCATCGTCAAGAAAAGGAAATTAAGAAAATTGAAGAAGAAGAGGCCAGCTTACCAACGTTGCTTCAAAGACACAGTGCTGAAATGCGGACACTAAAACAAAGATTTCGAAAAAATCAGGAAATCTTGCATAAGAAGGAGAAGGAGTCACATGAACGGGATGCTGAAATTCAAAAACTACGGGATAAAGTTAAGAGCTACCGTGAACTTTCACAAGATAGGAAACTTGAGGAACGAGCGGCATTGGCCAAAAAGTTGGAGAACATTGAGAATGAAGTGGCATCAAAAGATAAGAAAATTTTGGTAAGTATTAAAAATGGACATTTCTACAGTGATGTAGACCCTGGGTTGTAGAAACTGATGCCTTTTGCGATGCTCAAGTACTTACCTTAAAATCTGAGTTGTTTAAAATTTTTGAAATTCAAATCTGTGCTCAAGGCTAGAACTGAGCAATTTTAGCCGAAACCACACCGGATGTGCTAAGATGGAAAGCCCAGGGGACTTCTTTCAAGGATCAGTCATAATTTTTTTTCTAAGTTCAAGATCTTTTATAAATTCAGCAGTCCGACTGAGACAGTGTCAAATGTTCGCAATCCAAAATTCTGAGGCCTTTGAGGGATTAGCAAATTATTTTGCTTTTATCTTTTTTAAGCAAAACTTTTGTCTGTTAAGCTAGAGGCTACATGCAAACAATCCTTTTTGACCATTGATCAATATTAAGCTTTAGTGCAGTATTAACAATGTACTTCAGGGGAGGGAGGGGCTGGAGGATTTTTCCATACATATGTGTTAGTGGACTGCTTGATTGGCTCAACTGAATTAAATATTTTTTGACAAGCAGTTTGTTTATCAAACCCTTCTAGCTCTATCCTCTTCACCCTCTAAGGAAAACAAAATGAAAATCTTATAATGTGAAACTGAACTTTTGCTCTTAGTATGTGGTGTTTTCCAGTTGTTGTATAGAAGCAGATGTCTAAATAGGAAATCAGTCCTGAGAAATATGCTTAGTGGATGTACGTAACTGCTTTCCATTATTAATGTTGTCATGACAACTTCCTCATCCCCTGTGGGTGTTTTTATCACGTGACTTTTTCAGTAGAAAAAGTCTTCTTTCGATGCCAGAGTCGGCTTTCTCCATTTTTACCATTTGAATGAGATCTGATGTCTTAAACTTCATGGTAATGAACTTTTCTGTGGTGCTTTTTATCACATACTGTACTAAAATCAACATTTGAGTCTGTTGTTGAAATTTAAAGGGGCACTATTCAAATGACAGTTTTCCTGTGGTGTTGTTTATTTTTAATTAAAATAACCTATGTTGACCTGTTAAACTCAGCTGTTGTGCTCTCATGCCTTCCAGGACCTAGAGAAAGCGGTCGCACTCAATGACAAGATGAGACAGCGAGAGATGAAAGAGCAAAAGGAACGGTACAGAAAAGCCAAGGAAGAGCTTAAGAGAGTTCAAGAGGATTTCAGATCTCTCCGTGAAAGACTTCAGGTAGAAAAAAATATCTGATGGAGATTTTTACTCGCATATACTGTACATGTACGTGTACTTGTTTGTACCCAACATCTTTGCGTCACACAGTAAGACCACTGAATTCCATTTTGGCTTTGACAGAAAAAGTTATCGATAATGCGGGAAAGCTAACCTTAAAAGATAATGAATACTCTATTATTAATAAATGTAGTCTTGCCCAAAGGCAACGATACAGCAAACATAATTTTAAAGTTTATGAAGACGGTTTTGTGGCAGCAGCGTTTTCTTGGCAATAGTATTTAGTATGCAAGATTAAACTGCATTTAAGTGTTTTAATCATGAAAAGGCAGAAATGGTGCGTAGTATGGTATGAAAACGGTTTCTTTGTGAATTTTTCATTTAAGATTTGATGCTAAAAAAATGAAAGCACGACAGATGAAAATATTGCATTTCAATTACATTTAATGGTATTTTGATTAAGTCTATTTTCAGAACTGTTGACGGAGGTTTGTTGTTTTTAGTTAAAAGCTGTTTTTTATTTCAAACAAATTTTTTTCATGAAGGTAATGTTTTTCACTTGCCTAGTTCAAACAAAAAAATACTGCATACAAAGTTCACTAAGAAATGTTTCAAACATAATGTGTGAAGAGTTTGGTCTGTGTTTTCTTTGGAGATTTCCTGTGTATTCTTCGTAGCGGAGGGAGAAAGAAGGGAGAAAAAAGGGAGAAAACTAAAGCAATTAAGTTCTTGCGGAGGTTAAGTTTATGTAGGGGTGTTAAATAATGTGGCAGGTGTATATTTTTTTGTGAGGTTCACATTTTTTGTGAGTATTGTTCGCACTATGTGTTATCCGTCTTTTTCTCAAGCATCGAAAGCCTGGTGTGTTTAAGTCAACTCTTCTGTTTTTTACTTTTCTTAGGAAAAAGAAAGAGAATTGGACGAGAAGAACATATACCATTATCACATTACAAAGCAGAAGAAGAAAGGCACAACTGTGCCAGCCCTCCCTCCGGCTGCTCACGCTGCTACCATTGCAGCTCCAGTTATTCACACCGAAAAACCCGCTTGTGACAACGAGAAGCGAGCGAATGTGTTTCTTACAAGTGCGCCAAGTGATTCTGGCTCTGTGATAACGGACAAAGACAAGGACAGCGGTCAGGTTGTTGTAAAATCTGATGTTCGACTAGAGAAGCCTGCCGCTTCCGAGTCGGTTAAGCCTGCTGTGTTTGAAGCTAACAGGCGAGATAAAGATGAAGAAGATAGGCTTAGGAGGGAGGCGGAAGAAAAAAGAAGATTTGAAGAGGCAGAGCGGCGAAGGCGCGCAGAGGAAGAAGACAAGAGGAGAGAAGAGGAGGAGAGACGAAGAAAGCTGGAGCAGGATGAAAGGAGAAAGCAAGAGGAAGAAGAGTTCAAGAAACAGCGAGAAGAACAGGAGCGTGCATGGAAACAGAAGGAAGAAGAAGAGAAGAGACGGAGAGAGGAAGAGAAGAAACGGCTCGAAGAAGAAGCGGAAGTCCGGCGTAAAAAGGACTTGTTATTGGCTCGAATGCGAGCGATTGACGCCGGCAACGATAAAAAACCAAACGAAGTGATAACAACAGGAGCTGCGGCGGATCCTGTTGTTGAAAGCAAACCAAAAAAGCTGCCCATCTTTCTCCAGAGCGATAAGGCACAGCAAGCAAAGCCTGCGGTTAATTCAGTTTCCGATGACGATATTTTGTTGGACGCTAGTGGCGATAGAAGGAGAAGTAGCGCCCTTTCAAAACAGAGCGGTTTCTCATACGAGTTCAAACAAACTGTGGAAAATCTTCATCATGGGCTACCTGCGCATGCGGCACTGGAAGGCGTTAAGAACGAGAGCGGCGCCAAAGCAGACTCGTTGTCAGACGATCTTAGCTTCGGTTCTTATAAACCAACGCTTGGAAGGCGAGCTGCCGCGAAGAAAGACATCAAGGATAAGAATGAACTGTCATTCGGAGGATATAATCCTTCGTTTGGTCCGAAAAAAGACACAACACGCAAAAATAGCGGTCTTAATTTTAGCGCCGGGAAGAAAGTCACGCCCGAAAAAGAGCAAAATGGTGTTATATTCGGTGACTATAAACCTACACTAGGCGGTGAATCGAGCAAACCTGCTTCGATCCAGCAGAACGGGGATATTTTCGGTGAAGGGAACGGCCCTGTGCGAAATCGTAGACCTAGGGGCTTTGCAGGCAAAGGGGCAGCAGTGTTTGGTGATGATCTGTTGACAAACGAAGACACCAAGCCGATTGGCAAACCTTTGTTTGGGGACAAGTCTACTTACCCGTGGGAAAACAAGGTTAATATTTCTCACAAATCTAGTGATATTCAGTCGCAAGAGGATTCTCTACTGCCGCGTAGAAAACGCTTACAAAGCTTCGGAAAAAGCGCGGAGAAAAACGTACCCGCGGTTGACAATGCGCTGGATGATATTGATGACGAGATTGAAGAAGTTATTCTATAACGCAAAATAACATATGAGTTTTATGTAAAAATAAATAAAAACAAACAATTAAATTTCATTTCATTCACTAGATCGTGAGATTATTGTATAGCTGTGCTTTACAAAAAGCGTTAGTTGTGTGTCCTCATCCATTCGTCTCTAAGTTCGACTCTAACTCGAAGCATTTTATCAAAAAGTCTGCTTATGACGCGTTACTCTCTACAATAAAATATTTTTCAGATAATATTTGTGGCTTTTTTCTGAGTTAACAACAGCAGAATTTCGAATCCCTTCTGGTGCTGTGACATGATACCGTCAATTGCGCAAGAAACTGGGCGAATACTAGCCTCGTCCCCAGGCCAATTCGCGCTATGCGAGTGAGCGCAGGAGGCTTGGAACCAAGCGTCCTGGGCGAAGCTCGTAGGGTGACGTCATATTTGATCCCGACTGGGAACGAGGCTGGGCGAATACCCTGTTCTGGCGACTCGTCCTGCGACGAAAAATTGATGTTATGAGTTGCAGAAAAGGAAGGTCAGTCTTCTACTCTCTGCAACGTTGTCAGATACCTTTCATCGTGTCGTCAATTGTCATTCGTTGCACTGGAAGTTGGAACATAGGAAAGCTGCCCCATGTAGAAGCATCTTTAAGCATTGCCATACATCTTTTAATTACGATTTTAATTGCACTGCAGACGATTTCTTTCTCAAGAGTTTGCTTTTCAAACATTGCGGTCATTACACACTGCCTTCGGTGTTCGCATCAAATAATTTTGTGGTTTTCCAAACTTTGAGCATGATTTTCCAGGAAAATAAAGAAAATTTTCTCTAGAATAGTCTTCACAGGTATAAAATTCTGGAATCGAAACTGTACTTTTCAAAAAATGAGTTTTGGGCTAGAACTCGCGCAGGCATCTTGGTTCAGTGCACATTGCAGCCTGGATCAAGAGACTGAAACGGAAGATAAACTGCGGGGAAGGGAGGAGATTGAAGGCAGGGAAGAGCGTTTATTACTCAAACATGCCAAAATTAGTTTTAAGAAAAATTCTGCCAGAAGTTTTCAAGTCGGACGCCATTTCCATCCTGGCACCCCTATCCAGATATACTTATTTATAGTTTCCATGTACTGGAATACCCATTTTAATACTACTATTATTTTTAGGCTTCTACAAATAAAAATGTGTCTTTTGGCTTTTCACAGTGATATCAAAAATCGATGAGACTGCCCCTAGGAGTGCAAAACGTGACGTATCGATTTCTTGAAGTTCGCATTATTATAGAAGTGTCTATTGTAGCATTTCTTTCCATTTTGTAAACAGTAAGTGCTTATGTCAGATTATAAGGAAGGCTGAATTATCTCCGATTTGTGAAAAACAAAATGGGAATACCACCTCCTTTTCTCCGGGTTTTAGGGATTTTTCTTTCTAACGCGCGATTGGGGACTGGCACTAGCTACGCACGCACAGTGTCGATTTTTCAAATTCACACATTTGACCGATCCAGCTGCACAAATATAAACTCTGCAAAATAGCGCACGGTAAATTAAAAATACCAACCACAATAGTCCCTTTCCTCCGTTAAGACTGCAAATGGGACGTTTTGTGATTATCGCCCCTCTTTTCCTCTTCACTTTGTTGTTTAATACTGTAGAGAGAATTTGTTTTGTACTTTGAAAAACAAGAAAAAATAGCTTATTTGAATCTCGCCTATTTTGTGAGCTCAGAAGATACCGGTAATCCCTGTCTGCACAAATTCTTTCTTCTTTATTTCTACATTTTCAAATAAAATATACAGAATTGAATTAAGTCTGCATTGATAACGACGATAATTTTTTCTTCATTGTCTATCTATATTTTTTTGGGTTCGGATAAAGGCATTATGAAGTCTGAACAGTTCTCAGTGGAACTAAATTTTCCAGTTACACACTAGACGATCACAAGCAAGACCTGGCCAACAGAGATGCCTGCCGAATATAAAACGTAGATGCTGGCCATGTAAGTGCCAGTGGTAAAGATGCCTCATTAACCTGAAGTAACATAGCAGCATTTATTATGGTGACTGTTTATTTTTTGGTCTTTAGTGACACATGGTCGTAAGTGTTCTTGATCAAAACAGTGCAGCGGAGATTATACTGTTTGATGTAATGATCCAGCATGGAAGTCCAATAACACCTGCAATGAAATCAGTGATAATAGTGAATGTATAGATGTTGCCAATCTTCTCCCGTGTCTCAGATGCAATAATTAGCCACAACAGTACAGGTTACAGGTATTTTGCTGGAAAGGTTTAACATGGTTTCAGAGAGTGTTTACTATTTACAAAAAAAAACAAAAACAAAAACAAAAACAAAAACAAAAAACAAAACAAAAAAAATTCCGGATATTTCCATTGGACTGTAAATGGTACTTGCTATTTTGGTTTGCTTGACCGAAAATTTTACAAAATAAACGGAACATCCTGAGAGGTAGTCCAAAATTCCCAACTGGAATATCCAAACAAAAATTGTGCTCTTTTAACTTTTTTCTGTCAGTTCCAGGTCATGCACCAATAGTCAAGCTAGTTCCAGACTCTTTGTAAATAAAAGTTAATTACACAAATGGTATACTAATCTGGAATGGAATTTCACAAACCTTAGCCCAACCTTTCTCCCCATGTCAATGGTAAACCACTTGAGTCAACCAACCACACTAGACCAGACAAGGTCTTTTGTATCTATTACCTTGAGTTCATACTTCAAATGACTGTCAAGATGGCACTTAATAATATTTAAGCCAATTTCCTTGCAACGTAAACCCACCGAGAAAGTAGAGAACTTAAACTGACTTAACTGACTCTGACAACATTAAACTACACTTAGAAACTTGAACCCTTACCAGCTACTCCAGTGGGAAATGCTAGAATGCTGTTCAGTGAGTAGAACCACTCCACAGGCAACACTGCTACTGGTTCCTTTCTGTATGTGAACAGAAATGTAATGTGGCAGACAACCTGGTAAAAGACAAATTGGTAAACTATAGCCTTCTCTACAGGCAACTCTAAATAATCCAGAAGGTAACTAGTGAGATCAGCTAGGATTGGGAGAGGCCTAGATATAGAATGGGGAGGAAGAGAGGATCTGGGTAGGAGATTGAAGAAAAGTCTCTCCCCAGGCCCCTCCTAATTTTTATGTTTCATTTGACACCCGGCCCAGTCTTCTTCAAGCTTTTCGTTTCTTAAGGCAACTGAAATGTGCTGAGGAGCACTATCCAAAAAAAGCAAATTGCACAGTGAGAATGGGCTATTAACAAATTTTCATAAAACTAAGTGCTACGCATTTCAAGGGGGAGGGGTAGGGTAGATGCAAAGTTGTTATATATAAAGAATGGACTCGAGTACCAATGCAATTGGTAAATCCTTATTTTTGGTTTATTTCCTGTGAGGCTTTTCTTCTTATTCTTGTTCTACCTTTTCGTCATTTGATGTCATAGTTATGATAGTTAGGCATTTTTAACCGCCCGTCGCCATGATGGCGACCGCCGGTTTATAAAATGGACACGGTTATTCCTGAAAGCAAGTTGGCTTAACATACGAAGAAAGTGCTGTAAAGCTTGTGGTATGGGTACTTAAGAGCGGTACTGTCTTATATAAGACGCATGCACATATAAGTCTTCTGAATGTTACCTTCCTATGTTTTGGTCTTTTAATTTACAGTATTTAAGATATGAACGGCGAAGGGTTGTTAAGTTTGGGGTTTTTTGTATTTGTCTTGTATAACGCATGCACAATTGAGTAAAGGAGCTAATAGGATTGAATGCGAAATTGGCTGTGTTGTCTGATCTAGTTAGTGGTTATGGTGAAATTTTTTTTAGTGCAGGAGTTTTTTTTTATTGGGATTGACATTTTGAGGGGTGTAAAAATGTGGGAGTCAGAAGGATTTGTGAATGTCGGTAGCACATCACGCTTCTGTGAATGTGATTTGCTTTGAAAGTTGCATTTTGTATAGGAGCGGTGTAATATTGTGCTGCATGAGAGGCGGTTTCCCTTGGCGTTTTATGGGGGGGGGGGTGGTTTGCGAAGTGGATTGTAAGGTTTCTGATTGGCTAACTTGTATTTCGCAGCGGACAAAAAAGACAGTTGCGTTTTGCCGGCGTGGGCTAGGAAGAGAAGGAATTGGTACTAGTATGATGATGCAATATTAGTTGATTGCACCATCAGTACATGATAGTTCTTGTGAACGGAGAGAGGTGAGTGTTTATTTGAGGCGAGAAGTTGATACGAAGGAATCGTCATTAATAAGGAGATCAATTAATAAGGCAGGTGTTACGAGTCTTTTTGCATTGAAAGAATGAAAATATCTGAATATTATCAACGGATTTGTGTAGTTTGCGTGTGGTGCTCGCTAAAGGCTACGAGCAGTCTCTCTTTCCGTTCAGAGATAGTGAAGGAAAAGAAAAGCAAGCGAGTGAGCGCGAAATCAATTGCGGCTCGACAGGCGCTTTAGCTTTCAAAGACGTGGGGGACTTTCGTCCCCGCTTGCTTGTTTACTTTTGCAAGGGGATTCCCGGGTTAGCAAACCGGATTTAAACATCACGTCATGAGATATGCCTTGACGTGCCCCATACTCTGACGATCTGCTCGAGCTCGTGTTTATCAAACGTTATATTTTGATTCTACTGCTATGTTCACTGTTTGTATTTAAGGTCTAGGCACAACAATAAATACTTCGTCGTCCCAGTGTGAGCATTCTCAGTTGTGGACGAATTTATATCGACATTCAACGTTTGAGTGAATTTGCATTTTTCAGCACTTGTAAATAAAAGCGATAAGAAAGATAAGCTGAGTCATCAGAGTTTAAACATTACGTCATCCAGTAACGTTATAGTCAAAATATTGTGTCACACAATCACACTTTTCGTCACGCCGGTTCGTATAAATAGAGGATCGCGCTAACATTTGTGAAACCTAGGGGTGGGGAGGGTCAGAATGGCCGGTTAAAATGCCCAGTGGGCTTTCTTGTTTTCATATGTTAGCTGAGACGTTTGTCAAGAGGATCAGCCTAGCACCATAAGCCCTAGGCTTCCTTACCATTTTCTTTTTAATATTTTGTAATGTCTACATTACTAAATAATGCCTGTTAAAAAATGAAACAAAAATATTTTGTTACCAGGAGTCCAGTGCAAAGAGCTGTAGACATTCTCCGTCTTCTTGTTAATTTGTCACTTCTTTGTTTTACTACAAAAGAGAAATGCAAACCCTGATTAAGCTTGGATGTAATTCAGAAATGTTTAATTTATACTTATTGTAAAGAAAAACTCGACTCACATAGCAAAGCATCATGACCCAAAGCTAAGGTGGGGCATTAAGTTAAAGAAGGAAATTGGATGCAATCAAGTGCAGTTTATATTCCACAAATTTGTGGGAAAGGTTCTGTGCTCTTCCCATGACATTTCAGAAACTGTATGTCAACTGTAAAGTGACAACATCTGCATGCATAAGATCAATACAGATTATAACCTGAAGTACCTAGCCGTGAGTGCTCTCCATTTAACTGGTTTATCTTTCTGTCAAGTCGCATATATTTAGCAAATTCATCCTGAGAAAGGAACAGATAAAGAAATAAAGTAGGGAAAATAGACAAGGGATAAGGAACTACAAAGAGCTATACTTTGTTCTGTATGATATAGAAAAATGTGGACAATGGAAATATTCCTTGAATGTCTATTTTGCTGTAAGGAAAAAATGCAAGACATGTATATGACCCGCCAGTTGTGTATGCATCAAAGATGCAAGGGAGGGTGGGGGGGGGGGGGGGGGGGCTCCCATGTAACAGAGACAGGGGTACTTGTTGTGTCTTTTTGTTTTCTTCTACTGAGGGCATTGAAATTTAAATGTCCACCCCAACAACTATCCTGGTACCTTTATAGATAACTAAAATATACTTAGTCCATATTGGTACTTCTTAGATAGAGGTCAGAAAATGAATTTGAGCCATGTCCACAAAATGAGGCTGTGTTGCATTCTAGGGGTCACTTTGAGGACTACTCCTTTATCAATGTTGCTATTATAATAATGATTACAAAACTTTGCAACAATTTGTTAACCACTTCAACAAAATATCAGAAACACAGGAACATACTACTCAATGGCCATCTCTTGAATGGTTTTACTTTAGGATTTCATGAGGCTGAAAATTTAGAATTACCTTGTACAATATAATAAATAGCATCACATGAAAGTTCTGCTCAATAGCTTTCATTTGAATGGTCACACTTAAGGATTTCATCCACAGACTCAAAAGTTAGAACCACCTTGTACAGCATGAAAAACTGTACCACAGGAAACTGAAATCACTGCTCAATTGCTGTTACATGTACCATAATTGCCACGCTCCACAGTCATTAAAAAAAGCCAAATATTGATGAAGCTGAGGTGGCATGTTTTAGTTCAGTATTTTCATAATTCAAGATATTTTTCATCCTTATTAAAGATAAGAAGTGAACCTTCAACTTACTGAAGATGTTAATTATTTCAATGACTAATTAAAATGTATGGATGTTTCTATTTAGTTGACAGTACTATATGAAAATGTTAAAGTAACTAATAGCATCACTATTCCCCCTGGATGGGATGCTAGTACATCGCAGGAGACCCCAGTATTTTTTTTAGCAGCACCCATTAAATATGTGCCTGGGAAAAGAGAGAGAGACAATGTGGACTTAAGTTGCTTGTCTAAGGGCCGATTTAGATGGTACAGTTTTATCTTACGACTGTCATATGTGACTTTTGTAGTGCTTGCTGCTCACGTCAAGCAAAGAACATTATACAACTCATCATTCTAACACTTTGATTGTGGCTATGACTGTTGTAGGGTTTTAAAACATGTTCCAAAATTCGTGTTGTGTGCAACTGTCATGAAGGTGTCGTATGCCCGTTTTAGAGGACACAATTCATGTTGCAGACATGATGTGCGCAAGTCGCATAGAACAGTTCTAAGCAAAAATCATACCGTCTAAATCGACCCTAAGAAAATAACATGACCTAGTGCAGGGACCAGTGTTGAACTAGTAAGTCAGTCCCATCTTTCATTTGAAAGTCCAGTCTTAAGTCTGGCATTGTGCCTCCACAATACATTCATGTACATCAAAGTAAATTGTTAACATTTTAGTGGGAAGGAAAGCTGTCAGTAGCAACTAATTAAATTTCTACATGTACCTGTGCGCTAATCTTCAACTGATCATTTTTCAATTGAATGATAGTGTTCTTAATCTCTTTCTCCCTCTTGCCTATTCGCGTCAAAATGCCTGGCAGCTTGTCACAATGAAAAATAAGAAAAAAAAACTTGTGACTAAATTAGCCTTGATAAATTTACGTACAATACAAGCACTGCTTAAAAACAAAAACTTCTATGCTGAAAATGCATCAACACCTATGGATGACAGGTACATTAGGCCGCAAAAATCCAACAGTTTAAGGTCAAGTGGCTACGACCCAGTGAAGTGAAGGACCTGGCACTAGGAAAACAAAATGTTGGCTCGACAAAGTGACACAGAGGAGCAAGGATAGCTTTATTTTCATGACTATGAAACCACAAATGCGTAAAAGCATCCTTGTTCTTTTATTCTGTTAAAGTTTTAGTCGATCTGTGCCGATCTGGGTTGATCCGAGTCGATCTGACCCAGATCAAGTGATGCGAGTTGATCCGGTCCGAATTTTGTACCTGCCTATTTTGTGGTGCACACGTGAATGCAAAGTGCTCTGCCATTTGCAGACCAAAATGTAGGGGTACCATGCCCCATATGAATGTCCTTTAAATGCAACTTACAAAGCAAAAGTTACATTTTCCTTGCATTCTGTTACATGAATGGCATAAGCATAAGCACCACAAAAGTGAATATGACATTTTTTTGCATGAGATATTGTGCTTATTTCATGCTTGTATCAACTCAGAACATCAGTGACATAACCATAGGGGCAAGCAGAATAAAACGATTTGTTTGTTTGTGTATATGGCCCTTATTCTGACAACAATAGCTGATCACAAACAGATTATGCTTGTGCTTGTAACAATGCCAGCGACTACTTTCCAGAGAAGTTAATAGTGTAGTCTGTTTACAAACCAATGTGCCAATTATTCCAAAATGTTTTCACACAAGAACTATTTGTTTTAATAACCAAAAGATCTTTGGTTCGGAACTTGACACACCAATAGCTCTAACCTGAACATTTCAGTAAATTTTCATAATTTGTCAAGATTTGAAAGCTTGATTTGACTCTGAAAATTAGAGGGGTGATTCCAAGTTCTATAAATTCCTTATGAAAATAATAAAAAATACTAATAAAGCGGAGGCAGCTATTTAGTTACCCATGCAGCCAGTAATCTTGATAGCTTGTACAGAATCCTCATTACAAAAACATATGCAAACACATATACCACCATTGAGGCCGCCATTTTGTTGGTTATTCATTCCCAGTCTTTTTCTGGAATCTTTCTTTCGGTCCCGGTTCTTCCCGGTGTGCTATGTAGTCTTTTCCCGCGAATGTTTGTTTCGCTGGCTTGTTTGTTTGTTTGCTTGTTTGTTTGTTGTTTTGCCTTTTTTTTCCGCCGTAGGACGAAACTGGAAGAAGTGAGAGATTTTTAAACAGGGGCTACAGAACAAAATTATAAACACCGACGTGTAAATCAAGCGCAAAAATCCTGCATTTGATGCCGGCGGGCAGGTAGATTCTTCATAGAATGGCCGGCTAAACTTTGACTACTTTCAACAAAACCTGTCCCAGCTTTTCAAGCTTCCATCTTAGGAGAACCGTGAAGATGTTTATTACAATTTGTTCTGTTCTGTTTTTTGTTTGTTGGTTGGTTTTTCTGTTGTTGGAGGAGAGGGAGAGGGAGGGCGGAGAGGGTTTGGGTTTGAAAGCGTAAGGGGCCGATTACATGGCAAATTTCACCCCCAGCGCAATGTTTAAAATTGAGCAAGAAAATTTGCAGGAAAAGCGTTTTGCATTCACAACTCAAGAGGTGCGCATGCCCACGTTTATATTTCAGCCCGGGCTAAAATTGGAATGCGATTACATGAGGTTTTTCAGCCCGGGCTGAAACTCTCTTCATATAAATCGCAGACGTCTTTTTAAGAAGATTTGTTCAGGAAGCCGAGCTGAAATCTCAGCCCGGCTAACCCGGTTGAAATTTTCATGTAATCGGCCCCTTAGAAAGTTCATGCGGGAAGGGAGGGGGCTATTGTGGAGCGTTGCTAAAAATAATTACCTCGTTCCCTCAGTTTTGAAATGAACTTTTGTCCTCGTTCTTGACTGCTTAGTGAAACGAAACTGGAGTCCTGAATGCGCAGGCCCAAGGGCGGTCTCTAATTGTTTGGCATTGCTGTTAGTTCAGTTTTCATCTTTGTTCGAGCAGACAGTTCACAATGAAATTTGCTGAAACCTTGTACGTTGGACTCCAAGAAAGTAAAGACGGTATTTACGTAGTGTTATTTGCTTAACCCGCATCGCCCGCGTCAAAGCTATCAACAAATCAAATTTTATGAATTTTTTAACCAGCTTGAAGTGCAAGTATCCCAAGCAAATATTCTTTAAACCAAGGTGATGGTAAGTTAGTATGACTGACGTATTTAGAGAGCGGAGGAGTTAAACGTTTGTACAACTCACTCACGGCTCAAATCTTGGAGTGGGTATTAAGATAATTACGTCAATCAAAAATCCCTTCGTGGATGGAATTCACATGTCAACTAAAAGCTACTTTAAGCTGTTTGCGGGAGCCCTTTAAGTCTCCGGCCGACATTTAACTCTTAAAGTACGGTTTTGAAGAGATGATTACGTCAGTTTGAAGCTGCAGTTAACTAAACTGAAATTAGTTGTACTTTAAAAATTGTTCTGCAGCGTTAAAGCTGACAGCAAAGGTAAGATAGTTTTGTCAAAGCTTAACGCGTTAAATACAGTTTCACAGAGACTGGCTGACTCACTTAGTTACTGCCCAGCATATTCGAATTCTCTGATTACATCAGCCTGACTGTGAAACGTATGAAAGGGTAAGAGAGTTTTTTTACAATCTCTTGAGCGCTAGATGTTCACATTTGTTTACTATAAAACTGAACCAAAGTACCATGGCTGTGTAATTGTGTGCGTATAGGTGCCAACTACACAAAATAGGCTTTATGTACTGAATTAAGGTGATGGATTATTGAGTGTAACGTTTCCAAAAGCTTTTTTAGTTAAATATTTTTAATCAACAGGTATACAACGTTATTTAGCAGTAAAAAAGAGGATCTGAAACGATGCACTGAGTTCGACAAGCGATTGCATTTTCTGCTTTTTGCTGTATCAATTATACTTATTTTAAAGAAGTTTTATGGAAATCATAAGTTTTGTTTACTTTCCGTATCAATTGAAAGACTGCATAACTTAACTTTAAACATTCTTCTGTTGCGCTGAAAATATCGATAATGTGTTGCCACAATTAAGAACTTTGTCCGTCTAGGACTTAATTAATGAGTTTGTGGAATGCACGAAAACTTGCATTACGTTCCTTAATTGTTCTATATCAATCACTAGATTTGTGAACTATTGTACTGAAGTTCAACTACCCTGAATCTTATAATTTGGGGGGGGGGGGGGGGGGTGGTGCGTCACACACTTCATATGTTTCTTTCCACCATGAATGACAGGAGTGGATAATATAGGACCACAGGCATAATGTTCCCTCCCCCTTCAAAAAGCAAATGAAATGAATAGAATAAAATGATCTTACTTGCTCTATTTTCTTCATGAAACGCCTGCTCGTTCTTTTTTCCTTGGTAATCTTGCATGTGAACATTCCCTTTGTTTGCGGAGTCAGGAGCTTTCAACTTTTGGGGGATCATTAGCATAGAAATCGTGAATATAGAAGGTATCAGGGTTAGTTTTATTTGCTGGACTGAAAATGAAAAGAGTCATGCATATGGGATATATATGGCACCTTCTGTTTATTTCTTCATCTTTGTAGGTAATGATGAACACCCATATAATTCTAGGCATTGTAGCTTCTCTTTGGACAGTCTACATTGTAAATGGTGATCACATCAAATCCATAGTTAGCCGGCATGAATTAGGTAAGTTATTTCTGTCATTGTTGACTAGGTTTTCGCAGATAACACCATATCTTTATCTAATATCCTCTCTTGGTCTGTATTATGGTTATCCTACATTCCTCAACAAACTAGTTGAGACAAACGAATATTCGCTCATATATGGAATACACTGTCTCAGAAAGAATGCCTCCCTCGCCACCAAATGCACGAAATGTTGCGTTATCTAGAAGCTGACACTCTGAATGCGCTAGAATTTTATGTACAGCCTGATAAATAACTGGATCTGATAAAGAAGGGAACAGGGAAAGTCAAGAATATCATGATATTCTCGCATTTTGCTGAAATGCGGCTAACATTCAATGAACGTCTCATCATAACGTACAGTTTGTCTCAGTACAACAGCTTTTGACAGGGCGTTTCAAAGTGCTAAAGGCTTCTCGGTAGAGTTTCATGGTATGATGTAGTGTACCTTCACGCCCATAATCAAGAATTTGTCTTAAAAAAACCTGACAATTATTTTACCTGAAAATGTTTCTCTAGGTTTAAAAGATCTTCCGATGGAGCAACGCCCTGTAGCAGGTATAGTAATCAACAGCCTGAAACATTTCAAGCAAAAATATCTCTCATACTGGCACAAGTGGCAGTTTTCATGTAATAATTTCTGTCCACAGATACTCCTTGTTCTGTAAAATACATCAAGCATGGTTGCTATAGCGACAAGAGTAAGTCTTCGCTGAGGGCGTTAAGAGAACTTCTTTTTCAAGATCGCTACAAAGGGGAAACATACAGTGGCCGAAAGATAGACTGGAAAAACTGGGCTACCTACCTACCTGAGTAAGTGCATATTTGTTCATAATAATAATAATAATTTATTAATTTATATTGCGCTATTTAACATAAATATGATCAAGAGCGCATTACAGAGTATTTTAAGCTGGTAGCTGGCGGACTAACCTGAATACTAACAATTTTATCAATTTTTTGGTCTTCCATATCACCCGTTAGGGCTGTCCATAAGTTGCTCGGCAACTTTTGAGCAACTTTTCAGATTTGGAGCAACTTTTAGTCCTTCGAGAAACTTTTCGGATTTCGTGCAACTTTTTTCTTTTTTGAATGACTTTCTTGCTTTTTTAAGGCAATTTGTAACTAATAACCGCCCATTCAAGTTCTAATTTAAAGCATCAGTTGCTTTTATGCATGATTGTGAGTAAAATACCTTTTGTAAACAAAAAACCACTATTCCCCTGGTGGTCTGCCTGTGGTAGCAGCCGAAGGTGGTCAGCGGATATGCTGAAAAATTCAAAATGGCGGAGCCGAGTGATTATTCAAGCTCGAGTGAAGATGATGAATATTCAGATCCTTTAGAAGTAGCAGCTGGTGCTGGAGCTAGATTAAGTACTCCAGAAAAAGCCAGTATCTCTCGGAAAAGAAAAGTGCAGACTAATCCAGCCGAAAAGAAGAGAAATGTGCGTGGATCAGTCGATCCAAATGTGTCCGCGTGAGATAGAGTGAACGAGTTTAAAGACCAGTGCCTAACTACAGTGTCGGGAAATCTAAGATGTGACGCCTGCAGAGAAACTCTTTCCAAAAAAAAGAGTTCTGTCAAGAAACACGTATCATCCATAAAGTACATCAAAGCGCTGGAGAATATTAAGAAAAGCAAGAAGAAAGATTAAAATATCAAGGATCTTCTTGCAAAAACAAGCGGAGGAGCAAAAGGATCCACATTACCTGAAGACATGAGGCTCTATCGATATGAGCTTGTGGAAGCTCTACTGAAGGCAGGTATTCCCCTTTTAAAAGTCGACAGTTTGCGACCATTTCTTGAAAAATATGGTCATCGCTTGACATCTCGGAACCATCTAGCAGAATTCATTCCCATGATTCGTCAGAAGGAGATAGGCTTTGTGAAATCCGAAATAGCTGCCAACAGTGCTTTTTCTGTGATCTTTGATGGGAGCACCAGACTTGGAGAAGCGTTGGCAATTATCGTTCGCTTCATTGACAAAGATTGGAATATACAGCAGAGGCTTCTCAAATTAGAAATTCTAGCCAAGAGCATGAATGCGGAAGAGCTTGCTCAAAGGCTGATTCAGTGCCTGGCTGTGGAGTATGGAATGCTACCAAACCATCTTCTAGCAGCAATGAGAGATGGTGCATCAGTAAATGAAGCTGGATTGCGTCAAGTCATGTTTTCCTTCCCCAATATTCTTAATGTCATCTGTTTCTCACACACGATCGATAATGTTGGGAAACACTTTGAATTTAGTGTCCTAGACACATTTTCTAGGTGCTGGAACACCATGTTTTCTCTCAGTCCAGCTGCTCGGCTGTTGTGGAAGACAAGAACTGGCACAGCAATGCGACTTCATTCCAAAACCAGATGGTGGAGCAAATGGGAAGTCCTCAATCAGGTCATGGAGTTTTTTGGGGATGTTGAGCCCTTTCTAAGAGAAAATGATAACCTGTCTCCTGTTTGCCGTGCAAGCCTGTTGGAGATTTTTGATGATCCAGCTACTGCTAGAGACTTAGACATTGAGCTTGCTGCTATGATTGATGCGGGCAAGCACTTTGTTCAAGCAACTTATTATCTTGAGGGGGATGGTCCCTTAGTATTTACTTGCTAGAGCGTTTGTCCGCATTAGCACATGCAATAGCCATTGAATCTTATCCAAACACTGAGGCCAAAGCTCGCCAACATGCAGGTAGAAATATGGCATTGTACAACCAGTTAGTTGCTCAAGCAAAGGCATGTATCAATCCAGGCTTCCGCTTTTACCAACAAATTCAGTGTGCAATTCCATAATATTGTCCGTGCATTTAAGGCTGCACGCTTATGCTGCCCAATACAGGTGCAAGCACTACATCCAACTGCTGCATCAGTCCAGGAACTAAAGCAATTTAGTTTCATTACTGATGCAGAAGTTGTACAGCTTGTGGAAGAGCTGCCAAACTATCTGGCCATTGCTGATGGTGCAGCCATTGAAACAGAGGAAGGCAAAGTACAGTGGTGGGCTACACATGCCACTGCTCTCCCAAATTGGTCTACTGCAGTCAAAAAGATCTTGTTGGTGCAGCCTAGTTCAGCATCAGCTGAACGAGTGTTTAGCCTGCTACAAAATGCATTTAGCAAGCAGCAAGAGGCAGCATTAGAGGAAACAGTGGAAACATCGGTCATGTTACGTTACAATGACAATAAGCGCACATGAAATCTTGAATTATGTCTGTAGAGGACTAGCTGGTGGTGCAAAACATTGACCAACAGGGACAGTGCTCTGTGCTACATCTGCAAAGATGTAAATATTGAAAGACTATGGTTTTATACCACATACACTCGTGTATGTCAGAGAAACTTTATATATTTAATAAGCATATTAGCAAAGTTTGTTTTGTTCGAATACAATCACGTGGTTATCGTAATAGAAAGCCAATACAGAGAATCAGATTTTTATGATTTGGGTTGAGAGAGACTCAGTCTTATATGATATAATTATGTATATAATATCTATGCAAAGTTAAATCTATTCATTAAATCTTTATTTAAGTTGTTAATCAATCTCTTACACTAAAAAATTGAAAGCAACTTTTGAGCAACTTTTGGATTTTGGGGCAACTTTTGAGCAACTTTTAGAGTTTTGGAGCAACTTTTGAGCAACTTTTTGAGAAAATTGGAGCAACTTGTGGACAGCCCTATCACCCGTAACGTTCATATATTTTATATGTATCCTTGGCCCTGCTCGAATACTGATTAAAGTAAATTTTTAGAAAACAATTCTCACGGTTCTTTCGAGAGTTTCGTGATTCTTTTTAATCTGCCCTAGGAACCTTCGCTCCCACGATTATTGTGTAGTACCCAGATTTGCTGCTCCATGCAAAACAGTTTACGACCAAGCAGAGATAATTACCTGTGACTGCCTCCCCAAAAAAGAGGGAATATTGTTGCAAAAACACTGTTTCCATTATTGTTTCCTTGGTTTCCCTGTGCAGATAGTTTTCGTTGTGAAAGCAAATTGTTTCCTCTAAAAGAAAGTTAGGTGCATATTTGCTTTCATTCTTTACAGGGAAAAAAAATACCACCTGCGCACAAACACCTCGGCAAATGATTAACTAAAGCATTGAAATTCAGTAATTACTTTCTGGGAAGGAATAGCTGAATAAAGCTTTTCTTAGAGTCGTTTAATTAACTTATGGTTTCTGTTCCCTATTGTCCCTCTAGACTCGTTTGTCGCTGTGCCGTAGCCACCAACAACAAAGGCTACGTTTACTTTGGGATTCAGTTCTATGGTGAATGTTGGAGTAGTGCAGATGCGGGGGACCGTTTTCATATTTACGGCCCGAACGATAAATGCGTCAACACGGAGTACAAATCGTGTGACGACCAAGCGAGTGGCGAGGCTTGTGCTGGGGCTGGCCACGCTAACTATGTGTATGAGATTGTACCAGGTACGTATCCTGAAACAGCGTGGCTACCCAGCACATGGGAAAATCAAAATAGAAGAGGACGATAGAAGAACTAATTAGCTTTTTTACTCAATTTTAAAACCAGAGAAAACTAATAGTACAACAAGTTCCACATTCTTCAAAATACTAGAAAGTGAACATTATAGGACACGTGAATACCACTCTAATGTTTACGCGGATTTCGTTCGGCACAGAATCAAACGTGAGAGCCATTATGATTTAACAGCATAGTGCATGGTGATTGAAGATCAACACTTGCGAAGGATTAAGTGATTTTTTCGTTCCACAGACAGTTGAACACAGGGTAAATTTCTTCCTTCGGGGTCAGAATTTTGAAGTCTCATGTACACTTTTCTAATACGTTTACCTATAAGAATTCTAAAACCATATCTCTTTCTTAGATTTTCCAACTGGAAGTGGAGTGGGACCACCGATACACCCAGAGGAGTACTGATAGGAGTAATGACGCGATCCAAAGCAGTGACGCCTACCGGAATCAGTTCAACCTGTTAATAAATCTGGAAAATCTGGCTTCTTTCACAACTTGGGCGCATTTAATTTTTCTCCAGACTTTGCTTTGATTTTCAGATCTTATGTTTTATTAGACTGATGCAGTTCGAATTAGATTGTACACTCCGAAGACATTCCTTTTTCAAATTTAAGGGTGCAAAAAGTTTTAGGATTATTTGAGGCTAATAGGCTTCGGTGTTGCTACGGATATCGTTTTCCTTTTTCCCCAATACTATCCAAATAAATTAATTTCATAAGTAAGATTTAAATGTAATTTTGGTAGAGTTATCTATAAACTGTAATTTATATTTCACGTTCATACACGGAAATAAGCAAAAAAGTTTGATGGAAATTTTTGAAAGACTTTGTGATAAATGGGACTTGCAAATCCTAGGTACAGCTGGTGACGGATTAAAAAGAGGCTCAATGTCACGTTTAGGACCCGCCTGTATCTATGTCCTTTTTCAAACTTTCCTTTTTCAATTGCCCTCTCAGTCCTCCGCAGAGGCTACAATTAGTAAAGACCAAGGAAAGAGAAAACTGGTGCGCAGTGAACAGGAGCGCGAGGAACGATGGGAGAGATCCCCGCGCGCTTTATTTTTTCCTCTTTTCAGTCTCTGCTCGCTTTTTCTTAAGCGTGCAGTCAAAGCGTGACTGTAGGGACGACTGTAGGAGGCCTCTATGGAGGATAGAGTCATTTGGCTGAAATCGCGTTAAAATATTTTGTGCACACAGTATTTTCGTATATTCCATCCCCAAAAAGATTGAAATTATGGCCAGCAATTTTATCCGCCCACACTGAAAACAATGCGGTTTCAAAAGTCGCGCGCATGGAACCGTTTTTGGAAGTCTCCGTTCTGATCAGCGTTTTTAATCGATTAAGTGTTACGATAGGAGAAAACGCATAAAAAATTATGGTTTTTCAAACTTAGATGGATTAGTGTGATGGGGCCTTTTGAATGTTAAGCCTGGTCTTATTGGTTACCTTAACTACAAGGCTATCAGCGCTTATAGTACAATGCTAACTTTTGGCGTGCTCCCATCGATAGAAATCAGGGCGGGAAAAGGTTGGGCGATGAAACGAGCAGTCCGCTCTTCAAGCGATGTGTGATGCGGAGAAGGACTGGCACGAGCGCTCTTTCCGCGCTTCCGGTGCGTTTGGTAGCCGGCAAAATTTACCTTTCAACAAACCGGAAATCTCATATTCTTTCTTTATTTTTCAGCCAGCCGTGCACTATGATTAAAACGTTTTTTCACAGTCCTGGCTCACAGCTAAAAATGTTTATGTCTGCGTGCATGTTAGGCAATCTTCTTCACAGTAAGTTGGCTAAAAATGAGTTCAATTTGAGGGTGCCGAATGCTTGCTCTTGCTGCAAAACATGACATGGTTGTCTTTCATCGTCTCTTTTACAAAAGCTCCAAATTACTCCACCCTAAATCTTGCATATTTTAAAGGTCGATAAATTTTGCATAACATAATAAAAAATTAGCTGGAGATATTTGGAGATAGTGGCGTTTTGCAACTTTAAACTTTGCCTACTTGCAACGCGCCATGGCAATGATTCGTCGCAACGTCGTCAACTGTATGTAAACAAATTAAAAGTGAAATCAAGTTTAAAGATTTCTCCTCCCTTTATCTCACAGAAACATGGCAAAGAAAACCGTTTAAACTAAGGAGCAATTCTATTTGTAGCTCCCAAAGAAACATACTTGCATAGGAGAGGTTTAGGGGAAAAAGAAGAAGAAGCGCGGTGTTGATGTTGATGTTGATGTTGATGTTGATTTAATAGCTCTTTTCACAGTTACCTTTGCTCATGTGCATGACAATGTATTTGAGCGTGGACGTGAGGCAATTTCGGGCAAAAACTTAAGAATTGCCCGAAATTGCCTCACATCCACGTTCAAACACACTGTCATGCAAATGAGAAAAGGTAACTGTGAAAAGGGCTATTAATTAACCAGGGTGTCCTGATTAACCTTGCACGAGCTGCACGCATTATAAATACGCGTCATGCCACGCGTCATCCAAACGCCATTTTCCATCTTTTTACTTTACTCTGCTTGTTTTGAGACAGTCTTTCGGCAGTTTTTTAGCATCGATCAAGGCGGATAAGACAAAGAAAAGATAAACCAAAGTCGGCGTTTTTCGGGAACTTCGTAGATTACCAGGATTATGGAGGAAACCCAAGAAAGCAACCTAGATCTAGCACCGAATTTGATCCCAGTCCACTGCATCACACCTTTTTGCTCGGACGCGCTCGTTTCATCACCCAACCTTTTCCCGCCCTGATAGAAATCGATCACGTGACGCGATGGTATCTCTCCTCAGCGGGCGCCTATCAGCGCATAGTGCCCGTTTTTGGCAATTTTCCCTCAAATAATAAAGACAATAGAGTCCTTCTGTCTCAGGTCCTATTTGTGATAGGTTCCCTCCGAAACTTGATGTTTAAACTTCGTATAAGCCCCCAAACTACGTTCTCGGGCTTATATTATTTTGTTGTGAACATCAAATTTGCTCGTGCCTTCTTGACAGAAGAACTCTATTGCTTAATTATAACCCACTGATTAATTTATGTGCGCGATCATTGGTCAGGGTCGTCCAAAGCCTCTTTCGACTTGGAGCCCGAACAAAAATGTAGTTTTTGGCTAAATGGAGCCCTGGAGTGAAACAATGGAGCCCTGGAGCCCTAAACCCCTTTAGGATCCTGATTGGTGAAACACATTACGTGGTACAAATCGGACGGCAGTTTTCCGTCCAATTTTTTTCTACCACAACAAAACGAACAAACAAGAAAGCAAACAAACAAGTCAAATTTCGAGGCAATTTTTTTAATTTGTCATGAAAACACCCCGTTTTTCAGAAGCCAGAGCGGGCGAAGCGAAATGACCTGCAATCAAGCCCTCATCATCATTTTCTTTTTTAGCAGAAAAGTGTGTTGTTTAATTAATCGGAGGGCTATATATATATAAAAACCCTTCCTAGCTTGCTGGTGTATCAAAGGATAATGCCTTTGGCTAAAAGATTGTCCTCAAAAGTTCACGATTACGTTCGAAGCTTCACTTCTCTGCCAACTGTTCACTTTTCGGACAATCTTTGAGCCTCGGGCATTATCCTCAGATATCAGAGATATACAAGCGGCCAGTAAAAATTCATGGCGAAACAAATGCTTTGTTTGGTAAAGATGTGTTTCTTTAGGTAAGATGAAATATTTTTTTCGATTGTCTGATGAGGTTCTCTGTATAATAAAGCAATTATTTTTCTTAATTAATGTCTGTTTACGTTACCTCAGCGCTACTGTGCGGGTTATGAGCTGATGCTGGGCTCGATTACGTTGAATGATTTTTTTTCGCAATTTCTCTCAAGGCACCACAAAATCCGACTTAAGCAAAAAGTAAACAAATAAATAAATAAATAAGTAAATAAATAAATAAATAAATAAATAGTAGTTATAATGTGGGAACAAAGTCACCTTTGCATTCCCCAGTATCGTAGTTTTCTTAAATAATATCTTTATCACAAAAAGAATACTCGTAATAATACTTTTCAATACCTCAAAAACTCAACAATACTACAACACTGAAGTACTATAATACTAATTACCGATAATATAAAATTAGCAGATTGCTTGCACTTCGAGTGATTCAACTAATGCACTTTGCAAAAAATAACAAATGTAGGGTAGGTCTGAACGCCAAAATACAACAGCAACTTGAACTAAAGCCCTGGCCAAACGGAGTCGCAAGTCAACGCAAGTTAGATGCAATTAAGTAGACGCAAGTTCAACGCTAAAAGCCTTTTCAGTGCATCCTTGCACGCGTGCCCGTCGAAGAAAAACAATACTAACACCACTGAACTTGAGACGACTTGCGTTGGGGGGCTAAACGGTTAAAAAACTTACGTTCACTTGCGTGCAAATTTGAGCTCGATCAAAGTGAATGCAAGTCATCGCAAGTACATGCAAATCATGAACAAACGGAGTCGCAAGTTAATGCAAGTTTTCAATTAACTTGCGACTCCGTTTGGCCAGAGCTTTAAGGTTATATTCAGGCTGCAGTTTCAGTCGATACATTGTGACGTCATAAACTCGACTTTTTTTGGGAGAGAACATCCGGGCTTCCAGTAAATCTAAATGCTGAACGATACAATAAACATGAAGCCAGGTTCAAGTGTTGATGGATTAGTAAATTAATGTCCTTTCGCTCATGTGTTTGCTTTTTGGAACCTAGCATAATTAACATGAAAATGGTTTTGCATAGCAACTGAGTTTGGTCATGAAAATTCATGCATCATAACTATCTCCGGCAAGATGTTTCAGTTGCCGGCAACAGCTATACATTATAATTCAAAAAACCTTAAAATAACTGATTGCTAGGGAAGATAAAAATACTAAGTACAATAATTTTGAACTTCTTTACAAAGGAATTCGTCAATTTGGTTGAATACTTCAGAAGATAAACCCTTCCAAGCAAATAAAGTTGTTGAGTTTGTTAAGCATTAACTGCACTTTATTAAAGTCCAAGTTAGATGACAAATACGGGGGTGGAAAAATTCCTGCATAACAAAGCCAAAATCCTGCCGGAGATTTTGGACTACTGCTTCGTTCTGGGCGGTAGGTCAAGTCTGCGCCATCGCCTTTACGTTTCTGCTATCGGGAGTTTTTCCTATCAGTCTGTTTTCAACGCATCTTCTTATCTTCTTAGAAGAATTTTTGAAGAGGTAAATTATTTTGTTCTTAATAACTCTTTTTAAAATAATTTCAAATCAGAAAATTCTAAAATTACTAGAGAGGCCTTTAAATCCAGGGTCATGTAATATCGTCGTTTTAGAATCTTACTCCTTAACGTTCAGTCTAGGTAAAATGTTAAAGTAAGTTAAGTTGCAGACCAGACCTATTGCTAAATATATCTGTCCTAGTTAACACGCTGGGTTAGAGCTAGCAATTCCATGATTTTCAGAATAACTCCTTTTTTCCTTTTAAAACCTTTTATTTAGAAAGAATGACATTAACCTCTGCCCCGGTTGTAATCACAACCTACATTCTCTAAACTCTAAGGTATCGAATTTTGATCTCCTTGCTGTGTTAAGGTTCATTTTGAATTTTGAATCAGTCTACCTGCAACATGTTTAGTATAGTCGTATGCTTTGCGAAAGTATTTCTATTTTTGTAAGTCATAGGCCAGCTTAATTGGCCACCTAGTCATTGATAGCATGTATCTGTAAACCGTTTTGAGTGAAATTTACGTTTTAGCTCCAGAAAACTGATCTAAGGTAGAGTTAGAAGGCAAAGGCAAAAGCAAACCATGCCATGACTATCAATAAAACATTACACAAGTTGAAGAAAGTATTTTTTGCGCATTCTGTCGAAAGATATGCGGCACAGGACCGCAAGCTTACATGTTCTTTTTCTGATAATAAAGTAAACATAACTTTAGCCGACTTGAGCAAGGCAATCGAATTGTCAGTTTCTAGATTTATAAAGATAGTGTAAAATGTTGTATTTCACTGGACAGAAACTTCGAGAGTAATTCATTGCTACTCCAATTCGCCGAGTTATTATGTCGAAATTGGAATAGAAATTCAGTTAATTTATTGAGTTTTCGTGGCAAAATTTTGTTTACTTTTATCGTGGGTAAACTGTTGACATTTCCATTGCTAAGAATTCCACAATATGCTTGGAAAAACAAGCGAGCTTTAAAGTTTAAATGAACTTTTTTCTTTTTGCGAGATAAATTCTTCATTTTATTTTGGTGTATAATCACTACAGGCATCTCAGCCGGTTCGCATTCTTTAACACTTAATCGAAATTTTTACCAAACGAGTCCAATAATGAATTCTTGAACAAGTATTCGCTAAAACTGAGTGATTTAGGTTAATTGTATAATAAACATTTTCAAAGCTTCGGCAACGTTTGATAAATTGGCAAATGCTGAGGTTATTAAAACTTCCAACTGACCAACTTATTTCGGTTCAAGTCACTTTATATTAGCATAATAAATTGTTTTTTTCTTTTCCTGAAGATCGTAAAGTAAGTTGGAATTTTTCTTGTTTTGATACCGTTTTCAGACTCACTATGCGTACACCATTGATTTGTTTCGTGATCCTCGTTTGCATCTTGGCGATGGAAGCTAAATCTATATCACTGAAGAAAGGTAAGAACAATAAATCCATAAGGGACTTGACATTAGGTGCATGCGAATATTTTATTTGTTCAACGGAAGATGCTCTTAGACAGGATTTTGTGCTCAAGTCCAGATGTTATGGCTAAGTATGCTGCAAAGCGAGAATTTAACATTCAAGCAAAAATAAAAGCAATTGTTTTGTTAAAAACTTCACTAATCAGGCCAGGACCGATCAGTTTCCTTTCTCTTCTAAAAGTAATGGGTATGGTAAGGTGGCATTTAAGTGAAAGAGTTACCAGTGAAAATTTGTTCTTGGATTTGCATAATGATAAACTTGTACTTTGATTAGTCAAGCTTGGAAAGCGCTAGATAAGTTTTCTTATCAACACGATGTTTTCTTTCTTCGAGTAGACAAGACTGATATCAGGGACCTCGAGGAGACGCTACAGGAACTTAGAAAAACAGGTTAGCTGGGAACGAAACATTTACTGGTTACCATCTGAAAGGTAACGAGTAAGTTACATGGGTGTCAATTTAATGAAATTGCCAAAAAAGCCTAATTAGTTTAATTTTCTAGGCTAGCATGACCAATGCGGCCTATCTACAGAAAAAAGTTACAAGAAAAAAAAAGGGTCAACATTGGATGTGAGAAAGTAGTCATCTTTTCCCTTCCTTTACTGATTTAATGCCTTTTCCTTTCCCCTAGAAATGACTTTCAACGGAGGTAAAAGGAAAGATAATTTCAAGGAGACATTAAAGGCTCTTACTGAGGAAGGTACGCGTTTAATTAATTTAACTAAACTTTTACCCACAAATTTTAGTATGTATGAGTCAGTTTTTAATGGCGCCAGAGGGGAGGGATGTGGTTGTTTGTGGGAGGAGGGCTGGGGAGAGTAGACCCTTCTTGCTGCCCTCTTTGGCTTTCTCTCACTGTTTAAGGTAGGTTTTATCTACAGAGGTATGATGCCTTGAGTGGCTGTACATGTAGAGACAAGATTGTGGAGAGGCCAACTGCAAAATTAAACCAGCAGTAATGTATAACAATCGCTTGGTAATCTTACTAAAATTATAACTTAAACCCCAAAGATAAAAAAGGAACGCGTTTAAATCGTCTACCTGTAGCAGAACACAGAACAATCGTTATTAATCAATGAACCAAAAAACGTTCAAACACTATTCAAATACTATTGCACTGACGACCTTCGCAAAAATCAGGTGACCAATGTGACAAATTCCCTGTGAATATGAGCAAGCAATAAACTATCAATTGCTGACCAGTCATTTTATTATGTTTGCAGAATCTGACCCAGCCAGTGGTAACGGTGAAATTAAGCCTGAAGACTACTAGCAATATTAAGGGATGAGATTTGGATAAGATAGGGACTTCATATAAGTGTAGTAGTTAGACATATAAGTCAGGTATAACTTAGGTGTTTCTTTTTAAAGTTTTTTTTGCAATTCTATACCATCATTTTTAATTTACACATGTTCAGATATGTATTTATTTTTGTAATAAACTAAAACTACATAACTAGTGCATTCAACTGAAACTTCCTTTGTGCTTATATCACATTTACTGCTGCCGATAGTACAAAACAAAGCAGTTCCTCTCGATTTAGGCATTTATAACTCGTTTAGATTGACTGCTTCCACCTGACTTGTCCCCAGTCGTCTTCACGGGAGCGCGAGATGTGATAGCAAGGGGTAATGGGAAGGGAAAAGTCTTTCTCTCGCTTTCTCACTACCCATCATACCTCGTGCTCCCGTGCGGCGCACGTCGCGCGACATGAAGACGACTGGGCACGAGTCAGAGCTTCCACTAGGAGACTACAGTTTTGAAGTCAATACAGTATTTGCTTTCTAAGGCTACAAGGGGGATAAATACTCAGAGTCTATCTTCACTTGTAAGCAATCAAGTCATCATGAACAAAATCAGGCCTAAGCCAAACAGTTTTCAGTATATAAATTTGCTCATGCATGAAATAAACCTTTGCAGTTGACCACTGAGAAAGATCCACAATATTTTCTTATAAAATCATAAATTTGTTAGATCAGTTTACAATTCTTCATGGTGCATAATATTGTTACAATATCATACCTGCGCAGCTATCAATGAAACATTTCTTTTCTTACATATTTTTACAAATAGCAAAGGTGCAAACAAGCGTAGTAAACAATTGTTTTAGTATATATCAAACCAGTGGATAGGCAGTACCAAATAGTTCCTTTTTATCTGAAAAATGAGGAAGAACTCGGGGGTGACATCCAAAACAATGCTGGAAGGTGAATAGTAGACGACGATACAAACCTGAGTTTGAGAGTAGCCAATCAGAACACGCTAAAAACACTATCCAGCGGTTTAGTATACACTAATCATTTACACCCTAATGTAAAAATACTCTTCTGTCAGTGAGTCAAGTAGCAGGAATATTATATTTTGTTGAAACCGATCATCAATAAAGGTCTTTGACATTTACCCTAGCACTAATTCTTTAATATATACAGCATCTGGTAGACCTCTATGGAAGATTGACTATGATTGGGCTTTCAAATGAAACATGTTCCTTCTGTTTTCCAAAGATAGGGCTGCTCCCGAACAAATTCAATTGCCTGTTGGTTATTATTAGTGTATCTCTTGCACCGGCCGAATGCGAGTAGAGCGCTCTACTTATTAATTTATGGGTATATCTTTGCGAGTCGCTAAGAATACAACACCTTCACGAATAATAAAAACAGCCATATCTTTGCGAGTCGCTAAGAATACAACACTTTCACCAAAAAATGGAAAAGTTATTCCACGTATCCATGTGCTGAATGCAGTACACCTTAACATTGATCTAAAATGTAGGGATTTCAAAGGAATATTGTCTCGGCCTCGTGGCCTAATGGATAAGGCGTCTGACTTCGGATCAGAAGATTCCAGGTTCGAGTCCTGGCGGGGTCGCTATGTGGCTTCATTTTATTTTTAGATGAAAAGAAAAAGTATCCTTATTTTCTATTTCTGGGGAAATAACAACAAAAGAAACGAAACGGTCTAAAAAGGTGACAGTAAAATTATTTTCCTACTTTCACCAAGAATTCTGAATCAACTATTCTTTATGTTTTTCTTCCTAATTTGAACAGGTAACATCGCTTTGGAAGAAGGGTCGTCCACTTAAACAAAACAACTATAGGCTCACGAGACAAATAGAAAACAGGACACAACAACGGTCCTTGCCCTAAATAACAATCAAAGTGACTGTCCACAGAGGGGCAGGTATTCGAACCCCCAAAAGAAAAAAAATAGTGATATTAAATAAGGGTCGTGATAACAGCAAATTGAGTTCTACTATAAAAGAATACACGCATGTAACGGCAATTGTCATGAACTGAAGGTGACAGACAGGTGACAGTCTCTGTCGAAACCTGTTTTCTTTTAAACTCAAAACTGTGGTGCTTTTTCCAAAAATGATATTAAATGGTAGAAAAATTGTAAACGAAAAGAAATAAAAAATGAAAAAGCACGACCCCGCCAGGATTCGAACCTGGAATCCCCTGATTCGTAGTCAGATGCCTTATCCGTTGGGCCACGGGGCCTTCGTGGAGGACACCACTTCTACTGTGAAAAGCATTTCTCTGTCATATCAATACAATTAAAGCTCACTGCATTAAGACACTAAAACAAACATGACCTGGAAAAGAAAGCTTAATATATTCGTGCTCGCACTGACTCACCAATGCGTGATATTACTAGCATATGCAGCACACCGACTGCATCCTATAATTTTTCCCGTGCCAAGCAGAATATAGCATCTCAGAATGCTCGAAAGAAACTTCATAAATAAACAATTATTGGCCTCAGGCGAAGTAAATATTGGCGAATATTCAGTATAATTTTAAGATATGGACATCAAAAACTAAAAAAAATTAAAATAAAATAAAAAAAAAATAAAAAAAACCGTCCTGACACTTGACAAACAACACACGAAAAAAGTAACTTAGCTTAGCAGCCCCGTCTTGAAATGTTATATTCACAGGGTAGCGCGGTGAATATAGCAGTAAAATTATACTAAGGGTTACAGTTAAGCATAAGCCTAACTAGACTGAGTTTTTCCATCGTCTTATGTATTTCACCGCCCATGATATAAAGTGCACTTGCTTCCCAACAGCTACAGTCCCCACAGGTCCTTTCCTGCGCTTTAGAGGCACAATCCGCAAAACTTTCCCGCCACTGGCCTTCCTACCCTCCGCTACATCTCACCAGACATAAATGACCGCCAATCATATTTAGCGGGAATTCAAGGTGTTATGCCATCGTTTTTTCCGCCCATGATTCTAGGACTAGCTGAGGTGAGTACGTTTTTTTGTACTGCGGGGGTCATCGCATTTTTACTGCAGTATATATGAGAAAAACAAGAAACTGTCCGCCCTGAGTAGTTTGAAGACCGTTGACTATACAGAAACAGCGTTTATTTCATAAAAGAAAGGGGACGTTTTTCTTTGTTTCCATGTCTTTTGCTCAACACTTGCCATTGAGGGAACTTGAAACGGCCCGCGGAAGCTTACTTCCTCTTGTCCTTGTCCTCCTAAACTTCCACGTGGAAAACGTTTCAAGGGGGCCCGTGTAATAATTGTTTGGTACATTCAAGGTACAGTGCCACCTCGATATAATGAACACTTTACACATTATTTTAAGAGAATGCTTGACTCAATTGCGTGTGGTTGTCAAGGATTAGTCCCCATATATGAATAGTCAGCCTATGAACAGGTTCCTTATTGACGAATAAGGCGCAAGAAAAATCATCGATTGGAGCAAGCCGAGAGCGGCGGACGAGCCAATACCACTTGCTGATTTTTCCTACATTATATCCCCAACAAAGGAGCCTGTTTCCTGGTGGGGGAGGGAGGGGAGGGGGGAAATGAATACTCTTAGACTGCGTTAACACCATTTTCACCGACACTTGCAAGTTATAAAATTACTGAAGTTTTGGAATTTAATTGAGCGTAGGAGTCAGGACTTAGAGCTTGTTTACGTAAGAAAATTATCATATGAAGGAAGCTTGTTTTAAATATCGGCTGTCTAATTATTACAATTCCCACGCTGTGTCCAGTACTCCTTTCGTATCTCGTTAAAGAGTTTTTTGACCTGACCTTTTTACAAAAAATCAAAAAGAAAAAAGTAAAGTATTTTGTCAGTACTTAACTCTGCCTTAAATTTCTCTTGAAAAAATACTTTTAGTCTAGGACGAAGTCAAAACTAATTAAATGTAGTTGTCATATTTTTGTTAATCATTAATGGCCATTTAATAAAGCCGAAATGCTAATGAACACAATAAAAATTGCATTCCTGGATCGAGAAGTCTTATCATTCTACGCGCAAAACTTTTCAAGTTTAAAAGGGTGTAAGTTGATTTCTTTCCAGAGATTGCTCAAAGTTGATGGGCTAACAAAATTTTATTTACGTTTTACCGTTTGTTTTTCAGAGCTAGAAAGATTTTACAGGGAGCACGCAGAACCAGTCAGTGTCAGTGCGTTCTGTTTGTTTCTTCTAGACCTTGAGGTATGTTGTGTGCATTTTAGATATCAGTTACTTGACTGAAATATCAGTTTTTCTCTCTTTCTCTTGAATTTCTCTTGAATCAGAAGAAAGCTTTAAATTGTATTTCTCTAATTACAAACCTTAAACTGTATATTAAGTTTGTTGCACTTCGGAACAATTCTGGAAAAAGACCTGCGCTCATAATAAGGCCATTGGTAACATCAGTAGTTTTAACCTTTTTTAAGTTACACACTTCTATCCATCTGTAGGCGATACATATTCATTACATATAGCGGATATGATAGTCAAGTGCAGCAAAAGTCTTTCCACAGTTATAAACCGTTGTGGTTACACTTTTCACCGTACAGTGGAGGATGAAACTTGCGATTTTGCCCGGGAACACAAAATTATGCCACCTCTGACAGACATTCGAATCTTAATATTTATCTGGCCCATGACATATTCATGCCTTTGCAATGTTTCCACGTCTTTAGTTGTTGAACACTGATTCGCAAAAATCTAGATCTGTTCTTCCTTGTAATTAAGAAGGAGAATAACGAAATTCAGAAATTTATTAGCTAAGCGGTGTTGCATCGAGGTATACTGTATATAGCCGGCTCTAGGCTTTTGAGTTATCTGAATTATTGTGCGGAACGCTCGAAGGGCGGCAAAAAAGACCCCTGGTCTCTCTTAAACCGTAACCTTTCGCTCAATCCGACAGTTTAAAACAGCGTACTAATACTGTATACTGTCTGCATACATACATTTAACGAAGCGTGAATATTCTTGGTGAAGGAAATATCGAAAACGTCAGAAGATCGTTTGTGATCAATGGGAGAATAAAAAGCAATAAGGATTGGTCAGATATTAAGGCGTTTAAAGTGGCTGCTGCCCCTTTTAACAAGTGAGTCATTTAAAATTTAAATTCCTAGCTAAGAATGTTTGAACGGCTTGACTTGGTGTGACATATAGCTGTCAAGTCAGTCAACAAAGATTATTCTTTTGCGATATTGTTTGAAGCAAAAAGCGCGTCTTTCTTTCAGATTGTCCCACTCACTATACTGACCAGTTTCTAAAAAGACTTAAAAAGGGATTATAAGTTCGCGAAGACCTCTCCACCATAGAGGCTTCCTTTTTTTCATTCTCATACGGTCTTAAGAGCGCCTGTCTGTAAAAATCAGACAAAATCAAAATTCCGCGGCAAGAGTGGAAAATTCGATTTCTTTCATATTTTAATGTTAGATAGGTTAGGGTATAACTAAAATCACTGGGTACTTTTTTTGGCAAAATATCCTTTTATTTCAAAGAAAAATGCAAATAACGAACTTCCGTTAAAATCGCCATTTGAAGCAGTAAATTATGACATCAATTTGAGGCGTTCGCGTGCAAAAACAAATGCCTCTGTCGTCTTTTAAACACTCAATTTTACTTTTGCAATCTCTCAAGAGCTTCAAAACTGATTTTGGTAGAAACTGCGTTGTTCTTTGTGTTTGAAATAATTTAATTTTGAAAGTATACATTTCTCATCAGGAAAAGTACTTCGTGAATTAAATTATTTTTCACCATGTGCTAAACCTTCAAATCGATTCAGCTTCTGGCTGTTGAATTAAGAAAAGATGTTCTCAGGATTGCTGCAAAAATTTCTTTGGGCAAATCATTGAGAGCGACGCGAGAGCTTTTCAAAGTTCGTTAAAATGCAGGTTGTTTGACCCTTCTTGGCAACATTCCATTCGCGAGTCACGCACATATTTTGATGTGTTTCGACCCATATGAGATCGAAAACGTCAAACAGGAAAACAGTTCGAAATGCTCTTACCTCATTTGCTGTAGAGGACAGGTCCAGAGGCCATTTCCGAGTGATTCTCTTGCCGTTCGACGTATTTTGGTCCTGTTGATGCCATCCAATGAACACCGCCAACTGGGTCAGTGTATTGTAAACGGTCGAACAGCTCAACAACAACCTTTCTTCCAAAACGTTCGACATCTTTCTACACTGTGACATCTTACTCAACGGTTCAGTTGCTTTAATACGAGCGTTGCTCAGTTTTCAGTGCACAAAAGCATTATCAGATTTGACTGCTAAATTGGGACCAAACGTGGATGGTGCCGCGTGCGTATTTGGTTTGTCACGCAATGCGTATCAAAGGCATTTTAGGGGGTATTGCAAGGGCAAAACCTTTGAGGTGAAGTAAAATAACATACAGTGTTAATTGCAGGGATTATTCGTGGTTTTAATGGCGTTGTGTGTCTTTCTTACTTATTACCAGTGTTGTTACAACCATTAAAAATTGTATTTGCTACCCTAGCCTAGTAGTCTGAAACGCAATTCCAACCGACGTACAAGCTTACAGACATGGTTACAGGTGAGTGGTTGCAACAGAAGTGGCGCTATTATTAACTAGACCCAACTTTAATACGGGGAAACCTATAACTACAAGGGGCTCCCTTTTGTTAATTGACGAGCGGGTATTCTACCTATGATCATTGGTGTCAGTCTGCTGGTTCTCAGCTGGCACCGGACCGGTACAAGGCACAGTTATATCAGGAGTGAAAGTCAGCTCGCTGTTAAAGGGTTGGATGGAGTTTTGGACAGGAAGGGTTCTCTCTTCATAACAAATGGGTGCAATCGAAGTTTTTAACTGTGCTCTCTTGTCAGCTGTTTGACTTAGTCTACATTAGTGTGTCCTGACTAATGAGTGGGGCTTCTAACAGCACGCCAGTGCTGTTTGAAGACTGTGAAATATGGCACGTAACCATGGTAACAAAAAATGAGGTTCTGTTCCTGAATTTCTGTTTACGAATCTTACTGAGACAGGTTCCCAGTAAGCGAGATCTCTCACAGCAGCCAGCATACTTATCATAATGGATATGAGGATCCCTAATGGATATGAGGATCATAACAGAAATACGTCAAGCATCTTGCCCTTAAACGGTTGTTACCTCTTTCACGTTCTCCATACACCTTAATGAGGACGAAGAGAAGAGTGAGGCTTCCATCGATAACCTGGCTAATATTCGGATAGACCACAAGTGAATATATAACTCACCTGATCCAACTTTTACAAGCGAACCAGTCCCGCGTAAGATAATTTCAGATCCCTATTTCCCCAGTCCTCTTTCACTTTTTGGCCACCCCCTTCTTCCTTACCGTGACCCGACCCCTTGTGCTGCAGCTTCTGCTAGACACTATTCCAAGTTTTGCACGATGGCTGGGACATATCGTCATTGTATTCAAGCGTTCGTTGTAAAAACTGACTTGTAACTTGTGGTATCAGGCCTGCACCAAGGCTGAAATAAATGCTGCGAGCAAATTGGCCTAGTCAAAGCCTTCCCTCCCCCCCCCCCCTTCAAAATACACACTCATGCACATAGATACTAACTCTGTTCCCAGTGCCACAGTTTGTGTCGATTTGGGGACATCCTTCGTTGACAATTTGCCAAAAAGCTGCTTCCTGTTTGCTTTTTCGCCGACAAAGTTGTTGGCAACATCCACCAGATTTATAGCATCAGTTTTAAAAAAGTACCCTTAAAGTTACAAGGTTTGTTAAAGCCTAGCTACGAATCTCGGACCTGTTTTACCTAACTCTCGTAAACGTTTACGTAACTTTTATCACTCGATTGGTGAGATAAAAATAGTTTTGTTCCTTAGACTTGTTTTAAAACAACATGATGAGCTTAAAGCTCGCAGCAAATACACAGCAGTCGCTTAGCTATTAAAGGCATTAAGGTCCTTCACAGTAAAGCTATACTGCCAGGGCCAAGGTGATATGGGTGAAGAAAGACATTGGTAAGGAACCTGGGCGACTGAAATGTGCGGTGGGCTAGTAGATTTTTGAAGCCCACTTGCCGGGTGGCTAGTGACTCAACAGATGTCAAACCCTGTTAAAGGTTGTAAAATAATAAAAGGAACTTTTAGCATCAGCATTTAAGACTATTCGTTGCACATTAATTCGTTTTAATTATATATTTTTTGGCTCATTTATTGTAATGTTTTTTCAACTTCCAAAACTTCTGGGGACTCGAGCCCCCCCCCCCCCCCCCCCCCCTCCCCCTTCTACGGGCCTGGGTACTCTTGGTGCATAAAAGTAAGGGAACAATTGTTTTCGAGCTTTTGATTCGTCTGGTGTTGTAACCACAAACTCCGACAACAAGAAAATGGAACCAACAACAACCGTCTTCTTTGTAACGAAGCAATTCATGTATGTAAATATGTATGATTTGTGAAAAAAAAAAAACAGAAGTCCGAGGTCCCCCCTCTAAGCCAAAACAATAAGCACAAACTAGTTAGTCACATCGCAATTTCCCTGATAAAAACGATTTTAATGTTCTGGACTCGACATTTTGAAGAGGCTTTTAACTTAAGCTAGTACACGTACCCTTTTTGGCTAATTTTCGTGTTCGAACATTGTTATTTGCATGCCTACAACTCACGCCGAGGGGTGACTACTTTTTCTGCATTCTGGCACGGGAGGCTGAGGTGCCTAAATGTAGCACTAATTTTGTTTCGTATTTTTGGTCCATTACTAGTTCCTCCCAATTCTCGAACCCTGAGCCGTTTAAAAAGAATCAGAGCAGATTTTGCCCTTCCCCTACCCTCTAGTAAAATGTCCATTCCGATGATTTGCATTGCGTGACGCGGCTCTAGACAGAACTCTCGCCACGTTAGCGGCGACATGTGGTGATAAAAACCTTTTTGTGTATTGCCAACTAAGCAACACTGACCAGCAACTGAACCGTTGAGTAAGATGTCACAGTGTAGAAAGATGTCGAACGTTTTGGAAGAAAGGTTGTTGTTGAGCTGTTCGACCGTTTACAATACACTGACCCAGTTGGCGGTGTTCATTGGATGGCATCAACAGGACCAAAATACGTCGAACGGCAAGAGAATCACTCGGAAATGGCCTCTGGACCTGTCCTCTACAGCAAATGAGGTAAGAGCATTTCGAACTGTTTTCCTGTTTGACGTTTTCGATCTCATATGGGTCGAAACACATCAAAATATGTGCGTGACTCGCGAATGGAATGTTGCCAAGAAGGGTCAAACAACCTGCATTTTAACGAACTTTGAAAAGCTCTCGCGTCGCTCTCAATGATTTGCCCAAAGAAATTTTTGCAGCAATCCTGAGAACATCTTTTCTTAATTCAACAGCCAGAAGCTGAATCGATTTGAAGGTTTAGCACATGGTGAAAAATAATTTAATTCACGAAGTACTTTTCCTGATGAGAAATGTATACTTTCAAAATTAAATTATTTCAAACACAAAGAACAACGCAGTTTCTACCAAAATCAGTTTTGAAGCTCTTGAGAGATTGCAAAAGTAAAATTGAGTGTTTAAAAGACGACAGAGGCATTTGTTTTTGCACGCGAACGCCTCAAATTGATGTCATAATTTACTGCTTCAAATGGCGATTTTAACGGAAGTTCGTTATTTGCATTTTTCTTTGAAATAAAAGGATATTTGGCCAAAAAAAGTATCCAGTGATTTTAGTTATACCCTAACCTATCTAACATTAAAATATGAAAGAAATCGAATTTTCCACCCTTGCCGCGTTATGTTTGATTTTTACAGACAAGCGCTCTTAAAGTGGAGAAGAGACTGGGGAGAGGACAAATGAGTGAACAGAGGACGCTGGGAAGTTATAAGCAACTAGAATCAATGCGAAAAGAGGGGGGGGGGGGGATATTTAGAATAAAAAACTTATGCGGCAGAGAAAGTAACATTTCCATTTTCTATCGAATGAAGAGTATGTTGATCATTCTTAAGGAATTTTGTTTGAAATACACTGAACCGTGCATTGAGAGACAATTCTGAGAGCGAGAATGAACTTGAATTAATTATCTTTTACAAGTATTAGAGAAAAAATCGAAATATACCAAATAATAAAAACCTTGTTTATCAAACTGGCTGTACAAGACAATGACAGAATTCAGAATTCGTGACTTCTATAATACTTTTATTATGAAGACAATTTTTACTTATGTTTATTTCAGCTATGCTTGTGACAGCCACATGTTTACTGCTGTTCACCGTCACAGCTGGCTCATATGGACGGCAACTTCCAACACAAGGTACGTTAAAGGTATTAAAAAAACACACACACACACAAAAAACAATAGTTTCAGAGATAAAACGCCTGCAATGGAAAAGCAGAGAACGGGAATAAAATACGAAGTGACGTGAACAAAAGCCTTATTGTATTCACTTCACCCTTTCACTCCTTGTAGTGGCCAAAGTAAAATTTTGAGGAAAATCCGAAATTTCACTTTTTCAAATCCTACAAAACAAATAGTACCGTGCAAAAGTACTGCCGAAGAGGTTTCATTTGAATGGTCACACCATAGGACTTCATCCACAGACTC
The DNA here is from genome assembly GCA_964030785.1 of Siderastrea siderea. Lineage (NCBI taxonomy): Eukaryota > Metazoa > Cnidaria > Anthozoa > Scleractinia > Rhizangiidae > Siderastrea > Siderastrea siderea. The sequence goes on from OZ034967.1 coordinate 60,969,612, forward strand.
AAAACTTAGAATCACCTTAAATGTCTCCATAACTAACCCTGGGAGTGAAAGGGCTACAAAGTAAGTACTTTTATTATCACTTACAAGATTTCAAAAAAGCTTGATTTGTCTTTCGCTTCAAGGCACTTAAACGTATGTATAAATTTGCAATCACATCCCCATAACAATCTAGGCGTTGACGTTGGCTGGAATGAATAGAGCCTCGGGACTAGAGTTGAATGACAATAATACTCCATCACCTCACAGCAGGAGGTTATAAGGTGGCCTCGGCTATAGTGACCTCGGAGCTTGATCGTATGATCCTGAAAGCGTCTATTTCCTAATTATTTTTGTAGGAGAAAAAAAGGGTCAAAATGTAGTAGAGATGTCTCTAGAAGATTTAATGGAATCTGGTAAGTTTTCGAAAACAATACGCGTGTCTATAGACCTTCAAACCTTCACTCATTTAGACCGTATTTAATGATTGTCATTTCAAAATGTGATATAGGGATTTTGTCGGGCCGGGTCTTGAACTTTTATGGGATTTGTATGGAGTTGAATGATTCCTCTCTTTTGTTTGACTACCACTGATCATAAACTAACACCAAGAGTGGGGGATGTCACGTGCATTCGCGAATTGAGAGCAAATTAGCTTTAAGCGATTTTGGGCCTGGATATACGTTTAAGGGAAAAACTGTTTCATGAATGTTGGCCCAACTGTTTTTAAGTTTGAACCTACTTTTGTCCTTGCCACCAGAGCCAAATAAGCTTCATGGAAGTTTCAATAGCACTTTGTAAATTCAAAATTTGTGTTTACCCCCCCTCCCCCCACCACTTCCCCCATATGGGGACGTTGAGGTGGGAAGAGTACAGTACCGTTTCGGGAGCTAACTTGGATCTCCTAATTAAGGCCTTAGTAGCCCTATTTACTGGGGCTGCACGGCACCAAAGTGTCAAATTGAGTGCCACTGTGAACTGTTACGGTTGACCTTGGGGGTCGTTTTGTCCCAGCTGTGACCGAAATAGCTACACAGTTGGTCACATGAGCTCTGGGGCTTCTGGTTAAATTAGCCTTTTGGGTCTGAAACAGACCTTTTGAATTCACAGTACAACTTTTTGGACAGTTGCATTGTAAACCATGTTTATCATGTTAAGATAATTTATTATTTATAAATCATGTCCTTCTACTTTTTGAAAGTGCCACTCAAAAAAAAATTGTCCCTTAAACTTTAAACGTAAGCAGCGAAAGGAAATTTTATATATACATTTATTTTTTTCCCTGTACAAGGGCAAGACCTCTCAGGCGGTCTGTGCCATTATTGATTTTGACCACGTCTTAAATCGGTAACGAGGCTATAGCGTGCAGTATACGCTAACCCTCTGGAGAAACTGGTGGACTCGCGACCAGCACATAAGTGAAGTATTAACTGAGGTTATCACACTTTAGGGTACCGTTGGCGTGGTTAACTGCCAGAAACATGTTCTATTATTGAATAATTTATTTTTCTATTTAAGTTCTTGACAACAAGGGAAAAGTTTTACCTCAATACTGGCTATGGGCCTGTGAAATCACAAAAGGTTCGAGTTATTGTGAGTTCGAGTTATCGAGGGTAAAATTATAGAGAAAATGTCCTCAAGGGAAAAACCATTCAGTTCGAGTTAGCGGGAGGTTCAAGTTACCAGGAGTCAGCTGTATGGAAAATCAGTTCATCTGTTCACAAAATAATTATAACTTGTATTGACTTGTTTTTCTTTCGTACTTGCCTGTACAGAAAACCCAATGAATTTGCGTGCGTATTCAGGCATTTGTAACGTCAACTATGTGAAGGTGGGATGTTACAAAGACAAGAAAAAGAAGACCGCACTTCCACAAGAACTCTTCCAAGACCGAGACTCAAAAAAACCCAATTACAGTGGACAAAACGTCGACTGGGGGAGTTACGGCACATATCTTAAAGGGTAAATATGAATAAAACTTGTAAAAACTCAGGTGAGAAATCAACTCAGCAAGACAACACGACTTCACTCACCCAGATGAAGACACACAGCCTGCAAAAACTTCAACTGAATAACTGGAGATATCTCATCCACCTCCTTTCTCCAATTAAGAATAAACAAATGAATGTTCACTTTATGGTTGCCACCTTGCAGTGAGAACTAAAAATATCAGTCTAAATTCATAGCGAGTTCTTGAAGAACGAGTTAGGATTTTGATGTTAGCCCATTGAAGGCTCCTTCAGCTCTCTCAAAAATGTTATGCGAAAGTAATGACATCACTGCGAAATCATGTTGGAGTTCTTCAGGATAAAAACAAAACTTGCAAGTAATTTTTATTGATCTTTAGAAAGATTCAAACACGCTGTTGTTTAATTTATTTTGTCGTCAGATATTACAGTCGATTTCACTGCTACGTGTAAATCTGGATATTTTAAAAATGATTCGCCGGTTTTGATTTTCTCATACTCACAAAGCGATGAAGAACATCAGCAGATTTTTTTTTGCATTTTCATGATTGTTATTATCTCAAAACGTCCGTATCGCTGCTATAAACTAACTTTATGTGCAATTTTCCAGAATTATGTTGTGATCATGAACGAATCACGTCAGTCAGCGAATTATGTTTCGGCTGTCATGATTCCCACATGTTCACAAAATAAGGAAAAGTAAAGGGGGAAGTAAATATTTAACAATTATCCTGCGAAATCGCGCGGAATATCACCTGATACTTAGCCGACGAGGCCGTAGGCCGAGTTGGCTAAATCAGGGGATATTCCGCAAGATTGAGCAGGATAATTGTTTTATTATTCAACAAATTCCCATCGCCTACCATTTTCAGAACGAGAAAAACTACGGCTCTAGCTCTAGCAACACATAAGCTTAATAAAAATCAAAACAGAACTTCAAGAGATCGAAGTTTACTACCGTTCACTTAAAAAGACGTATTTACAAACTCATGTTTGAAAATGACAAGACAAAGGAAAAAAAATATTGCTACCTTACCGAGAGTAAGTCCTCTTCCTGTGAATTAAAATCTTTTCAACTTTAGTCTTTACAACTTTCCGTGAGCAAGTGTGCTGCTTCGTTCGCAATAGCATTTCCTTGGTTGAGTTCTCACTATGAAAATTCCAAGTCAACCTCTGGATATCTCTGTGAGCTGAAGCAAATACTTGTTGACTTTTTGAGAGCATTTAATCGTGGAAAGTTTCTTCCAGAGAGTTAAAATGTCCGGAGAACACTGCTGAAACTGTCTCGCTTTTCAAAATGGCCGCCAAACAAGCAATGAAAGAAAATCTGCAGTGCACTTCCAAATATGGTCATTTACGTATATCGCAGGATATCTGTCATGTAGGATGACAGATATTGAGGGCTTCCTTACCATATATGGGCATAGTGACAATTTGTTGAATAATAATCGCCAATATTTACTGAGCCTGAGTCGAATAATTGTTTTTAGCGTAATTTTGAGATGTGGACATCAAAAAGTGAAAAAAGGGCTAAAACTTGACAAACAACGCGCCAAAAAAAGTAACTTAGCTTAGCAGCCGCGCCTTGAAATGTTATATTCTCCGGATAGCGCGGTGAATATAGCATTAAAATTATACTAAAAACAATTATAAAGAAGCAGAAGATCTGCAAAGTTCCACAAACCTGGGTCTACACATATCAGTGAAATCGGCTTTAACACAACAAGAATGTATGTAAACGTACGACCTGGTATCCAACGCAGCCGTTTTATTTTGGGGAGCAGCGTTGAGTGAGGAGCCAAAAAACGGCTGCTTAGGAGACTACATACGACCAGGAATGAATTGAGGGAACAGACTAATGATTTTTTTTCACAGTATGTTGTCACAGCTAAAATATATACATGATAACGTTTTGCAGACTGGCATGCCGTTGTGCCGAAAAAAGTCAACAGCACGGCTTTACCTACTTTGGTCTCCAAGACTACGGGCGCTGCTTTAGCGGTCCACACGCTGCATCCAGTTACAACGTTCACGGCGGCTCAAATCGTTGCTCGAACCAGTACTACTCGAAATGCGACGATAACGCCTGGGGCGAGTGTGCGGGAAAGGGAAAAGAAGTGAACTACGTGTACCAAATAAAAGAAGGTATCGTGTGTATTTTTGTGATTGAAAAAGTCGAATATATGGTTAATGAATGCATTGAATAAAGTAGCTAAGTTTAAAAAAGGGTGTAAAAAGGTAAGTTGGTAAGAGATCTTTTGACCGGACTACAACTATGAGATTGAATACGAGTAAGACTCTCAAATTTCAAACAAATGCAAACAAATTCAAACAAATTCAAACAAATTCAAACAAATTCAAACAAATTCAAACAAATTTCAAACAAATTCAAACAAATTCAGACAAATTCAAACAAATTTGAAACAAATTCAAACAAATTCAAACAAATTCAAACAAATTCAAACAAATTCAAACAAATTCAAACAAATTCAAACAAATTCAAACAAATTTCAAACAAATTCAAACAAATTCAGACAAATTCAAACAAATTTCAAACAAATTCAAACAAATTCAAACAAATTCAAACAAATTCAAACAAATTCAAACAAATTCAAACAAATTCAAACAAATTCAAGCAAATTCAAACAAATTCAAACAAATTCAAACAAATTCAAACAAATTCAAACAAATTTCAAACAAATTCAAACAAATTCAGACAAATTCAAACAAATTTCAAACAAATTCAAACAAATTCAAACAAATTCAAACAAATTCAAACAAATTCAAACAAATTCAAACAAATTTCAAACAAATTCAAACAAATTCAGACAAATTCAAACAAATTTCAAACAAATTCAAACAAATTCAAACAAATTCAAACAAATTCAAACAAATTTCAAACCACGTTTCCAGAGCCCCCACTCCTTTTTGTTGCTTACCAGTAAAGAAGGAAGCTCCCGGATTGAGATTGGTATGTGACATCGTAATAATTCGTATAGCCTGCAGCAAACTGGAATAGTTGAAAAAGCAAAACAATAATAGACAGTACTCAGCGGTTCCCTTTAAAGTTGAGGATTGCCGTTTTATTTTAATGTTTCTTTTTATTTTTTTAACAGCTGGCAGTGGTGATGGAGAGATCGATTATGGCAAAGCTTACGATTAGATGGAAGCAGACACATTGAAACAGCCAGAGAATATGAACAAAAAAAGTTCATTTTCTATGTTTTAAATATTAGCCAATGTCAAATTTTTTCTTTCTTGAATGCCTTTTTCTATCCAGTGTAACTGTACTTTAATGAATTATGCTGTAAAATGGAAAAGCAACTCTGTTTTTTGTTCATGGAATAGATTTTCACTATTTTTGGATCTGGCGTACATTTGTGTTGTTCAATTCGACTGCAAAAGTAACAACAATGGCAGTCAACGTATATTCCAAGTACTTACTTGGTCAAAACGCATCCGCTTGTACCCAAGTTTTGAAGCTAGACCGCTCCCTTTTGATCTAGGAAACCTTTGGAAACCGCGGAAGCTGACAGCGAGGTCAAACATTTCTTGCCGAAGTGAAAGAGTGATTTGTTTCCCGGGAATCTTAATGTCGAGGGAAACAATGACGTCATTGCCTTGCTGCGGCAACTGTGGTTGCTATAAAACTCACTTCAGCTGAGGCTTTCTTCTCTTTCAATCAAAAGTGAGTTTGTTTGTCATCCTAATTCGTGTTCAAACATGGAAGGTATCACCAATTAGAAGTCCAGTCGAGTCGCCTTAAAACTCTTCTAAACTCAGAGAAATCGACCAAAATGACTTAACCAGGGGATAAAGTGCCATAAAGCTCCAAAACATACGTGAACAAAGGATCTCAGAGAGCTAATTTCCAAAGAAACTCAGATTTGATGATAAATTCTCTTTAACATTTGCTCGTGTGCATGGGGCTTCAATGACAAGTCTGAAGGGAAACAACAGTTCGTCTTGTTTTTCAGCCGAGAACCTTCATCTTTCCGAGACGCTCTGTAGTTTACGTTTTGGTTTCGATTCTCTTATGGCCGTTCTTTCCAGTGGATCTATTTTGGCGGAAACTTCGCCTGTCCTGGAATGGTTTTCCTATATCTGTTGCGTCTAAACACATTAAACGTTTTATGTGTAGTGGCTCTGAACCAAGATCATCTAACACCGGTACTAGCATGATAATGCGGCTTCGACTGCCTTATGCAGGCGACATTGGAGAGTCAATCGTAATCAGGCTTGGCGGAAATTAAAGAGTTTTTTTAGGGAGCCTCTTCGTTTGAAAATTCTCGATCAAACAAAGAAACTTTCATCGTTTTGTTCAAACCCCTATGTATCTGAAATCTCATGTAATTTACAAACTGACATGCCCAGCTTGTAATGCTGAATACATAGGCAAGACTGATAGGTGTCACTTAGAGTACGATTGGACGAACACAGCTCTGACCATAATTCTGCCATGTTTCAACACTTGCACGGCTGCGAGGCATTTAAGTTTTTGTTTTCTTTGAATAATTTACCTGAGCGTTTTAACAACAAAGGCGATGTAGCTAATTTTAATTCACACGTTCACCAAACTAAATAACGTAACAATTATTGCGTGCAACAACAATTATAACCAGTTATGCTTCTTGGAATCTCTACTAATTAAGAGGCATAAACCTCAACTTAATTATGGCATCAAAGCTGCTAAAGAACTCGTATTGTTTTAGCTTTGGGTTTAATTTTAGTTTTAGCAGTTAACATTTTTGTTATACTTTGCCCCACATTCTTGTGTTTAATTTTTTTGCATTCTTATTGGAATTAATAGCTTGTTAATTTTTCGTTCACACCTTCCTAGCTAGCTCTCTTTATAAGTTCAACGCTTTACTATCTTTGTTACGTTTGATAATGGTCTTGTCATAAGAACCGAAATATTACGTTTATTTCTCTGTTTGTTGTTTAATCTCTTGCTTATACTTATATTTAAGTTGGCAAGATGTTTTTCGGAGTGGTTATCGTATTATATTTTCTTCATTTGTCGGCGGGTAAAGGTTTCTGTATTTCCTAAATTGAGCGTGCGCAAACGTCTGTTTTTATTGAAAAGGTTGTTGGTTTACCTGGCAAGGAAACATTGTTTTCCACACGTTTGCGCGCCAAAGAAACACTGGGAAACAATGTTTCCGTAACAATGTTTCCTCGTTTGCGGAAGCCTTAACATTTAAACACCAGCAACACAAATACGAAGAGACAGTTTTCACGTTTTTCACCAACACAAGGCAAACTCACATTATGCTACACTCTGTCATGATGTCATTACGTGTTCACCTTGCACGTAGGAAGGTAAAAATACCCCCCCCCCCCCCGGGGGCACTTAAGGGAAATTTGGGTGGGGGTGTGCCGCCAAGGCCTTCAAACCCTGACCCTGTTTAAGACAAAATCCCTTCATTTCGCTACCCTAGAATGAGATCTAAAACAACTGATGGAACCCACATGTAGGGTTTAAGGCTTCCAGTCCAGAAAGACACCCTGTTCAAGACGCTAAATAGTGAAATTGCATACCCTGTTTAGGACTCAAGACCCTGAAAACCACACTCTGTTGAGCGGCACTTACCCGTCTAGGCCAAATAAGAGAGTGCCACCCCCCTCCCCCTCTCGGGAAAATGCCTCGTCTTGAAAGAAACGGGGGTGAATTAGTCTTTCGCAATGATAAACAATTCAGTTTCCAAAAATGGCTTATGAAAGGTGTCTGGGAGTTTTTTTTTCTTATATTTTTTGAAACTGAGGCTGTATAAATAAAACTTTAACTTTAATAGTTACCAAAAACTCTTGCCAATATTAATTTGTTAGCTATTAGGATTCTTAACTACCTTTTAACGGGACAAAATTTGTATCGATTTAATTTACCATGTGTTAGCAAAATAGTTGAGTCTTTTTTCACTGCGAAGATCATTCCACTCATTTCAAGTCTTTTTTCAATTATGACAGTGAATTATCACGTGTGTTAGTTCCCTGTGTAAATTATATCTGTCTTTTCATTTCTCGTTATCACGTGAAAAAGTCATCTCTCTAAACACAGATGCTTCATAACCTGACAGGCAATAACTAATTTTCGGGGCCTTTTTTCGTTATTTCCTTGTCGTACTAGAAAAGCGTAATTTCTGTTGGAAATCGCAATCTTATGTTACCTTTTAAGCCCCAATATCAACATGTATGTTCTTATGGCTGTTCTTCATATATTTCTTACGTTACCAAGCGGGCGAATTTCATTAAAAATCAAGTCATATTGTCTATGGTGATCATTTCCTTTATTTTCATGACCTGTATGACCATCTCAGGAAGTGATTATGTAAGGCCAATGCTTCCCACTATTGGGCTCAGAGAAGCAACACATCTCTGGCGCTTGTATCTTTCAAAAGAGTCCTTGATATTACTTATGTAGAAACCTTTCAAACTGGAAATTTTGCACTAAAGTATTGTACTTTTTAACCCTTCCGATACAGCCTGGGAGGACTTTTTCAAAGACATTTTTCCTTGTTTGTTGGTAGCCAATAAAAGCGGCTTATTTACTTAGGTGTTCCAATAATTCCAACAAAACAAATAACGTAATAAGGTAAAATTGCCTGAGCTTAACCGGCTAAGGTGATAAATCCTTTCGTCCGATCAAGAAATTTAACTTTATTATCAGTTTTCTTAGTCGAAGAACCAACACAATTCCGTTCAAGTTCAGGATTGCCAGCCCAACGTTTTGCCATATTCGTAAATTGGCTCTCCTTCACCTATTTCAGGTAAATATCTTGATATAAGAGATTTAACTTATTTTATCTGAATTTTATTTATTTATTTTTGGCTTGAATACGTGGCCATCTTTGATATACTGTTTCGCAACCAAGCCAATTTTTTAGCAAATTGTTAGCAAGTTTTTGTATTGTACATGGTTTACAGCTATATGCGAAAGAACCCGACTCACTGCTCGCTGAATTTGACCGGCAAATTTTGAGACGACAGTCGAACCTCGGTTACAGTGGCCTTCATATTACGAAAACTCTCCAGTTTATTCGGTCTGAAAGATAAGACAATGATATTAACTCAATCTCTATAACACTGGCAACACCATAATGCGGAATCACGTCTTTGTTCCATCGGTGTTTGTAATAAATACGTTCGACTGTACTTGCCAAAGTTCTCTCTGGCCGAGCGTAATCTGCTGAGAATCATTACGTTCATGAAATACGAAGGCCCTAGAACACGGAAACTCTAACAGGGAATGACCGGACATCAAGAGTTACGTCTGTAATGCAGGAGTTTATGTTCAGCTGTTTGGGCCTTACGATTCTATTTTTATTCGCGTATAATAATTTCATTCAATTTTTGTTAATAAGGCCCAAAACAAAAGTAAAAATGGCTTGTCGATCAATTTAAAAAAAGGAAAGTGTTTTCACTTTTCCCCATCAACTGGGCAATTTAAAATTAATAAATAAGTGCTTCATTTTCTGAGATTTAAGACAACAAAGGATAATGAAATTTACGGAAATACGTTATGAAATTCATCAATTTTTAATTTTGTTTGATTTTGACTTTTCAGAATGCCTTTCGTAGTTAGCAGAGAGGTGAAGTTGATAATGAGACACTGGTTTGGTGAAATATTTTTTCCGGCACCAGTGCACCAGAAACATCTTCCCCCTTCCTTAGTTTTTGAGAGGAAGACATAAAAAGCGTTTTTGTCAGATTATAATTGCACGCTTCTTGGATTACTGCGTATATTTTCTTAGACTAACCATGAATCTGCTACTATCAAGCCAGTGCCTTGTCCTGTTGTTCGTGGCGCTTGTCCAATCATCTTCTCTGAAAGGTAAAAGCAAATACTATGTCTTTTATTTTCTCTTGTCATTAGTATTGCTACAGATATCTCCACGGACAGGATTAGAATTTTGGTTCTCCTTATTTGCTTGATTATTGTGATATGTCCTCTAAAAATGGAAAGTTTTCAAGGATATTCTAAGAAATTAAACGTGTGAAGATTAGCCAAGGGCAGGTAAGTATAAGCAGAAATCTTGCCGTTCAAGGGCTGGCTTTCCCATTAATAATGGCGGCGGCTCAATTCTTATTACGTGGCATTAAAAAAAAATGGTTATGAATGAATGAATGAATAACCTTTATTTAAACACGATAGAAAGTTAAAGTACAATGCTTGTGGGGTCGTGTATTAACTAAATATTACTAAATACTAATAAAAGGTAAAAGCATAGAAGCTTTAAGCTCTAAAAAAGTTGTCATGTGATTCGTGTTGAGAGACCCGACGTTCGCAAACCTTTCCGGTTAAGAAAAAGTTCTTGTACCCTCTGCACCCGATTAGCATTGAAATACACTCTCAGTTGGAACGCTGGATCTATGTTTTAGTCGTTTCTCGTTACAAACGATGGAAACGACTCCGAAAGGAATGGAAGCACATGGCGCAGAGCTTTACCTCACGTGGTGCTTCTCATTGCGATCACGAGACATTTTTTTTTTAAACCACGTGATAAGAATTTAGCCGCCGTCAGTTCAAATTCCCAACGGCGTTTTTACCACTCTAGTGAGTTTGATAGTATCAGTTGTTATTACTGGCAACTAGTGGGAGGCCGAATCCACATAAATCCTGTGATACCTAACAACAGAGGCCACTTTTAGTCGTCTCTGAAGAATTTTAAAAAAAGAAACGAAAATGCTATTTTATTAAATGACGTGTAGAGTGGTTGTTGAACATAATAACGTGGTAAATGGCCGCCATGTTGAAGTGGACGTAAAATAAATCTTACTTTTTCCTCGCGCGTGCTCTACTATTGTGCGTTCTCCCCTAACGTCTGCGTAGTACATTAAGCCCTTGTGCTTTCTACGTAAGCTGTTTCTGCCAGTATCTTGCACTGCAGTGACTTTTGAGTAGTCATTAACAAGAGTCACAGTGATAATGGCCTTATTCTTCCTCTTAGTCAGCAAGTGACTAATGCAAAAACCTATGCATACTAGATTTTAGCAATGATGTTGAAGCGCAACGACTATTTCGCTCATTTATGGAGAAAGGTTAGTCAAGACAGATTATCTCATTTTTAATTTACCCCAATGACGCCTTAACATTTGGAATATCACCAGTTGAATGGTGATCTTTCACCATAATGTCACAAGTGACTTCAAACTGAATAACGCTTGAAAAAAGTGGGAGGAGGATACAAAGGAGATCGCATGTTTGTCGAGATTTCTTAAAGAGGCTACACGATGGTAATTTTTGTTGTGTTTGGTCAAACTAGTGCCTAAATTATGCAACGTACGCAAACTCCCAACAACAACAACAACAACACTACTCTATTTACCTACGCAACATTTAGGAGCGCAAGCGCTCGTTAAAACATGTGCGTGAACACAATAACTATTTTATAATAAAAATAAAAATAAAAAAATATATAAATAATAAATATCTATATACATATACCAATATTTTATACCCTTGCGAAAATCCATAAATCGACTCCGGTCGGGAGACCTACAATTTCGGAGTCTCAGGGCCAACAGAGCATTTGTTGACAAACTACTCCAGCCGTTAGCACAATTAAAGAAGTCATTTCTCAAAGATACTGTCAACTGACTTCATTAATTTCATTGAGAGGACTAAAGTTCCAGAGAACGCAATCCTAGTATCAATGGACGTAACGAGGCTTTTATACTAATATTCCACAAAAGGAGGGAATTTCTATAAAGACACACGTTTACTTGCACACTTCATAATGTTGCAGTTATCAGGAGTTGTGGTTCATACACCATTCAGAATTCACCTGTCATGTTCAAAGATGAATATTAGCTAAGGCATAAGCACGTTATAAAAGAAAAAAATATATAAAATACTGTTAACACAAAACGGTCTCGATACTAAATTGAAAGGGGACACTCACCAGTATGACAGACTTCCGTTTTTTAAATAAAGTTGTGTTAAAACAAATTGAGACTGCAAACGCTATAATCTCCTAGTAGAATGGGCACAATTATTTTGTATGCTCTCAAACTGGGATTGTCCAAGCAGATTTGAGTGGTCACCTTTCTGAATTCTTCCAAAATTTTCAGTGATCCCCCTTTTGGGCTCTCAGTTACGACTGATCCACCCTTCTGTTCTCCTAAGAACCAAGTGATCTCCCTCCGCAAAATCCTCCGACCCCCCTAGGCGATAAATAATGACCGTTCCCTAATGCGTGTTCATTAAACGGATACTATTTAAGCGTTTTTTCCGACTTTCCTTGCTTTAGAAACGATCGAAAACGAAGATATAGTGGACTACTTCTGAAAACGGACGTCTTCCGTTTCGGCAGGACGACAGAAAACGCTGACGTTACAACTAATTATGAATAGCCCAGTTTTGCATAAAACAACAAAAGGTAAAAAAAAAAAAAAAAAAAAGCCTGGGAGAGTGGACCTAAAAGAGTACCAGACTGTGTCCGCATCACGCGCTATTACCTAGTCTACCAGTAGAAATTGTGAAATTGTTAGTAAGGTTCATATAAAATTTCTTAGATATATTTGTTTGCTAGTGTTTGGCTCTACCTTTTATTTAGAGAAATCAGCAGATACGCCAGAGGACTGCGACGTCAGATACGAGAAGGTTGGATGCTATAATGAAAACATAACAGACAGAGCTCTAGCCGACCAAATCTTCAATATGAGGAACAATATAAATTGGAAGCCTGGTGAATGGGAAATGTTTCTGAAAAGGTAAGTGTTAGTCAAAAAGTAACATAACATTCAAATAAGAAATGTCTCGGTTTGATAGTGAGAAAAGGTCAGTGAACGGGGGGGTTGATCGAACCCCTCCCCTGGGTTTTTGCTGTGTTTCAATATTTCGGAGAGATTTTGTGTTTGCTAGGAAGCTTTTGATGTGCTCTACAAGATGATGTATATATTATGGGTTGTGGCGCTGCTGGGGGCCTGTGATGTCATCCAAGATGGCACTCAACATGGCTGCCATCTTGGATTTTACCAAAAATTAGAGATTACCAAAAAACGGCGGAAATTGAAAATTATTGATGTTATTCACGTAAAATGTGACATGTGACTTTTTCACCTAGAAACGGTGAAAAACACACTGTTCTTACTCAAAAATGGCGTGACCACCTGCTACTTATGACGTCATATCTCGCAACCATAGCAACCGATTCTCACCAAACTTGCGTCAAAATTTGTATTAAGGATATGCCTACAACTACTCAAAACGGCAGGTGCTGATGAAAAATCGTCTTGGAAAAATTAGCCCCCACCCCCCCCCTTATACGCCTGAGGGTTAAGATAAGAATGACAATGTCAAGAGATGCGTTCTCTTGCCATTGCACTCCCCCCTGAACAAACAAACAGACAAACAAAACACGAAAAAAAAAGGTTGAAAAGGTCCCTATCTGTCTGTTGTTGAAGTAAATATTGCAAAGTCGCTTAAGACTTTCTTCACCCAGACTTTCGGACCAATGAATTTTATCTGAATTTCATCACATAGATGGTATCTTCACATCCCTTTGTCTCTGAAAGCTTTCCACGTGATAGGTTAAAAAGATTTCTGTCCTCACCGTTCCTTTTACCCTTCAGGCTAGCCTGCCGCTGTGCCAAGGAAACAAGTGCTAAAGGGCGCAACTACTTTGGACTTCAGTTTTACGGAGAATGCTGGAGTGATGTGCAGGCAGAGAAGAGGTTTGAGCTCTATGGAAAATCACGTGACTGCATGGGGTTTGAATACAAGAGATGCAACGACGAGGATGACAAGGAATGTGTTGGAGGCGGTAGCAAAAACTACGTCTACAAAATAGTAGAAGGTAAAGAAAAACGTCATCAACAACAATAACTTACAATAAAAGACAGCAACAATTCCCTTTTTCAGTCTCACTTGGTAGAAGTCAAATTATTTATGCCCAGCCCATACATTTCTCATTAAATTAATGTCCTGGGGCCCGTTTCTTGAAACTCCCGATAATTATAACTTTCCGGGCCCTAAAACCATTTTCGGTGCACAATAGCTCGAATAGCTATACATTTTTTATTGATTTTGAAAGCTAATTTTAATCTTCATAATTTCGTAAAGCATATCGCTAAGTTTGTGCCAATAATTACCATTAACTGACAAATAAATGAGCTTGAAAAAATACTTACCAGGCCCGGAAAGTTATCGGGAGTTTCGAGAAACGGACCCCTGGGTTGAGTTATTTTTTGTCATAACAGGAAGACATAAACATATATTTGTCGAAACACGGTGCCGCACCGAAAGCACTAACTGTAGATAACACTGGGGCGTGGCTTTCAGAAAAAAAGACCTTCGAAGGGAACTAAATAAATTAACCATTATTTGGCTTTGAAAAATATGGACGCAAACATTCTGTTCCTTGAACCTCACACTTTTGTTCTCGCAAAACTGCTCGCTTTTGCACAGGTGACCCAACCTCATGATTGATTCTAATTTTAGTTCTCGATTTATAGGCTTTGTATAGGAAATTCAATCGGTTCTTAAAATGCTAAAATATTGAAAAGAAAGCAGATCTTAGCAAGGGCTATTGGAAATTCATAAAGAAAATTGTGGATAACCACGCATTTTTCAGAGTTAATTAAGCATCCAGCATTTAAAAAAATTTTAAAATACAGACCAATGTATGGCATTTTCATTAAAACTCAGTTATCTCTGAAAAATGCGTAGTTAGCCCCATGTATCTTTTGGGATTCCAACAACTCTGGCCAAGATCTGCTTTTTCTGGATATTCAGAAAACGCGCAAAGATACCTTTGTATTAGGAGGTACGATCCCGAGATGCGCAGAACATATGCGCAGTAACAAAAGGAAGCACCATTCTTAAGTCTGCAGACAATCCCATTTGCTTATTAATTTTGCTTAGTCGCTACCCTACACCTCGTCAGCTTAATGAGCTAACATGATGGTATGTTTGTTGCTACTTTTGTTCCAGAGGGTGGAAGCGCAAGTGGAATTGGGCCTTTCCCATGAAGACTTTGCAATACAGGCCTTGAAAACTAGTACAGGAAAAACGAAGCTCAAATAAAACGCAACTCTTAAACAAGCTGTGTCTTTTACTAGTAACAATGAAGAGGGGAGGGGGGGGGGGGGGTTAGGTTGTCCTTGTGTTGCATCAGTTGTTTGTTCAAAAATTCAAGTCTCTCTTAACTAATCAAGTTATTGTCGAACGATTGTGTCATGATTTCCATTTCATTTTTCAAAAATCTGCAAGACAAGAAGCAAGACGTGCAATTTTCCTTCTATACGGAACTGCCTGTCTTCCAGCGGCATTACTTTTGAAATCAACAACAACAACAACAACAAGCTTTATTTGCATGACTGTAAATTTGTTACAATATTGCAAAAGCGTACAACTTATTAAGTAATAAAAAAAAAGGACATATATAAAATTAGTTACATTGATAGCATTTTGTTACGTGAATCAAAATAAGATGAGATAAATTTGATTAATTGTATATTCACAAAAAAATTGGAAGAATTCATTAATTCTAAAATCAAATCAGACACTGGTAGCCGGCTAACATTTTGGATGAAAGGTTGTATTTTCTTGTAAAAGTTATCTCTCGTTGTTGCGTATTTGGAACAATAAAAGAGAAAATGAATTTCATCTTCGGTTTGATTACAATCACAGACTGGGCAAACCCTATTGTCTCTGGGCGTATCGTTATATCTGCCCAGTTCGGTCATTAGTTTATGATTACTAATACGCGTACGTAATTTAGTTAATGTTCTCCTATCAGAAACTCTCCTAGTTAACTCTAGATAACTGGAAGTGGCATATTCGTTCTTAAAAGATCTATAAAATTCTAGTTTTTGAGAATGCTGTAGAGTATGTTGCCAATAAGAAATATATTTCTGTTTTATTAACTGTAGAAACACTGTCAATTTTGTGGTGTCTACTAAATCAGGACTAAAATTACCAAAATTAAAATATTCGGATATTTTCATCAGATTAGAGTAAAAACTATTTTTACCAGCGGTGTGAAGTTCTGATGAAATTAAAAAAGATTGTCTAACAAAAGAATCCGGTTGCTTGTTTTGGAGATATAACAAGTAGTTGAGGATTCTTTGATTAATGGCAATAAGGAGAGGAAATCGACCAAGTTCAGCTCTACATGCAACATTAGAAGCCTTATTACTAACTGCAAGATAACGTTTACAAAACTGTAGAGGTGTTCTTTCAATTTGTGAACAATCCCAGGCCTTAAAATCAGATTTAACATAACCACCCCAAATTTCACTATTATAGAGCAAAATTGGAGATATCATTGTATCAAAAATCTTACAGGCAAGAGACGGTTTTAATTTACTAAAATTTGTGTTTCGTCTCAGACTGAAAAGGGCATGAAGTGCTTTCTCTTTTAGGTGATCAAGTGAGATTTTAAAATTTCCTGAAGAAGATATTTTGGTTCCTGAATAAGTATAATCTTGTACAACATCAATTGCTTGATTTCCTATATAAAATGTTTGTAGTAGTTATAGAGTTGGCGGTTCGAGATCAGTTTTTTCAAAACTGATCTTGAACAGCGCCAACTCTATAACTACTATCCATCTGATGGAAATAATCATTTGGAAATCATTATTTGGAAATAATCATTTGGAAATAATCATTTGGAAATCATTATTTGGAAATAATCATTTGGAAATCATTATTTGGAAATCATCATTTGGAAATCATTATTTGGAAATCATTTTATGGAAAAGGAGCCGAGCAGGCTCGGGAAGTCGTTGACGAAGTCAACGAGCGAGGCTCCTTCCGGCTTGATGTGGGTAGAGACGTAGTCTCGTAGAGACTACGTCTCGTAGGGCATCATCAAGCAATATGGTTTCATATGCTTGATTCATCATATAGCTCCACATCTTTTTTTCATATGCTTGATCCATATTTTCGCATTGGGGAACAAAAGCGGAGCTTTTGTGAGGCAGTGAATTGATCGCGAAGCGATCAAGAGGGGATGTTTCTTTTTGCGATGCTGGTTCCACATTTTGGGAAACTAGATTGCGTAATGTCCGTAAGATAAACTGTTGATTCCATTTTCTGATATATATCTTTTATCATCAAAACAGCTGAGTGATATTTTGTTGATTTCATAACTTCCTAGTTCATGTCTTTCGCTTCTAATAGTTTTCATAGTATGTTGCATTTGCTCATTTTTGAATAATACTTTTTTATAATCTTCGTGTTTGATATTTCCTTTTATTATATTCTTTTTAATTCCTTTTGCTGTTTTTTCTACTTTATTGTCTTCTTTTTTATAACTGTACATTTTTGATCGTAATCCGATGAATTCTTTTATTGGCATTCCTGCTGCTTCGTCTTTAAATTTTCCAATTACTTTTTTGTTTGCTTTGCTGAAATACTGGGAACTTTCTGGATAGTCACTGTTGTCGAATTTATCTTTGTCATTCCAAAAGTCTTGGTAAACATCTTCAGTTTCAATTTCATAAGTTAATGAGTCTGTATCAGTGAATAGTAGCTTGGCTTTGTCGCCATATTTCTGTTTTATGTAATTATAATGAAAATCATACATCAATGTTTTGCTCAAATCAAGAATGCACATACCCACATAAGCCGGCCGATTAAGAGTTAGTACTTCTTTGATCTTGTGAACTGCTACCAGATTTTCATTGAATATTTTACTGCATACAAAAGTAGGTTTAGAAGACATTTTTAATAGTTTTTCACCATCTGTGATAAGACGTACATCAACACGTTTTCTGATGTTTTCCATTGTTTTACCAAATACTGAGTTATTCATAAGTTTGAAGAAATCTTTTTCGAATGCGTTTTTTGCTTGCGATCGTTTTTGTGTGTTGAAATCAATATATTGCTTCAACCATGGTGACTGATCAAATTCTAATACTCTATGGATCTTTTTTAATTTTAATCCGAGATCAATATACATCTGCAAGTTTCTGTAATGCAGAACGTATTTTTCTTTATTTGATAATGTTGGGATTAGTTTATGTACTAGTCCTGTTGATATATTATACTTTGTAGCTATCTTTTTACAATAATCAGACAGCATATTTTTATTTACACAAACCCTCTCAGCAGCTAATGGATAGTCATTATGAAGGTTATGCAACTCTTTGGGATATTCTAGATCAACTTCTAATATTAACCCCTTTTCACTATTTTCATTATATCTGGCTACATTTAGTTTGCTAATTTGCTTTTCTGTCATCCATCTGAAATTACCTGTTGGAAGATACTGTGACATAGCCCAACCGTATAAATTATTAGCATCCAAGTACATTATATACTTTGAGGGCGCCTTCTCATCGTATTCTTTCATGTACTTATTGTTTGCTTTTCCATATCTATTGGCTATATAACTAATTCCTCCACGCATACCTTTTTCAATGAATTGAAACATGTTGATGTCAGTCATTAGTTCTAATTTAATATTAGTCATCTTTAACATAGCATCCCAAGACAAACCAGGTGATGTAAAATAGTGGCATGGGTCTAATTTATAATACTGAATACATGTTCTACGGAAATTTTCAAACACATCAGCTAATAAAAGGATATCAGACTCGAGATATAAATCATGGTATTCACCCATTGTCTGCAATTTAAATGTATTCCAAACATTTTGAGCGTGGGTATAATCTTCATTTGAAATATGCTCATCAATCAATATGCTGTAAAATTCTTCTTTAGTTGGTAATTCTGTTTTGTTGAATTTATCGAAACTATCCATATAATCATAAGGATAAACTCCCTTACGGGTCATAAGACTTAATTTTTCTTTTTTAAACCGTTCGCTAGTATACTTTAGAGCTTCTGCTGGTAAGTTGCTAACTAATTTATCCAAACTTGAGCTCATAAACTGGAAACTGTCGATGAATGTAAGATGATTGCCAAGCATAAAA
This sequence comes from Siderastrea siderea, assembly GCA_964030785.1. Taxonomy (NCBI): domain Eukaryota; kingdom Metazoa; phylum Cnidaria; class Anthozoa; order Scleractinia; family Rhizangiidae; genus Siderastrea; species Siderastrea siderea. The sequence goes on from OZ034967.1 coordinate 60,988,439, forward strand.
GCCATATACTTTTCCATGTTATTTGGAATAGCATTGATATTCATTTGTTTATCCTCTCCTTTATTATTTTTGTATGTGTGCTTTTTGACTATTTGACCTAATTTTTGCATTATGAAATGGCTATCATAACCTCTCAAATTATGGAATATAACAGGAATTTTTATTTCTTCAGGCTTCATTTTTAGTTTCAAATTACAGTCTTGGTGTGCTGAGCCTCTGAATACACCTGTAATATGGCAATGATCTCTCACACGGACGTCTTCTTCATTATATTTCTTATCACAGATGTGGCATCTCGTTGATTTTTTGAATTCCTGCTCATCCTCATTACTCATTTTCAATGGTTTATTAAAATGTTTTTTCATTACTTTTTTACACCATTTTACTTCTTCTAAAATATTTTCCATGAATTTGTAAACAGCATTTTCACCTCTATATAGTTGTATTGGTTTGGTATATTTGTCGTCATAACAGCAGAAAACCTTATATCCATATCCACAGTCGGTATGTTTTTGGTAAGCCTCAGTATATGATTTCTTACCTTCTTGTTGACATCCATGAATTTTCTCTGTGATAGCCTCGAAATCAGCATAAATAACAAATGGCACAGGTTGCTGTTTATGAAAGTTGTTGAATTTTAATATATTGTTATCTTTAGTTGGCATTTTAATTGCTTGCGTGCCATTAACTTGTATGCAAATATCTTTATGATTGCTCAATACCCTGTCAGAACTAAAACATTGCAGGCAGTGCATACAAAAGTGTTTTCTATGTTCATGTTTTGTTTGGTTATACATGAATTTGTTGAAATCTTTTATAAGAACATAATGATTGTTCTCATTTTCAGTTATTAAAAGTAGTTCCATATGATCTTCATTCTTTTCTTTTGAAATATAGATGGGGTAAGGTTGTTTGTTTTCATAGCCGAATACATTTATATTGATGCTGTTTTGCTTCTCAATTTTGTTGTAATGTTTGATACAAACTGGGAATTCAATACCGGAGTAATTTAATTTTTCAATGTATTGTTTGTCAACCTTTTTTATTCTTTGAGGATATTTTTCTTGTGGATTTATATGTCTAATATGACACCATCGGAAGCATTCATTATCCTTATTTTTCATGTTTATTAAACCTTTAGCACTGTTTCGCAGTTCTTCAGGAAGTTGGATATATGAGGATCCCTTCATAGGCTCATATTTAGCAATGTTTAGGTAATGGTCATTAATTTCTTTTACAGTCCATCCCGATCCTTCTGATATCCATTGAGCTATTTTGTTTATGATGTTTTCTGAAGAAATTTTTAATGATTCACTGATTCCCACTTGGTTGATTATTGTTTGACTTGCGCTATTGAAATATGCTGACTTTTCAATTATTACATCAGATGATATTTTTTCGAAAGTGACTTTCAATGTTTCAACGTATTTCAAGCCTTTCATTTCATTCAATAAAATAGATAATTGACGTTCTACACCTTTTCGTGTATTTTGCATTTGAATAAGAGGATCTTTATCATTTCTTAGATCGATTTCATAAGATTTTACAAAACCGTTTAAAGCTTTGTCGATTTGTTTAATTACGGTTCTAGGTGTAGGAACCGGTTTTCTTTTAACAGTTCTTTGTTTTGGGATTGGTTTGTAATTATCCCTGAACTGCATTGGTGGAAGAATAATGTTTTCTTCGTACCGTTTGACCATCTCTTTGACACTCTTACGAGGCGCAGGTACTGGTCTTTTTCTTTTGATGTTTTCCTGCACATTGCTCTCAACATCTTTAGATTGCTTCAGAAGCAATTTGATCAGTTCCGATTTACTGAGTTTCTTCAAACTATCTTTGTTCATATTAATACTAAGTATATTATTTTTTTTAAGTGACTTCATTATAGGTACTTATCTATAGTGAAATATTTTTAAATAGTTTTGGGGTGCGTTTAAATGGTTAATTTATAGGAGTCAACAAATCCCATATGATCAAGTTGGTAGCCTTTTAATTTGTTTATACGATCTGAACATTTATGGCATATTGTACTTACTTCATAGTTGGAATACTCTCCAGTGATTAATGCATGTGTCGCCATTGAATGACAGTATTTACAAGTGATTGATCTAAATTTCGTATCTATTTCATTATTGATTAATGCTATTTTTTGTGCTAATTTTATGAATTTCAACATATAATATTACTATATATTTTATTTTTTTAAATAATTATCAATGCGTTTAAATCAATTCAAGTAATCCAATTATGAATCCTTTGAAATATGTTATTTTTTAGAATTTTTTTGGTGCTTTTTTGTTTTCAAATGACAGGTTTTCCCAGCTAGTGTATAATTGCGACCTGTTTTACATATATCACAATACCATTCTACATTTAGTATGTATGTTGTTTTACGTTGTCTTCTCTCATCATCAGTGAATATTCTTGGTCTACCTCGACCTCTCTTTATATTTTGATTTTCCATATATTAATACTATATAATTTACTCTTTATAAGTTTTTGTGTATGAATTTTAAATGATTGCTTGTTGTTTCTATTGACTTGAATTTTCTGTAACAATATTTACATTTGATTCTTACACCCTGGAAATAAAGTATGATTTCTTTAATGATCTCATCATAATCATTGCTGACTAATATTTTGTAATTGTTGTTTTCATACTCTTGTAGCATCATTTCCTGTTCTTTTGAAAGCTTTCCGTAACCAGTTGGTGTTTTAAATTCAATTCCAAAACCTGTGTAATTTAAATGCAAATTTCCAATTAATAGATCACAAGTTCCCTTCTGATAACCCATGTTGTATGATTTTATTCTCATGTTACAATTAATTTGATTTTCACCTAATGAAGGTAATAGGATTGCTTTAGGATAATTGTTTCTAATAAAGTTGACTACCTTTTTATGTAAATCATATTCTGTATTTATATTGAATGTTAGCATTTTGTATGGTCTGTTGTTGAATTCATACTTGCCGGTTTTTCTGATTGATGGTAAAACATCTTTTGTTACCCATCGTTGGAAATCTTTAGCTTTATCTATGTTTGATCTCAAAATTAGGCCATACAGTCCAGATTCATTTATATAAATTGTGTTTCCAGTGTTCCGTTTTAAAGGGAACGATTCGTTCCCCTTGGATTTGAGTCTCTTAAGTGAACATTTATCTTCTGGAGCAACATGATCACGAATAGCTTTACGAGTATTTTTATAATTTAAAATGCTGGCAACTGTTTTACCACGGAACCATATATCATCATCTTTTTTGATAATAATCAGTTTTTGACCTTCATAAGTGAAACCTTTCATATGTATATACTATATATTTTTATTTTTTAAATTCTTTTTTAAGTTGTTTTTCAACACGTTTATATTGATTTACAAACTCATCAAAATCCATATTTTCAATATTTTCCATCATTAGTTTATCTCGTCGTATTTGATAGTCATCGTCATCCTCATAACGATCCGAACGTTCTTTATTCCTTTTATGAACTTTAGTTAAAAGATGTTTTTCCTTTCTCTTCAAACTATAGTTTTTATCACAAATATCACAGAACCACTGCTGATTTTCAGTATCCATATATATATGGATATATTATATTATTTTTAAATCCTTCATTGGAACCCAACTGTTAAATTCATCACTGTATCCCTTCCATTTAACAAGAGCCTGTTTCTTCTTATAATCCCTCCGAATCACTTTATCAATTCTGAATACCTGTTGTTCAGCTTTAAGTAATTCAGGTTCATAAAAACTCCCTTGAATGTCTTCATCTCTGAGATCCTTTATTTTGTATGTGATTGGATTCGTATGTTGTATTTCATCAACTGTGAAAATTTCCTCAGACCAGTTTGGGGTATAGCCCTTATCAAACACATTCCGTTTATACTTACTTATTCTAACCTTATCACCAACTTTGAACTTTGGTTTTTGTCTTGATGTTTCCATATCACCATACAGATTAAAGTAGACAGTTCCTTCATTCTTCTTTTTGCTTGCTTCTGTAGGTGTCATCTTTGTGCTTGAATGTCTGGTATTGTTATACTGTTTCACTAATTTAGGTAACATTTCAAGATACTGTGTATTACCTTGAACAGTAAACTGTTTCCACATTTTGGTTTTGATTGTACGGTTCCATCTTTCACAAACGGACGACTTTTCCTCATTTTCGGTTGAGTACAATGTTATTTTATTCTTATCAAGTAGTTCCTTAACATGTTTGTTGTAATACTCTTTGCCTTTGTCTGTCCATAAATATTCCGGTTTTCTACCTTCTTTAAGGATTGTTTTAAAAGCATTCATAACGGTTTCACCCTTTTTATCTTTTAATGGGACGATCCAACCGTATTTAGAGAATACATCTAAAACCATTAGAAGATATCTGTAGCCAGCGTTCCATCGACTGAATTTTGCATCTCAACGATATCTGAACACCATGTCTCGTCAATATGGTTTACAATTACCCGCCGCCGGGTGAAGTTACGCTTTATCGGTTTATGTAATTCATCAGCTAATTCTTTTTGCCAGTTTTCTTCACTCGACGGCCTTTCCCGTTTTTTGTCTTACTTTGTTTGGTTACACCAAGACCTAGTTTCTGCTTCGTGTTGATTAGAAATCGTGCTGTTTGCCCCCATTTTGGCATCTGTCCATAAGGTATTTCATCCAACGACTTGATCATTTTTCTGTCACATTCACCTTTGTTTTTCCCCATATCATAACAAATATCATGATGAGCTGATATTCTATCAACTTCATTGTAAGGTTGTACGTGCCACTTGGTGACCTCTCCAGTGTTTTTATCATACTCTAACTGTTTATCGAGAGGGTTATATGCCCCCATGTATTTATACTTTCCAGGAGTCCATCCAGCTTTTGGTGTCGGTAATTTCCCAATTAGTTTATGGATATCAACACCAGCGCCATCCAAATCCTTTCTGTCGGTTTTATACTTTCTATTTGGTCTGATTTTTGTTGATAATTGATCAAGAGCTTGACTTCCGACATTTTGAATCATTGGATTCAACTTATCGAGAGCATAATCGATAGCCTTTTTCTGCAGTTTTGGGTTTCTCAAGGCTTCTGATCCATAATATCTTCCCATTTCAACAGCCTTTTTTCCAAGCCAAGGAATACCGCGGTGAATCAATAAATCAGTACCAGTTGATGCTACTGTATCTAGTAAGCCCGCCCCTTTCGACGGGCTATCCCGTTTCCCGATTGTTTGACAAATTTAGTTTTAGTAATACCACATTCTGCACAAGTACATTTAAGCATAAGCCTCCCATTTTTAGCCTTTTCATGTCGTTCACTACCTGGTACACATAGAGTGACCTTTTTTTGTTTCACGCAATATGATTTCATATATATATGAGTTAGATATTTTTAAAATACTGTTCTAAGAATTTCTCATTTTTAACCGTGTTAAATATGTCGAAAACTTCCAACAGATCAAAATATGATTTGCCCTTATTCATCTCATTCAAAAAGTATAAACAGAAGTAACCGCATGTTGTCGTCAGTAAATTTTGTATTTGATTGTTCTGATGAAGCAATGTTAAGTTCTTCTTTTTAGCATGATTAACTATTTCTTGAAATGGAGGCAAACCAAATGAATCAAAGTAATTGATGACGTTATCTTTCACATATGTGGATACCCAATGGCTACCGCTCATATATGATGGTTCAAGATTGTAAATGAATAGAGCCTGTCTATGATTATGAGGAACATTTTCATCTCTTGACAATACATCATTAATTGGGATATTCAGATATTTACACCATTTTATTAAATCATAATTGCTTAATGGGACATTCTTATGGAATTTGGGTTTTATAATAGAATGTTTAAGAGAGGGACGTTTTTGAATGGTGAGTTTTTGCCTAATAGTAGACCTTTGCCCTTTTTGGGATCTTTTTTTTTAGTCCCCATACCGATTGTACCGTTCGGCCAATTCCCATAAAAAGGTGGAGATCTCCACGTTGGGACTAACAAACCACCATCCTGATTATCATTGGATCTGGGTGGTCTTTGTTGGGGTTGTCCCATCTGAGGGGCACCTTTACCAGTCATCTTCTTTATTGCCTCAAGAGCTAAAGGAACTCCAATTGATGCAAGAAGAGTACCTAAGAACCCACCCGTTTGTACTTTTGTTGGTTTTATATGAACACCAGAGCCTGTTTGTAGAGCATTTAATATATCTTGTTTTTGTTTTGTGGTCAAAAGATGTTTATATGCTATCAACTGGTTGATTTTATTTTGTGGTATGAGAAACCCACCAGTTTGTAAACCTTTTCCAGATACCTTCTTAACAATCTGAGATGCTCCTTCAGACGCTAAACCTGCCAAAGCTGACAATCCAATAGTCTTGGCAATCGTTGGAGCGAAAGTTCTTCCAAGCGACAGAACTGTAGAGAGGAGTGATCCACCAACTTGCTTTCGAATGTTTGTTTTTGCTAGTTTGATGTCCATTCCCTTTTTCAATTTTCTATTTTTATCCAATCGCTTAACTATATTCTGAGGTACGTATAGAGTGTCATTCCCAGATAATGAATCCTTTGTCAGTCTCAAAACGATAGTTTCTCTTTTATGATATGCGTTACTAAGATTCTTTTTCTGGTTTGGTGATAAACTAACTTTGATTTCGTATAGTTGTGTCATATTATATATGTTAGATAAATTCTGTTTTAAAAAACATATTCATTTAAATTTTCATCGATGTAAAACTTATTTATTTAAACTATCATCAATTCGTTTCCAACTGTCTTAACAACAACCTCACTCTCGTAAAATACGATACTATGGGCTCGGACGTTAGCAGCTGAGGCAACATTCAAACGATAATGGAGAATCAACTGTTTAGGATCTCTCGTCACTACCTCTTTTTGATATGTCAAATCGAAATATATTAATCCGTACAAACTACTAAAATTAGATACATTAAGTTGTGTCCCAGAATTGTAATCGTTTTTACGAAATGCATAACTCATGAGATCATTGAATATCCTGATTTTAGAATCTGCATCGTATTCTAGTTCGGGATAGAACGTGTTGTTTCCATATTCTAAACGACAACTCGAGAGAGAGCTATTAGCGTCAGCAGCATTCAACTTGAAAGTGTCAAACAAATACGGACTCCTCTCTGCTTCATCATCATTCGGTGCATCTGTCCGCTGGAGATATATAAAAACATGTTTAACGTCGTCGATAGCTGGACTGATTTGAAACATATTCTGAATAGCTCTGGTATTTGCTGACTGATTGTAGAGATCTCGCATATATGTCCAGGTTGTTGGCTTGAGAAACTCTGAAACGAAATTACTATACATGCTGTCTTTTGGAATTAATCTTGGGAGCCAAAGATACAATCTCTTTACTACAACACGACCATCGTCTGTGCCGTTTGCCATGTGAATCATTTCACTGTCTTCGTTAAGTGTAAGTTCAAATGCGAGCTGCATTGGGGGCAACATTTTTTTTTCTAATTTTTGGAAAAAACTGTATCGGTTCAACGGTATCATCTCGTTATTCGATTTAGCTCCTCCGCCGCCGTTATTCTGATGAGCCTGGGTTAAAATACGACGGGCTTCGAATCCTGCATTTGTATTTGCTGTAGTTCCGTCAGTATCAAGATACCAGAATGAATTCTTTCCAACGGATCGACTGAAGTCATCGCTGTATTCAAGGAGATTTTTGACATTCGTTATTCGATGCAAATTATCACTCTCATACACGATTTTGCCTGAAGATTTGATAACCATATGTTTGATCAAACTAGAAGATCCGTTTATCATGGTGATGCGATCTGCTTGAGCATATCCAGTACCATCTGCCTTTTTTTGAAGCTCTTTAGTTACTTCGAAATACCCATTAAAAAAATCGAACATAGTCGACCTATCGTTGATTGTGAATCTGTAACCCGTCTTTTTCTGTGATTGATTGTTAGCAGGTTGCTCAATGACATTGTCCAAATGGAAATGAACGTATTCATATCTTTGTAAATTATCACTTGTTCTGAAACTCATTATATATTGATAGTTTAGATAAAATTCACTTTTTATATAAACCATTTCCCACTTGCTAGTCTATTTATAATTGGATAAAATTCACTTTTTAATAACATTTTATCGTCTTAATCCAGTACCAGATATAAGTCTATTCAGAATTGTGTTGTAATCTTCTTCTTGTTTTGGTTTAGTAGGTTTGGTTGGTTTCATGGTTTTATTCATTGATTGTTTAGTTGAACCGTGTAATTTTCTCATAATAAGCTCTCCGCTTTTTTCAGCTGCTTTTTTTCCCAGTTTGTCTCCAGCATGTGAAATACCAGATTCAAGCGCTTTTTTGGCAAAAGGTTTTAAAACCATTTCTGGAACTTTACTTAAAACCCTTCCAACAGGTTTGAAAATGTTGTCAACAATGATCCCAGATCCTTTATGTTCATAAACAAATCGTCCAAGTTTTGGATGATAAATACGCTTGTATTCATATGATGCCATCTATAACTATTAGTTAGATTAATCTCTCTTCTCTCTTAAAATCAAACTGAATGAAGTGTCACTATGATTAAGATCTATGATTCTTCGTTTACCGTCGGTGATATAAATCCGAATTTTATTAATCGTATTTTTATTGACAGGATTGAACTGTACTCGTCTTGGCTCTTGTGTGAAACTATAACTCGGTGTTAAAGTACTGGTTGAAAAACTATATATAATATCCGTTTCATCACCATCAACTAGACTTTCGGATATGAGGTCACAATGAACGTTCAAGATTTCCCTGTCTTGAGAGAGATTAGGAATGTAATCACCAACATTTTCAGAAGAAGTTAGAATCTTTTTATTGAAACCGATGAGATTATTGAAATCTGACTGAGTCAGATCTAATCTATAATTTGTGGCTAATGTGATTATTGTGCGAAATATTGTATCGTCGAATTCGAGACTGATCGGATATGACGGATTGTTAGCTGTTCCTGTTTTAGTTTCATCCTTTAAAAAATTATTGAAATCGACATAGTTCCATACACCAGGATTTAATATCAACTCTGTCCAATTAGTACCACTATCAGATGAATATCTGATTTTCTGATTATTGAGTTCTTTTGTCACATTAAACCAAGTAAATGACATTGAAATGATTCGGTCTAGTCCGATTTCATATTGTCGATTTGGATTGAGAATTATCGGATTGATGTATTTGATTATGAAATCACTCGGTTTATTACCATTCTTGTCTCTGACTGTATGGGATGATAAGATAAGTTGTCTATCCATTATATGATTAGTTTATATAAAATAGTTTTTGTATATTTTGTTATATTGCGGCCTATTGAGTATTGAATTTCTCAACAAGATGTCGAGAAGAGCGACGCCTGTATTCCGTAGTTCGATACTATTATTTCCGGCAATCATTGATCCGATAATCAGTTCAAGTTTTTTAATCATTTCTGTCGGATTGTTGAAAAACATTACCTGTCCACCTCTTTTTGTTTTTTTCTTCAAACCAGATCCTTTAATAGATTTGAGTTTTTGGAGTTTTTGTTGATGGTAATTCATATAATCAGTCAGAACCTTTCTTGTATCTTGAAGAATTTTTCTTCGATATTGAGCCTCAGCTTCAGTGATTGAGCCACTATTTAATTTTTTAGTAATATTCATCGAATATCCAGAAAGTTGTTGCCGTTTCTCTTTAGCCTTTTTAAGGGTTTTGGTAAGATAAGATTTCCTCTTTTTGTCATTCATATCTTCTTGTTGAAGTTGTAATTCAATCTCATCATAGTTAGGAATTTGAATTTCATCCAAAACTTGGTTAATTCTATCCTCTTCAAGAATTTCATAATCTGGTACTTCTTCTTCGTATTCTGGAGGAAGATCTTCAGGTTCATACATGTATTCTGGATCTATATACATTTGTTTTTTACCTGATGCTAAATCCTCAAGGACATCTTCATAAGATGGAGGTTTTGGAACTATCTGTTTCTCGTTTTCAGGTAAAACAGGTTGATCAAACAAATCGTCCAATCCATAATCAGGCACTTCATCATCAATAGCTATTCCATAATCTGGAACAGGTCGCTTTTTCTTTGGTAATCTTCTCAATGGCATTTTTGGAGCTGTGAGTTCCTTTAACTCAGATGTTATAGGTTTGAAAAGTTTCTCTGCCTCGACTTCACCCATTTGATCAGATATCTTTTTTTGTTTTATTGTATCTCTTACTGTGTTAATCTTTTTACCAAGCTCGGATCGTTTCTCAGCCATTTCTTTCCATTTGAGTAAACTCATTATATCATTTGTTTACATAAAATTTCGTATTTGGTTCGGAAAAATTAGGGTTATCATATATAAAAACGCTCGCATAGCGTGTCGCATAGCGTGTCGCAATACGATAGAATTGTATAACATAATATCATATGAAGATACAAAATTACGACATTCAAGATGATGAAAACAACGATTTTGTTCAATTAAAAAGTTTCATGCCAAACCAATGTTTCAGGATGCTTCTTTGTGCACCTTCTCATGGTGGCAAGACCAACCTTATACTCGATATGATATATAGGCTTCTCTATTTTGATAAGATATACCTTTATGCTCGAAATCTCCAACAAAGCAAATATAAGCATCTGTTGAAATCTCTTGAACCAATATCAAAAGAGGTCGGTTATGACGTGATAGAAGCAAGTAACGATGAAATCATCCCTCTGACAGATTTGTCTGATGAAAACCAAAAATTAATCATATTTGATGACTATTTGAATACAGGTAAGAAAAATGACGAACGGATACGTGAATACTTTACCAATTCTAGAAACAAAAATTGCTGTTGTATATATTTAAGTCAAAGCTATTACGGAACCGATAAAACAATAAGACTGAATAGTTCACATTTTTGTGTTTTTGATTTTCCTTCTACAAACGAGCAATCGATGATTTGCCGAGAACTGAACATAAATAAATCAGATTATCAGAAAGCTACTAAGGATCCATATAGTTTTTTGTATGTTGATAAGGTCAAAAAAAAGGTAGCCCGAAATTTCGACGAAAAAATCTAAACTAATATTATATGAGTTATACAAACGGTATTCTTAATCATGATGATTCTCAAGGACTAGGTAAGATAGGTTCAAGAGGTTTACCTGGTATTGGATTTAAATTAGTTTCAAATAATGATTATGATATGCAAAACAAAAAACTGGTTAATGTAAAACAGGGAACTAATAATAATGACGTGGTTACAAAATCTTATCTTGATTCAGAGATAGCCAATATTCCAAGTGTGGATACATCTCAATTCATGCTAAAAGCAGGTGATACGATGACAGGGTCACTCATTGTCCCAAAAGACAATTATCCAGTTCATGGTAATCTCAACAAGGTTATCAGTTATGAATCGCAAAGAGAGATATTCTTGTCAAAGAAGGAAGGAGGTCGAATGGAGCAACATATTGACATGAACAATAATTTCATCACAAATGTGAAAGATCCAGTTAATTCAGACCATTGTGTTAATAAAAAGTATGTCGAAAATCAGCTTGAAAAAAAACTGGATAAAGGATCTGATATTGATATGAAAAATAATTCAATTATCAATCTTGATCTTCCATCAAACCAAAGAGACGCCGCATGTGTCGAGTTTGTTAACAACAGAATTGATGACATGACACAAAAAAAGTTTCTCAAAGTTGATGGCACCAACAATATGACTGGAAACTTGAATTTAAATGAAAAAACAATAATCAACTTGAACACCGATGACAAAGACATAAAATCAGCAGCTAATGTCGGCTATGTCAGCAGTAAGGTACACGCCGCCAAAGGTGATGTGACTGTAGGGCTGAAAACTTACTTTGACACAAAAATCAAGGAGTCTCACATCACCAGCTCAACCAACAAGAAAGACGTTTTCAGGTATCTCATGGAAAATGCCGATGAATCTTCAAGTGAAAACAACATAATAGTTGATGGCATTGTTGACTTTTCTGGTTCCCTCCACAATGTCAACAAAAAAGCTTATAAATTTAAAATGGGGAAAGACGCTCAAAATGAGTATTCTTCTCGCATTGGCTTTAACATGTTCAAACTTCCAGAAGGCGAGTACACTTTGGCTGTTGAATTTTTCCCTCCAAGCACAACAAATTTGTCAGTGAGTGTCGTTTCCACTTCACTAAATATTGGTCAACAATCAACTAAGCTGTTTGTTAATTACAGTAGATCGATTGTTCACTTACATAAGTGGAGCATAACTCCTCCCGAATACATTTACATTGACATGCATTGTCAGGGCACTGCAAGTAGCTCCACTCAAGGAGTTGGTTATTTGATTGTATATGGAGTCAAAGGATCACAGAGTAATGTAGACTCGGATGTGTATGATACGGCGTACGTTGTAGAAAATGGTAAAATGGTAATGCAAACAGATTTGTCTTTAAATGGGTATAAATTAAGTGGTTCAGTTCATTATATACATGGGTATTTAAATACGAAAAACGGGAACACATTTTTATTGAATGGTTGTGACAAAATAATTATTCCAAATCATAGCCACATATTAACTATAACAGTGCTCTATTTCAAGCTCAAAAGTAAATATAAGCCTATTTCTTTAAAAATAAAACACAGTAACCATTTAACTCAATCAATCACTTACACTTCAACCCAATCAACTAAATCACAGACAATAAATATCAATTTAGTACTAGCGTTTGGTCATTTGGCTGTGGAACTGGGTTCAGTTGTGAAAAATCAAGAACTCTTAATGTTGATTGAATATAGAGTGCCATAAACATTTTTTTCATTCATCATATATCACAATGCGGATATCCATCTGATTGGAGTATGGAATGCTTTTTAGAATATATTATCCCAAAAGAAATAAGCGTTGAGGTTTCCGATGAAAAACATAATGAATAATCTAAACAATATAATATGAAAATATCAACTTTAATCAACGAAATTATTGAGAATATAGAAAAAATAGTTCGAAACATGAGAAAATTATACATCAGTATTAAGAAATCGTTCAAAAAAGAAAAAATGTAACCATATAATATATATGGATAGACGTAAAAGAATATTCAATTGGAACCATGTTTCAGAAAATTTAACAGAAGATCAAATATCTGAGTTGAAAGCATTGTACAAATTCTACCATAAGCAATACTGGCTCCACAAAGAGTCATTTAAAAGCTTCAAGAAAAAGAATATGGCTTGTAACATTGGATCTGTTGTATTGATAGTAACTGGGACTGTGGCTGGTGGTGTGACGTTAAACCCCGCTGTACTTGGATCAATATCAGGCGCAGGGCTTATACTAAAAACATATTCAGAGGTCAAAAATTACAAAAGAAAGATCGAGATGTGTAAATTCGCGTACACTACGTATGAAAAGGTTTTAACTCATTTACGGTCATTTATGAGAGGACTGGAGTATAATGAAAAAGAATTTCTTGATCATGTCAAAGTTCTTGATGAAATAATCATTGAAATGTGTCCGTTAACTGACAAATTTGAAAAGAAATATAATAAGGTATTCATCTAATAATAGATTTTATTTTATCACCAATAAGAGACATAATAGTAGCCCAATATCGATCGTAAAAAGCTAATGTTTTTTTCGATTTACTAATTGGAATTTGTTTATGAGGTATCCCCATCATATTGAATATCCTTCTCATAATAAAATTAATGCTAATCATCCTTTTCCGAGTTCCATTAACTTCATTAAGAACCTTACCTATCTCGACAAATATAGCATTAATTTTACATTTTTGATGGTACGATATTTCTATATTATATTTTTGCTTAACATTCATGATAGCATTATTTATATGGTATTCTCTATGGTACACTGATTTTCTTATAAATTTATGTCTATTTTTATAAAAATCAACATATTCTTTCACATAATTATATCCTTGTACGACACCACAACTTAGACATGCTAACATCCCATCGTCGTTAATAATATACTGATTATCACAGCATTTATCATCTTTTGGTTTTCTGGCAGAATCTATTTGCTGGTCACAAAAAGGACAAACAACTTCTGATTCTTTCAAGTAATTGTGAATATCTTCATTGCAATTCATTCTATACTATTATATGAGATATTATTTTATGTACTTACAAACATGACGTCACGCCACAGCTGTGGCGTTTTGCGGTTGACCGAGATCATACGATAGTCTCATGTCATTGACACAATAGCTATTAGTAATGACGTCACGCCACAGCTGTGGCGTTTTGTGGCTTAATATTATTTAAACCCATTGACACAATAGCTATCAGTGATGACGTCACGCCACAGCTGTGTCGGTCTCCATACAAGTTCCGTAAGCACAGTCTACTTTTCTGTTCACTACAAACTTTACTGACAAACTTTACTGACAAACTTTACTGACAAACTTCACTGACAAACTTTACTGACAAACTTTACTGACAAACTTTACTGACAAACTTTACTGACAAACTTTACTGACAAACTTTACTTCAAATACAAGTTCATCTGATATTACATGACAATCTGATGACTCATCGGGAAAGTCCCATTTCATCATAAACTTCCTGTTTTCATCAGACATGTCCAGACTTGTTTCTAAGAAAAACTTCCTGCTTTTCCGAGAAAGACTTCCTGTGGTGTGGAATCACGTGATTGAATAATGCGTTGGATGCATCATGAGATACAACATATAGTATCCAAATCCAATCAATTCAGCCCATGTAATAAAATACATATAGTTCCCCATAAAATGGAACCAGCATCGCAAAAAGAAACATCCCCTCTTGATCGCTTCGCGATCAATTCACTGCCTCACAAAAGCTCCGCTTTTGTTCCCCAATGCGAAAATATGGAACCAGCATATGAAAAAAGATGTGGAGCAATGTAGTGGAACCATCAACGCAAAAATAATGTGGAGCTATATGATGAATCAAGTATATGAAACCATATTGTTTTTTTGGAGCCCTACGAGACGTAGTCTCTACGAGACTAGTCTCTACCCACAAAAAAACTGGAAGGAGCCTCACTCGTTGACTTCGTCAACGACTTCCCGAGCCTGCTCGGCTCCTTTTCATAAAATGATTTCCAAATGATTATTTCCAAATGATGAATCAAGTATATGAAACCATATTGCTTTATGTGCCCTACGAGACGTAGTCTCTACGAGACTACGTCTCTACCCACATAAAGCCGGAAAGGAGCCTCACTCGTTGACTTCGTCAACGACTTCCCGAGCCTGCTCGGCTCCTTTTCATAAAATGATTTCCATAAAATGATTTCCAAATGATTTCCATAAAAATGATTTCCATCAAATGGATAGTAGTTATAGAGTTGGCGTTGTTCAAGATCAGTTTTGAAAAAACTGATCTCGAACCGCCAACTCTATAACTACTGTTTGTTCAGAACATTTTTTTGCACGTTTTTGAAAAACCATTATCTTGGTTTTTTTGGGATTTACGCTCAACATCCACGTGTTGCAGTATGTGGCTAATGTGTTAAGACAACTTTGCAGGCCTGTTTTGGAACGTGATAAAATAATTAAATCGTCGGCATATAGAAGAGCGTTTAATTTTGTACCGTTTGGTAGAACAAAAGGATCAGACAGAATATTTTCAAATGAGAACGGTAAATCGTTAATATAAAGGTTGAAAAGTAGTGGACTTGACAACCTCGTCGTACACCTCTCGTATATTGAAAGGGTCGTGTTTGATACTGATCAATTTTTATTGAACAAGAAGACTTAGAATAAAGGCTTTTAATTAAATTGTAAAAGGAGCCTCCTAAATTAATTTGCAATAGCTTATTTAAAAGCCTATTATGCCAGACTGAGTTGAAAGCTTTCCTAAAATCAACAAAGCAAGCATAAATTTTGCCATTGTGATTATGGACGTACTTGTCTATCAAAGTTCGGAGTGTGAAAACATGGTCTGCTGTACGATTGTTAGGCATGAAGCCGATCTGTGACTTGTGTAGTATATGATTGGTTGTGACATACTCGAGTAGCCTTTGATTTAAAATATTAATAGAACAAAACAGTTTTCCCAGACAACTCGAAACGCAGATACCACGGTAATTTGACGGATCGCTTCTTCCACCCGATTTATAAATTGGTGTTATGAGACCACCACACCATGTCTGAGGCATGGAACCTGAATTTAGAACTGCATTGAAAAGTTTGTAATATACGGGTATCAGGTCGTTGATACTAGCTTTAATCATTTCATTTTTAATTTTATCTGAATAAGAAGATTTGTTGTTCTTTAACTTTTTGGCAGCTTTTCGTATTTCATTTTTGGTAATCAAGTAATCTAACGGGCGAAATTGTTTTTTTGGATCCTCTTCTTCTTGAAGTTCGTTACAGATTTTCTGCTGAATGGGATTAAGTCGATCATTAGAGTGAAGAGATTCAAAATGCAGCAGCCAATTTTCTTCTGACACTAAAGTAGTATCTTCTACTTTAACAGTGTCATCCATTGATTTTAGACATTTCCAAAAATTTGTCGCATCTGAATTTTTAACAGCTTCCTCCAAGCTATGAAGCTTGCTATTGCAATAGTCGTTCTTTTTAGATTTAAGTAAACTTTTGTATTGCATTAGAATGACGTGGTAATTTTCACGTAAAATTGGGTTCAGGGGGTCTCTGTGGTTTTGGTTTGCCAATTTCCTCAATTCGTGTCTTTTTAATCTACATTCGCAATCAAACCAGTTTTTGTTTGATGATGACTTAATACGCTTACGCTGTTTTGTGGTTTTAATCTTTAAACATTGTCTTGCAGTTGTAATAAAAATATTTTCTGCTTTATCAAGGGAAGTGTCAACATCGTTAATATGTACTCTTTCGTCTATGTAATCTTGTATGAGGGTTTGGATAACTGGACAACGTAAAGCATCTTTGAATTTCTGTGTAGAATCGCTTTCCCAAACAAACTGTTTTGATACACGCGTTAAAGAGTTGTTATTATTTTGCGATCCTTTTGGCATACATGTATCAAAATTGGTCGAGTTAATATTTAAATTAGTACCACAACATTTCTAGTATCCTGCTTAAGTAGGCGATGCTCTGACTATTTTACGTTTTTCAATTAATTCCTGAAAGCCTCGCGAAGGACCACAATCAGGTTGCCAAGGAAACGTTTTCTGGCCACGAAACCTTTCCTTTCGTGATAGAAACTGACAATGTCAGAATCAAATTTAAGGGGACAGCCTCGGAACAAGGGCAATAATGGAAAATGTTAATTAGACGAAGAAATTCTGTCGTCTGTTACTGCTTCCGTCAGGCCGAAATATTTGTATTGGGATCTTCTTTCTTTTGGATAAGGCTAGGATTATTTATTTATTTCTCTATATGGTGGTATTGACAACTAATGGCTATCTTACCAAAAACAGCTGTAGGAAACAATTATTTTATTTCCTGTTTGTTCTAATTGTTGTTTCTGACCACTTGCTTTTCTTCAAATCAATAATTAGAAAATAATTGTAAAACCCTGCGGTATTTTTCGCGACGAATACCGCAAAAAAAAAAAATGTCTTTGGCTAGTTGGCATTTTTTACACCGGTGTTAACCTTCTAATTTTGCGGTTTGTGCGAGCTTCATTGAATTCAGCCAATAAAGTAAATTAATTAATTTTTCAAACATTGTCATGCAAGGGTACAAAAGTAGAATAATCGCCAACTCATTTGCTGACACGGACATTGGTTCATTGTGATGCAAATCTTTATAATTATAAGTTTCAGTTACGCTGGTGCGTTAGCAATTGAATGAGCTTGGTTATCCATGAGACAGGAAATTTGGTTGATGTTGTATTTTTAGATTGAGAAATCTGGAAACCATTCCATAAAATATCAAGTAAGTGCGATAAAAAGGGTTATTATTCTCAATGAGCCTAAGCTTATCAACGTTAAATGTAAATTAGATACTGCAATATGAAGTCGAACATTCTCTTACCATTTTCAACTCTTGCCTGCGATCCGAATTTGTTATGGAAGGTCTGTGTTCTTTGATTGTAAACATTTGAAACAAAGTCGGTTCCCCTTCCAAGGAGATTCAACAACGTATTTGTATTGATGCTCCTTTTCTATCCTTCTCAAGCATAAACGAGAAGCCTTTTCTCTGCTAAAAGGGCATGTTCTCGAGTTTGATCCAAACTGAGCGGTTTAAACTCATTTTTCCGATGCTGGTCTCTATAAAGTCCCGATAATTTGCCGGGCAGGTAAAGTAGTCAAGTAAGAAAGGTCCCCTTTCAACTTCGGGTGTTTCTCGAATGTCCTTCATAATTTCAATCCAGGAATTGTTTTCCACACAGTAGCTCCCTTACGTTACCGAGAAGTTAGGTTTTGTGTGGAAAATAAAGCCTTCGGTTTGGAATGAGATCTCCGGTGACACCCTCGTTAAGAAAAAAGGGCATAAAAATTTCCATAGGACGTTTCAATAAACGTTCCTTAAGGTTTAGCATACCTTTATTGTTAACAGTTTTTCCATGCTTTATAGTCCTTAGCAAGTCTGCTTTCGTTTTGTCTACAGAGACTCCAGACATCATGAAATTCATTTTCTTCGCACTTGTTGTATTTTGTTTATCAGTCATTCCAGGTACTGTCAACCTATTTTCCAATATTATTAATTTGTTTGGTTTCGCAGTTCAGCCGTCCGACAGGCTGATAGCTACTGTCTAAATAGGCACTGTTAAGATATGTGGTAATACATTAAGGACCGTGCCTCCTAATAGGAGGTATTTTTTGTTTAGTTTATGACTAGGTTCGCAGCGCAGCTTTTAGAAACGGCTATTAGAATCCATTAAAAAAAAAAAAATTGGGTAACCACGTATTTTTCAGAGTAATTCCACAAAAAGCTTTAAAGATATTAGAATGTATGACATTTTCTTTCCAGGTTTAACCTCAATTATCTCTTAAAAAATGCCCGGTTACCCTTAATTCTCTTTTTGGGTTCCTAAAGCCCCTTCTAAAGTCTGCTTTTCCCACAAAGTCATAAACCACGCAAAGATACCTTGTTCTTAGTTGGTAGCCGTCCTTAAGGACGGTGCCTTCTAATACGGAGGTATTTTTTGCAAAGGTTATAACTAAGGGGAAAACGTAGATCTCAGCAAGGGTTATTGGAATCTGAAAAGAAAGATGTGGGTAACTACGCATCTTTCAGGGCTAATTAAGAGTAGTTCTCTGAGTAAGTGTAGCAAAGTTGGAAATGAAAAATTTAAACCCCCTTTCATTTTTTGTGTGAAGTTAGGTTGCCTGGGGGGGGGGGTGAACAAAAACAGCCTTATAGAGGGATGTGTCGTTGCCATGGTAACTGCAATCAATCATACAAGCCTCTCAATTCACGCTTTCCCCACTATCTCGGAGCCTGGGACAGGGTAGGTGAATGTGAATCAATTGAAACAAAAATTCCCTAGGGAGAAGCGCCATTGCTTTAGTTTCTAAACTTTGATGTTAAAGTATTTTGACGTCGAAAAACTGATCGCTGAACCAGGTTATCTTTGGGCCATTTTGACAATCAGCCAAAACAAGCACAACTTTTCTCGCAATTTCTCCCAAACCTTATAAATCAAAGCAACTTTACAGACAAGATTGTAAAGACCTTTGAAGCTTGAAAGGTCTATCCAAAGCTTTTCTGGGCGAAACAAAGGAGATTGAAAATGGCCAATTTTGACATTCATTCAAATTTTCTTCAAATGTGCTCAACGGCCATGGCCATAATATGGTTCCCCCCCCCAAAAAAAGATTTATAACATTTAGAATCTTAAGTATCCATGTAAACTCTGGTGCTAATTTGGTTCCTTGGAAAAGAACACAGGGAGAAATTGCGAAAAAAGTTGTGCTTGTTTTAGCTGATTGTCAAAATGGCCGAAAGGTAACCTGGTTCAGCGATCAGTTTTTCCATGTCTATAAAAGTCAAAATACTTTAACATAAACTTTAGAAACTAGAGGAATGGTGCTTTTCTCTGAAGAATTTTTGTTTCAATTGGTTTCCATTCACTGGAGAACCAAACCAGTATATTTTTGCTTCTTAAGGGTAAAATTTTTGCTCAAAATATGACATTGAAACTAGCATGAAGGATTGCCGTTACCATGGCAACGACACGTGTGCTGACCTCACCCTTATGTAACCATAGAGAAAATTAAACTGATCCATGTATACATTTGCACTGTCTTTTATGCAGTATCTGCCCAACACACAACGTGCGAACGATCGTACTACAAGCTGGGATGTTATCAGGACAGGCGGTGGGCAAGAACCATGTCGCAACTGCTCATTACTGATCGGGATTCCAGCTCATCGAAATATGGAAAATCAGTTGATTGGCATGACTGGGAAAATTACCTGCACGGGTTTGTAATCTCTTGATTAGAATTGTTAACTAATAACATTTCACTTCTATGTAATCACACCCGTCCTTCAAGGGTAGGGGGTTGTTCAATTCCCACTCCATGGGGATTTGTGGTTTTGGGTTATTTTGAAAAGGTCAACATTAAGCAAATACCAGTTAGATGGCCTTAACAAGGTAAGGGTTAATATTATGGTTTATTCAAGGCGCTCCTGTGACATCATCTAATATGGTGTATATTTTCAACATTTAACTTGACCTTTTTTTATGAAACCCTTCCGTTTGTCTTGTAAAACTACGCTGTTGTAAAATGCGTAGTTTTTCAACATAACCGTTTGAATTAGTACAGCGCAGACTTTGAAATAGTGAATTATTTGATTCTTTGGGTCAATTTAAAAAGTACAATGGGTGAGAAAAATTCTTTGAGGACAAAGCAACAAAACTAAAACAAAAAACAAAGATATCGACATCGACTGAAAGCGAAAGTGTAATTTGCAATTGCTAACTTGAACATTTAACTTCTCCATCTTCGAACAAAATGCAGGCCGTTATGAAAGATGTGTGACGCACAAGGTAATTCTGAAATATCCTGTTGTTGTTTTTTTTACTGTTTAAATGGTGTTTAGATGTTTTAAAAGTTGAACAGTAATATGTTATGATACCTTGCAGCCTTGCTTGCCGTTGTGCCCAGGCCGCCTCTTCTCTTGGATACACGATGTTTGGACTTCAGAACTACGGAGAATGCTGGTCTGGGTCCGAGTCATGTGATCAGTACTCTCGACACGGTGATTCCCAGCTGTGCATTGGACAAAACTACACGATGTGCGATATCAATGATGACAATGAGTGCATTGGGAAAGGTGGTGCCAATTTCGTGTACCTGTTACTAGAAGGTAAGTTCTGTACCCCTTCCTCTTGCAGTTATAATCGAGCAACATTTGCAGCAACGCCGTGTAAACAAAAGCCTGATAGCAGTGTAATAACAAAGGTTGGAATATTTTGAGGACAAAAAAGTAGTGATAAGAATTGGCTTACCTTGCTTTGAATTGAAATTTATTCTCCATCAAATTTTTCTGTGAGGTCTTTGTTTGGAAATAAACTGTCGAGCAGAGGCAATCTCACTTGCAGGTAGCCTGCGAGCAGGCTCACTCAACGTTATTCGCACCAGTACCGCGATTTGCGATCCGGCAAGAAGAATCTCGCGGCAAGATGCTCGCGCGAATAACACACTGTGAGCACAGATGAGCCTGCTCGCAGGCTAGCTTGCGGAATATAGGAAGTCAAGAACTCCCTTCTCGCAAGTTAACCCAGGCCAAATGGGTGCAGTATCTGACTCTGTATCACGATACCATGGGTAAGCACATTAACGTGATTTCATTGGTTTTCTCCCCGCCCAGACATTTAACCCTTTAAGCCCCAATATCAACATGTATGTTCTCCTTACTGTTCTCCTTATATTTTTATGTTACTAGTTGGGAGAATTTGCTCAAACATCAAGACATTTTGTCTTTGGTGATCATTTTCTTTATTCCCGTGACCTGTTTGTCTGATCAACTAGTGATATTGTAAGGAGAAATTAGATGCTTGTCACTATTGTGGCTTAACGGGTTAAAGGGTACCGGACAAAAAGTTTTTAAAATCTGCCATGTTTTTCCACCGAGCTGACGTGCATTTTTCAAACCTCCCGAACACATTTCGGGTCCGATAAACTATACAAATGTACAATACTAACACGGCCTCAAAATGTCATCGAGCGGGCTTGGAATGAACCACAAGGTTCACCTGAACTAAACAAGGTCATGTAGCGGGGGCTAATCGTAACAGGTTTACTGGAGAAACACTAATACACCGTTGGCTTTCTTTCTCTCTCTTTTTTTAATTTTTGGTGCTTATTGCTTGCTCATTTGTTTGTCTTTTATATTTATTTTTAGAGCCTGAGTAGAAGAATCCAGCAACTATTTAAAAGAGAAAATGTTTAGAGTAGTTAAGAGAAATGCCTTCATTCTACTTTGAGGCCCTATTAGGGTTTATATTATGGATTATTGGGGGTTTTTAGAGAAGGGATACGGATTATTAGCCACTAAATTTGAAGATTATGGATTATTTTTTATTAGAATTCTATTTTAGGGATATAAAATAGAATTTTATTTTAGGGATACCTTGTTTACAAAATTGGGGTACGGATTATTTCCAAAATCTACCCAGGATTATGGATTATTCAGACCCCCCCCCCCCCCTAACAGGGCCCCTACTTTGCATGAACAATGCGTACGGTCAATAACCCAGAGACAGATGTCTACAGTAAATTTATTGGATGATTTGTAACGCTTTGTAAGCGCTGAAGCTACAGAATAAAAGTATAACAAACCGTGAAGTTAATCCTTGATGCTGAACTTGTTCTCTGTACCTTGTATTATTCAATTAATAATTCATAGAATTTGAGGAAACACTAAACGATCGAAAATCAGAGCGCCATCTTTTTAGTCAGGTGCTTGTTTTAGAACAGATACATTCAAGAGTGTTTCTTCCCTGCTAGCAGAGGTTTTTTATCTTGCTGCTTCTCTTTTGTAGTCTTTTTACGGCTGTCTTTAACGTTGTTGTTTTCTTCCACCGCGAGAAAACCTCTGCTACGATACGTTCCTTTCCCTGTTGAGCATGCTCTGTCGTTACTGTAGAAACGACTAACTTGAGACACATGTCTCGTCTGTGATTGGCCAACCTTTCCCGCGCTGTTTAGTTTGACTGACAGGCGGGTTATCATTTGGCCAATCACAGGCAAGACACGTGTTTTAAGTTAGTTGTTTCTATAGTAACGACAGAGCATGCTCAACAGGGAAAGGAGTCGTATCGTGGCAGAGGTTTTTCTCGCGGTGGAAGAAAACACCCAGGGGGGGTACTCCGGACTTCAAGTGACGGGGATGATCGAAGGATTTTTTTGGGTTTGAAATTTTCGATTCCGGGATTTTTTTGGGTATGAAGATTTGGCAGGTACTTTTTTGGGTGGCTTGATTTAAGTATGGATTTTTTTGGGTATTCAGAATGATCTGAAGATTCATGGTAGTGCCCATGTATCCCGGCCGCGTAGTTCCGCAAATAAAGTACAACCAAACTTGTTCTTGCCCGGGTAGTCTTGTTTTGTTTAGAGTTGTCATTCATAATGTTGTTGTTGATACAGAAGATGTTCTTGGGTGTCCCTAGTGTTGTTAGAATGACTACCAGATAAGGAAAGGATAAAATCATCTGGTATGATGAATTATAACCAAATACAAACATTCAATTTCTAGTGGGTTTTTTTTCGTGTTAGATCATTTAATCCTTTCTGGAAATTAAGGCTCGGAATTTCGGCGTGGGATTTTTTTGGGGTAAATTTTTGGTCCAGGGATTTTTTTCGGTTTTGTTGGAAGCCCTAGGGATTTTTTTGGGTATTGATTTTTGCCCCCATTCGATCATCCCCATCACTTGAAACTCGGAGTACCCCCCCTGGGAGAAAACAACAACGGTAAAGACAGCCGTAAAAGGACTACGAAAGAGAAGCGGCAAGATAAGAAACCTCTGCTAGCAGGGTAGAGTGTTTCATGAGGAAATCCAAAACGAGGGGGTGGATATCGCCTTGAGATTCCGTAAAAAAAATTCGTGTTTTGTAAGTAACATAATAAAATAACGTCTGAACACTTAAATTATTTGCTGCAAAAATCCAAAATCTGGGCAAGTACCCCGGGCTTGTATTGTAGTGACTCAGACAGCGTCTTCCTTAATTAAATTTGCTTTTCTGGAAATAAAAACTACACAATTCTCTCTTCATATTTATATGATAAAGGACGATCACGATAACAATGAACTGTTTTTAAATGTATTTGCTCGTCGGTCCTAAGATGCTAGGTTGCTATAGATGGAGATCGAATCCGTTTAGATCTCATTAAAGGGATGATAGGCCAGAAAGCCTATGTTCGAGAGACGGCTTACCGGTAGGACACACATAGTTCGAATTCTGATTAAAAATCAGAATTGAAAACGCTCTTAGAAAAATTCGAATCTCCCGGATCAGGGTTAACTGAATTTCTAGCAAACGGGCGTTAAAGATTAAGCATTTGCCTTCGTCCAAAAGTGGATTAAGGCAAGACAGTGTTTCTGCCATTCATGGCCTGCATGTTATCATGATATTCCCCCTTAAGTTATTTTTAGGTCAACAGTCAAAAACATCCAACAGGTACGTATAATGAAAGCGGTTTTGGAAAAAATGTCGACAATGGAAAACCGTTTTTACAACACCTTGACTTTAGAGTAATCTGGAAACAATAATAATAATAATAATTACTACATGGTGGGTTTGGTTGACCTAAGATAACTTCATAGGAATTATTTTTCAGATAGAGGAAGTATGAGAAATATACTGTCTTGCCTTGATACTCTCTTTTCTTTTCATAGCATAAGTGGAATTTACATAAAAACACATCATCCTGTTGCTTCGAGCTCCGAAAAAAAATTTGTTTTGACAAATTATGTTTTTTGTCAAATCATAAACAACAATGTCAGGTGAAATCACTGGGTTTCATGGACTGATCAATTTTTTTGTTATAAACAGCTATTATAGGAACAAAAAAAGTACTTCTTGCCAACACTCTAATACGGCATAACATGTCCTTGTCAGTAAAAATTCCGTTAATCTTAGACAGGGGACTTAGCAGCTTGAAATCGTGAGACCTTCAAGGGCGAACTTCCATATGATTAGTATCACCTTTTCAATACACTCGAAACCGACTTCATATCTTGCTCTGGCAATCGTTACAACGTATTGAAGCGATGCTCCAGATGCTTTGGTCTCTTGTGGTGAGATTTTCGAATGTCCCCTTTCTTGTAAAAGGGATTTTTTTCGTCCACCTCGTAAGTCTCCTGTTTCTCTTTTGACCTAGAAAACCGAACAGGAATCTGAGACGCATAGATAATACACCACATTCAACTGCCCTAATGGTAATAAAAAGCGGTGACATACTCAATTTTTTTCGGCAGTAGCAAAAAACTCTTATAAACGTGTTTAGAAAACTGTCCCCACCGCCCTCCCCCCAAAGAAAAAAAACACACACAAAAACAAACAAACAAACAAACAAACAAAAACTAAAGCAAAACAAAACTACAAATTACCATTACTACAATACCAAACAAATGTCGAAGATTTATATATATAAAAAGCGTTGCTTATTTTACTGTTGTGGACCTTTTTTAAGGAGAAGCGCTTAGAAAAAGAGTCTGCAAAAAAGAACTAACTAAATCTTGCGATCTTATGTCCTAACTCAACTTCATTTGTCAAGTGTTGACAGTGACGGTGACGGCTGTTGTACTTTTGACGTCGTAAACATTACGTATTAGTTAGGTTTTTGGAAAGTTTCAGACAACCTCATGTTTCACTATACTACACTCTGTTACTCTCAGTCGTTATGCTTCTAGGTGCCATGGAACGTTTAAGTTTGTAAAGGGAAAAACCCACTCGTATATATATCTGCTAAAACAGATACCGGTAGATGCTGATGGGCCAGTCAGGTTGTACACTCTTGTTGGCAAGATTTCAGTAATAGTCAATGTTGTCGTGCAGTTTGTCGACAGTAATACCGATCAACAACTGACGCGGCATTGTGCCACAGAAGAAAGTCGTCACACCATGATCAATGGTCTAGCGGCGAATCTAACGATCTGTAACGTGTCTTAAATGTTGCATCAGTGACTGAAGTAGATTTTGTATCCATTTGGCGTCGCTAATATGCTTGGGACATAGAGTTGTTTTACTGTCGTCCTATCTGTCGTGGTGGTGAATAGGAGTATCTGAACTTTGACGTCCGTCACCACTTGGAAATCGAGCAAGGGAAATGATTCTTCAACTCACGTTACATCAGTACAGGTTCCACAGGCTCGCTTGCACATCATGTTAATTGTTCCAATGCTGGCTGTTGGAGCGTAATCACTGCAATAGCCACGTGAAGCGTATTCATTGCAGTCATCTGAGTAGTCTTTGCAATCTGTCGAGAAAATGAAGTCAATCTAAGTGCTATTTAGACAAAAAGATTTCCTTCTTCTGGTAATGTGTAATAGCCATTTTGACAGTTTCAACTCTAGCAATCCTACAGTGGTACGATGTGTAAGTCCCCCCCCCCCCCATGCAAGGTTGATTTCACTCACAGTCGCTTAAAATCTGAATAATACCTATCCCTGGGGGGGGGGGGGGGGTGGGGGGTTGAGGGACTCAAAACGTCTGACAATAGAAAAAAATATTCTTCTGAGTGCTAGGATATGACATTGTTTCTTCAGACAATATGCATTTTGGGCGCGATTCTGTATTGAACCCCAATAATTATTGCCGCAATTGCAGCCGTGCGTAAAAACCTGCATGCTATCTGTTATTCGATTAGATTTTTAGCCTAATAATCTGCTGGGGAGCGCTATGTTTCCCTCATATTTTGACACCTATTGACACTCTTTAGTCGACAGCATACTTACCAGTGTCCTCAACAGTCATCTTGTCGTATTTATATTCACCATAATTCGTTGATTCAGTATCCAAGGAGTCTGTATTTTCTTCCTTTAAAAGTTGCAATGCAGACTGAACCGGTTCATTGAAAGTGCCCCATTTATCATCTTTGTCTCTTTGACGATGATGTAAAGGGCGACTTTTTTCTGATTTGTAGTCCTTTGATTGGTGAAATTCGTATTCACCGTCGTTCTCTATTGCTGGCTTTTTGGTTTTCTCACGCCGGCGGTCACCGCTTATCGGTGTTGCATGGACTAGGCGATTGCGATGATGATGATGATAATGGTGACGTTTATAGCCATCGTCTAACACATCGGCGTCATCACTTTCCTCATTTTCAAATTCGCTGGGACAGTAATCACACAGTTCCTGGTGTCCTTGAACCAGAAAAAGACAGTTATTCAAGGTGGTTACAACAACGTCTCTTGCCAATTAATACTAGTGAATTGCATAATTTATATTCTTTTGTGATCCAATTATATTGCTACCGTTTAAATTCATCTTGATTAAAGTTTTGAAATTTTGGTCGTATCGTCGAAAAACCCAAACCCCACACCACAAACCTCTCCAGAAGCAAAACTAAATTTAACCAAACATAAAATGAACAACCTCTTTTTTGACTTACCATCGTAGCAGGGACGACAGTAGTGGACTGATATACCTAACATGTGAGGATTAAAGAAAAAGATGTTGAATGAGTTCACAAAAACATACCCCAGATTCAAGCCAAGATCTCTACGCTGAGACACACTATAAACCCACCCCATGAGGATCTTTAAGAGAACCCACGGAACTCATGTAACTCTCTGTGGTCGCAAAGCTACCAGTCTACCTGGCAAGGCACTTGGAATAGCTCTGCGGACCTTGAGCTTGGACTAATTGCGGAAAATGAAATTGGAAATCCAGAACGTGGAACCCAGAACCCAGTCAACAGAATCCGGCTTCCCAGAATTAATACCCTCATGGATTACCTTACATTATTAATACTGACCTTTTAAAATCTTGGTCACAACTTGCTGTGCAGTGCTTCCAATCTGAGCGTAGTCTCCCCTGAAGATATGTTCGCTGTGTGGAAAGCTTGCCATAGCATGAAGTTGCAGTTTGCTGTAAAGATTTCCAACACCGACACAAAACATTTCCACGTTGTATGACCTGATGTCCATGGAAGGTGTGATGACGTCATCGATTGATCTTCCGGCTGCGACCACCACAAGGGCACGTGGCACATGAGCTCTTCCTGAGCTGCTAAAGAGGTAATGTTTTGAAACGTGCAAACCCCGTCCAATGTATGTGCCTGGCCCGTCCGTCCCTGGATATTGGACAGAGTTCAAAGCCTGATCTATGTTCTGAATGTCAAAATACGTGTGAAAGTTGAAGATGACAAAAGCCTCGAGAGAGAACACGACAACTCCTACATGAGTTGTATCGTGACCAATTGAAAAGGAATGTGACACAGCGCTGACGAAGTTGAGAATTTGTCGGAAGTTCTGTTCACTGAGCACAGCAGAGGATCCATCAATTAGAAATCCCAGGTCCAGAATAACTGCAAATAAATGAAAATTTAGATTCAAGATTTTTTGTGCCCAGAAAAGAATCAAGTTATGTTATTCTATGTTTCAAGGCCTACCTTCCATGCCTTTAGCTCCTCCCACCATTCCTCCTCCAGCACCTCCCATATTCGCTCCTCCGATTCCACCTCCAATGCCAATACCACCCATGCCAATACCGCCCACACCACCCATACCTCCGCCTACTCCTCCACCTATTCCACCGCCACCTCCACCAATCATACCTCCGCCTCCTCCAGTCATACCACCTCCCCCACCTACCATACCACCACCTCCACCGATGGTACCCCCACCTCCGACCATATTTCCACCCCCAACTCCAATGTTTCCACCACCACCAGCCATTCCACCTCCTCCGACCATATTGCCACCACCGCCTATCATACCTCCACCTCCACCGCCAATCATACTGCCTCCGCCTCCTCCCATATTCCCACCACCCCCTATCATACCAC
Organism: Siderastrea siderea; assembly: GCA_964030785.1. Lineage (NCBI taxonomy): Eukaryota > Metazoa > Cnidaria > Anthozoa > Scleractinia > Rhizangiidae > Siderastrea > Siderastrea siderea. The sequence goes on from OZ034967.1 coordinate 61,017,310, forward strand.
CTCCACCTCCTCCCACCATTCCTCCACCTCCCATATTTCCACCGATTCCCATGGTACCTCCTCCTCCTCCTACCATTCCTCCACCAGTGTTCATTCCGCCGCCGCCACCAGCCATTCCTCCTCCAATTCCAGTCTGTGCTGTTGATGGCAACCAAATAACAGTACTTTAGGATAAAGGTATATAGCTATCTAATAGAGAGATAAATCTGTAAAGAAACGTGTTGTTATTTCAGATGTCCTAGACAAAAAAATAGTGTAAATGCCTGTCAAAGACAGAAAGAAAAAGAAAATCCGCGTTGGTTTAAGGGGGTGGTTTCATATGAAAAAGAGTTTTCATCCACATGCAGATGTAAAACTAGTTTTTACTGAAATGGTTTTCTAAAAGGCCTCGCTTTGGTTAGGAGGTTACAAGGGAACTACGAAATGGCTTTTTATTTCACATTATTTACATCAGAAAGTTCAGGTTATGCTACTTTATTTTATCTGAGACAGCTATCGCCCTTGCAAAGAACAGCCTTTAAGTTAAAATGACATGAATGACAAGAAACAGTTAACAATTAGGAATTCACATTTGGTAGCTAGCTAATCAACGCCTTTCATCGTAGAACTGCGCTGTCCTCCGTTTAGATTAATTCAAAATGCTTACAAAGGCTTGTGTTTTGAAGAACAAAATAGTTAAAAAGTGATAAGACTTCCCAGTTAAACGTGTTATCCATCAAAACATTTGTTTCCAATATTACGTACATTAAGAAGACGTTAAGGCAACTCTTTTTCTAAGAGTTTGATACTTTTATTTTGCGTTAACAAGTTTAGTTTAATAAATAGGGCAATAGATGCATGGAATATAAACGCATTTTAGTACATAGCTTGTAGAATTTATCGTTAGGTTAATATAGAAAATATTTGTTAAAGTTTACCAGCAGTATCAACACTAACTGGGTTACATTACAGCAAAATCCCGTGACAACTCAGTTACATTTTATCTATCTGCTATTTTCGCCCACAATTATTAATCAGAAGCAAACTTTCAATGTTTTTTTAGGTCTGTCGTCGACTCAAAATCTTAGTAATTTATTAGTATTATGGGGTAGGGGGTGAAAAGTTGCCACGCATATTATAAACGTCTATTACCTCAGTATTCCATAATTGCCTGTTACCTTAAGTATTCCATAACTTCATTTCCACAAATCTATCAGGTTAACAATCTTCTTAGGGTGTTATCCGTTCGTTATTTCATTGTATTTTGTTTTGATTTGATTCCCTCTATTGACCAAGAAATTTAGAAATTAGATTTTGCAATTCATGTTTTTATTCGTAGAGCCGTACTAAGTCAACCGGAAGCTCAATAGGTGACGACTCCTAGGGTAAACATGGTATTACATTGTTATCAACATGAAGGGTCATAACTGACACCATATACCTACTTTAGGAATTAATGGTCTCCAACCCCATCCCCCTTCGGTCACAGAAGAACAAGAAAAGCCATGTGAGACTTAGATAGTATTAAGTACGTACTACACAATACTACACAACAGGATTAAGCATTAAGTATTATGATGATAAGCTGTTTTTTGAAACATTTAAATGCTGAATACCACGACCCAGTTGCTGTAACAGCGCTTAAACGAATCAGCATGCCATGCAGTTAGGAAGCTGTATTAATTCATATCCTCTCGATATTGAGGACAGCGGTTTTACAAGAGTGTTACTTTGAGTGGATTACATGGCTCGTTTCTTCTTCTCCATTCCGTCGGTATGCTCCATGCACATGCACGACTCACCACTTTGTCTTACCGTGGTCTCCTCTCTGCATTCCATTGATCCTGGTGCTGGTACCAACAGCCATAAAAGTACCAGGGGGAGATTCAATTCCTTGCGCAGCTGTTTTCGTGGATGAAAACATACCTTCGTTAGATGGTAGCTTGGAGAGTGGACGTGGTTGTATCGGCGCAGGGGAAGGAATACCGGTACCTACTCCTTGCAAGGTACCAGGAGCTGACTCAATTGACATGCCTGTGGGTGTAGTGGAGGCAATCTGATTGATCGGCTGCCGTTGGAATTCATAGGAGCAGCCTGGAGGACGGACATTGCCAGAAACGCCATCTCCAGCAGGATTCAGTAGCTGCAAATGAGGAAACCATCCAGCACACCCTGGATGGCTCTGGGGAACGGTAGGTTTAGGAGAAGGAGGAGGAAGTGGCGCAGGATTAGCAGGAGCGGGCACAGGCGATGGCAATGGTGGAGGAACAGGTGTTGGTCCACCTGCTTGGTTGTTCATTACTGCCATATCTACACCCTGTAAGGTTCCCGGGGGAGACTCTACAAGAGTTCCTTCTGCTGTTGTGGATGCCTCGTCTAAGGACGTAGGACGAGATATCGGTCTTTGCTTTTGGGCATTATCATTGGGCTTTGCTAGGACACTAACGGACTTCAGTTCTTTTGCCACCTTTCCTTTCAGTGTTTCACTAATGTCACTTCCAAGCAACTTGGAGAGAAGGACTTTCATCAGACCGTCAGACTGTAGCCCTTTGCTTTCTGTTGTTATAGACACTCCTGCTGTCTCTATTTGGGTGCCATTTTTGTTGTCTCTATGACTGGTTGCTTCTAAGCGTACTTTACCTGATTTTCCGTCGTCTCTCGGAATAGTTGGCTTATTACCTTTTGTAGCATCATCATTTAAGTCAATGATGACGGAGTTTTCTTTCTCAAGGGTGTTTTCATCTCCCGTGGCATTGCTTGCCTGTGATGAATCATCGATGTCCTTTAGCACATCCTGCAGAGATACGTGGTTGACTCCCACGGAAGTATTTTGTGCATCTTTCTTTTTATCATCATCAAGACGGATGCCTATTCTAAGTGGATTTAATTTTGCTTCTAACACCATGTTGGGTTCCAATTTGTCTTGAAGCTCTGGCGATTTCTCACCGGAGCCATTTTCTCCTTTATCTGGGGATGTTTTGGGATATTCGAGTGGACCGTTTGCACTCAAATCATGATTATCATTTGTAAGGGGCTTGTCGCTGAGTAATTTGTTGATTGGAACATCCTCTCCATTTGATGGTTTAGTGTTAACTTGAAAAGTCAAGGGTATCCTTGTATCTTGCAACATATCTTGCGTTGCTTTTTGTGGCGAAGCTCTCGACAACGCATTACTTTCTGTTTTTGGGTCATTACCGAATGGAAGTACTTTTTGCTGCTCAGTAGCTCGATTCCCTGCATGTTTTATTAGTGTTATTCTAAGAACGGTGTGTTTTCTTTTGTCCTCAAGTTTTGAAGTGTTTTTTCCATCGGTTTCATTTGCCTTTCCACGATCAAATATCTGGCTCCCTTTGCTGTCAGTAAGAGAGCTATTTGTGTTTGGAAAACCAATCGCTGATCTTCGCTCATTTGCTCTCTTGCCTATGGAGGATTTGAGCACCTATATGTAAGCGCCCTGGTTGTCAGGAGAAATAACTATTACTATATACATGCTACTTATTTCCAATTATTTGTTGGCTACTTATTAATTCTCGTAATAGTAGAAAGACCTAGGACCCTGGTACGTGTAAATGTCAGCCGTCAACTGTCGTTGGGCGATTCCCGTTGTCGTTGGTTCTTTGTCGACCAAAAATGCGGATATTACCTTGACCAACGTTTTGTACTCCGCACGTCGGAGCTGAAGGCATGCATAAACACAAGTGAGATAGGTGCAGAGGCCTTATTGTGCATTCAGGACTTATTCCAGCTACCCCTGCGTAGTAAAATTAAGTGTTTTAACTACCTTGTATTGATTTATTTTGAAAAGGAACATGAGGGTTATTTAGTATACTGTCTGGACGGGATAGACAATCCCGTGTATAGACAGTCAAAAAACAAAAACAGAGTTAAGTCGTAATTTCTGAATTAGGTATCACTGTAAGAAAGAATGTGGTGAAACATTTTGTTTCTTAATAATCAATATAGCGATTTCTCTGGATCATCACCGTGGACATATATATGTAGTTAATATTATACTAGAACGTACACATTTAAGTAAATAGTTTCTATTGCGGTTGTCATGGTCAGTGTAAAATAGATATCCCTACCAAGAATCAAGAGAGTTTGTACTGCTATTATTGATGGTAAGATAAAATGGTTTCCTTTGACGCCTTATAAAAACGAAAGGAAAACGTTGTTGGACAGTTTCGGTCAAGTCATTTTGCATTTTTTTCCCTTGCCAATTCAGCTCGTCTTTGTATCACAATGTCTGCTGTCGCCTGGATGATGATTTTTAATGCCAACTCATAAGTGAGTAACGAGAAAGAAAATACCACAGTGAGGTTTGTTTACAGAGAAATCCATGCATGACATAAAAGTAGCGTAAAAAGTGTAAACATTTAACGGAAATCTGTACCTCCTGTTCCTCCAGTCGTTCCTCCCATAGATCCCCCTACACCAATCGCTCCGGTTCCTGCAGTTCCTCCTCCCATAGATCCCCCCACACCAATTGCTCCGGTTCCTCCAGTTCCTCCTCCCAGAGATCCCCCTGTTCCGATTGCTCCGGTCCCGCCTATGGATCCACCCGCAGAAACTCCACCAACTGTTTGAATTGTAAGAAAAGGGAAATATAATGTTTTAGTTCAACTAGTTGGACAAAAATACTTAATGACGACTTTCGGCAACATGCCTCTCCTAACATACTGCTACTAGCCCTTGCTCCATAATTGTAAACGAAGTGATATGTTTCTGTACATAGATTTAGACATGGTTCTAAATTGTTGTTTTATAATGGTTCAGTGGTGACTGTGCATTCATTGTTCCCTGAGAACCATAATAATGTGACAGTTGCTTCTGCATTTTTCCTCTCAGAGCCACACGATTGTCAGTTTTTGTGATGTTGTCTATTGCAGGTCAGCACTAGGAAGGCGACACACTAAGCATGACTCAAACATCTACCATATACTTATGGCATCTTTCTTCACTCCTAGTGCTATGACATGCATCGTTTCGTGATTCATGGCTCCACAAAGAACTGGTTTTAATATCAACGAGTCCCACATTCTACACCATTTGAAAATCCATACAAATTTTCCTCTTGAGACCTTCTCGTTTGCCCCAAATATTCAAGAAATAATCTATTGGCGTCTACCATCTATCTTCTATGCATTGCATTATAAAAGCACAACCATGGCTTCCCTTTTCATTGAAGACCCCCTAGCGGACAATCGTAGTGGTTGTTGGACTCGCATTATACAATATAGACTCTTCACACCTTTCGCTGAACCTCAGATGGAAATGAAATACTGCATGCACAGTGAAGATTTTGTTTCCTATACCTTGACCCAAGCCTCTTCCTCGCCGTTTCTCTGGAATGTATTGATTGTTCAGCCAGGTTGCAAACCAAAACATATCAATTATCATAGTTTCAGCCTTGGAAAGTCTTACTAATTCGGACGTCGCCTGTAGTTGTTGCTACTCATCAACCTTCTAAACATGTTCATTTTTTTCGTCATTTGCAAGTCAAATTTCCAGTCCACTAATACGAAAGTCACAGAATAGCTGGTTAATTTGACACTTTGAAAGCACAGCTTCTTCATGCATCACACCTTCCGTTTTAGAACAAACTGTAAGCATACGTCTTATGGTCCTCTAACAAAAACGAAAAGCGTTTTCATCACGCAAGGCAGACTCACCTCCAATACCACCACTAGTTACTCTTCCTAGGTTCGATCCTCCCACTCCGCCCTGACTTGAGCCTCCAATTCCACCTACACCGACAGATCCACCTCCACCTCCTACACTCCCACCCATTCCTCCACCAACTGAACCGCTAATGGAGCCACCTATACCTCCTGTTCCTCCAGATATGCCCCCTGTTGAGGTTCCACCTACTCCTCCCCCGGTTGCCGATCCAGAAGATCCTCCGCTAATTCCTCCCGTTGAACCAGATGTTGAGCCACTTATACCTCCTGTTCCTCCAGATATGCCCCCTGTTGTACTTCCTCCCACACCTCCACCGATCGTAGATCCCGTAGACCCTCCTGCAGCTCCACCCGTGGAACCTGATGTAGATCCACCAATGCCACCAGTGACTGAACTGCCTCCTCCAGTTGCACCTCCGGAAGATCCTGAAGCTCCTCCTAAATGACAGCGTGACTTTGTGAAGATTGCGAATTCTTTCACAAATGTTTTATTCCAATACATTTGGACTTAACCCCCTGGCTTTTTCACCTGTTACCCATTTCCCCGGTCACCAATAAATGTAAGGTTTCTGGATGGTTATTCACAGCATAGCTATCTAAACAATTATTACAGTTGTTGTATTCGCAGTTCCTTTCCTTAAGTGTACATGATTTTGTTTAATGCCATTTTGGCCTGTTAAATATTATTTTTAAACACATTAATTTTACATCAACAGGTTTGATATAGGGTAAATTGGCCACCGTAACGTTTCGTGAAATAGCCCCTTGTCAGGGCAAATTCTTATAGGTTATTACTTACCACCAGAGACCTGACCGATAAGGGAGACAAACCCACTGGACACGGACCTGAGCTGGCTATAATCGGCAACAATCTGAACGTAAGATTCTGAGGTAGCCATTGCTGTCAGCTGGGTCTTGTCAATGGAGCTTCCCATTCCCAGACAAAGTATGTTGACACCAGCACTCTTTAAAGCCCCAGCTACGCTGGATATGTCATCAGATGATTTACCAGCCACCATTACTAAAAGAATTTTGGATGCTCCTTGGCGCGATTGAGCGAATAGCTGTGATTGACATGTACTGAGGCCTTGTCCTGCTGCGCATGCCCCTCCAATCAGTTTTAAACTTCCAATGGCAGAATCAATTTCAGATGCTGAGCTGTATTTGCCAAAGTCAAAAGAAACGGACGCTGAGGCACCGAACAAGACGAGTCCTATGCGATATGCCGTTGACGAAATGGTGAAGCTGGCGTAGACTGATTTGATAAACTTGAGACACAACTGGAAATTTGCTTCCCCACCTATACTGCTGGAGGCATCAAGCATGAAAGCCAGTTCAACAGCACCTTTAAAAAAGTGCGAAAGTTCCTTATATACCAGTTTTGCTTTGAACCAAGAGTGCCATGTCAGAGTAACAAATGAAAACCTTAACATTACAAGTATGTGGAATTCACCATGACTTAAATAAATAAAAAAAAATTGAAGGTTAGTAGAAACGCCAAACTCCTCTTCTCGTCTTTTGTCCCATCAGGCAAATCATTTTTTCTTTTTTAGTCTATATGTTCCTTTATGTGTCTCTCTGGTACTATCTCCTCTTGGCTGTTTACACTTTGAGATGGAGAACAGGTACATCATAATTATGTGCCGCTAATTTCCTTTCAGTAGCCAAATGCACAACAAACATACTCGTTCCCAAGTGCTTTCAACTGACCGCCAACCGACAGTATTGTAAATTCTAAAGCCGTGAACAGCCCACTGAATACCTCATCCTTATCACCCCTCTTCGTATGTTATCAGCCAGCCGTAATAATTATTTGTCAGTCCACAAAGGCTGTTTTATGCATATTGTAGTACTACATCTCAGTCGTGCTTATTGTTAAAATTGCAATAAACATTTGTATTTTCTGAACACCCAGAAAGTCTAAACATTGAGTGTAAAAAGCTTAGTTATTTTTCAGGTTCCAGTTGTTCTATTTATTTAATACAAACTTCACCGTGGATAATCCCGAATATTGTTCTTCTTAGGCCAAAAGGCTAATAAAACCTTTCTTGGCCTATCTTTGAGAAAAATGCAAATTCTATTTAACCCAAAGTGTAAAAGAAATTTACAGCGACAAAATGGAGTGGTGAAAACGCCAGAAAGTAAGTATAGGGATGGCTATAGGTTGATAAAAATTTCATGTAAAAACTCATAGGCGAAATTACTGCAAGTAGTGAAATGTGGCTAAATAGGTCACCCTACCAGCTGCACCTCCGGAAGCTCCTGCAGCTCCTCCTGCGGCTCCTCCTGCGGCTCCTCCTGCGGCTCCTCCTGCCGCTCCTCCTGCCCCGATTGCTCCGGCACCGCCTGCGGCCCCACCTGCGGCCCCACCGGCGGAAATGCCTCCAGCTATTGAGAACAATGACAAACATTAAAATATATTTTGTTAAGTAAGTGAAAAAGTGGCCAATGACGCTTATGCTTGTAGTTAATCGCGAAGAAAAACGTCCGAAGAAATATTTTACCAGCTTTACAACTGTCCTCAAGTAGAAGGACAATCAGTTTCTATATGGTAACCTTTGTTATTCCAGAACAACCGTAAACAGATTTTCATGTACCGTGCTCAAGTGTTCAAGATAGCTATATTTCTTAAATAAATAACGTCACCACGAACGTCATCGTAGAACAAGGAATATGTATAAGAGGGTTTTTATTACATAGAACTGATACAGCTGTTAGTAAATAATTGAATTTGTAAAATACGTTCGTTTTTTACCTGTACTAATTAAGCCAATGAATTGCTGAGAAATGCCAGACAAAGCTGAAAACGAAGATACTGATAGGAAGTACTCAGATGAGGACGCCATCGCCGTCATCTGCTCCTTATCGAAGCTGGCTCCCATACCAATGCACAGAATTTTGACACCGCTTTGTTTGATGGAGGCAGCGGAACTTGTGACCGAGTCTGTGGATTTCCGTGCCATCATGACCACCAGCAAACGTGCACTAACACTGACCCCAGCTGCCGCTCCTCCACTTGCAGAACTTCCACCAGACGCGCCTCCTCCAGCGCTTGCAAACAGAGATGATTTACATGTGGATAGAGCAGCTCCGGCAGCACACGATCCGCCAAGCAGTTTAACCTGATTAAATATATCATATAGACGTTAGCTGACCATAATACACGAAGGGACTGACCCATAGGTTGAGAGAGGCCCGGAAGAGGTCATTGCATTTTTGAGACTGTACCCTAATCAACCCTAATCAGCCTAGTACAAACAATGGAAATGACGAAATTTGCGACTTATGGATCGTAACGCGGTCGCAGTTTGTCATCGAAATTTGGAGTCTAAAGAACGTAACGCAGGCCTTTTTTGTGCTTGTCTACGATGAACATAACCACCACATAACAGTCTAAATTGCTGTTCTGTCACATGTGTTTCTTCCTTGCACAGTATTGTTAAGTAAAAGTATTCAGATAAATTTGATGAGCTTTGAACCTTAAACAAGCTTCCTACCTGGCCCAGAGCGGAATCGACTTCTGATATAGAGGAATATTTGCTGAAGTCAAATATAACTTGAGCAGAGCTTCCAAAGATGACGAAAGCAAAGCGAATCCCGCCACCCATGCCAAACGCGTGATACACACCCTTGATGAACTCGATACACAGCTTGAAATCCGCTTCACTCTGGATGCTGCCTGAGGCGTCTAACATGAATGCTAGGTCACATGAACCTGAAAAATAACATAACTTCGGTCACATATGCTACTGCATGCTTTTTAGGATGAAGGGGACGTATTTTGACCACTTAATTAAAGCCCTTGTAGGATGTTGTAGAATAATTTAATTTAAAGGGGAAGGTCACTCCAGAAACGGTGTATATTTTGAAATCGCCAATAAAAAGATAACGCTAATTTGAGTTACTGACCGTGGTTTTAGCTTCTTAAGTGCATCCGATCCCATTGAAATTCCTCTCCAAAGAGGGCCAAAATCCAACACTGCGCGCCGGGTAGCATGGGCTTGTTTTTTAGAGTCCACGTTACCCGACCGCTGGTCTCGTTGTACGATTTGACAGCACGGACAAGCGGTTAGGCTGCTATGTACGATTCAAAATGGCGGCGCGCAGTGTTGAATTTTGGCCCTCTTTGGAGAGGAATTTCAGTGGGCTCGGATGCAATTTAGAAGCTAAAACCACGGTCAGTAACTTAACTTAGTGTTATCTTTTTATTGGCGATTTCAAAAAATACACCGTTTCTGGAGTTACCTAGCTTTAATATCGTACACAAGTATGCCTCAAAATTGATCCTTAGTGATCAGACTAAAAAGGAACTTCAACACTCTACGTACCTTATAAATTGTTTACTAGTTAATTTGTAAGGAACCACTTATACTTAGTTTAAAAGAGTTGCCTTAGTTCGTTACAGTCTTATTTACATAGAAATTGGTGAGACAGGCACCACAATTTAACTTAGGCAACATCCCCATAACTTGGGGTTATCGCCATTGTTATACATGGTTTCTACATGGTTATCCCAGCTTGCTGCCCAGATCCTAAGTACCGGTCCAGCCAGGAGTTGCATCCCGGACTTCCAGACTTTTCACAATGACCTAACCAGGCGGCGGCACGACGTCATTAAATTCTGGTTATGTCGCGAGCTAAAGTGGTTGGGACGACTGGCTTGAAATTCGGGGGACGTGGGTTCAAGTCCCGCTCTGAAGGCTAGATGGTGTTGTTTCGCGGTAGTCCCGGGTTCAACTCTTCGGCCACGCTTATAAATAGCCAGCTGGTCTGTCTCCTGCCAGACGGTATTTTTAACCTTCTTATTTCCAATTAGAATAATTTCTTTATGAAGTTTAATGCTCAGCCCCATTAGCACCTTGTGCTATAAACAATGACCGAGGGTAAATAAAAGAAAATGCACTGTTATCATTATTTAAAAATACCATAATCGTAGTCAGGCATGATTTAAAATAGTAAAAAAGGTTGTTGTCACTGACTAAAATTTAAAAGCGGACGTTTCGGTTAAAAATTACTATAACCTTCTTCAGCGTCAGCTTCAAATGGCGTCCAGATGTAAATTACGTGTTTTTTAGAAAGGCGAGAATCCACTAGGGATTGGCCAGGATTTTGTACATCTCAGGAGTGTGCACGTGTTCACTGATCGAGTTCGGTTCACGGATGGAATGCCATGCTTCTAAAAACAGTCTGCGTGACCACTGAGAACAGCGGTCCACAGTCTCGACATCGTCGAAATTAAAATCGTGATTAGTTTACACGCAATGTTGTGCCAACAGGGAGTTCTTGTCACCTGTGAAAACAGCTCTTTTGTGTTCTCTTGTTCTGTTCATCACTCGCACTAAAGTCCAGAACAAGAGAACACAAAAGAGCTGTTTTCACAGGTGACAAGAACTCCCTGTTGGCACAACATTGCGTGCAAACTAATCACGATTTTAATTTCGACGATGTCGAGACTGTGGACCGCTGTTCTCAGTGGTCACGCAGACTGTTTTTAGAAGCATGGCATTCCATCCGTGAACCGAACTCGATCAATGAACACGTGCACATTCCTGAGATGTACAAAATCCTAGCCAATCCCTAGTGGATTCTCGCCTGTCTAAAAACACCTAATTTACATCTGGACGCCATTTGAAGCTTACGCTGAAGAAGGTTGTAGTAATTTTTAACCGAAACGTCCGCTTTTAAATTTTGGTCAGTGACAACAACCTTTTTTACTGTATTATCATTATTATTATTATTATTATTTATTTATTTATTTATTTATTATGAACGAAACTTTGTATTGTTTAAATAGTTTCTTATGACGAGTTTAGAGGCGTTTTTCTTATTAAAAGAGGAAAACCTTCAAACCTCCTCCTGCGCCTCCTGCTCCGCCTGCCGCTCCTGCTCCGCCACTGACGCTAATGCCTCCAGCTATACAATGGAAATAGTAAGACCGCTTTGACAACGAGAAGACATTAATTAAGGCCTTGACACCAAAAGTGGACTATCTAGAATAATACGTAGCACTGCAGTTAGCTAGTGAGGTTAAGAAGGTGAGATCACGACGTCTTAGTTAGGAATTAAGAAAAATGAAGGGCTGCTAGGACAAGAAATGGTCACTACCGTTCATGAGGCTCAAAAATGAGTTCACGGGACGTGCCACTTAAGCCATCGCCGGCTGCAAGGATAATTTATTTCGGGGTTAATTACGTGGCCTATCAAATGGCAAAATAATTTAGAGGAAAGTTAATGGGTATGGATGCCAACATCCTTATACAAAATCAAACTGGTAAACTTTTAGAATCGCTTTGGTTTAAAGTAGGTTTAGAGTTCGGTTTGAAAATGTTTCTCCTGCTAGTCTGAAATGAGATATCCGACGGTTGCCGTTTTGCCACGAAAACGAGAACCTGTTTTTGAACGTAGACCTATTTAGGGCAAAGGATTCGAATAAATTCGACCTTGTCAGATCACAACAATAAATGATTAAAAAACGTAGGAAATGAAATTGCCATTTACACACATACCTTGCGATATAAGGGCTGTCAGTTGCCCAGTCATACCAGCAAAACCGCTATATGATGCAACCGTTAGAACATAGGACGATGAAAAAGCCATAGATGACAACTGTGCCTGATCAAACGAACCACCCATTCCAATAGCGATTATTTTGACCCCGGCTGATTTTAAGGACCCAGCGCCACTTGATACGTCATCAGAAGACTTTCCAGCCATTAGTACAAGAAGGAGTCGAGACCTGCCTCCAGCGGCACCTGTAAACAGTCCCGACTGACATTGGGAAAAAGCCGCGCCTGCAGCACAACCACCACCGATCAATGTAACACTGGCAATTGCTGAGTCAACTTCAGAGATCGCCGTGTATTGAGTAAATCCAAACGCAACCTAAAGGAGAGAGTCACTTTTTTGAGTGAGTCTAGGGGTAACAGAAATCCTTCTGCGAAAGTTGTACAGGAAAAAAAGGCCACCCGGACAAAACTAAAAGAAAAGAGAAAGACGGAACAAAAAATGAAAACTGGAACGACGTCCCTCACAGTCCAACGATTAAAATTGTGAAATTTCGTCGTCCAAGGTAGAGCCCCTAACTCGCAGCAAATACAGGTATCAGTTCCTTTTTGTGTGACTTCAAAGAAAACTGCATGGGCTGCTTTGTCAATTGTGTTCTTTGGATTCTTGTACGTTTGTCTACTCTCTGGGGCAATTAATTTACTTAAAATATTTGTCTCAGCTGTTATGATACTTAGTGCATACATTCCTCAGTTAGGTCTGGAAAACGTTTGCTCTTTCCTTAGAAGGAACATTTTAAAACTGAAAATGAACTAAACATAAAATTAAACGACCTCATACCTTCACACTGCTACCAAACACAACTAGCCCATATCGTAAACTGCTGCTCATAGTAAAGGAATGGAAAATCGTCTTGACAAACTCCATAACAAGTTTGAAGTTCGCTTCTCCACCGATACTGGATGACACGTCAACCATGAAAGCCAGATCACAACCACCTATAATAAACAATACGTTTTCTTTTACCAGTAGGCATTTCAAATGACCGATGTAAGGGAGAAAATTGTAAAGAAGACCATTTGGAATTCCAAACGACAGTCGTTGGTAGGATTAACAAGGTTAGGTCGGATTAACCAGGTTTTGGCCACAAAAAGAGGTCTTAACAACAAGGTGGAAGTACTATTAATATTAATATTATTAATATTAGTATATTCTCCTCAGTGCAATACTTCGTACGTTGCAAGTTGAAAGAATTTGTTTACACCTTTCTTATCATTATTTTTTAACAAGTAGAAAGCAAGTGAAGAACTCACCTCCTCCCCCTGAGGCACCGACTGCTCCTCCAGCTGAAACAGAATAAGCCATGCAGCAAATTAGTTGTAAGTGATCTGTTAATTTTTCAATAGAAATTTGATTATCTGAGATTTGCAAGTTAGAATCCAACATTAATTTTTCTGCTGCTTTTGGTACAGGATCTTTCCAAAATTGTACAGGCGTGAGTTAAGTCGGAAGTTTTTGTCGTTGAAGTAATGTAAATCCCCAGGGAGGGATAAACTTGTCACTTGTCTTGTCACATAACTGCCCTCTTTCTGAAACGTAAAATTCAAGTACCTTCGCCCAACGTTCTTCTTTTGTTGAAGACCGTAGCTATATCGTTCTCAGTGGCATGATACGCATGTCTTCCGGTGTGATGTATCAATCCGTTCACGCATGTTTCTTGAAGTGTCCCGTTACTTTGTCTCTTCTGACGACTAAATTATATTCCCTGTATCGTCGTCTTATTTTCTTGTTCCGTCTCCAAGCCTTCTCGTCTCGTCAAGTAACATCTTGTCACGTCACACAAGTTTCATGTCCTTATCTTGTTGTCTTAGTGCTTGTTCTGTCACCAAGCCTGTCACCAAGTTCTGCAGTCACGTCCTTTGTATCACTCACCGCTAGCTCCCCCGCTTCCTGATGCACCGGATGAACCTCCACTAATTGAACCAGACACGGACCCACCGGCAGACGCACTCCCGGATGAACTACTTCCACCTGACGTGGTTGTGGTTTGTGAAATTTGATATCCACCTCGTCGGTTTGCCAGACTATTGATGAAGTCGCTTTGAAGATCCCTTACTGAGTGCAGAATTGACGTGTAGGGCCAGTCATTAACAAAAAAATTAACGCGAATGGTGTATAATAATATCAATCGATCTAAAACAATTACTTCAATCGCTTTCTTCTAACTAACCAGAGATCTGGAGACGTGTAGCAGATTGCATTTTAAAGCTCATGATCACATGTGTTGTCCAGGCCCAAAATTTGGCCAATTAGTACAAATAAATTCTCGTAAGTATTTTTTCTTAATGTCTGTAGTTGATGTATTTAATGTTGTGTCAGCTACCACCTTTATTTGAAACATATTTTACATGGCACTCAGATTTGGTCCCACACTGATTTTGTAATTCTGGTTAGTAAAACGTAACGAAACTGTACTTACTTGTTCCTTCAGCAACAGCCTTCACCGCAGCTGAAAAACAAAATTAAAGCAAATTTATAATAGCAGATGACAGCGAGGGCTGAACTTTTCTAATGCCGTCATCCTTCATGTTTGCTTTGGAAATGTTGTGTAATATCATCAGCTCCGAGTTAACAGTCCATCTTTTCTCATAGATCTATCTAACCAAATTTCACATTTACAGATGGATGTCCAACGTAGACTCGGGCAATTTAACTCCATCAGTCATTGCAGTGAATTAAGAACACAGCCGATAATTCAATATTATTAAAAAAAATGCAAAATCACTGTCAATATACATCAATTTAGAGCTTTTCAAAGTGATGCTACTTTACTCACAGTTTACTTCGTCCAACACTGCTGTCAATCGAACAACTCAGGAAGCTATCTTTTCAAACCCCTAAATCTTGGGTTTCCTTTTCCTGAGAAGTTCCCCAAAATATCTGACAGCAGCGAGAAACGGAAACTGCTACAAGCGTCCCGGCCGGCAACTGCAGAAGGATGTTGCACCGAGGCGCTCAAGTCCTGTGCACTCTTCTACTCTGTGTTCTCTCCCATCTCACGGCGACCGGCCTACTTCTCTTCACCCCCCTAGACCAGGAAGCCGAGAGACCGTGTTCGCGGCAATCAACTTTGAAAGACCCAACTACCATTGCCTTTCCTTGTCACGAGCCGCTGCACAATTGTGCAGACTGTGTCTTCGTTTTTAGATCATAATAATGAAAGAACGTGTCTGGCATTCTCTACTTCGTGGCGAAGTATCCCAAACACGTGTAAATGGTTGGCGGGTTGAAGCACCTAGTAGCACTTTACCTTTGCACAGCTTTTCCTGCATTTTCGTAATTATAGTCATCATGTCAGGGAAATCAGCCGTAAATACGTTGTCTTTAGTTGCCATGGCATTGAGCTGTGCTAGATTGTAGTTCCTTCCCAGTCCAACCGCAAATATTATTACCCCAACATTTCTAAGTTCTTCAGAAGGTTTCACAACGTCGTCATGTGAGCGTCCGTCAGTCAAAACGACAAGTACACGTGGTACACCTGCTCTAGCGTCATTAAAAAGTTTGTCTTTTGCCATTGTTAATGCTTGACCAGCGTTTGTCCTGTATCCTGGATATTTGATACCGTCAATAGCTCTTTCTACGGTAGTCTGTGTTGTGTACTCTCTAAAGTCGAATTGCAGCTCACTGCGTGATGAAAATTCGATTACCCCAACTCTTGTATCCGTAGGGGAAATAATAAAAGCCCTTGTAAGGGATTTAACAAAGTCCAAACACTTTTGAAAATTTCCTTTCCCGTACATCTCTACGCTGCCGGAACCATCAATAATGAATCCAAGGTCTATTTGAGTTTTGCAGGCTGGGAAAATGGAAAACATTTCAGGCAAATAAGCAGCAATCAATTTCATAAGATTTCAATAATTTCTTTTGGCTGCGGCAATGCTAAATATCATGCAAATAGCTGGTGCATAGCCGTGCGTAGTGATTTTAATGCTTACATGCGATTGAAAAACCGTTGTCATGTGAAAACTATAAACCCTAGCAGGTGAGACCTATGGGTTTCCTGGGAAGTATTAGTCGTAACTGCATTTGCATAATCAGCAGGTGATCTTTTTCATAAAGTACTGGAACAACTCCAAAACATTTTCCAGCCTAAATTGTTTTAATTCGTGAACGGATGCAAACTTTTGCAAATTTCGTACTGTATCTTTCTGTATGCTCACTGAAATTGGCCCTTATTCAATCCAGTTGGCCACTTTTAGAAAGGCTTGCACGCTTTCATTAGCACGTACAGCTCGCTGCAATCAACTCAGTCGTAAGAGAACAGTCCTTAATTTTAAATATGCAAATCAATGTTATTATACATCTACCCATAAATCCAGTAACTCTCATCGTCAAGGGTTACTTTTCATGTGTATTTGCTTTTGATTGATGTTTCTAAATGGGTTTAATTTCTTATTTGAGTGGTTATCACTGTAGCTTACTGTCAAAACTCGATATCTAATCTACTTTACTTTGTCCAAGAACAAAGTTACCATAATTTCCAGAGGTGAATATCCCGTGGTAACCCTCATAAATGATATATCGATATCATATGGTCGCAGCACCTTAACTTTCACTGAAAGCATGGTTACAATTTACTTATACCTACATTTCTAAGTCCAGCTCAAAAATGACCAACAGGATGGAGAAAAAAAACCACTACATAAAACAAGGCGAACTTTTGAGGCAAATTTATCTT
This sequence comes from Siderastrea siderea, assembly GCA_964030785.1. Classification (NCBI taxonomy): domain Eukaryota; kingdom Metazoa; phylum Cnidaria; class Anthozoa; order Scleractinia; family Rhizangiidae; genus Siderastrea; species Siderastrea siderea. Next base: position 61,034,212 of record OZ034967.1, read on the forward strand.
GTACCTTTTAGTGATGGCTGCAAGTCACTACATGAGCCGCAGCCACAGTTATCGTCAGGGCATGAGGGTTTCAGGTGAAAAGTGAAGTCGATTCAGTCATTCAATCTGACATGAGTGTCTGAAACATTTGTATAGCGAATTAAGTGAATAGAGTGAATAGAGTGGTTTTCAATCGAATATCATCAAATCAGAATCAAAGTAATTACTCTGACCAATTACAAAAGACGTAAACAACATAACGCACCAATCAGAACTCTGAGCAAGAACATGTAACAGCGAACCACTAATGATCAGTTTTGGTTTTACTTCTGATTGGCTCAGAAGCGAAATTAGCGCGCTTTTTTTAACCAATAACATAGCGTAGTGAGGCAAAACCAAATCAAAACCGAATTAATATTCACTCAACTGAAAAACGCTCTAATCGAACTATTCACAACGTATTGTGCAGGATTGTTATTGATTATTATTAGGATTTCAAATGTTACTTGTTTATAGTATTTTCGTGTCAGAAGCTTTCTCGGCTATTTATTAAGGCAAAGTGTCGATGCAGGAAACCTACAGGGCACATTTAAAGGGAATCTTTACTTACCTGTTTCTTTAGTGTGATCTTTAAGGGCTTTAGAAAGGATTTGCACAAGCAAGATCAAAAGCCGCCGTTTATCAGGAAATTTGAACCTGTTCGTGTAAAACGCGTAGGAAACTACCTCAGAGGAACGTGTTCTGTTTCAACTTTAACCCTTAACTTCTTTAGGAGAGGGTCCTGTCTTTCCGTTCACTCAATAAGACAACAAGGAAGACAGTTTTAAGGCTTGAATTGTAAGCAGCGTTTAAAATCGCCAGAAGAATTCGCGTTTGCGCGCTGGTAAATATCTCACGTAATATAACTCCAAAGCACGCGTAAACCAATTTACCTTAAATTTTTGTTATTCTGTAGCATTATTATTAATAGATTGTTTAGGTTCCCTGTTTATATTCACCTCTGAAAATTACACATCCTGATAATGGTGTATCTGAATTGAAACTCGCGATTCTCTCGATAATCAGGACATTTTATGATTTTTTTAAACGTTCAACTGCCAAACTTTTTACTGAGCAAAACGGTGACCAGTAGACCACTGGCATTTTCAAATTTATAAGATTATTTGAAGAGTAGTTTTGTCCATGGTCATGATCAGTCATTGCGTTTTGTTTGTTTCTTTTGGTCGTAGTTGTTATATGTTTAACGACTTTAGCAACTTGGTATATTTTCTATCGCCTCTCTGATTTAACAGTCGTTTGTATTTAAGTCCCGAGTCAGTTGTAACCACAACCGACAGAAACTGAGTATGCTTGAAACAGAGTTGTACCTTTTATTGAAGTTCCATCAAATGGTCTTGGGAGAAGATATTGTCCACCAAATTGTCTTTTCTCTCCTCTGTGATCCTGCACGCGCACTTTAACTCTAGAATGAAGCTTCCGTTTGTGGTTCACGCGTGCATTTCTCTGGTTCAAATGAGACTTTCTGACAGCAGCATTTTGCTTTAACCCAATTCTCTCGATAAGAAACCTGCTCGAAGTCTCCTGGCGGCTTGGTGCTGATCGAAAGAAAGACAGATTTAAAGCATATTACTACACCTAGGATTACGGTACTGATTTCAGGAACGGAACTATGGTAATATGTTTCATCTCACTTTACAGAGAGCTTACTGATCGCGACAATAGAGACAATGCAAACCGACTTCCCTTTTACTTTTTGCAGTCGTTAAAATATCAGCATAAAGTTCGCAAAATATTGTGAGAAAAGTACACAAATACATAATTGGATCATTAAGGAATTCACATATTACACATGTTTTTAAATCGAAGTTCTGTCTACACAAGGAAATTAACGCTTGTGTTAAGTAAGGTATTTGAAATTAACGCGACTTAAGTTAACGAGAATTGGAGAGAAAACTGTACTCCTCAACAAAGAAACTTACCGCAAAAGTGGGGGTAAAATTTCAAAATGAGGAAAATTAACGCGATGAAACACAGTTTTTGGTCACAACTGGAACAAATTAGTTTCATGACTGATATTAAAAATCCGATCTACAGGTGTGTGAGGCAGTTTTTTTACAGACATATCTGTGCGATAAATTCTGGCTAACTGTAGGCAAACTATTGTTTGTTAGGTGTCAAGAATGTCTGGGCTGGATTCAGAATTTGGGATTAGAATGATGGGAATTAAGGTCGTGGAAATTAAGCGCTCCACTTAATTAACAACGAGGAAATTTAACGCTCACAAAAATTAACGCGACTTAAATTAATGCGCATTAATTTCATGGGGGTGTTAATTTCCTATAAAAAGGGTATTTAAGTTCTGTAGTGTTATGTTTCATCGTTAAAAACAGGTAAATGTAGAAGCTGTAGTACTTGGCTATACCGATCAGTATGCGTCTTCAAGTGAAATAACACATAGGTATAACGTTTAATTTAAATGATAGGAGCACCAAACATAAAGGAATCAAGGTACTGCATCTATGTTTTAATTGCTTTTAAGTACCGTTTTAAAAATAGTTAATATATAAGCACGTCTGTGTAGAAAGCGTGCTTTAGAGGGGGTTACTATCGGTGTCAAAGGGTTAAACTTGGCTTAAGCATATACCTGCAAGTGAATAAATGTTGTAGTTAGAGCCTTCATTTTCAAATGGCTGGAGGCGATTTTTATATATTACAATAATGCTTGTCAAAGATGGCGGAGATACAGCAAAGATAGCGTTTTAATAGGGTTGTGAAAATAGAAAACATACGACTGACAATTTCTTTTGTAGATTCTTAAGCAATTGTTATGAAATAATTATTACTTTTGACCCACAAGGTAAGTGTTGTTTTACCGTCTTGACCTCACCTCTATTTTTGGTACGAAAAGCTCTTGAGAAACTACATAGGACAAGGACATTACACACCAAAAGAAAATTGACATTAACTTTCATTCCTGTTGACGAAAGAAATAACAAATATTGCCTGTTTTAAGTCTAAACAACCTGTTCAATACTAAAAATTTCGTTTGACATTTACTGTAATTTGAAATATTTGGTAAAGCAGAGATTATTTTACAGAGATTTTAGTACCCCACTTACTTGATACATCAAACCAAACTCTCGTCGTTAAAAATTATCCCTTGCTTCCAAAGTGAAAACTGGATTCTTTTACAGCATATCAACAAGCCGACAGTTTGTCGTTGCTTTGTCTTCAGTAATATATTTGGAATAGCATTTCAAACAACGATGCATATTTGATCGCAGTGTTTTTCTAGAGGCGATACCAGCACCTCGATGTGATCGCGAACATTAGATTTAGTTCAAGGACTAAGCGACTGAGTGCTTTAGCAGGTACAACAAAGTAGAACACTCTTGTATTGGCGAGGTGGTCTTTTCTAACTGTCGAACCGTGTTTACTTTTCACGGGTGGTAAGTCAATTCCACCAGTGATAATTACGAGCCTGTCAAACATTAAGAGGAAATTAAAACTTAGTTATGAACAAATTAGAGTAATTAAAAAATATCTCTTAAATCTGAGCCAGGGTGGGCTTTTATTAACAACAATTTTACTGGCATGACAAGGGGGAAGGAAAACTGTTAACATTGACGGACAAGTACTCGGTACGTAACATCACCTTATTTCACGGTTTCCTGTTTACAACCTAATTTTTCATTGGCAATTTAACTTCTGAAGATGGTTCCGTTCTGGTTTATAATCGATGATGAGGTAATTCTCAAAAGAGGAGTTTTTTAACCTATCTTCGTAAACAGACAGATCGCATTCTCTAGATGAAATTTGTATGCGTTCTTAACTTCTATTTGTGAATCTTCCTGCCTCATAAATTTTCTCTTCAAAACGTGTTTATGTGACCAGTTATGGCCAAAGTTATTACAGTCGATTAATATTACAGTCGTTAAAAATCGAGACAGCTACTTGCTTCACTGATCACAGACAAAATTATGAAGTAGAGGCCTTAAGGTTTTCATACGTTTACTTTGTTTTCGGAGCTGGCTTAAAGATCAGTTATATATTTTTCCATTCAAATGTATTTAAAGGAACTTCAATTCTAACGCTTTACAGAAAAGCAAACAGAAAAGAAAAGGAAAGAAAAAAAACATAATGGCGTGTAATTTGGAAATGATAGCCTAAGGAAAATTTTATTTGTGCGCAAAAATAGTCAGAATATTATAGTTTGGATTTTTATAGTACAAGAGTCGATTGATTATCCCGCTTGTTTCTGAACGTATTATTGCATAGTTAACTCAGCATAGTTAACTCAATATTATGAATCGTGCTAAGACTGAATGTGGATCATGTATAACTCACTGACTTAACTCACTGATAATGCATCGTGTTCTTACACAGGGACCCCCCCCCACTATAATAATAATGAAGCAACTATAATTAAAAACAATATTATAATTATAATAAGAACCTTCCCAGAATGCTTTGCACCAGAAAAATTTCAATGCAAAATAACTTAGTTAACTTGTGGTCGAAGAGAATGCTGTACCATGTGTTATTTACAACTGCGTGAAAGTTATCCCTCATATTAATGTTAGGGTGATGACGTCATTATTCACGTGGTTATGGCAAAAAATAAGTTTTAGCTCACTGCAAGAACAGGCCTGCATCGATTCAAAAGCAGATAACGTGCCCGGATGGTCATTGGAATGGCAAATATGGAAATTGCCAGTTTACATCTGCCATTTGAAAGTTAAGGTGGCTCTGTACAGGAGCATTTATCAGGGGACTGGTAAGGAGTCAGTAGCTATGGTAATTTAAGGCGGAGAGAAACTTTGCATGAAAGTAACGACCATGATATGCTCACTGTTGTGACGTCATTGGTCACGTGACCAGAGCGCACAGAATATTTCAAATCACTTTAAAACTGCTTTGAGTTCAATAAATCCGTAATTTCTCACAGTAATATTGCAGAAAAAATTGCAAGTTATTCAAAAACGTCCATTATTATTTTTCCTTTTGAAAAAAGCACGATGAAAAATGAACCTTAAACTTTTGATAATCCCCTGTTTTGTAAGGTTTTAATATAAATGTAAAAACAAATCAACATATTTGGTTTCAAACTATGCTCTTTCTAACTACGTTAACAGTTTTTTTAAAATCGTTTCCATATAGCTTAGGGATGTGAATTTGCAGGCACGCGGAGTACTGGACACCAATGTCACGGATTGCTCAGGAAGACTGGTGCACTTTTTAGGCGCGGCGGCATAGCTACCGACAAAAGCTGAAAAATTGGGTGAAAAGGTGTTTTGCTAGAAATTTGCTAGCTTTCTGTGGTTCATTTCTGCTAAAGAATTGTTAATGGTTTCTCTGAAAGAGGGAAACACTTCATTTTTCGCTGCATTGCTCATGTCAGGTACGTGTAAGTTAGCTTTTTATTGTCTTCGGTAGTCAGCTTAATACATTAGCAGGGTATTACCGATCGATCATTATAGTTTCATGTTTCATATTTATCGTTAGTCCAGTGCTTAAATAATTTGTAATTTTCGTTCCGGTAGCAAAAAGCCGAAAGATAGACACTTCGGTTGGTAACTTAAGTTTAAATGTAAAGATGATCCTCGCAGTTATTAACGCAACTTATGCAGTTGCGAAAAGAAAGCCTGAAAAAATCAGGCTTGCCGGGATTCGAACCTGATTTTTTCAGGCTTTCTTTTCGCAACTGCATAAGTTGCGTTAATAACTGCGAGGATCATCTTTATATTTATTTCATTCCGCAGTTCAAATATGTGAATTTCATATATTCATAATTTCATCTCCATCTTTCCCGGGTATATTACGAACCAATTTAATGACCAGCTCCCAGTTGGCTTGCTAGCTCAATTGGTTAGAGCGCTGCACCGGTATCGCAGAGGTCAGGGTTCGAATCCCCGCAAGCCTGATTTTTTCAGGCTTTCTATTCGCAACTGCATAAGTTAAGTTAATAACTTCGAGGATCATCTTTACATTTATTTCATTCCGCAGTTCAAATATGTGAATTTCATATATTCATAATTTCATCTAACTTAAGTTTATTAAGTTTCGTAAGTCTTTAAATAAACGTTATATGAAGTGATGTAGTTTTTGTACACTCGTCTGTGAATCGTATGTTATTTGTTGGCCAAGTAAAAGGGTAGCATCGCATCCTTTATGTTTTCAGTAAGCGTTAATTACAGCGTTGCTGTTAAAATTAATGTTTCAAACAGCTATTGCTTAAAGCAAGAAAGTCAGGCTATCCTCCTAATGTTGATGTTGGCAGATAAGCTTAAATTCTTTTGTTGTAGCATCATTTACTTGTTGTAAACATGTCCAACTCCATTTGTTTATTAGCTGGACTTTTCTTCACTGCTTGAAAATTATTTAAGGCTATAGCTGGCATGATTTGATGACAAACAACAAATTTAAATTTCGAATTCGGTACATGTAAAACTTTTATTAAAAGTTATGTGTTGATCACTTTTGGGAACATATGCTTAAAGTGTATATGACACGAAATTTTTTCCTTCGGTTTTTGAGAGTCTGATGTGTATAAAAAACGATACTTAACTTAAAACCTGCCTAAAATTTTTAAAAACCTCCTTTTTCGCGGGCAAAAGACCCTATTTTTCACTTCTAAACTGTCCCGGGGACTGGGACCGAATTTACGCATAGTGACGTCAATCGACTTGATTGCGTTCCCGCGAACGCAGTGTTTTTGTTGCAAATCGCCTCAAAATGTTGACATTGTTCAGCAGTATCGGGATCTTTTCGAAACTTCCAAGACCTACAGTGAGAAAGAACAAGTAGGAGAAAAAATAGGTTTTAGGTCTTATCAAACCAGACAAACCAGACAAACCAGACAAACCAGACAACGACGTTCTTTCGTACTGTGGTGAGGATGTTGATCTCAAAGTCGAAGACTTATCCTGACTGTACATCAGTGGAAGTACCTCAGTTGTGAGAGTTCTTTCTTGAGTTCTTTTAGGGTTTATCGAGAACATCAAAGCCCTTGTGTTCACATAAACAGCTTACTATTTCCATCAACGTAAGGGGAACCGAAAGTGCCGATTGTATTGATGTTTTAATACCGCAAAAATGTCGTCGTTCTTATAGAGAGTGCGCTGGATTTTCGATTCATTTCGATTTAAGAACGAGTTCCCAGAGTTTATTCCCAGCCTGGCTTAGTTTCAGTGGTTTCTGCAGCAAGCAAAAGTGTTTTTACAGAGTGTAGAGAAAAGCCAATGACGAAATCGTTTTGTTGATAATATGGCCGTACGCGAAACTTTCCAGGCCAGAAAAGACATTTATTTCCACTGTCGTGTTATCCTGCAATTAGAATCTATATACGCTTTACTTTAAAAACGGCACTGAAACTGACTTCGGCTCGCATGCTACTTGCCATATCACTGGCTGATTCAGCAAATATAGCAGCTTATGACTGTTGCTATCTAGAGTATCAATGTTAAGGTATTAACAATAATCATGGCTCAGTAATTTTTCAAACAACTCAGTACCACGAACGCAATGTCACATTTCGCATTAAAATACAGTTCATTTTGTTTTGTTTTGCTGTGGGTATGGTTTTCCAATGTTGTAGAACTGTTATTGAATCATAACTATGTTCACAAGCTTTTAAAATAACTGGTGTCCTTGAGCTTCTTAAATAGCGTTTTGGTGTTTCTAATACCACAGGAGGGGAGCAGAGCACATCAAACTCTTCTAAAACTAACAGTTAATCATAAATAAACCAACAGGAATTGACAATTGACGAGTAAATTTGCAAATCAACAGTGGGTCTCCATATTGACTCCTTCTCAAACAATTTTCCTATCAACAGTGGAAATCAACATCAACCTTCATCAATAATAATCATTATCTTTATCAATAATAACTGGTCGATTACCAAAGCATATGTATCACTCAGACACAGTGATGAGGATCCATACATCCCTTGTAGATATTAGATCTCGCGAGGCCTGGATGGATCTAGCTTAGTTACAGTTGTTGGTATTAACAGGGATTTTTGTTGTTGGCAAGCTGATGTAAATCAGGTCAGGTCAGGTCATGGTCATCAGTGAAAAGGCAGGGAATTTATTTCAGCCTGATTGGTAAAAACCTTGATATGTTGACTTAGGATTAAACAAACTCCTAGAAAATGTTTGTCTTCATAAACAAATATAACCGAGTGAGACATTTTCCTGGAATTCTTTCAGCGACCTCTTGATTTTCTTTTTCTTTTCACTCTCTAACAACGAGGCATTTACAGACTCCTCACAGGAAGAGTCAAACAAAATCCTGAACTCTTGTCTTGCTAAAAAGGTGATTTATTTAAGTTAAAATCCTTCATCCAGTGTAGTCAGGTTAAGACAGTGTATGCACAGTCTGGTGTAAAAATGGTATGAGTAGGCAATCGTCGTTGAAATTATATCGATATCATAATGTCTTACTAAAGTCCAGAGAAGAATAAAAACAAATTTCATTTAAGACCGTACTGGTAGCTCTGTTCGCCTGTACAATCGAAAGTCAGACCACGCTATCGTACCTGTCTTGCTTTGCGAATGAAAAGCGTCCCTGGGCTTTGCAGTAAAACTTCTTTTCTTATCGAGGCAGATCCCTATAAAACAATGCTCGTTCGTAACCATATCTTCAAGTTAAAAACATGGCAAACATCAAAATCTCGAGTAGCCTGAGTGCTTCGATCTTGCATCTCCTTCAACACAATTATTTCGATTCCCTTGTCCCAAAATGCTGGATCCGAGGAATACTGAGTACTTTCCCTCCATATCGCCAAAAGGAATACGCAAACCACTGCTTATTAGGCGCTTCAGCTACGAGAAACCTTTTTCAACTCTGCCAAGTTCCTTCCACTTTGACGCCATGTTGGTTTTGTTATCAAGTCGATTGACGTCACATTAGCTAATCACGTGATATTTTGGCCGCGCGAGACGGCGACACTTTTGAAGTCAAATTTGCGCTATTTTCACCGCGAAAAAAGTACGTTTGAAAAGTTTGATGCCGGTTTAAAGCTTAGAATCGTTTTTTATACACATAAAACAATCAAAAACCGAAGAAAAAATTTTCGTGTCATACACTTTAAGGTAATCGAGTTAAAAGAAGGTGGATTTACTTTTACTGATTAAGTTATTCCATAATTTGCAGGGTAAAAAATTAACTTCAGTGCTTGATTGAATTGCATCCCGGGCCAGTATCCTTGAATTCCAACCTCGTCCCCAGGGTCTTCTCGCTTGCTCGCTTAGTATAGTGGACCAGGCCATTTAGATAAAGTGGCTTTCAAAATCCGCTAGTCTAAATCAAAAAATTTAAAACCATATTTACTTGAATAGACCCCTCCCAACCTGGGTGAGAAGTAAGTCTTTTATCCAGGGATTTCGCCAATAACCATGTGGAAAAAGTACCACATACTGTAGAACTCTAAGTAAGACTGGAGTCACATGTCAATAAAAAACAAACCTCAACTTTTAGTGGCCCTGGTCAGTTTTAAATCGCCACTGGCAACCGGGAGACTGTCAATTTTTAGCCCTGAAGTTGTTGTTTTCACTGATCCTTTTTTATCTATACTAGGCTGTATATGTCAGCAGTGACCAGTGATGCAGCTTTTCTTACAGTGAAGGTATGCACATGGAGGATATCAATCATTTAATTATCCCAGCTTACGTACTATCTTACTGTTCAGTAAAATGAACTGGGTGAAATGCAATGATCGGGTTAATTTGGGTTTGGTAGTTGATCACAAATAAACCAATAATATGCATACAGTAGTGTTTGATTCCAATTTCTGAACCCAGTCAAACATAATTAAGTACAGTTAAACAGTTTTAAAATCATGCAAATATACCAGATATTTAAACCATCTGCCTTTAATTGTGTGAGAACAAGCACAAATTTCTGTAGTGTGGAATTTGAGCATGATCTGTTTTATATTGTCATGTAAACACATAGAAGACTGGGTGGCTAAAACAGCCTTTTCGGAAAAAGAAAATTTGGCAACCCTAATACTCACAAAGGAAAATAAAAATTGAACCAAGGATAAAATTAAACCACAACATTTACATGAGTGTTCCATCAAGACTTCCATTGGGGTAGGTGATGAAAACCTTATACCCACTTAAGTTACAAAATCCATTTTTCACGGTAATGTAAGATTTATTCTTGATGGTTAAAGGGTTAAAACTTAATGCAGAATGAATCAAACAGTTATACCATGTATGGGTTTCCGCACCACAGTGATAACTGTGACCCAGTACCACTACTGGGGCAAGCTCACACAGGTATAACTTGTAAAGTTATGAGATTTTGTGCTGTAATCATTAAACAAATACAGAGACACAAGAGGAAATTGGGAGGAACTTGTACCAGAATGAAAATCATGCTGGTATTATGTAAACACCCCCTTAGCCTAAAGTCGAGCAGCTCTCCATCCTCGGAGACCCAGGGGCAGTAACGCCCTGATTTCATGAGACCGGTGCAAACTCAGACTGGTACGATTTTCTTTACATGAGACCGGTCTGAAAGTCAGGCTGGCATGAAGTGTTTACAAGAGACTAATCTAAACTCTGTTTGTGTTAATATGGTCCGCAACCATCCCATCCTATTATGCAACAGCTTGGAATGCTCCAAGACCACTTATTAAATGTGCATACACAAAACAAATATCTCAGACCAACTGGAACCCTGTTCATGTGGTTCCCCAGTCTGATTTCAAACCATTCTGAGTCATTCATATTGGTTCAGCAGCAGTGATGAGTTAAACCAGCCTAAGGCCCTGTTTACATGAGTGACTTCATCCCGGGATGACTGTTATCTCATCCCGGGGTGACTTTCATCTCGGTGTCTGGTAATTTACCTGTGAATGTTTACATGATTTGGAGCTGAAATGCGTTCACCCGGGGACGATTTCATCCCGGTCTTCAGCACCGGGATGAAATCGTCCCAGGGTAAACACCATTTCAGCTCCAAATCATGTAAACATTCACAGGTAAATGACCAGACACCGATATGAAAGTCATCTCGGGATGAAATGACTCGTGTAAACACGGTCTCAGATGATAATTATTTTATACAAGCTTCATGTTTAATTTCGTACGTTTCATGTAAACAGAGGTAAGCGTTTGGAGTCGATCTGTAGTCGTACCGCCCCGAGTTGGTACCATTCTCATAGACTACGAGCAGTCTCTCATTTTTCTCTGGCGCGTGCACACCGACTGTCCTACTATTGGTAATTGTGATAATTAAAATCTGCTTTGTTTTTCTTACAGGTGTTTATTCCATCAACCTGATGTCAGGAAAATATGGCAGTTTATTATAAGGGTTTGGTTAAGAAATTTGTACTTTTAGCTATATTCCCATGCACACTTTATCAATTCAAATAAAAAATTTGAAGAGGAGTTTTGAAATAAGGTTATGTCTTTTTTTCGTCTTTTTCTGCTTATTATTTTGATGTCATTGATTAGTTTGACTGACCCTTCAATACTACTAGTGGATGATGTATGAAATGGAATGAATCCTGGAGTACACCTTTTAGGGCTCTACAGTACTTCAAAATGTCTGATGAGCACACCCTGCCCCATATGTGTTTTTTGGAGAGTACCCCCCCCCCCCCACTACTATCCCAGGAATGAAGAGGCAGACCTATTTGATTGAATTCTCTTTATGGGGAAAACTATATCGATTGACTGATTCATCACAGCCTGATCCCTTTTTGTCAGGTCAATTTGCCTGCTAGGTTTCAGACTATTCTGAAATGATGTAGGAAGAGTCTATTCCTTTTGTTTTTCTTTGGTACCAGATTATGGCAATCAGTAACAATGCTTATTGGTGACAAATTATCAAACCAAAAAGAACTAAAGTCTCGAGATCTACTGCCATCACGGTCTGGGGTAGTAAGAGAGTGAGTCATAATCTGTGCATCAAATAAAGTCACTAGTCATTGCGGGACCATTTATTATTCGCATTGGCAACACCGAAGTCACAGATTGATTGATTTGTTGATTGACTGATTGATTGATTGATTGAATGATTTACTTTTTAATTGGCTGATTGACTGATTTATCAGCCAGTTGGTTGAGTGGTTGACTGATTGACTGATTGGTACTTAAAATAGATGAATGAATTGATTCACCTGAATTACATGTAAGTAATTACATGCATAATGCTGCACTTCTTCGCATCTTCCTCTGGCAGTAAAATAATCCCTGGCATCAGTCAAAACAAAAAATAATTTTCAAGCCCCAATGTCATGACATAATTGTAAGCAAATAATTTATTTGTAATTAGCAAGTTTCATTTTAGTCATGACCACTAGTAGGTAAGAAGGCGTATTAGAGAGCAGGACTTATTGGAGCTTTTACAGTAATTTAAATTATATTTCATATTTACTCCAGTAAGCTACTCCTTCTGAGTGACTACCACTATTGGACAGTCAAGAAAGAAAGCAACACCCTGGGATGTTTTAGGGTTCGCTGCTTCCTATTATTAATTAAACGTCCCGAGGAATTAATACAAGTAAATAAGGTACATCGTCATCATCATCATCATCATCATCATCATCATCATCATCATCATCATCATCATCATTATTCAACTATAGCGTCATTTTACCATATAAGGAGAAAAATATGAGTATGAGAGCGTCTTACACTGTAGAAAACGTATTGTACTATAGTATCCCGGTTTCAAATCACTCATTGAATAAATCATTTAAATTGCTTACATATTTAAGTTTATATTACCTACAACAGAGGCTTATTTATAATTTATGAAACACTGGTTCTAATTTGATGAGAGGTGTATTACTAATGATTAACTTATAATTATAATATTGTTTTCCGGTCTCACTTGTAATAATAATAACAATAATAATAATAATAATAATAATAATAATAAATAATGAAAACGTGGAAAAAAATTCTCTAGTCAGTGATTAGTTTCAGGGTTAATCAGTACCTGGTTTTCTACAGTTAGATATAATATTCATATGGACCAAACAGAAACGGAATATCATAAGTGAGTGTAGTCCTGAAAAGGACTGTTTGAGGTGACATTGACTGACGTTTCGACAACCTGAGCGGAAGTCATCATCAGAGTCAAGTGGTGACTTCCGCTCAGGTTGTCAATGTAGTGGTTAGCGCGTTGGACTTCAGATCTGAAGGTCGGTGGTTCGAGCCCTAACCCCTGCTATCGTGTTGTTTCCTTAGACAAAAACTTTACTCCACACTGCCTCTCTCCACCCAGGCAACATACTGCTGGGGGAGACCCTGCAATGGGCTAGCATTCCATCCGGAGGGGTGGGGGGCGGGGGTAGCAATACCCTCAGTTTTTTCATGCTACAGAAACCGGGAGAAGCTTCGGCCGCGTGCGCCTTCACCATTACGCACAGGCGGCCCAAGCTCACGATGAGAGGAGTTGAAATAATTAACATAATACTCTTTTGAAATACGCGAAGCGTGACTCTCGCCCTGTGGCATATGAAGGTGTTGTGTTACAACGGTTCGTATTTATAAAGGTTTGTATGGGAGAAAACGCTTTCGAATTTATAGCTAAATATAATGATATTTTGACAATAAAATCAACTTACCTCAATGTCTTGTCGTTATGTCTGTTGTTATCGGCTTCTCAGGCCGATCCGAGGCGTTTTAAGCGAGTTATGCCATTTTGGGTTTCCACTGCTAAGAAGAAGTAAAGGCTCAACACTCGATTCCGGACTGCTCGCCGCTCGAACCGAAAAACTCTCGTCGAAAGCACGCCAATCGGCCCAATTCCTTCCCAGAATTAAGGTGTTTCGATACAGTTTTTTTGAGGACCATACCTAACTTTTTGAATCGGCTGTTAGACAGTCTTCTCCTTGTCAGATCAACGTGAAATTTGCACTTGTTGGTTTTGGATTGAACTTTAGCGTGGTTTACATTTTATAAAAATCGATATTTCCATGACAACGATGAACAAAAATCCTCGAAAACAGTAAAATTGAAATTTTGCACGATCCAGCTTTCGCTGAAGAGAATACCAGCGTCTCAAACTGTGGTTTATGGCAAACAAAATATACAAGAACAAAAAAAATTCTGTACGTTTGTTTTGAAGTAAATCGCAAAAACATTTTCAACCTTATTTTTTGCCTAGTAATAGTAAATGCACCGAAAAATAATCAACACTTCGATGAAATGGCTAGTAAATACTGTTAAAATGTGTCTTTTACTTACCATTTTGCACCTAGAAAGTTTTGTTGAAACTGTAATGCGCGATCTCGAGAACGACTTGTTTTTGTAAGATCATTGGATCATTCTCACAATAATTTTGTGGTAATTTTTTAATTCGAGCGCTTTTGCGAAAATCTTAAGAACGGCTCGATAGATTTTTTTAAAACATTAAACATGCGTGCTTGACGATGTGACCAATTTTAGTTTTGAGTCTTATTAACATTGATTCACTGGAATACTTTTAGATTTAACGTTAAAGAGGATGTATGAACCGACGGAAAGGCTTGCGTTACATATAAACAGTTGACAAGTAAATGCTAATATATTCAAAGTAATGCGCAATGCATTCCTCCGTGATTTTTACTTTTCGTTGTAATCTACAGTGCAATAAAGAACAAAGAAACCAGATAAAAATCACGAAGCAATGAATTACGCATTACTTTGAATATATTAGCATCCACTTGCCAACTGTGAATTTGTAACGCAACCTTCTCCTTCTCACATCGTCAAGCACGCATGTTTAATGTTTTAAAAAAATCTATCGAGCCGTTCTTAAGATTTTCGCAAAAGCGCTCAAAATAAAAAATTACCACAAAATTATTACGCGAATGATCTTAGAAAAACAAGTCGTTCTCGAGATCGCGAACACCAGTTTCAACAAAACTTTCTAGGCGTAAAATAGTAAGTAAAAGACACATTTTAACAGTATTTATTAGCCATTTCATCAAAGCGTTGATTATTTTTCGGTGCATTTACTACTACTAGGCAAAAACTAGGGTTGAAAATGTTTTTGTGATTTACTTCAAAACAAACATACAGAAGTTTTTTGTTCTGGTATATTTTGTTTGCCATACACCACAGTTTAAGACGCTGGTATTCTCTTTTCTTAGCGAAAGCTGGATCGTGCAAAATTTCAATTTTACTGTTTTCGAGGATTTTTGTTCATCGTTGTCATGGAAATATCGATTTTTACAAAATGTAAACCACGCTAAAGTTCAATCCAAAACCAACAAGTATTGTAAATTTCACGTTGATCTGACAAGGAGAAGACTGACTAAGGGCCGATTCAAAAAGATAGGTATGGTCCCAAAAAAACTGTATCGAAACACCTAAAAGTAGGGATTAAAGCACTCCTTTTCCGTAAGATTCCAACTCGAATACGTCCCCATAGCGCACACCACAAAGCTTCGAATCCAGCTTAACTCGCCTTCATGGTTTTCGAAACATGCTACCATGAGACGCCATGGACACATTAGAGGCCCGAACAGAATGTCGGGCCAAAAAACTCCCCCGACCAGGGGACGGACCGAATTGTCAGCACGAAATCTACTTGTCTCCACAGTCCCAGTCATCATTCAAAACACAAAGCAAAGCACGACGAGCTAGTTTAAATTTTCTACCGTTCCGACGATCGAGCGAACAGATCAAGAATACCAGTGCAAAATACAGAATATAACACAACGACGGCGAACAATTTTTTTGAAATTTTGTAAACACGTCCATTCGTTATTCTGATTGGTCGATCAGAACAAAGCGCCCTTGGCGGCCTTGACAAAAATATCCTTAGGGGACTGTGGAGACAAGTAGATTTCGTCCTGACAATTCTTCGGTCCGTCCCCCGGTCGGGGTAGCAAAATGGCAAGGGCCTTGGGCCATGTTAGCTCAGGTCTATAAATAGAAAGTAACTATACGGCGTTAAGACGCCCAAACCATGCACGATAAATTTACAACTCGATAGGTTTTTGGAAAGAGGGCAAACGTGCTTGTGTTCGCGGACAATATGCACATTACGATAATACAGAATGCCAATATCTATCTTAAAACTTTGCTCCAATGAAAAAAATCAGATCAATATCGGTAAATTGAACAGCGTCACAAGCCTGTCAGTGCGTGCCGTCTTCCCACCACTCGGTCGAGTCGTATTGTTAATAAGGACGTTGTAGAAGTCTGGTGTCCTTGTCAAGCAACATCGGCCACGCGTGCTCATATGTATGCGAGGAGGGAGCAATGAAGCAAGTGGCACACATGAACATCAACCCGCGGTATGACCATTACCTTACACATGCGCACAGCCATGTCACTCGGGAAGTGGCAGCCATGGACAGCTGTTTCGTCCTTGTTAGGACTCATGCCACTTGCGTCATTGTTCCCTTACGTATGCGAGAAGGCACCGAGGACAAGGATGAGAAATTGCATAATTGATGCAAGCCAAAATGACGTGCAGTTGAGTATAAGTGAGAACCTGGTGAGAACGGCGAAATGTGTCCTATAAAGCGAAATGATGCCGCAAACGACGAGAAAGTTTCACAGAATGTTTGTTTAGCGTGGATGGAAGGCCCGAACCATTTGACGAACTAAATGTCGCAAAATGAGCAATTCTTAGGCATTGGTGTGCGCATGGTGAAGTGAGTAGATTTCTAAACAAGTATGATGAGCTGCAATGTGTCATTTCTTAATTAATAAAATATGACGGTAATGGTTTATTAAAATTGTATTTAGAGAAAAGGATAACATTGACTGGCGATTGGAGGTCGATAGTCCAAAAATTAAAACATTCCAGGAGAAGAACATGCTTATTGACTGTTGATTGGCTGATTAACTGTTGGTACGTAAGATATAACATTAAACCTCTTGCCCTACGTTTTATGATAATAAGATTTGAAAGTGGTCTCTCTTGACTGACTACACAGAATATTGTTACTACTGCACCTTGGACACGAGAAGTTGCGTGAAGTCTGACTCTCGAACGAAGATCTCGTCTCTTCGTTAATGAAGTTTCCCACTCACTCCATGGAGGAGACCCCGTTTTGATCGTGCCTTTCTGTTCTTGACGTTCTGAGAATAATCAATACTCACACTTATGACACAAAAACTGCCCAATTCCCATAATGCAAAATTTCCACACACTATTCAGTTACAGACTATACTGTATATATGTTTCAACTTGCGGTAAACAAAGCCTTCTTAAGAAACAACCCTGTGTAAGATCATTCTTAATTTTTTGTCATTTCCTTGCCAAAAACTATAATAATCATATAATTATCTGAAAATTCCATTCTCAAAGGAGTAAAAATACTTTTGTTGGGTATAAAGGGCATCTATAATACACTGGAAGACATGAAAGTATGCAGATAAATTTCATATTAGAGATAAAATGGTCATTTTGGTATCCGCCATCTTGAATTTTTTCAATTCTAGTGCTTCATTTAATAAACAAGAAAATGAAGCCAGTTGATTGTAAACAAAATGTTTAATTAATTAACAATGTCATACACTTGAAATTTATGGCAAATATGGAATTTATACCGAGAAATCACCTTTTTTACCAGTTAAGTCCGCCATCTTGGATTTTCATGTTTTAAACTTCAGATTTTCCTCAAATTAGCATTGAATTTCTTTTTTTTTAGTGAGCGGTTATTCCTTAATGATAAATTGTTGCTACAATTAATGTAAAAATACAAGTTCGATTAGAAAACATTAAAATAGCAGCGATTAAAGCGATAATCGTGATTTTTCAAAAACATGGCTGTCACAAAGCTTTTGCCGTGGCAAAGACGAGTTTGTTGGACACGAGCGACTCATGCCAAAATGTTTCCAGATGAATTTTAGGAAAAGCAAGAAGATTTAGTGGTAATAGCATAAGCGGTTACGAAATTATACAACTTCAAATTTGAGGCGGGCCTCAAAAGCTCCCCCCCCCCCCTGCCGTTCTGAATAAGGTTAATTTTCTTCGAAAGAGTATATTTTTTTTATTGTATTCAAATGAGAGCATCTAGACAAGTTGGGCAAAACAAAGGTTTGTGCACTTCATATTGTTATTCATGCTTTCAAAAAAAAAAAAACTGGGAATAGTCCAGTCGCCAGGACTCACGTATCTTAGCCCCATCAAAGAGGTTTTTAAGACCCTGGGAGTGGTTTTTGATTCCTGGATTTTTCAGCCTTGGCAAGCACGTTTGGGAGAAAACCACGTTTGGTAGTAAATTCCAAATCTGGCACAATGCTTCGATGATTGTGCTTCGTGTTTGTTTACGTACGATGAAAAGCTTTTAAAAGCCATTAATGGAACCACAATAATGAAGTGTAGAAACTCTAGTTTTGGCCTTCAGAGGAACACTACCAAGATTATCGTCTAAATTTTGCTAAAATCCGCTCAGTATCCGCAAGTTGAAATATTAGCCTTAGTAGGCGTGACGTGAACATTGGGAATATCAGAAAGCGTTGCAAAACGTTTGCCTGGTAGTTGTCAGAGAAAAAGAAACAAAGGGAAAAAAAGGGAGATATAGAGATAGGGAAGCATGTGTTGAATATCACTGGTTGGGACACTTCGTGCTGCTTTCATGGTCACCTAAAGGGATAATAACCACTGACTAGATGACTTCACGTGGTTGCGGACTCACATCCCAAGAAGTGGGGGGTGGGGAAGCGCCTATCTGAATATTACGGATGATGAAACTTCGTGATGCTTTTAAATGAGTTATAGTGCGACGTCGTTGTCGTAGGGGATATATACATCAGTATGGGCACCCACTCTCTTAGCCCACTGGGCCTGAGAGAGGGGAGCTTCGCAACTAACCTCTTTGATTCTTAAAGAGCCAGTGTCACCCAAAGTGCTTTGCGCGCTTGTGTTTTTTTGTTTCGAAACAGCTTTTAGCGTTTGGCTGACGCGTTTTCCAGACTTTTCACAAACTATACCACGCCGCAAAGGCATTCTAGCGAGCTGATATGTACAGTAATAGCCTCTCAGAATAGTAATACCTCATCGCTAGATGATACTAGAGAAAAAATTCTAGAACTAACTTTGTAGTCAACGCGTATGGCGCTATCATAGGACCTGATCGATTGATCGATCATCGATGGATCTCGAAGTACGTAAAATCAGAGAAGCCACTTCCACTCGATATAAAAATAAGACAAAAACAAATAGTAAGAACATTGACGTCCTCATCGTTAGATGTCACTGGAAAAAACTAATCAAGATCTGACTTAGCAAGGAATGCGTATACATGGATCTATTACAGTCCGATCGATTGATCGCGCGATCGATCGCATCGAGCAATGTCGATGGACGCAAAAGCCACTTACAGTTTATGTAAAAAAAACATAAACAGACAGCTGTGAACACAAGGAATAATTAAGCAAAACAGCACAAGCTCATGACCATAAGCATTATTTTGGAGCAGACCCGTAGCTACTGTTATTTTCTGGTAAATTAATGTTCCTTCTGTTTTCATCCGGCAACGAATGTAGCACTTTTTCGGCAAACACAGTGTCAGCATTATTGCTAATACCCGTAGATGTTTTTCGTTTTCTCCGCTACTGATACGCGGACTCCTTCAGCCGTACAACTTTGGCATAGCTCGGAAGACTCGGCCCTCAGCTTTCCTGAATCCCGGCCCACGAATCTGACTTCGCTGAATCGTTCAGCGAAAGCGGTGAGTTTCAAGCCTCGTGTTTAGCGACCACACAATATTGTGGAGGAAGTTTACCCCGGCACCCCGGGTTTGTCAAGATTGCAGGTAAAGGTGGGCTATTTTTCGACCTCGCCTAGGCAACCCACTTTAAAGATCTCCTTCTCCAACGCGCAAACGCCACAGAATTCGGAAATATACAACTAAATCGATACGACGAAACTTAAATGTCAACTGCAAATTCACACCAGTGCTTTCGGATCGCTAACGGCAGCGATGGAAGAAGATACAAATCCGACTTCACAACAATCAAGAAAATGGCGGATTTTTCATATATGAAAAATGTACCTCCGCGCGCAAAGCACTTTGGGTGACACTGGCTCTTTAAATGTCAAAGTTGACGACCAGAAATTAAACTAATTACCAAAAATACAACATTATTTACAACGGGGAGGCTCTGATAGGCCAGGTCACCAAGACAAAATATTACATAATACAAAATTGCTCCGCGAGCAATATTTATAGATTGCTAAAATACCAGCTTTTATCAGTTTTATCGAAATCGTAATTGTATAAGGTCGTAAGATTCAACGGGGACTCCGGTTCCCTTTTCACCAACCTTCTCACTAAAACAATAGAGCACAATACAGGTGATAATTATAAGGTGATAACTTACAGAGATAATAAAAATCGGGGGCAAAAATATCGTTAACAATAGTCATGTATATACACTTTAATTATCAGCTCTAGTTAAATGTCGCATTCCAGCTTTTTATTTTTGCGTCTATTTTTTTAAAAACCTTTATTGACAATCAAACAGAGTACAGATACATCATAATTAACTTTACTTGCATTGCCTACAATACCTACAATTTACAAACTTCTTGCTATTCTTGTTTTGTTTTGTTTTGTTTTGTTCTTTCTTTCCACGAAAGGTAATTTTATTTTAATAACAATACTTCATTACTCTAACACTTAGTAAGGGTTAGACAATGAAGGCGAGTGTTCTATGGGATATAGTGTCCCGAGCAAAGATAGAATGCCACGTTCTATCTTGCGAGGGACGCTATATTCCATAGGACACGAGCGTTCATTGTCTAACCGTCTTAGAACATGGTCACACCCACGAAGAATTTCGCTTTTGCGTGCAGATTGTATTTTTGAATTTCAATTTTTTAGTTCTCACTTTGAAATCACGTTGATATTTTGTTTACGATATTTTCGCTATTGTACATACGCCTTTGAGTTGCAATGTTTTGCTGAGAGTGCTTCACCGCGCGGTTTACCACAGTTGATGCGTAAACAGCCATGAGCCAAGACACGGAAATTGAGGAACTCGAGGCAGTGATTGCCCCACAAGATTTACTAGATTTACACTGGTGAAAGCAGCCTTCGACGCGCTACAACCACCGGCACCTGCAAGTGGGGAACCTGCAGGGAAAGCCAAGAGACCAAAGACAAGTTCTCGTAGTCCGGCAAACGCGGAGAAACAAGTCTGTCCTTCTATTTCAATTAAGGTCTGAACATTTCTTATTTCATGTAAAGCTGTAAAGTAATGGTTTTTCTTTCGATTTGCTTTGCTATTACAAGATTGCATTTTCTTTAACATCGCCGTTGAAGCTGTTGTTTTTATCGATTTAGTTATAAATATTGACAGAGAATTTGTGCATTCATTAGTAGTTTCTACTTAGTCATTAGTATGCTCTATATAGAGCATACTAATGAGGCTTCCAAACAAAGGAAAACAATGCCTCATTAGTATGCTCTATATAGAACCACTAATGAATGCAGAAATTCTCTGTAATTTTACCCCGCAATTTCCTTGTGCTTCAAAGCCCCCACCACTTTACGTAAGGGTTAGACAATGAACGCGAGTGTTCTATGAGATATAGTGTCCCGAGCAATGATAGAATGCCACGAGGCCGCAGGCCGAGTGGCATTCTATCTTGCGAGGGGCGCTATATCCCATAGGACACGAGCGTTCATTGTGAACCGTCTTAGAACATGGTCACACCCACGAAGAATTTCGTTTGCGTGCAGATTGTGTTTTTGCATTTTAATTTTTTAGTTCTCACCTTGAAATCACGTTGCTATTTTGTTTACGATATTTTCGCTATTGTACGCATGCCTTTGAGGTGCAATGTTTTAGAGTGCTTCACCGCGCGGTTTATCGCAGTTGGTGTGTAAACAGCCATGAGCTAATACACGGAAATTTGGAACTCGAGGCAGTGATCGCCGCTAAAGATTTTCTAGATTTACACTGGTGAAAGCAGTCTTCGAGGCGCTACAACCACCGACACCAGCAAGTGGGGAACCCGCAGGAAACTCCAAGAGGCCAAATTAAGTCAAGTTCAAGTACAAAACTCGTAGTCTGGCAAACACGGAGAAACAAGTCTGTCCTTCTGTTTCAATTAAGGTCTGAACAGTTCGTATTTCATGTAAAATAATGGTTTTTCTTTCGATTTGCTTTTTGCTACGCTATTATACTGTAAGATTGCATTTTTTGTTAAAACGCAAAAAATAATGGATGTTTCTAGCCGTTGAAGCTGTTGATTTTATCGATTTAGTTATGAATATTCACAGAGAATTTGTGCATTCATTAGTAGTTTCTACTTAGTCATTAGCATGCTCTATATAGAGCATACTAATGAGGCTTCCAAACAAAGGAAAACAATGCCTCATTAGTATGCTCTATATAGAACCACTAATGAATGCAGGAGTTCTCTGTAATTTTACCCCGCAATTTCCCTGTGCTGCAAAGCCCCCGCCACTTTACATAATTTAAGACAGTTTATGGAATATAGAGCATCGAAATGCTGGACACTGATTGGCTGAGTGGGTGTGACCATGTTCTAAGTAAGGGTTAGACAATGAACGCGAGTGTTCTATGGGATATAGTGTCCCGAGCAATGATAGAATGCCACGAGGCCTGCGGCCTCGTGGCATTCTATCTTGCGAGGGACGCTATATCCCATAGGACACGAGAGTTCATTGTCTAACCGTCTTAGAACATGGTCACACCCACGAAGAATTTCGTTTTTACGTGCAGATTGTATTTTTGCATTTTAATTTTTTAGTTCTCACCTTGAATTTACGTTGCTATTTTGTTTACGATATTTTCGCTATTGTATGCATGCCTTTGAGGTGCAATGTTTTAGAGTGCTTCACCGCGCGGTTTATCGCAGTTGGTGTGTAAACAGCCATGAGCCAATACACGGAAATTTGGAACTCGAGGCAGTGATCGCTGCTAAAGATTTTCTAGATTTACACTGGTGAAAGCAGTCTTCGAGGCGCTACAACCACCGACACCAGCAAGTGGGGAACCCGCAGGAAACTCCAAGAGGCCAAATTAAGTCAAGTTCAAGTACAACACTCGTAGTCTGGCAAACACGGAGAAACAAGTCTGTCCTTCTGTTTCAATTAAGGTCTGAACAGTTCGTATTTCATGTAAAATAATGGTTTTTCTTTCGATTTGCTTTTTGCTATGCTATTATACCGTAAGATTGCATTTTTTCTTAAAACGCAAAAATAATGAGTGTTTCTAGCCGTTGAAGCTGTTGATTTTATCGATTTAGTTATAAATATTCACAGAAAATTTGTGCATTCATTAGTAGTTTCTACTTAGCCATTAGTATGCTCTATATAGAGCATACTAATGAGGCTTCCAAACAAAGGAAAACAATGCCTCATTAGTATGCTCTATATAGAACCACTAATGAATGCAGAAATTCTCTGTAATTTTACCCCGCAATTTCCCTGTGCTTCAAAGCCCCCGCCACTTTACATAATTTAAGACAGTTTATCGAATATAGAGCATCGAAATGCTGGACACTGATTGGCTGAGTGGGTGTGACCATGTTCTGAATAATTTAAGACAGTTTATGGAATATAGAGCATCGAAATGCTGGACACTGATTGGCTGAGTGGGTGTGACCATGTTCTAATTACAGATAATACAATACTATTACTTATATTTATTTGCAATGTTAACCCATGCACTGGAGGAAAAGGAGAACAGGCAAAAAGGGAAGCAAAGGTAGTAAAGGCGTCTATTTTTCAAATATTAGACGGTGCCGAAAATTTAGTGAAAAGATGATTAAAGTGGGCACGTTTCTAATTTTGATAAAAAGTTCTTAAATCTGCTGCAAGACTTTTATTCAGCTAGATATGTTTTCCAAGTTCAACTAAGTCAAAATGTTATTAGAACAGGTTTTGAAATAGCTTTCCTTCGATCGGGCCGAAAATCCAAGGCATATTCACAACGCGCCAAGTTTTGATGTAGTTATGATAAATGGCAATGGTACCAATTCGAACCAATTTTGCCTTCGTCGAATTTCTTTTTGTGTGTGCACTCAGTTTACGTGTTCCAAGTAGATTAATACGTCTCCGAGCTCAAAAAAGGCACTGTCGTTTACTTGACCAAATTGAAAACAACCAAAATCGTATTCTCTAGAAATCACCTGTTATTTTCAATTATTGTTCAGGAAAATTTACAAAGATAATTCACCAACTAAACCATGTTAACCCTGCAGGCAATGATAAGGATCTATTTTACATTCCACTGGTTTTGAACTGCTGGACTTGGGAGCTTTATCCTTCAGTTACTCAAAAACGAGGTGTATTATACACCGCACCCTAAGTACTTTCATTTAGCAACTGTGACCTCCATTTAGACATCCGATTACCACTGGAAAGATTACCACGAAAGATATATTTCAGCGGTTATCAACAAAAATAATGAGAAGTTAAGCAGACATTTCACTCACCTCCTACTTGTCACTTTGACTGTAAATACTTCTATCTATAGAGGGCTTATTTTACAAACGCATATCCGGTCGTGTCCAACTGGTTTCTGCCGGCCAAAATATGACATTCATTCCTGGCATAAATTTGTAACTCTCCTTGGTATGAAAATACCAGTGAAAAGTCAACTTTGGGCTGGTAATTTACCAGGAACCATGTAACAGTGCACGTTGTCATGGTTGTGGCAGCAATTACAACGGGTAGGTGAGCTAACAGAAAAAAATGATAAAGCATTCTTTTAGCTTTAATTTCGATTCCTTCTTGGCTGGGGTATTGTCTTCAAATACTACTAGTAAATCTAATTTGAATAGTCCATGAAGGATGTAATTTTTTGTAAACTTGAATTCTAAGTGTGGACCGTCGCTTGCTTGTACATTTTGTTCAAAAGGCATGAAAAAAACCTCAGTTGAAAGAAAGATTTGCACTTGACAAGTTTTTTTCCCATTAGAACTGAATTCCTGGTGTTGGAGAAGCCCACTGCACCTATTTTGACTCACCGTATTTCCTCGATTAAACGCCGGGCCTCGAATAAACGCCGGGTTCAAATAAACGCCGCGTCAACACAGTCAAATTTAAAATGAACGTCCCCGGCGTTTATTCGAGGTACCGGCGTTTATTTGAAACTGAACCTTTATGTTACTGATTCTCATCGAAACCTAGTTACAGCAATTTTAAAAAGGTTCACGAACTTCAGTTCAATCTATTGCGGTCATTCCAAGTTGATATAAAACAAAATTAAGTTGATATAATGTAATCTACACGTTATTGAGCACCCAATTCTCCCGCCTTGTTTTGAATTTTATCGACCACAGTAAAAAATCGGTGACCTTTTATTCCTGTTTTACATACGTTGTGCTATAATTTAACTATACTTTGAGTGAGCTTGAGGTATTTAAGACCAAAAATTAGGGCTATAAAAGTGATAAAAAAATACCCCCATTTCAATAAACCCCGCGCCCCGAATAAACGCCGAGTTCAAATAAACGTCGCGTCTACGAGGTCTAGTTTTGAATAAACGCCCCCGGCGAGAAATCAGGGCTTGAAATAAAACTTACAGGTTATTTCCATCCGATCGTTTAGTTCAAAATATGACTTTTTAAGACTTTTTATTTGTTTGTTTCACACT
This sequence comes from Siderastrea siderea, assembly GCA_964030785.1. Lineage (NCBI taxonomy): Eukaryota > Metazoa > Cnidaria > Anthozoa > Scleractinia > Rhizangiidae > Siderastrea > Siderastrea siderea. Next base: position 61,059,741 of record OZ034967.1, read on the forward strand.
AATAGTCATTTTCATTGAATGGCTGTATTGTATTAAAGATGTGATAGTGGGTTGATATAATTTAAGTTATTGATGAATTCACCGAGGGAACTTAATCTTTGTTTCTTAAGCTCAAACTGGGACAAAAACATATTTAGCGCTTAGAAATGTATTTATTTACATTCAAAATCCTATAATGATAGTTTGATTTTGTAGGTCTGGCTTCTTTATTAATGCACAGCCACCATGAAAATAACACACCTTCATATATGTCCTTTACTCGTACAGCAAAATATCACACTGTTACTGCTTGTCTTTTTTCATTGTAAATTTCAATGCATTGTAGCGAGTCACAACGTCCTTACCAAAAGTTATTTTCAAAATTGTTTAGCATATTAAAAATTTGTCAGACAGAAGTACTAAAATTCTAGCATTTCCTTTGATTTTCTCTCTCCAGGATTTTTAGTACTGTGAAAATCGCATTGTTTCACCCGCAGTTCACATCATTAGTTATTTATTTCATTTTGGTAGTCAAGCCAAACCTATCTCAATATTTCCTAATGAAGGAAGCGACCCAAATAGGAAGAGTTACTGTATCCGAGTTTGATGGACAATGTTCAACTACAAACAGCTCCGGCATACTATGCAGGCTCTTAGTTAAGTTGTTTCTAATCTGCCTTCATTGCGCGCAAAACGATTTTTTCGCATTGAGGCCACTTTAATTCGAGCTATCGAGGTATCTTTTAAGGAATTTATTGTTGTATTCTGGAAATCCATTCTCCTCATTTTTCTTTGTCTTTGAGTGTATGCTGTCCTTCTGATGACCAGATCTAAAAAAATAGAAAGAAATACTTACAAAGTAAAAACCCAGAATAAACAAGAATATAATAACGGTACATAACTCAACCAGTTCACAAAGGAAGTATTAGCGACGCTTAAACTCGTTTTTGAAGCCCGTAGTAAATCAAAGATTTAACTGTGGTTAGAAAATCCTAGCCTTTCACGTGATTTTAAACTAGCTCAAAGTAAAACCTACGTAAACTACAGGTGTTTTGTTACCCATGTCCCCAAGAAATGTCTTCGAAGTATGTGACAGAATTTATATCACATTTCTCGTTTACCTCCAGAACTGATCTAAGGGCACTGGGATTTGGGCTTTCCCCCCTGAATGGCCTAAGATAAAAACCTTCACCTACTTGTCACAAAGACCACTGGAAGCCGAGCAGTATTCCCGGAAGTTAAGCTAGCCATACCTAGCAAAGGATCGACACTGAGGTTGGAAATCCTTACAGACACCTGCATTTAACAGAAATTCATTTTCTAAACCTTCGTACAATAATGCGGATGAACTAGTTCGCACCATTAAGTCTGTTAGCTGGTATAACTAGTGATCTTATAATGCAATCAAGATTAGTTCCAGAAGAAAGTGGACTAAGTGTCTTTGGCAGGAGGACAAGAAGATGACAATAACGGTGGTGGCGGCGGTGGTGATGATAATGATGATGATGATTGTGATGGTGATGATAATGATGCTGATGGTGATAACTATTACTATAACCAAAACATTTTTTTATTCATTCCAACCTCTAGTTGGTGAGCAAACGAAAGTGAAGGAGATGGTTAACTATAGAATGTGAAGAGAAGAGGTTAGTGTTTAGTGTTGTGCCAGACGGTACAGCTAAGTCATGGGTAGACTGTAAGCAGTCTCTAGGTCATGGGTTTCAATTAAGTTTCATCATCATCATCATCATCATCATCATCATCATCATCATCATCATCATCATCATCATCATCAATCAATCATCAGTAATTTTAAGCAAAGTACTTGTGGGGTCGTGTAATATACAGGATATACAAAAAAATTAGATATAGTACATAACTACGATACTTCTACTTAAAGAACAATATTCGATAAAAAATTGGGAAAGATACAATGTAAGTATGATATTTGAAATGAAAATGAAATATAAACACAATGAATAAATGGCTAATAGCACTTAATTGAGGTTGACTACGTTATCCCGGGGAATTTTCAGTCATATTATAAACAGTGCTGAAGCAACCTCTTTTCTCGATACTGTCGGATGTCATGCTTCAGTGGCTTTGTTTCATTGATGTGACTTCCATGTCACTGTGCCCAGTTGTAGCTGGTATGCCTCTTTGTGATATAACGAGAGGACAAGAAATAATTTCACACATAATTTCTCTGGTCGGCGTTTTGAGTGATCCTGAAATTTGGCCTTCGGTAACACTTGATGCTGTGAAGTTATTTTTACTGATCGAGCTGCTTTCTATCGCAAAGTTGCAACCGTTGCATTAGCTTGCTGAAAAGAGTGGAAAGAATTCACTGATTGTTTGGTGGCATCCACAGGGTGCACCTTTTTCATTTTGAGGTTGTTATGATGTCCTCCACGTTTTATTGTGGCTCTTCCCTTTCCAGGGACTTTGAACAACTTACGAAAATTGGAAATTGGCGTTTTAGTCTTGGAGATTCTGACTTTATTAGGTTTATGTAATCTTTGTTTTATTTTGCTATAATTCCCAATTTGACTGAATTTTGGTTTGCTGCTTTGTTGAAAGATTCTAATCCCTTGTACAAGCGGTTTCACTTTGTTATCAGTTTCTTGGCTGATAAGTGAAGGTGCTAGCTGATTTGGCGCGGGCGTTGCCTTCACACTTGCACCGGAGGGGGAACTTGTGGCTGCTAACTTGTTCACCAGTGATTGAATTAGTTCGATGGTTTGAACAGGGAACGTTTGAATCTGTACGACAGGAACGGGGAGTAACTGCATATTCAATGGCACTAAAAAGCAAATAAAAAATTAAATAACCTGAACTGAAACAAAAACAAAAACAAAACAAAACAAACAAAAAAAAAGACAAAAACAAAAAGACAAGCGATAAACGATAGTTTCACACTGCAGTCACAAAATCGGCGACAGCCATCGATCCGTGAAAAAATGGATCAAAATCCAACAGTCAAAACCTAGGAATGTGAGATTTGGAACCCGTTCCAGTGGAAATCAACTTCAGAAGTTCCTTAGTTGTTCGCTACTAACAGTAGTTAACAGCAGCAACCTAACCACACCGTTGGTTGCTCTAAAATGTCAGATTTAGTGTGTTATTAACAAGCACAACAATTTGGTTTTCTAGAGGACAATAAACCCAAAATAATGCACATTTCACCAAATTCCTGTGCACCGCGGCCTAACTAGTCATCCAACAAGTCATTATTTTGTTTATCGTGATAATTAGAACTAATGATAATTAATGATAATTAGAACTCGATCCCCACCCCCTATTCTTTTTTCTGTTTTGGGTTAAAGGCGAGTAATATCTGCGTCAACGAAACCAAATAGTGCCATGTGATCCTAATGTTCTTACCTGGAAAATTTCCAGTTGATTGTCGAATGAAAGTATTGTCTGCACTAGCATTTCCATTAGTCTGACGCCGACCATCTTTTTCCCCTAGAGCTGCGCCCTTTGTAGCGTCCTTGTCTCTGCTGGTAAAAGAGTGACTAGGTAATGTTTTGGTAAAGTTGTTTCCACCCCAAAAATTGAGGCTGCTATTATTTGGTGTCAGAAGAGAAACGTTTTGTTTATGAGGTTTGTCACTTGAACCTGGAAAAAGTTTCCAGTAGGATGCTGGTCTCCCTCTTCGTTGCTGTGGTCCCTGTTGCCATTTTTCGTTTTTTTGTTTATGTTGGTAACCTCTTGTTTATTTTGGGTTCCCTTAGTATTGAACGGATCTTTTTTGTTGGTTTTTACAGATTTCGACGCAGAAGAATGTTTATAAGGGAAACAACTATCAGATGAACCTTTCTCTTCTTCTCCTTGGTGACGTACCTCGTCACCCAGCAGCAAAGTTGACATTGCAGGATCTGTTGACATATCGTTAAAAATATATTATGTTTAATTCACATTGGTGGGTGTAATGTATAAATCGTGCTTAACCGATATGAGTAATTGATTTTTAGGAAAGCGGGAAAAGGAATTAGCCGGTTTTCAGATGAGGCCATCTATGCCCTTTCCAAAACTTCATGCAGCAATACAGGTTCATATTTGACGAGAAGGATGAGCTGCCTGCACCGTCTTTTCATAATTTACTTGTGCCTCGTTGTTCAAAATGATTTAAATAATGGTTAACATACACGGCATCTTACAATTGCACAGCGTCCAAGCATATAATACCAGAATAGGGTCTAATCTTGGTTTACTATCTTGGTGTATTCGTTTAATGATGATAAATAAATTTTCGTTTGTTACGGCAAATAGCACAATAAGACCTTAGAATATTTAATATACTTTAACTTGCCCTGTGTCTTCGGATTGTCAATCCTTAGTTTTACTGAACTCTTGCCTCGTACATGCATTTTGCTGCTTGTGTAATTAGTCGTTTTCACACTAGTAAATGATCACACGAATAACCCGTCTGACGAATTATCCGGGCCGTCCTAGTGTAAAACCGGGTTTAATTAAAGATAATTTATCTTCTTTATTTGTCCGTCTCAGGCGCATAACTGTTTCTCGAAATCCGTCTAAAAAGACGGATAAAAAAGATAGATAGATACAGACAAATTATCCGTCTAAAATTAGAACCGTCCGGTTTTCACATGAAGGACGGTACCTTCCTTTTGTTACTGCGCATGCGTTCTACATATCTCGGGCCTGGTCCAAGCTATTCAAGTTCCTAAAAGAAATTGCATACGAATAGAAGGGTATTTTTATGCAGGTTTATGATTATATGGAAAAAGCAGGTCTTAGCAAGGGCTATCAGAATCCAAAAAGAAACTTGGGGGTAACCACGCATTTGTCAGAGATCATTGAGCTTAAATTAGGAAAGAAATTGCCATAGATTATTTGTATTTTAACGCTTTTTTAGAAGTGTCGTTGCTTAGTTATCTCTGAAACATGCGTGGTTACCCACATTTTTCTTTTGGGATTCCAATGATCTTTGCTAAGATGTACCTTTTCCCCATAGCTATAACCTTTGCAAAAATACCTCTGTATTAGGAGGCAACGTCCTTGGACAGGCAACCAGGCCGCCTCATGACGCCGGATGATCTGTCTCTAAGAGGAAACAGCAATATGATCCACAAAACTCTACGAAAGGGAGTGGTTTGTCATTCAGATTCTAGCTTTTGTGTATAACTACGTATAAATATATAAAGTAGTTTTTGTACCTGGATATATTCCTTGTATTTCTTTAAAAATCGCAGGACATTCGTTATAATCAGCCCGATCACGCACGTTTATACCATCTGTCTGTTCAAAACCATACGTATCATCACGATTTGTTGTTCCTTGGAAAGTGGCCTTCTTTGCAACATTTTCGAAAGAAAGAAAAATGTCAGTGATTAGCTAACATCCAAGCTTATCCTTAAAATTTATTAGTCTCAGTACCATTTTATGGTTTTTCTTTTCTTTTCAAGAATTTTAATATTGCTAGTGTAGGATTCAGTATTCGCGTAATGATTATCATATATATTTATACATTTTTTTTTCGCGGTTAGCTTCGTTTTGTTTGTTTAAACAACTTTGCTAAAATTTACATGTTAAAACTCCTTCGCCAGCCCAAAGTACATAAATTTACTTGCCATAGTTTGAATGTTTTTCAAAACAATAGTCCCGAGCCCCTGAGGTCGCACTAAAGGTGTGAATCTTGCGAACCTTTTTTAACAACTACGGTAGATTAGGTTATTTCTTTTTTCTTTCTCCGGCCTTAAGATCTGTATAAAATGCTCCCTTTATATGTATATCGCTGCTTAGTTGCAAGGGGCATGCTTAATTGTTTAAGTTCAATTATATGTTTAATTTTTCTTTACTTTCTTACTTGTGCTTTAATATTTCTTTTCATTCTTTTCACTGGTGGAGTTTTCTTTCAGTTTTCTCACATTTTTCGACCCTTTCACACTTGTTTGAACGAATGGTTATTTCCTTTTATACATAGCTCACTACGCAGCTTTTCCCACCGGCCTATATTCCTTTCGTCCTCGCAGTATGGTGTGTAAAAATATTAATTTTAAATTTGTATCCTTAAACGTCCGAGGGATTCGCTCCTTTGAGAAGCGAAAGGCCGTATTTAATTGGCTTCACAAATCTCAGGCCGATATACGTTTTTTACAAGAGACCTACAGTACTCCAGAAGTAGTTAACATATGGAAAAAACAATGGAAGGGCGATACCTTTTTCTCGCATGGTAGTTGTTACAGTAAAGGTACAATGATTCTCGTCAAGGAACATTTAGATTTCAAGCTAATTTCGTCAAAGATTGATCCATTAGGCCATTACATTTTTTTGGAAGTTGAAATCCAAGATTCACCTTTCGTCCTTCTGAATATTTATGCTCCTAATAAATGTGCGGAACAATGTGTTTTTTTTAGCAAATTATCGGAAGAACTTAAAGATTTTGTCACAGATGAAGACAAGTCCGTTGTCATTGGAGGGGATTTTAACGTTATTCTTGATCCAGACCTAGATGGGCGAGGTGGAAATAAAAAGAGAAAGGATTCTGTGCGATATGTGGAAGATATGATTATCGAACATGATCTAGTAGATATATGGCGTATCCGTAATCCCACTGACACGCGATTCACTTGGCGTCAAAAATCGCTCTAAGGTGCGGGATTGCAGAAAAACGCCGCAAACTCATTTGCATCTTATTGAACAACAAAAGAATAACAAAACGGCACATTTATAAAATACCTCGTTCTTTTAAACTCTGAATTAATTTTCCGCAATCCCGCACCTCACTCAAAAATCGCCGCTAATACAAAGACGCTTAGATTACTGGCTAATCAGCAACGACTTACAAGAAGATGTTGAGTCAGTAGAAATAATAACCGCAATTAAATCGGATCACTCCGCCATTGCACTGTCAATTAACGGCCTTGATGAAAACGAACGGGGACCAAGTTTTTGGAAATTTAACTCTACTCTTATTAATGACCAAGAGTACTGTAACCTTCTCCGCTCGGAATATAAAAACTGGTTAGAAGAATTTAAAGAAGTTAATGATAAACGAGTCCTATGGGACCTAATTAAATACAAAATACGACAGCGAACAATTATCTATAGTAAAGCCAAGGCTCGTAAAAAAAGAGAAAAAGTAAAGCATCTAGAAGAAAGTCTAAGAGACTGCACTACTAAATGCGATAACAACCCTTCTAAAGAAAACTTAGATGAGCTAGAATGCCTACAAGCAGAATACGACCAGTTGTACGACTACATCACACAAGGGGCTATTATTCGCTCTCGTGCAACCTGGTACGAACTGGGTGAAAAAACAACAAATATTTCTTGAATTTAGAAAAATCAAACAAGAAGAAGAGCAGTGTCCATAAAATATTTACCAGGGATGGAAAACTAACTAGCAACCCCAAAAAGATTATGGATGAGCTGGAATCATTTTATGCTGACCTTTACGATGGTAGCAGTTGCCCATCAGATTCAGCCACCTCTATGTTTTTAGATAACTCTAGGGGATTTCCAGCATTAGCTGATGACTCGAGGAAAATTTGTGAAGGGAAGTTAGGATACAGTGAATGTTTCAGTGTGTTGGAAACTTTTCCTAAAAATAAAACTCCCGGAAATGACGGTTTGACAATTGAATTCTACCTGGCATTCTGGCCCTTGTTCGGAAGGCTATTAGTAGACAGTCTGAACTACGCCTTTGAGTTTGGAGAGCTTTCGAATTCACAGAAACAAGCCATAATAACCTTAACAGAAAAGAAAGGAAAGGATAAAAGGATGATTAGAAACTGGCGCCCCATATCCTTGATTAATGTTGATGCGAAGATAGCTTCTAAAACGCTGGCAAAACGTTTGGAAAAGGTTTTACCCGAAATAATACACTCTAACCAAAACGCGTTTGTTAAAGGAAGATCTATTTTTGACGCAATCAGAACAATTGATGATTTGATGGAGTATACTAGAGAGAAGGATCTACCCGGAATTTTAGTAGCTTTTGATTTTGAAAAGGCTTTTGACACGCTTAATCTCAATTTTTTAATAAGAACACTACACAGGTTTAATTTTGGCCCTTCTTTTATTCAGTGGATTCGAACATTGTACAAAAACGTAAAAAGTTGTGTAATGAACAATGGTTTTACAACAGGCCCCTTCACGTTAAGCAGAGGAGTCCGCCAAGGCGATCCACTTTCACCGTATCTCTTCATCATTGCGTTAGAAACTTTAACTATCAAGATTAGAAATGACGATTCAATCAAAGGATTTAAAATAGGAGGAGAAACTACCAAACTTTCTTTATTTGCGGATGATATGACCTGTTTTGTACGAGACAAGGAATCTTATGCTTCCCTCTTTGCTATTCTGGAATCCTTTGGATCATGCTCTGGTTTGCGTGTGAATCACGAAAAAACGGAGATTTTAGCACTTGGTAATAGATTCTGCACGAGAAGGATTTCAATAACCATAGGGTTTGTGAAATTATTAAGATCTTGGGAGTTTATTTTGGTTATGACGAAAAACAGAGGAACGACTTAAATTTCCGACAAACGTTAAAATCTATCAAAAAATCAATCAACATGTGGAAATGGAGGAACTTATCTCTTTTGGGCAAAATCCAAATTATTAAAACATTCGCAATTCCCAAGTTAATGTTCAGAGCATCAGTAATTCCGATATCCAATGACCTTGTTAAAGAAACTAATTCGATCTTCTACAACTTTATTTGGAATGGAAAAGATAAAGTTAAGCGCTGTGCGCTCATTTCAGATATTGATAAAGGTGGGCTGAAGATGCTAGATATCGAGTCTATGGTCAGTGCTAGACGTGTCATTTGTTTAAAGAAATTCTTAGAAGACTACCCAAGTACTTGGAAATCGATTTTAAACAGTTTTATTTTACCTGTTGGTGGGAGTCTAGTTCTGCATTGCAACTTTGACACCGTCAAATTAAAAACTCAGCTCCCAAAATATTACAAAGAATGTTTTGACGCATGGTCAGGTTTAAATAGTAGTACGCCTGTCACTTTTAATGATATTATGAACGAGATCATTTGGAATAATAAGTTTATCTGCATTGATAAAAAGTCTGTCTATAGAAATGATCTAGTTAACTCAGGAATCGTAAAGGTGGGCGACCTTATTACGGATAACAATCTTTTCTTGCACGAAGACCCCTATGTGCCGATCTCTCCTGAACAACGCTTCTTTATTATGGGAGTCGTTCACTCTCTTCCATCGGATTGGAAAACGATTATTAGATCTTCTGTCTGTACAAATGAAATAAAACCCATCCCTTGCACACCATATATTAAACTAAACTGTGGCTCTGTCCCTATCTCTGATGCCACCTCTAAACAGATATACGACTCTTTTTTGCGCAAAAAACAAACTCCTCCGACAGCACAACAAAAATTAACAGATAAGTACTCAGAGACATCCATTAACTGGGAAAAGGTTTACTCTCTCCCTTTCCGTACTACACTTGATTCCAAACTGAGAGAATTTCAATACAAAATTCTTAACAACATTGTCTTCACAAATGATAAATTATTTCGCTTTGGCCTTTCGCAATCTCCTAATTGTACGTTTTGCAATGAAGAACCAGAATCCATCGAACATTTACTCTCCCGTTGTAAAGTGTCTTCTGAAGTTTGGAAAGAAGTCTTGTCCTGGCTGAAAGATAATAACATCATTATAGAATCCTTAAATGAGATAGGTTTGTTTTTAGAGAATTTTGAAAAAACGGAAGATTTCTTTATAATTAATCACATTCTGTTATTAGGTAAATATTACATTTATGTAAGGAAATGTCATGGAAGCTTACCCTCATTGAGAGGTTTTATTGCCAGGATAAGACGTGTTTATAACATCGAACTCCATATTGCGAGGGAGAGGAATAAACTCACTACTCATTTTAAAAAATGGGAAAAGTTGGTAGCTGTCATGAACACTCAGTAGAAAATAACCTTGTTATATCTAGTTGGTCTTCTTCACTTTTAGTTAACAACTATTTGCTTTGTATTTAATTTTTTCGTAACGTGTACAGTAATCAAGCTATTGTAAGTACTATATTGTAAGTATTGTAACGTGTATTTTAAGTAAGTAACTGTAAGTAATGTATTGTAAGTACTCTAACGCTTTTTGTAAGTTAAGTGACTGTACGTAATGTATCCTAAGTACTGCATTGTTTTGTTGCAAAAAAAAAAACAAATTACAAAAAAAAAAAAAAAAAACATTTTCGAAAGGAATTCTTCTGGAATGGCTTACTTCTGCAGTTGCGGGGAAATAAAACGTTATTACAAAAGTCAAATTTTCTTCCGTTCAAGAAAGACGGATATATATAAATTGGAAATTGTAATAATCGATTATTAGTAATTCTGGCAATCTTATTTCCAACGTAGGGTTGTCTAATCTTTGATAGATCGCGCGTGGGAAGATCACTTAGTGGGCAAAAGAAAACTAGAAATAACATCCTTTACATTAAACGGTAATATAAGTCGGCGAAGAGCACTTACAGTATTAAAAGTATTGATAAAAGTTATTAAAGTATGAATTCACTCTTGGTCTTAGTTCTGGTGGAAACCTGGCCATGGTTAGCCGAGACTGGAAACACCAAAGATCGACTAATAAGATGTCAAAGAAAGTAAATGCATAAGTTTACCACCATTTTCACTGCTACGGGACTTTTCTTTTCAAAACACCTCTGAGCACTTTGCAATACGCTTCCGTCAATCATACCTTATATGGAAAGTGTGTGATGTTACCGCAATTGAATTGAGCTCGAAGGAATAAAGATAGCGCCAAATTATCCCGTAAATTTGGGTTTACCTCGGTGTAAGAACCTGACAAGATTTTCTTTGTTTGTTAGCTTTTGTTTTGCTGTAAGGTATTGTTTAAAATGTTTTTGTTTCCTTTGTTTTACGTCATCCGTGAGTTTCACAGGTTCTTACACCGAGGTAAAGCCGTAAATTTGCGCTGGCGAGTCATATATTGACTAGTAAGAGGCTTTAGAGTCGTTGATGTTACAAGAATACTTCATGTTTGGTAGATATTTGTAAAGAAATTTCGACATTTCTTGTCGACATGTATCGTCGTGGGTCATCGCTAAATTTCACCGAGAACAGTTGCTATTTATAGATGAATCAGAACTTCTCAGATTCATCTATAAATAGCAACTGTTCTTGGTGAAATTCAGCGATCCTACGACAATACATCGTCCTGTTTCCCTCATCACGTTCTTTGGCAATCGTCTTGAGTTATAACGAAGAAGTAAACTTGAAAGTAAGCTTAAATATTTTCCTCGATTCCCCGTTCCCGCTTGTAGAAATAACAATTTCCCTATCATGTCACAGCGTTATATGTTTACATTCTCGAAACGTAGAACAGCAAACGTTACAAGCCCATTATAAGCTTATGCTTTATTTTGTTTTTTCAATTCATTCCGGAGGTGATAGGTGATTAGAATTAGCAGTGTTTCTTCCAAAAAAATGCAGCTAGTCATACGTACCTTTCTTCTTGTAAAACCCCTTTTGTTCACGAATCGGTTGATCGCACGCCGATCATGATTCGTTTTCCCGTTGCATACTCTATCCACTCCTGAATTTCGTCCTCGTACACTTCGGGATATTGCCAGATTTATACTCGTTGTGAATGACATGTCGTGTGCTATTTTCAGGTCAGAAAAGCTAGAATTATTACTTCACACTTTGGTTTAGCTTATTCGCGAGTTTAAACGCACGCTTACCAGCCGCCGCCTAGGATAATCCACCGGGCGGGTATTTAATTCTGAAGAAATGTCGAAATTTCTTTACAAATATCTACCAAACGTGAAGTATTCTTGCAACATCAACGACTCTAAAGCCTCTTACAAGTCAATATATGACTCGCCAGCACAAATTTACGGGATAATTTGGCGCCATCATTATTCCTTCGAGCTCAATTCAATTGCGGTAACATCACACACTTCCCATATAAGGTATGATTGACGGAAGCGTATTGCAAAGTGCTCAGAGGTGTTTTGAAAAGAAAAGTCGAGTAGTAGTGAAAATGGTGGTAAACTAGTAACATTTTTAAATTGCGATTCTTCTTTCGCAGACTTAAACTTATTGTAACAACATTAATATTAAATGGAGCCCCCATCCAATCCTCTCTACCCTAGAATTAATCTTCTCTCTACAGTTTTTTGCTATTAACGAAGGTGTCGTCTAAGTTTTATTGAACAAGGTCGATAAGGATCAATGAATTTTTGATAAAGGAATGTGCTCCGGGTATTTATAATTAGGTATTTCACGTTGAAAACTGTTGAAGACAAAAACTGATACTTAAATGATTATTCCTTGTTTAAAAAATTAACAGATATTTTAAAACTAAATGAAATACCACTCAAATTTAACCCATTCTCTAAATATCGATCTTAAATTACACACAGGCACCTCCCTTTTTGGGCTTTCGAGAAATAATTGCTAGATTTGGCCTCCAGTGGAAGAATGACGAGGATAGCAAACCAACATAAAATAAGTGACAGGCGAAACAAGTAAGGGTTATTTTTAGGCAACGAGGTGATATGTGATTTATGCGCCCTCGGTGAATAAATCACATATCCCTGATGTGCCTAAAAATAACCGGCTTATTTTTCACATGGGCAAGGTATCAACTGTGGCGTAAAACAATAGGAAACACGCTTTTCTTCGTTGTTTTGATGTCGGTACGTTGAAGGAAAACAAATATTTTTCCGGACTCACACTAAACAATAGCAAAAAGGTTCCGAAAGACGCACTGGGGTTTCCACATTGTAAAAATTATAAAACAGGTTGTTTTTTTCGTTTTTGATACGCCGACCAAAACAACCAATGTGCGTGCCAAACAAGCTTTACAATAGATTAAAGATTCCGAAAATACGCACTGGGATTTTGTAATTACCTAATAGTACTGACAACTTTGACAAATTTGCAACCACTTTTTTCACCACTTTACTACAACGAGTTTAGAAATGAGTGATTCCGAGGAAGACATTTTCCTTACGCAAAGCAGTTTTAATGGTTCAATAAATTCCGGCAATGACTTAGAGAATTTGCTAGGGGACTACGAAAACGCCCAGTTCAGCATTGAAGAGGCAACAGAAGGGTTGTTTAGCTTCAACCAGGCGGATAAGTATGAAGAAGTCTCAATCGGCAGCGTTGACAAGGAGGCTGGAACAAATGAGAAGAAAACGTCGAAGAGGGATATCATCGTCGTAGATGACAAAGAGCTGCTGGCCAGGAACAGTGAAAGGATCCCAAAGAATACTAAAAAGGTAACCTTTTGGTGTTTGAATGTTTGGAATGAGTGAAGTAAAGTGAAGTAAAGATGTGGTTTTGTTTGTCAGTGCGTGTAATGCGATGCGTGTGGGTGTGCTGCGAGGGGAATATTACTTTTAATATTCCCCTAGGGGATTATCAACGCTAATATTCCCCTAGGGGAATATTAGAATATCAGCTCCGCTCTCCCCTGTTACAATCAAAGCCGCCCCCAGCTTTTCAGACAGTTGATAATTAGCGGGGTTTATTCAATATAATCAGCCTGGAAGAACAAAGGAAAACGAGCCATGTGAAAAATAAACCCAAATAATACTTTTGAGAAAACACTTTAGTGTCGAGCCATATATTAAACTTTGACAAATTTTGGCGTTTTGTTTTTCTTAACGTTAATTGAGGTTGTTGAGACAAGAAAGTAAACAACAGTAAAATTGATCATGAGGTGTAATGACCCGTTTATTTGCTAATTGGAAGGTGGTTTTCAGATCATACGTTTGCATGGAAACTGCGGACATGCGCGGGTTCATCCGGGGATGAGGAAAAACAGTTTTATCCCGGGACGAGATCTTTGTTCAGAAATTATATGTTAGTAATTATCCGGGAAAACGTATATATTACATGGGATTTTTTCAGCTCGGATGAAATTTGGAATTTTTGACAGAGTCGAGATGGGGGAAATTGGAATAAATTGAATCATAGAAAAGTCTTGTTACAGAAGTTCACTTCATTGCGTCTAACCTTTGTAACTGGTTGTAATTATTTTAACTAGATAAGTTAAAGCAGTCAGTGAAGTCGGAGATAATTATAATTACAGGTAATTAACTACAGCGGTGACGAAGACATCAAATGGTTTCGCGATTCAATCTAAAAACAAGCTAAGAGAGTTTTGAGGCTCACAACAGATTCTTATTTTTGTCCAAGTTACTGTTCGTCAGAGGCTGGCAACTACGACGGCTGAACTCAGAACGAAACGAAATGGACCAAAATCCGCCAACCACAATCCTTGAACGTGGCCTTTAATACGACAAAACGTCCAACATCTCTTTCCCAATATTTCAGCGTTTAGTTGAGGCTTCAAATCAGAGACCAACACTTTCATAATAAAACTGCTGTCAACGTCTAAAACCAACCGTCTAAAAAAAAGTAATGATAAAATAATATCTTTTTTGTTCTGAAACAATTTCTGGCCAGTTTATGAAGAATAAGAGACACAGCAGCCAAGTTAAATTATATGCTGACCCTCCTCTACACTTTGTTGATAGCTACAAAGCCATAGGAGTTTTTTTAGACAATTTAGAATTTTCTTAAAATATGTAGGGGGGCCACTGTTTTTTTCAGTTGATTATCTAAATAAATGTAAAATGTATTTACCCAAGCCTCATTAATAAAGTTGATAGTTGGTTAATTATTGTTGCTCCACCAAAACATTTCTCAGCTCTATCCACGCCTAGTCTAGTTTGAATAAGCAGTGTCACTTCCACTGATTTCCTCAGTTTTAATTGTGCATACAGTTCTTAGGTGGTATTTTGCAAGCGGTTTTTGCTAGTTTTACAATTCGTGACAGCGAGCCTTTTTCCCAAAGAGTTTCAAATTTAAATTACATAAGTTACGAAAAAAAAAAAAAAGAAAAGAAAGAAAAATTAATGATAACAAAAAATGTCCTTTTATTACTCTTTTCTTTTTTGTCTATATAAATTATATAGCGGGGAAATACTGAAGAAAAGCACGTTCCATTTAGAGCAAAAAAACCTTCAGGTTAATGAAAAAGTGGGAGATGAGAAAGTTAGTGATGGAGCATTTCATGCACACACAGATGAGACGAAAGTAAGTCTACAGTTTTAGAGACGTATCTTCAGCTTTGTGTACTTCACGAACTTGGCGTTTAAGGAATTTCTTGCTGTATTCTGGGAATCCAATGTCCTCAGGTTTCTTTCCCTTGTCTCGTGTATCAAAATTAACTTTTTCTCCTTGTTTGATAAAGCTGAGCAGAAAAAAGAATAAACTTAATTGATGGTTGGCTAAATCAAGATCAGTGTTTATCCCTCTCCTAGCCTCAACCCCAACCCCCAGCACAAACAATTTACTGTGATAGGTGCCATACATTACGAGGTCACGTGACTGTTCATTTTTCTTTGAAAAAGGAAGTTTTGATAGTTTCACTTCTGAAAAAGATGAGGGGCAATGTTGTAAATAAAATAGCAGATTTCGAATATACAAACTTGAGGTGCTTTGAAAATTAAATACGAATAATTTTGTGCATCCTTAAGTGGCCAGAATGACCATGAACTCATTTTAAACACCAAGCGTTCTTGATTTTCCACAAGTCTACGGTTTCTTGGTCTAACGTACAGTAACATACCTATTGCATACACCACAGGACAGCATACAAACTTCACGGACATTAAAAGCATCTTTAAAAGGAGCTTCATCATCACACATGCCGCTCATAACAAAGGCAGGGCAGTCAGGGTGATAGTCTTGGCACTGACCTAAAAACGTTAAAATTTCAGTCCGTTGTAACTCACACTTTATGTACAAGGATACAAGCTGATACCTATGGCAACAACATGAAAGATCTTTAAATGATCTAAAAATGCAAATTAAAGTTATCTCAAGGAAGTTATAATTTCCATTAAAAAGAGGGAAATTCTGATTGTGTTTGAAAATTCTGAATGTGATTGCCATGGTAACGTCAAAAACGATAAACAGAGGCCTGCTATATCAAATTGTTTCCAGGTATATTTTAGAAGAAGTCACTAAGTATGGTGGCCTTGGCTAGCATAATGAAAAAAAAAAAGACTTTCTAGGACTTTCTAGGTGTGCATCATGTTGCTATGGTAAGCAAGAGTTGCTTCGAATTAATGAAAAATAAACTCTTGGTCATACGCTGACGGAAGTTGTCTTTATGACAGTATGACCAAATACGAAGTATGTATTTATAGGTGCCTACCATGCACTATAGTCCCTCTTGTTTCTCACATTTTCCCAAATTGCCAATTTGGCCATAATTATTAATAATTCAAATGAGGTACACTTAAATCTTTCCGTGAAACACCATTCTTGAGCTTTTCAACGTCCATGTTCTCTATTTAACAGTTACCGTCATGGAATCCTATTCACAAGGTTCTCGGTCAAACACACTTACAAACCAATTCTCTCACCCAGGGGATATTGCTTGAGACAAACTCAAGTGTACGAGTTAGAGTGACAACTTTCTTACCGACAAGTACTGGGAGTTTCTTTTCTTCTTGTGTTTGTATGGCTGGCGAGGCTGTAGCAGGAGGAAGTGTCATATACATGGGCAAATGTGAAGAGGAGGAAAGAGGACTTGATATTGGACTAATGGACATAGGGTGAGCCACCTGGGGAAGCCATCCTGGATGTTGTGGATACCTCATTGGCACTGGTGGTGCAGCTATCACTTCCGGTGGTGCTGTCGGTTTAAGCTTTAGCTCGCTTTTGGCACTGGTTGGTGGTGGAGTGGTGGGACTCGTTTTAGGAGTCGTTAAAGTTGGTTCTATGGTGATGACTTTCAGTTTAGGCAGACAACAGTCGCTTCCACAGATAATCTGGCATAGCACAATCGGTGGCATCTGAGTTTGTTTTGCAGAAATCGCACTGTTAGGTTTTACTGTAGACGAATTGACATTGGCTTGACTACCTACAGCAGACGAGTCGGAAGTTGGTTTATTTGGTGCCAGAGAGGATGTATTGGTAGGTTTTGGCGTTGTAGAACCTTTATTTTGAGGCGACGGTGTATTGTTGTGAGCATTTTTCTGCTTGCTTGGATTTGACGCGTTGGAAGAATTGGTTCCCTCAGGTGGTGTCTCTGGAGCTGGAGATGAAAGTGGTAACGGTCTCTTTGCAGCAGGATTGGGAGTTACATTAGAACCCGAGTTTGGTACTGTAGGTTTACCATTTGGCGTTTTTGTGCCACCTGGAGACGTTTCTTGTCCGTTTGGTGCTCTATTCGCTTCCTTGGTAGCTGGACCAGTGCTTGGAATTGGCTGATTTGGATTGTTTGCTGCTTCGTTGTTTCCACCTTGTGGAATACGAGACTGATTTGTTCCTGGTTGTTGCGGATTTGATGGACCAAGCGAAGAAATTGAACCTGGAACTTGTGCCTGGGGTAACTGCATGGGAGCTAGCGTTTGGATAGGAATGGTTTGAATAGGGAGAACTGGGACGGGTAACAACTGAGTTTGAATGACTTGCACAGGGCCTGTGACAAAAATATAGTAATCAAGCAATCATGTTAGAAACTTAGTCGTATAAAAATTTGCTCCCCCACAAAAAAAAAATGGGTGTTAAGATTTAGAGGCAGTAAATTTTGGCTAGTATAGAGTCCTCGAAAGACAATCTGAAAGTTCTTTTAGCAGTTTTGCTGCCATAAAATATAAAAGCTAAGGCTAATCAAACGTTTTGAATATGGGGAAAAAGAAGCCTCCCATTTCACTTTAAACGGCTTTTTTGACGAACCTGCCTGTTGTTCCGGATTTCCTGGTGGACCGGCAGCGTTTCCGGTAGGACCTCCAGATATACCACCATTGGCAATACTGGTTCCACCATTACTAGGAGCGACACCACCACCCGGTAACGTAACTACCACTGGGATACCACTTCCCTGATTACCTCCAACGCTGTTAACTCCGAGGGTAGTTCCACCATTATTAGAGCCGACGCCAGTGTTGCCAGTGTTCGTTGAAGTAGTTACCCCCGGACTTACATTTCCGCCTCCACCATTCTTAGAACCGACAACAGCGTTCGGTGAGGTAACAGCCTCTTTACTTCCATTTCCTTGGTTACTATTGACTTGTATACTTGTCGGATTTTTAGTCTGGGAGGTAGGGTTAACACTACTAACACTTTCACTAGACGTTCCTGGTTTTGCGGCAATGTTGTTATCTTGTGATTGATTTTCAGGGCCTTGGCTAGTTGAATTGTTTCCGAACAGGTTCTGTGCATTGTTACTGACGCTGTCCTGGAGTTGAAATCCTTCTTGCCCAGTCATGGCATTTTGAGTTTCCGCTGTTTTATTGTAATTTTCTTCAGGAGTTTCCAGCCAATTATTTCCTTCTGCGGCTTGTGAGGTCTCAGAATTATCTAGATCTTGAGTTGTTTGTGGAGAACTTAGCTGTGTATCACCGCCTTGCAGAAGAAAAGACCACGAATCTATAATTAAGAAAAAAATCTTACAATAAAACGTTCAGTCAATCAATAGGGAAGATAAGAAGAGCATGTAGTCTAAGTGCTTTTATGGTGTACACGAAGCCCATTACAATGTAAACTAAATAAGTAACTACTAATAAAAATTAATAAAAAATGATTAAAATAAAAAAAAGGAGCGACAGTAAATAACTAAATAATTGACATTTATTTAACTTTGAATTATAACCGAGAGTTGCATGTCATAACTGTATTTTTAACCACAAGCAGTTGGACCCAGTGAAGTATTAAGTTCACGAAGTCCAATTCATATCGACGGAGCGGCGATAGCAGCTACATTTTACCAACAAAAAGTGTCCCGGGAGCGATTCCCTGATTAATTTCTTTGCGATCTCATTGGGGTCGAGTTCATTTTTGGTTCTAGAAGGTGTATAGTGAATTTGTGCCAGTTGAAAGATAGGTGCTATAAAGTACAACAAAAATATTTCCCTGACCTGGTTCAAAGTTTCAAACCAGCTAAACAAATTTGTTTTACCACATGATAAAATAAACTGACCTGTATCTTCCCCATCTAACTCACTGAGAATAGGGCGAAGTCCTGAAAGAAAACTGTTCTCCTTGTTGGAGCCTCTGTCGATGTCGTTTGAATTTCCGCCACCAAATTCATTATGATAACCAGTTTGTGTTTCTCTAGAAACGGTTGCAGCTTTGGGTGAAGAAATCGTGTTGCTGACGTATTTGGGCTCAGTTACTGCGTAGAAAATAAATTGACATTAAAATGATTTTTAAAATTAGTGAGGGAAGGGGGTCTTTCATCATTAATAATGAGCGTTAACTAGGTACATATATACCACTACGTGTTCTCTTTTAAAAGTACTATCACTCGTGGGAAAAGAACGGGACATTCTAGATCGAACATTTTCATTGTACTTCCTGTGTGTCATCTCTATACGAGTAACGGACAACAACAACAACGAAATTAACGGTAAACGAACCATACAACATAAGTAGCTGACAGAACTTGAACTGCAATGACAAGCTAAAGATAGGAAAAAATGGCTAACTTTTAAAGAATAACTTGGGGTAAATTAAGTAAGACTTACCATAATAATTAACGAGTTTGCATGTTCATGTAAATAGCATGCGTTTTGTGGCATGAATTTTACTCACCTTCGTTTACAAATCCAACCACCGTGCTCGACATCGAAGGCAAATACTTAAAAGCAGGAACTTTGAATGCGTAAAGTGGTGAGTCAGCTATGTTGACCAGTTGCTTCATATCAGCCTGACGCCCTGCACCAAGAGCCACAATTCTCGCGCCTTTTTCACCCAGTTCACTTGCCGCACTTGTAGCGTCATCGACAGGTTTTCCCGCCAAAACTACAACCAATGCTTTTGGAGCATCATCTGGCAATCTCTTGAAAATTTTCAAATTTATCATTTGGAGAGATTTTCCCAGCTCACAATTTCCATTCATTGGTACAAGATTATCGAGTGTGAGGTCAAGCACTTTTGAGCTCTGAAATGTTCTTGTTAAGATGTTTTCTTGCGAGTAATGTCTGGTACCGCATTCAAGAAGTCCAAATTTAACTCCACCCGGTGGAATATGCATGTTGTTGTACACCGCTTTAACAAACCTTTTGTAGAACTGTATTTCTTTAAATCCTATGTCGCCTGAGCCATCTAACAAAAATATCACGTTTGCTGGACCTGCAGCCAAAGCCAAAATTATCATTCTAGTCCGGTCCGTTAAGGGAAAAATCGTGACAAATCACGTAAAAGCATTAAATTTGGCACACGTATTCTTGAGACCATATAAAACAAATTGAGAAGGGGTGCCACGAGATCCGAGCATCCGGGGGGCCGTGAAACGCAAATCTATTGACAAGAACTTGGTCACAGGACAACCAGGCTCACCAACAAATCACCAACAGCAAAATAGAATTGTTGTAGGGAACTTTTTGACTGATTTCATCAGCGAACAGAGCAAATGATACTAAACAGTCATTAGAGTTATTTGCCACATCAAATCCACATACGCTATGCATATTTGTCTACCAAGAGATCTGCTCATGATCCTGGGTGTCCTGTGGTTAAATAGATTACTGGCCCTGACTGGTGGACAACAAACATAAGCCGGACTAATGGGAAATAAAGCCTATCCCAAACGGGTTAAGCAGCTTATCTAAGTCTTAGTTCAAGCTTTCTTTTGACAAAGACATATCTGGGAGAGAAATTTCTTTTCTAATTAAAAAACGCTACAAATAAACCAACATATTCAATAATTCAATTTGTGATCACTCAGCCACGCATACTGTAGATCTCGAGATCGATCGTTAGAAGAGATAAAGGCCGACAAAGCATGACAACAAAAGCATCAAAAGGCATCAGTTAGTTAGAATGACGTGGCAACTTCAGAATTTTTTCACCAAACTGGAGAAGGGTATTTTTATCGGTTAATCTGTCATTCTCTCTGGTGTAAATAGGAGCCTGCGCGCATGGCAGGCATTAATTAAAAACGTCTGTTCTGCGGGTGGTGGTAGGTGTGAACTGCTAAGGCTGCTAGCTACATTCAGAGGAAAAACAAATACATGTGATGGTAAAAATAAAATAACGAAGCAATAACGTTTTTTACGTTAATCGTGAAGAACACGTAATGTTGTCAGAGAAGATTCTGGCCTATTACAATAACCATCCCCTCTGATCTACGCGTTATTCAAAAGACCAACACTGGAAACTCTAAGATGGTAATATTTACGTCCCTCGCTATTCTAGGGCGAAAGATTGAGCTCGTCGCCGTAACTAGGCCTTCTGCTCTCCGTTTATGCCTTGTATTCGGAATCTAATGGTCGCCAGTGATTTAGCGTGATTAATGTTTTACGCGTTTTTCAGACGAACGCTCGCCTGAAACATACAATAAAATCCTGTTCTACAGACCTCGGCGTCTTTTCTTAGGGGCACCCAAAGAGAAACTGTTAGCAAAATACTTAAAATATCATTTCCTGGTTTCTAAGATTGTTACCGAGCTTTTTAAGGGCATATTTGTGTGAGCTCATACGGGTTGAACTGTTCGGCGTTTTTAGCTGAAAATCGTTAAGGCGCGCTAGCTGACCTTATTTTACACTCTAAATGACATATTTGTCCTTCCGAAGATAAAAGGAATTAATCAGTCACCTTTTTAAGAAAATCGGTGAGGTGATGTTTCGCCACAGAAATCTATAGTTTTCACTGCAATTAAATCCGAATATCTAAGACGACTTCGGTCTGCCGAACAGATATTCCTCCGAAAACGAACCGTTGGGTGCCCCTGTTTTCTCAGAGGGAGGGATTAGATTAATGTTATCGGTATAAGCAATGTTAAGTACCCGATGCGGTGTACTGAATTAAGAACTGCAAGACAAAAAAGAAAGAAAAACGTACGATGCTGGAAAAAGTGGTGACTAATCGCTGGAGCTGGTTGACTACCGTGAAAGAGAGCTTAGCAAGCATGCATGCTTCTTATGGTACTCGCTGGTGACATACGACTCATGGCAGATTGAACTGAGCGTTACCAATTTCAGAATTATATGAAGATCATCGCAGTGAAGGTGTTTCAACTTAAGCAGTTGAAAAGAAGAAACCTGAAAAAATTCAGGCTTGAACGGGAATCGAACCCATAACCTCTGCGATACCGGTGCAGTGCTCTAACCAACTGTGAGCTATCAAGCCAACTGGGAGCTGGTCAATTGAGAGTATTTATCCCGTAGATGGAGAAATGAACATTAATATATGAAATAATCATAGCGCTCTAGAGCGCTGCACCGGCATCGCAGAGGTCATGGGTTCGATTCCCGTTCAAGCCTGAATTCTTTCAGGTTTCTTCTTTTCAACTGTTTAAGTTGAAACACGTTCAATGTGATGATCTTCATATAATTCTATCATTATCCGCAGTTCAGATATATGTTTATTTCATATATTAATGTTCGTTACCAATTTTGTTTCGTCAGTCATTGTACTGTGAATTTAACTGACGTTTAAAGTAAAGGCAGATATGTCAGTGACCTTAAAATGTCTCTCGCGATATGTTTTTCTTAACAGTACACTTAAAAAATCTGACATTTTCCAGATTTCTCGTCAACCCGACTTGCTTTTATTGTCTAGAGGAACTTAATGGGGGAGAGGTTGTAAAGAAACGTAATTCAAAACAGTTAATAACGGAAGTAAGTTCTTTATGTTATCCTTCTCCTAAATGGGTCGGCGTACATGTTCCTGAACGTATGACGAAAATAACCCAAAATAAGTAATGCTTGAATAGCAATAGCAGGCAACGGTTTCCTTTGCGATTTGAGCTGCTGATTTGGGACTGTTTGTCGACTAATTCGAACTAATAATTATTCGTTCCCTTAACAGTTATCGGAAGTGTAACGATTCAGTTTGTTAAGCCTATTTGACCACAGGAAACCCAGGCAAGCGACAAGGGAGCGGAAAATGCAAGGATATGTGGCTCGTTAAACTTAAACGGCTGTTTGTTGTCATTTTCTGTCGTTCGTTGACAAGGCCAGTGAAAGAAGCCCATCAAATCCTTTTCAGTTTGCCAGTGAGTGGGCTGTTCATGAGCGTGGGATTCCTGTGACCATGAATGAAAATTAATTTGTGTGCTGTGGCCCCCTGGATACTCGGATCACGTGGCACCCCTTGTAAATTTGTTTTATAGGCTCTCAAGGACATGTATGCCAAATTTGGTGCTTTTACGCGATTTGTCACGATTTTCGTAAATTTCGACGCTAACGGACTGGACTATTCATCAGTATGAACGCTTGACTTATTATCGTTCAAGAAATGAGTAGAATAATGTTCGCGCTGTTTAAGCAACTTAAGCAATTCAAATATATTCATTTTATTTTAGGCCATACCTTGATATCTTTGAATATAACCTTCTTTAACAACGTAAGTTTCACCTGAAAGGAATAGAATACCAACGTCAGGGCAGCACAAACATTCCACAAATAAACGTAATTACTTAAAAACGACTAATTAGCCTGGTACATGTATTACGATCTTTTTATAATTAACAAAAACCAATACATAGATTTTCTGTCAATTTCCACCTTTCACAATAAATATTTTGAGGATTCCGACAGCACTTTTAACAGAGGATATAAAAGTACAAAAAGGGAAAAAAATACGGAGTATGGATTGTGAGCTGTGTGTGGCCATGGTATGTTCAACCTACGCTACTGGTGGAGAGAATTAAAGGTAGCGTGAAAGCAATAAATCTATTAGCTATATGATAAACTTTCGTTGATTTCTTGGGGATTACGAGTGCTGTTCTGAATTAAATATTTGTTACGTGTCTTTACGGATTTCCGTGTTGCCGTGAAATAGGGGAAAGCAACGAACTCTCACCTAGCTCAAGGGAGTTTGTAAAATGGGAACAGACAAACGGTGTGCTACTCCCGGTCAACCTCCCCCTGCCCATACTGCCTTGTGTGTAGTGTATTACTTTGTTGTTTCACTTTTGCTTACCTCTGCACAAATATTTCATCATGGCCCAACTGAGGCTTTTTAACAGGCGACGATCCTCTGTAAATACGTGTTCCTGATTTGGTTTACTTGATATGGCTTCCAACTGTGAGCGATCAAATCGGTTGCCAAACCCCACGCTATAAATAACGACGCCATCTTGCTGCAAGCGCTGTGCTGGTTTGATGATGTCATCATTAGCTCGTGCCCCTGCGATGAGTGTTAAAACCTGTGGGACCCCCGTCCTACTGCCAGTGAACAACATCTTATAAGCCTTCGTGAGGGCAGCGCCGATGTTTTCGGGCTTTCCGGGTTGTTTCGATTGAAAACGTATGCTATCTAATGCATGAAGCATGTCTTGGATGTTAGTGAAGTAATTAAATCCAAATAGTAGTCTTGCTTTCTTTGAATACATGATGACACCCACGCGTGTGTTATTGCTGGAAGCTTTTAATTTTCTTATAGTGTCCTTAACAAAATCTCTGCACAGATGAAATGGCCTTCTTCCACAACCGTCCATCACGAAAGCGAGGTCAATGCTAGGACTGCAAACTGAGACAAAAAAAGACACCATATTCAACTTTAAATGCCATAGAATGGAATAAAAACTTATTAATCATTTTTGACTTGTTTTGCTGTCAATGACGATTGTATGATTTCATTAAGTAACGGTAGTTCCTTAGTTCACCAACAACTATCCACCCCCTCCTCACCTCCCTCTCCCCGCCTTCTTCTTCAGGCGTAAGGTTTAGTGGTGGTTCTGAAAGTTCGTTTGCGTAGACGTATCCGATCGTGGTCGTACAGTTCCTTCGAAATTAAGTTTATTAAAAAAGCAATAGGCAAACAATATGGCTTTTTGGGGAACAACAGTTCTCATGTATGATTATTTCATATATTCTCTCTCATTTGTTTCACCCCCTACGGGATCACTACGAATTCGCAAATGACCAAGTCCCAGTTGGCTCGATAGCTCTATTGGTTAGAGCACTGTGCCGGTATCGCAGAGGTTATGGGTTCGAATCCCTTTAAGCCTGAATTGTTTCATTTGTTATTTCAGCATCCGCAGTTCACATACATGATTACTCATATATTCACCCTCATTAGCTTTGTTCAAGAATCCATTTTTGCTTTCTCAAAAAAAAAAAAAATAGACAATGAATCCTTAGAACAGCAACCAACGGTTGTTTAAGCTGTATCTATCCACCTTTTACTTCTAGAGACGTCTTTTCCGTACAGAACCACTTGAACAAATAGCAGCAATATGTAACTGCATCTTTTAATAGTAGATTAAAATTAGCACTGAAATAAATAAACCGTGTCTTAATTATTGACAAAGAATTAAGACAAGAAGTGAGAGACTCTTATAGCTGTTAGATCAGCCCTGCATTTAATCTTTATTTTTTGTACTCTGTAGTTCCCGAGACTCTCTGGCAGGTGGAGAGGGGTTGATGTGGCCATAATATTTATTAATTATACTACACGTTTTTGGCTTTATCATCTACAACTTACAATTCGATTCTAGTGAGGCATCTTCCTTTTCCTTGATAAGTAAAGTAATATTTTTAAGAACCTCCCTGTCTCGAGTGTCCTTGGAGCGTTTAACGAAGTGCCTACGAAGACTGTCCCTAGCAGATGAAAATGCATTTCTACTTTTCCGTGACTGGACGATGCTGCTTTTTGGAAAGCCATACTGGTTCGAGTTGCTGCTCATTGGGTGTACTCGTTCTATGAGCCATCGCAGTTCCTTGCGAAATGACGATAGCTCTGAAATAAATGAATTATTTGCTCGCAAATAAAATATTTATGTCGTTTCCTTGTTGCTACCGTAATGTCCGTTATTACTGTCACGCAATGCTAAATAAGGGGATCAATTATTGCACACCCCTTCTGCACTGTATAAAGGAGTCGAATGCTTGGCAATCGGTTATATTGTTTCTTTGTTTCTGTCGGTTACTGTGGTGTTGGGGCCCAGAGCTCAGTCAAATGCAGCACTCTCACTGAAGAATCTCATTTGAAGAATCGTTCCAGTTCCAGGAGCGTGCATTGAATGTGAGGTGATAAACAACTAACGAGGAGTGTAGAGTCCTAGTTGGTCGTTCAGTCACACAAGAGTAGAATGACTGTTTTATTTCATTTTGAACGCCAGTAAAGGTCGCACACGAGCTAAGAGGGCCCACACGGCCGGACCTCAACCCGCTTTCTGTAGCATGAATCAACTAAGAGTATTGTTACTCCCCCCTGGTTGGGATACTAGTCCATCGCAGGGTTACCCCCAGCAGTATGTCGCCGGTACCCATTTATACACCTTGGTGGTTAGAGACAATGTGGGGTTAAGTTTCTTGTTTAAGGAAACAACACGAAGGCAGGTTCTGGGCCTCGAACCACTGACCTTCATATCTGAAGTCCAACGCGCTAAGCACTACACCACCGCCACCCCGCAACGCCGGTAAACCGAGATGCCGAGAATTTAATAACATTATAATGTTGACCAGTTATCCATTCGACTGTAAAGCTTTACATAGCTAGAACTAAGATCGAAGAATATACACCGAGCGCCTGAGCATAATGCTGGGTGGATTCTTAACAAGAGAGGGACCGCTCGTAGTCTATATGCATAGATAAATCGTAGTAGATTAAAATCAACACAACTCTTTTTTTTCGTGTAGGTTAATTAATTACCGTGCCTGGTATAAAACTCTGACCATCCAAGCACTGATTACTCGTTAGGGTGTAATAGCAAACCTCCAATTTTCGCTAACAACGGAATAGCATTAAAAAAAAATTCTAATACAAGAAGCCAGATGATTTCTCAAGTGTGTCTTCTCAACCTGCCAACGCAAGAAACCAAATACAAGTGTTTCTGCCCACTTGAAATAAGACAACGCACTTTAAAATCACGCCCCCATTACAAGTACTTCGAAATTAATTTGCTTTACAATGATAACATTATTCTACAGGACACTATTCTTGTTCATCATAACAAATTATTTGAAAACAAAATAAATATCAGTACTTCTAGCTAAACGTTTCTCGCTGCCATTGAAACAGTTTGTTAAATATTTTGCAAAATTTACATACCTGACGTATTTTTTACTGGGGATGGATTACCGTTTTTTACTTGAACCAAAACAGCAAACGCCAGTAGCAGTACATTTACGCAGTGCACGTAGACTGTACAATGTAATTTGCGCACAATTGTTACCATGATGACTCATTATTTAGGTCAGAAACAGTAGATAAAAGCTATGTTTCCCGTTTCTTTCCATAGTCGTGTTAATTAACAACATTTCAAAACTTAAATCTAATTTACACACGTGAAGTGGGCCATACAAAACTTATTGACCCGTTTATTCCCAGATGAAAAGAAGACCAGAAAACTCTTGTTTCAGCCAACTGGTGGCCAGCATTTTAATGAAGCCATTAATTATCAACAACCTCCAAGCAATAAGATATCTAACTCCTTAAAGTTTTCAGGAAATTAAAAAAACATTGGGCAGAAACAATAAAAGTTTTTTGTCCTTAGTTTGCACCTTTGCAAAAGTCAATGAGCACGCTAGGTCATGTGGCAGGATCAGCACAGATTAGGCTCAGTGGATCACGGGATCCTTTGTAATATGTACAGGGGAGGGGTAGGTAGGTGGTTTTTAGTCTAGGGGCGTTTAGTGGGAATTAACCAATTAATCTGTACCACTTTAAAAGTTCTAGTTTTATCCGTTTTCTTTACTGAATTTGCAATTCTTTTTCTTTTTGGTCATTGATTACCTTCTTTGCCTATTGTGTCGTTAGGGTAGTTCTAGAGATAGTTGAAAATTTGCGGATCGCCCCGCATTAACTTAGTAATTAAATCATTTACGCTCGTTCTCTCCTCTGATTAATAGATAATTAAGCATACTTTAGAAATTGCTGCAACTTGTCATTGAATATTTTGTAGCTTTCTATTTTACAGTTGCCAAAAGGCTCAGCCTTATCCCGGATAGCTTGCATTTCACAGTTCATTCTGCATTCCAACCAGCTCCAACGAAATCTACCTCTCCATCTGGAATGTTTCTTTAACAAAAATATACAAGTACAGTTATTTTAGTTAACGCTTACGTGACGAGACCGAAAGGTGATATGGGTAGTTGTAGAAAAAAAGTAAAGACACGAGTAATTTCCATCATCTGTTCAGGCGAGGAATTGGTGTTTTCAAGAAATTTAAACTGAATGGGAAGCTCATATCACCTTGCGGTCTTGTCGCGCTTAAATTTGAATCTTTTATCCCACAACGTTAGATGAAATTGAAGTTACTGGTACGATGCTCTAGACGTCGGTTTTGGATGTCTTCCTAAGTTTTCCCCTTTTGGTTTTGTGTTATAGGTTACAAACTCAGAAAAATCGATGCATTTGTTCTTTTTACAAAGAAAAAGCCTGATTAAAGCACAAAACTCATGATTATTTTTCTTGATTAGCATTTTCCACTGGGAAATTAGCAAACTAATAATAGTACCATAGTAATTCGCGTTTACTTTGTTTTAGTATACCTGTAGCACGACTGTCTAGAAAGGGACTTCCAGCAGCCTATAATCTTCTATACTTATATAATGGCATGTTTACTTACTCTTTACAACTTCCACATGAAAATGCGCATATCCTATAAATGTTGTCAAGGTTTTGGAACAGTCCTGGCCAGTCACAGAGTCCATTTAACGCGTACGAGGCACACATTGGGTGCTGATCGCTGCAAAGTCCTGCAGAAATGTTGAAAAAAAAAAGATAAAACAAGAGCAAAGCTAATGAATCAGATGTTATAGTTTAAGAACATTGTAACATTGTAATTTAGGTTACATTTTATGGTTACTAGTGTGCATGATGTGTTCGGATAGAAATAAAAGGAAAAGGAAGAGCCTATCAAAAATATTAAGGTTACAACTGCAGGCAAATCACACTACAAATATTCCGCCCCGGATAAATAAACGTTTTTTTCTTCTTTCCTCTTCAGTAATGAAAAACAGAAGATAGCATGTTGGTCACTGAAAGTTTGTTTCTCCCTATTAGTTTACAGTTTTATCTCTGTCCTTAAGTTTATGTTGCGCTAGACCTTTAGTTCTTTTTTGCAGTAATGTGGTCGATTTGCTCTGCTGCCGCTGGTGCTTAGCTTATGACACTCAGTACGTATTGTCCAGGCTAGTGGCTCCATGCCATGTTTTAATTCTCTAAAGTTATACAGTTGTCTACGACATGCCTTCGAGTTAACTTCTGACAATTTGCTGTCCCATTCCACCCCTCAAACTATTAAATAAATGCGAACAAACGAAGTTGTACAAGTGATGCTTACCAAGTTTCAGTGGAACTGTATGAACTTCCAAATTGTTGTTTTTCTCGTAGTAACTACGCTGTCGCGGTTTTGTATTAGATTGCTGCTGCTTTTGAAGTGTTCCGTGTAAATGTCGAGATCTTGAGTTCTCTTTATGCGGCGTGTTCTTTCCTGTAAAAATTAGATCCCAGAGTAGGTTTTCTCGTGTCGATTTTCCCCCGCCATTTCCTTTCTCGTGCTTGAACTTCTTGTGTACTGAAAAGAAACCAAACAGGAAACTCTTAGGGAGATGATCTATACCTTCCTTACAGTCAAAGCTGGCCAATCGTTCCCGTCGTTAACGGACGGATGAATTAAAAATGGGAAATTGATTCCTAATTTCGTTGATGGAATAATCCGTTCATGAAATGAATAATCCAATATTCACATTGAGCCTCGATTCAATAATCAAATAATAATCAACGAATGGAATCAATTTGCCATTAATTAATTCATTAGTCCGTTAACGACGGGAACGCTTGGCCGGCTTTGACTTTAACTGGTCATCGGTGGTTGTTGGTCAAGGTCAAATTTTGTTACACTGCCATGATTGCATTATCAGATGGAAATCCGTCTTGTGTACTGGATTTGCAAATCACCGTTCTCACAGAATTTCCTTTCGTTTTAATATAACGTTTAAGGTGATTCCAATTGGTAATTATGTTTAGAACATTAACACCGAGCTTGTTTTGGCGCAACATGGATAGCCATTGATAGCAACTATACGACCTGCAAAGTTTTCCTGAGAAACCTTAGTAATCAGAAATGAGAGCTATAATTTCTTCAAAAAGTCATTGCTTATATTGAAATATTGGAGCAGTTCAACAAATAGTCATTTATCTTGCGCTGTATACTATTTTAGTTGAACAGGACATGAGGATATGAAAAAATTTAAAGAACTTGCCGCGTGTGACACATACCCTGCTGTAACTGAAAACGTGTTCTTTTCGGCATTTAAATAAAGATATCTCAAAGCAGAATTTTTAACTTTTCTTGGAATCGCGATATATTATACTCGACGATGTGCCATTTGAATTTATGTATTAGAAAATGGGGTCACCAAGCTCGTTTAGGAGAAACGACCAGTTATTTCTCCGAACTGTTCAGTTTCAATAGAAAACCTTTCAAGTTCCTAAGATGTGCGCCTTGTGCACGCCCTAATCACGCAAAAATGATGCGCAGAAAGGATGCGCAATGCAATTGAAGGGAATCGCCTTAAGGAAATCTGGCAAACGTTTTTTATTTTTGTTACTGAGAAGACTACTTAAAGAACTATATATCTATGCTCTAAATACACTATATAAACCCTTTAACAGAACATGACTAAAACGCGAACAAACAAAGAACAGCATGAAACGTAACGTTAATCATGGCATCCGTAACCTATAAGCGCTTAGTAACCTTGCCAGTAGTTGAAAAAAAATTTAGGCGATCGCCTGATATGTGCAACCATATAAACCATACTTATTAACGAGAGTAAGTCCGCCCTCGCGCCCTCCATGTATTTTGTTGGATTCGATAAGAAGATTTATTAAATAATCAAGTTGCATTGGCATTAGATAGCTGGCTTACGACTATCTAAACACTAAGATTAAATTTCCACTTTGCCTGTGATGCAAAGTTTGTCAAAATTCTGCTTTCAGAAGTGGCGATTATCCACACTGCTGATGGTCAATCGATGAGATACAGTTTTATCAATTGCATGTTTGTTTGGTGTCTTGAATATGTTCACGTTTTGTTAAAGAAGAACAATAATTCAATTAGCAGATACCTAATTAATGTATTCTCACCTCCAAGGTGCCTTGTGTGAACTGACTCAATTACAAACATAAACGTAAACATCAACGATAACCAAAAGGAAAGAATCAAGCGAGATGACATTATTATAGCGGTTATCTACCTTTGAAGGTTTCCAGACTCGGGGAAGATTTTATGTTTGCGTTAGGCTAGTGACGTCATTTCCTTAAACTTAAGACTCTTAAATTGTTAGTTTCTGTGAAAGTCAGGGGGTGAAACAATCAGCCATCACCCCCTCCCCCCACCCCTTTTAGTATCTCAATTTAGTTGCGTTAAGTGATAAAGGTGCTATGAAAAAGGATATAAAGTCGTAAATAAATTTAACTGATCAACTTATCAGACCTTCATTGTTCCTAAATGTAATTTTAAAGATAATGTAGCTAAAACAGCTGTACGGATACCCCAAAACAACTTCTGCTCACACAATTCCAGACACAGTCTATGCTAGTGAAAACTATTCATCAACACGTTAACTCCTCCCACACTACCCCCCCCCCCCCTGCCCACTAGATAATGGTTTAAGACTAATTGAAAGAGTCTTTGTTTATTATTACCGGTGCATAAGACCTTTTATCAGGTAAGTGTCGCTAGGAAGACTTCACAGTCAATGGACCACCTGCTGTCAGTGATTTTTTGCGTTCAACCATGTCTTGTTTCACGGTCAGCTGGGATCTTGTTAAGAATTTTGAAACTGTTTGAGAACCTCATGAATGTTATCAAAAATGGCTTCCATTGTGTTTAAATTGTTTGCCTTAAATATGCTTTATTGTTTTGCGTTAAAATATGACATCCTGGGAAAAATTGGATGCCGAGGTAGACTGGAAATGTTATGTTAGCAACAGGGAATATTAATATGACAAGAAGAAATGAACCGTTTTTTAAATACCGTTATGAAAACATGGCTTCACAGAGACATTATTGGTCATCCTAACAGAAGCAAGTACAAGCGCTTCTATTTAGTGAGCAAACAACTCGGGTTATAACAGGGGTGGAACCAGGATATTCTGAAAAGGGGGCAAGAGAGGTATAACTACTGGGAGGGAAGGCAAACGTCCCCGGGCCTAAGGGGGTCTGGACTCTAGCGGCAAATTTTCCTGGTAAGTTTCGAAAAGGCAAGAGGTAAATTACAGGATATTTTCAGGGAGACTGAACGCACGGTTTAAAGGGAAATAAGTAACAAAAATAGCAATTTCTCCAATCTTTTAGATCAATAAGGGAAAGAAAAATTAAGAAAAAAACTGTCCAAAGGAGAGGTTGAAAACCCTTCAAATCCACTCCTGGATCCGCCTCTGTTAATAACTTTTTAGTAAACGAGCAGCACCACTTAATAATAATAATAATAATAATAATAATAAACTTTATTAACGTGTCTTAAAATATCTAGCTTACACTAAAGTAAGCTAATTGGGGACACCTATCTATACCTATCTAAAGTAGTAAAAATATATAAAATATTACAATATATACAATATAAAATATAAAATATAATATCACATCAACCTATAGTGATAAAACCCCCAAATGTTCAGAAAATCAAAAGTCACTAATTACTACATAGAGGACAGTTGTGACATCCTTCCTCCAGTAACGCTTCGAGATTCTTTTTTCTAAGTGTTCTTAAAACTATTTAACGAATTAGAATTTCTAATTTCTTTATCCAATTTGGACCAGAGCATCGGGCCAAGGTACTTTATGCTATGTTTACCATAAGAAACGGTGTTATACCTAGGTATCACAAAATCACTGTTTCTCAAATTATACCTACTGTTATTCTTTTGAAACAGATCCTGCACATAAGATGGGCAGAGTTCATTTTTTACTTTGTACATTAAGATGGCAATGTCCTGTAGACGTCGATTCTTCATTGTTGGCAACTTTGCCCAGTTTAGCAGTTGTTCATAAGTAACCTCATTTCTTACATTATAAATCGCTTTCAAAGCTTTTTCTTGGATACGTTCTAGTTTCCTGTGATCAGATGCTCGACAGAAGTGCCAAACAATATGACAATACGTTACTTTAGGTAGTATTGCTGACTTGTAAATAGTAAGCTTAGCCTTGATTGACAACATGTTCCGTAGGCGCATTAGGACACCAACTTTTCTTGCCGCTGTCTTACAGACCTCACTAATGTGAGTACCAAAGTTTAGCTTTTCATCTATCGTCACTCCTAAAAGCCTCATTTCTGAGCCACGCTTGACACATGTGTTAGACAAAGTAATCTTCATATCAGTATCCTTTTCTTTGTTCAGAGGGTCCATGCACATAGCCTGATATTTATCAAAGTTTCCCTGTAGCAAGTTACTCTCGTACCAGTCGGAAACATTCTTGCCTTCTCTGTTTAGTGAAACCTGAATATCCATAGTTGTCTTCCCAGTCGAGTACATTTGATGATCATCGGCGTACATGGTTAAACTACAATTATTGGCATTGTATGTAAGATCATTCTGGAAAATGTTCCACATAAGTGGTCCAAATGTAGAACCTTGTGGACACCCTCTTGCAACTTCTTTCCATTCGCTCCTTATTTCAGATCCAATCTTAACTCTGTACTTCCTATTAGTAAAATACGAGCGTATGAGGCTTATAGCGGACTGAGAAAAGCCATAAGCACACAATTTATTTAGTAGTAGTGGAGGGTGTAAAGAATCGAAAGCTTTTGACATATCAGTGGACAGAATTCCCACTTCATTCCCTTCGTCAATAGCACTTTTCCAATGTTCAACCAGGTTAAGTAGAGTCGTTTCGGTGCTATGCTTCTTGCGATAGGCTGTTAGATTTGAGCTTAATCTTGGTTCCATAAAGGCTGTTACCTGTCTGCTTAATAGCTGTTCAAAGACTTTATCACAGGCAGAAAGCAAAGTAACAGGCCTGTAGTTCTTAACATCATGAGTACTCTCTTTCTTATGAACTGGAACCCACTCTCCCTTTTTCCACTCCCTGGGCCAGTAACAATCCTCAATACATTTATTATAAATGACCGTCAAAGATGGTGCTAATTCCTCACTTCCCAGCTTCAAAAGAGCATTAGGTATCCGGTCATGGCCCATAGCTTTCTTTGTATCTAATTCCCTCAGAGCTTTCACAACATCATCACTTTTTAATTTCATCATTTCAAACGAAGGACCATTCACTATCTTTTTGTTTCTTACTATGGATTGTATACTAGGATGTTCAATTCAATTAATGTTAGGTTTAAAATTTTACACCCGATTAAAGTCATGCTTTTGTGACAGTGTTTAAAACAAGCATAGGGAGAAGCCAAGAAGTATTTGTCAAAAAAAGTTGTATATTTCTTCATGTATTTGCTCTAGCTGCGGAAAAATGAAAACTCTTCATTCTTTACATATGAGCAGGTAAAGAGTCGACCAGAGGACCGTAAACCAAAGTGCAAGCTTTAGTCAAGTGTTAAGTGCTCCAAGAATAATTTTTTTAAGAGAAGCGATAACTTAGGGAAATTGAAATGCCAAGGGTTTTGTTTTTGATATAAATTAACTCTTGGAAGATGGAGGTGTATTTTTCTCCCTACATTCACTTTCGGTTTGCAATTTTGTTTATTTATTGTGGAATATGATGATGAAACTTTGCACATTAAAAAGAGGCCGTTAAAATTATAATTAGCAAACAGAGAAGCCTGTTTCTTTGAGGTGCTCCCTCCACAGCACTTGGCCGTGGCCACAAGTGGGACGGGGGAGCGGGGACGAGGACACGGGAACGTGTGTCTGGGAACGTGGGACGCGTGGGGATGTGAGATAGGTGAAGCGGGGATGTGAAATCGCAAAAGCAGATAGATGGGAAACTAAGCGATGTTTCGGCTGTTTATTTAACAATTATCCTGCGAAATCGCGCGGAATATCACCTGATACCTAGCCGACAAGGCCGTAGGCCGAGTTGGCTAACTCAGGGGATATTCCGCAAGATTGAACAGGATAATTGTTTTATTATTCAACAAATTCTCATCGACTACCATTTTCAGGACAAGAAAAATTATGGTTCTACGATAAAAACACCTAAAGCTAGCAACAAATAACACCAAAGCAAAATTTCAAGAAATCGAAGTTTACTATCGTTCACTTCAAGTTGACTCATTTGCAAACTCATGTTTGGTAATGACAAGTTAAAACTAAACAAAAAAATATTGTTACCTTACCGAAAATAAGTCCTCTTCCTGTAAACTAAAATCTGTTAAACTTTACAACTTTCCTTGAGCAAGTGAGTTTGAACGTTCTTCTTCGCTTGCAATAGCATGTTCTTTGTTGAGTTCTCACTTTAAACATTCCAAGTCAACCTCTGGATATCCTTGCAGGCTGAAGCATTAAATCTTGGAAAATTTCTTTCAGGTTGTTTTTAAATTTCCGGGAAACACTGCTAAAACTCCATCGCTTTTTAAAATGGCCGCCAGAGCAAACTGTGAAAGAAGATCTGCAGTGCACTTCCAAATATCGTCAGTTACGTATATTGCTGGATATCTGTCATGTACGGATGACAGGTACTGAGGGCTTCCTGACCATATCTGGGCATAGTGACAATTTGTTG
Organism: Siderastrea siderea; assembly: GCA_964030785.1. Lineage (NCBI taxonomy): Eukaryota > Metazoa > Cnidaria > Anthozoa > Scleractinia > Rhizangiidae > Siderastrea > Siderastrea siderea. The sequence continues at coordinate 61,095,311 of OZ034967.1, forward strand.
AATAATAATGAAATATAGTGCCATTTTCGTCCTATTATCTGTTTCTTTTTGCCCTACTTTACTTCCACAAATCAAAATTATAATATTAGTTCTTCTCTTAAAGATTAAGTACCCCGTTGAAATTATAATTAAATAAGTATTCTTGCAGTCAAAATTAAAAGAAAAAACCCTGAAATTTCACTCAGCAAAATAATTAAAATTTTTCATCGCAAACAGAGGAATATACACTCATTGTGATCTGTGGAGGAAGGTTAACGTTTCATTTAGAGACGCTTCAGTCTGGTGCTTTATCTATGCGAGGTAATTGAGAAAATTTAAAAATAAAAATTAGCGAAAAAAACACAACGTTTCGATGTCGCCATGACATCATTTTCAAGTGAGAAAATAAAATTCAAATTGACTTAATATGATATGTTCAGTGCGAGGTAAAAAAAAAACAACAACAATAAGTAACATATTTTGCATTGTCAGCGTGTGTGCGTGGTAAGTATGTCTAGACAAATAGTTTTGCCCGGATAGAGTCCGATTGCGTGTTCAGGCTCGGCTTCTTCTTCTTTACGAACAACATCAAAAAAGAAGAAGCCAAGCCATTTTCTTTTTCCACGTTGTTTACTTCACTTATGTTCCGTCGTTTTCCTTGGCACATCGTGTGCCATGCAAAGTCACAAAAATACACAAATATACAAGACATGTCAATTTAAAGGCTATATGCAAGTTTACCGTAGTTATCTTTTATGGAATTTATAGGCGTGTTCAATGTCTGTGTTGACTGACTGTTCTCGTCAGAGCTACTGTGAAGAACGCGAGATGACGAACGCGTGGAGTCGCGAGATCGGGGACACGGAGATCGACGTGATATCGGGTAAGTGGGGACGTGGTATCGGGGACGAGGGGACGTGATGTCGGGGACGAGGGGATGTGAGAACGGAAAAGCGGATACTGTGGGAAACTACGTGGTGTTTCCGCCATTTGGTTGTAATATTTTCGACCTGTTTAGTTTCGTTTTGCCCTTTTTAGTCCCACGAATCAAAATTATAATGAATTCTTCTACTTAAAGATTTAAAAGTGACCCAGTGAACTTATAATTGAATAAATATTGTTGTAGTCAAAAGAAAACATCCTAAAATTTTACCCAACAAATTAAAATTTTTCATCATCATCCTCATCATCATCATCATTTATTTGCCTTATCGAAATATGTACAAGAAATTTACAGCTTTGTTTTTTTTTTGGCGAGGAGACACCAAGAAACCACCGGGCTTATGGGAGAGTCCACCTCGAATGTCACTCTGTTTACAAATGAGATATGTCCAGGTTTGCACGCAGCTGCGTAAATCGCAAAACTTGCGAAAAATTGGAATTTCGTCGAGTCAGTGAAAACCAGTACAAGCGGGGATTGAGAGGGTCCCAACGAGAACTGCGATTTTTGCGAAAACTGGGAAAATTGCGAATATTGTAAAATCTGCGAAAAATTTGAAAATTTTTCAAGTCAGAGAAAACCTGTAGAAGAAGGGGTTGAGAGGGCCCCGACGAGAACCGCGATTTTTGCGAAAACTGCGAAAATTGCGAATATTGTTAAGTTGGCAAAAAATTAGAAAATTCGTCAAGTCAGTGACATCCTGTAGAAGAAGGTTGTTGTGCCTGGCCGGTTCTTAAAATTAAGTGACAGAGCTACAGCAATTCTAGAAATATTTAAGGAGGACACAATCTTTTATCCGTAAAATTTGAACTTGTAATTGCCTGAACTTCTCGGAAATCAACTTCGAGGCAAGAAGAAAACATTGTTTGTGATAGCCTGACAGCGAAAGTTTTTGAATGGCGAGAATCAGTTGCTGATCGAAAGGGACGAAAATGAATTTTCCAAGAACTCAGAGAAATAATTCAGTGGAATTGAGCACTTCTTCGAATGGAATAAAGGTCAGTTTTATATCAGTTTATTTTCGTTAAAACGCGTTTGCTGTCGGTATTTCGAATGCATTTGTGAAGCCATGCTCGATTTACTGAACTTGCCGGATGAGACTTACGCCCGTGCGATTTGTGCCATCGGCTACAAATACACAAAATCGTCAAAGCGTGGCACTCAGCGCTAAATTTATGCCGAATTGTGTTTTCACTCAGTGCGCGTTTTCTTGAAATCCCTCAAGTTGAAAGCCTTGTTTGCTCGCAATTTTCTTTGTTATTGTAAAAAAAAAAAAAAAGAAAAACCAATCAGCTCTATTTTTTCATGATCAACGTTCTTATGGACCACAAAAATGACGCCATGAAATGTTCAAAACTTGGCAGTGAAACAACATTTTGAACGTTTTATGACGTCATATTTATGGTCTATAAGAATCTAGACCATGAAAACATAGAGTCGATTTGCTAAATAAACAAGACAAAGCTCTTATTTTTTATCCGTTTATTTATTTATTTCAAAACCCTATCTTCGCAGTTCTAAAAATAATTATGGCCTTTAATAGTTCACTGTTATTTTTTTGCTTATTTATTATTTCAAAGTGCTTCAACATTTAAGATAAGGCATTTAAAAAAATATGTAACTGTCATTTGTTATATGGTCACTGTGTTCTCTTGGACGATTAGCAAGTCAATTTACGTAATCTCGTTTGTAATATAGCCAGATCTACCTGAACCACTAAAATCTTCTTCACCACCAGGTAACACTTGTGAATTGTGTGGTTGGCTTTCTGAAGCGATAGTATCGTGACTCTTCTTCTCCCCAGTTTGCTCGTCCTTGGAAACAGGCTTCTCTTGCTCAGGTTCAATTGTGGAATGCCCTTCAAGGGCTTTGTTTCGGATTATCTGTGCTAAGGCTATGTTCAGTTTTGCACGCAGTGCGGGCGTGACATGTGTAGATTGCTTCTGTGTGTGTCTTCGAAGCAGAGCGGCATTTTCATCGTAACTGAAATAAGAGAATTGCCAAGTAAATTTTTTTACATTCATTGGGGGTGTAGTCAATCAGCCTAAGTAAGTAAAGTTTATGAACTTTACATATTTGGTTTAGTGTGAAGGTTAGTCGGGTCCTTTCTTTTAAGCATTTTCATGCGTTTATATCAGAAAAAATGGCCAAGGGCAACTTCCCTCACCATCACTGGATCACTGAATGATGTTTAAGATACACCGGTTTGAAGAAACGTTGTCGACACAAAGGAACTCTGGGGAGATGGCAGGGGCAAGTTTGTTACTGGGTTTCGTTTCTTGATATTCAAAATATTTTCTTTCCAAGATAATTTAAAAGCAAATTAAAGAATGATGTGTTATTATAATGTGCACGTGTCTAAGAATAGAGGCAAGTTTTCACGCTTCCCAGAGCACCATTGGGTCGCATCGTCAATGATTCATGCTTTTACCCGACTGTTTTTTTTTTTTCAATTGGTTATATATAAACATTCAAAGGATGTAAATTGAGACCGGGTACTTACTCTTTGCAAATGCCGCAGGAAAAGGGACAGATTTTCCTGATTTGCTGAATGGTGTGAAAAGGCGATGGGTGGTTACACATTCCTCTTTTTGCATAGTCCTTGCATTCCGCTATAAAGTCACGGCACTGATCTGTTAAAAAAACATTACGAAAATTCGTTGTAAGGATTTTTTTTATTTAGCGAAGTTACGAAGAGACTTAAACATGTGACTTGGATAAAAAGAAAAAACCTATCCTTTAATCGTGGTTCCGTTTCATACATTTCTGTCGTTGTAAAGGCGCGTGTAGTGGTTTACGCATCGGAATTTTTATTCGGTCTTCCTTGTTTTGATGATCTTAGTGAACAAACAGAAATTTGCTGTCACTTGACTCTTTGGTTGTTGAATTGGCATTATTTTATTAAATACCAGCTCACCTATGAATATCGCAGGTCCCCTTAGTGGGTGATCCACAACAATTGGTCTGTTTGGTGAAATCGGTGGGGCTGCAGCCAGCGGATTGGGTGCAAATCGTTGCAGTTGAGGTAAAGGCCGAATAGGTGGTAACCGTGGTAAACACGGTGGGTGGCAAGGTCCCATGACAGGTGGAGCGGGAACGCAGGGACCTGGGATCGGTCCTGTTAAAGGTGGTGCAGGTATACGGCATGGAGGGTAGCATGGCCGGAGAATTGGGCGACGTATGCAATGTGGACGGCATGGGCATGGAGGCCTGGGACACGGACAGCATGGAAGACACACCATAGGGCAGGTTGGTGGTGGAGGTTTCTTAGGAGGAGGGGGTGGTGGTGGAGGTGGTGGTGGCGAACAACAACAGCAAACACAAGCTAAAAGCAAGCAAAAGAAAAAAAAAGGAATTGAGTAACTTCATAATAGCAATGCTAACAGAACTGTATATTTCAGAGTTTAAGCATCCATTTGCACAAGACGAGAACAACAATAAGGGCAGTGTGAACGTATAAAATAAAACAGCAGGGAACATTTAATTACATTACACGTAATCTACATGTAAATATTATATAGATTTAGCCAAGTCTAAAAGCGGAGCTCCACTTTTTTATTGCTGGACCTTATTCATTTTTATAGTAATTACCAAAAAAAAAAAAAATGAAAAAAAACCTTTGCTCCATCTGGGGTTCGAACCCAATGTTGACGCTTACGTTGGAGCACAAGGAAATAACGCTAACCAGTTAACCAATGTGTTCGGACCGCCACAAAAACCATGGTTGTTGGCAGAAAAACAAGAAGGCACTAGCAATGCTATATTTGGCGTCGGGACCGCTGCTAAATGCTGCGAATTCAAGCGTTGTGCCGACCGAGTTCGCAGCGGGACCATTTAATATAGATATTTGATATTTTTTCTCAAGTTCTAAACTTCACTTCTGTCGAACTAAATCGTTTTGCTAAACAAGCTAAGCTTTTAAAAAAAAACCTCTTTTTCAAAAGCGACGGTGGTCATGCAATTTCCCGCCAAGAAAAAATGGTAATCTCCACCCCCCGTAGGGTTGTCTTGGGAATCCCCACCCCCTCCCCAAGAGTCTGTAAGGGCGGGCGGTCGGGCGGACGCACGCTGACGTCACAACCAAATTTTCTCGCATCGATAGGTTACCGACAGAGCTGAATAACAACTGCGCATGTCAAAAGCGCGCGCCAAGGAAAACTGGGGACCATAATACAAAACCATAGCAACAATGGCGGACTTTTTACAAATTTTGACACTGCGAAGATTTTCACCTTCAATAAGAGTTTTGTTGCAAACTTAAGTTGCAGACTTCTGCAAAGCCTTCGTCTGTTGTCGAGACAAATTATATCTTTTGTACACCGAGGTTATTTTTCTGAACACCAGGTGAAAACGTGTCTCAAAAACACCAGTCCGCGAAAATGCAGAAAGATTCTTACCATTCCTGAAGTACACCTCGTCATCTTGCCCTTACGTTCTTCCCCTGACCGGGTATTCTTACGCAGGAGCAGGTGTGGTGGCCGGAAGTTTCCCTCCACGTTGTATAAAAGCAACACAGTGCACAATCACTGCATTTTCGCGGATTGGAGTTTTTGAGAGACGTTTTCATCTGATGTTCTGAAAAATAACCTCGGTGTGCAAAAGATAAATTTGTCTCGACAACAGACGAAGGCTTTGCAGCAGTCTGAAACTTAAGTTTGCAACAAAACTCTTATTGAAGGTGAAAATCTTTGCGGTCTCAACATTTTTAAAAAGACCGCCATCTTGTTGCTATGTTGTTGCTATGGTTTGTCTTGTCGTCCCCAGTTTTCCTTAGCGCGCGCTTTTGACATGTGCAGTTTGTTATTCAGCTCTGTCTAGGTTACCAAATTTGCTTAGCAATGGTGCTCCGCTGGCGCACTATGCGCGCGGGCTTCGCTATAAGTGATAAAGTATTATCCACAATGACCAAGTTAAGGTTGTCAATAGGTGATTCAGACAGCCTACGACTAGGAAAACTAGCTAGCTATTATCTATCTTTGTTGTCCAAGAAGACATGGGAAAATCTTTTAATATCACATCAGACGGGGCCATTCTAACTTGCTCCGTAGCTGGGCTGTACGGCTTTTTCTGGCCCCGTTCCCGCTAATGCATTTTGTCCTCAGACAGCGATTTTCGAATTAATTTTCCAATGAAAGCCCGAGCGGGGCCTTATAAAGGTCATATTGCCGGTAAAAACGGCACTATCCATAACTTTGGATTACAAGGGTTGATTCCCAGATGTTCCAACTCTCCAGAGTGAACAAACAAGCAGGTTCCCTTTCCAGATATGGTTGGCGTAGAAATATCAAATGCCAGGAATATTGATAGGTCTGTCGTATCAAAGCGTTGCTAGAGAAATGTGAACAGAATGGTAGCTTTTCCTTGGATATTAAAAAAAAATCAACGCTCATTCGTGGTCCCCCTCCAATAGATAAAATACAGGCACAATTCTTGTAACACTTTGAAAGCAGGAAACGTATACTTACGTGTCGGGCATACTGGAACGATTTTTATGCAATGGAAGAGAAAACAAATACGATAATCAATTTCCGCATACTACATAAAAATATTGATATTTCATGTTATTACTTAAGATTCCCGAATTTGGGTTTATAATTTATTTTATGTTTTCTGCAAGAGCTTCGACGTCTATCAGTATACTTCATTTCCAACCCAGTTCCTTTTTCAAATCGGTTGATTTCCACCCCAGTCCCCCCCCCCCCCGCCATCTTTGCTTCTTGTTCTCTGGAACCAGGATATCATTAAAGTCACAGCTGTACGAGCGAATATCAAGCAAATGTTCTCATGACAGAATCCGCATGTAAGAATAAATTATACCTTATATTTTATTCAGCCTTCCGGTTCTTAAAATAACGCTCGTTCTGTTTACTTGCAAACATTAAATAAAACAGCTACTTACTGGGACAGCCAGGACGGCAAATGGACATAGGATCTATATTCACTGCAATCGAAGAAACAATCGCCCATAAGCCAACCATAATGCACTGGTGTCTTCAGTGGGAACTACATTTAACAAATTTACGTACTAATGAACCAGTTAGCGAAATGCGACGGGAAAAAACCGCAAAACAATTTGTATGAGTGAAGTATTTAGGTTAATAAGCTTCTGTTGACATCTTTAGGGCCACTTTAAAGATTTCAGCGTTAGACCTCTAAAACGCTCATTAAGTAGCATGAGTCAAGGCTCAAAACCGGGATTTTTAAAACTAATAAGTTCTAAAATAAGCACTTACTTCCTGAGCAACAACAGCATCCCCCCTGAGGACAAGGGTCTTTGAAGACTGCGTTGTTAGGTCCCTCCTCATTTAATTTCTTGTAACTCAGGCTTAAAACGTAATTACTTCCGTTCTGATTTTGCTGATTTTGCTCGGCTGTCTTATCAGGATATATTCTGATTATCGTCTCTTGGTTTTTATTTCCGATCTGCGGAAGTAGTAGCTTTGCCACTCTCATGGGCATGTTAATGCGATAGGTACTTCTCCTTGAAGCTTGAGAACTGGCTTGGCTATCACTGACATGGCTACGGTGATATCCTTTGTGTTTTTTCATATACATTGAGGGTTTTCCTAAATTGAAAAACGATGTAGAAACATAACAATTTTTATTTCTAGAATTCCTCCCCTGGAAGGACAATGATCGTTCCTGGACATTCATTCTAGCCGTTGCAGTGCCCCTGTCTATAGAAGCTATAAAATGCATCCCAAGTTCATCCCCATGCTTCAGGGTAAGCTGCATGCGTTATGGTGTGGGATGATTCACTTGCGCTGCACAAGCTCCTCGTTACTCAGTCAAAGCCAAGATATGGATGTAGTTCTTGCTTTTTTTTTGGAAAACAATAGCAAAAAAATATTGAGCCTTTCAGAGGCAAATCTAAATTTGTGTCATTTGAATGTGTCGTGCAATGCGCTTGGCTATCGAAAATTTGGGGCAACTACCGCACAGGCTGAGGTCTAAGACTTCTAAGAGGTCTAAACTTGTTGAGCAAATGATCGTTCCTCAAAAAGGAAAGGTGTTGTTTTTATGTGTAAATGTATTATGAGTTATTTCTGACTTAAATAGCATATAGTTAGTAAAGAGATCCTGCTTTACGTGGCGTATGGCCGGCTTTGTGCTTTGAAATTAACTGAAAGATTGGTTGAAAGTCGTGCTTAACGTTTACGAATAGCGTTTCTCGATTTTTTCTTTGGGCGCTATTTTTTTTTACAGATACATTTCGGGTAAATTAACCCTCTGACTTACAAGCAAACTCAAACACCCACCGTAGGCATCCCCCCCACCCTCACCCCTTGCATGCACGAGGACCAATAGTGCTTCAAAAGGCCTGGAGAAGAGGATAAATAAAGCTTGCGCAGGCAAGCCGTACCAGGCCAGCAACGAGGATAGATCTTTGAAGAGTTTTTGATTAAGTCTGACCAACTGGGCACTAAAACACATGCTTTGAAGCTAACTATTGTAACGATGTGAGAAAATAATTATAGGACAAGAAAATGTATCAATTCCTAGAGAATCTGAGACCTACGGTATTGATATGTATTTTATATTGTTTATTTTACATCTCGCAGATTTATTTTCTCTCGTTCTTACCGCCCCCGAAATATCTACTGTATCAGTATGTTTAAGGATTTCAATACTTCCTTCTGTTTTCAAGGCAGTAGAATACAAAAGGTAACACCAATGAGAACAATCGAATTATCGCATTAGTCAATGTAGCTATTACCCACGCCTCTTCAATACATTATTTAACACTTGTATGTATCAAAGACAATTTACACAATTTGTAGAAAAGCGCTAGAATTATAACCTTGTTTTTCAACACTTTTATACAAACCTGATTTAAGTCGGAGGGTTGAAGAGCTCTGAAGCCATACTAATAGAAGACATAAGAGGAGTGTTTTAGTCTTCACCAAAACTAGACGAAACATGACTGCACCCACTTATAATGATATTTTTGACGAAATGCGGCATCAAATACGTTTTCATGTAAGCAGCCAACTCTATCCATTCCTTAGTGGCATGTCTCGGCTCCTTAGTAATCTCACATGATATTATCTCCCTATAAAAGACATATAAAACTTTATAGTCTTGTATTGCCGAAAAATAAAGCTAGAAAGGCTGCTGGTTGTTCAGTCAAGATAATGGGCCACCTTGACAAAAACAAATAAATTAAAAATGGGGTTGCAAAGGTCGCAAAACTCTAAAGGTTGCTGCAGGTCATTCTCACCGGAACTGACATTAAAAACTCCAAATTGCTCGCTTGTTGGCTTTAAAAAGATAAAGCGAATAAACAATAAATATTACCTAATGTATTTCTCAATTCCTAGTCCTAGAGTGTTTGCACTAAGCCTTCGAGAATAGATTGCACTTGGCTCACCTGAGCTTCATGTTCAAAAGGTAAAATTAAGATTATGCCTTGACATTTTGAGACCCTCTTTGTTCTTTGACTGAGTTGGTTAACACATAAACAACGTCCTCCCCTTCAAATTGCCTCCAAGGTCCGTTTATTCATTTGCCATTTATCTTTTTGACCCAGCAACCACATTCTTAACTTTAAATTCTTACTGTTACAGGTAAATGGTAAGAGGATGGGTTAGAGCAGTACACTGTAGGTCAAAACAAAAGAAATGCAGTTATTATAACGTAGACTGGCGCTGTTAACGGGCCGGAAAGATGGAGTACCCAGTTACGGGATAAAGATGACAAAAAGGAGAGTGGTAAGGCCTGACGCGAAGAGAGTACTAGCATTCTGTTAAGTACCGCCAGGTGGCAAGATACTTTGTTATTAAGAGTCTGTATTTGGCTGAAAAGGAAATATTGTTTTAGGAGATGGATTGGTACATGAGTTCACATCATCCGAGACGGAGTGAAGTGAAGTTGTGAGACTATTCCTGCATTTGGAGAAAATCTACTAATTAACCAGGAATACTTTTGCTTTAGCGTCTTCGTAGGATTTTAGCCCACAGGGTATAGCTTTAGTTAAGAAATATTAAGAGCGTGCTGCTGCTGACATATGTATTTAGAAAGGAAGTGGGGAAAGGGAAGCGGGAGCCCAAGAGAAAAGGGGACGTGAGGGGGATAGAGAGGACTGGAAACAGAAGAAATAGTGAACCATTAGTATTTTGCAGTGGTCCGGAAAACAAGCAAGTTGGCAAAATTCTGCAAGGACCAGCGGACAATGTAATGAGGGATCCTGGTGAATTTAATCAGTAATTCTGATAAATGTAACCAAAAAACCAAGGCTGGTTGTACGACAAGGAAAATAATAATATCAATTTAATTCCTACGTCTTTACAAGAGTTAAAGTAAGTGTCCGTCAAAACACCGAACGGTTTCGTATCACAACAGGATCGTTTGATGTTATTTATTTTCAGTTAATTACGTACAAAAGCTATAAAATGTTGAAATATTGGCCAAATAACACATACATGTTGAGTTAAGTAAGGATGGTGTGTTTACTCAACTGGACCACGACTGAGGGATCTATTGCAAGTTTGTCTTAATTGATTTGCCTTTGGTTTGGTTATAATCACAGGGTTATTATTTGTAAATGTTTCATGTGCCGTCATCTTCATCGTCAATATTCTTTAACTTCAAGAGGTGGTTATTTGACTTTTGTTTAAATACTGTACGATGTAAAAGTTGGTGAGGGATCTCTTTCTTCTTGATCCATATGCCACCAGATATGAAGTCGTTGTCGCTGATAAAAAGAGAAAGAGGATATAGAGGATTAATTGGTGGCTAGATGGGATTTTGAATGACACTTTGTTAACATTCTAGTGAAAATGCGTGTCAAAGTATTTGGTGCCAAACCCTTCTTAAAAGCAGGTTTTCAATTCCAGCAGTCCGTTCAATGCTTAAATAGATGCTGATCATGAGTTTTCTAGGTGCTCGTTTGAAGATGATCCGTTAATTTTCTTACAGATAATCTACTATCCAATTTTCAGTCGTGCTTTTTGAAAGACCTGCTCGTTAAGTAAACCGATGAATCCAACCTTTTTTCCACACGCCAAAGATACGTGTTGTGTAATGATCACTGTTCAATTTCAAGAAATCCTTCTAAATGTATTATTTCACAAACAGCAAAAAACAAGCTTACGTCTTGCAAAAGCCACAGCTCTTTTTACACATCTTCATTAAATAATCAGAGCTGAACCCAATAGCCGGACCATCACAGTATCCGTTGACTCCATATCTAGAACAGGCGGGGTCATAATCTACACAGGCAGCTGTAAAGAAGATGTAATAACAAGCAAGATAAAGGTGACATAAATTCCAAGTAATAATAATAATAGTAATTAAATGTAAAGAAGATCCTCGCAGTTATTAACGCAACTTATGCAGTTGCGAAAAGAAAGCATGAAAAAATCAGGCTTGCCGGGATCTTCTTCACATTTATTTCTTCATTCCGCAGTTCAAATATATTAACTGCATATATTCGTAATTTCATCTTCATCTTTCCCGGGTATATTACGAACCAATTTAATGACCAGCTCCCAGTTGGCTTGTTAGCTCAATTGGTTAGAGCGCTGCACCGGTATCGCAGAAGTCAGGGTTCGAATCCCGGCAAGCCTGATTTTTCAGGCTTTCTTTGCGCAACTGCATAAGTTGCGTTAATAACTGCGAGGATCTTCTTTACATTTATTTCTTCATTCCGCAGTTCAAATATATGAACTTCATATATTCGTACTTTCAATAATAGTAATTGATACTTATATAGCGCAAATTAACATATAAATATGATCAAATGCGCTTTACAACTGAGATATTAAAATGAAAACGGTAAAAAAAAAATAGAAAGTAAAAATTATAAAATTACAATAAAAAGTAAATTACAATAAAAACACCGTTATCAAAAGGGTGTTTTTAAACACACATTGTACATTTTTCAGGGGACGGGAAGATACACGTTGCTGTTAACCATTTAATAGTCGGATTATTTGTTTTCTAATAATTTGGTTTCTAAATGTGAGAAGATTCTCCTACCCTTACGATATGAAGAACTATAGTTATGTTATATATTTTGTTTGAAGACCATATATATAATAATTACAAAACTTTGAGCAAACTACCAACGGAACAATACGTACGGCTATAGAGGTAGGAACTGTCCTGCACAGTGTACGGATCTGGAGCCACAGGATCTCGCTGGATTGGTATCTCGTAGTTCCAAATATTGGGTGCTGGACGCAGAGCTTGGGGATGGACTGGAACGAGGGACGGGACAAGAGGGAAACGAGGCTCCATATTAGGAACATTCCACTGCATAATCGGTTTGATCAGACCTTGAATTCAAAAGAGACAAATTGATAATTTAATTGGAACAAAAACATCGTAGTCAGAGTGAAAACCAGTCCTGTTGGCCTGTTCAAGTCCATTTCAAGCCAGCTTGTTTATGAAATGAGCCTTGTATAGTTAGACTTATTTTTTTCAACGGTCAATTTTAATTTTGTTCTACCAGATTAAGGCTTGGCTAGGAAAACTGGTCCCCAAAAAGCCAAGAAAGCTGAAGAAAATTTAGGAATAAGCAGCAATTGCAACGACTGGAGTGGTTGGTGGGATTTAAAATAAAGTGCGGTAAATGAATATATAATACAAATCACAATGGTTCTTATTAAAGAAAAGAAAAAGTTTGCACAACTAAAAGAATCGAGAAATTCATGGCTAATGTAGAATCGTTGTATGATTATTATGAAAGGCGTAGATAGTAAACTATCCCTGAAGCATTCTATTTGTTCGGAGATCACGGTTTGCAAGTGAAATAAAAGTTTGCAAGTAAAATAGCCACTTTGAAAGTGAAACAAGTGAAAATAACCGCAAAACCGGTTCGGAGATCTTCAGATCCTGACATTAATCCACAAGGTCAGACGTGCATAGGACACTACAGTTATATATGAAAATATTATTTATAACATGTTTGGACCCGGACCCGAAGCGGGAGATCAACTCGACCCCCCGTGCGACTGGACTTGTAGTTAAACCACTCCTCCCTGGACATTCGTTGTGTTAATATTATGGGATGTATGAACATGTGCTTTGTCGTCGAAAACCTCTCGAAGTGAAGATTGCAATTTGTTCGCAACGCGGCGTATTAAAGGGATTGTTTACGGATAGATTGCGGAAAAGCTGATCTTTGAGTTGGAACTAAACATAACAAGCAGACGAGTAGTATTCATCACATATTTCTCACCTTGAGGCTGGTTATTTGTGCCATTTTCACCAGGAACACCTATATTCAACAAAATACAAAAAGTAACTATCACTGCATTAGTATAAGATTATCGACTGAAATTTGATTGCTTGATTTGTTGATTATACTATTATTTTTTATTGTAAGAATGAGATATCAAATAAACACAAAAGCTATTACTCTCACCTGTCGAAGGCTGTGTAACATTTTCCACGGGAACTCCTAGGGGTAAAACATATCAGAAACATACGCATGAACCCATCGTGAGTTTTCGCAATGAGATTGAGCGATTGATTGATTGTTATTGTCTAACTGAAGGGATGTCACGTCGTGCATTTGACTAACCTTGTTTTAGTCGATCAGCTAACTCCCGTCCAGGAGAAGACGGTGGCGTCAGTGTTTGTATCAAGACAGAGTTATTACACAGAGGAGGGCTTCCAATGTTACAAAGCTCTGCTTTATTGGCTCCGGGACAGGCCCCAGCAGCCACTATCTTTATCCCTGCCTCTTTCAGGTCTTTAGCTGGCTGAATGACGTCATCCAGTGAATTACTACACATTAGATGTAAGAGAACGCGTGACACGCTAGTTCTTCCATTCGTATTGTAGATGTCATTTTTCACCACTTGGAGTGCCTTTCCCGCCAAACAAACTCCAGTCGGCTTTTTAATTGACATGAAAGCTTCGCTAATTTCATTGCTGTTGTAGTTGTCTTTAAGTTTTAGTACAATTTGTGTTTCCAAAGCGTAAACTGCTACAGCCACGTGTGTTCTATTCATGGAGATTGGAAAGCGACTTAATGTGTCCTTCACAATATCAAGCATTATCCTGAACAGACTCTCATTCACCGCATCACAACCCTCAACCAAGAAAACCAAATCAACGGGTCCCATCCTTGCCTCATTTGGTGGAAGAGTAGAATTATTCGCGCATGGTCTCCTGCTCACTGATCCTGGTCTTGTAGCATTTTCTGACCGATTCTGGCATGGCTGCAATCCTGGAGACGGCATGGTGACTTTAGAGTGAAAGAAATAAGAGCTTTTGAAACTGTGTGTACAACTTCTACTGCCAGTTGTTTCACCAGGCCCCAACTTTCATTTCGACTGCGGTAACTGTGCATGTCGTATGATCCCTTCGTGTTCGACTATCGCTACAATACGGAATCCCTCTCAGATACAAACACCAGGATCTTGCACAGTAACTCCGTGCAAGATATTACCAAAAGAGTAATTTAAGAAGTTTGGTGGTAAATATGCATTTATGTACACGTCACCAGCAGATGTGCAGTGTTTGCCTGGGTCATAACATAGAGAATGGTCATTTTAAAGTGACGTTTAAGCAATCTTAATAACTAATCCCAACGATTAACAGATTTAAACATATGCATGCCTTAAACTGGTTCCTTTGTTTTAGATGGGATTACGTCGTGCACATTAGAGCGGTTTTCAAATGAATGTCGTGAAACCGAAACCAATGTAATCACTGACCAATCACAACAGACGTAAACAACATAGTGAACCAATCAGAACTCGAAGCAAATGTATGCACGAGCTTTTTTAACCAATCAGAGAGCACAGTAAAGCAAAACCATAGCAAACACAATTTTACTTCGACACTCAATTGAAAACTGCTCTATAAGTACCTTTAGTCGCCTTAAGATGTGGCGAGTAGGATATTAAATCTGTGTTTGTTCAAGACACTTACTATTGCTAAGATTCTTGCATCCTTCAATCGGCGGAGGACAAACCAGCTTACTACCGATCTGGATTACTTTGTATCCAAAAAATAAAGTGCATTAAATTCATGCTCTAAATATATGTGTGGTAATTTTTGATGAGAAGCTTAAGAATAGCATCTTGACATGGCATTTTCAGCAAAAATGGTAATTTCTTTTAGTATGCACAATTCATAAATTAGGTCAGTTGTACTACTGAGGGCAAGTTAGGGGATAGTTGGAAATATGTTGCACGGTAGGTGCTACATATTTCTATTTCAAACCGTTGCGCACGTTTTCTTTCACGGGTGCTTCGTGATCGTATTTGTCCTGATTGCAATTCAGCACTTAGATGTGTTAGAAATACTTTTTCGCTTAGGCCTGGATGAAATTTTTGTATTAAGATAAATTGTGACACAATGAAAATAAAATTCGAAGCCTCCATTTAATTGACAATTATTCCACGAGCGCTTGATGCAAGGTGATAAATAATCAACGAGGCGCCGAGTTGGTTATAGTCATCTCATACTAAACAATTAAGAGTGTTAGAAGTTTTGAAATAAATTATCGACTTCGGTAAGCAATACTGAATTTTTACCCAATTTTTACCCGGATAGCGACGACCGAGAGTAGTTCCCATTTTGTTTCGCTCTCTCGTGTTCTCGTGTTTTTTTTTTTGTAGGTTACTTGTCCCAGCCTTCCGATCTTAGCTCGGTGAAACAAATTCTCGTCGCAAACTTTTTGTAAATACGGGCAATTTTCGGCCGTTTCGTGTTGTTTGACCAAGTACGTCACCTAAGCTCGTAGGGGGTAAGATGGGGCACGACGGCCGGGTCAAATGCCCCTGGGGCTTTTCTTGTTGGACAAAACGTTCGCTTTGGTGTGAAAGCTTTTGAACGCTGCAGCATTTGACACGGCATCGAATTTTCTTATAAGGCAAAAAGCAGGGTTATTTGCTAGTAACCTTTCTGGGGTGAACCAATGAGAAAGTCAGTAGTTTGAGGACGGTGCTTCCTTTTGTTACTGTGCATACGTTCTGCGCATCTCGGGACGTTCAGGTTTGTTAAGGAATTTGCCCTCCCCCCCCCCCCCCCCCCCCGAATACTGACAACAATATTTTTGCTCGGTTTATGACTATCTGGAAAAAAGCAAATCTTAGCAAGGGCTATCAGTATCCAAAAAGAAAACTGAGTGTAACCACACATTTTTCAGAGATTATAATTAAGCTTAAACTTGGAAGGAAATTGCCATACATTCTTTGTATTTTAACGCTTTTATAAAATTATGGTTGCTTAATTATCTCTGAAAAAGTGCGTGGTTACCCACATTTTTCATTTTGGATTCCAAGAAGCCTTGCTGAGATCTACTGTTTCTCCATAGTCATAGCCTTTGCAAAAATACATCTCTATTAGGAGCCACCGTCCTCGTGAATAACAGAGATTGCGTATTTCATAATTCAAGTGAAAATTATAATATCTTACAGTTTTGGACTTACCACCATCTAACCTCTCCAGTATAGCTTGCTTTGTGGAGCCTGAAGCTGGAAAACCTGGGCTTGATATAAAATATTCTGAGACAGGATCACTAGCCATGCCAGTAACACTGGATTGATTGATCATATTACTCAGGCCAACAGTATACACTAGCACGCCCGCCTCTTGCAAATCTTTCGAAGGCTTTGAAACGTCGTCATCTGATTTCCCAGCCAAAAGAACAACTAAGACTTGGGGAACACCTTTAATGCCATTTGCGTTAAAGAGTGCGCTGGCAATTTCTAGTCCTCGTCCGAATGTACACAGCCCTCTAGGCTGAGTGTGAGTTGATTTCACTACGCTTAGGTTTGTTGGGGAAGACGTCAAAGCTTGAATAATTTTCGCACCGTTAGATACTGCGATAATTGCAATTCGTGCTCTTTGGAGAGCCACCGGTACAGACTGGTGCAAGCTACTCACTAGATCTAGTTGTTGTAGAAAACTGTTGCTGGGATTATTTCGGCAACTGCTAACAATGAAGCCAATTTCCAGTTTTGAATCTGTTGAAAGAAAAATACATCAAATACGTCAAAGCTCCATATTTTAGGTGTGTGACAGCATAATTTTAACAGATCAGAAAAATGACAACACTTCTTGGGTGTAATAGTCAAGCGTTTCAAGGTTAATGAAGCCAGGGTGTAGTATAGTAAGAAATTACAGTTTAAAATTGCTCATAAAAGCTATTAGTATCTTACCTCCTGGCTGAGTACAGCGACGGGAACGAGTTTTTACAATCGAGACAACTGCGAAGACAAAATTGAGTAATGTCAGAAACTCGTAAGGACTTGAAACGTGTAACTCGCATATGTAGGTTTTGACTGATGCTCGTAATTATTCATTTTCGCAAGTACCATATTTGGAACATGAGGAGAAAGAGAACTGACCAATCAATTTCGTGAGCGACGTGACGTAATTTCACACCAACTTCGCCCGCTTGCTCAGAGAATGGCTGACAAACAGGGGGGAAAACAAGCCGACAAAGCTTTCAAACGTTGGAACGACATAGCAAAAAGAAATAATGGTTTCGAAGACCGAGCAGGAAATTTTTCAGGCAACAAAATTGGTAATTGAAACAACATCGAGCGAACCGCTGGGGTCAGAAGTAGACCAGACTGCGAAACCAAACCAAACTAGTCTAGCGTTGTGTTTACGATTTCTTTTACCGTGGCACTAGGGGGTGGCAGGGTGGCCGAGTGGTTAGGGTGTTGGACTTCGAGTCCGTGGGTCCCGGGTTCGAATCCCACTCTGAGCAGTTCATGGATTTGTTTCACGGCAGTCCCGAGTTATAAATCCTTCGGCTGCGCTTGTAAATAGCCAACTGGTTTGCCTCCCGCCAGTTGGGATTGGGATAGCTGGTCTGTCGTAAGGCAGCACCAAGGATAGCTAAGCGCGTTGACCACTATAATCATCAATTTACAATTTTTTTTACAAGAAATGTTCACAAAAGGTAGGTGTTACACGGAAAATTTTTGACACCAAAATATAAAGACATGATACAAAAATATTTAACACTGTAAAATTGAAGAGAACCGTTTAATAATAAGCTTATCTAAGTGTCACATGTCACACTTTTTCGGTTGTTCGCTACCAAACTCAAGCTAAATAATTTACTGTAACTGAATAAGAAAGGACGACATTTTTTTTCGGCTTTATAAGCTTACTACACAAAAAAACATCGTTTCACCTGCTGTTGATGTAGCTCTGAGTTCAAGCAGCTCCAAATGTTAAAATAAAGAGATTGTAATGCAAAATAAGTTGACTGTTTGATTCATTGTTGTTTTGACACATTCCGTCCGCGGCCTCTGAACCTGTAACCACTATAATGATTTGTGTTTGTTTCCACTCTCCATCTTCAATGCTGAAATCATACTGTAGCTTTAATCCACTTTGGACGACGAAAACAGCAATTTTTCAGGAAAGGTCAAACCTGTACCACATTTTAGAGCCAATATTTGGGAGACTTTTTCAAAAAATTATTCTCGGATGTTTTCGGAGCAGTTTCATTGATCCATTCAGCTTTGCAAAGAAACGCTGCAACGCGGTTTTGGCGCCTTATCCTTTCAGTCATGTGATGGATTATTTTCCCTTTTTTCCTTTCTCGTTTTTTTCTCGTTCTGTCTTGATTTTTACGGTAACTAGTGATTGAGTTTTGAATCAACTGCGCATTTGTATCGCTTATAAGTTCAATTTTCAAAGAAAGCGAAATGAACTGCAGCATCGTAGACTGAAGCGAGGGGTTTCCAAATATGGTAGTTTGAAAAATGAATATTCACGAGCATCGAGCGCGAGTTACACGTTTCAACTCCTTATGAGTTTCTGGTAATGTATAACAAATCATTAGTATATATTTCTAACTGAGAAATCATAATCATAATCATATCATAATAGCCATGCAGATGATTTCAAAATTTGTCCAGAATAAATGTGATAAGGAATGTAACAAAGTAAAATTTTTAAAAAGCTCAAATGTACGTAAGTTAAGGACAATGAGTTATTAATTCTAGCTATGCCAACAAACCCAACCTTTCTTTATTTTGTCCGTCATTTGTTGTGCAACCAAATTAGCTTCTGGGAAGGTTTCGCTGATGAGTACGTATTCGGAATGAGGTTCACTGGAAGCCTGGTTCACACTCTGTGGGCTATAACTAGAGGTAAGTCCCAAAGCAAACATCAAGACGCACGCCATTTTAAGTTCATTCAGGGCTGATTCGATGTCGTCATTAGGCTTCCCACTCATGATAGTAATCAATACTCGGGGAACATTTTGACGTGAATTTGGATCAATAATCCTTGTTTTAACGTCTCGAAGAGCATTTCCTGTCATGCTTGGACCAGGAAGGTATTGCACGCCATCCATAGCATCATCCATGCTCTGGTGATCGAAATGTCTTTTCAAGTTAAAGATGATTCGTGTTTCCCCAGCATAAACTGCCACTGCTACATGGTTTCCATTTTGTGAAACAGGGAAGTAGTAGTAGATTGATTTAACTATTTCTTTTATTTGTCCGAAGTCTTCTGGCTTGGTGTTTTCACTTCCCTCCACAAGGATTACTAAATCAATTTGAGCTATAGAAAAAAAATCATATGGGTAAATTATATTACGTTTACTTAGCTCATTTAATAAGAAAATATACTTTGAAACTTTCCTTTAACTTTGCACTAACAGATAGTGGCCAACCTTATGCCACTTTCGAAGTCCAAGCGTTATTAAGTTACGGACCTTGTAAACAAGCGTGGTAACGAGAACGTAGTTAAACAAAGCGTTTACTTAAAAAAAAAAAGATGGCTCTGTGCGTGCCGGCCGCTGCTAAAGTGCAACGTGTAATGACCATATGTGGGGTTTTATGGAGGACACCGAACATACGACGTTCAATTTTCTTTTCCTTATCTGGATGCGAATGCCTTCCTAACGAGTTCAGGTCCTGGATAGTTCGGCCACAAAAGACAAACTGCACAATTTGCAAAAGTCGCGAAGAAGTTTTCAATGAAGTTAATTTGTATTTTAGGAGACGTTTAATTCCTTGGCGTTGCGGTCGTGGCTGCTTATGGTACCTAACCACTGTGTTCCAGTTCTACCGTGGGTAGGGCAAGTCACTTTCGACAATAACCAGGTGAAAGCGGAGAGATATCAGTCTTCATTAAACTGGTCTAATCGCCATATGCCTACCAATTAGTTGCTTACCACTTTTTGTTTAAATAACATTACCTCCTGTTCCTTGTGAGGGCAGCGGCGTCTTAGGCATTTGCTTTCGATCTACTAAAAAGAAATAAATGACTTAACCATTTCGCTAATTTATTAGTTAAATGCCACTTTTAAATGGGAATTCTCTATGCTATGCCCGTAGACGACCTGCAGATTTGCACTTGATGTGTAAATGCCAAAAAAGCACGAGAATTTACACTCAAAATTGGAGACGAGGTTGAATTACACGTACTTTTGGCTAAGATGTCAACACTATTAACCCGATGTGTTGAATTCAACTGGTACGTTTTAGTGTTCAAAAATTTACTTGCAAAACAGCAGTTTATTTTTCCCGTGTATAACACAAGGATCCATCCTTCCCTCCCCCAGAAAAGGAGACCTTCGTTTTCCTTTTGCTCAACATTACTTAATTAAACAACTATCACTTTACCATACTCCACTTTAGCAATCTGCAACTTTTCAACGAGTTTCCGTGCTCCTCTTGGAAGATTATAGACACTATCCAGCACGATGTGTTTGTTAGGAGGGGTTGTTGCCATCTCAGCCAGTTCAATGACATCCACTCTGTTTCCAACGCCAAAACAAAATATCTCCACACCACTGTCCCTTAGTTGCCTAATGGCATCAGAGAATTCATCTCGCGATTTACCGCTGACTAATAATACCAGGACCTGCCTTACACCTTTTCGTGCACTCTTACTAAAAAGCGTTTCCTTGGCGACTGCGAGGGCCTGATCAACATTGAACTCTTGCAAAGGTCCTGGATATTCGACACTGCTCACTGCCATGTCAAGGATCTGCTTATCGAAGTATTTGTCAAAGCTGAAGATGATCTCAGGGTTACTGGAAATTATCCCAAGACCGACGTGTACATCTTCTGACGAAATGGGGAAAGCACTGCACATGTATTTTACAATATCCGTGTACTGTTTGAAGTCTGTTTCCAATACATTCTGTGAACCATCAACCATGAATCCAAGGTCAACCTGAACAGCTGTAATTAAATTCATTCAGGCTCAGGTTATAGCTTTATATTCGGTTAAAATGTTCAACGTTGGTCACATCAAAATTCTTAAGATTCTTAAGAGATGGTTTGCAAAAAACTGCTTAATATGCAAAATTCTTTGCTCTTAATTTCCAGACTAAACTAAAATGCTAAGAGTACAAGGTGAGTTATACCAAATTTCATAACAAGTCTAGAAGGCTTAGCAGTTGTGTTAGAATTTTTGGAATCATCGACAGTGTAGGAGCGGGGGGCTCTTGAGTTGTGTTGGTACCACTCTAAAGCCGGGGAGGGATGTTGATACCCACCTTTATTAATCCTCGACGCCAGATTCTCTCCAGCAGTTTCTTGATGAGATATACTAGCCATAATCACGTGATTCGTTGATGGGAAAGTCGCTATAACATCAAGTTGTTTTCTTTCCACTTTATTTCCCACTCCAACACAAAATATTGTGGTGTTTATCTCTTTTAACTCCGCTGATGGCTTCACCACGTCATCCACAGACTTTCCTCCGGTGACCAACACCAGGATTTTTGGAGTCTCGGGACGGGTTTTTCCTTGGAACAGCTGCCTTTTCACAGCTGCAAGACCCTGTCCAAGGACACTTGGCCCAGAAGACATCGGTACCTGACCAACCGCGGTGTCAAGGGCCTGTCTTGAGGTGTATTCGTCTAGGGAAACTGCTATTTGAGGGCGCCCTCCGTATGTCACAATTCCAACCCGCGTCTTGTCTTGGCTGATTATGAAAGGTGCATAGGTTGATTTAACAGAGTTCAACACGTTGACAAAGTTTTCAGGACTTAAATGGTCTGCGTTGACGTCCAGAAGAAACCCCAGCTCCATTTTAACATCTAGGGTAAAAAGCAAAACATAAGATCAGGTTGTTAATCTCAGCTTTTGATTTACTGGCCGAGCTAACTAACAGTAAAATGGTGATTGTGATTTGTTCTATTTCTATTGGCCAGCAGTGTACTCACGTTTTAATGCTGCTTTTTTTTTCTGTTGAATACAGTATTTTATACTAACGGGTCTGTCTATCTCCAGTCGTCAAAAGAATCGCGTTGAAGTTGTAATCCCGAGCTTTACATGTCATTTGGCTGCTACCCATGTACACTGGCTGATTGGCCAGCATAATTTCCTCGCTGGTTTTAAGATGCCAGCCAAGCTGCTTGCCCTTGCACCAACTGAGTCAGCGCTGTGGAAAGTGGCTGTAGTGAGCAAGATATTAGGACACTCATCCCATTTTTAGCCCATTAAGCTAATAAGCATGATAGTTTTTTTCATATATATATTTTTTATTTGAACCTATTTTACTTGAAAACAATAATAACAACAACAATAATAATAAACACAGCAAAACAAAAACACCAACCTGCTTGTCCTAACTGAGCTACAGGTTCTGTAATAACTAGAATTGAAAAAAACTTAGAAAGGTCAATCCCGTCTCTGTTATCACTAAAAAGACTCTTTCTTTTATTACAGAACATTTTAGAGTGCATAAAAACGAGGGAAGTTAATTAACTACTTTGTTTAGCGTGTATTGGGGGACGTTGTGTCGAGCTCAGACCAATACGGGCCGAGAGGCAATGTCAATATAGCAAAAAAAAATATTGTATTTCTTTTACAAATTTGGCGATAGCACATAGTACCTCAAGGGCATAAATAACATAGAAACATAATTTTCTGATGTTACTTTCCCGTGATTTCTACATCGTATTAAAAAGGTTCTTGCCTAACATAAAAGAGGTTAGTTTTTGGAAATAGCCCAAGACTGCTTATCAGCTAAATCTTAGTGTGGGTGATCAATCTTCTTTGTCCGCAGGCAAATAATAATAAACAAATTAAATCCTTTGTAACGCAACTTTTCACTGTGATCCAAATAGACTGCCCTACGTTTTATTTTAGTTCACCTTTCCTGATATTCTGTACCGTTGGACTCAACAGGTTTTCCAGGTCCTCTAGGTTAGTTACTGCCAAGTTGTTCTCTTCTGGAGCACTTACAATATCTCGGAGTTGGTTCACATCTACCTTGTTTCCGATTCCAATTCCGAAAATCGTGACACCGTTGTCTCTCAATGTACGGGAAGGAACCGTAGTGTCATCCTTTGATTTCCCTGCAGCAAGAATCACGAGTACTTGGTGTCCCCCTGGCCGGGCGCTAACATCGAAAACACTTTTCTTAGCTGTTATCAGTCCTTGGCCTAGAAAATTTCCATCAGAAATAGGACTGGTCGCGGTTAGGAGTTTGGAGTCAACATTTTGCTTGTCTTCATGTTCGATTAAGTCGAAGACTACATGAGGCTCTTTACCGTATATCACAAAACCAACGTGGGCAGCATCTTCACTAATAGGGAAGTTACTGTACAGTTTGCGTATAAATGTCTTTGCAGCTTGAAATCCAGCAATTTGCATGCTAGTTGATCCATCCAGTAGGAATACGAGGTCAAGCTTTGCATCTGTGAAGCAGTTGCAGCAAAATTAATGACCAAACTCAATATAATATATTTCCTGAAATATGTTTACATCCCTGTAGACCTGGTTATTCTGCTCGCAATAAGAGGTCTACCTCTGTTTCTATTCAGTGTCCTTTCACCTCAAAGGTACTAGTGCCCTCGTTATGTAGGTAGTTTGGAATTACATTTAACCCTACCTACAAAATAAGCGTGCTTTATTAAAGAAATGACCTAGTACAACCACGATGTGACCAAAGTGCATTTAATGTTCCTAGCCTGTGGCCCCTGTAGAAAGAAGTCTAGGTACCAACCTTTTTTTTTTATTTACAGTCAACGGAGCTTGTATAAGGTAAGTTGATTCCGTGAAGAGATTTAAAGAGATTTTGAACTCTTTACGATGCTTACTTTAACTTGTATCAGTTAAGTTGACACCAAACTGAATCATCTACTCCCCACTCACACAGCACAGCATTTTCTTTACAAACTAATCCCTTTGTAACTGATTAACAACATTTCTAGGACAGGGCTAAGAGATGAAGCACTCGACTAATGAAACGTATCAAAATTATCCTTATTAGAGAGGCTTGAAATGCCATCACTGCCTTTCATGATCATGTTCTTACCTTCGACAGGCACTAACGGTGGTCCTCTTGGTGGCTCTCTGATGGGACGTGTGGCCTTAAAAAGCTTTTCAGTTGTTGGCCTAGTTGGCCGAATGGTTGTGACAGCATTAACTGGCTCCCGACGGCTTGTTCCGGTGACAGGTCTGGTCGGTGAAATCATTGAAGATGGTGTTTGTGAAATTTCTGTAGCAGTTGATGTGGAGGGAGTCGATGTGGCAGCAGGGCGAAACTGACCTGACTGAGTTGCACCCGGTGCAACACCTGTTGATGGTTGTTGTCCGGTTTGGCCGACTGATTGTCCGGATTGACTTACATTACGTTGGAATCTCCCAGACTGAAACCGTGGCTTAGAGGGATCTTGCGGCGGGATAAAAGATGTTCTCGCTAAAATATAAATTTGTCCTTAGTAAAAATTTTCCCTAGTAGTTTAACAAAAGAAACATTAATAACAGCAATAAAACCAATAACCTAAATATTTAATGTATGTGAATATACATGCATGTTGCATGTTGCATGTTTTGTCTTCAAAAATATGGTAAAATTATTATTACAACCTCGTGGAATAATGTTAGAAGACAAGTTGGCAGACTTGAGATGAACGGTTTCTAAAATCTTAGAAAACATTCAATTTTTTTCTAATGCATTCGACAACTATTGCTCTAAACTGACTATATCGTACCTTCCTCAACTTTATCCACAAGCTTTTGAGTGAGTGATGCAAGTTCCGGATAAGTAGCCACTGTCAAAACAGTATCCGCTCTTGGCTCAGAAGCTATCGCATCCATCTGCGTCCGTTCATATTGATTTCCAACACCTACACAGAATACTTTTACTGTATTCGCCTTGAGCATTTCAGCCCCAGAGAAAACATCGTCAGTAGAGGTACTTCCCATTATCATCACAAGAATTCTTAGGTAAGAATCGTGGTGTTTGCTGTTAAAGAGGTGAGTTTTTACGGACTTCAGAGCTTCGCCAACTTCTACATTTGTCCCACCAGGAAACGCTGCACTATCTATGGCATTGTTTATTTCAGTAGTATCCATATACTTGTTGTCAAAGTCAAAAATTAGCCTGGGTGTTTCCCCAAACACCACAAGTCCCACGTGCAGGCTACCAAACCGAGTCCAAAACGCGCTATAAATGTTTTTCATCAAGTCAAGTGACATTCGATAGTTTGTCTCTCCTACAGTACCAGATCCATCAATTAAGAATCCGAGGTCGATCTTAGCCTCTGAAAGAAAACGTTAACGTTCTATAAACATTAGAGAGATTAAGCACCACGTTTACGGCAGACGACAAACGTCAACCTGCCGTTTCCATTCCGCCGTTTTAAAGTGAAACATTTCTTCTTAAGCTAGGCGTAAACTCCTTAGAAGCCGAGATACACAAAAAAGCAGCTTTCTAACTGTCATGTTAAATATTAATTACCGGTTGAATGTGGTTGCCACGGGATGTTTTGACGTAACTACATAATTTGAGCGCCTTTTTTATTATAAAAGAGTTGACATCCTCTGCGAAGGTGACAGCCAAACATCAGCTCGATTTCTCGTACTTTTTTCTTCCTTTTTGTGCAAACGCTGACAGTTAACGGCTTAGTTTACGTAGAAAAATGAATAAAACATCACTGGACTTAAACACAGGTTGATAATTGTGGCAGAACGATTCAATAAATACTCACGTTCTTAGCAAACGCGAAAAGAGGCCTCTGCGTTCAAAACGGCAAAAGACAGACGGCAAATGTGAAAAATGGCGGGAGACTCATGGTCGCGTGGTATTTTTGCCGTTTGCGTTTGCCGTAAACGTGATGCTTAATCTCTCTAATTTATGCAGTAAAACAATATAGGAATACAAAACGGTAAGTAACATCGTTTAAATTACACAGCGTTACCAAACAAGTATTTTTCTTACCAACAATTCCTCCTTGTGATAACAGGCTTTGTGAGGGCGCTTGTGTGGGCTTTCCAGTAGATTCACTAAGGACTTAAAAAAAATTTACGCCAACAAATTATTTTCAGGCAAATCTCAACTAAAATATATGTGAGAAACACAGATTTCAAAAAGGAAGGGGGGGAGGGGAGGTATCGGGGGTGTCTTCGACAAAAGATGACATAGGTATCACGTATTTCGTTCGTGTTAACAATACGAGCCCTATTTTTACTAGCTTGTGAAAGCCTTATTAGTGAAGGAAAGGGTGCAAAACAGTGATCCTATTCTTTTTTAATGGGGCTGTTACAGTGTAAGTCGATCCTTCCGAAACCTAGTTGGTTATGGACCAACAAAAGTAATACTTCACAGCCCCAAGCAATCAGCTGAACTAATTGCTGGTCATAAAAGCCGTTTTCGGTCGTTATGGCTGCTCAACTGTTTCTCAACTGGTTGCTCAACTGTTGCTCAACAGTTTTAACCACCACTAAACTCGGCTGAAACAAATGAGCAAATGTTTAATGGGTACACTTTTGTGCAAAATGACGTAATAATTTCGTCAAAATTTCGTCATGTTCTGAAACAGCGGCCATCTTGAACAGACCATGTTGGATATTTTGTTTTTCCAAAACCTCCGAAAAGCACCAACATTGACCAAATTTGAGGAAATCCAAATTTCGTCAAATTTGACGAACAATGAAATGTCGCACCGAATTGGTCCCAGATAAGTTTTGGGAAAAGTCAATCAGTGACTTTGTGGAAAGCCGCGCGGGTAGACCCCCCAGCTCTGAATGGCGTTAAATTATGACAAATGCAGAGGCTTAAGATATTTACCGGCCGATATCTGTGATACTAGAAGAGGCACTGCATTCCTCAGTGCGTCAAATTCTGTCGTGATAACATAACTATCGGAAGGCGAACTTGCCATTGTCTCTAGCTGTGACTGATCGTATCGTCCACCAACTCCAACGCAGAATATCCTTACTCCACTAGCCCTCAGCTCTTCCGCAGAGGATTCTACCTCATCTCGCGAATTACTTCCAGTGATTACTACTAAAACGTGAGGCACATTTTGCCGACCACTGTGAGGAAATAGCTTTGCCATTGCTGTATCAAGCGCATTTCCCCTATGTGATTCAGTCCCGGGATAGGAGACTGAATCTATTGCAGTTTCGATTGTAGGCTGATCCAACACAGTGTCGAAATTAAAATTCAGACGTGATTTTTCTCCGTACGTTATCAGTCCTGCGTGTACACCATCAATAGAAACTGGAAATGATCGTAAAACCTCCTTCACAAATTCCAAACATTTCCTAAAATTGCCTGAGCCTTGTTCATCTATCACCTTGGATCCATCCACGACAAAGCCAAGGTCAAAGGCAGGGCTATTGCCTATAGAGATAAAATAGTTTAGTGATGCATTAGTAAACGTAAGTGGCCAATATTAGTTTAATTGTTATCGATGTAAACCTGCCCACAGATCAGGCGATTTTGTGGCACTGGGAGGAAGGTTATACCATTGATCGGGAGAAAACGCCAATTAATAGGCGTTTGAACGTGGATGTGTCAAGCAATTTTGCAGTTTCTGTCCGAAATTGCCTCACATCCGCGCTTAAATACATTGTAATGCAAATAAGAAATGTTTTGCTGTGAAAAGGGCTATTAAAATCAACATAAAATCAACATTACTATTGTCCCAGGGCGACAAAATCACCTGGTCTGTGGGCAGGTTTACATCGATAACACAATTAAACTAACTTTATTTAACAATTCCTGCGACTGAGGCCAAGTCCATGTAAGAGAGGATATGTCCATGTTATTGCATTTGTTGTTGTTGTTTTTACGAAAATTGTCAATTTCTCTACCCCATTAGTATTTTAAGGAGGCTCGAAAGAGTTTTAAGCAGCAGCACACGCGCATAGCCTACACACGACGTGGCTAGAATGCACACGTCAACTGAGTGAAGCCAAATTTCTATTGAAAGTCGCGCGCAAAATACTGGAAGTGAAAATGCAGAGTAAGTTCGCTCGAACCGGAAATAAAACGTGCATGAAACATTTGTTTTCATCTCGAAATTTTTCTCAGTGACCCATCCTGACTTTTTGCTTACATGTAACATTGTGCCAATTTAAATGGAAACGTTTGGAGAAAAGTTGTTCAGTGGAATTTTTTGTAATTCAGAAAACGACTTTTTCGATGTAACTTGAGTCTACTAAATACCTTTTTGCCAGCTCGCCAGAGAAGTTAAAGAATTTAGGGAGCTTTCTAAAAGTGCAGTTAAAAGGGTACGTCACCGACTTGGTTTTTCAGATAATTGGCAAAAACTGGAATTTGGAGGTTCTTTTGTAGACCTTAAGTGTTGCCATAGTAACGGCTATGACGTCACAACCACCCTTAAAGTATTGCCCGACAAAAGAGGTGTTAAGATATTTATTGTTTGCTTACATGAACAGAAATACTTCTTTGTAATCTTTCCTCTTTTCAAAAGGATTATAACAATTAAAAACCCTTTCGAGCCACCTTCAGGGCGTTTTCTACTGTGTACGTTTGGGGCTTAAAAACCTTTCAAATAATGCGTTTTCCTTCCCAGGCTCTCCTCTGATGTTTTCATTGTTCAGTACGACGCATGCCCAAACAGCACCAGCGACGGTAGGTGTCTTCTCGAAGTTTATTAGTTTCGTCGTCAATTAGTCATACATAATCCTGTTCATGTGTTCAGCATTTAAGAAAACCTCTGCGACAGACATTTTTAGAGTTAGCGTTTTCGGAATACTCCGTTTTCCACCCGCCGTTTTTATAGTGTGTAAGATCGCTAAATACGATCCCAATGCTATCCCCTATGCCATCCGTGCGTTTTCAATCGTAGACTGATTAGCATGGATGGGTTCTAACTAAAACTAATAGAGAAGTTCTCAGTTGACTATCGAAAATCACAACCAAATTGGCCAATCAGAATCAATTATACAAATACATTCAATGGCTCTAGGCTCTAATAGTCATGGCTCTATTGATTACCGTTTGAATCTCTTTTCTCGCTGTACTCTCCACCCTGTTTTGGTGTTTTGTCTTCTGTTCGTGATTTCAACAGTTGTACAAGTCCATGGATGTCATCTGTGAGCCTTTCTATAAAGGGCTTGTCTGTTGTTTTCGAGATAACATTTCTCAAGTCTACTTTCTTTTCACCTCGTTGCCTGTTACTTGAGAATTTGTAAAATGCTAAATCTCTGAAATGTCTTGTCCGTATAGGAAACTGATATCCGGAGACAATTTCAGGACGTGTTTCTGTGTTTCCAAGATGATGATTCCTATCAGCTTAAAAACAACAGCCATAGCAAAATGAGAGCTGCTGTATAGCTATTAATTGATACCATATCCCGTTCTCCAAAAGAAGCAGTAATAACAATGAAATAAGCTAAGATAAACGTGCTAATGTCTCTGTTCTTTTACTAAAAGCTAAAGCCAAATTATTATTTCAAACATAAGCTTGTCTACATATATTTTCTTCCTGTCAGAAATGGTTTATTGTTTTGGTATTGCTGTTATGTCCCGGATTTTAATAACTCTAAGTGGTTTTATGTAGTCAAAAAAAGTTTGCACTCTAGAGAGTGGAAGAGTTAAACGATACTGAAAAGAAATTCCCGATATGTTTTTCCCGATCGACACTGAAATGAGATTCCGATATCGTTTTCCCGATATGGTTTTCCGATACGGTTTTCTGTTATTTTGGCTGAAGATTCAGTATCGGATTTCAAATGAATAGGTATTCCTTTTCACCGGCTTGTGAGACTGCAATTAAATACATTTAAATGAGGTGAGACTGAATTAAGTGCCTTTTTTCAATAATATTATTTTTGGATATTGTTGCAATTTTTGTTGAAATTAGAGACAAGTTTATTGCTCAAACGAATCGGTCATACCAGTTGATAATATTGTCAAATAACACCTTCATAGCAGTAAATAGAGTAGCATTTAAATTGTTTGTTTATATCAGATTTAAATGGACAGTTTAGAAAATAAGTGCAGCCTTTACGTTAAACCTTTCCGTGCGAACTCAACTTCATGCTAGCATAATACTGACCTTTTAAACTGCTTTCCTGTGACAGTTGTGCAAATATAATTAAGGTCAAGTGGATCCTTAAAACTGCTACCAAGCCGAAACCTACAGGGAATGAACATAAAAGTTCAGGCTGTAAATTGACTCTGACAAAACAGGAATTCCTATCAAATAACCCAATGTACCTTTGCACATTTTGTCTTATACTCCAAATTTTCGACGTCATTTTGTGCTGTAATGAAAGACTGAGAACGCTGATTTTCTTGTTAACATTGTTGCCACCCTCTTTTCTGGTATCGCTACTTTTGTTTAGCAGACCAGAATAAGCATAAATAGGACACCTGATACTGCTTTTTATTGCAAAATAATAGTCAACCAGACGCGGGCATACACTTTGGACCAATAAGAAGACGTAACGGATGTTGACAACTTTTTATACAAGTTATTTTATGGAGTACAGTCTTTTCAAAATTACAACACTTCGTGTGCTTCTTTAAATATCTTATCATTACATAGGTCTTACGAGAACAACCTCTAGATTATATTCAGTAATATAAAGCCGATATCGCCAACTGGTGCTCAGCGTTAGATGACGCTCCGTATACGCTTCGACAACTTTCGGTTCTTCGGAAATGTTCGTAAACCATCGGGTAGCCTGCTCAGTTAGGCAAGTAAGTGACATAGTCCATATTTTTATCATACGTTGGAGTCTAGCTTGTTTAAATCATTCTATAGCCTCTGAGAGAAAAAAAAATAATGTCCTAACCATTACAAGTATCCAGCAGTATCGGTACAACTTTCCGCTGAACAAATGGCTTATTGCTCTCCAAATTCGTGTACGAGTAAAATACTTGAGACATATATTAGGGAAAGTTTGACCAAACAGCAAGGTCGGACAGATTTTGAAAAAGCAAATCCATTTTATCTTTATTTGCTTCTTTTAAACTTTCGTCAAACAATGTCCCCTGATGTTCACTCCTCGTTTGAAACACTACGGCAAATCGCACATTTTCCAATAATGACGTCCATGTAACATCTAATGGCAATCAATATTTTTATGACCTTTATATGCCAAGAACGCTAAGGAGGTTGTTTTGGAAACTACGACAGGTTTTCGCAGATACAAGTTAGGTGCCCCGACAGGCTACCAATAAAGATGATAGCAAAGTGCAGGTTTGCACAGAGAAATCAAAACATCATGTTGCGCAAACCATGAAATATTTCAACAAAACGACTGGTCGCTCTTTTTTGCGCCTTTGTTCGCAAATTCCCTAAACCAAAACTTCAACAATAGTGAGCTACAAAAAAGAAGAGGAAGAGAAATATGTTATTATCCCCAATTAATCGGAGATAGTTCCTTTGCATCTTTATCTTTATTGACTTTGGTTTTCCCGTCTACCATGTCTCTTCAGAAGAGGATATCAGTCAGCCGATGGTTTAGTTTCTTATTGTCTTTGACTACTTGGATTGCTGTTTTGTCGTCAGGTTAGTTTTCTACTAATTTCCCAAGAGAATTCAGCTGCTACTTTCTTAAAGTGAATAGTGTCAATTGGTCAGTGAAATGTAGTGTAGAATAATACTTGACTCATGTACGCTAAATAACATCGACATTTATGGGAAAATTAGATTGAATGTGATGTCGGCGAAATAAAAATACATAAATATCGTACAACTATGACGATATTTTTTACCATTAACGAACTATTAAAACGTAAACATGTCTTGTGTTGTAAGGTTACGTTAAGTGTAGTTATGCAGATGAAAAGCTTTTCAGCAGTAAGAAACTTTGGCGTTTCTTTTAATTATTATTATTATTATTATTTCT
Source organism: Siderastrea siderea (assembly GCA_964030785.1). NCBI lineage: Eukaryota > Metazoa > Cnidaria > Anthozoa > Scleractinia > Rhizangiidae > Siderastrea > Siderastrea siderea. Next base: position 61,127,246 of record OZ034967.1, read on the forward strand.
AAAATGAAATTTGGCATTTTATCCAATTTTGAGCTTTTACACTCTTGGGAGCGACCGGATCAATAAACCTCCTTGGCCCGGCTTAAGTTATTACGCTGTGGTCATGACAATTACCAACAAAGTTGCTGATTCTTTTTGTCTTGACTATCGTGTGTATTTTACTTCGTTCACAGTTAATTTTATTGCTAAACAATACTTACGAGAACTGTACAACTCAGCTGTTTCTGGGAAGTCAAAAGAAAAATTCGCTGTTTCTATATTTAACAATTATTCTACGAGGGCGCGCTGGATATCGAATGATAGATAACCAACGAGGCGCGTAGCGCCGAGTTGGTTATAATCATTTGATATCCAGCAAGCCCGAGTAGAATAATTGTTTTATTAAAAACTTAACCACTATTAAAAAAAAATCAAGAAAGAACGGGAAAAATGAGAAAAGAAATTTAAGCGGAACAAGAATCGATCACATGACTGAACGAAAAAGGCGCCAAAACCTTGCGAAGTGTTGCAGCGTTTCATTGCAAAGCTGAATGAATCAATGAAAACTGCTCGAAAGTGAACAAAGTAGCACACGTTTTGGAAAAAAATCTTCAAATTATTGGCTCTGAAATATGGTACATGTTTGATTTTTCCTGAACATTGTTGTAATCATCGTTCAAAGCGGATTGAAGCTGTACAATTTCACCATATAGCTGCTGGAGTTGAAACTGGACAAGTTTGTAATCTGTTCGCACAACGGAGCCGTCATGTGCGTGTTTGATCGAACTGAAGACAGAACAAATTTGAACAGTTGAACTTGAAGAGGTATTTTCTATGCAGCTCAGAAGCAAGATTACTGTAGCGAGGAACATTAGAATTCGCCATCATAGTTTGTTAAACGCAAAGCGCAAAATGCAGTTGTTCTCGGTTTAGAGGTTGCGGACGGAATGGTAAAAACAACATTCAAACAACTGGAAAAGCGATTCAACTCCGTTTACATGGCATCCAATTTCTGTCTGAGCATTTGGACCTGTTGGAACACAGAGCTACAACAAGTGGAGGTAAACCAGTGTCCTGATTTTGCATGTTAAAGCCGAAAAACAATCTCGCCCTTCCTTCCTTCTTGGTAGTTTGCAGCTGTATTTTTTTTAGCACTTGTTTGGACTGCTTCATGATTTTCGCACCGACTCGCCATGAATGTGTGATACTTTTTATTAAATGCTCCAGCCCCATTTCATTGTGTTTTATTTTATGTCTTGTCTTGATATTTTGAAGTGGAAATCCTTTCTGATAATACCTACCGTTTGTTCAATTTCAATGATCGACGTGACGATCGATGAAAGAAATTAATTGTAAACACAACGCTTAATGCTTAAATTTCTATTTCTGCACAGTTTCTTCAAACAATTTTCACTTGTGTTAGACGACGCTGTTAGTGATGCTTTTTGGTGACGATGTTGGAATTTCTGCTTAATTTAAATTCGCTGCCAAGTGATTTTTCTCGTCCATTTTTCTCGTCGGGTTGCTCGCGAGGAAAAAACTTTCAGCTCACTTTGTTGTTGAGTGTTCATTGACCATATTTGTCGCAGCAGGTATATGAGCTGATAGCCTAGCTCCGTTCAGCCAATCAAAATGCTAGAAATCCAATATACCTAGTCCAGTTTTTAATAAACCTTAATATCAAGCGCTCATAGTGACTGAACAACTATTACCCGTAACAGTACCAGCCGACCCTTGACAACATAACGTTTGAATTTGAAGAATACTGTTCAAAATTGCCCCCTGGTTTATTTTATTATTAACAAAAATGAAAAAAAAAAAAGAATGAAATAAAATGGTAATACCCTAAGAAGAATAAAAATTATGAAAAGCAGAAAACAGTGCTTGTTTATCCTAGCCCAAAAATACATTCAATTATTTTAACTAAAACGTGCGGTTTCCACACGATCACTGCAGCCACTATAGAAATAAGTACACCGTCGTAGACGTTAAAAGAAGGTTTTTAGGGTTGAGTTATCCATGATCGTTTTACATTATACAAGCCAGAGGTTTCAGAAAATGTATATAAATTTTGCTCTTTTAGGCTCAGAAATCAATGGAACGCAGGAAGTGACCACCTTAATGGGTAAGAGGGTAATCTTCGGTTGAATTTAACATCTTAATGTAGAAGGAAACTAAGGCGGACTATTCTCAATATCATTATTCATCAGATTAATGTCCCTGTATTCTCCATGTATTTTTCTTCATATCTTAAAGATCCTTTCAGAGAACGATCAAATATTTAACCTAAAATCATTTGAAAGCAAATTAAACAAGCCGATATTCGCCTATCACTTCATTAACATATTTCTTCACTGTTTCCCATAATAAGATGAACTTTTTGACGATAACCGCGCCTGTAGCACACCAACCATGGAGCTTGGATTCCTAGTGCCAGGAAGCTACAATGAACCTTCAGAGGAAAGGGAAGAAACTTTTAGAAACGCACTAGACTTTGTAAAGAAGATGGCTCGACATATTAAGATTTCTGACTCAGGGACACACGTTGGTCTTGTTGTTTACGGCAAAAAGCCTTCTATGGCTTTTGACTTCAACGAGCACTTTGATATGCCCAGTTTATGTCAAGCCATCGAAGAAGTGAGGACACCTATCGATGGAAGCAACGTTGGGAAGGCACTATTGTTTACCAAGGAGCAATTATATGACAAAAGCGCCAGGCCAGGGACCTCTAAAGCATTGATTGTGCTACTATCCAAAAAATCCGAAGACATGATAAATCATGGAGTAGAATCTCTAAAAAAGGCAGGAGTGAAAATTTACACTGTGGGTATTGAAGGCGAAAGTGATTCTTTGGAAATGAGTGACATGGCATCGGATGTGCGGAATACATTTGTATTAGACCATAACCACATGGAGTCTTTGGTAACGAACCTGGTTTCTAAACTATGCGAAGGTTAGCAAGCGTTTTATTTTTATTTTTTATTACGTTTTTTTGGTATAACGTTGTTCTAATGCAAGCACAACTGCGGGTAGCTTCCATCTATTACGCCTTTCTTCCGCAGCTCACATATATGGCGTTTCATATATCCTCTCATTTATTCAATGTATACTGCATGCAGCGGTTTCCAATTGAGTGTCGAAAGGCATTTGGGTATTATTTGGCTGTTCTTAACTGCGCTTTGTAATTAGTTTAAAATATCGCGCTAATTTCTTTATACTTACTACAACTAAAACCAAAACCAAGTGTACGCGAGTACGTGTATGTTTCGACTTCTGATTGGATTGTTGTTGTTTATGTATGTTGCAGTGGTCAGAGTAACTTTCCTTCGTCAGTTAGCTTTTACAACACTCAGTTGAAAAACTGTTCTGACGGTTGATTACAGTAGAAACTACTGTAATACAAATTGCAGCTGGTTTTGTTTCATAACGTTTTCTTTTACTTTTCATTAGATTCAAATATTGCAAGTAACGCTGAAGGTAAGCAGAGTGCACAACTTCGTTTCGTCAATTTCTACCCATATAGAATGCTCTCGAATTAGCTGCGTAGCAGTTTAAGATGAACAAGATCATGACATCGTGTAATATTTGTTACTTGGCTTCGGCTCGGGTACACAATTTCCATCTATCTTTTGTATTAGGTTATGTAAGCAAGTGCGCTATTTTGATCTCTTAAATCGGGGGGGGGGGGGGGGGGAATGAAACGGTTTATCCACGGCACACTTACGACTTTATAAAAGCTATTTCAACCTAAAATGCCAAGTTAGCCTTAGAGCTAATTCCACATTGAAGCTATTTGGTCATAATTTGGGGTAAGACAGCCAATCACAAATAGTACGTCCCATAGTGGGCTCATGTTAGCCCGATACATGTAGTACCACTTAGCCCCAATATTAAGACAGCCAAATTAGCTCCCAAAATAATACACCCCCACTGTTTGGGCAAGAACCTGTTGAATTTAAAGCGTAGTTAAATTATTGGATAGAAGTATCCGTTTCCTCTGGGTGTGATTTCTCCTCAACAGAAAAATGTATTTCTTATCGGGAGCGAGAAAGGTATTTTTTGTGTCGTTGATTTTGTTTTTATTTTCCCATCTGCAAATTTCTTTTCTAAACAGCACCAGAAGAGTTCAACGCATCCGACGAGTTGGACGCTAAAAGTAAGCATTTAATAATGTGAAAGTAAAAGGGTTTACTTATTGTGTGTAGTCGTTACACATTTTCAACTTGTTTCTGCTTTTTCTGCTTAAAAATCCTGGACGAGTTTATTTATTCTATAAAATTCCTTCTGAAATCCAGTCCGTGCGTAAATTTTTCCCTTCCTTCCTTCCTTCCTTCCTTCCTTCCTTCCTTCCTTCCTTCCTTCCTTCCTTCCTTCCCTCCCTCCCTCCCCCCCTCCCTCCCTCCTTCCTTCCTTCCTTCCTTCCTTCCTTCCGTCATTTCGTTCTTTCGTTCGTTCGTTTCTTTCTTCCCTCCTTCCTTCTTTCCTTCGTCTGCTCGTTCGCTCCTTTATTTATATATTTATTTATTTATTTATTTAACCCTGACATTGACAAGTTTTATTTATTTAACCTAAACAAGTTCAACCCCCAAACTCTACATCCAACCCGTAAAGAAATCTACACTTGTTTTGTTAATAAAAAATGACGATCGTTCACATATCTACAAAACATTGATAATGAGCAATTTCTTGTAAAGTTAATTTTAAGATACCTGGAGTAATTTACTTGTCTTTCGTATTAGTGAATCCTGGAGAAGAGCCAGGGCCTGCAGCCAATGTCATAATGTCCCCTGGTAAGAGTCACTCTTCCGTTATTTGTCAAAATATCGCAAAAACATATTTTAATAGTCAAACACATCTACATAATGCATTGTGGCATAAACCAACCTCTTTATCTCCACAGGGATGAAGTTACCCAACAAACCAGTAGGAATTATAAAAGAAGGTTAGTTATCTTAAGCATAATTATAGAGCCGGCCTGTTTGTAGATAAACAATACAAATCATGAAGTGATGGATGAGCATAAAACTTAATTCTATTCCTCTGCAGTAAAGAGGTTAGAGACCAAATGTCTCTGAGGATTCCAACAAAGTCTATTGCCTCGCAGGTCCACGAACAAACAAGGTGGATCTGGTGTTTCTCGTTGAAAGTACTGGGACAATGGGTGTTGGTAACTGGAAGAAGACGATTTCCTTCATGAAATACGTCGCTAATGCATTCGACGTCTCAAGCGTTGGAACTAGGGTTGGACTAGTCATCGAAGGGCGCACCTTTTACGCTGTAGTTGACTTCAACAGAATGGTTAAGAAGCCACTCCTGATGGCTGTCATGGGATTGATACCTCTTCCTTTTGGGGATCTGAAAATTGGCAAACGGCTAAAAGATGTCAAAGATCTCGTGCTTAATCCCAGTGGGCGACCTAACATCCCGCATGTTGTGATCGTTTTGACTGACGGGAAATCTGTCGATGACGTAACGGCACCCGCCAAAGCACTACAGGATAGCGGTGTAGAGATATTCGCTGTTGGTTTGGGAGACAGCGTTTCACTTGGTGAACTGGAAAAAATCGCAAGTTTCCCAAGTGCCAAATATGTACTTCATGGAGGTTTTAAGGATGTTATAAAACTAGCAAGCAAAGTTGTCGCACAAGTTTACGAGAATCACTTTTGTGGCGGCCTAAACACTTTGTTGAGAAATCTGTTGCTAAGGAAAGCAGCAAGAAAAAAAGAAAATTAGTGATAAAATTAAATTGCAGGCATAGGATTGCATAAAATTAACGCTAATTTCACTTTTATCTTCTTTTTCTAATCCAGTCTATAGTTAATATATTTATTGACTGTATCCATAAATTCAAGGAGAAAAAAAACTGAGTTTCCAATGAAAGCAGAACAAATCGCCTTCAGCACACCAGCCAGATTATCTAACCGCTAAGCTTTTGACAGGGAGACAGTTGGAAGCTAGACCATTTTAATAGGCTCATTTGTGAAATAATCCTTAATACTCCAAGGATTAGTAATTTCGAAGCAAACAAATATGGCGTAGCTCGCCACCTCACTCCCTTTGAGCTCATTGTGCGAAAATCCATAAGGTTCTGACTCGCTTAGAGACTAGAAGTTTCTTCTTTGAAGGCTCATGCTTGTGACAAACTGAATATGCTTACTAATTTAATTTGCTTGTGTTATAAACCTTGTCCGCGATGCCTTGTCTTTCTATAAAAAGATAGATTTTCAGAGAGATTGTTTTCAAACGTCAGCATACGTAAATGAATGAGCAGTTGAACCGATATCAGTTTTTCAGTTTTATCCAGCCTACGTTTCCAAGGCTTGCAAGGAGTAAGAGAATTCGGTACACATGCATGACATGGTTCATAATTAGGCAATGGTTGTGAAGCCAGAAAAACTACTTCTTGAATATGCTGGATATCACATCTTTCTTGAAAAAGTATTCATTTATTTATTTTTTATTAGCGTTACTGGCCTTGACTATGTCCTAACCACAATTCGTATTTAAGAGCAAATAACTCACGGAAACACTGTAGTGTCTTATCATAAAACTGAATAAACATTTTAAATGGTTGTCAAAAGTTCTAAAATTGATTGCATTACTTCTGGTAGCACCTTTGTTAACACTAAAAACTCTTTTGTCTTAATGTGCAATGAACGTCGTTTTGAAAACGCCCAATTTTTTCTTATAGTCAGAAGAAAAGCCTGTTTAACCCTTGTGAAACCACGTCCTAACTAAAATACAAGAATTGTACACGTATACTAGTCGAGAACTAGTAAATATTGAGATGCAAGGTAACAGCCAATTAATGAGACGAATAAAACAAATGGGAATGCCATAATTACATAATAAAGTAAAATAAAATAGAATAAAATAAAACGAATAAAAATTATGTAGAAGTAAAACAATCCAAGCGTCATATCTTGTATTACAGCTCATTACCAATCAAACAAGCATCTTGATACTGGTGACCTAGGAACACAGATGGGGAACAATACCTCCAGCGATGACGACACGTTTGAAGATGCTGTGAATGACACGTCCTCCACCCATGCCGACGTATTTGATATGCCCTCTGGAACAAAAGACATGGATGACAAGACAACAGAAATGACCAGTGTAGATGACTCGACTACTGGAAAAGGAACATCAACTAGTGAAGAAAATGCATCTGGTGAGGCTGAAGGCTCCAGTTCCAAGGAGGTAGACGAATCCAGTGACAGCATGAAGGCAGCAACTCCCAAAAGTAATTTACTTTTTTTTTCATTGTCTTGAAGTTATGTATATAATTGAACTGGTCTTCCGTAGCCAAAGACACTTTAATTGTATTTAACCCTCTTCAGACCCAGGAAAGGGGGGGGGGGGCATTCTGGGCACACGGACTTTGGACGTTTATAATTTTTAAAAAAGAATTCAAACTTGGTGACTTTTCCTACAATTTATCTGGGAAAAGTGGTATAGCATATCCTTGTCGATCACGTTTGATCTTATTAGGGCGAGCGGTTTTCTCAGAATTTTAAATTTTCCTCTTAATGGAAAAATTATAAATTTTTTGACGTAAATTTTAAATTTTTAGATAATTTTTCGTGTTAATTTATAGCTTTTGATCACTTCTTGATCAATTTTGACGTATTTTGAAGATTTTGAAAAAAATCAAGAAATCCAAGATGGCCGCCGTTTGAGAACATGACGTTATTCTTACACCACATGACGTCCTCAGCTGATGTTGCGGACCAGCAGGGGAACGTTTTTGGACGTACTATCTGTCCTCTAAGTTTCGTTGTCATAGCTTTAATATTGTCAGCAAATACAAATGACCTTGCTTGTTTTCTCCACGCCAATGTAATTGCCTCTGCCTGTAAAAAAACCTACTGAGACTGACTTTACACAAAACTAGGCCATTATTTTCGGCTTTCCCTTGATTTTAATATGTCCATAGCCTAGTAACCTGTTAACCTGGCCCTTTTAAGGATCTTGTTATTTCCGAAAGATCAATGAGTTTCGTGTATCCAGTATGGCTGGTCTTAGGATTGTTCAGTGGGAGAAAGTAAACTATCGAGTATGGCACTTGGCATTAAATTAGTGATTAAATAGGTAGATATTAACTCTTGTGTATTTGGTTATTTTTCCATTTTAGACAGCACGCATTTTAGACAAGATGTACGGCTAACGGATTTTGCGAATAAGAGTTAGTTTTTTCGTTTTGTTTTTGTTTTCTGTTTTGTTTTTCTTTTGTTTTCTGTTTTTAAGAACAACTAACAGTAACTTAACTACTATCCACCGACACTAAAAAAGGACCAACATACTATCATTTGAACCTCACCCCTGGTCAACCTTTGGTCACCTACATATTAACATGAAACTGTTTAACAGCATATCTCATGTATTTTTGCATCTTCTAGCACGTTTAAACTGCATTCGGGATCAAATTAGGCATGTAGTGTTCACACGCTGTGACAGTCTAACAGTCTCTATCAGCCTTCGATTTATGAAGCTAAGGCTTATTTGAATGAACATGCAGAGCCATTGTTACACTATTGACAAACAACATCATGTTTGTTTTCTGTTATCCGTTGCTCTGGTATACGTGCAAAATATTGCTTTTCTTTGAGATCCAAACACATTTAGTTAAATATAGATACCCCCTTTAAGTCTATTGATCGATTATAATTATTTTTGTTTTTGTAGTTTGTTCTGCTAAGGCGGATATTGGAATATTGATTGATGGATCATCTACAGTAAAACAAGACAAGTTTGCTAAGTTGTTGGATTTCACCAAGAGCTTAGCAAGGTCCTTTTCAGTCTCCAAAGATCATACCCACATAGCAGTGGCGACTGCTTCCAGGGGGCCACACATGAGCTTTGATTTTCAGGGCTTTAATGACGTGCCAAGCTTGGACACCGCCATATCACGTATAGCATACCTTGGTGGACCATTTTTATTGGGTAATTAAACTTTTGCCTATACATTTTGCCCATAAAACTGAATCATTTACTAAACTTAACTCATTTAAATCACTTGATAAAATAGTTACACTTACCTTTGGCCTTCCATGATCATAAATCCGACTTGGGATTCTCCCCGCTTCCCCCGCCCCTCACCCCCTTGAAAAAAAAAAGAACTAATGAGAACTAATGGTTTAATTAGTTGATGATTGATTTTTGCAGGATCGAGTTTAACTGGTCTAAAAACAAGCTGGTTTAAGAACAGTGGTCGTAAAAGCATACCTCAGCTTCTCCTAGTGCTCGCTGCTACTTCATCTCATGATGATATCGTAGCCCCATCACGTGTTCTCCGAGACCGTGGTGTGCGCATTGAAAGCGTGGGAATTGGGCCAGGATTCGACGGTTCACAGCTCAAAGAAATAGCAACACATCCTGCACAAGATCACGTGATGGCAATTTCCAAATTGGAGCTGTTACCTATGATCAGGCCTTTGCTGACGGTCAGAATGTGCAGGGGTATTGATTCTTTGATTTTTCTACGATGTAATTCCACCAAAAAAAACAGTTTAGTACACTTTACTGTTAAACTGAGAGGTGAGATTCAGCTTTTCTATCGAATTGCTGATCAAAGATTTTTTACTTACATGCACTTACTTAATTGTACTTACGCTTGCACCTGCACTGTAGCTACACATTGCTGGTATCGGTGCAAACTACAATGGGAATATGCACATCTACTTGTCTAGGTTAATCTTGCAATTAATATGCCTCAATACGAACATATTTACATACAGGACTGACATGGTTTTTGACAAGTTTTATTGGACACAAACACATATATGAATTAGCAAGGAAAAACGTCCAACGTACAGGACGCGAATGTCCCATGAAGTCCCATGCAAGGTGTCTGCCCGAAAATTCCAGGAGAGCTACATGGTATTCAGAAAAGACTTGCCATGTAGATAATTATATGAAATTATTATGCTATAACTAATTATTTATTTCTTTTACCAACAGCTGTTGGAGGGAAACTTATTCCAAGGCCACTTTCAGGTAGGAGCAGTTTTTGCATGTGACTGGAACTGATATGTGTTTCTTTCACAACTGCAAAAATTTTTGATTTACTGTAACTTACTGCAAAAATCCATTTTTTCGTTAGCAATGCATCACAATGACCATCCGACTATGCCTCCATCTACCACTTTAAGCAAGCAATCCACTGAGGATACGAACAAAGTGAAGCATCTGCCAGCAATCAATCCCGTAAAACAAAACGCTGATGTCAAACAGAAAGAGCAAAAAGACCAGCACAAGCAAGTCCAGCAAAACGAGTTAGAAGCTCGACTGAAGCAATTGGATCAGTACAAACAGATTCACCAACAAATCAATCCGGATACGAACAGTCCACAGCACCAGAATGAGATCGAAAAAGAAAAGATCAGGGAGGTACGAGGAGCAGTTGTAACAATGATAAGTCTCTTAATTGATTGATACTAGACTGATTGAGTCTATTTCATTTCTTAAATTGAGCCTTTGTGCATAAGCTCATTTTATGTAGAGATAAAATTCCGATAACTGTATCGTTTGTTTTAACGGTCTTTAACGTCAAATGTTTCAAAACTCAATGTCTTTTTTCAATTTAGGATATTAGGCGCAAACTTTATGCGTTGTTGCGTCGACTTGGTGGCACAAGGAAAGACATAAAAGCTGCTTACAGATCCATTATCTACAATATAAACGGACACCATGACAGTAAGTCTACATTTAAGTGTACTTTTCACTACTTTACATTATTTATTTTTTTTCTATTGATATCACCACATGGAATCACTGTAGAGTCCTTAGGATGGCACAGAAGACAAGTTTTCAGGGCGAATGCCACAAGCTTCTGACATGACTGTCGGTTGCTCGAGTCATGGTCCCTACATGCATCCTTTTTGTTTCCAGAGACAAAAATATCTGATTCTCGTTTTACTCTACACTCAGGTGTTGAAATACATGGGTCCCAGGAAACCGTTAGGGAAAACTACAAAAGAGCAGAGGAAAATGAAACTCCAAACAAAAACTCTAAACGGAGCTAAGCAACGTCCCAGTTAAGGTGTTTCGATACAGTTTTTTGGGACCATGCCTAACTTTTTGAATCGGCTCTTAGACAGTCTTCTCCTTGTCAGATCAACGTGAAATTTGCAATACTTGTTGGTTTTGGATTGAACTTTAGCGTGGTTTACATTTTGTAAAAATCGATATTTCCATGACAACGATAAACAAAGATCCTTGAAAACAGTAAAATTGAAATTTTGCGCGATCCAGATTTCGCTTCGAAAAGCAAACACCAGCATCTTAAACTGTGGTGTATGGCAAACAAAATATACAAGAACAAAAAAATTCTGTATGTTTGTTTTGAAGTAAATCGCAAAAACATTTTCAACCTTAGTTTTCGCCTAGTAATAGTAAATGCACCGAAAAATAATCAACGCTTTGATGAAATGGCTAGTAAATACTGTTAGAATGTGTCTTTTACTTACTATTTTACGCCTAGAAAGTTTTGTTGAAACTGGTGTTCGCGATCTCGCGAATGACTTGTTTTACTAAGATCATTCGCGCAATAATTTTGTGGTAATTTTTTTTATTTTTGAGCGCTTTTGCGAAAATCTCAAGAACGGCTCGATAGATTTTTTTAAAACATTAAACATGCGTGCTTGACGATGTGACCAATTTTAGTTTTGAGTCTTATTAACATTGATTCACTGGAACACTTTTAGATTTAACGTTAAAGAGGATGTATGAACCGACGGAGAAGGTTGCGTTACAAATTCACAGTTGGCAAGTGGTTGCTAATATATTCAAAGTAATGCGTTATTCATTGCTTCGTGATTTTTATCCGGTTTCTTTGTTCTTTGTTGCACTGTAGATTACAACGAAGAGTAAAAATCACGTAAGAATGCATTGCGCATTACTTTGAATATATTAGCATTTACTTGCCAACTGTTTATATGTCACGCAAGCCTTTCCGTCGGTTCATACATCCTCTTTAACGTTAAATCTAAAAGTGTTCCAGTGAATCAATGTTAATAAGACTCAAAACTAAAATTGGTCGCATCGTCAAGCACGCGTGTTTAATGTTTTAAAAAAATCTATCGAGCCTTTCTTAAGATTTTCGCAAAAGCGCTCAAATTAAAAAAATTACCACAAAATTATTATGCGAATGATCTTAGAAAAACAAGTCGTTCTCGAGATCGCGAACACCAGTTTCAACAAACTTTCTAGGCGTAAAATAGTAAGTAAAAGACACATTTTAACAGTATTTACTAGCCATTTCATCAAAGCGTTGATTATTTTTCGGTGCATTTACTATTACTAGGCAAAAACTAAGGTTGAAAATGTTTTTGCGATTTACTTCAAAACAAACATACAGAATTTTTTGTTCTTGTATATTTTGTTTGCCATACACCACAGTTTAAGATGCTGGTGTTTGCTTTTCGAAGCGAAATCTGAATCGTGCAAAACTTCAATTTTACTGTTTTCGAGAATTTTTGTTTATCGTTGTCATGGAAATATCGAGGTTTACAAAATTTAAACCACGCTAAAGTTCAATCCAAAACCAACAAGTATTGCAAATTTCACGTTGATCTGACAAGTAGAAGACTGTCTAAGAGCCGATTGAAAAAGTTAGGTATGGTCCCCAAAAAACTGTATCGAAACACCTTAAGGGCGCATTCAGACGCATTTTGGGAGCATGCACTTCGTTCTTTTTGTGTAGTAATCATACCTTTGTGACCAGCAAGTGATGCAATATGTTTAAGAAAAAAGTAATGGAAAACATGCATTAATTGCGGCGATTGCATCAATTCTGCAAAATCAGAAGGCTAAAAACTTTGTTTAGCAAAAGAAATACTGGCCTTTCCGTTACCGATTTTTTTTTCTAACAACTTTTATTGTCCCCCAACGGGAGTGGGACTCTAAAGAAAGACTTCAAAAGAAATAAAATTAAATAAAATAAAGTAAAACATAAATGAGTTGTGCTCAAGTTCTCAATTCAGGTTTTTCCCTCAAATATGAAGGAAAATTGGGTAAAAATCATATTGAAAACAATGCTTTGTTAGGTCTTCACTTGTTGAGTTTAGCAAAGTCAAACAACATTTCATTTTCTTAAAGAATGTTCCTGACCCTAAGAGGTATGGTTTTCTGGTTGTTTACCATTTTTTGAAAAAAGTCGGGAAATTTCGTTTGGAAAGTAATGGAACACGACTTTTTGGGTCATTCCAGTGGAAATAATCGAGTTGCCTTTGTTCCCCAAGGCATCAACTGCAAAGATACGCACGATTTGTGTAAACAGTGGGCCAAGAATAACCTTTGTGAGAGAGGAAATGATACTATGGATCCACAGTCCGTGCAAAGGGTCTGTCCAAAATCATGCAGTGTCTGCTTCAGATAACGAGTGTAGCAGGTTTGTCGCTAAACGTCGTCTGCCTTAGACTTCTCTTGAATTTATGTTAATCCCTTTCCTTCCTACCGTGTGAACCTTATATTCATATTTAATGTAATTAAATATGAATATTTAATTCGATTGCTGTGTTTCAAAAAAAAAAAACGTATGAGAATACTGAAGAATGTCGTGGTTTTGCAAAAAAAGGGGGTAAAAGAATTAACAGTTAGATAGAGTAATAAATTAAATCGTATGTGGCATAAAAGAAATTTATAATTTTTTTTAATATTGTTAACTGACTTGATGTTTTTCAATGAATGGTTTTAAAGAGCAACCTTCGACTTCGTGACGTATGTCAATGACGAAACATGGAAATTACGACGCCTGATGTTTCTGTTTTCTCTAGTCATGAATTATTATTCATCATTTAAAGTACAAGATTGCAGTTTTTAACCCAACAACCTGTCTGTTCCTTAATCTTCTCTTGTTAGCAGATATTGACACATAACTGATTGATGAGAAAAAGCTGGGACAAACGAGGCCCTAAGAAGCCATCCTGTCAATTGCAGAAGACAAAGAAACAGCAGATAGAAATGTATTTTAACACAAGACTAAATTTCGCATATTGTAAAGCGAGAAAATTTGACTTTAGGATAAATCTGTACAGTATGGAATAGAGAGTAGATATAAAAAAATTAAAAAAAACCTTGTTGAGTATATTATATTAAAAAAAAAAAACAAGCGTTTCAGCGTTTGTGCTTAGGGGACACTGTTATCAATCTTTAGCATAAGTTCGAAAAGGGAAAATGAACATTCGCATCGATTAAAGCCTTAAAATTAAATTTCTTAGTTGTCCTAGAATGGCCATTCTGTGTGCTTGGCTAAGGACGTAGAAGTAAGAGTAAAGTTGCACACGAGCCAAGGAGGCCCACGTGGTTGGAGCTTATCTCGGTTTCTGTAGCACGAAGCAATTGAGAGCATTGCTACTCCCCCTGGATGGGATGCTAGTCCATCGCAGGCTTACCCCCAGCAGTATGTCGCCGGAACCCATTTTATAAAACTGAGTGGCGCGAGACAATGTGGGGTAAAGTTTTTTGTCTACAAGAATCAGCACCATGGCAGGGACTGGGCCTCGAACCACTGACCTTCAGATCTCAGTGAAGTTCATTACACGCTAACCACTACACCACCGCGCCCCCACCTTGGCTAAGGATGGCCAGATGGAAAGGGTTCCAACTTTAATAAGTCGGGCGTGATTTTGAAGTCCTTTCTTTGTAAGTAGGAGAAACTGATTGTCAGTGGATCGTTCGTTCTCCTTGGACGCTGCACGTCATGGTATTATACAGTGTAAGAGTTTAGAAAATTGTTAACGAAAAAACAGACAAAAATAGGAAAATCTTATTTTATGCCCTCCCCCCCCCCCCACCTCGCCCCCTATATAAAGTTTATCAAGTGGTAGTATCTGATTCAACCAATTTTGACTGATACACCGGGGACCTGTGACGAATTTTTCAATAAAATAAATTGCAAGGCTTTTAACTTCCTAGAAAGTTGAGTACGTAGGGAGCGTTAAAATGTAGCATTCTTTGTCTCTAATAACGCACCCCTCTAAAGAGTTAGAGTCAAGGTTTGTTTACACTGCAGAAAAGAATACGGTAAGGGAAGTGAATATCCTCCTCGGGTTCTTCATATTTTTATCGCGAGTCACTCATGCGCACCTTGCAAGCAAATATCTGGGCCCTCCGTATCAGTGTTATCCTATGGAACAAATCCACCCTATGAAACAAAAATGCTGGTAAAGAAACCTTTGTAGTCGGTCATAAGCGTGATGAGCAACTTTGTACAAGACTCACGCCAAACTGAAATATGCTGTATTTTCTTGTGGTGCAAATAAAGAAAATCTTAAGTAATGCTCAGTTACTTATTTCTAATTTCCTAGAGGCAACTTCTCGGCGAAGAAAAAAGTATTTAATTGTGATCAGCGGACTTCTCTGTAGCACAAAACTTGTCAGTAAAAGCTAAAAGATTACAACGGTTCTGTCGATTAATGTTGCCACCGAAATAGTAAACGCAGGTGAGGCATGGGAAAGGCAGAAATAAAGTCAGACTTACTTTTTAAAGAAAAGAATCGTATCACTGTAAATGTTTTTAACCCAGGAGTCATATCATTAGTCGGTGAAGTATGATCGTCCGGGTGAGTGTTAGTACTGAGAAGGACTGTTTGTGATGACTTATCAGCATAAATCGGCTTGTTCTTAAAGTTGGCGCTTACATTTCGCTAATGTTTTCTGAATGTTTGTCTCCATTATATGCAGATTTCAAAATAAGATTTAATTTATTCGAGGGCGAAGTGGAAACTAGCACAAGCATACGACATCTTACTAATACTTGGCTGTTCCGCCCTGTGGACTCAACTGGTCAAAGACACATCCACAACTTGACATTATGAAGTAAATAACTTAGGACATTTTCTGCAGATGCGTGGCCTTTAAATCAAACACAGTGGATGAAGGAATACATTTTACTATAAACCCGTTTAGTCACCTTTATTGGAACACGACTTTTTGGTTGATCAGTTGAACGATTTCATAAGTGGAACTAAATATTGCAAACCGAAAAGAAAAGAAAAAATGCGTTTTAATAAACTAGTAGTTGAATTTAAATGAATTTTACAAGATCAGTCAAACAAACTGGAAATTTGTACTTATCTATCGTCAAAGTCAGTGATAAGCTGAACCAGCTCGTTTTTTTTTACGTTAAGACCAACTTCTGTTCATTCACCGTGTTTTGTGAGGCTGGAGAGTGCTCTTTCTATCGATAGAATGGCCACCCTGTATGCAGACTTTATTGGGTATTCTTATTAAGAAGAAAAAAATCAAAGTAGGATAGGAGAGTTCTTATTTCAAAGCAAAGTTCAAAAGCAAGTAAACACAGCAGGAAACACATGGGCACAGCTGCGCGCATGTCATAACTGCCACCTTAGTACCTTTAAGTTTTGCTGAAACAACTGTTAAGAGCGAAACACGAGCTACTCGTTACAATTCCCCTTAAAATAAGGATATTTCACCAGTACAGTGTCATACCAACTTTTATTCCTTACTTTTGACCAATGCTGCAGTTTTGTAAGGGATGCCGTGACATTTTACCATGGCAACAAGCTGAAATAACAACCTTTAGATAATGAAGGGAAGTGCAGCTATTTCCTGATTGGCCAATATTAACTGTGAAGCTTTCAATAAACACATCATAATCTTAGTCTAAGCATACATTTGTTCCTACGACCTGTTCGTTCACACCATTTTCACTGATTTCTTGGCAAGTAAAGAGGAGTTTCCTAAGATGAAGATTTATCTGTTTCTCATCGTTTGTGTGAGCCTTGCACTGGCCCAAGAACCCCCTCCCCCGCCAGAGCCAACGGGTTCGCCGTCACCATCAAAACATCCGTTTAAGGTGAGTTCTGCCACTATGGTTAAAATATTGTGCTTACATTTGCGCTTACATTATAATGTGTTTGTTTTCTTACTAGCAATGCCTGGATACGTATAACACATGTGTTCAAAATGCTGGGGAGGAATGGGAGCCACAGCAAGCTTGCTTTCTGGCGTACTATAAATGCCAAAATGAATACACGGTAAGTAGAATCGGTTCAGTTAAACATGCACCTGAATGCCGAGACAAAATTCAATAGGAAGAAAACGGATTTAAGTACTGCCACCTCATGTAAGCTCGGTTAAAACTGGTGCAAAAAGTATATGAAACCGAGGTTCCTTTCCCTTTTACAATCTTTAATTTGAAATTAATCGTTGAAGGGTTATTTCGGTTGCACATAACTCGTAAGAAAGAAACGCTGGATTTTGGTGAAAGCCCTAATTTTGTCCCGCAAGGTTCCTTTTCCTTTTACAATCTTAAACAACTTGAAATTTATCGTTGAAGGGTTATTTCGGTTGCACATAACTCGTAAGAAAGAAATGCTGGATTTTGGTCAAAGCCCCAATTTTGTCCCGCAAGATTTCTTTTCCTTTTACAATCTTTAACAATTTGAAATTTGTTGTTGAAGAGTTATTTCGGTTGCAGATAACTCGTAGGAGATAACTGCGGAATTTTGGTTAAATTTGAGAGAATAACGTGGTTTAAAACTGTCAATAATCTGTTCAGCAATGAATCCTTTGTTTGTTATAGAACCAGTTGTTAAATAGGCAGCTCAAAGCAGACTTGTACCTCCTGAATTGACCTAAACAAAATTGCCTTGGCATGTTTTTAAAAGAAGATTTATAAATGTGGTAGCCCCATATGTCTATTGAAATACAGTTGTTATTTTGAATGCTAAAACTTATTCCTTTTTTTTTTCTGTCGTTTTAACAGGCGAAATGTAGAGAGCTGTACAAAAACAAGGCTTGCTACAATCTGATTGGAAAAGAAGAGTGCTGGAAGAAACTTCGTGCTTGCTATGGATCCAGCTAAACGGTGCTGGCGTGTTGTTATGCTCATTGTCATTTTGTGTAACGTGAAGATGAATAAAAGACAACTGTAGAAAATGAGAGTTGCTATGCTATAATGTCTGTTCTGTGGTTTTTGTTCTTGCTAGTTTCTTTTTTCCGATTTTTAAATTCCTTTTTCTTAAAGGAGCCTCATGCCCGGGATCTCACTCCTTCCTTTGTTTTTTCTTTGAAATTGCTATTACAGTCGTAAGGACAACATTTCACATATTACTTATTAAAAATAAAGGCTAAGAAACTTTATTTGAAACTGGACTAGGTATATTGGATTTCTAGCATTTTGATTGGCTGAACGGAGCTAGGCTATCAGCTCATATACCTGCTGCGACCAAATACGGTCACTGAACACTCAACAACAAAGTGAGCTGAAAGTTTTTTCTCGCGAGCAACCCGGCGAGAAAAATGGACGAGAAAAATCACTTGGCAGCGAATTTAAATTAAGCAGAAATTCCAACAGCGTCACCAACGAGCATCACCAACAGCGGCGCCTAACACAAGTCAAAATTGTTTGAAGAAACTGTGTGGAAATAGAAATTCAAGCATTAAGCGTTGTGTTTACAATTAATTTCTTTCATCGATCGTCACGTCGGTCATTGAAATTGAACAAACCGTAGGTTTTACCAGGAAGGCTTTCCACTTCAAAATATCAAGACAAGACAGAAACTAGAACACAGCGAGATGGGGCAGGAGCATTTAATAAAAACTATCACACTTTCCTGGCGAGTCGATACGGAGATCATGAAGCAGTCTAAACAAGTATTAGGAAAAAATACAGCTGCAAACTACCAAGAAGGAAGGAAAGGCGCGATTTTTTCGGCTTTAACACGCAAAATTGACATTGGTTTACCTGCACTCGTTGTGTTCCAACAGGTCCAAATGCTCAGATAGAAATCGGATGCCATGGAAAGGGAGTTGAATCGCTTTTTCCAGTTGTTTGAATGTTGTTTTTACCATTCCGTCCGCAACCTCTAAACGGAGAACAATTGCATTTTGCGCTTTGCGTTTAACAAACTATGATGGTGAATTCTAATATTCCTCGCTACAGTAATCTTGCTTCTGAGATGCATATAAATTACCTCTTCAAGTTTAAATTTGTTCTGTCTTCAGTTCGATCAAACACGCACATGATGGCTCCGTTGTGCGAACAGATTACAAACTTGTTCAGTTTCAACTCCAGCAGCTAACATGGTGAAATTGTACAGCTTCAATCCGCTTTGAACGATGATTACAACAATGTTTCAGGAAAAATCAAACATGTACCATATTTCAGAGCCAAAAATTAGAAGATTTTTTTTCCAAAACTTGTGCCACTTTGTTCACTTTCGAGCAGTTTTCATTGATTCATTCAGCTTTGCAATGAAACGCTGCAACACTTCGCAAGGTTTTGGCGCCTTTTTCGTTCAATCATGTGATCGATTCTTGTTCCCTTTTTATTTCCTTTCTCATTTTTCCCGTTCTTTCTTGATTTTTTTTAATAGTGGTTAAGTTTTTAATAAAACAATTATTCTACTCGGGCTTGCTGGATATCACATGATTATAACCAACTCGGCGCATCTATCATTCGATATCCAGCGCACCCTCGTAGAATAATTGTTAAATATAAACGTTCAGGTAAAATGTGTAAACAACCTCTACAGAGCCAGCCTGCTACCCTTGCGCAGAAGATGGTGGAACTCCGTTAAGATATATACAGCCAACAACAAAATAGAGAATTTTTTCCGTATTAATGGGACTGGCGCGTAAACAAGGTAGAAGCAAATAGTGATAGTCTACAATACGAAAGGAAGAGCAAAAGAAAAAACAAGAATAGGAGGCAACATAATTTGCGAGGCGAAATGATTTTGCAATTTTGTTACCAGATACAATTTAATTAAAAGCTAGTTTTGACTCGTAAGGCGTGGTTCCACTTTTTTGAAAACGAAATGTAAAGTTGTTTGTTATTTAAGCATAACTGTGTCACAAAATGTTCGATGGGTGTTGACTCAACTGTGTGTGGCAAGAACAGATGGTGAGCCATAGTTTTTCCAGTTAAATGTTAACCTGAACCATGAAGAATATCTGTCTGTGTATTTCACTGTTCGTCTTGAGTTTGGCTGTGTCGGAAGAGCTTTTCCAGGAACCCAAGCATGAGGATAGTGCGGTATATAAACCACCGAAAATGAAGACTGAAGAGCTTTGGCAAGTAAAGAATTTGGAAGATGAAGATGAAATTGGTGATGATGAAGTTCATGATATACAGCCAACTAAACATCCGTTCAAAGTAAGAAACTTTAATATATACACCTTATCGAAGAAACGTCGTCGTGTAAAAATTAAAGCATGTACCATGAATGATACGACCCAGCGGTTCCATGGGTTAAGAGGGAAACTTGCTTCCAGTATTCTCAGACACCTAGCACAAATATAATAACACAGGAAGCCAAAAATCTACATCAAAAAATTTCTAGGGAGGAAAATATTTTGAATATCAATAAAAGGAATGTTGAACAAGCTTGCCACTGCTGTTTTCCCAGAATTCCCATTATGTCGCATCGTTCAGGGCTTATACTTTTTACTCTACAACATTTTTTCAATCAGGTGTATCTGTCCTCTTGAATCAATCAGTATGTCTTGCAAACCATATAGCTTGTTCGCTACATAGGGCAACGAGGAGTGCTTTAACAAAAAAAATAACAAATAAATAAAAAATAAAACAGCAAGAACAGTTTATTTGTACCTCAGATTGTGCAAATAGCAATGGGCTCAGCAATTTCACTGCTTTCTTAGTTACAAGAATTTATGTTTAAAAGTTGATGGGCGAACTTCTTTGTAGGTATCAATAGTTTCAACCTCTTGAATACATTGGAGGCAGGGGATTGGCAGAGGGATTTCATTTTAAATAGGGTGTGTCTAAAATAAATAACTACAGCTCAAAAACGTAACATTTATTATTCACGTGGTTTTGTAACATTCTTTGCTAGCTTTATCTTGAGAGTTATCAAGTTTGTGCCCAAAACAGTTGCAAAAAATGGGAGAGACAGAAGGAATGTTTTCTACAATTTTATCAATGTCAACATGAATACACGGTGGGTAAATCAACGGCCTGGTTTTACAGTTTATTAGAAATATATTGTATGCAATGTTTTGTAGCGGTAGATGTTAAAATATCGCATCGGATTCTGTTCAAAGATTTTCTTAATGTAACGGCTTCTACGGCATGTTACTAGAAGCCCAAGTTTCTTTTGACTGCTAACAGCTACCGCTAATGTTTCTTGGTCGAAATATCTTGAAAATCATTGCTCGATGTCTCAAGATTTAAAGAACTAAATAAGCGTACCAGTTTTCTATTTTTTGTTCTCTACGATAAAAAGTGAACGGTATATAATAAACTTAAAACAAAGAATACTTACATGCACTTCTGATGACGTCTAGACATAGACTTTATTTGAAGTGGATATACACTTAGCTAGAAAGCTAGTTTACAGGTATTCCACTGGACCCTAATGAATTAATATAAGATGAAATTAATTTATGAATGAGTAAGATGTTAAAATAGCCGGCAGTAAGAATATTAAAAAAATATATATTAAAATATTAAAACCAGTAAAAGGCATTAACAAAACTCAAAATATAAATCAGGTATAGCAAAGGAACCAATACTTTCTGGTAGTGAGTTCTAAGTAATAAACTCTTCAAAATTCAATTTCGTTTGAACAGGCTGAATGCAGGGAGCTATATAAAAGCGAAGCGTGTTACAAGATTCTGGGAAAAGATGAGTGCTGGAAAAAACTTCGAGTTTGCTATGGATCCAATTAAAGTACAATAATGTTATGATGAACTGTCAAAATGTTTGACCAGCTAGCATTGCATGTAGACTACCGTGTAGATCAAAACATGTTGTCGCCCTTATCAATTTATTTCGTTTTCGCTGCTTTAACCCTAGCCTCACCTAGGATTTCGTGACGGTATCTGCCCACACTGGATTTTGACTTACAAAGTTCTAGTTTTCTAGAATTCGAGCAGTGACGTTAACTTTTGCGTAACGTTTGATACACAAGGTACTTTGATAAGCAAATGTTCAAGCCCAGAAATTCAATAAAGGCTGGTCCAAGATGTCAGCTGCTTGGAAAACACAACGACGTTATAACGTCATCTTTCCATGTTTCAAAAACAAAAAATTCTTTCCATGTTATCCACCGACCTTTCATTTTTGAAGTACTATTATAAGCTGAATTGTACTCCACTCAGTCCAATTACCAGTACAAATCCGATTTTGACGCGACATTATTACGGCTTTATAATGATGGGTGAATGCAGATTACAGTAACATAGGATTTTGTAACATTGCTCTATCGCACGAATTCAGAACCAAATTAAACAGTTCTGGCTTTGTATTTACTTTTTGTTTTCGTTGCTTTTTAAAGACGAACATTGGTGTTAAAACGTCGCTGTGAATATTTGCTTTAGGTAAGAGGGAAACGCCCATTCAATTGCATATTATTATTTACTAAGCGCAGCCTAGGAGTCTTGGCACTACCCATGCAGGGTAGGGTGGGGTGAGGTGCATCCTGGCAACACAACTACAACCATCTTGGATCTTACTCAAAATTGCAAATTATCCAAAAGCGGCAGAATCTTGGAAACTGAAAATCTTTCATACTGGACATATAGAATATGATGGTCAAACACTGCCGCTTTTTGTTGGCATTTTTGCCATGGAAAAAGGATCCACACAAACATTTCAAAAAAAAAATAGCTTGACCTCACGGTACTTGCGACGTCATAACTCGTAACCATGCCGGAACTGATACCCACCAAACTTTGCCAAAACGTATAAGGGTTGGTTCCCTAGAAAAACTGTGGTGCTGCGTAGGTGGGGAGGTGAAACACAAAAATTTGGATTTATCAACTGACTGGATTATAAGGTAAATTGGCCACGGCAGAGAAATTGAAGCTGACGTTTTGAGCGTTAGCCCTTCGTCAGAGGGAATCACTCTGACAAAGGACTAACGCTCGAAATGTCAGCTTTGGGTCTTAAATAAAGCGTTGAAACGGATAGTCCATTCGCTATTACGCAAATTATATATAGTTAGTATACTTGCTAGGGTGATTATAGAGAAGCTCGCGCACTGATTGGTCGAGGATTACGTCATATCTTGCTATGATCACCCCGCGCGAGGTGATTATAATACTGAAGCACGACTTTTCAAAATGGCCACCACGCGATTTTTGATGTTTCTGGAGAAAAGAAAAAAGAAAATGCATTTGCTCTGACAATCACCTGAGCAATTATACTAAAACAATTATTACCTTCAGGCTCAGCGAATATTGTGGAATAATATTCACTTCGCCTTCGGCGAATAATTGTTAAATTTCCTTATTTACAATAGCGGCTAACCCTGTAAACTGTTCTACATATATATTTGCCGTGCAGGAGTTTGAAACATGCAGTAAATCCTTTATAAATATCTCTTTGAATGAATTAGCCGTTGTAGATTCTTCGCTTCTGTCGATGAATTTTTGTGTAATGTTGGGAAGATCACATGACGTGATTTTCGAAGTAAACATAATTCCCACCAACACTGAACAATAGCGTAAGACTGAATCACGGTACTTTCGTACTAGCGTTCTTGAACATTTGAACATTACCCACTTCTTTAACACTTCCACTTCTTTATTCAAACCTCAAATGTTCGAATGTTGTTCTTTCTATTGATAACTAGTATCCTTTGATGGTTAACTTAACTTTAACTTAACTTTATGAGTTTTACATTGGGCAAACATCAATGTGGCATTTTCGAATGCGCATTACAACACATTTGAAATAAAAATTAAAATAACTGGGTAAAATTACATTTTAACATATCGTGTAAAAATCAAGTAAATAAATGTAAGACAAATTTGAATAAAACAGCTAAGAGAAGCAGCCCCCCACCCCCCTTCGAACTCCCCACCCCGTGCCCTCCTTCTATCTAGATTTTTTGTTTTATTCCACCGGCTTCAAGGGGGATTAAGATTTTGAGTTTGCACGGAATCTTCGGGATCGGCGAATTAAAAATAAAAGTTGTTGAATTCTTTCTTCGGCTGGTGGCGTTAAGTGGAAAGGGATCGATGAAAACCCAACATTGTTAATTTCATTGTAATTTACTCTTCTTGCAACACCTATGACATTATATCATTTGCGCTCTCGGTAACTCCAACAAAGATCATCCATAGTTACG
Source organism: Siderastrea siderea (assembly GCA_964030785.1). Taxonomy (NCBI): domain Eukaryota; kingdom Metazoa; phylum Cnidaria; class Anthozoa; order Scleractinia; family Rhizangiidae; genus Siderastrea; species Siderastrea siderea. The sequence continues at coordinate 61,151,293 of OZ034967.1, forward strand.
TAAGAATATAGATACATGGGTAAACTGTTCTACATGGAATAATAATGACGAGTGAAATTAGGAAATAATTTCACGCGCGTTTTGTCAAAATTCTAATTATTAGAATTTTGACTAATCCAAGTGAAATTATTTCCTAATTTCACGAATATACCATTTGGTTATCTATAATATCATGGGTGGCAAATTACGCTCTCAATCGTAAGGTTTGACTTGTTTATCGCATCGAGAACTCCAAGCATTGAAAAGTTTAAAGCGTACAGTTTGGTAAAAGTTCACAATTTTCTGAGAGAAATAAGCTTAAAGAAAAAAATCTTGTGGGAAGTTTTTACTACGCTTTGACGGTTTCGTGTATTTGTAGCCGACAGCAAAATACACCAGACATTTTAATTGAAAAGCACCAAAACAAATCGCTGGGCTAAGGTTACCCGCGTTTTATCTGGCAAATTCATTGAATCGAGCACCACCTTGCTCTAAATCTATCGACAAGGCTTCACAAATGCATCCAAAATACGCACAGGAAACTTGTTTTAACGAAGGCAAATTTGTATTTAAAACTGACCTTTATTCTATTGGAAGAAGTGCCAAAATCCACTGAATTTCTTCTCTGAGTTCACGGTCAATCACTCGATCAGCAACTGCCGGCTCGCCGTTCAGAAATTTTCGCTGTCACACTATTATAAATAATCTCTTCTTTTTGCCTCGCTGTTGGTTTCTGAGAAGTTCAGTCAATATGAAAAGTCAAAATTTACAGATTACCGAGTGTGTCCTCAATCAATATTTCCAGAATTGCTGTAGTTCTGCACAAAACATCTTCATCCTTAACCTCGGCGCCATCTTGGCACTGAGCCATAGGCCCGTTGCCATAGTAATTTAATTTGTAATTTCACATGGGAAATTATAAATTAATGCTGAAATTTTGCGCCAAAGTTAAGGGGGAATTTGTCACCCATGATATTAACTCTGTAATTTAACAAGTGGCTAGAATAAAAGGAAAAAAAAGGAGAAGACGGGTAGGGCAAAGAAAATCAACCATTTGAAAGCAACGGTCACGTGACACAACTCCGATCCGCGGTATGGCCAGAACTTTACTCGGGTTGGTGTTCGTGTGTCAGCGACACTTGCTTCATTGTTCTCTTTTAGGACAATGAAGCAGTGATTAAAAATAAAAATGTGTGGTTACATTAAATTACATTGTTACCCGTGTGACATTTTTAACCCACTTATATAATTACTGCAGCCGTAAACTGTCCCCCCTTATGTCTTCTTCTTCTTCTTGTCTTTCTCCAAGGATTAAAGGGACGCTATCATCTATATTTAGTATCACTTTGAACCCCCCCCCCCCAAACAAAAATAACAGCAATAACAACAACGCATCTGCATCAACAGAAGCTTAAAAATAATGGCCCAGTTTTGCTAAAGATGGGAAATTCTAGTTTACGGAGATTATTATAAATAAAAGGTGTTTGGGTTTGGGTGATTAGGATCAAAATGGTTTCCAAATCGAAAACGTCGGGTCAAACTGTAGCTCCTATAAAAAAAGGAAATTAAAGCTGATGTTGGTTCGGTCTCTATTTAAAAATCAACGTGATATCCGGTCCTCTCCTTTAAGTTACTAGAAGCAATTCATGTACGAGCAAGGTACTTAATACAAATTAAGTACATTTTCGACGAAAACCTGAGAAAAACTCCCCGTTTATTAAACGCTCCTATACCCCTCCTGTGTAGTTTCAACAAACTCAACGTCGTATCTTTTTATTATTCTGCAAATTGACGAAATCAAGTCCAACGGAGAAACCCACACCAAATCACGAGCTCGTATATAGAATCGAGTTTCTTTTTACACAAAAAGACGGTGTCAGTTTACATACACAGTTTTTTTTAACCGATATACAGTTTTTTAAACCAATATTCGAGAATAGGTTAAGAGGCAAAGCTCATACACTTAATAAAGTGTTAAAATAATCTTTATCCAAAGATAAGGAGAACAGTTCATTTGCAGGGCAACTCTCTAGAGGCGTTAAAAACTGCAGAAAATTGCTGCATTTCATTTGGCAGAAAAGTAACAATAGAATCCCTTATTGTTCAGTTTAAGATTACTGATCCATTGAGGCTGTTTAAACTTTATGTTACCGATTTCTATCTTATCATAATATTTAATAAACTGATTGTACAAAGACAAATTTCCATTCTTTTCAGGTTAACATGGTTTGCTTCTTTGTTTCACAACGCCATTTATTCAACAGTAGAAAACCTGAATGAATAATGTTCGAAGCATAAGTAAATAGCATTGTGATACCTCCACAATGAGCAGCATTTTGTCTAAGGCTTTGCTATTTCAGCTTCAAAAAATAAAGTTAAATTATTTGTTTAAAAATGGCGTACACCTTTTTGTTTATATAAGTAAACAAAAACGGAAAGAGACAAACTCTATTCACATCTTTACTAACTCAGGGCAAATTACTAGTTTTACTCGTGAAAGGGACAAAAAGAAGTCATCTGTGTGCTTTGCTTCATTGTTTAACGTCATTTGAACTACCAATACAATACGCAGCATATATAAAGCTGTGCTTTGAAACTGGTACATTACAGTTCGAAAACCTAAGTGATAGAGAGCTTACGAAGCATCCAAGATGAAGTATTTCCTTGCATTTTTCCTGTTTGCCTTTGTGGCTGGACTCCGTGTCGACGAGTTTGAAGATCTCTTTTTGGATGATGAGATTGATGGTGGCGATCCAAACAGGCACCCATATGTGGTAAGGGCATACTTTCCTGGCGAATTTTCAATGCCTAGTTAACTTTTCATGCTAGCTGTGAGCTATTACTATCAATTAAGTCTTTGGGGAAAACGGAATTTATTTCTAATTTACGCCAATTGAGCGTTCCAGCTTTAAATGGAGCCCGAAGTAAGGTGCTTTCATTCAGTCTAGTAACTAGCGCGTCTAACATCTGATCTAAGTCGTGTTGGCGGCACAGGCCCCGAGTGCGACTTTCTTATCTTTCACCAGTCAATTTTAGTACTGTATTTCTAAATAAAGAGATCGCAGTTAACGAATCGCTTACACCGAACATTGTTTTCTCAGTTTAAAACTTTCAGTTTTCTTTCCTTTTTTTTTTTTTAATAATTCCTGATCATCGACAATTACTAAACAGAAGAAACAAAAGCGCACAGGAGAAGAATACTAAACACCTTAAATTAACCAAGAGATAAGAAAAGGCATGCGATGAACAAATTCAAATATGATAACTTATATTCCAAAATAATACATGTTATCGAAAAAACAAACTGTTCTTCTTATCAGAGTCGAGAAAAAGTCAGCAACTGTTTGCGCCCCAACCGGTTCGGCGGTTATCGTCGGAAGGCAAGCACAAACTTGTGAAAAATTCCGTAGAGTGAACAACGAATTTATTCCCCCCAAAGGGCTGGTTTAAAGCGGTTTTCAAGTGAGTGTCTAAGATAATTTGTATTTGCTTTGGTTTTACTTTGCTTCACAATTGGTTGAAAATCTCGCGCCAGTTTCTTGACCAATCAAAAGTGACACAAAAACCAATCGTGACGTCGCATGCGTTTGCGAGCGCTTGGCGACGGTTACATGTATTTGCTTCGAGCTGTGATTGTTTCGTTGGGTAATATGCACCTGTTGTCATTGGCTAGGGTAAATAAAGTTCTAGTTTTACAACAAGCCATTTGAAAACCGCTCAAATACCAATTTGTGAAGTTAACAACTTACAATCGTTTTCTTTATATAATTGACGAATGCATATTCTAATCTTCACTCAGCAATGCAAAATCGATCTGTATGACTGCATCAGACTGGACAAAGAAAGCAATTTCGAGTGTTTAAAGAAATACAAGACCTGCATGGCCCAGCTTTTACCAACTAAACCTCCAGCATTTATCGTAAGAATGTTTACTTTTCTCAGCTTTATAAATAAACACGGTGATTTTATTGAATAATACAAAAACGTTATTTATTGCTTTATTTACGATTTCTTTTCTTTTTTTTAATGATTTGTGGGGTTTTACTCAGTGTAACCATAAACATGGTTTAATTCATATTTTATAAACACCGCAATACGTTTGTTGATTCATGAATTTTTAAAGTACAATATTAAGCAAACCTTAAGTTGAAACAAACATGATCAAGGATTCAGATAAACACCTTAGAGCAAAATATTAATTTTTCATTGAGTTAGTTCCTAATAGCGATTTCTTACCAACATGCATGTTCGTTTAATGGTTGGTTTGATTGTATTTGACTATGCTAACTTTCTCCTGTATCATTCCAATATTGACGATATTACATGTCGTGTTCCTCAGCAATGCAAAATTGACCTGTATAAATGCATTAAAGCTGGCAATGTCAGTAAGGCAGAGTGTTTGAAGAAATACAAGGCGTGCATTGGACAGCTGATACCTACTGTGCCGCCATTTGTAGTAAGTACAGTGTTGTATTACAATTTTACGGCAAAATGAACAAATCATCTACGTGCCTTAAGTAGCTTACAACGTGATCAGTGTTTTAAAGTTAATGATTTGTGAATCGTTAATTCTCAACGAAGTGCGAAGTAATAACTTTCTTTTTATTGAACGACTAAAATCATTACACTTCTTCCGTAGAAAATCAGGAAGGGCAAGAAAACAACGTAATAAACAACAATAAACAAATCTCTTGAGTTATTTTTTTCTACAACCTGATAAAGCCCGGAGCTTAGAACTTCAGATGAAATAAGAATCAATTTTATTTACACCTTTCTTTAATGAACTCGTTATGGTTTTGGTAGGACTACCAATAACGGAGTGATGATGAAGGTGTCTCACTAGAAAGGGCTCTGTTTTGTTCCTACTTATTCCGTTTGCGATCTTTTCCGTCAACAGATAGCTTGTAAGAATGATCTCAAGCAGTGTTTGAGTGGAACATCCTTTTGGGATTTTAAAGGAAAAGGAAAATGCTATCTTGCTTTTGCCAAGTGTCTCAAAAACAAAGGACCTAGTGAAGTTCTCCTGGATGTAAGCGAGGATGCAGGGCAAATGGAGGATGATTTTGAAGATCTCCTTTTGGATGAAGAAATTGATGGTGGCGATCCAGACAGGCACCCATATGTGGTAAGGGCATTCTTTCCTGGCGAATTTTCAATGCCTAGTTAACTTTTCACGCTAGTTGTGAGCTATTACTGTTAATTAAGTCTTTGGGAAAAAAATAATTAGTTTCTCAATTACGCCAACTGAGCGTTGCGGCTTTAAATGGATCTCGAGATCAGACAAGTATGTAGCGCGTCTAACATCTGATCTAAAGCCCTGTTTGCGGCCCAGTACCCGAGTCTTCACTTTCAGTATCTTTAATGGAGCATCTTAATTAATACTATATTTCGAACTAAAGAAATCGCAATAAACGAAATCGCTTACACAGAACGCCAACTGTCTGAGCGAGCCTTTTAACCCTATACATGCAAGACCGATTGTTGTTGTTCAATTCGAGATTTTACCTTTTCTTTTCTTATGTTCCTTTTTATCAATAATTACTTGCACAACCAGGAGAAAAGTATACTGAACACCTCAAATTAAAGATAAGAAATGGCATGCGATGAAGAAGTTGAAATATGTACAACTGAATGTCTGATCAGCGTAGGGTTAATCTTCCATTATGTAATTACCTTATATCTATCCTAAAATGATATACTTTAGCAAAATCTTCATACTAAAGAGAGAAACAAAATATTCTACTAATCACAGCCAGAAAGAGTCAACAACTGTTTGCGCTCCGACCGGTTTAGCGGTCATTTTTGAAAGAAGCGAATACTGCGTTAGTATGAAATTCCATAGTTTCTGACTGTGAACAAGGTATTAGTTCCAAAAAAACACTAGTTTGAAGTGATTTTCAATTGAACGTCGAAAGTAATTTGTGTTTACTTTAGTTTCACTCTTCTTCGCTCTGTGATTAGTTAAAAAATCTTGTGGCAATCAGAAGTATAACAAAAACCAATCGTGACTTGGTCGCACACGTTTTCCCGCGAATGGCGCTGGTAACATGTATTTGCTTCCGTGGTTCGAGTTGTGATTAATTCATCGAATTTTACGTGTTTGTTGTGATTGGTTAGAGTAATTATAATTGTCTTGGTTTTACGACAGCTACTTGAAAACCACTCAAATCCCAATTCACTCTCAGTGTAAAGTTAACGCCTTAGAATTGTTTTCTTTGTATAATTAACGAATGTATATTCTAACCTTTACTCAGCAATGCAAAATCGACCTTTATGACTGCCTCAGACTGGACAAAGAAAGCAACGTCGAGTGTTTGAAGAAATACAAGAAGTGCATGACCCAGCTGTTGCCGAGTAAACCACCAGTATTTATTGTAAGTTTTTGCTGTTTCTTTTTCCTTTATTGTTTTGTTCCTTTCTTTTTTGGCCTTCTTTAGTTCTGTTTTGTTTCATTGCCTAGTCGAATTAACATTCATACTTCCTGTTCCTCAGCAATGCAAAATTGATTTGGCTAAATGTATTAAAGCTGGCAACGACAGTAAGCTTGAGTGTTTGAGGAAATACAGGACCTGTTTGGCCCAGCTGTTACCAACTAAACCTCCAGCAATTATCGTAAGAATTCTTACTTCTCACAACTTTATATATAAACATGATATTTTTTTAATAAGTAAGTTCCTAACATATATATAAAAATGTGTTTTGTTGTCCTTTCTACAACTGTCATAACCTATCAAGTTCAAACATCGACAAAGGTTTAAAATGAGGTCACGTGGAAATGGATGGAGTATTACGATTTATTTTCTTTTGTTATATATATATACATATATTTTGTGGGGTTTTGTAGTGCAATCAAAAACGTTTTTTAAACCGGGATTAAATTTATGGGCCACATGAATTTAAGTTCAGTGCGAGACATAATCACTGCATTTAAATGTAAATATTTTTATGGGTGTTTATACATTCATTCATTCATTCATTCATTCATTCATTCATTCATTCATTCATTCATTCATTCATTCATTCATTCATTCATTCATTCATTCATTCATTCATTCATTCATTCATTCATTCATTCATTCATTTATTCATTCATTCATTCATTCAATCATTCATTCATTCAATCGTTCATTCATTCATTCATTTTTCTTTCTTTTTTTCCGTTCCTTCCTTCCTTCCTTCCTTCCTTCCTTCTTTCCTTCATGTTTAATTAAACCTTAAATTGAAACAAACATGATCAAGGAATTCAAGAACATCTAAGAGCAACAGAATATTTTTCTTTGAGTTAGTTGGTTTGTTTGTATTTGATTATGCTAACGTTTCCCTTCTTTCATTCTAATATTGAAGATGTTCCATGTCCTTTTCTTTAGCAATGCAAAATTGACCTGTATAAATGCATTAAAGCTGGTACCGAGGGTAAACTGGAGTGTTTAAAGAAATACAAAGCGTGCATTGGACAGCTGATACCAACTGTGCCGCCATTTGTAGTAAGTACAATGTTGTATTACGATATAACGCCAACTGAATAAAAAACAAACTTGGCTTAAATAGCTCACAAAGTAACCTTTTTATAAAGTTATAAGTGAATTGTGAATCGTTTTAAAATTCTCAGATCAATCACCTGCGAAGCAATAACTTTTTTTTTTATTGAACGACTGAAATCCCTGCACTTCTTCCGAAGAAAATCAGGAAGACCAAGATAATAACAGTAAACAACAGTTACAAAAGTCTCTTGAGTTAATTCTTTCCTACAAACTAAAAAAGCCCCGGACCTTACAACTTCATATGGCACAAGAATTAATTTATTCACACCTTTCTTTAATGAACTTGTTAAGGTTTTAGTAGGACTATCAATTACGCAGTGATGATGAAGATGTCACACTAAAAAAGGTCTAACTTTGTTCTAACATTGCGTTTGTGATCTTTTTCGCCAACAGACGGCTTGTAAGAATGCCCTCAAGCAGTGTTTGAGTGGGGCATCCACTTTGGGTGCAAAAGGAAGTTGCTTTGCTGCTTTTGCCAAATGTCTCAAAAACAAGGGACCTAGTGAAGTTCTACTGGATGCAATCGAGGATGCAGGGCAAATGGAGGATATGAGCGGGGTCCTGGTGAGTATTCGTCATCATCATCATCATCATCATCGTCATCAAGGCTCTTCATGGGATTGCACCTTCTTATATTAGTGATCTAATAAAGGTAAAACATAATACGCGCTATTCATTACGTTCCAATGAAGGTGTATGTTTAATGCATCCCAAAGGTAGGATGAAGAAGTCTTTTGGGGATGGATCATTCAGCGTGGCTGCGCCTACTCTATGGAATAATCTTCCTGCAAGCCTCCGCAGCATGTCAAGCATTTCAAGTTTCAAAAGCCAACTGAAGGCACATTTGTTTAGACTAGCTTTTAACAGTTTTTAGACATACTCAATTTTATATATTTATTTTCTATTATTACCATTTATATATTCCTATATTTGATTGTATATATTTATAAATTGTACATATTATGTAACTTAGATAGGTATTCATATTTTTATTAGTTAGATACTCTGATGTAATGCGCTCTTGATCATATTTATGTTAAATAGCGCAATATAAATTAATAAATCATTATTGTTATTATCATCATCATCATCGTCGTCGTCGTCGTCATCATCGTCGTCGTCATCATCATTTTCATTCGGCTGCTGCGCAGTCGACTACACTGACTTCCATCACCCAGTTAGCCCTTTATTAACATGCATGTTCTCCTTACTGTTCTCCTTATATTTTTATGGTACTAGTTGGGGGAATTTGAACAAACATCTAAGCATTTTATCTTAGGTAATCATTTCCTTTATTCTCCTCAAATGGTGCTATAAATTGTAACAAGATGCTCGTCACTTTGGGGATTTAAAGGGTTATTGTGGACCACCTCGTTACCGACGGCCAGTTACTTTTGTTCCAAACAACAGCTCATGTAGTCATTTCCTTACATAAAAGACAGACTTTATCCCGCCAGCCCGTTAATGCGACCACATTTTTTATGACCTGTTGGCCTGTTGGTGTTCTTATTATAGCAGTACATAAGAGCAGCGATGTTGGTTATAAGTTCATGTAGGAAACGATATTGTGGAATGCCTTAACCTCATTTTTTTGTAGAGAGTCCTTGGATTGTGAGATGGTCAGAAATGTGTAAACTTGCCTAAGAAACATTTCTGTTCTAACCACAGTACAATTAAAAGAAACTCCTGTATAGCCATTTCTTCCCAGAAGTACCTTATAAGATAAACTAAAGACTGGAAACTAAATTGTACCAACACTTCGGTTTCATTTGAAAAAAAAAGCTTCTTCAGGGAAACGCCAAGAAAGAGTTTCTCTGAGGTAGGAAACCGGTTTTGAGTTTTGAGCAATGAGTCTTCCCAGTTTTCAGTTTATATCTCGAAAGAAATATTTAATTTGCCTTTTACTTACGGCGCGACTTTTTTACTCGCGGTAGATGAAGTGAACTTGATATCCGGGTCTCACATGAGCCAACGTGTTGAACGGATTGCAACCATCTCTCCACAGCAATGCAAGAAAGACCTTTACAACTGTTTCAAGGACGGAAAAGACAAGAAGGGTTGCTTGAAGGATTACGGAGCTTGTGTGGATGCGCTGATCCCTCCATTTGTGGTAAGTGAAAGCAAAACTATGACGTTTTACAACCAGTTTTATCTGTTCATAGCTATTGCCAGACTACGCAGAGGCGATATAAGTTCATAAGTGAAAGCGAAATCGATTTATGTGACGCATAATGCTATTCGCCATATCGATCAGATAGCCATTTTGCGAAATAGGAAGTAAAAGTGATTAAAATTCCTTGTATTTCACGCGTGCATGTCTAGAAGACCATCTGGTATTACCATGATGACCCAATGTTGCGATGGATATCTGAAACACGATTTGCTTTATTTGTTCTAACAGGGGCGGTTAGGGGGTTAAATGGGGCGTGTCTTTTTCTCTGGGTGGCACTATCAAACATAATATATATTCCTTGTAGGGGTATTCCAACGAGTGATTTAAAGTGTAGATAACTAAGTTCTTTCGGCTGGGATCTCCGGGGAAAGGCTTACCATACCCTTTTCGTCGCTTGACCATCACTTCCCAATAATCACAGCCATTTTTATCACGGATTCAAATATTCAAACGTTCAAACTGATATAAACGCTCTCTTAGTACTTTTTATTCATTTATCACTTGCAGAAGCAGTGCAGTGCTGAAGCTAAGGAATGTTTCTCCAATGCCAGTGGGTGGAGAGAGAGGTATAGATGCACGAAAGATTATGTCACCTGCCTGAGGAACGGCGCCTCCACCCAGGCACCCCCAGAGCCTTCAGCTGCTTAAATTGTCATTGGAATGTCAACTGCGGAAAACGATAAAAGCGACACAAAGATGTAGAGTGGTAGTTGACATAGAGCAAAATAGAATAAAATGGAAGGTTAAGAGAAATATTCATGTGTGTTGGATTTCTATTGACTCAGAGTGTTTTTTTAAAGACTTTGACAAGGCATTAATACTAAATCTCTCGTGAATCAGATGCTAATCAATCGCAGAGTCTACCTTTTTCAACTGCAGCACGTTTTCCCAAATAATTTGCTAGTATTCATTGTTACAGCTAAGTTGAGACAACCAGCGCAACTGTCGTTTACCTTTATAAATGTCGATACACCACGGGGATTCAACATATTTAAAATGAAGAGTGATTTTATACTCATATCAAAAAAGGTAGTGGGATTCCTGGTATGAACACCCTAAAGGCAACTAACAAAAAGCTTTTTCCAGTAATAATGACTCCAAAATAACTAATAAGTAACTCTAAAGGCAGGAAAGGTTAAATTAACTTTAGATAAGAACTTAATTTAACTTTATAATTGCCGTGGACAAAAACACTTTTAATAGCTGCTTCATACAGGGTGTCCCGTTATTTCGTGCTCCTAGATTCTTCACAAGAAATATATTTACTGCTCCTTTCGATAACCCCCAAAGTTCGGGTTTACCCTTTAAGCACAGATATGGAAATGCAGATTCTTCTCACTGTTCTCTATACATTTCTTATCGAACTAGTAAGGGGAATTTCTCTAAATATCAGTACATCTTGTCCTTGGTTATCACTTCTTTATTCACTTGAATGTTTGAACAAGAAATAATGATGTAAAGAGAATTTTCATTTTTGTCAGTGGTTGCGATTTTCACTAACCTCAATCATCGTAGCGGATGTCTCAAAAACAAAACAAAACGAAAAAAAAAGTATTTTAAGAACCGCATTAGAAGCAATCTAAATAAATGCAAAACCCTTGAGCTATTGAGATACCTATAGCTATAAAGCTTGCATACGCGTTTTAAGCGTTTAATTTTATTAAGAAAACTTGCATACTTTCCTTTTTTGGCCATGGAGTAAACACTATTTAAACAACACAAAAGTTTACATCAATGATTTCAACCGACCAGTGCTTTTAATGGCATGTCATAGAAATAACTCAATTTTTTATGCATTGTTTGCAAAACAGGGTGGTGGGGGGAGGGGAGGGGGGATTTTAAGTACTATTTTCAACTACACGTAAATAGAGGAACTTCATATTGTACACTTAAACTTAAGACTTAATTAGATGCCGGGTTTGTTCTTTCTTTATCATCTGCCTTGTGTTTATAGTGTCGGTTTACCACACTGCATTCTGCCTAACTTGTAATCGCGTCTTTAATCGTCACCGGGGTCTATTAAAAGAAGACGACACAGGAACGTTAGTTGTTTGATCGATCGTAAGCAAAACGTAAAACACAAACGTACAATGCACAGGAACCAATCTCGTTTTTGTTTTTCATCAACTTTTCGTCCATACAACTTCGTTTCACAATGTTGTTTAATGCAAAATGATTTTATCAAAAAATCCACGGGATTTACAACCACCGTTCAGCCTCATCCTGGCTACCCCTCAATCCTAGGGGCCGTCCCTCTTATCCACTTGAGGTAAATAAATGCCTGCATGACTTACATTTGCACCGTGTAACGACAACGTGACTACCGTAAAAACTCTATTAAGCCCCCTATAACCCCCCCTCTAATAAACCTTCCTTTGAAAGTCAGTTGTTTTTTAATAACCCCCCTCACCACCCCCACCCCCTCTAATACCCCCTTTCTCTCTTTGGAGCACCAGATGTTGTAATTAATACCCCCTAAACTCCATTATGCCACCCACGTCATCGACAGTTGGTGTAATTTTGTGAAGGCTATAAAAATATTAAGTTGGTCGGTCTTTCTTGATAAGAAGTAAGTAAACAGTGTTTTTGAGCTTTGTTCTAAAGTTATTTTAGGATTACATGTTTAAAGATTTGAAATAAGATCGCCCTCTCTAATAAGTTCTCGTTCATGATGCCTGAAATTAATTAAGCCCCCCCGTACGTCATTCTACAGTTTATTATAGCGTGATATGATAACACACTGTTGAAAACTGCTCTAAAAAATGTAGCAGCATTACTAGCGGTAAAGTTCGCTATTAAACTGTTTCGGTCTCTGTTAACGAACAGCAAATTTTTCGGGCTTATTTACTTTATTGCTACCGCTCTCAATCAAAAACATGTCGACAACAGTCATACTTTTTTAAAGTTGAAATCCAGTGAAAAGTGAGAGGCTGTCGAGAATATTAAAAATATGACAGAGAGTATGGGATTATCAAAGCGCTGGTTCGAACCAGCGAAGGGCTCCAGATGTTAGGCAAACGAAAGGCGATGGGCCACTACGTACCGAAATATTTCGAACGGGATAAACATCTGCTTGAATTCAATGGCACGGAGCAAAGACGTTTTTTGTGCCGTGCCAAGATTTTTGCCAAGATTTTTACGGTGAAGAGGTCGATTGAACATGAATATAGCATTTAGGCAAAACAGAGACCTGGGAATGGTGCAGATTCCCTTATCGCTTACAATTCTGCTGTGATTTTTCGAAATTAAGTACTTTTTTGTTATTCTCACCAACCTCATGCCGTTGAGTTAGGCGTTTTCATTCAGCCGCATGTACTTTCCATGTCCAACAGACATTTCATCCTGCTGAGGAGTGTATGTGTGACTTGTGGCCGGTTCTGCGCCAGGTGAAGCAGCCTGTACAATCATAGGGTGACCTCCAGCTGCTCCAGGCACAGGTACCATGACCATTGGAGTTTGGCCTTCCTGTACACCTGGTGCTTGAACTGCAAACATACCACCGGCGGGTTGCATTGCAACGGCCACAGGGACACCATCAGGCCCCTGGGTGACGACGTAGCCAGCGGAATTGGCAGTATACGCAACTTGCTGTGCCTGGCGTTTACGAAAAGAAAACAACAGTGAGATTAGCAAGACAAGTGCCAGTCATAATTAACAAAATAACTGACATAACGTGCTTTTTCAGTTTTAGGTTTCCCACATTATTAGTGAGTAGTCAATTTAATATTTTAGAAAAAAATAGGCGCAACAAGTAATTAACAAGCTCAAAGTTAGAAAAAAACAGGCACTTCAATAAGCAATACTGAGATATCGACTTTTTTTAACGTAGTACTCACATTAATGATAAATTGAATAAATGCTTGTCTCACAAAGTAGTTGCTTGAGATGTACATTGTACATTAGGCTGCTTACTACTCAGCTGATGAGGTCGACAATTAAGATACAAATTATTAATTGTATTTTAGAGATGGTACGAACTTGTGATAAATTGCTTCCTTGAGTGCTTTGTTTTTCTAATATCCACCGGATACGATTTCATTGTCGTTCGAAATATCATTTTGTTTGTACAAAGATAGTAGTACCCTTGCAGTTACAGAAGTTTAATTAGGAGTAGACAAGCGTGAGTTGTTGAGGCGTACGAACCTGCGGGTTCTTAGAAAAAAAAACAGAAAAAAAAAACGAGGGAAAAGAGTGTAATCAACTCACGGATTCAGAGCTCGCGTGCGATGATCCACAATCCACGGTTTAAGCGTGAATATCCGCGTTTTTAGCAATTCGGACAATCCCCCACTTCCTTTGATTCATAGGTGAAAACAGCGACTGCTTTACAGGATATGACGGGGGAGGGGTGGTACAGTGTACTAAAGCCTACCTGTTGCGGTGCGCAGCAGACGTTCATTACACAACAACATATGGCAGCCCAGATTCCAATCACAAACTCAGCAATACCAAGGACCAAGATGATTGCACTGATAGCCATTTTTGCATTATACATGTATATGTTCCTTGTCCTGTAACTATCATCATAGTAGTCATATCTGTCATAGTAGTATCCATCTCGGTTAATGGCAATCACAATGCTGTAGCAGATTATGATTATTCCACCCATTACAGCCGATGTGATTGAAAAACCCATGAAGACACCACCCTGAAAATTAGAGTAGAAGAAAGGCAGAAAATCAATACCATTTGAAAACACCTAATGCTCACTAATCCGTACACGGTTATCACATGGTTATTAAAAACTTGAACTAATATTCGGCCACTTTTCTTGCAGACATATTACTTTAAACAACAACAATAATAATAATAATTAAAAACAATATTATAATTATAATAAGAACCTTCCCAGAATGCTTTGCACCAGAAAAATTTCAATGCAAAATAACTTAGTTAACTTGTGGTCGAAGAGAATGCTGTACCATGTGTTATTTACAACTTCGTGAAAGTTATCCCTCATATTAACGTTAGGGTGATGACGTCATTATTCACGTGACTATGGCAAAAATATGTTTTCGCTCACTGCAAGAACAGGCCTCCATCAATACAAAAGCAGATAACGTGCCCTGATAGTCATTGGAATGGGCGATATGGAAATTGCCAGTTGACATCTGGCACTTGAAAGTTAAGGTGGCTCTGTACAGGAGCATTTCCCAGGGGACTGGTAAGGAGTCAGTAGCTATGGTAGTTTAAGGCGGAGAGAAACAAAGCTTGGCTGGTTAATAGAACTTCGCATGAAAGTAACGACCATGATATGCTCACTGTTGTGACGTCATTGGTCACGTGACCAGAGCGCACAGAAAATTCAAATCACTTTAAAACTGCTTTAAGCTCAATAAATTCGCAATTTTTCACAGTAATATTGCAGAAAAAATTGCAAGTTATTCAAAAACGTCCATTATTATTTTTCCTTTTGAAAAAAGCATGATGAAAAATGAACCTTAAACTTTTGATAATCCCCTGTTTTGTGAGGTTTTAATATAAATGTAAAAACGAATCAGCATATTTGGTTTCAAACTATGCTCTTTCTAACTACGTTAACAGTGTTTTTAAAAAATTCGTTTTCATATAGCTTAGGGATGTGAATTTGCAGGCACGCGGAGTACTGGGCACCAATGTCACGGATTGCTCAGGAATACTGGTGCACTTTTTAGGCGCGGCGGCATAGCTAGCGACAAAAGCTGAAAAATGGGGTGAAAAGGTGTTTTAGCTTTCTGTGGTCCATTTCTGCTAAAGAATTGTTAATGGTTTCTCGGGAAGAGGACAGCACTTCAGTTTTCGCTGCATTGCTCATGTCAGGTACGTGTAATTATAGCTTTTTATTGTCTTCGGTAAACAGCTTAATATATTAGCAGGGCTTTACCGATCGATCATTATAGTTTAATGTTTCATATTTATCGTTAGTCCAGTGCTTAAATAATTTGCCATTTTCGTTCCGGTAGCAAAAAGCCGAAAGATAGACACTTAGGTTGGTAACTAAAGCTTATTAAGTTTCGTAAGTCTTTAAATAAACGTTATATGAAGTGATGTAGTTTTTGTACACTCGTCTGTGAATCGTATGTTATTTGTTGGCCAAGTAAAAGTGTAGCATCGCATCCTTTATGTTTTCAGTAACTTTAATTACAGCGTTGCTGTTAAAATTAATGTTTCAAACAGCTATTGCTTAAAGCAAGAAGGTCAGGCTATTCTCCTAATGTTGATACTGGCAGATAAGCTTAAATTCTTTTGTGTAGCATCATTTAAGCTTACGTGTTGTAAACATCTCATAACAACAACATGACACATAACATACTTTATTTTATCTCCAACTCCATTTGTTTATTAGCTGGGCTTTTTTTCACTGCTTGCAAATTATTTATATACATCTAATGACTCACGAATTTTTCTTACATCAAGTAAGGTTCAAAGCTATAGTTGGCATGATTTGATGACAAACAACAAATTTAAATTTCGAATTAGGTACATGTAAAACTTTTATTAAAAGTTATGTGTTGATCACTTTTGGGAAAATATGCTTAAGATAATCGAGTTCAAAGCAGGTGGATGTATTTTTTTTGTACATCTCTACTTTTACTGATTAAGTTATTCCATAATTTGCAGGGTAAAAAATTAACTTCAGTGCTTGAATCATTGAATTGCAACTCGGGCCAGTATCCTTGAATTCCAACCTCGTCCCCAGGGTCTTTTCACTTGCTCGCTTAGTATAGTGGACCAGGCCATTTAGATAAAGTGGCTTTCAAAATCCTCTAGTCTGGATCAAAATATTAAAACCATATTTACTTATATAGACCCCTCCCAACCCAGGTGAGAAGTAAGTCTTTTATCCAGGGATTTCGCCAATAATCATGTGGAAAAAGCACCACATACTGTAGAACTCTAAGTAAGACTGGAGTCACGTGTCAATAAAAACAAACCTCAACTTTTAGTGGCCCTGGTCAGTTTTAAATTGCTACTGGCAACCAGAAGACTGTCAATTTTTAGCCCTGAAGTTGTTGTGTTCACTGATCCTTTTTTATCTATACTAGGCATGTATATGTCAGCAGTGATCAGTGATGCAGCTTTTCTTACAGTGAAGGTATGCACATGGAAGATATCAATCATATAATTATCCCAGCTTACGTACTATCTTACTGTTCAGTCAAATGAACTGGGTCAAATGCAATGGTCGGTTTAATTTGGGTCCGGTAGTTGAACACAATTAAACCAATAATATGCATACAGCAGTGTTTGATTCCAATTTCTGAACCCAGTCAAACATAATTAAGCACAGTTAAACAGTTGTAAAATCATTCAAATATACCAGATATTTAAACCATCTGCCTTTAAGTGTGTGAGAACAAGCACAAATCTCTGTAGTGTGGAATTTGAGCATGATCTGTTTTATATTGTCGGGTAAACGTAGAAGACTGGGTGGCTAAAACAGCCTTTTTGGAAAAAGAAAATTTGGCAATCCTAATACTCACAAAGGAAAATAAAAGTTGAACCAAGGATAAAATTAAATCACAACATTTACACGAGTGTTCCATCAAGACTTCCATTGGGGTAGGTGTGGAAAACCTTATACCCACTTAAGCTACAAAATCCATTTTTCACAGTGATGTAAGATTTATTCTTGATGGTTAAAGGGTTAAAACTTAATGCAGAATGAATCAAACAGTTGTACCATGTATGGGTTTCCATACCAAAGTGATTATTGTGACCCAGTAACACTACTGGGGCAAGCTCACACAGGTATGACTTGTACAGTTAAGAGATTTTGTGCTGTAATCATTAAACAAATGCAGAGAAACAAGAGGAAATCGGGAGGAACTTGAACCAGAATGAAAATCATGCTGGCCTAAAGTTGAGGAGCTCTCAGGAATGTTTAACAACATCCTCAGAGACCCAGGGGTAGTAACGCCCTGATTTCATGAGACCGGTGCAAACTCAGACTGGTACGATTTTGTTAACATGAGACCGGTCTGAAAGTCAGACTGGCATGAAGTGTTTACCCGAGACCAATCTAAACTCTGTTTGTGTTAATATGGTCCGCAACCATCCCATCCTTAAAAATCCAGTTTATCTATTATCCAACAGCTTGGAATGCTCCAATGCCACTTATTAAACGTGCATACCCAAAACAAATATCTCAGACCAATTGGAACCCTGTTCATGCTTAAGTGGCTCCCCAGTCTGATTTCAAACCGTTCTGAGTCATTCATATTGGTTCAGCAGCAGTGATGAGTTAAACCAGCCTAAGGCCCTGTTTACATGAGTGACTTTATCCCGGGATGACTTTTATCTCATCCCGCGGTGACTTTCATCGCAGTGTCTGGTCATTTACCTGTATATGTTTACATGATTTGGAGCTGAAATGTGTTCACCCTGGGACAATTTCATCCCGGTCTTCAGCACCGCGGGGATGAAATCGTCCCGGGGTAAACACCATTTCAGCTCCAAACCATGCAAAAACTTACAGGTAAATGACCAGACACCGATATGAAAGCTATCTCGGGATGAAATCACTCGTGTAAACACAGCCTAAGACGATAATTATTTTATACTAGCTTCATGTTTTGTACGAAAATTTGGCAATCCTAATACTCACAAAGGAAAATAAAAGTTGAACCAAGGATAAAATTAAATCACAACATTTACACGAGTGTTCCATCAAGACTTCCATTGGGGTAGGTGATGAAAACCTTATACCCACTTAAGCTACAAAATCCATTTTTCACAGTGATGTAAGATTTATTCTTGATGGTTAAAGGGTTAAAACTTAATGCAGAATGAATCAAACAGTTGTACCATGTATGGGTTTCCATACCAAAGTGATTATTGTGACCCAGTAACACTACTGGGGCAAGCTCACACAGGTATGACTTGTACAGTTAAGAGATTTTGTGCTGTAATCATTAAACAAATGCAGAGAAACAAGAGGAAATCGGGAGGAACTTGAACCAGAATGAAAATCATGCTGGCCTAAAGTTGAGGAGCTCTCAAGAATGTTTAACAACATCCTCAGAGACCCAGGGGTAGTAACGCCCTGATTTCATGAGACCGGTGCAAACTCAGACTGGTACGATTTTGTTAACATGAGACCGGTCTGAAAGTCAGACTGGCATGAAGTGTTTACCCAAGACCAATCTAAACTCTGTTTGTGTTAATATGGTCCGCAACCATCCCATCCTT
Source organism: Siderastrea siderea (assembly GCA_964030785.1). Taxonomy (NCBI): domain Eukaryota; kingdom Metazoa; phylum Cnidaria; class Anthozoa; order Scleractinia; family Rhizangiidae; genus Siderastrea; species Siderastrea siderea. The sequence continues at coordinate 61,170,157 of OZ034967.1, forward strand.
AAAAATCCAGTTTATCTATTATCCAACAGCTTGGAATGCTCCAATGCCACTTATTAAACGTGCATACCCAAAACAAATATCTCAGACCAATTGGAACCCTGTTCATGCTTAAGTGGCTCCCCAGTCTGATTTCAAACCGTTCTGAGTCATTCATATTGGTTCAGCAGCAGTGATGAGTTAAACCAGCCTAAGGCCCTGTTTACATGAGTGACTTTATCCCGGGATGACTTTTATCTCATCCCGGGGTGACTTTCATCGCAGTGTCTGGTCATTTACCTGTATATGTTTACATGATTTGGAGCTGAAATGTGTTCACCCTGGGACAATTTCATCCCGGTCTTCAGCACCGCGGGGATGAAATCGTCCCGGGGTAAACACCATTTCAGCTCCAAACCATGCAAAAACTTACAGGTAAATGACCAGACACCGATATGAAAGCTATCTCGGGATGAAATCACTCGTGTAAACACAGCCTAAGACGATAATTATTTTATACTAGCTTCATGTTTTGTACGTTTCGTGTAAACAGAGGTAAGCATTTGGAGTCTAACTGAAGTTGTACCGGCCCAAGTTGGTACCATTCTCATAGACTACGAGCAGTCTCTCATTTTTTCTCTGGCGCGTGCACACTGACTGTCCTACTATTGGTAATTGCGATAATTAAAATCTGCTTTGTTTTTCTTACAGGTTTTTATTCCATCAACCTGATGTCAGGAAAATATGGCAGTTTATTATAAGGGTTTGGTTAAGAAATTTGTACTTTTAGCTATATTCCCAGACACACTGTATCAATTCAAATAGAAAATTTGAAGAGCAGTTTTGAAATAAGGTTATATTTTTTTTTGTCTTTTTCTGCTTAACATTTTGATGTCATTGATTAGTTTGACTGACCCCTCAGTACTACTAAGTGGATGATGTATGAAAATGGAATGAATCCTGGAGTACACCTTTTAGGGCTCTACTTCAAAATATCTGATGAGCACACCCTGCCCATATCTTTTTTGGGGGAATATCCCCCCCCCCCACTACTATCCCAGGAATGAAGAGTCAGACCTATTTGATTGAATTCTCTTTATGGGGAAAACTATATCCATTGACTGATTCACCACAGTCTGATCCCTTTTTGTCAGTTCATTGCCTGTTAGGTTTCAGACTATTCTGAAATGATTTAGGAAGAGGCTATTCCTTTTGTTTTTCTTTGGTACCAGATTATGGCAATCAGTAACAATGCTTATTGGTGACAAATTATCAAACCAAAAAGAACTAAAGTCTTGAGATCTACTGCCATCACGGTCTGGGGTAGTAAGAGAGTGAGTCATAATCTGTGTATCAAATAAAGTCACTAGTCATTACTGGACCATTTGTTATTCGCATTGGCAACACTGAAGTCACAGATTGATTGATTTATTGGTTTATTGATTGACTGATTAATTGATTGATTGATTGATTGATTGATTGATTGATTGATTTTTTAATTGGCTGATTGACTGATTTATCAGCCAGTTGGTTGAGTGGTTGATTGATTGACTGATTGGTACTCAAAATAGATGAATGAATTGATTCACCTGAATTACATGTAAGTAATTACATGCATAATGCTGCACTTCTTCGCATCTTCCTCTGGCAGCAAAATGATACCCGGCATCAGTCGAAACATAAAATAATTTTCAAGCCCCAATGTCATGACATAATTGTAAGCAAATAATTTATTTGTAATTAGCAAGTAGTAGGTAAGAAGGCGTATTAGAGAGCAGGACTATTAGAGCTTTTACAGTAATTTAAATTATATTTCATATTAACTCCAGTAAGCTACTCCTTCTGAGTAACTACCACTATTGGACAGTCAAGAAAGAAAGCAATGCCCTGGGATGCTTTAGGGTTCACTACTTCCTACTATTAATTAAACATCCCGGGGAATTAATACAAGTAAATAAGGTACATCATCATCATCATCATCATCATCATCATCATCATCATTCAACTATAGTGTCATTTTACCATATAAGGAGGAAAATATGAGTATGAGAACGTCTTACACTGTAGAAAACGTATTGCACTATAGTATCCCGGTTTCAAATCACTTATTGAATAAAGCATTTAAATTGCTTAGATATTTAAGTTTATATTACCTACAACAGAGGCTTGTTTAAAATTTATGAAACACTGGTTCTAATTTGATGAGAGGTGTATTACTAATGATTAACTAATAATTATAATATTGTTTTCCGGTCTCACTTGTAATAGTAATAATAATAATAATAATATTAATATTAATAATAATATTAATAATAATAATAATAATAAACAAAATAAAATAAAATAAAATTGTAAATTGCAATGACAAAATAAATTGCATACAGAAAAGGATGTAACGAGTATAATAACATTATACTTTACAATTTTACACACCGAAATGCATCTGAGACTTTTTGTTGATGTATTTGTTTGTGAAACTATCAAACACTGAAGCAGGCGAATAATAGTGAAGGTACAGTCTAAGTCTCTATGATTAAATAGAGTTTCCGGCTGCACTTCAATCGATTATTATCATTTTGACTGTTATCCAACTTTTTATAACTTACAAAACAATTACGGGAGAAAGTTCTTTCTCTGCTACTGCCAGGAATCCCCAGGCCTCCCGTGATGCACATCTGAAACAAAACAATAAAGTTACTCAGGTTTATTCCATGAATTTTCCAACATTTGAGGAAGGAAGGAAGGAAGGAAGGAAATAAACATTGACTTTGTTAACCCTATTTTGCCTGGGCTTTTTTTGAGTTTCTGAGCCTGGGGGGATAGATCTCGAAAAGTATTCATGCTCTTGTGATGAAACTTGGTATGTTAATAGAACGTCAGTAGCTTAACAGATTGGGTTTATGACGTGTTGATTAAGACGTTTTATGACGTCACAATGACGTCATAAAGCAGCCATTTTGAATTTTGAGCCACCATCTTGAATCCCAAGCATGCAGTCATACAATTGACAATGACGTCATCGAAAAATATATGAATTTGTTCTAAGAAACATACTTAATCAAAACAAGCACAAAAAAGTAAAGGATTATCTCCTGCTTACAAACGAAGGGGAAAAAACTGAAAAAAAGACAAAAAAGACAGAAAAAAGTCAAAACACCTCCTGAGTAGACGGTTGCTATGGAAACGTCAATCCCCATAGATACGTCATTTGCACAGAAAAAGTCACAAGATTTGGTGATTATTCGTCTAGCCGTTTAAAAGTTATAATTCGTTAAGGCCAGCGCGGGCACAATGTCCCCCCCCCCTCCCAGGCTAAATAGGGTTAATGAGGGTGACAAACCTTTTGCCAATAGAAAAACTGAAAACTCACAGCCAAGACACGAACCAAAAACAAACTCAGCCTACACACGACATCAACACTGGGACTTGCGATTGAACCCGGTCAAGCTGATGGGAGGCAAGTGCATGCTCTCACCATTCTATCCGTGTTACCCTGCTCTCCTGTTCTTGCACAAGTGTCATAAAGGGACTTTGCAATCTACTTTTAGTATCAACTAAGGAATTTAAAAAGCCAAAGCAACATTCGCATCAGTGGTCCAATCTTGTTAAAATTTGCTATTCTAATACACGAAAACTATTTATGCGTATGTTTTGTTTTCGAAGGCCAGGATGGAAATGGTCTCTAACCTGAAAAAATTGAGCCCACTTCTCAGTCAAGTTTCCCCCCTTTTTTTGGTAGAAACGGAATGTTTGCTGGTTATTCTAACTTCGAAAAGTAACTCATATCATCCCTCTAAAGGTCTAGAAGACGTTGAAGTGTAGACAAAGCTCTTAGATATAAAGTGAGAATACAATAAGTAGATAAATCATATTGGGTGGTGTTAACGGAGGCTACATAAAGATTTCCATAACATAATTGGCGTGTCGAATAGTGATGTTCGTAGAGAAGAAGTAAATTTGAAGTACTCACTGAAACACAGGGGTAACAGTATATGTGACCATTCATAAACAAAAGAGAGTACCTTAAAAAGGGGGTTAAGGTTCAGAACAATATATCATTCTAATTGCTTTTTTTGGATAATATATAATGGTGACATCGCGATAAACTGACCGACTGCAGTAGAGCGATATATGATCGCTTTAAATAGAATATTTCTCCTAAAAATTGCTTTTATCCCGAAATTAAACTGCTGCCAAAAAGGGTTAACTACAATTTTGACTTTATGTACAGACGAGAGACACTGCCCACGCAGTTTTGAGTCTTAAGCCCCGCATAATCAACGTGAACGCTCAATCTTCCGCTGGCGGTCGCCATCAAAGCATCAAAGTGCATGGTAGTTGCATCCAAAGGTTTTATATTAGACTGTCGAACACAATGATTTTTTTCGATTGGCAACACAGCAGAGGATGACCCCAGCAATCCCCAGCAACAATCTTAACGATGGAACAAATCTGTCATATCTTCCTCCAATTCGAGTCATGTAGCAGCTCTCGTAAGGTATCTTCTGATTGGTTTAGAGGTTATTCCATTGTTTTATTTTACGATATTGTGTTATATTTCATGTGTTGTTGGTTTCATGGTTGTTAAAAGAAAAAAGAAATAAAGAGAAAAAAAAGAAAAGAAAAGAAAAAATCAAAGTTGCATTTTTTGTTTGTTTTCTTTTCTTTTACACAAAGACAGAGAGAAAGTGACAGAGACAGAGAGAAAGTGACAGAGACAGAGAGAAAGTGACAGAGACAGAGCGAAAGAGATAGAGACAGAGAGAAAGAGATAGAGACAGAGAGAAAGTGACAGACACAGAGAAAGAAAGAGAGAGAGAGAGTACGATGACAGTGACAGAGAGAGAAAGTTAGTGTGAGAGTGAATGAGTGACTGACTGACTGACTGACTGACTGACTGACTGGCTGACTGACTGAGGGACTGAGGGACTGAGGGACTGAGTGAGTGAGTGAGTGAGTGAGTGAGTGAGTGAGTGAGTGAGTGAGTGAGTGACTGAGAGAGTGACTGACTGACTGACTGACTCACTGACTTAGTGAGTGAGTGAGTGAGTGAGTGAGTGAGTGAGTGAGTGACTGAGAGAGTGACTGACTGACTGACTGACTCACTGACTTAGTGAGTGAGTGAGTGAGTGAGTGAGTGAGTGAGTGAGTGAGTGAGTGAGTGAGTGAGTGAGCGAGGGTAGCGAGAGTAGCGAGGGTAGCGAGAGTAGCGAGGGTAGCGAGGGTAGCGAGAGTAGCGAGGGTAGCGAGAGTAGCGAGGGTAGCGAGGGTAGCGAGAGTAGCGAGGGTAGCGAGAGTAGCGAGGGTAGCGAGGGTAGCGAGGGTAGCGAGAGTAGCGAGGGTAGCGAGAGTAGCGAGGGTAGCGAGAGTAGCGAGGGTAGCGAGGGTAGCGAGAGTAGCGAGGGTAGCGAGAGTAGCGAGGGTAGCGAGGGTAGCGAGGGTAGCGAGGGTAGCGAGAGTAGCGAGGGTAGCGAGGGTAGCGAGGGTAGCGAGGGTAGCGAGAGTAGCGAGGGTAGCGAGAGTAGCGAGAGTAGCGAGGGTAGCGAGAGTAGCGAGAGTAGCGAGGGTAGCGAGAGTAGCGAGGGTAGCGAGAGTAGCGAGAGAGACAAACACTTGTTAGAAGTAATTATTATGAGTTCATTAGCCTATTCTATGGTTGGTTTATTGTAGTTACAAATTACTAGTCACATTTTCCAGGTTCTTTGCAAGCGTTCAAACCTCGGCTTGTCCGGAGACCCAGCTTCACATCGAAAGCACCCCAAAGAACAGCATTCCATGCCTGTGAAAATATTGTGAGGACACCCCGCGCGCTGTAAATTTTTATCCTCCAATTTCAAAATCCGCTCTGTATTGTAAATGTTCTTCACCAAAAATTTTGTGTTGAATTTATTTCATTATTTGCCGTAAGGCAGGTGATTGAACATTAAAACTAATACTAATTTATTATTTCTAGAGCGCTTTATGCTTAGGCTGTAAAGTGCTTAACAAGAAATATAAACCTATACAATGATTATTAAAACGAATAAAAATCTTTGCTAGCATTTAAATCGATAAATCTTGTCTTCAGCAGGGGCGTGACTAGCCTTTAAGCTATTAAGTTCACTTGGTGCGTACTTGTAGTGTGAACTCCTTTCTGAGGCCATCTTCGAAGTCTGTCATGTTACCTTCCAGCAGAGCCACTTATCTGATTTATTGACACGTTTTAATGATTTTGTACAATATATGGAACAGAAAAAAAGTACTATCAGCTGAATGTAAATAAAGAGTTAAAAATTTGCAGTAGTTCATTTTCTAAAAGCTCCACATCTTCCTTCTTCAAAAACGTCTTTTTGCATGGTACGTAATGTTGGTTTGTGCGGAATCACCCCTAGTTTAGTTAGCTTACTTGCAGTGTGAACCCTTGTAATGACGATATCATTTTTGTCAAGAAAGGTTTTGAGCCGATGGTACATTAATTTTTCAAATTTCCGATTAAAAACAGACTGTAATGACATTGGCCGATAATTTCCTGGTTCAGTCTCATCGTCACTTTATAGACTGAGAAAACTTTAGCTTGTTTTTGTATTTCATAATTTATGTATTTTTGTGAATTGTTGAATAAATGTTGTATTTAATGACCGCAATTTTTTGGTTTCTGTGTGGCCCTGGCGTTAAGCGTGACACAAAAGGATTCACGTGCAGTTGCAGTTAAGGTCTACCCCTCACTTGGGAGCGCACTTGACTAATGACAGTGCAGTCTTGCAGTTAAAAGGACGTGGGGCGGGCGCACAACTTTGAAATCCACAGGGAACGAACTCTCCGCGTTTTGTTTTTCGATTCTGGAGTCACGGGCGATTTCAGAAAGACTCTCAAGTTGTATTTTAGCTAATGTATTTGAAGGCATATTTCAAGCCGACTTAGGGGGAAAATAAGGTTGTGGTCTAATTGTCAGGCTTAGCCATGCAATCAACAACACTACAGCCATGTGCACATGCAATACTCATGGGTCACAAAAACATGTTTTTGAGACGAGCACGAATAATTTCCCAAAAAGTAACAAACAGTGAGCCTAGTTACACCGGGTTCTAAGACGATTTTTGCTGAATTGAGTTCACATAGGACTTGACAAGACAAATTACTCTTACTGTCGACTTAGCGTTTAATGCATATCGTACCTTAGGTCTTGAATCTTTGTTTATCAAGCTAATCAAATGCATGCCAACTTGTTTTCGCAAGTAATTTGCATCTAAACACGCACCTAAAACAAAATTACCATTTTTCTTTAATTAACGGCGTGTCAAAACGGGTTGTGTCACATCGGTTTCTAATTATAATAATGACTTTATTAACGTGTCAAGCAAAAATCAAGCAGAGGGGATTCCCCACTTGCTAAATACATAATTTGAATTTGACTCGTCTTTCTAAAGTAGACCTCAAGTCTACTTGATTTTCAAGTGGTATTTGGTCCCTAGTGTGAACTGGCTTAACATATGGGATACATCTCAACTCAGGAAGGCTTCGTGTATCCTACTCCTTGCCCATAAAAACAGGATAGCATTGATCAATTTGTCAAAACGGATATTGTGCCTGATATACCTGAAACTCCTAGCCAATGTGACAGGTAATACAACACAAAATAGATACCAATTATGCCAATTAAGACCCCGTGTGAGAAACTCTTCTCATCTGGGTCACCAATTAGTGTTTCAGATGTAGGTGATATTTTTTTCACCTCAAGTGACATGTGGTGCCTCCCAGGTAATAAAAAAGTCATTTAACGTGACAGTGATGAGTAGCTGAGACAAAAAATAAAGAAAGAAGGAAATTGTCATTTAAGCACAAGAAGCAATTGACTGAAACTTTAGTCTTGTTGTCATTTAGCTGTGTTACATTGCGTATAATGATGGAGTTACGTTTGGGCCGCACTAAAGCAAATTTTGTCACCCTTGAACAAACAGTCATTGTTTTAACCCTGCATCATTTGTAAAGAATATTCGCTCATGTGTGACAAAAGTCGCTTTAGTGCAACCCAGGACTCCTTTTATACTGAAATCGACTAACACCTTTGATGGTCACTTAATTGTTAGATGAGTGTAAGGTGATTGCGCCGATCACCAGCTGGTTATTTAAAGCGTGTAGCTTAGGGTGATACAAGCAGAAGATGCGATCAATGTGAAAAGCATTGAATGGTATGTGGAGTAACTTTTCCAGTTTTTATCTGACTTCAGTGGATCCTTCACATCTTTCTTCAATGTAAAAACCCAGATTGGTAAATTCTGCACACGAGTGGCGATCAAGAAGCGCTGCTCTGTCAGTCCGCCTCATTCATTTCAACCACATGGTAAGTGTCCTAATATAATAGTTCTTCTGAAACTCAGCCTAGACTAATATGCAAGCAAGCAGTTTGTCTAACGTTGAGTTATTATAATTTAGGCAATTGACGTACGTCGATCAATTTGCTAAAAACTCTTTTGAGAACCGAAGCCGAGGGAATAACCAAACCTGTGAGACTTCGACGAGGCGACTCAGATGCCGCTTCACTGACGATTCACGTTTTTGTATAATCGGTGTAACTGCGGAATACACGGTTAGCGGTACGTGGTACGCGGTACGCGGTGTGAGACTCATTCAACCTTTGAAGATGTTTAGTAACTGGCTACGCGGTAGGAGGGGTAGACTCCTTTTAAGTACAGGAGAAGGACCTTTAGTATATGGCTACGCCGGGTACGCGGTACCACGTTTCTGGGCGACAAATTTAATAGCGTAAGAAAAGGCTAAACGGTAAACGTTCCAATTCCGGTTGCCGTCCGTCCCTAAAAACATTTGTACTTAACCTCGCTGCTGAATTCAATACATTTTGTAACGAGAGGTTTTAAGCCTGTACTGGTAGTGTTTGTGAATGCTTGAGAGTTGGGCAAATATTACTGTCGGCGACTGCATTACTGCGCGAACCGAAAACTAGCAACAGAGCAATGCTAGCGACTGCGGGAATGGGTAGAGCGGACTAGCTTTGCAGCTAGTTCTCGTTACAACTTGCCAGAGGTACAAGGTCTAGTTTCTTCGCCAAAAGCCAGGCAGAGGACAGCAAATCGAGACTTCAACTGGAACATAGTAACTTCTTTATTCTAGAGTAAACCTCGCGGCAATTTCAGCCAAAATGACGCCAAATATTTCCACATTGCGTTGCGTCTATCTAAAGATTTTTTCGGGACGACTTCGCGCCATTTTTTAATTTCTTCCTTTCAAAGCCACTGTTTATAAAGATCACATTTGCAATTTATTTTCTTGGTCTAGTTATTAAAGTTCGATTGAATTAAGATGACAGTTTGACTCAACAGCCGAACTTATGTAATTGGGTCAACCTGAACGGTAATTGAGGTCTGCTGAAGTAATGGCCTAGTTCAGCGTGTGTCCTGGTCCTTAGAGACTGGCTATATGGAAAAAGTTAAAAACTGATTACCTCGGTTTAAGTTAGGAATGTTTATAAGTTGGAATCGAAAGAGAATAGGATATATGTAGACTCGGTTATTACAGGCGCTCGAACAATAGAACTTCACTGTAATACAAAAAACCGTTTTCCTTTCGAGTTGACAGTCCGATAGAGAAATATAGTGTGACAGACAATAACTTGAGGAGTGTGCCCACGGTGGTGTCGAGAGTTATTCCAGTGTTAGCTGAGATTATATTCAAATTGACAGCCAAAGGAAGAACAAAGACTTTGAAAGGTTTGGGTACAAGAAGTGCCGCTGTGGGTTTGAAAACTCCAAAACACCTACCCTGCCTAGGACTGAAAACCTTCTATGTAAATAACTGTTTAGCCAACTGTCCTGAAACCACTGATTTTATGTTGATTGATTACCTGTTAAATTTTCGCGCGGGGGTGGGTGGGGGGGAGGGGGTGGGGACTCCCATATAAAAGTGACCGGGGTTGATTGTCGTACCCTTTAGGGACCAAAAATTTGTGGAATGGTATCTCTTGGGGTCTTTATAGCGAAGCCAGCGCGCTGGCGCGTCAGCGGAGCTCCATTGCTAAGGAAATTTGGTAACCTGTCAAGCCAAAAAATTTTGGTAGTGACGTAATAGTCACGTGACCGTCCGTCCGTACTTCCGTATGTCCGTCCGTCCGCACCACAGTTTGAAATTGCAGTCTGAACGTAGTTTCTGAGGAGTTTGTCCGGAGAAGCCTAAGTGCTTCGCCTTTAATGAAACCCTTTTTGACCCCTGATGGATGGCAACTTGAGAAATGTTTCACCCTGCAAATGCTTGTGTCGAGGAACGTATTATCTGTGTCAGATACTTCAGCCGTAAACTTGATGGTGGGGTGGCTATTTGCTTGTTCAATGAATTGCATGACTTCGCCTTTGTTTATATTTCAGATCCGGGTCTTAGGGTCTTAATTTTCGGGGGTCTTAGTTTTCGCAGCAACCGTCATGCTTCACCTAACCGGCGGCAAAATTTTACAGTATTTGCTCAGTAATGTAGGTGGAAAAACCTTTATTACTATGTGTTTCATCACTACAAGCAACTTACCTTGAAAGAAAATGTGAGTGCTAAAGCTTTCAAACTGTTTGTTTCTTTAAAAAAGCTTTTTTTGCGTTATCATTTGTTTTCCAGTTTTAGTCTGGAAAAAGATGTTGATTGTGACGTCATTCCATTATTTTGTCAATCCCGTTGTTTAAGCAAATTATGTTGATGCACTGAAAGACCTCGTTTTGTTTCATTAGGTAATTTTGGGTTGAAAAAGCTGAGAATTTAAACATTTTGCTACAAACCAAAACTGTTTTCGTACGAAAGTTTCGCACATGCAAATTTTCACGACCAGTAAGAATTTCTATTTTGATATTATTTCTTTGCCTTATTGTTTTTTTTTCCGCAAAAAGGTGACATGGATCGCGATAAAAAAAAAATTATAAATTCGATTTTGAGACGAAAATATATTCCGTATTGGGCTCCGTCGCTTCTTGACTCCGCCCATTACGGAATATATTTTTCTCCCAACTAGCCGTAATTATAAAGCCGTAATGCCGTCTCAAAATCGAATTTAGTTTATAATAATTGGATATTGAAGCCGTTCAAGCTCATTTCTTTTTCCTGTTTTATTTCCACAGAGTAAGCGTGGTCAAGGGTCTTGCCCTGAATGCAAGGCCACTTTCTTCAACCGATACAAACCGCAGAAATGTACGACATGTAATTTTCATTTAGGCGGTACTTATCAGCCCAAGTCCAAAAAATCAAAGCCTTATGCGCCAGCTTGTGTTTTTCTTTACTCGTGTGAAGGCTGCAAATTTTACTCGGTGAAAACTCATGCAAAGGACAGTAGATGTATTGTTATCATCGACGAGGAGTCATCTCTCAAGCAGTGTAGTCTTGAAAAGTGTAAAAATGTTAGGTCAGTTTTTGTAAACAGTGGTAGACCGGAACTCTTTTCCTGCGAACACACGAAAGAAACCTCTTCAGCTGTTGATGCAAAAAACGTGTTCCAACTAACTGAGGAGTTAATAGAAAGTTATGCCTGTGACAAGCCAACCAAAGCAAGTCTTCGCCAGCTAAAGGAGTCAGCAAAGTCACCATCTGCGTTTCAAGTGTCGGACAACACTTTCTGTGTATATGGAGAACCCACATCTTCAAATGCTGTGGGATACTGCCACGTCAAGAGGGGAGAAAAGCTTTTTCAATGTAGCTCTAAGGACTGTAGTGGATTTGTCAGCAAGACAAAAGGTTCCAAGCAGAAAAAAATATGTCCTCATGTTCACGTACTTTTGTGTGTAGGGGAGAAGACGCCTGGCACATCAACAGCTGCGGACTCACACGCCTCCCACGTGTCATATGATCCCGATAATCAGGCCACATCACAGTCAGCAGCTTCTCCCGATCCCTCTCTTCCAGTAGGCTCTTCAACAATCGACTCCGAACGACAAAGTTCAGGGGCAACAGCAAATGATTGTCTGCCTGGTCCCTCTATTTCTGGTTCATCTTCAGCTACTCCATTAGTCGCATCTGATCCTGGGACATCAGTACCTGGCCTGACATCTTCAACTGATGAGGTCCCCGACTCTGAAGCCCGTTCTTCGACAATCAACATAAATCTGCAACGTTCCTTGCCCTATCAAATATCTGGTCACATCTTGAAGAAAATACAAGAGTTTGACTGCAAGTACGTTCTTTCGGGGCTCCATGGAGATGGTTGGCCTAAAAGTTACTGTCCAACCGAAGATTTTTGCCTTTCATGTGGTTCGCCATACACCCCAAAGAATTCCACTGAGGGCATCATTTTGCTTTTGTGTTTTTCCTTTGCCCTGCAAGAGTGGAGTTTGTATGTCAAGTTAATCGTTTCAGCATTTAGGCCCTCAACTTGCACATTCCTTGTACCCAACATGTACATAGAACGCATATACCATTCGTTAGAACTGGCTGGACATACCAGAACATTTCGAGAACAGAACTACCTTATTAATCAGATTTGTCCTGCCAGATTGAACAAGCTCGAGTTTTCACATTCAAAATGACCAGCCGGCTGGCCAGTTCTGACTAATCGTAAGTGCCCATACTGTACATACAGTTAATCATGTTTACCAGATTAGTTTTAAAGTGATAATTGTTATGTTAAATGATAAACATGACACATTTACATATAAGTACGTGCATTAATGTATTGATAAATCAGGTTTATTCCTCCCCAACCATCCTATCAAAATTAAGAATTTACTGCATAGAAATTATATTGAGACTTTTGTGAATAGTAGAGGACTGCAAGGGTATCAACATGTCAAAATAACAAAAAACACAACTACTATAACTACTTATTTATTTTCTACTACCAATAAACTTGATAATAAACACAGAAAATATCTGAAATGAGATTAAATTTCGTTATGCAATTAAGAATAAAAACGAGCGGAAAAAAAGTTTCGATGTCTACATGACATCATTTTAACACCTCACCCACAACAACAGCAACTCATTTATATTTTATTTTCTCACTTGAAAATGATGCCATGTAGACATCGAAACACTGTGTTTTTTTTCGCTCATTTTTATTCTCAAATATCTGAAAACAAATTAAGAAAGTGTTCTCAGTGGCTATCAGTAAGTGATGGCCATTCTGCTGTGCATATAATCACCTAGGAAGTTAAAATTGTAGAACATTGTCAAAGCTAAATGGGGCACAGATGTGTAGATGTATTACAGAAGTGTATTTAACTGTTCCTGTTGTATTTTTTTATATGAACAAGAATATTCAGTTTAAAAAACGGGACTGGGCAATGAAGCATGTTCTGTAGATTCAATGATTACTTTTTTAAACCAATCTCTTGGTATTTCAGTTAATGTTACTTTATTAAACATTTATTTCATAACAATTGTTGCTTTTTAGATACAATATTATGAATAACAAATAAGTAATATATGAGCCATTCATTCTCACATATACCCATTGTATGATTTGTACATAAATGAATAAAGTTAAATAGTTGTGTAGCCAATCTAGTCTATTTCCTGCCTTTGGTATGCAAGACTTTAGGCCAATATGCTATTTTTTGGGGGCTACCTTTTCTCTTCTGAGTCATTTTGTAATTCCTCGGGACCTCTTCCAAATTTATTTTTCTCGATGATACCCTATTCTTGATGAAAACTCCCTATTTTTATACTATATGAAAATGTAGAAAATTATGTCATTTTCAGTGCTTTCCTGGTTTATCTTAAAGGAACTGTGTCACGGTATTTTCATTCATCATTTTTCTGTTCTGACAAAATTGTTTTCTCATTAAAGAAAACCTCAAAATAATAGTTTTCTGGGGTAGAAAAACACCAAAAGAAGTTATAATAGATCAAAACCAAACAAAGATGGTTACGACTGAGGGTGATAAAGACAGGTAACAAATAACAAACTAAAAACAAACCTTGCCAATTTTTTTAAGATGCGTTATCCATGCGGTAGCTCCTCTAAACAACTAAATGTTGAAAGCCAGTAAAAATTATTGTGCAGTTTTACCGCAGCCCCCTGGCTATCTACAACATTCCACTGAATGATATTTGCATGCTCCGAGTCAAGAAATTTTAATATGAAAAGTTGTGTGATAGTGAGGCTGTGCAAGGCAATTTGGAAATGGCCTAATGAATCGACTAATAAACACAACTGAACATGCAGTGATGGCGACAAATTTTTCACGCTCATAGCCTCTTTCAACCATTCTATATGGTATTTATTTTAGAGCATTTTTACACCAATTATTCATTTGTACTTATTTGAGTGTCCCCAATTAGTGAATCTCTAGTAATTTGTTAGAAGATTTAACACAAAAACAAACACTACTCTACTCTCCCGTCTTTCCCGTCTCTCTCCTCTTTGCAAGGGGAAAAAACTGCCTGATCGCACTTTAATATATGCCTATCAAATCTACTGGTTGCATCAACAAAAACAACAACAACAACTTTATTAGCATCCCCTTTTGGGTATTGCCTAACAACTAACATATTTAATGATATTAGATTTTCTTAATCACAATATTAAATAATCCTAATCACAAAACTATTGGTTGAAATCTATTGTGAATTTGCCTATTAGTATATTCATTTCTTATTTGTAAAGCTTCATAAACAAAATAACCTAATTTGTTACAAACAATACGAACACATATGAACAAAACTGGCGGACACAATAAAAACTCCACACACGCAGGATCCTGAACAGAAGGTTGCAAGCCAAGAGGGTTGGAGATCACAATGTCCTGTCAATATTTAAAAATAACGAAGCAATAATTTTAGGGAAAATGGACAAAAATACATTGCATATTGTAACATCCATCATGCGACTTGTCTCGCAGCACCACAATGCACAGTTTTTAGTTGTTGCGAGACAAGTTGCACGACTCATTCCCTAGTGCAACCACACCTTTATGACACCAGTTAAAATAAAAAACAATATGGCACAATGACAGAAAGAAGGAAATAAGGAAAAACTGATTTCTCTTCATTTAAATTTCTCGAGAGTGGACTTCAGAAAACAATTTCAGATGGGCTAGATTACATGGCATAAACTCGTGTATTGATATCTCTCAAAGTGATACAGTTAAGAGAACGACGCAAGAAGGCAAAAACGAAAAATAATGGTCGGCCTTAGGACTATTCGATAAATTGTGTTTTAACTGCCCCTAGTGCCCAGCAGTTCCAAGAATGGATAACGCTTCACAGCGGTCACACGCACGACGTGTGTGCAGTTCCCACCATAATTTTACAAAGGAAAATACAAAAAAATGTCGAAAGTTTCACTTTAACCGCAAAACTTAACGCTATTTCTGAAAACTTAAGCGTTTTACTTCGAGCATGTGTTCAGAATGAAGTAAATGGCATTCACAAGTTTTATCGGTGCAAAACTTTCTTTACCGGGACATTTTATGTATCGTTTTCATACGAACTTTGCACTCGTAAAAGTCAATGGAAAATGGAAATGGAAATGGTCTTTAATGGTTATTCCTTGACAGGCTTTTCAATAACTATTTACAATAATGTAATAATAATTAATACTAAAATCCTAATGTACAATAAATAGCATAAAAATTATCTAATAAATATATATGTATTTATTATTCAACTGCATTCCGTAGAGTACAAATAACACCCAAAACGAGTACAAATATCCCACGGTATTTGTACTCCAGAAGACCGGTTTGACAGGTTTTCTACAAATGCCACGTCGGGCATTAGCCTTACAAGGTGAACGATGAAAAAATGGCCGAAACGGTCGTTTTCCGGAAGAAAACAATGAATGCTTACCAAATTTTGAGGTTTTTAACGAAAACGAGATCCTAGAGACAAGCAATGACCTAGACGACAGTGAAATTTCTTTATTTATTGAAGAAAATCGAAACGTATTAAAATACAACAGAAAAGACGAAAACTGACCTCAAGTCCGTTAAAGAAACAAGGGCCATTGAAGAAATTCCCGCCGAGGAACTTAACAATCTTTTATGTCATTTGTTTGTCAAACTCAGGAAACGGAACCCATCTTTCCTCAGGAGCTGTCTTCAACAAATGCACAATTGTTATCGGTCAGGAATCTCCACCGCTATCTCTTCCAAAACGACCCGTGGTTAGTGATTCGGACGAAGATGACTGAGCTTGAAGTGCTGTTTAACTTTGTTTGACTTGACTTTCGAGTTCTGTTTGTTCTGTCGAGTTCTTTCTTTTCGTAGTTTTACTCGGTGACCAAGAACATTGTTGTTCATCTAACTGTAAACCCGAAAATAATTCAGTTTTGCCTTGTTCCATCTTTGTTTTCCTTGCAAGTTTGAAATAAAATCCCGACGCTTCGCTCGATTGACAGGTTTGACAAGTTTTCGTTTTTGACCAATCAACAACAACCTCACGTCAAGCGCGCGAAACCTGACCCCGCTGGCGCGCTCACTCGCTGCTCAGAAGTCACGTTAGTTTGTCACGCAACTCAGACAGTTTATAAACCACTTTTCCATTTTGTAGCTAAGTTGAATAATAAATCCCTTATTAGACGGTTGAGTGTGTAGTATCGTGGGATATTTTTACTCGTCTCTTGTATTTTGACTCGCCCTACGGGCTCGCCAAAATACGGCGCGACTCGTAAAAATATCCCACGATACTACACACTAAACCGTCTAATAAGATATATATATCAATGGACTGGGCTGATTCAAACTTCAAGACTCTGAAAAACCGGAAGTGACGTTGCTTTTTGCGTTTGACCGCTGTGAAGCTATCCAGTGGATAAATGATATCAAAACAAAGTACACTATCCACTGGATAGTGATTTATCCGGTGGATAGAGTTCTTTGAACAACCGGGGCTAGAGGGAAACAAGACAACTGAAACAAGACCAATGGAAAAATAAGAGATACAAGAGCAAATGCTTTGTTTGGGTAATAATGAAACATGCTTCTGAACATTCTCATTGCTATCAACGTATTCCTGACATTCTACCAGTTCACCAACCGACGTTTGTTTACATGAACAAACTTACACGCGTGGTTGCATGCTACAAATTACAAATTACATAAACTCAAATAAGTTCAATTTTTAGTTAAGTTAAAGTAGACTAGGTATTGAAATTGGTAAAAATTAGACTAGCTATTGGAATTGGTAAATAATATTTAGCGAAAACCACATTTATCAAAGAGCTCCGGTTAAAACAAACAAATGCATCCGAGCAACGCTAATCTTGCGAATCTTGCGAAATAACAACGCGAATCTTCCAAACTAAATCTCACAGTAATGCTTTCAAATGTCGGAAAAAAACGAGTCTAAAACAAGTTCAATATTCAATTCTTTGACCGCAACTAAAGAAGACCTCAAAACAAAACCAGCACGTAGATAGTAAATATAAGCTTAAAATGAATGAGAGGAACGTGCTCTAAATTAACGTCAATTGCAAAAAAAATGAGTAAAAGCAACTACTAGCCACCGGCTATCCGTCTTTTACTGAACGACGATGAACGAAGATAACAGCATTATCTTGTGTGACTTAAGTTTTGCGCTACTAGTCTCGTTTTGCACGACTACGCGCTTGCGAAGTCTTTCAACGATCGACGATATCGCGAGTCACCGTATTAACTAAAGCCAGAAACTCATATGTTTCTGCTAAAGCTTATTAACCTTTGTAAACTTACCGTATCATGTATCATCTTTTGTAATCCACTGAAGGTTAAATTAAGATTAAAAAAGTACGCCGACACCATTTCCTTATACTTGGAACCTAAACCATAATCACAGGGCGTAATATGTAAATGAACATTGTTCAAGCGAGAACTCAACCAAACACAATAAGAAGCAATTAAGATTGAGCCAATGGTGTCCTTCCGCTACCCTCGCTACCCACAAGGGACGCGCGAAGAAAAGAAGCCAATCACAGAGCGGCTTACGAGAGCTGCTACACAACTGTCCAATTCTTTGGTTTACTTTGTTGCTATTTAAAATGAAGCACCGTGGTTAAATATTTATATTTATTTATTATTATGATTCGAAAAATTTACGTCGGCATTTATCGACGTCCTGTAACGGTACATGTATAAATCAACAAAAAACAAACCCGTTCGAGACATCGTTATTTTACCTGAAGAGAAAACATTGTCCCGAATTGAAAGGGCAACCCTTATTAAAATAATAAGCAATATTCCCAAATTAGAGTACGTAAATTTCCACGATATATGGGCACACAAATTTGCATGTCTCTTCGCTATCCTCGTCAACACATACCAGATCGGCGAACGTCACTGCAAACATTTGATAAGCCTTTACTTTACTAACTTTAATCCTTGACTTTTATGAATTCTTTTTCAAAGTGTGGCCATGCAGTTGGAGAGAAAAGGATTCATCATATAGCCGTGAAATAAGAACTTACCCATATGCCGATCCAAACTCCAAAATATACATAACCAGCTGCAGACCGAAAGTCCGAATAATGATACGACGTTGTCGTGACACCATCGGCAATACCAAAGCCAAGAAGTAATACACCAACAATAATGTGTGCAATGGAAAGTAACCTTGCCATTTTAGCGACTGTTACCGAGTGATCCGCCATCTTGGAGACGTCTGCGCGCAGGAGCGCACGCAGTGACCTCTACGTCATCGAGTAACAAAACAATCTTTTCGCCTATCACGCAACGTTACCTTTGCAAGTGTAGCTTGGTAACGCGTAAAGGCAACGAATTTTTTGTCACATATCAATGTCTACGACTTATTTATATATACTAAACAAGTTATCTCTGATTTACCTAAATGTGAGAAGCATGGCTCCACTGCAGATAAAATGATAAATTATTCCTGTTAATTTTGCATTGTGTGACAGGTGTGCTTAGTTCAAAGAGAGAAGATCTTACAAATAATTACTGTGGTGAAGATATTTGAATATTTGTAATAGGAAGCTTTTTGACATTTTACGTAATCTATAGCTCTTTTGTGATTACGAGAAAGAAGTCCCATCTGAAGATCGACAGAAAGTCTAACTGTAAATATTCATATTTGTTTCGATGTTTTTTTACTGCGATTAGGAAAAACTGTTTTTAGCAATGACAGCAAAGGTTCTGTTATCCGGAAACGAAATTTGTCCAGTCATTTAGTGCCAACCTACCTCTGTACTTAAACATCACTTAGTTTTACTCAGCTCGATTAGCTTTTTAGTTATCCTGAGTAAACATTACCTATTTTTGTATTAATATATTATATTGTAAAGTTTAACTTTTTTTCCTTTTTCTATTCGGTAATAAGGCTTGTTGTATAGGTCATTCACCCTATTGTTTTCAACACATGTAACCAAAGCGTAATTAATATGAGATTTTGTAAGGAGCTGAAATTTCGTGGAAAATAATCGGCGGATTTCCGCCGAAAATACATAAAAACTGAAATAAAGTTTGAAAAACCATTGCTATTATGTGTTGGCTGTGTTTTTACCGCTTTTCAGAGCTTCTGGAGCCCGTCTTGGGCGATTTTCTGCTGAACAGTCGATGCGACGTCATGACGCAAATGCAGTTTGAAGACAATCAGTTGACTTCAAAACAACCAAAAAAGCACAAAAAAGCACCTGATTTTGTTATATTACTTAGACAATTGACTCGAGGTAGATGAAAAAAAAAAACAAGAAAAAAATTAAAAATTGATTAAGTGTTCCAAAGTGCATGGTATTGGATCATGTGGAAGTCGTAAAAGATCGTACACAGGTTGAAACTGAGAGGCAAACTTTTTCAATTTCATTCGCATAAAAAAAAAGAGATTCAAAATTGTGTATAAATGTCTTCACAGGGTGCTGCAATTTATACCATGATTAGTAGTTTTACTAGTTTCATTTATAACATCCTGGTAAATAAATGAATGAATAACTTTAATTGAGTGTCGGAGTATTTAACTTGATTAACTAATTTTGCACACTGTTTAAAGCCAGCATAATAAAGTAAAAATACTATTATTAATAAATTAGTAAAATTGCCAATCTAGTCAGAAGAAAAGAATATATCACTCTAAAAAAATTAATATGCGGTGACAGTAAAATCGATACAAAGCAACAGGCGGTACATATATTACTCTATCACTCCAAATATTGACAAACAATACCAGTTGTTTATTTCATGACCGAACCTCACGTTTCTCTTATCCTCTTAATTCCTAAGTGCAAGGTGAAAACCAACCCGAAATCATCAGTTCCTTTCATGGTATACATTGCAGCACCCTGTGAAGACATTTATACACAATTTTGAATCTCTTTTTTTTTTTATGCGAATAAAATTGAAAAAGTTTGCCTCTCAGTTTCAACCTGTGTACGATCTCTTACGACTTCCACATGATCCAATACCATGCACTTTGGAACACTTAATCAATTTTTAATTTTTTTCTTGTTTTTTTTTTTTTTTTTTCATCTACCTCGAGTCAATTGTCTAAGCAATATAACAAAATCAGGTGCTTTTTTGTGCTTTTTTGGTTGTTTTGAACTGAGCAGTGTTCTTTCTTGGAACTTTGCATTAAAACTGTGTAGCGCATGTAAATCGAGATAATCTTCATGTAAATTTAAATTAGTGTCTCTGCGCTTGAAGAAGAAAATGGGAAAAAACCCTCAGACTTGGACTGCTGTCTCTTCTTCAGTGAAAAATAATGAAGAAGAGAAGAAGAAGATGAAGAAGAGACAGGAGTCTCGAAACGTCTGAGGGTTTTCCCAAAAGCAGGGACACTGATTTAAATTTATATCAAGTGTTCTTTCGTACTCACGACGAGAAAAAAAACTTGCCCACCTCAGTATGAATATATATATGCTGGTGTCGACCTTCGTACCGTCCTGTCAATCCCAGAATCCCGTACATCTTTACTTACGATGAGACACTTCATCCTGACCAAGCCATAAGATTTATTCTACATCCTTTATCTAATTAACCGCCTTTTTTCACTAGTCAGTCATTAGCGAGATTTGCCCGTTGAGTCTCAAAATTGATCAGCATCTAACATCTTGCAAGATGATCAAACGTACAAGTCATGAGAATAACGAAAATGATCTAAATTGCTTTAACGTTTACCGTAAGAAAAATTTAAACGCCATGCAGTAATGAGAATGTGTTGCAATGGTCGATATAACATTTATATAAACTCTCTGAAAATAAGTTAATCGCTTTGAATTAGCGGCTGGGCCGAAAAAAAAAACTGCGAAAGTTTCGTAAACTGTAAAGCAAAAGGGCTTTTCATCATACAATATTACCAAAAATAATTTTTGGCTAGAAAATACGAGACAAAAAGGAAGGCGTAACTTATCACATTACCACACGTTTTTCAACCTTATTTTGTGACGATCTAAGACAACTGTTCATACATAAGCGAAAACGTGTCAATAAATGTTTATAGAGAATAAAAAAAACACTATGGGCCTGGTTATACATATTTTTTATTATTTTTGAGTTACAAAAACATTTAATTTGCCAAGAAAAATATTGTTTACTATAAAAAAGGGCTACAAACATTTTCGACATCGAGAATGACTCGGCGTTTCCTTTAAGTAAGATTGAAAAGAGGATATTATACTTTGACATTATACTTTGACATTATACTTTGAAAAGAGAATACAGAAAAAGAAAGGCTGAGTATAAAAAAATTACCGTTTTCAGATTTTAAAAACCGATAATAATAATAATAATAATAATAATAATAATAATAATAATAGTAATAATAATAATAATAATAATAATAGTAATAATAATAATAATAATAATAATAATAAAAATAAAATAAAATTGTAAATTGCAATGACAAAATAAATTGCATACAGAAAAGGATGTAACGAGGATAATAACATTATACTTTGAAAAGAGAATACAGAAAAAGAAAGGCTGAGTATAAAAAAATTACCGTTTTCAGATTTTAAAAACCGATAATAATAATAATAATAATAATAATAATAGTAATAATAATAATAATAATAATAGTAATAATAATAATAATAATGATAATAATAATAAAAATAAAATAAAATTGTAAATTGCAATGACAAAATAAATTGCATACAGAAAAGGATGTAACGAGGATAATAACATTATACTTTGAAAAGAGAATACAGAAAAAGAAAGGCTGAGTATAAAAAAATTACCGTTTTCAGATTTTAAAAACCGATAATAATAATACTAATAATAATAATAATAATAAAATAAAATTGTAAATTGCAATGACAAAATAAATTGCATACAGAAAAGGATGTAACGAGGATAATAACATTATACTTTGAAAAGAGAATACAGAAAAAGAAAGGCTGAGTATAAAAAAATTACCGTTTTCAGATTTTAAAAACCGATAATAATAATAATAATAATAATAATAATAATAGTAATAATAATAATAATAATAATAGTAATAATAATAATAATAATAATAATAATAATAAAAATAAAATAAAATTGTAAATTGCAATGACAAAATAAATTGCATACAGAAAAGGATGTAACGAGGATAATAACATTATACTTTGAAAAGAGAATACAGAAAAAGAAAGGCTGAGTATAAAAAAATTACCGTTTTCAGATTTTAAAAACCGATAATAATAATAATAATAATAATAATAATAGTAATAATAATAATAATAATAATAATAATAATAATAATAATAATAATGGGTCTTTAATAAGTCGTAAGATCAAGTTACATGCAATAAACTCGTGAGATATGAAACAGACTGACTTAAGGATAACTACAAGCAAGTAACATTATCATACTCTTTCGGATGTTGTACCATATATATTGTTTGGGCAACTGTTTAAACTTTAGTATAAACACATGGAAATATCTCACACAGTAGAGGAAAGAAGTACAACGAAAATTTTGTTTTTTTGATAATGCAGTGGGGGCATGGCTTAAGAAATTTTGATCACCAAATTCATTCCATAAAGGCTTGATAATCTCACTCATCGCGGAGAAATCAGACATCGAAGTTGACACTCCTTTGTATCAAATTAGTTTTTGTTAAATGGACATCCGCCTTTCCCTTTTGGCTTTTGCTTGTTCTGACTTCAATTGTATCGCCTTCTTATTTACACTTATGTGAATACACTGTATTATTCTACTGTGAAACTGTAAAATTATCAGTCACATTGACAAAAGAGAAAAACGTTCCGTTTGGAAAAATTGCAAACATAAATAAAGGAAGATAATAGAAAACTAATACCTAACGATAACAAAGCGTTATAACCTTATGCCTTACGTCGCTTTTGTCAACTGAGTTCTTGTCATTGCTTAATTGTTTGCTCTTTAGCCACTTTGTAGCACAAGCTGTTCAGGTGAACAATTAAACCATCACAGTCTACTTTTAACCATACTTTTGTGTGTGAAATTGAACTTCAATGGACCCGTTGTGTAAGTTTGACACGGACAATCCTTATTGTTATTGTTATTTTTGGGGTAGTGACTGACAAGATCTGAAATCAATAACGAGTTTCCTTTTACATAATTTATAAAAATTCCGGAGTTATCCAAATCGATATATTCAGCGCAATTTTAATACTTCATTTCGTAATTTGTTTTTGTTGCTATGTTGTGTCCCTTTTATATTGTTTAATAATAATTTAATTTGGAAGTATTGCTTTTTTAAAAGTAAATCAGGATATTTTACTCTTTTTAGATGCTTTACACGTCTAATTACACCAACATTCCTTCCTTTGTATTTTAACATTGCAACCCGCTCAAGGTGATCTCTTTGCGGACTTAACACCTCCTTTGATTCACAAAGCCCAATGCTTTGTACTTTTTAGGAGTCTGAGTAAACGATGTCCTGATCTTACGTCCTTATAAGCGGCGATTCTAAGATGCAAAACCCACCGATCATCTCTAGTACAGTCTATAGAGGCGAATCCATGATGAAGTCTTTCGTTGCTGTTTCACTGTTTGTAGCCTTCGCGGCTTTTGTTCGTGCTGATAACATGGCCGAGATCGACGACGAATCCAGAGAAACAGGATATTTTGTAAGTTATTTATTTTTATTTTTTTAACTTCACTTACCCTGAATTTAGAAGACATTGCAGCTTGTTTGGATAAGAGCGCTCATGATGTAAGTTTCACGAGAAATGTTCCTGTGAGCAAGACCGAAATTCTTTGGTCGATTACAAAATAGCAGAAATCTCAAAATCATGAATGCCTGTTTCGAACATAATAAATCAAATCTGAATTTCCAATTGTTTCAGTGTGCTGTTAAATTATTTAATTACTTTTTGTTTTTCGACTTGTCAGTGTGGCTCACAGAAAAGTAATTTTTTTCACCCTGCTTAACAGTTTCTCTACCAGTGACAACATAATCATAGTAAAAAAAAAAGTAAATGCAAAAATATACATATTGGTACAGTTTCGCATTTTGCTTCAAAAGTGCGCGCTTGAGATGAAGTCGTAAAGGCAGTCAAATAAAACCCCCGTAAGAAAAAAAAACTTAGGTGTTGTGCGATTATATATGCTATTATTAATGCATTCGAGTCTTTTCTTGTTTCAGCAATGCAAAGTTGACCTATACCGCTGCATCAAGGCTGGTAATGACACCAAAAAGGAATGCATGATCAAATACAAAGGACTGCATGGCATCACTGATCCCCACCATGCCCTACTTTGTGGTAAGTACGATAACACGAATTTATTCAAAAATAAACATGACACGGGCCAGCAGGTTATCTTAGTTCAAACCCAATCATTTTACGTAACTAAAACTGAAAGCATATTTTTTAATCCATATAAACGCAAATAGCTGAACAAATGGTGTTTTAAATGGCCAACATTGAAACGAATTCTAAAATGACAAAAGTCAAAATGAACTGTGGCTACTATAGAATGTCTCATACATAATATGAAAATAGATATAACATGAAAATGCACATTACATTTTAATAGAGGTGAATAAGAAATGAATAAAGGCAAACTTTTTACAGCAATATCGAAAGGTTTAATTTAGAGCAAGATGCCATGTTCAAGCGTTTTCTTCTTTTAACTATTACCTTTATTAAAGCAAACAAAAAAATAACAATGAACACACAACAAAACTGTACCAAAAAAAGCCTAAAAAGCCCTAAACAACACTACAATACTCTAATACTAATTGCAGACAATGTAAATAAACAACTTACTTACATCTATAAACATGAAAGGTTTACATTAAGTGACCCCTTGCTTAACACGAACATAACAAAAAATTGACTTGGAAAGAAAGGAAAACAATTTACAAACTTTTTAGGACAGACTGTATGTTTGTACAAGGACTGAGATAATCTGCTTTCCAGTTAAAGAAAAAAAATTAATCAAGTGAACGTCTCGATTCTATACTTAAAGTTGAACTTATATGGAACTACCATTTAGCTTGCTTGAATAGATATATTACTTCATGAATAGGACGGAGTGTAGTTGAATTTTCTCGTAACCCCCGCAGTAGAGTGTTGCTTCAGTAGACCAAACAGAGTTTTCTCAATCATGTTCAAACGATGTGTTTCGTTTTTCATGTCTCAAATCAGAGGCAATAGCACTAGATATAACAACAGCTGGAAGCTGAAGTTTGCTTGCCCCCCCCACCCCCCCCCCGTTTCTTATCTGTTGATAATGCATTCAGTCAGCATGCCTTCAAAAACTATTACAAGAGTTTTAACTTCTTTTAATACCTATTGCACATACAACCTTTGAAAAACACTTTTTTTTCTCTGATATCAGCAGTGTATGTAATAACGAGGTTTGACTGTAAATGAGATTAACAGGCTTTTTTGTTTATTTGTTTGTTTTTGTAATTTTGTTTGATATATTTATTTGCAGACCCTGTGCAAGAAAGACCTTAGTTGGTGTGTGAGTCATGTGCCAGGCCTGAAAGAACAAGCTGTTTGTTTCTATGAATTCGCCAAATGTTTGAAGGACAGGGGACCCACGCCAGTCACCTATGCCCCAGACTCCCTCGCCATGGATGTACCCAAGGTAGACGACGAGCCTACTCGTGACCAGTTTACGGTATGTTAAACAGGGGGTGTGATATTATAGAAACTTTTCCAAATGGGAGAGCAATGTTGCTAAATATTAAAAAGAGATATTTCAACAAGGAAGCCCTTTCACAAATGTGATTTACAAAGCGGTCCTTAAGAAAATAAACTTAACAATTTCTTAGGCAACAGAATGAACTGAGCAAACAATAAGCCATATTCCTTTAATTAAGATAAAGATATATAAATTGATTAACAAAGCAAAAAGAATATAATTGAGTGCAATATAATTCAATAAGATGGCAGAGCGCATTACAGCCCTGAAATGTTTGAACAACTGCAGTTGAAGGTAGCAATGATAGTGCTGTTGTTTCATACGTCTACTGGTAGAGAGTTACAGTCCTTTAATGGCGTGGCAACGTAATCGTTGATTGCCCCAGTTGACTCTGACGTCATGTGCATTTCTGGTGTTATAAGGTGAAAATTATGTAGTGTAGCTAAGTAAATCTGAGATGGGATATATCAAATCGAGTATTATCATTTGTATAAATTTAATTTCCTGTCTGTTGTTCTATTTAGCAATGCCAAATTTATCTGTACGATTGTAACGACAAGGGGGACCAGACTGCCATGGAGTGCCTTACAGACTACAAGAGTTGTATGGCTCAGCTGATTCCTTCTTACGTGGTACGTTGAAGAAGAGAAATGTATCTCTCTCGTGTTCATGCAGTGCATCTCAAGGACGGTGCCTCCTTTTGTTACTGCGCACACGTTCTGCGCATCTCGGGATATTCGGGTTTCTTTAAAAGGAATTTGCCCACTAATCACAACAATATTTTTGCGCCGTTTAAGACTATGTGGAAAAAGCAGATCTTATCAAGGGCTATTAGAATCCAAAAAGAAAATGGGGGATCACGGCGCATTTTTCAGAGATAATTGAGCTTAAATTTGGAAAGAAATTGCCATACATTCTTTGTATTTTAACGTTGTTTTGGAATTATGGTTCACTAATTATCTCCGAAAAATGCCTGGTTACCCAAAATTTTTCTTTTTGGATTCCAATAACCCTTGCTGAGATCTACTTTTCCCCAATTGTTATAACCTTTGCAAAAATACATCTGTATTACTCCTTAATAACATCATTGAGCTCAGAACTAACTGGAAACAGAAAAATACCCAAACCCTCTTCGGCTGTCGTCGAGTTGAACTTACACAAGAAAGATACGATGCTTTCCATAACAATGGGAATCTATTTAACATTAATTAACACCAAAGGTTCCAAGATAAAATCTACTCTTGATAACTGGTGGCGAGTGTCGAATCTAATTTTTGTAACGTCGATATTCCATCAGATCAGTGCTTGGCTAAGCTAATATACGGGCAATAGTCAAAGCATGTTCGAACAATATACTTTTACATTCGATTAGCTCTTTTATCTTTTTATTAAACTATAACTAAAAAGACTGTTGTACATCTGTAACTTTTAGACTATTTTAATTAGAAGTCGCTTCCCGTCGTATCAAAAGTTCATAAGTAACCCCGCCAAAACAAGGAAGAGTGAATCAGCCTGATGTATTGCTTTAAGTGACAGAAACTGAAACAAACGACCCAGATTCGGATCTCTGTAGCTAGGATTGTATTCGAAGAGATGGAAATATAGTGTAGAAGCTAAGCTGGAGGTTGCTCATGCGTCCTTGTATTTTGTTTGTTCTTAGGAAACGTGCAAAAAGGAAGCGGAGGAGTGCAACAAGAACGCCGAAGGATTCTTGGACAAAGCAAAGTGTGCTGCTGGCTTC
Source organism: Siderastrea siderea (assembly GCA_964030785.1). NCBI lineage: Eukaryota > Metazoa > Cnidaria > Anthozoa > Scleractinia > Rhizangiidae > Siderastrea > Siderastrea siderea. The sequence goes on from OZ034967.1 coordinate 61,197,827, forward strand.
GCTGCTTGTTTAGGCAACGGAGGTCCAACCCAGGCTTAAATGTGTTATAACAATATGTATCGTGATGTAAAGAGAAAATAAAATTAAAAAAACCTCTGAAAATCGTAGACTTTCTCTTTTGTTTTGTTTTGGTTTTTGTTCATTTACATTTGTGCTTTTTTATGACTATGAAAGGAACCGTGGAAACCTTATTTCCTCATCCTCCTTTTACTCCATGGTTATTAGACATGAGATACAAATGCAAACTAATTAAAGGGCAACTTAGGTCGTTCTGCACCCGTGCCAAGCTGGCTCGACTGTAGCATGACTGAAGCACGACTTGATTTCAGTTGTCGAATCTACTTCACTTAAATTTCAAATAAGTTTTCCAAAACAAACTCCCTCTTGAGCTTTTATAATTTTCGTGAAATTCCTAGAATCAGCTATACCAAACCATGGGCTGCGTCAATAAATCTTGGAAAAACTTGAACGCTGCAAAGGTTCTATGATGGCTTCTTTCCAAAAAAAAAACACACTTTAAATGCAGGGAAAATGTTTTCACATAAACGATGGCTGCAAGCATGTGCCGTATTCAGTGTTTCACAGAAATAAATCTGCCAAATTTCTCAAAACTTATTCAGTATAAAATTCACAATTATCAGATATTCTACAACACTTGTTCACTTGCTGTTCAGCATGGTCATGCTAGTAGTCTTGTGCGTGAAAACATTGTTTGAATTTTTGGCAGGTCGAATCTATATTCGGATGATGGCCTTTTTTTAAACGACTTAATGATACAATTGAAAGCAATTGTAAAAACGGGAATTCTGTTAGACAGTCTTATCTTGGAGCTTATGACTGCTTTTGTAAAAAGTACTGAATACATCTTATTAGAAAATGCTTACAACAATTGATTTGAATTCACACTAACTAAATAAATGTATAAAGTGTTGAAAACGCTTTTCCCAGGAGTCAAAATTTGTGCGTTATTACTATTTGGTTTTACGTAGCTAGCTGATTTTTCAAAGTCACCAAACATTACATACACTGATGTACAAGAACTGTTAGCCGTTTTCTTAGGTATGACCACAAACGAGATTGATTCAACCACCAAGCGGAGAACCAGAAGGTAAGAGAAAAAAGTACTGAAGCCAAGAATGAAACACTAGCTGATTGATAACAAGCATGTAAGAGAGAAATAGTTGGGAACATTATTTTTCGTTCTTTGAGTTTGTTATAAATGTTGCACTACGAAGTGCGCGTGAGACCCTGGGAAGAGTGATCTTACTACACTAACATGCTGGCCTTGGAATCCTGTTAAGAAATGTATAAACACCAAACAGGCAGAAAATACCGAAGCTTGTAAACTTGACTTTCCAAGCCCATCGCTTGTAAGACGAAATGGGAATTGAACATTGGCTCATGTATGGACCCATTTTTGACGCCAGAAGAGAACACGATTAATATTTGGAGACATACGGTACAAAGTGGTAACTTGTATATATGCTTTAGACTCCAGATGCATCAATCGGGTTCCACTTCGGCTTGCGATTTACAGTTTTTAATGTTACTTCTCCTTAGTGTGGTTTATTGGTTAAGGATTTAAAAAAATCTTTGGTTTTCGCCCATGAGCGTTACCATAGTGTGGAAAAAACTCAAACTAACTTGGTATTCAACTGTCGCAGTTGGATAATTTACAGCTTTATGAATTTTTTAAGGCCACTAATATAGCAGAAACACTTATAAAGGTAAGAATAGAATAAAACACCAGCCAATCGATAACAAGCACGGGAGAAAACAGTTTAGTTCTGAACATGTATTTTCCGTTCATTTTGTCTGTTTTTGGTGCCCACTAGTCCCGAGCCGTTCTCTTGTTCTCGAGAGCAAGTGCGAAGTGTACGCGAGATCCTGGAAACAGGTTAGATGTCATTCAGTGACGTCAAAAAATGTCGCGCCAAGTCCAATAAACGCCAAGGCAACGCCTAGATACTAGGTACGAGGTGGGTATTGTTGATGTCAGAAAGTTTGTGTAATTCATTGTTTCGTTGTAGTAGTCATTGTTGTTATTATTCTGCCCTGTAAAAGGCATACTATAATAAGGTCTTTCTAACAGAAAAAACAACGAAGTCTTCTCAGTATACTTTATATGCAGCATACTGAGTTACACCCACTGCAAGGCTTCAACGGGTTCAATATTTCCACTCTGCACCGTTCAATATTGTTCGAATGATATTAATTCAACTTTTCTTTTGTTCTCTAGTGTGAACAACAAAGTTGAATTCGATTGGCTACTCATTTGACAACGTACAACAAAATTCCAAGTAGCAATGTTGCGTGTTGCATTTTGTTGTATTTTAATGATCAGACTGGGAGCAAATTCTGAAATCGCCCTTGCCTTCGCTGATGTACGGCGAGGTTTCGAATTTCAATTTAAACACACTTCAGAGCAAGCCAAACAACATGTTTAATGTTAAATCAAGACGCAGAGTTGTGTCGATATTGGTAGTCTTGTCGTCCTTGTATGCTTATTTGAGTACATATCAGTCATCGTACTACACTAACATGCCTTGGAATCCTGTTAAAAAATGTGTAAACACCAAAGAGGAAACCCAGCAGCTTGTAAACTTGACTTTCCAAACCCATCAATTGTTATACGAAATGGGAATTGAACACTGGCTCATGTACGGATCCATTTTTGGCGCCAGAAGAATTCAGGGTCTTCTTCCCTGGGACAACGACGCCGACATTGCATTTGATGGAAACGGAAGATTCGCTGAAATAACTTTCGACGAATTTTTTGCTCGCTTTAGGGCAGCAGACTTTAGCTTACGCAACAAGTGGATAAAAACCGGGTCATTTGTTGTCTCTTGCGATGGTTTGCCTTTAACCGTAGATTTGTTCGCTTATTACGATCATGGAGGATTGATGAAAAGAACTGGGTTGGAATCATGGCTGTTTGCTATTAATCATCGTATATATCACGCTTTTCCAACAAGGCTTGTCAAAAGCCCTCTTCCAAAAACGCAGTTCCCTTGCGAAATGAAGCTAGGAATTCCTGGGAATTCCTAGGAATTTTTTCCTAAGAATTCCTAGGAATTCCTAGGAATTCTTAGGAATGAAGGTGTGAATTTTCACGATAATTGGAACATGGAATTCCTAGGAATTCCAAGTTTCGCATGGTCTTAGATTAGCTTGGAAAAAATTCCTAGGAATTCCTAGGAATCTCAGAGGATTAAATAAAATCTGAAAAAAAAATTGAATTCCTAGGAATTTCTGGGAATTTCTGAGAATAGTTAATACTAGGATCTAATGCACATCAAACAACAAACAAACTTAAAGTTGATTAAGTATTTATTCGAAAAATTCTAAGGATTCTTTACAAGTTTGTCATCCAGGCCAGAAAATTAAACCTTGTTTTGATTTATTGAAACTTTTAAACTTAATGCCTGCACTGTAAAACCTTAAACCTTTTCTTGTGAATATATCTAGAGCATTAATTCACCACAGTTTCAGCACTCTGGAAACTAGCCTGGAGACTACATTTTGTACTGACGCAGTGCAGCTGTGATTAAAATAACATCTCCACAGAGTCCATAAGAGTCTTTATATGACATTGAATGCTATATTTCTCGGACATGTACGTGACCTACATGTATGTATTGTGCTCTGAAATTCACATCTGTTTCAGTGAATACATTTTGAAGAATTGTCAACACAGTCAGTTACTGGAAGAAAATTCAATTCAACATTGGAAAAACTACAATTATTTAATTCTGAATACTTCTTTTAAATAAAGCTTCATCAGTATACACAAAGTGAATCAGACAACAAAGTCATTGTCATATTTTGCTGTGTTCAATCAAAGAGGATTAGAGACAACTTACAATAAAATTACAATTGCATTGTGTCCTGGTAGTTTCAGTAGTTAAAAGTGACTTAGCTTTAATACTGAGCAGGCTACTCTTGACTTGACACTGCAGTGCTCTGGCCATGAGTGTCATATCTGTTCTCACAGCAGCTGATTATGAATTTTATTAGTGTAACTTTCAACTTGCTTCATTACAAGTTTAAAAATTTCCAATTATAAAATTTTAAAAGTTCATTGTAAGAGAATAAGGTATCTTTATGAACAGTGACACAGCCGCTTTACGACACTTCGACTTGCCGCAATACAGCTTTAAATAAAAAGCTTTCAACCACAATCTCTTTTGAACGAAAACTTTACTTACCTTAATGACATCGCCAAAGACACCGAATTTTTCTTTTAACATCTCCCAGCGCTAAATCGGCATTAAGAACAAAATATTCCACAATTTATTGTCCGTTTCGAACACAATTAACAAGACTCACAAATTTTCCACAACTCAGAGCTGCGATCCGTGGCGCTGGCCGAAAAGATCGCAGCTCTGGGGAAGAGAGTGGAGGAGAGCAGTGACGTAACGAACATGCGCAGTGCGTTGTTCAGCTCTGTCATCTGAGCCTGGAATGATAAGGCTGCTGACCAAAGCGGCTCATTCATTACCAGTCTCTCCTAACATATTCAGGATTCCAAAATGGCGGCTGCTCCCGGTTCCACTTTTCTTGCTTACTTTAAGGATTGCATACTGCTAAGAAGTCACAACTGAATCGTTTTTTGGGACCTATGGAGACTTAGAACAAATTTTCTCCTGCAAAAGTTCGGAAACTACGGATTTTAATCGTTAAATTGCTGAGTGGCTGCGTGAGTATTACTAAGACAAATATGCAATCAATGCTGAACAGATATCATCATGTAATTTAACAAGGTAAAGTAAAACTGATTATTCTTTGACAAATGATTTTTTTCTGTTTTATGGTTAATTCTTGCACAGACTAAGCATAACATTCCAAGTAGAAATTGAAACTCAAAATGTGCTTAGCTGAAAGTTTGAATATTTTGACAGATACATGTACTTTGTAGCAATAGCAGTTTTGTTTTTCGGTGGCTGTTTTATTTTTGTCCAAACGTCAAGAGATACTTGGTGTGAGAAAACTCCAAAGCAGTTTTAATTAGTGAACAGCAAACTGTAACTCTGAAAATTTCTACACTTAGATGACCACTCACAAATGCCCAAAAATAACACTTAAAGCTTTAACCTGAAAAAGTCTTTGAGAATTCTAAGGAACTCCTAGGAATTCCAAGCCTTATTAGATCGTATAAGATCTCAATTCCTCGCCGCGGAGATGAAATTCTAAAATTTCTGTATCGGTATAACTGGTGGAAAGAAGTGAAACCTAAAGGATGTTAATTGGTTTGAAAACCAATCAGTTATTCATTTCTAAACACTCAATTACAATAGAAACCCGCCTTATTTTTCTTTTTGTTGTTGTTGTTTTTTTCATTGAAAGCTCATAAATTTTATCTAGTTACACTAGCTTGCTAATTTTCCGAGTGACCCACTCCTTGACAAATATTATCAATTTTACAGATTGTAACAGTGAAAGCTTTTATCCACCTGAATTAGGTATGCAGTCCATCAGTGCGTGACATTTCATAATAGTCCATTTTACAGTTGTGTGCTCAGTGATCTGACCTTTGAGTGGAAGCTAGGCTGGAGGTGACCTTGTTTTGATACAAACCCTCCTGCTCTTCATATGTAAATACAAACTAGTTAGCATGACAACAACATGATTTACATGTGAAAAGCAGAAGGGTCTTTATCAAAACAAGGTCAACTCCAGCCTCACTTCCACTCAAAGGCCAGGACACTAAGCACACAACTGTAAAATGGACTATTTGACCGACCTCGAGGATTCTTCAGCTTGACCAAAGGTTATATACGTTTAATCTCTCACAGAGAACGAGATTTGGAGAAAGTTATGTTCACAAAACAGTTATAAATTGTGTGTTTAGTCTCAGTACAGTGTGTTGCCCAGTTTTCGTACAGTTTAGTTTGTAATCACTATATCTTTTCGTCTGTGAGACGAAAATTTCTGAAATTTCTTTTAAAGATAGCCCATTTACTTATCTTCAATATATAAAACGATTGGCCGCTTGATCGACGTATGTTCAAAATTATACCATTTTTCCCAAACCTCCTAAGTTGCCCAGTCTTCGTACACCTGGCCCAGTTTTCGTACATCGACAAAACAACATTTCTCCAGGAAAACGCTTGACGGAAACTGATGAGTCAGCCACCCTGCTGAGTGCTTATCGTGTTTTCTCTTCGATTTGTGAATAAATATCGGCTTAGTGACCACTGTTTGGTGTACAAAGCAAATGGTTATTCGGGGGCTGGATGTTTAATCGATCCTGCAGAGTTGATTTTTTTGTCCCTCACTTTTGGGCGGCTTTTCTTACGCTCAATCCACTGTCTCGTACCTCATTTACTGTCTTGGTAAAGGTAGTGAACAGGTTACTATTCTGCTTATTACAACTGTTAAGAAAAGTCCTGCATAAGATTCGACGTTTTCCTTCCGTTTCCGCTTGCACCTTTAGAATAGCAAACTCTTTACTTCCGTTTCCGCTTACGCTTGCTTTTCTTACCTACTTTTGGAAATGTTTATTAGAATCGCAACAGCGTGAAAAAATCGGTAAAACCGGTAAACTAACGATATTTCAAGGTGTATGTCAACATTCTATGCATAGACATCTACCTTAGTTAATTACTTGACGATTTAGATTGTTTGCGTGGGATTAAGTTTATTAAATATTCGTGAACTTTGCATGACCTGGATGTAAAGCGTCGCTGTTATACCACAACAAATACATGTAGTGTATCGTACTTTGCAAGGATTGTTGTGTAATCTTTGCTGCACTTGCGACTTATTAGTTTTCGAACAGTAAAGTTTAAAATCCAGTTCTTTAACTTATTTAAAAATAGGTTTTGAGAAAGGCACAGCTAAGTGTACGAAAACTGGCACAGTAGGTCGAAATGTATGCGAAGATTCTCACCGCTAAAATTCAGGAGCAGTTACATTTAAGCTGGCGTTGAAAGTTTTTCCATTCACTTTCATCTTTTATCTATCATCTGTCCAAAAATCATGAAGTTCCTTGCAAAATTACCAACAAAACGGGCTATTTGTTCATGTACAATACCTTTACTGTGCAGTGAAAAGTGCAAATATTAGCCTCTAAACTTTTACTCACCTTGAAAGAAATTGTCCGCACTGACCTACTTCTTCGTCAAAAAGCCCGGCAAAACCGGCAATTTATACCTGAAATGTTCATTTTACTTTTGTAATTCTTCGCTTGAGGAAGATTTAAATGACCGACGAAAATAATCAAATAAAGTTCTTTTTGTACGAAAACTGGGCCCGTACGAAAACTGGGCAACATACTGTATGGGTAAATCATGTGATTGTTTCCGAGGGCTCGCCTTATCAACCGAGATCCAGCTTCTGATGTTCAGTCTTCAATTTATTTCACTTTAATATAGTTTATTGGTTAAGGATTAAAAAACTTTGGTTTCCGCGCGTGGTCGTTACCATCTGAGTGTGGTAAAAAAAATTAACACTTGGCCAAATTAACTTCACATTATCCGCCGCAGTTGGATAACATGGATTTATGAATTTTAAGGGCCACTAATACAGGCCTTACATGCCACTTGGCATGAAGAGGATAGGTGAAGGTGAAGGGTGAATACAGCTAAAGATACTTAAGGCAAGATTGAAACACTAGCCGACCGATAGCGAGCATGGGAGAAAATAGTGCTTAACATGTATTTTCCATTCTTTATGTTTATTATTGTTACATCTTAGTCTTAAACCATTTTCTTGTTCTCTCGAGCTAACGCAAAGTGCGCGCGAGACCCTGGAAACAGGTTAGGTGTCATTCAAAATTTTGCACCAAGTCCAATGAACGCCTTTCAACGCCTAGCTACTAAGCGGGTATTGTTGATTTCAGAAAGTTTGTGTAATTCACAAGTACCTTGTAGTAGTCATAATCAATATTATGCCCTGTAAAGAGCATACTTATAAGGTCTTTCTAACAGACAAAACAACAAAGGCTTCTCAGCACGCTTTTTATGAAGCATACTAATGAGTTACGCACTGCAAGGCTTCGTATAAACGGCTTCAATATTTCCATTCAACACTGTTATGATATTAATTCAAGTTTTCTTTTGTTCGTGGGTGTGAACGACAATTGAATTCATTCTGCTACTTTAATTTGTTTCACGTACAACAAACTTCTATCCAGCAATGTTGGGTAATGTCGAATCCGTTTGACCAAAGCCTGAGGCAATATTTATAAGGTTGAATGGGTTTGAGTATTTTAATGATCAGGCTGGGAGCAAATTCTAAAATCATGCTTGTCTTTGCTCGTACGGTGAGGTTTCGAACTCCAGTGCACGCCACGTGCTAAAATGAAATGCAAATCGAATGCTGTCGAAAGTGGAAGAAGTTTTAAAAGTCAAATTTGTCGTGCTCCTTCAGGCTTAAAAGGTAATCTTTATTAATTAGGCTTCTGTTATTTTCGAATACTGAAAACCATATATGGGCATGCCGGCCTAAGGCGATCACTTCTTTAAAAAACAATGGTTGCCTGAACGGATGTTCTTGTCCACTTTCAGCTTCTTTCTACAGGTATCAGAGCACATTGTCCTTCTTTTGCTTGTCAAGGTACTCTGTTTTGGTTTTTAAACGCGGCTATATGAAATAATACTCTCTTCTTGTTTTGTTTGTTTTAAATTTGCATTGTTTTCTGTCTTTTGTTTCTTTTCGTTGTTTGACGTCATTGGTGATCCTGGGTACACACAAACACGGGCGGACGTTTAATTTTACAATTTAATGTATATTGTGAAGAAAAACAAGCAGCTGATATCAGAGCTCGACGTTTTACCGATACCGGTTCCAGCAACATGTTTAATGTTAAATCCAGACTCTTCAGAGTTGTGTCGATATTGGTAGTCTTGTCGTCCTTGTATGCTTATTTGAGTACATATCAGTCATCGTACTACACTAACATGCCTTGGAATCCTGTTAAAAAATGTGTAAACACCAAAGAGGAAACCCAGCAGCTTGTAAACTTGACTTTCCAAACCCATCAATTGTTAGACGAAATGGGAATTGAACACTGGCTCATGTACGGATCTATTTTTGGCGCACGAAGGATTCAGGGTCCTCTTCCCTGGGACAACGACGCCGACATTGCATTTGATGGAAACGGAAGATTCGCTGAAATAACTTTCGACGAATTTTTTGCTCGCTTTAGGGCAGCAGGCTTGAACTTACGCAACAAGTGGACCCAGAGCGGGTCATTTGTTGTCTCACGCGATGGTTCACCTTTAACCGTAGATTTGTTCGCTTATTACGATCATGGCGGAATGATGAAAAGAACTGGGTTGGAATCATGGCTGTTTGCTGTTAACTATCGAATATATCACACCTTTCCAACGTGGCTTGTCGAGAACCCTCTTCCAAAAACTCGTTTTGGATTCTTTAACATCTCAATTCCTCGCGGCGGAGATGAAATTCTGAAATATCTGTATCGGTATAACTGGTGGAAAGAAGTAAAACCTAAAGGATGTTAATTGTTAATTTCTTTCTCTTATTCAGAATTTTTGCACTCAAACACTCAATTACAGTGATCAGCCGCTTTACGGACGTCCTAATGTTATGGATAGTCTGAAAGTTCCGAGTGACACGCTCCCATACATGAAAGTTTAGCTCGCTTTACAAAGGACACACGAGTTAGAGACATTGAGGTCTGTTATGTTGCTTATCAAACAGTTATAAATTGTATGTGCTCGTGACAGGATTTTTGAGTTCGCTGCATTAACTGGGATCTCTATAGCTTCTCATTTTCAGTATTTAATTTTATCTCAGTTTAAAATGTTTTTTTTTTGTTTAAGAGTTCAAAGAACTTTGGCTTTTGCTCACAATCATTGCCTTAGCATATTAAAAACTTGATACTAAAATACAATATTCAACTGCCGCTGTCGTCAAAATTTACATAATAATAACATGTTCTACAACACCACCCGTTGTCACGAAAACAACAAGAGTCATTATTCAGTCGATTATTCAAAGTATTCCGTGAGAGCGCACTGTATATCAAATGTTAAACAGCCCCAGTTTTTATACAATACATTTAATACTAATTTCAGTTACTTTTAGGTAGTTTTAAGAAAGAACTTTAAAAATGTTGTCACACTGTAATTTATGCAGTTTATGGATAACGTATGGATCATGCAAGGGCCACGTGTTTAGCAGCTACAACAGTATTTTATGGGGGAGGGGACGGAGGGTAATGGACTGGGTTGAGGTGCTCCGATAGGATTCGTCTGCTTATCGCATTTTGATAGCGTGTTTGAATTTGTTATTCCTCTCACTGAACAACACAGTCGAGCCGTAGGGCGCCGTCTTATAGGAATACGAAAAAGAAAAGGAATTTCTTCGTAGTAGGTTGTTCAAGGTCACTGGATCATGTACGATTGATGGGTACTGTTAATGCGCCGATCAATTCGAAACTTCAACATCCCCCCCCCGGGCATACCCCGGGCATTTGACTGTGCATCGTGCCCGGGGAGGGGGGAATTTGAACGTTGCGTTGGAAGGGTGGGGAATTTGAACCGGATTTATCTCGTTCTGACGTAATACGCCCCTGAGTTTTTTTCGATTTTTGCAGGGTTTGACGGATTTACAAGATAGAATTTCGCCTTTGTTAGTGAATGACCCTTTTAAAAGGGTCTTTAAAAGAAGTTTGAAGGTGCCATTACGGCATATCTCTCTCGAAAAGGCGTGTAAAGTGTTTGATTGAAGACGAAATTTGTCTTGAGGAGAGGTAGTTCAGTAATAATTGGTGGGGCATTTGAACAGCTTTTTTGCCCCGAGGGGAGGGAATTTGAACAAGCCAATCTTCAAAAGTTCAAATGCCCGGGGGGTTGCCCGGGGGGGGGGGATGTTGAACTTTCGAATTGATCGGCGCATAATGATATAAGGAGATACGAGTGGGGAAAGAGAGGGCTGATATTTTGACCCCGGTTTTCTTAGTGAAAGGTCTAGGTACGGTTAATACAATGCCTCTAACTTTTCTTTGGAGGAATTCGAAAAATCATGGCAATGGCAATTTTCAAGAGGGTTTTGGACATTATACGGAGCAAGACATGTCATTTAAAAGGTGAGAGCTCTCAAAGTCTGAAATCAAATGCTGAAAGGAGCGAAACCAAGTTGTTCCAGGGCAGAATATATTTTCCTCAAAGAGATGAATGTTTGCAACTGGGAAATGAGACATACATTTCGGGCCTTGGACTTCCTGAGGCTTTTTAAGCTTCTCTTGGTAAAATAATCCCCGGAGTAAACTATACGCATGATAATAATCAAGCATGATAATAGTCATGTAAACTGGAGGGGGTGGTACAGGTAACGCAATATTACAAAATGCGCATGGCATTTTTAATACTGAAAATATGAGGGCTGTAGGAGAATTCAGAGGTTTTAATCTAGTGGCTCAGAAATTCATCTTTTCGGCGTTAGATTTCACGTGTAGTGTCCGCAATTTTTGACGTAAACAAACCTCGAAAGTTCGGACATCCGGTAGACTGCGAGTAGTCTCTAATTTTGGCGATGGCGATTGTGGGGCGGGCGAAATACACACGCGCGCGCGAAAGTTCGAGGAGACGCGACGCGAAGGGAGCTCCCTTCGAGTCGCGTCTAGACATCCGTCGCGTCTAGACACCCGTCGCGTCTAGACATCCGATACTAAAACAACCACTGCATGTCTACAAACTTCGAGTCGCTATTTCAAGTTCCCGTTACTATATAATTTTGCATTACTTGAAGTCTTTGAAACTTGAATAGTTCCAGGTTCAAAATGTCAAAACAGAAGAATAAGAGCGACTTCAACGCCATGAATGTGGTAGAACTTAAAAAAATTTTTGCAGGAACGTCGAGTTTCAGTAAGCGGATATTTTGAAAACTAATTCGCTAGTGGAAATCGCCTCTGCAGTCGAAAAAATGGTTTGCCAGGTCAAACTAGTGATGCAAATAATTTAACACTTCATGATACACTAATTCCCAATCCATTTTCCCCGAAGACCGTGAAAAACTTCAACTCTTTACCCTGTTCACCGCCGTTTGGGTTGTACGACATCTTTAACCATTTAGTTTACCAATCCACTGCCTACATTGCGGCCGCAATGTGCTTACATTAGTTCTTATTAACCGAGCGGGAGGTCTGTATGGGAGAATCTTGACCGAGGTCGCCAGTACAGACCGAACGCAGTGAGGTCTGTACCAGCGACCGAGGTCAAGATTCTTCCATACAGACCGACCTAGCTCGGTTAATAAGATGTTTATTATATGGCCAAACAAGAAATCAAAAGGACAAAAAATAAACATTTCTTTTTTTCCCTGCGCGGGCTCAAGCATTTAGCTGGCTTACTTCTGTCACTAGTCTCCAGTCCAAACGGGACAAAAGTCCAGCTTTGTACAAACTTCGTCAATGAACGAAGACAAAATAACCGTTCTTTTTCATATGGGCTCAATGAAAAAGCTTGTGGTTAAACAACAACTTATGGAAAGCGACCAAAGGTGCAACGAATTTTAATCGATCGATCAGCGATCAGTTCTCATTTAGCCTTGCGATCTTCGACTGATCACCACAAAAAACGTTGCTGTTGAATGTGCAGCCTTCGAACTTGTCAATATGCGCTCCGGCAAAAATTGCCTGAGGCTGGATTTGTTGGACTTTGAAGACATTTTGATGTGTTGTAGTGGAAGCACTGACTTGGTTTTCTTCGGACTGAGCGGATGTACCTGGCCCACGATTCAAGACAGGAGACATTCATCGCTGTCGCTTCAGAGATGCTGAATGTAGCTGTCGAGGGTTTTCAAATTTTTATCACCGCTAAGCTGTGCAACGAATTTTGGCTGAACGTCTGCTTCGAGGAGTCGTCCAACACTGGTCCTCCTAACGGAGTGATTAGAAATCTTCTTCTTGTTTGTGTCATCGAGTTTGGCTTAATGTATACACGGTTCGTACGCGGTGTCATCTTGTTTTGCGAACCGAGATGAAAAATTTGGACAAAAGAAGGACGAGCTCTTTGGCAGGTATGTTTACAATTGCTCTAGACTCTTTCAGTAACTCACAAAATTTCGTCCATGCGTTTAAGTCGCTCTTAGTTTTGTACTGAGTGTTTCTGGATCTCTGTGCTTGCAAAAGCTTCTCAATACCGACTTCATCTTCGCGCGTAGCTTCCTCGGCTGAACTCAAATTGCCAACGTTTGCTCATTCTCTTTACTTGCTAAATTTCCTCGCTGTCTACTGGTTCTTCCATTTAGTATTTCTAACAGGAACAAGCCAATTTGTTCCTACTTTTTTGTTTGTAACTTTTTGAGGGCAAATGTTAGAACGACATCGGTCTAGATGCCGGTCTAGATGGGAAAATCTAGACCGCGGTCAATATCGATTTTAGCCAATCAAATTCTTCTATTTGGTTGCTTCCAGTCCTTTTGAGACACGGCCATATAATAATACCCCATCTCGACCACCTTTACACTCTATCTTGCCTGAAGTACGCTACCTCGGTTTGTACCTCTACCCTCAAGAATAAACCAGAAATCGTAGTACTCCTTTATTCATCCGTTTTGATTTTCATGAAAAGCCGCACTTTGGCTATATATACATGGACACCCTCTTGATTCAACTGAGCAGTTAGTAAAGATTCCGCATAACCATCCGGCACTGAATAAGCGGTAATCGTCAAATGATTTGTAAGGGGCAAGTCTCTGCTTGTCGTAATCAGTGGAGTGGTAAGCTTAAATCAAATAGTTATGTCGTACAACCCAAAAGGTCCAAAAGGCGTTGAAGAGTTGAAGTTGTTCACGGTCTTCAGGGAAAATGGATTGGGAATAAGCATATTATGAATTATTAAAATATGCATCATTAGTTTGATCTTTTTCGAAGTTTGGATCCACTGGCAAAAACCATTCGACTGCAGAGGCAATTTCCACTAGCGAATTAGTTTTCAAAATATCCGCTTACTGAAACTCGACGTTCCTGCAAATATTTGTTAAGTTCTGCCACATTCATAACGTTGAAGTCGCTCTTATTCGTCTACTTTGACATTTTGACCATGGTACTATTCGAGTTTCAAAGACTTTAAGTAATGGAAATATTATATAGTAAGGGGAACTTGAAATAGCGACTCGTAGTTTGTAGACGTGCAGTGGTTGTTTGAGTACCGGATGTCCGAACTTTCCAGGTTTGTTTACGTCAAAAGTCGGCAAAAGTCGCGTGACACTACACGTGAAATCTAACGCCGGAAAGGTGAATTAAATCCAGCTTGTAAGCCCGTCTCTGATAAACCACAGGATTGCCCAACAGTTAGCCGGTACGTGGAGAGAGAAAATGTGGAATAAAGTTTCTTCTATAAGGAAACAACACGTTCCAATGCAGAGACCAAGCCGCGGACTATCGACCCTCTGATCGGGCGATCGTCAGATGGAAAGTCTCACGCGATGACCACTACACTACCGCGCCTCCACAACAAAAAAATATTGCACGGTTCAAATCGCTTGAATATTCACTGATCTTCAGTAAGATGAAACCGTACCAACTGGCGAGTAAACTTGAAAAACTAGCCCCCTAAGACCTTTCATAAAGCTATTATTAACATTAAATTCCAGTATCGAAAAAGAGGTTTCGTTTTCGGATGTTTTCGATTGCAGGGAGGTCGTTTTCCTCTTGTTAAACGAATTGTATTATTTGCTCTCTTCCGGGCAACCGAGAGGGAGGAGATGTCGTCTAAGTAGCGTTCCCAACAATTTGGTTTAATGGCGCTTTTGTTGAGCATTTATGTTTCAATTTTCGCCATAAAGATATTTGCGAAAGCTTAACTGCGATGTTTGCGTACATGGCTGTTTCTTGTCTTTGTAGATAAATTGGAATGGTAAAGTAGAATGAGTTCTCTCCTGAGATAAGTGCAAGTGCTCTTTCAAACAATTGCGTTGAGATGGGATGTGACGTTTTGAAATTGAGAGTCATATGCTCTACCTGCATATTCTATCGGTGCCTTCCTCTTAATTGCGTCATATTGGTGTATAGAATCGTTACGTCCACTGAAATAATTATAGTGTGTCTGGGACTTTTGTGACCTCTATGAAAATAACAAAGCCACAACAGTCTTCGAGATAAGATGCCTTACTTTGCATATGTTCTCATTCAGTGTAGAAGAAGTATAATCCAACCTTTCCCCGCTCATCCTCCGATAAAGAAAACTGTGTTTCCATCCCTTTCCAAGAAAAAAGTTTTTCCACGCTCAGGCCTCTCGCTTCCTAATTCCCGGCCCAACTTTAGCGCCTGCCATGCAGGCTTAATATAACAGGTCCATAAATTAGTCCAAAAAATAGTCTCAAAAAATAATCCAATAGGGCAATTGTTTCAGTCCAGATTGGACTGAGTTGGATTGCCATCCTGCCATGATATCCTGAGAGAAATGAGCTAACGTGAGACAATGAAAAAGATGAATGCCTGCCTCCACAGCAGAGCGACGAACCGTTGAGACAACTTGAGTATATTGAGTCAGTATTCTAAATAAATTAAAGCTCGTGCTATTTAGAATATGGTATCATCCATTTAGCCAATCTACCCCTATTATTTTAAGATAAATGGGTCATAATTGCAGCAGGGTTATGTTTTCTTCGTGCTTCCTAGTGTTAGGTGCGCTATAAAAAGTTGAGCACGCAGGAGCACATCTATTGAATCGTAACTAGATGCAGCTTGGTGCGTTGTGTCGACATGTGACTTCACTACTTGTACATTCCTGTGACAACTTGCGATGACTTGCGTATACAGTGCCGTAGTTAGGTTGTTTGATATTGACGGGTTGAGGGGGGGGGGGGGGTGGCACTGTTGCGAGCGCCGAAGGCAAGTTAAGAGCCTGGTGATATCCTCCCCCAGAAAAAGTTGAAATTTGGGGGCTCTGAAATGCTATTTTCAGCACGCTTCATAAGATGTTTCTGTGAAAAATCAACCTCGAAAGAGTGCAAAGGCAGGCATTTTTTTTGTGCTGTCAACAATATTCATGGTTTCCGAGGTTCTGTTAGCTTGATACACATCGTATATCCCAGCGTTAGGTCTGTGACAAAATTGTTCCTGAACCCCCTCCACGCTCACAATTTAGTGGACACAATTTTTGATCATTCCTTTGCAAATTTTCCGTGCTAGACCGCTGGAGAGTCAGCAAGAGTATTGATCAGCTTGAATGGCAAAGGAAACCACAGTAGGGGATATCTGAGGTCTAATACACGACATCTCTTTGGTTGCGACGGTATAGTGCAATTTCTTTTGAATTCAAACATGTAAACGAACAATAATTTTCCCTTTTAAATTTACTTTATTTCGAAAACTCGCACTGCGAGATTTACTACGGATGAAAACTCTATATTGAGATGTTAAAGTTAATCACTTAAGGAAGCCCAGTTAGCTAGTTATCGATTACATCCTGTAGATATTGCAGCCTTGTTGACTTCATTGTTGTCATTTAACACGAGGTTCTGTTTCTCTTAAATTTTTAAATTTATGCTCTAAGATAAAATTTTCAACCCCTTATTCTCATATAACTCTTGTTCTATCTACAAAGTACCCGTACGTGGTTGTATATATCTGGCATGTAGCCTGCAAGCATTGCTTACATATATTTTTTTGGGCAGGAGAGCGGTCGAGGCCTGAGTACTTCCTGCACGAAATGTTTAGCTGCCATCTTCAGTTATGATTGAGAGAGTAGACATGGCAGAAAATGCTTCTTACGTTTTGGAAATCCAAGATGTTGGCCAAATGCACAAACAAATTTTTAATACAGCACTCCGTGGGGGACCAAAAAAAAGAACACGCCGGGCACTGTATTGCAGCTGGTTAGCTAAGTTTTTATATGTTTAGATGAAATTAATTCAAGATGGAAATTTTAATAGCATGTCTCGTTTTTCGCATATTATGACTTGTCTTCTTATTATTATGCTATGAGAACATATCATTTTATGTTCAACCAATGCGTCAATTTCGTAGACTATGCCTTTCCAAGTCGTTTTTAACTAACTACGATTTATACACACTTCATTTTTGAAGTCCTAGTATTAACCTCACTTAACCTAAACCCAAACCTTACTTAGAGTATAGTTTAGATAAAAGGCTGATCAGTTTACTCAAATATTTATATTGGAGGGAGACTTAAGCATGTCCTAATAGTTAAAGCTTTACTTAATTCCTTGCTTCATTGATCCTTAAATTCTCCCTTTATAATAGACAAGGGAATTGGGAAAGGGGGTATCGATGCTGCAGGGATTTGAAATTGACTAATCCTACCATACAAGTCTATTATGACACTGGCAGTTATAGCTTGTGGATGTTCTCTACGAAAGAGTTTTAAACTTTCGTTTGATGATCCTGATAAGACAACAGTCGTTCCCATTCTCATCCGGGTATCCCTTGTCGCTGTAGCTTTCCAGGGCCGCGGTCGTATTTTGCCAGCGGTCATTGAATTCTTGCAATTCACCTTTAACCGTTTTCTGTGACGGTCCGTCAAGAATTTCACAAACATCTCTCCCAAGTCGGTTCACTCGATCCACTTTGACTTGCATGCTCGGCTTTTCTTCTAATTTAATCTACAAGACAATGTAAATAAAAGTTACATCGTAAATAACAAAGATAAACATTACCAGTTACTTATCTCACCGGCTTGCGATCAGTATCTTTCATGGCATATTTGTCACAATAAGTGACGTCGACTTGAGGCTGTTAGTGGGTGTACGTCTCTCTTGTTCAAATAAAGGATGTGATGATGACATTAAGTTTGTGTATTAATTCATGATGAAAATTCTGATTGATTTGTGTTTGTGTAACGGGCCTAGCACTACAAATCCATGACTAAATTTTTGGACCTCGAGAAACCATCCAAAGATAATATAAAAATAAGGCTGAAACATAAGAAGAATATCATTTTTAAATGCGCCTTCACTCCCTGCCCAGCCGCTCTCCGCGTGCCCTGTTACATAAACCAGTCTTAACTGGCCCAACTGGGCCCTGAGTACCCAAGAGTTCTCTTTAATGTGCGACGGAAGTATCGCAGTAACCGGTTACATAAAAACACTAAGCAATTAGGCTTGGTTCGTTTACAGTTGTTCCAAAATTATTTGACCAGTTGGGAGCTAAATGAGCCCGGTACCTTATTTAGATGTCAAGAGGTGGGTGGCCCCACGTAATGTCCGACGGACATTCAAAGTGGCTACTCTTTGAAACGTCTTAGCGTGGTGGTTCTTCATTGTACCCTGTCTCAGGCTTATCTGATTAATCGTCAATCTGAAATGGCTGAAATTTTTTCCATCAACGGATAAATGAGGAGACTTTCTTACAGTCAACTGTCAACCGTCAGGATCATAGCGTGAAGGATCAAGTTGATAAAATTGTAATCGCTCACCGACGACGAATGAGGGTTATTTTTTTACCGTCGACCATGAACGTTTGCCCGGAATAGGTTTAGCCCTCAATGATACGATGATTTCAACCGGTACTGGATTAGACAGGTGGTAAACACTTTCACTAAACGGAGTCGACTGGCGGCTATTGTCCAACTCTCGATCGGTACAGTATTGGGTGACAGTTGGCCAGCAGTTCGCCCACTGGTGGCCCTATGTTGGCCGACTATTGGCCATATGTCGACCGACAGGCTTATATACTGACATTCGGTCGACAGTTAGTTGAGAGGAACCGTTCTTTACTTTTACCAAAATGCTATGTTTAGTACCATCGGCAGTCAACCATGAAAGCCCTACTGTCATGTAAACTTATTTTCAGTCAATCTAAATTCGTCAGTGTCATAATTAGCATCAATCTACCTCTGCTCTCTTCTTAAGATTTTCTTGTTCCTCGGACGCCATATCGTCTTTGTATTCGCTCAGCACTCCCTGACTGTCATCCATCCACTGATTGACAGAATCCATCAGTTCATACATTTCCTTCATTTTATTTTGCGTGTTAATTAGCTGTGTCAAAAAGAAAAGAATGCATTTGCTGTCATTAGCAATTAGTGAAAACAAGAGAAAATATAAATTAGTCTTTATGCCTCAGTGAGTTACTACGTCCCATATAGGAGGGTGTCAATGGGGTATACCTCTAGTCAATAAACAGTTAAAAAAATCCCTTTTAGTCAGTAAACAGTAAAAAAAATCCCTTTTAGTCAGTAAACAGCAAAGCGGGGAAAAAAGTCAGTTAATAATTAACGTTTACTAACTTTTTTCTCACAATGTAGTCAACAGCGATGTTGATCACAAACTTTCATCTTCTTAGTGGTAGGAAAAAAATCCCAGAATCGATAAAACGGTCTTAAATTAAAAAAAAAATAAAATAAAAATAAAAAAACAGCATGGAAAATACTTCACTGACGAACGGGTGAGTTTCTGACGAGTGAACAAAAATCACATGCGCGCATTTTTCTATGGCTTAAACTCTATTGTTGAAGACAGCAACAAGCAGAATCAACAGAATCAAACAGGAGTTACCATCAAGTGGTCTCCAGTGCCAACCGTATGACTTAAAGGGGTTACGTCACCATTTCTAGTGTCACTTTAAAAAGCCAAAGGACATTTATATCAGTGGGAACCTATACAAATTGGTTCAGCTTTGTTTAAATTTTTTCTACTAGTGCTTTAAGAGTAAACTTAAGTGTCCAGAATCCTTCAGCAGCATAAGACCTGGCTGGAAATGGATTGCAACTTAGAAAAAATGAGGCTAATGTTTCTTGGTGAACTAAAAAAAACTCTGATTATGAAATATTCTTTCTTCGCAAATTCACTTGATATCTTTCTTTTTGTGTTCTACAAGCTGATGTTGTGTCTAAGAATGGTAGTAAGTTTTAATGTAGGGCAGTTCTGACCCAAGAACGTCGAAATCTCCATAACATAGCCCCTTTAAGGTCCTTTAATTGACACCAAAAAAGGCCTCCACGTGAAGCCTGAAGTTACTGAAGCTCTCAATTAAATAATATTCTTGAGCGAAAACGTTCGATAACATCGGCATTACACAGCACAATTAATGGATGCCATGCCACGTTTGCCAAGGTCGAAAGTCAGGAGAGACCCTGGAACGATTATATAAAGCCGCAGATACAGCGCAGGCTCAGGGCTTGTCACGAAAATCAGTCACGCAGCAGACTAAAAACGACAACAATGGTCGGAAGGTCTTAGCAGGGTCGAAAATCGACTCAAAAATGATTTAAACGAAGTAATGGCATACTCATTTTTTTTATTTGCACAGAAAAACGTTCAAAATTTGTCTTTTATGTACCGCATACGCTAAGAAAACGGCTTCCTTTTATACGATAGTCAGCTCGTATTTTGTTATTTATACGGTTACTATATCAAAAATCCATTGTTATACGCTAGTCAGTTAACCCCATTGACACCCTCATATAGACAGGCTCGATATGTCAGTCACTGATATTTAGATGTTCATCTATGAGGACTCTGAACAGAAAGGGCAATGATTTATTGATTTTCGAGGATTCTATCAGCTGAGCCTTATCTTAAGGGTACTTGTGAGACAGACAGCAAATGTCGACCAAGCCTTATTCATTAAAATTTAGTTCAGCTATAACGTTGCTCTCAAAAACGGGTAAATTGGCAGTAAATTGTTGTCCTTGCCCGGCACCCTTGTGTCTTCAAATGAATAAAAGGACATGCCACCTTTAGTTGGCAGCCGCTCCCTGCTTATTTATCAGGAAATGACTGGTTTATTCCTGTATCTACTATTTTTCAGTTCTTTAGTGTCAACATTAAACAAGAACAAGATCTGCCGCCAGAGAACTGGTACGGGTATGTGGATAACACTTTTACCAAGCTGCACGAATACGATGTAGATGATTTCACGGATCACCTGAACTCAAGAGAGGCACACATCCAGTTTACCATCAAAACAGAGAGTGACGGAAAGTTACCTTTTCTGGACACCTGTGGGCACATCAAGAAAGACGGAACAACGAAGGTCACTATTTACAGGATACCCACCCACACCGATTTATGTTCCATCACTTGGAACATAAAAGACCGGTGGTGAGAACTCTCTTCCACCGGGCTAGGACGTTTATCACCGAGGACCAGGATAAAGAAACCGAAATGGAACACTTGAAATCCGTCCTCCGAAACAATAACTACAAGCCCTGGATGTTCAAGACCACTCAAAGAGCGACCCAAAAACCAAAAGGCACGGCAAAGAAAGGCGGTTAAAGCTACAATGTCCCACTTCCCTATGTGTACAGGTCTTCAAAAAACAAGGAGTCGGCACTTACCATAAGCCTTTTAACACCATAAGACAACAATTGGTACACACAAAGGACCCCAAAGCCAAGGAAAAGAAATGCGGAGTGGTTTACAAAATTCAGTGCAAGGATTGCGAAGAGGATTACATCGGTGAGATGGCTAGACCGTTTGGAGTCAGGCTCAAAGAGCGCGACAACATTAGAAGAGTATCGACAATTGCTGTGGGTGATCACCTCAGGGACACGGGACACACTCTTGACTTCTCTTCCTCCCTGATCATTGCAAGGGAAAATGACACTTTCAAGAGCCGAATTAAAGAGGCCATCGAAATTCACTGTCAGACCCCAACAATGAATCGCGATAACGGATACGAGGTCCCGGCTATCTACGGGGATGTTTTGTCACGTGGTTTTCACCATCCTAAATCACGTGACAAAACATCCAACACCATCACTTGATAAAGATTCCGCGACGGAGTCGAAAGCTTGTGACTTAGCTAAATCTTTGAATCCTGAGAAAGAAACCTCGTTTTGTTTTGAAGATCCAAGAGGTTTTGATGTCTTTGTTGAACTGAATTCAAAGTCAAGGGTGTTGTTTCTCACCTTCTCTTTTTCCTCCAGAGTTCTCTTTGCCACGTGGTTCCAACAATCATCAAAGTCCTGTAACTGTGCGTTAATTTCTTTGGTAATTTCATCGTCGTTGCCTGAATCCTCAATGAGGTCTTTTCCCAACTGATGAAGCCTCCGCAGCCTTTCCTCCTGCTCGTCGAGTTCATTTTGTGTCGTCTGTTGACAGAAACGTCTGGTTAAGTCCTTTGTTAAGATCAAACTTAGTTCATCACTTGCAATTTTTTGAAACGGGATGTAATTTCAATCACAAATAACAGAGGGGCCACCAGTCAGGTTGCCCCCAGGCGAGGGCCGCTTCGGTTTGGTAACGCACTATTTTGTTTCCGTCGCCGGGTTAATCGTTTACTTTTAATTTTTCTCTAAGTCTTCTATTTTCAATTTCTTTTAAATTAATTTTTATTAAAAATGCTACACTTGTATAGTAGCCTGTTCCATGCTCTCACGTAATAGACACGGCACGAAAATTTGAAAGGGAACTCGAACATAAGACGCGAGCGCTTTTCCCACTATCTCGGAGACTGAAACAGACTATTGCAGAAGGACACAAAACGAAGGTATATTAGGCTCGAACTGATACTGATCTTGAAATTTCGCTGTCGCTTGTCCAACGCGCCTTCACAGATGTGGAGTACACATGGGCAAATAACGAGCTGCTGAGGCTCTTAGATCTTATTGCATTAAAGATCTAATCTGCACAACTTAGATTTCGACAACAAAACCAATAATTTGCCTATTACCTCTAGTACTTTCAGGCTTTCCTTTACTTGTTCTTCGTCAGCAACATCCGTGTTTGCTACTCCCTTGAGTGTTTTCTCTTTCTGTCCCAGCCAGTTCAACAAAATGAGCTCCTCGTCTCGGAATTTCTGCCAGTCAATCATAGCCTTAGTCAGCTTTTGGTTTCGATCATCACTCCAATTCCATGCAGCTGGCCATCTTTTGCTGACATCCTTTACCTTAGCACGGGTCTTTTCATCCAATTCTGAATCCGAGGCATCAGTAGACAACACTGCCGTCACCAAGGAAACGTCGCCAACTTCTTCTTGAAATTTCTGTTAATGAAAATCAGACTTTTTCTTATCAAAATCACCTGACGATTGGCGCTTCTAGTAAAAATTCAGTCTCAGGAAGAAAGATGCATTCAAATTAGCACTTATTTTCTTAGATGCGCCTGATTCCAAATCTCTCCGATAAACTGCTAGTAAGCAGGAAATAGAGGTTTTTCAAGGCGACCATGTTGGAGGCACAAAACAATTAAAACTATTTGCATAAAACAGAACTTATTTCCCAAAGGAGAAGATTGCCACTGATCATTGTCATCCGCAAACTTCATACTATAATTAACCCTTTAAGCCCCAATATCCACATGCATATTCTCCTCACTGTTCTCCATATATTTCTTATGGTACTAGTTGGGAGAAATTGCTTATTCATCAAGAACCTCATCTTAAGTGATCATTTCACTAATTCTCATGACCTGCATGTTTGAACAAGTAATGATACTGTTAGGAGAAATTAGATGCTTGTCATTATTGGGGCTTAAAGGGTAAGTTAATGCAGAACAAAAAACCTGAAACATCAATATGGTGCCATTTATTACTGCTATCCGAACTTCGCTTCAAACCCGTCGCTCTTATTTATAGCAGAAGAATGAGGTATGATTCGCCTCGATCAACCAACAAGACAATTCACTAAGGCTTTACCAGAGAATATTTTACAATAGCTTTAAATTATGTACTGCTGTGTGTTTTTTCATGCACACCAAAGCGGCCATATAAAATGATTATACGGTTTATGCTGTTATTACCTGGTGTTCATCTAATTGTTTCTTGACCGTTTCAAAGTTAGGTCCGAGTTTGTTTTCTTTCTCCATCTTTCGTTCGGCCTTGGTTAACCAGCTACCCATTTTAGACAACTGTTGTTTCAAGAGAACATTTCTCTCCAGTGAAAGCCTAAAGAAAATGGAAACATTTCTCAAAATGTCTTTGTCTTTGTTTGTTTGAAGAAACGGTTTGTTGTCCACCTGTGCCTAGAACACGATCAGCCAACTTAACAGATAAGAGTTGATCGGAATAAAATGATGCTGATGGTAAAAAAGATAAGGTTGCATATTTTGATTTTTGAATATAAATACGAGAGCTAATTCCAAAGAAGCTGGTATGAAATGACAACACTGCTAGCGCAGTGGTATTGAAGGCATTCAAGATGGGTCACGGTTTTTTATACATGCGTGAAGCATTCAAAATGCAACTATGGATGACATTCCCAATGCTTTCAAAATGCTAATGTGGAAAAATAATATTCAAATTTATCCAATGTAGAGAAGTTAGGAGGAAAAAAAAAACGTCAAGAGGCAACAAGGAATTCTTTTTGTTGCTGTTGTTGCTGTTGTTGTCGTTGTTGTTGTTGGAATAAAAGGAATTCTTTGGCGTCACTAAATTGATCATACGTTAGAAAATGCTTTATAAATGCTCTCACAAAGGTCATAGCTCACTTTTCTTGATCCCTTTGAGACTGTTCCAGGAGGTTTTGCAATCTTCTGTCGATATTGTCCATCCTGTCCTGAAAATGCTCTTCCTCTCCTTTATTAAAGTAGCCTTCTCCTATCATGGATCTACCAGTGTTCAACACTTCATATGTGCGAGACTTCAGAGGTCTCAGATCTCTTTCAAATTTCTGTTTGTAAAAAGAGAGAATACACAATGTAATTATTTTAGGAGGGAAAATTGCCATAAATAGTGAAATAATTGCATCAGATTAATTTCCAGTCTACTGAGAGAAATAGACTCTAAATAGACTTTTAAGCCCGGGGTGTATAAATTATCGGTTTGTCACCAAATCAAATCAATTTTATTCAAGACTAATCTTTACAAATATGACAAATCTGACTGTGGTTCCACTCGCAAAGTAGCTTAAGCTATTCGAGGTGGGTGGAGACATTACAACAAAAATAGCTAAGTATTTATATCAAAACTATCTATTATTACGTTGAAAAAGAACGTTTTTATAGCTTTATTTATTATTGTTGTAATATATGGATCAGTACTTGCAGGATTAGAGAGTATCGTTAAGAATCAAAACTTCTAAAAGTGCAATTTAAAAAAAGCGTTTAAATTAGCATACGCCCAAACAAAGTTGCCGCGAAAAAGCCAACTTTAGTCGAATTTTCCTACAGATGGAGTACGCTGTAGAACTCGACAGAGCAAATCGAAAATAAGCTAAACATCTTTATAGCAAGCAGATTTTCATGTCAGTCCTCACCTTCTGTTTCTCCATTTGCGCCATAACCGCCTCCAGATCCACTGAGTCGTTTTCATCATAGACTGGCTTTTTGTGCTCGGCATCGGACAGACCACTCTCCACTTCATTTAACATCTTGTTAAGTGCGTCGACTGCATTATCGTGTTCTGATTGACTGAACAGAACAAAAACCACAGTTGTAAAAAGATACAGAATATTGTGAAGGAAAATTAAATCCAGGAAGACAGGAGACACTCAAATGCTCTTTATTTTTATCGCTGTATATTCTTGTTGTAAAAGTATTCACTGCTCTCTTTTATCTGATTTCTCTTTACCCCACTCTTTATTTCTTCCTAATTAAAAACGCTACATCCTTCCCAAGCATTAAAGACAATAATAAACCAACAATATCAAAACACGCAGTGCGCACGAAGCCCATACGAGGCAACACATCGTAAATTTCTAAGCACTAAACAGCATAGTTGCATAAAGAGGAGAAAAAAACAGTGAGGTATACGTAGACCATGTTCGCGGTTAATCTTGATGCTTGTATTGTGTCACGGAGAGATGGAGTTACAAGACATGGAAAATAGAATAAAGTCATTACAAAGTTTTAAGTGGTCAGTGTAAGTTAAGTTTTGATGGACTCGTACCACAGGACGAAATGGAAGATTTACTTTTATTTTTTTCTCAGCGCGTGAGCGGGCAAGATGAACCAAATCCTGCAATCTGATTGGTTCCGGGAGCGGGCGGAATTTTCCGATCTTGACCGCGGTCAACGGAACGGGCCGCGGGGAGTTAGCTATATGTATCGAAATTTGGGAAAATAAAGGGGTTTCTTTTAGTTATATTGCTTCCTGTGATTTCTGAGTTTTAACAGAGTAAAAAAGCGTATTTTGCTGCTCTGGTGTCACAAACGGCTTCGTTTCATGGTTCATTTTACGCGCGCTTGCAAAACGTTGCTTTCCGAAAACAACAAGACACGTTTAACTTTTGAAAAACAACAAGAAAAAAATAAAAATATTATTTGCCGGCCTTGGTCGGTCCGTATTGAGAACAACTGTGCCCTCGGTCTTGAGCACGGCCCTCGGCCTGCGGCCTCGGGCCGTACTCAAGACCTCTGGCACAGTTTTTCTCAATACGGACCTCCCGGCCGGCAAATAATATATATGTCTTTACGAAAAAAATAAAGATCACTTAAAGAATCAAAAAATCTTTAATTTTACAATTAAAGACTCTTACATTACTTAAAGTTAGTATCATGGAGTTACAAGACATGGAAAATAAAATAAAGTCATTACAAAGTTTTAAGTGGTCAGTGGAAGTTAAGTTTTGATGGACTCGTACATCCTATATCGGTTCCTTCAAACGTGACTATAAGGGGTCGTTCACATGATAACGGAAGGTCTTTCATTCCAGAACGAGTTCATTCCGTCCCCATATATTTCTCTGTATCTGTTTACATGATACCGAGACGAAAGTTGGGTCCCGCACAAGTCATTCCGGAGGGATTTCATTCCGGTTTTCAGCCCGAATGAAATTCTCGTTCTGGTATGACATTTCATTCTGGTATCATGTAAACTGAAAACGAACTCTGTTCCGTGATGAAAACGCAAACCGCGTAGTCTGGGGCGAGTGGCGCATGCGTATCGTTTTCAAAATGGTGGATAAAACGGTCGTTTTCAAGATGGCTGAGTCGGTCGATTTTGTCATGTGAATACAGTACGAACTTCATTCTGGAACGAAACTCATTCCGGAATGAAACTCATTCTGGTATCATGTAAACAGCCCCTAACTCTATACCTGAAGGCTGGTTTAGCATCCAGTTGATCCCAACTGTCATTTAGAGCTCCTTCTACAGCATCCATGCTGTCAACAGTTACCACTACCTCCTCGGTCGTTGCAGTAGCAGCCTGTAAAAATATGGCAAACGTATTTCAGTAAAACCGAGACGAGGATGTTAAGTTAGACAAAGTGAAAGTGCCACAAAGTCCCAATGATTGCTATTGAAAAAATTGCTATCGTACTATCATCATTCAAGTTTTAAGGAGCCAGGAAACATACCCTCTCCTTAGCCTTGGATCCCTCTAAATAGTTGTACATCTCCGTTAGGTACATAATTATCAGCTTCTTGTCAGGCTTATCGACATCAATATCTGTAAAGATGAATTATAACTGCATGCTCAGGACATATGACACTTTTTAAGGACGGTGCCTCCTTTTGTTACTGCGCATACGTTCTGCTCATCTCGAGATATTCGGGTTTCTGAAGGAATTTGCCCTCTAATACAACAATATTTTTGCATGGTTTAAGACTACGTGGAAAAAGCAGATCTTAGCAAGGGCTTTCAGAATCCAAAAAGAAAACTGGGGGTAGCCACGCATCTTTCAGAGATGATTAAGCTTAAATTTGGAAAGAAATTGGCATACATTCTTTGTATTTTCACGCTTTTTTAGAATCACGGTTGATCAATTATCTCTGAAAAATGCGTTGTTACCCACATTTTTGTTTTTGGATTCCAGTAACCCTTGCTAAGATCTACTTTTTCCCCACAGTCATAACCTTTGCAAAAATACATCTGTATTAGGAGGCACCGTCCTTAATGCAAGTAAAAATTAACCTATACAGGTATCGGTCCCTAGACTTTTCCGGCAGCTAATAACTATATATTGGTTTGATCAACGTGTCAGTGAGTGGCTTCACTTCAGACCATTACATCAAATAGAATTTCGCAGAGAGTTATGAAGCATATGATCTTTGCACACAGCATTGCATTATAATTTGAATTAGTGTATACCAAACCAGTGGATAGTGGTTTTGGCACAGAGAGTATCAAACTCGGGCTAGATACTTCTTAGTCGATGGCTTAACATATAATACGCGCTGATATTTTTCGAGTTGAGTAGTATTTTTCCGAGCCCTGAAGGGGCGAGGGAAAATACGAGCAATGAACAATGTCGGCGCGTATTGTATGTTAAGCCATCGAATAAGACATTTATTATTCCACTTGAAAAAAATACGTCAAAATTTGGTGAACCCTGGATTTTGCAGTGCAACACACAATTTTACTGTGTAATACCGTGGCATATTTTGTGCGTTCTCTTGACCTTATATGGTAAAATGGCGCAAGAGTGGAATAATAATATCTGCTATTCACCTCCACCCCGGTGAACAATTGTTAAATATAGGCAAGGAAATCGAAATACTTGAAGAAAGTACACCGTAACTAGCAACTTGCCTGGCAAATATCCAACACCTGTAGAGCTAGTGTTATTTACAATCCGGTTAATGATATCCACATTAAATGAGTGATATTAATATTGAGTGATACCTATGGCTGGGTAATTTGTGGGTGATATCAAGGGGCAGCCCTGAGTATTCTAGACTACTCAAGGAATTCCATATTTTGGCGCCTAGCATCGAATAAGAGAAGAAATGTTTATTTGATGAAACTTATTATATTGACTACTTTAAAATGTTAACACGTCTTCCATCGTTTCCCAGTTTTTACTTAACTAAATAAATAAACTTACTTAACATTTTCCAAAGCATGAATGTCTCAACGTTTCTTAGTTAGCCTGATGCATGAAGTGGTAACATGTGTGGTATATTTAATGTAAAAGACAAACCATGAGAATCCAGGTAGCGTGGAACTCCAAAGTGCTTCTCAGCCATTTTAAAACAGTTTTCCAACCTTGCCCGGGTTGAAGCTTTTTCGAGGTCATCAAAATGAAACAATTCTGGCCTGCAATGAAAAATAGATTTGTTCATATTTAGATCAGTACACTGTGTACATGAATGTCACTTTATAGAACACAATGGTGTAAAAGGCTCATCGCAATTGTAATTACCATAGCTGACGTCACATGGGCCTCACACGATCAGTGTAGAGTGTTTGGAAACTGTAGCAGCAGTGGAGGCAGTGGCATGCAACCACTTCAAAATACTTATAATTTGTTTTGGCTGTTCTTTAATTTTACATTTATGACACAAATTAAAGAAAATTTTGAAAAATCATTTTAGAATGAAGATTAACGATAATAACACAGAACAATGACCCCGTTGCCTGTGCCTTTGTTCTTTATTGCTAGTATTTATTCTAAAAATAAGTCATTAAAAGCATATCCATTCGGTCAGTCTCGTCACAAGAATAGACTCACTCATTTGGCACTGGTGCCTTAACATAAACAAATATGGCAGCTAGTGGCATATTGCATTTTGACATCTCAACTTAAAACACACAGAACCTTGATTACCTGTACGAGTGTATGAGAGCATTGAAGGCCAAACCGTTTCTCCAACTCGTCGAAAAATCTGTGATTGTAACATGATCTTCGTATCTAGGAATCAAATAAAAAAAGAAGGTATACTAAGTCTTTCAGAGGAAATTGCTTATTCAAAAGCATACGTTATCCGTTCTATAGCTTCTTACCCTTGCAATCGTTCCTTACACCACTCAAGAAGCTTCTTCTCAACGTTGAAGGATTTAGCCGTCTCCTCGGTTATGGTTTCTTGCATAGCTTCTTGGACCTGTCATTGAAGAGATCATTTTATTATATTCATCTTATTTTATTTTATACATGGTTGGTCGTTATAGTATCGTCTGCATTTGGTGTTGTCTTTCGCAGGCTCATCACTGGTTCGTCATCATTATGACCATCCTCACTGTAATTATCGTCGTCATCAACCTTATCATCATCATCATCATCATCATCATCATCATCTTCGTCGTCGTCGTCGTCGTCGTCGTCGTCGTCGTCGTCGTCATCGTCGTCATCAACAACAACAACTTCATCTTCACCGACTTTCACAGTCACCGTTATCGTCACTGTCATAAACACCATCGTTACAGCACAAAGAATTGTTATTTTTTTGTTTTCTTTTTTAATCAAAGTTCAAATATTAGGGTTAGCCACATTGAAATTGGTTTAGACTGCAGTTTTCTTAAATACCATCTAATCTTCGTTTAAATAACTGGCCGGTAAAATCTTGCGCTACTTACTTGGAAGCGGAGAATAATGCTCCACATAAGACCAAGAATTGCACGGGGCTTTCCATCCACAATGTCAAAACCATTGATTCCCACTAGCTTTACCTGGAAAACACGCTTAAAAGTTGCATTTTATCTGTTCTTAACTGTTTTACCATGTTCCCGCCCATTTATATAAGGCGAATCACTTACCCTCATTTATTCACCTTGCCCTGGGTACCAGAAAGGATTCATCAGGAGCTAAGGGGAGACTCCACACAGTTATTGCTTTCTTTTTCTGTTTTCAGTTATGCGATTGTGAGACGAGATAGATCTAAGATTTTAAGGCACACACGAACGATAAATGTTCATTACTAATGATTGATACCTTATGTTTCTCAAGCAAACCCATGGCTTTTTCAACGTTGTTCAGCTTATGCACTCTCATGGCTCCTTTTTCTTTTTTCTAAAAAGAAAACAAAAGGTGAAGCAGGAGGCAAGAGTCAGTTTTCTTCATCATTTTTCCCTAGATAATTTCATATCATACTTGTAATAAATTTTGCAGTAGTGAATGCAATATTCTGCAATAAACTGTAAACAAGGTTTTGTGCTTCGTTCTGACAATTAAGAGTGGGACAACTAAAGTATGGCCGTGAGTTATTTCAATTTTCGTTGTCGGATATTAAAGCTGACCGAAAGGCGATATGGAGAACGGACTATGAATCATTTTCGCGCTTTCCAATGCAGTAAGATGGAGGTAAATACCAATGATACGTTTGCCTCCGTGTTTTCTTTTCTTTACCAGATGGAGAAATACATTAGAAATTCGCATATAACGAACTACTGAAAAATTTGACCACGGCTTCACTTTCTCACTTCACTTTTTCACTTCTATCTCCCTATCTCTGAAATTTTACTCTAGGTAGGCGACTGAATAAAAAGAAAGAATGTACAAAGGTGTTGTTTTTACTTCAGCATCATTGGAAGGAGCTCATGTTTCCCACTATCCGTACATCTGGCCCAGTATCTGACCACAAATATAATACAAGAGAGGATTATCTAGGAAACATTTCGGCAGCCGAGAAAACAATAGTTTTCGCTCATTAACGTTTCAGCATAAAAAACTGAGCCATTGCTATCGACACTTTTTTTTTATCAAGCATGAACAAAGTTTTTGTAGAAGAACCAACTTGGTCAATTGCACGAAAACCTGGATGGCAAAGGAGTTTCTCGCGCTTGGGACCACGAACGAACCTACAGTCCCCTTGTCGATCATCCTCCACGAAAGTGCGCGAGAGAATCCTGTGATATCCAGAGTAACAGACACAGAGATTCTCTTTTCAAAATGTGGCAAAGGAAAGTACAAACTAGTTTTTAAGATGATACATACCAAAGTGGTATTGAGAAGGACTTCAAGCAAATTCAATAGCATCTTCCCGTCCATCAGATCCACTACCACGTCCTTGATTTCAACTGGAGGGTCTCGCTGTCGACAGTAACAGAAAATAAATGTTACCACTAAGGATTAATTATTTCATCGTTAGCATGAGATGTTAATTAGCAAACTAATTTTACTTGCACGCTTCGGGTATGAGGTTAAATAGCTAAAAAGTAAAGTGCGTTGCGTTGCGTTGAGTTGGTTATCCTCCAAGTGCAAGACGAATTATTGTGTCGTTGAATTCTCACTTTCGGTTAATATATTTAATATAATAATATATATGTTATTTAGAGCATTGTATTAAAGTAACCTAAGGAAAGCTAAAAAATCTCGAAAAAAAGAAATGAAGAAAAATTTACAATACAAAAAATAAGTCTCTAGAGAAACAAAGAAAAAACCTAGAAATTCTATATGTAGAAAACTATAAACTGTAACACTACTATAATACCACTATGATACTGATATGATACTATTGTTAGGTACTAAAATAATATGCAATTACAGAAACAATAGTGCGATACACATCGCATGAAAAATGAAAATGTAGTGAAATCACAAATGGAAAAGATAAGTTTTAAGTTGTGACTCAAAAGTGCTAACAGATTTACAGCTACGTAGATGTAAAGGAAGCGAGTTCCATAACTTGACGGAGGCAACAGAAAAAGATCTAGCCCCATATGAATTAGTAGAACATTTTCATATTTTTAAACAAAACTTTTGCTTTGCTACGGAGGGAGGGGTGGGGGACTTTTGTTCCCCGCCGCAGTTAACTTGGTATCCAATTTCCTAGCTTATAAGGCTAAAAAGCAGGGTATTCTTGGTAACCTATGCACAATAAACCAATAAGAGAGCTAAGCAATTTCATAACCAAGATTGAGAATTTAATAAAAGATGGCAACATTTAGGGTTAATTATTGATCTAATATGTAATCAAGTTTTTAGGCCTAAGCACTTAATTTAAGTATTTAAACCTAAATACTTATACCAGACATTAGACATAGTATCTTTAATTGTAGCAGGTTTATTTTTATTTCGTTCAAAACCATTAAAATACACTTGAAATACAGTGACGACCATGTCCATATTGATCTCTTTAAAACGAAGCTTCAGTTAAGGAAAGTTAGTTTTCCGCCACAAGTACAAATTTATTCACAACAAATTCACAAAAATAGATAGAATATTAAATGCAAAAATTATTAATTTCTAAAATATTCATAATTGAAGATTCGGTTCCTCCCGCAAATAATAGAAGCTAATCGAGGCGGGTGGAGTTACAAAAGTACAGCAGTCCGTCCAATGGTTGAATAACAATAACTAAATTACATGTAATACATATAATTAGATAAGGATAAATAACTAAATACATCAATTGGCAACTTTTAGGAAATACAGGTATGAATTAAAGGAATTACAGAAAACTAAATACAAAATTAATAGAGGAAAGCAAGAAAGGATGCGAAAAATAGGAAAGTTGAGCATTTATGCTGCATAGCTTGCAATTTTCTGTAATAGAATAGGCGCTTCAACATAATCATACTCTGAATCCATTATCGAAAGCAACATATTATGAATGATGATGATGATGATGATGATGATGATGATGATGATGATGATGATGATGATGATGATGATGATGATAATGATGATGATAGTACTTTGTTAAATTCTCCCTACGGGCTTTTCAAATGTACTGATTACCAGAGGAAATGAACCCGGTCTTGTGCATATGCTTTTCCCTAGCTTTGGTGAAGAGATCACTGATGTTAGACGGTACAGTCATACGTGAGCCTTCCAACATTGCAGATGATACCGTTTCGACATATAATATATTTAAGGGAAGAATTTTTGAGGAAGTATACAAAGGCACGGCATGAGCTCTGGGTTTAGAAAAATACATCAAACGAAGGGCACGTTTCTTTAGCGCAAGGATGTTCTGTAAATGGGTTTTAGCAGCTTGACCCCAAGCAGCCAAACCATAGGACAAGTAAAGCAATATCAAAGAGTGATAAATACTTCAAAGAGTAATAAGAGGAACGAAGTACCTGAGACGAGCGATGACTCCAATAATTCTACTTTTTTTAATGCAACACTGTCAATATGAAATTTTCAGCTCAGATTACTGTCCAACGACATACTGACGAACGACATAAAAAAATATATAACGTTTCGATGCTGGTTTCAAGTGTAAAAGTGTTCTTTTTAAAGTGCATGTATGTCTCATCAAGAACTGGAAACTTTAATCAACTCAAAATCCGTGAAAAAAAAAACAGTAATTTTTCAAGATAAAATGAGATAAGAGTAAATAGACAGATAGTTTCGAATAATCCTGGCTATAATATTCCATTTTTAAATGGAATAAAAAACATTATTCACGCACAGTGAAAGTTGTTTAAAGGTGCAATTCTACGTCGGGTGCGCCCATTCAACTGTGCTTTTAGGATGTTTTAAATTCTATTACGACTACTGCTGTACATTAATACCTGAGCAAGCCTGGCATTCGTCCATTTGGTGAATGTTTTCCTGTGTAGGTTTTCCCTCTCACCTGTATTGAAATCAAATATAGTTTGTTAATCACGAGGTTGCAATATAATTATATTTATTCTGAATTTCGATCACATCATCGGGTTTCAATTTTTTGGATGGTTTGTTTGTTTGTGCGTTTTCTCCTCCTTTGTTATCGCGATGGAGGGTAATCAGTTTAAAGTAAAGACCTTTTCTTGTTATCAAACTAGCAGGTTTACAAGGATTCCATGCGTTATCCCCACCCTGTAAGATTTATTCGTTATTGGGTTCTCAGTTTGCTTTGAAGTTACTATTTAAGGCGATGTTTTCTAACTCATCAACTGTCTGATCCCATATTATCAAAATATAGCCGTGCATGTCTTTCGTATATTTGCCTTTTCATTTTCACTAGAATGTTTGACATACTTCTCTGTCATATTACAGTTTCAATGACAAAAGAAGAAAAGTAGTTTTAAGTGTCCCTTACGTTAACGAAAAATGTATAGCTATAGCTTTGCATTAAGTGAATTTAAGGGAGCGTGTCTAGTACCTCGATTCTTTTGAAAAGCTATGAGCATGACTTGGCACACGAACACAAATTCTAATTCTAGTAAAATACAATTATAGAAAAAGGAATACTTATCTCAACATGTTATTGAAGTTTCGTTTGCTATTCAGTTTATAACACAAAAAATAACTAGCTTCTTTTAAATGACACTTGATATCTATCTCTGAAACGAGTTATTTAACATTTATTTGCAAGATTGTCTTCGCGTTTTTACCAACCATTTGCACACGATTAAGTATATTCGTCGCACCTGATTACACAGCTCCGTCCTTATTTACCATTCACACACAAGCATTTAACAAGCTATTTCCATAACACGCGAAAGCCATATAGCTTTAATAAACAATACTAAATGAAGCTGAGAAACTAATCACTTTTCGTGTGTTTGCTCAGCTTGACGAAAACCAACCAAGTTCATCTGAATTAACAAGCAGCAAACCGCTGTTGATATAAACTTAGCTAGCGCTGTGTAATAACATTCCATGCGTATCTTTTAGTGCAGACTCGGTAAACTTTATGCCCAGGCTTTCATTTTGGCTTTGTTTAACAGTAGTGGTGCTCTTAAAGTTAAACATTTCAACTTGGTTCCACCTCTGCTGCTATCAGTGTCGTAGTCATCAATGTGGACTGCTGTTGATAGTTTAAAAGGCTTCACGAACTTGTTACATTATAATTGCACTATTTTCGCCAGATCGTGCCTCATTCGTTGTTCTCTTAGGACGCAAACCTGCCTCGTAATTGCAAACCAGATTAACTTTAGTATTATCGTTCCTTCATTTCAAGTGAATAGTCCCCTCTTGGAGTTACCTCGTAACTGCACAGTGGCGTTTGTTTACAACTGACTAAATAGAGGCATTTAATCTCCGGGTTACACGGATTAATGACATGAACACCCTACTGGCAACTCTAACCGCTGTAGCTGTGTGATGCAAACTGTAGCATAACGCCGCGTGCGACATTAATCTACCGCTGGGGCGTCTATACAGTCAGTACCATCACGAGGAACAAAAATCACAAACAAATCCTGGATAATTTGATCAAACATTTCAGGAGATGCAGAGCTAATTACCGGAGTTCAATACATTATACAGAACCAACTGTGGCTGAATCTTTCATTATAGCCGAGATTTCTCGTTCAAAAATGGTCGTACCTGTCTTCTCCTCTCTCTTTTGTTTTATCTTAATGGAGTTTTGGCGAGCAGTCTCTGCCTCTCGGTCACCCATACTGTGAAACGAAAGCTACCCTAATGCCACTCTTATATTTCTCAATTAGGAGTCATTTGACCGTGTTCCATTCAGTGTGATTATGCAAATGTATATTTAGTTCGACAATAGAAGTGGTGAAGTTTATTTGAATATATTAAATGGTTTGTATTAAGGTGCGTTTAAGTTGGATAAACTATCTTGAAACATAAACTGTCTTTCATCATAACAGCAGCAATATTACAGCTTACAAACTCGTAGAATTCAAACTAAAGGCCTCTGCTACAACAAAACTATAATTTCTGTTCTCTTGGAGCTTGAGAAATGCGAAATAATTGGGCAAGATTCAATCTGAAGGTCGACAGTGTCAAGAGTTCCGCATTGTTGCAGCTGTTGTGTTCGATAACATTGCGATTTGTGCGCATTTTTTCACGTCTTAAAGTAAAAACAGAGATCAAAAGAGAGCAACAGAAATAAATTTATCTAAACATTCATATGAGAAAGAAAAGCAAATTTAGAAGCGATATTGAACATGTTTAAGGTTAACACACATATACGCTTTTTGAATGATGAAACATTAAACTTGAAAAAAAAAATTAGAAAAACGAAAAAAATAAAGTGGTCAAAGACGGATCGAAAAAGCGAGACAGATAATTATAAAGCGTTCATTTTGTCAGGAAAATTAAAATGTTTGAGAAGATATTCTGATCAGCTGGAAATCAAACAGGCGGACAGCCACAGTTGGACACCGAGAAATTGTTAGACTGCGAGTAGTCTCTAATTTTGGCGATTGTGATTGTGGGGCGGGCAAAATACACACGCGCGCGCGAAAGTTCGAGGA
Organism: Siderastrea siderea; assembly: GCA_964030785.1. Classification (NCBI taxonomy): domain Eukaryota; kingdom Metazoa; phylum Cnidaria; class Anthozoa; order Scleractinia; family Rhizangiidae; genus Siderastrea; species Siderastrea siderea. The sequence continues at coordinate 61,234,404 of OZ034967.1, forward strand.
GACGCTACGCGAAATTTCGCGCGCGCGCGTGTGTATTTTGCCCGCCCCACAATCGCCATCGCCAAAATAAGAGACTACTCGCAGTCTAAGAAATTGTTAGTGAGAAAATAGCAATTTATTTAACATTTATAATCGTTAATCATAGGAGCCTTCGGAACGAAAAATGTCGCGTTAACTTTACAGGCTACAACTCACCGGAACCTTTTTAAAATGTTGTAAAGCACGGAAGAGCTGTCATGGACCTTAACTTTGTAGGGATAATGTTCTTTACTGATTATTTACTTTATAGTGACGCCAGACGTATAGATTAACAAACTTATAAAGGCAGATCGTGGCCAAAAGTTTGTTTGTTTGTTTGTCTGTCTGTCAAAAATTATCCTTTTTGACTAAATTTGTAGCTATCCGAGTTAATGCATAAATAAAGTCAGGATGTTTTTGTCCTGCAAGCTAATATACCTTATTTGCTTGAGTGGGTGTTATAAGTAACACCTAAGCCAGCATTTATTGAGCCAGTGAAGACTTTACCCCGGCTCTCTGGCGAGGAAAGTGTGCATTAATCTGGGAGTTAATTGTATTTTAATCAGTCAGAACAAAACTGGATTCAAAGTTGGCACTAAATCCCTTGAAACAAGTAGACTATGGGTGGAGAGAAATAGTGGAGTTACAGTGTACTGAAATAGAAGTCCTAGTTCTAACTCCATAAACATCATGTATTCGGAACTTAGTTTGATTTTTAAAGCCAGGCGAAAACGTTCACCTAATAGAAGGCATGAACTTCCAAAATGATTAATAATAATCAATTATAAAATTATTTAGTTTCTGCTTGATTTTTCTTATGAAATACAATCTATACCGCGAAATTCGTTGTGCAAGTGTTTTGATGAAGCGTACAAAGTATATTTCTGGATATTTCAGAGATACTACTTACCACCTAGCAAGTTAAATCGCTGAGCGGGTCGTGCGGTTAGTTTCACTTCTCTAGCGGCTTTTTGGAAATTTGTTACTGGAGGCTTCCGTTTAGGGTTCTTAGCTTCCATTCCCAAATGAAAAACCAAGTATGATTCGCAGAATTGTGTCCTTAGCACTTATTTTGGAGTAATTTTTTCTCGCTTTGATTAACATTAAAACAAAAGCAAATTATTATGCAAAGAAATTTGAAATAATGCCATATTTTAAGGTTTGACTTGTTCTTATAGAAACGAAAACGTTTTTATTGTCAAGCTCAACCTATTAATTCTTTTATCTGGCTGCTCTTCTCATTTCGTCTACGTTTTAAGAATTTAAAGTTTGCCTCAAAACAAGAACATTTGGTTAAGTAATGGCCTGGCCATGAAAAATTGTGAAGTAACATTGTCCATATCATCCATCATCACTGCCGTTCAATATCAAAGCAGCTCAACCAATTCTAACATCGTCCAATCCTATTGGCCACACGACGCAACCAATTTAGTTTATTAAACAGTCGGGGGAACAAGTACTTGTTTTGGTCAATTTTCGTATTTATCCCCAAAGGGGCCCAAAGAAGCTCCGATTTATATTGTCCAATCAGAAAGAACTACGAACTCGCACAGAAAACGAAATGTTATCAAGTTTTAAAACATGGCGCCTTAACACGAGAAATCTGCAGACTATAAGCTTACTTCCAGGCATGATTTGGCATTATCAGCGAGCAGTATGGCTGTTGGAAGTGCTGAAATTTATGCGTTACTGTTGAATAACGGTTAATGATAGCCTGTAAAGTTTAATTGGCTAGGAATTGGTTGCGTATTCAGATTGTTCTTCATTTATCTCGGGCGCAACAATTGCAAAGCCATTTTGTTTTGACGGCTTTCCAAACCTGAAATAACGTTGTTCAAAGCAGCACGTTAAGAGATGCGATAGAAAATAAGGTTACCTGATCTCAGGTAAGGCAGTTAAGCTCGGGTTAAACGGGGTTCACTCGTGGTTTTGACATGATTGAAGACAGCTTGGCGAAGACGCGAGAAAAGAAATAATCAAGCTTATACTAAAAGTCCTTCGAACTGTATTTACACCTCGCTGCATTACTGTGGTGAGGCGAGTATCCTTCACGAAAGAGAAGAGAGTATCCTGCACTAGTTAAATATTTTCCCTTTTCCTTATTCACATTCATGCATAAACTGAAGAAAAAGTTGACTTACGGAGCGGAAAACAGCTGATTGTTTGAAATTCTTCTTGCACTTGTCGGCCGGAGAACAAAGCAATTCTCCATTTTCAAAGCTTTAAAAGCCTTATTAAGATTCTGCGTTATTTCCAACGACCACTATTCTCATCCAGGTTAAATTTACACAAGAAAAAACTGCTAAAATATCGCGCTTTTTTTACTTGAACAAAAAACAAGAGCCAAACGTATTGTTTCCACAGCGGTCCGCATGTTGTATTGATTCTTCTCGTCAATAATTCTCAAGTGTTTATTAGTATTACTGACTTCGTTTATGACCCACAGAGAAACGCCTTCCAAGAGAAAGACATCTGTTTTTCTTTATTATTCAAGCTCAGAAGGAATTCATATTGACACAGTGACAAGAAATCCACAAATTCCGACCTGAAACTGAAGTAATATAATACGGTTCCAGCTCATAATTCTTCACTTTCAAGGCAAACTGCTGCTCCTTTGCTCAAGCATTTTGCTATAAATACAAAAATTAAAGCAAGAAAATGTTTCGATATCGCTGACATCATTATCAAGACTGGAATAGTAATAAAGTGAATAATTGTCAAGAATAAGAATACCGCGAATCTGAATCCGTGAGCCTGCGTAAGCTAAATGAATCAGTTCGGTCCAAACAATGGATTACGCACGGATCTAGTGATAGCACGACGGCAAAATCGTTGTCGCTGGTAGCAATCAGTGTTCGTTGAGTGGTAGTTTTGTTTTCTCATCCATTCCATGCTCAAGATATTTCAGAGAGCTACTTGTCCAGTCGACTTGTGGACTTCATTACTGGCTCTTACCTGTGCGGCCCGTCACAAACAAAATAGATGTCACCCAACGCTAATAGTGTGCACGTAGTTTGTCTTGATAAATATTTTGAAAACGTCTGCTTTTTACCAAGTTGAGAGTTAATATCCCTTCTTCGAAGTAACAATAAACTGGCCTTCAAGTTAAATAGTTAATTAAACAGATTTCTTTAAACATTTCACTCGAGGTGATCGAGACCTCGAGGATTCATATCCGAATAGCCCACTGGCCAAATGCCGAAAATCGTGGGCTCAGTCTTTTCTCGGAGAAAAGATTTCACCATCAAATGGCACTTGTTCCCTCGACTGTAAACACTGCGTGACTATGTATGCTGGATAGCGATGTTGGTTTCGTTTGGCCGGGTTTCATTTGATTATTTAGTATTTTAATTATCAAATAGATGTTTTCTATATCAGTCTCTAAAAATAATACACACTCAGAATTCCAAAAAGCTGCTAGTGCATGGATTAGCGGCACGCGAGAGACCTCAAAAATGCATTATATTCTCTTAACGTAAACATCTTCTATTTGATTAAAAACATAGCATAGCACTTATGGCACAGTGAATTCCAAATGAATGACAATAACTTGAAGAAAAACCATCGTAGAAAAAATAGAGATTTTTCAATTTTTAATTTCACCGCTTCCTTGCAGTCTTATTTCGCGAGCGGATCATTGTGAAAAAGTGAACGCAATGCTGGGCATCCAAGACACAAGGACTTTATAATTTTCCAGCCGCTCCGTACATATGTTAATCTGTTATTAAATTGAAACTGAAAACAAAACGCGCCCTCGGATCCAATAGCGCATACCGTAAACTGCCGCTTACAAGCCCCCCCCCCCACTTCTCAGCCCCCCCCCTGGTTACAGGCCCATCTACCTGTAAACAAAAAAATACATCCGGTTATAAGCCCCCTCGGATATAAGCCCCCCTCTAGTTTTCCTAGTTAGCACTCTCACAGAACACTGCGAGGATGAACTCTGAACTTCTGTTTTGTTACGTTCAGGTTACGTTCGTGTATTTTATTGTTAAAATTGAAATGAATTCGATTTATTATGACGTTTTATAGGTTAATTAAAAACTAGTAAATTAAAAACGTATTTCGATCAATACTGCTGTTGCTCATTTCGAAACGTTTTTTTTTTCTTCCGCTTACAAGCCCCCCCGGATATAAGCCCCTCCGTTTAGAAGCCCACCCAAAACCCCTTACGAAGTTGTATAAGCCCAGGGCTTACAAGCGGCAGTTTACGGTATACGGAAACTTTATTCTAAAAACAAATCTTCGGTAAATTAAAGATCAGCTACAAAAATGAAAAACTGTATCTGGAATAGGCTTTTTTCACTCCGTGACGTTCTCTAGAGATTTTTCTGTCATTTTCTTAGACTTCTTTCCATATTACAATATATATTCCAATATATTGCTTATGTGGTCAGAAATCTAAAGGTCAGCGGTGATCAGTACTCAATGTTGTGCGATAAAGATTCCCATCTTGAAGTGCACCTAACCCCAATTTTTGCACATGTACATGTTCGAAACACACCGCGCCTTTTCTTTAAGAAATCTTGACTTCTCGTAGGTTGTTTAAGTTACGACGAAATCTAGCCATCATCTGTCACACGACCGAACTAGTGAGGGGCGTGGGTCTTTTCCTGATGTGACATCACAAACTGATGTCGCGGTAAATCTTTGTAAACATGGATGCAAAGCTGTTTGTGACGTCACATCAGGAAAACACCCACGCCCCTTCTGACCCGGTTGTGTACCAAAATGATGCTCTTAGTTTTTCATAAGGTTTTGAAGCCCATAAAAGTCAAAAACTGAAAATAATGGCTAAATGTTTTTGAAATAGATACAAAGTTTTATATTAGCGGAAAAATCTCGTTGACAATGTTCCGCCCATATCTTTCAAGTGTCAAAAACAAAGTTTGCGACTGGATGACTGGAAAGACCTGTATTCCCTGCCTTGTTTATTATAAAATTACTAGTTCCAAACAAATAAAGCATAAAAATTCAATCCTTTAATGAAATCCCTGTGTGTTTCTGAGCAATAACCTAAACTGTATTTTATATTGAAGGCAGATACTGGCTCAGTTTGAAGAAATCTGATAAAATCGGTTAAACCGGGGTTTAGTTAATATAAAGGGCTATCTGAAATACGTCCATACTTGTTTAAGTTACCATCTTTTACAGTCTGCATAAACTTGCATCATTTCATTCCTCCTTAAAATTTAGTCCACGTGCTCAAGTAACGCTATTGTAATGTACAACTGTGTGTTCAAATTAAATGCATTGACTACTGAAACGACATCTTTCGCAATAACGAAACACGTCTCACGTCTCAATAACGAAACACGTCTCACTTTCGTCTTCCTGTACCGTTTTCTTCATTTTAATGGAGGTTAAGGCTTCTTGAAATTTTAATCAGTAAAACCAGGTCATGATCAGTGTTTAGGTTTACATACACAAGATTTTGGTGGAGTAAGGATATCAGGTAAAGCTCAGTTGAATATAGATCACTATATCAGTGAAAATATTTAACACAGGATGTACTTGGATATCCCTAGAATTTTATTCATCGAGGCATGAGACACGCTTTAACTCGGCTATTATGAACAACAACCTTCTATGAATGAACAGCAACCTTCTGTGAACTGATATTTTGCTTGTTTCAAAAGTAAGACGTACATGAATTCCGTACTGACAAATAAATAATAAATAATAGCTCTTCGAACATTCTTGAAGTGATCCCAAAGAAAGCTGGCTTAAGTCCCTCCCCTTCTTATCTTTAACAGATAATCTCGAAGTACTCTAAATCAACTTCAAGTGTTTACCACTTACAAATATCCTGACATTTCGGTTGGAATGTAAATGGTAATTATAACTAAAGGCTATTTTGGCTTGCGGAACGTAACGTCTTGAGAGGTTAAGCCCAAATTCCCAGACGGAATACCCGAACGGAAAATTGTGTTCCATTTGCGTTGTTCTTCCAGTTCAAGGCCCTGCGCCAATGGTCAAACTAGTTCCAGACTGTCTTTGTAAATTAAAGTTAATTGCACAAATGATACATCTTGAATTTAATTTCATTTCCTATTATGAATCTGCACAAATCGTGGAACAACCGGTTTCTCCTTATTAATGGTCAACAACTTTGGGCTTTGTAACGAGTGCTTCCCATGCCAACATATAACCCACAAACCCGTCACGCAAATCCCATAATTGTCATATAGAATTGATTGTAAATAGACTGAGTTAGCTACAAGACTACCAAAAAGGGCAGTTTAATTCATTCGTTCACTGATTCCTTCCTTCGTCATTGCTTCCTGCCTTCTTTCCTTCCCTCATTTCTTCCTTCCTTCTTTCTTTCATTCATTCGTTCGTTCGTTTATATGATTCACTTTGCTTCAACCTATCTTATTTTAATGGCCGTATTTACACAATGGGAGGGTAATTGTCTGGCAAATGCCAACTTCAGGGTGACAACGTTTTCTACGTACGTTAATCAACTGATCTTTTCTCACTTTTATATCTAACTGAACAAAAGAAGGACATTTCGCATTATTTTACCCTTGTAAAACGACAGGCAAAAGTACGTGCAACACCATTCTTACGCTTGGACAGATTTTTCATCTCAGACGGAAACATTGAAAGCTTCATTGAGCCAAAAGGAATGTTACAAGTAAAATCGCTTGGAGGGCTATCAAATAAAATCGCTTAGAGGGCTATACAACGGGTTGTCGTACCTCTCCCTTCTTGTATCTTTTCCTCCATCGTTTTCTCCATTGCAAAATAGCTAGTTTTGACAAAAGGATTTTGCTTCCAAGTTTTCAAAACTCAGAGTATTTTTCTCGCTTTGGCTTCGGGTAATTGGCTTAATTATGGCTTCAGTGATTCGAAGACCAGGTTTTGAGGAGTGTGTAGGTATGCAATACTGATTAATTGGATAATGGCATCAGGCCGGTTAACTTAATTTCCATATAATGTTGTATCACTTTTTTTCCCCATTGCATTTAACTCGTGTCAGAAATTCCGCATCGTTAAATTTCGTTGTGAAAATCACGTTTGTATATCGAATAAATTGAAAGGCTTCAAAGAGTTGAAAGAAATGAAATTTACAAACAATATTGAGACAGGTTTAATGAGAAGAAACAAAATTTGCATGAACTTGGCGATACTTTTACTGTAACTGGACGTTTAATTTTACATTTCAAGGCTGATTTAAAATAATTATCGTGCTGAAATAAACAAAGACAATGATAAACACAGTTATTCTAAACAGGTTATATTTATAGCTCACGAAAATTCTAAGAACAACGAAGGTAAACAAAATGGGGAGACCAATATGGTGAAAATTAGGTAGAATATTTTAATAAACCGGAAAACTTATTGCAATCACTACGCTACCTAATATTCACAGCGGTACATAAGGAACTTGCGTAAAAAAGGGAAACAACGAACAATAATAACTTCAAAGTTAACTATCCCGAAAGTAAGAACTAGTTGCATAAATATTTATTAATCATGAAAGGAAGAGGGTGAATGCCATGAAAACTGATTTTCTTTTCGCGCCAAATGTCACCCAAATGTGAATTTTGAAACTATCTGTCTGACCAGGCGAAAACGAGTTCAAAGAGCGAATTCACTTAAGAAAATACTGAGTTTGAAGGCTGAATTTGTGATACATTGCATTAAATGAAAAGCTTACCAAAATAGAAAGGGGAGAACGGTTGCTAGGAAAAAATCTCACCAAACGTCTTGCTGATGTAAATTTTTCAGTAAAATGTTTCCTCGTTTCAATACGTGCACGTGATCCTATCAGTTGTGACTTCCTATAATAGGTCAGGCGAAAACACATATACGGAGCTTACTTAAGCCATGAATCCAAAAATGAATTTTTTACATTGTTCCGAAAAATATTCAACAAAAAAGTGCCGCAGTTTATCAAATTTGATCCCATGCATTTTTATTTTCGCTGATTTTTGTTGTTTTCTTTTTGATTAGCTATCAATTTCAGCTGTTTACTGCAAAGCTCCCAACCACCAAACTTAAAAGTGAATATGCCTCCTATATTTCAAGAAAAAACGTCCCTGTAACACAGATATTTTGAATTTCACTGCTCTCCTGTTGTTTCGTTTGACAAAGTAATTATTTATACAATAGTCCTCAAAGTATACTTCTAACTGATAATAAAACAATGCAATGCGACTGAATACAAACAGTTTCGATAGGAAAGTCATCCTGTAATGATATTATAACCTTATTTTACCGTGTGATGTTTAATTAAACCGAACACCCAGGTAAGTTAAAGCGAACGCTTTATTACAACGCGGAGAGCAATGCTTGATTATACATTATTTTTAAATGGGTACAGTTACAAGTACTTACTGGCTAGCTGCTCAAATCGCGCTGTATGTCTCGCAGCAACTTGCACCTCTTTATCGGCTTTCTGAAACCTTCTCAATGAGGGTTTGGCGTTCGAGCCTTGATCTCCCATTGCAAAGTAAAATGCAGAACACCAGGCCAAATTTTAAGAGAATTATATGTACTAAATTATTTTAATTTATGGGTACGTTCGCATCGACATTCATGATAATCTTGGAAGGCCTATGACGGAAGACATTGTTTTAGGAGCGATCTGTTCTCTAGAAACGCTTCAGCAATTACTACTGAGGCAGTATTTATTTCGATGTTATTACAATTTTAAATCTGCAAGTTAAATTCCATGCTCTGAGACGGCCTTTATCTGGAAATTACCGTCATTTGCCGATTTTTTTAGTTTGTCATCTCTCTCACCTTCTTTTCAGTTACACTGAAAACGTGGTCAAGGTGCATGTTTTGATGATATTTAGAGTGGTAGAATTTATTTACTTATGTATTTATTTATTTATATTTTTTATGTTAGCTAGTTACCAGTTTGCACTTTTGGGTTACTATGTCACATGATGAGTCCAAACTCAAAATACACTCTTAGCTCTTCCAAATTATTTTATTCAGTTGGGTGATGTACAAATCTTTATGCTAAAAAGGTAATAGACATGATATGACTACACACTTTGCTGTCTTTTGTCATCATTTTGTATTTTTCACCCAAAAAAGGCAAAAATATTGTTTAGGCTTATCAATTTGATCAAAACTTCTAGTCAGTTTGCCATTTACAGAATTAAAGCTCGTTAACTTTCGGTTGGGATGTAAATAGTGCGGCTATTTTGGCTTGCAGAAAGACTTGAGAGTTAGTCCAAAATTCCCAACCGGAATATCCGAACGTAAACTTGCGTTCCTTTTGCGTTATTCTACTAGTTCAAGGCCCTGCACCAATGATCAAACTAGTTCGAGACATTCTCTGTAACATGATTCAAGTTAATTGCGCAAATGGTCAACGCTTATCTTGAACGCAACTTCTCATTATTGAGTTTTTCTTACTATCTGCACAAACCGTGGACCAACCGGTTTCCCCTAGCAAATTGTCAGCAACCTTCTGCTTAGCCGACAGGCAAAGATTGCTTCCCATGCCAACATATAACACACAACCCCGTCATGCAAATCACGAAATTGATATTATTAGTAAGAAAATAGTCAAGACTTGAAAGGCTTTAATCTATTCATTCATTCATTCATTACGGCATTCATTCATTCATTCATTCATTCATTCATTCATTCATTCATTCATTCATTCATTCATTCATTCATTCATTCATTCATTCATTTATTCCTTCCTCCCTCCATCCTTCCTTCCTTCCTCATTTATTCATTCATTTAATTTTTTTTAAATCTATTTCAATAGCGGTATTCACACAATGAGAGGGTAATTGTCTGCCAAATGCTAGCCCCAGGGTGAAAACGCACGTATTAATATATCTTCTCACTTTATCCACCTAGATTAAGGGCAACTCGCATTATTTTCCCTTGTAAACAAGAGACAAAAGTACGTTGAAAACCATTCTCACGCTTAGACGCGTTTGTCTCATGTGACTGGCTTGTCCACTTTGCACGAGCAATTCGTTTGATTTTGCACTTACGTCTGTAGCTTTGAAACAGCTAGTCTTGTGCAATTCTTTAATGTCTACAGCTATTACACATTACATCGGTCGATTCTAAGGCTGAAACAGTGAAAGTTTCATTTTAATCTGATAGTTTATTTTTAATGTGGTGTAATCTAGAGCTTTCATTGATGCAGTGAAGGCTGCCATTTGTGAATGTTGACTCAAAACATTGACAGCTTCATTGAGCTTTAAAGAATGTTACAAAGAATTCAAAATTGCATGAAGGGCTATGTAACCGGTTGCCATACCTGTTCTTTCTTGTGTCCTTTCTTCCATCGTTTTCTCCATAGCTTTGGCAAGGAGGTTTCAAAACTCAGAGTGTTTTTCTCGCTTTAGCTTTGGGTAATTGGCTTAATTATGGGTTCAGTGAATCGAGGATTGGGCTTGGAGGAGTGTGTAGGTATGCAAATACTGATTAATTGGACAATGGCATCAGGCCGGTTAATTTAATTTGCATATAATACTGTATCACTTCTTTATAGGAAGTTTGAAATACATGCATAGTTCTCCAAAAAAATAAAAAATTCACATCATAACTGTCACATAGCAAAACTACCAGCAAACTGTACTAACAAACGCTGTAATACACCACAAAATTGAAATGGATAATCATGGAAAACTGGACGGATCATTGCATTTCTTTTATTTCGCATCAGAAATTCCGCATATGTTAAATTTCTTCGTGGACATTACGTTCGTACATCATTGGATTAAGTGAAAGGCTTCAGAGAGCTGAAAACAAAAATTTGAATTACAAAAATTTAAAACTGTTGTGCGTGGCTTAACAAGAAAAAAAAAGCGAAATTGATGTGAACTCAGGGATACTGCATGTTATTGTAACTGGACGGTCTTACACTAAGCTGATTTAATGTTATTATCTTGCTGAAGTACAATTGTCACTTTCAAATACTCTGGTTGTATTTAGAGCTCACGAAAATTGTAAGATCAATCGATAACAAGAAGGAGTGGCCAATATGGTGAAAAGGTAGTCAGAATATTTTAACAAACCGGAAAACTTATTGCAATCACAATACTATGCCTACAGTAAATAGATAATGTGCAAAAACAGGAGAACAGAACAATTAACTCGAACTGAACTAATCTTGACAGTAGGATCGATTGCGGAATATTATTTTATTAATCTGAAAAAAGGAATAATTTTCAGTGGACTTTTTTAATTATTTTGTCTTCGGAGGACCTCCCTGAAAACCACTTAATGTGACGGAAGCTTCGTCCATAAAGATTATTATTATTACTAATACTATTACGTGTTCAAGGACTAAATTCAGTGAAAAAAAATGAAGTTGACTAAATTTGCAATAAATTGTAAGGACTGAAAAATTCCCCAAAATGGAAAGGAGAGAACAGTTGCTATGAAAAAATCGCACCAAACGTCGTGTAAATGCAATTTTTTCAGCGAAATGTTTTCTTGCTTCAATACGTACGTGATCCTAATTATTGTGACTTCCTACAACACTAAGGACACGTATAAGCAGTAACTTCAGCTTCTAATTTAAGAGCGAATTTCATCACATTAGCTTGAAAAGTATTCAACCTAAAAGTGCCCTAGTTTATAAAAAAGTTCAAAATGAACTTGAGCCGGAGTTTTATACCATATATTATTTTTGTTTCCACTCACGTTTTCACTGATAATTTGTCGTTTTATTAGCTATTTTGTTCAGCTATAGACTGCAAAACTTCCAATCATGAAACCTAGCATTAATATAACCCCATATTCAAGCAGAAGATCTCTTTATAAAACTGGTTCTGTTGAATTTCACTGCCCTGCTAGTACTGTGGCTTTGTTTCACAAAGTATTTGTTTATACCGAGTGGTTCTCACAGTAAATATATGCTAATAAAACAATTTCGATAGGAATGTCATCCTGTAATTATTGTGAACTATATTTTACCGTGTGATCTTTAACTAAAGCGCAAACCCTGGTACGTTAAAGCGAACGCTTTATTGCAAAGTAGAAACTGCTCAATGATTATACATACTTTTTAACCGAATTCAGTCAGTTACATGTACTTACTCGCTAGCTGCTCAAAACGCACTGAAAATCTCGCAGCAGCCCGTACCTCTTTGGCGGCTTTCTGAAACCTTTTTAATGAAGGATTGATGCTCGAGTTTTGATCTCCCATTGCAAAGTGAAATGCAGAACACCTGCCTGGGCAAATTCTAACTAAATCATTCAAGTTGTTTTAATTTATGGGTACGTTCCATCAACATTCATGATAATCTTGGAAGGCCAATACGGAAGACTTCACTCATAGTTTTAGCCGCGATCTGTTCTATAGAAACGGTTCGCCAGTTCACTTTTTTACTGAGGAAGTATTCATATCGATGTTTTTACAATTTTAGTACTGCAAGCTGATTTCCATATTTTTATCTTATCATTACACCTCCCAGAATGTCCCGTCATTTACAGATTTTCTTAGATTTTCTGTCATCTGTCACTGTCGACTCCTTTACAGTTACTCTAAAACCTTGGTCAGGCTGTATGTTTTGATGATATGTAGCGTGGTGTTAATTTATTTATTTATCTTTTAATGCTATCTGCATGTACGTTTCCTTTGGGCAATGTTCTCATTTGTAAATAGAAGATCGGTCTCGATGAAATATTTGCAAGGTGACAATTTTAAAACAACTTAATGCCTGTAGAACTTTGCCTAAAATGGAACATTATGTAGAAACGTTTTTCCTGCATGTTATTTGGGTGCCTTGCTGCCAGGCAATGGTGAAAATCCAATACTGAATTTGTTCTTCTGCATCCGTTTAAAATAATGGCAAACTATCGGAAGGTCATATCAAGACGTCCAAGTATAGCCATAATTAATTGGCGTGATGTAATGTTTAATTTCACAAGATAAAAATGACGACTGGTTATGAGGAAGAACTGGGGATTCACACGTTTCTGACTTTCACGGGAAATCCAATGTGCAATGTCACGTGCATTTGACTCGAAGATCCTCGCCTGTATGAAACTCACTTTTAGGTAGCAGCCTCTGCAAGAAGGCTCATTTCATACGTCCTTTTTTTTCTACTTTTTAAAATTATTTTTTGTTGAGTCCTATCGAACGAGCGACACAATAAGTTGATTTGAGTACGCACGAGTGCCTGAGATCTGGGTACAAGATTTAGCAAAGTTACACTCTGTATAAGAAGTCACGAAGAGAAAGGGAAAATAAGCTGATCGCTGATTGGGCACAAAAAAGACAATGTCTCTAAATTTGTGCTCAATCAGAAGCAAGAACGCAAATGGGCTCTTGAACTAGTCCGTTAAAGGTATCCTCCCAGGGGCTGTTCCCGCCTGTCTTGTAAACTTATGCTAGCAGCAGGCTTCAGCTCGCACCGATTTCGCCCGTTTCATCTGCCTCTCGTCCCGACTATCTGCCCCTGGGTCTCCGAGGATGAGTAATGGTCTAAAAATTATCGCTTTACCGCACAGGCCTTATTTTCTTATCCCCTTTGCCCCCTTCCCCCCCAAAAAAAACCGCCTAAAAGGAGCTGGCAAATTTCTGTACGTGATATTTTCAAACGCGTCTCTGTTAAGAGAGACGGCTCATTGCATCTCTTTTATTTCGTGTCAGAAATTTCGCATTGTTAAATTTCTTCGTGAAAATCACGTTCATTTATCCTTGATTTAATTTAAAGACTTTACAGAGTTGAAAACAAAATTGATGACAAAAATTTAAAACTCACTCAGTTGTGCATGGTTTAACGAGAAAAAGGGAAACTGGTACAAACTCAGTGGTACTGGACGTTTCTGCACTAAGCTAATTTAATATTATTATCGTGCTGACAAACGACAATGATAAATACAACTGTCACTTCCAAACAGGTTATATTTGGAGCTCACGAAAATTCTAAGATCAACGATTGTAAACAAGAAGGGGTGGCCAATATTGTGAAAAGGTATAATATTTTAATAAACCGGAAATTAAACTTCTTGCAATCACAATACTATACTAATAGTACAAAAATAATGTGCAAAAACAGAAGAAAAGAACAATAATAACCTCAAACTGAACTATTCTTGACAATTAGGATCGACTGCGTAAATATTTATTAATCTGAAAAGAGGGTGTTTGCCATGAAAACTGATTTTCTTTTCGCACCAAACGTCACTGAAACGTGAATGTAAAATTGTCTGGGTTTTTTTTGGCTTCAGAACGTCATCAAAATCGTGACTTCCTAAAACAGCTCTCAGCGAAATGTTTCCTCGCTTAATTCCTATTTATTGTGATTTCCTACAATAGGTCAGGCGGCGAAAACAGGTATAAGGGAAGCAACTTCATCATTGGCATGAAAAGTATTCAACCTAAAAGTGTCCTAGTTCAGTTATAAAATGCATCAACATAAACTTGAACCGGAGTTTCATCCCATACATTATTCTTGTTTCCTCTCACTTTTTCACTGATTTTTTGTCGTTTGGGTATTTGGTTCAGCTGTAGACTGCAAAACTTCCAACCATAAAACATAACATTAATATCACAGATGTCTTTGTATAGCATAGTCATTTTGAATTTCACTGCCCTCCTCCTCAAAGTTATTTTATGTGAATAAAACAACTACAGTGCATCCGAATGCAAACAGTTTCGGTGGGAAAGTCATCCTGCAATTATTGTAAACTTTGCTTTACCGTGTGATGTTTGATTAAAGCGCGCACCCTGGTAAGTTAGAGCGAACACTTTATTGCGACGCAGAAACTGCTCAGTGATTATTACTACTTTTGACTGGATACATTCTGACAGTTGCATGTACTTACTCGCTAGCTGCTCCAAACGCACTGAATATCTCGCAACATCTTGTTCCTCTATAGCGGCTTTCTGAAACCTTTTCAGTGAAGGTGTTATGTTCGAGTTTTGATCTCCCATTGCAAAGTGAAATGTAGGACACTAGGACAAGTTTTAACTGAATCATTTATTAAGTTTTTCAATTCATGGGTTCGTTCGCGTCGACACTCATGACAGTCTTGGAAGGCCAATAAAGGAAGGCATAGTTTTAGGAGCAAACGGTTCTCTGGAAACGGTTCACCTATTACTACCGAGCGAGGCAGAAGATATTTCGTTGTTTTCACAATTTTAATACCGAAAGCTGACAGCCATAAGTTTATTTTAGCATGAAGCCTTTCAGAAATTCCTCTCATTTATTCATAGATGTTCTTAGTTTTTTTTCCATTTGTCTCTGTTTTCTTTTCGTTGAAATTAAAAAATTGCTCAGGCTGTACGCTTTGATGATATGTAGGTTTACCGGGTCACATTATGATTCCAAACTCAAAATATTCCTTCAACTCTTCGAAATAAATTTAGGTCAGTTGCATGGGTGATAAACGCTTTTCTCTTTTCACAAGCAACAGACAGAGGTCTTAAACTATGTGCCTGTACGTTTCCTTTGGGTAATGTTCTCATTTCAGACATCGAAGATCGGTCTAGATGAAATATTTGCTAGGTGACAATATGAAAACGACTTGATGCTTGTAAAGCTTTTTCTAAATTGCAACGATGTAGAAACGTTTTTCCTGCTATTTGGGTCTCTTTTTTTGCTGACAAGCAATGGTGAAAGACAAATCATAAATTTGTTTTTCAGCATCCGATTAGAATAATGGCAAACGATCAGAAGATAATATCAAAACGTCAAAGTATAGCCCTAATTAAATGGCGTAATGTAATGTTTAATTTCACACGATAAAAAGAGCGACTGGAAATTTGAAAAAGAACCGGGACTTTCACTTTTCTGACTTCCACGCAAAATCCAATGTGCATCGCATGAATGACTTTATTTTTATTCCATATTCACGCAAACACAAACGAGCCCTTTATTAGCTTTTACAATTTTTTACTGATGTCTGATTTCAGCTTCTCGAAGGCTCATATTTCACTGATACGTCTTTCTTTTTTAACGAGTCTGTTCTCGTTTTTCTAAGCTTTAAGAAAGCTTTTACAATGTTCATGAGCTATATGGCATCACATTTAATATTCCATAACTGCAATAGAGAATATCGCTTCGCTTATATAACTGACGGTTAAACGAGGATAAAATATTGGTCTGAAAAAGAATTGCTTTAAACAGGCCTTATCTTAAAAATTCTCTCCGCTCTCCCCCTCCCCCCCCCCCCCCCCACCCAACAAAAAACTACCTAAAAGGAGCTGGCAAATTTCTGTAGGTGGTATTTTCAAAGGCGTCTCTGTTGAGAATGTGATTGGTTACCATTTTACTCGGAATACAACCTGATCTGACAAAATGAAAAAACAAAAACAAAAAGAAGTTTTGATTGAAGGCGGTTGCGGAATTCTGTACGTTTGCCGCGATCTGTCCAGTTTTGCGTCCTTCTTTGAAGACATCAACAGCGAGTAAAGCCTCTCGAGTGAAACAGCACTTGCAGCCTCGTTGTGATTTTAGCGCCAAATTGTGAATTGGTTTTCTCTTGCATCAGCAAGTGCACTCAGTGCACTTGCTGATGCAAGAGAAAACCAAATAAGTTTAGCAGCTAATGTTATACAATTATTTTCATATCGAAAAGGGGTTTTCAAAAAAGCATAATGCCCTAATCGAGACAGACTATTTAAGTGCCCGTATTTCGTAGATCGATAACTCAAGACAGTAGACAGAGCTTCTGTTTGGCTGATTTCGTTTAAGTTTATATTAACGACGGCTCTTTTTTCTTTCTTGTAGCGGACTAGAGATGACTTTGCGAAGGGTAAATTATTTGGGTAAAGTAACAAAAGGAACAAGACCATTTGTCGTTCAGCGATTTTGGAATCCCAGAAAACCGGAAACGGGTGGAAAAAAAAAACCGGCCACTTACCTGATGGCAAAATGTCACTTTTGAATTTCTGCAAGTGAATGGTTACTTCAGTTTTTGATTTAGATCCGTAGATCCTCTCTCTGTAAACTGCCGTTTCAGAACTCATTGTAACTGTTGTTTAACCACAGCCCGTTGAAGCGAGCAAGTGAAGGGAAGTTGAATTGCAATTGAGCTTTATCTTCGATTTAAAAAACATCAACAACAACAGTGTTTTGTTATGCTAACGATACTGCTGCCTTTTATAGTTTGGGAAATACGCATAGTGATTAACAATTGTCAGACAATTAAGAGTAATTAATTCAAAAAGTTCGATATATCAGAGTCTCGTATCAAAACGCTTGCTTGAATCTTAGGAAAACCGCCAGGTTCGGCTAGCAGGTGGTTCTCAAATATCCCTTTAAAAGAACCTAAACGAATTGGTTAAACAGGAAGCGACTTCTCTGGGTCTTAGTTATAACGTAATAGGAAGTCTTTGCTGCATAGTGCCCCTGGCACACAGGAAGATGAAATTTCGCTTCTTTTCTCATACGAATGTGTTTGACGTAAGAGATAGTTTCCAACAAAATGTGAAAGAACCAGAGCAACGAAAAAACAATAGATCCCTGCACTAAGATCATCGATTGCACGCTTTGAATTCTCTTATTTTTTATAGGTAGGAAGTTGGTATAATAAGTTGACGGAGCTCCCAGTTACAACTGATTAAAATATAAGCTCTCCCAAACTGTAGCCATACACGTTTTCCACCTAAACAAACTCTGGGGGAACCTGATATCTCCGGTGTTTTCGAAGCCGAAGATACCGGCTGCTGTCGGATACTGTATGCTGCGGTGGACTCGTATCCTATCCAATAATTGCTTCGTATTAATAATCCCCAGAATCATGATACAAATTCTTCTTACAGGTCTCCATACGTTTTTTGGAATACTAGCCTGGAGAGGGTTTCTTAGACATCAAGAGAATTCATCTTTGGTGGTCATTTCCTAGCCTGCGTAGCAAGCGTTTCCGTACGGCTTTCCGCAGGTTTGAAGCATATTTCGCGTTTTTAACGCTCGAAAATTGGGACGAGCGCCCTGCTCCTTTTATCAGTGTTGCGCTTGCCCCAATTTTCGCGCCGCCAAAAAGCGAAAAATGCCTCGCACGGACGGAAAAACCTACGGAAACGCTTGCTACGCAGGCTAGTCATTTCCGTAATTTTTATGACCTGTTTGTGTTGCATTGCACTGACATATCAGGAGAATTTAATGCTGATCACTGTAAGGACGGTGCCTCCTTTTGTTACTACGCAAACGTTCTGTGCATCTCGGGATATTCGGATTTCTTAAGAAATTTGCCCATTAATACAACCGATATTTATTATATTTTTGGGCGATTTATGACTGTGTGGAAAAAGCAGATCGTAGCAAGGGCTATCAGAATCCCCCAAAAAAATATTGGGGTCGCCACGCATTTTTCAGAGATAATTGAGCTTAATTTGGAAAGAAATTACCATACACTTCTTTGTATTTTAAAGCTTTTATAGAAGTATGGTTGCTTAATTTAATCTCTGAAAAATGCGTGGTTACCCACATTTTTTTTTTGGATTCCAATCACCCTTGCTAATACCTTCTTTTTCCCCGTAGTCATAACCTTTGCAAAAAGTTAGGAGGCACCGTCGTTAAGCGCCGGTGCAGTGTTGGCTGCTTGTGAGTCAAGTCCCATTTATTGACATTGTTCCTCACCCGGAAATATAAATGATCGTTTACAGATCGGTATATTTACCCAGATCAGACAGACTCGGTATCCTTCAGCAAGCAACCGCATAACATGAGAGATCCTTATATGAGCCACTGGCCATTTCTTTGATGTAAGCCGTGATTAAGTCTCGTCGCATGTGTAACATCTGTTAACTCTTACCGAACAATTTATCTATATCGATCAGGAAACATTTCGACACTCAAACCACTTTTATACTGTTACAAGAAAAAATTTGGACCTAATTGTTCCAACACCGATCGCGATTAACGCTAACCCTGGGTTAAAAGTTGGCCCATACATTTCTGTTTCTCCTGTTTTAATAATAATAATAATAATAGTAATAATAATAATAATGGCAATTTATATTGCGCTAATTCCATGTGTATATGTACAAATAAGCGTATCAAGTGTTTATAAAATAGTGTTCCTATCATAGTAAAAATAATAAAATTAAATAAACGATTAATTAGTTAGCATAGGACTGGAAAAAATAAAATGAAAGAACAGGAGCTGGCGTCAAATTGAAAAAAGGATAACTCTTGAGGATATCTTTAAAAGGATTGACGGACTTCTAAGAAGTAATTCTGATTTGCAGGGTAACACGATCAGCCAAGGTGATCATGTATCTCCACTGTTAAGCTTAATTGACAGTTTGAAAGCAGCCAAAGTCAAATTGCAGAGCGTAAGCAGTTTGCAGGTATTCACATTGTTAAGCTGCTAAAACAAGTTCAAAATTGACGAGAATCCTATCGATGTTTTACATCATTTACATTGGCTACTAGTCAGAGAAGGAATTAATTTTTTTATGTATTATTAGTACCGTTAAAAGCTTTAGATGGCCTCGCGCCTTCTTATATAGGTAGTGTCTTAGAACACTACAATCCTTCTCGAAGTTTACGCTCCTCAAGCAAGAATTTGCTGGCTGTCCCTACATCACACTCGTCGGTCTATGGAGACCGCGGTTTCTCCTTCGCCGCGCCTAGCTTATGGAACTCAATGCCAAGCCAAATCAGAAACCCTAACTTACTATCTAATTTTAAGTCACTTTTGAAGCTTATTTCAGTTAAAGCTATAGGTTTACCAAGGTTGTCATCATCATCATCATCATCATCATCATCATCATCATCATCATCATCATCATCATCATTCATCATCATCATCATCATCATCATCATCATCATCATCATCATCATCTGATCATCATCATATATTACTATATTTTTTTCATATTTTTTTTCTACTGCAAACGCATTGAGGCTTTTAAAATACGTGCCAAGAATTGTGATTATTACCCTGGTGAGCTTAACCCTGCTTTAACGGCTATATATAGCGCCTAATGATCAATCACAGACGCCAAGTTACTGGCATCTAGTTTGTTCCAATCATCGCTGCTTCAGTTGTCTTATTTTGAGTTTGTTGTCCAGTGCGTGTCTCTCGGCGTAACCAGTTTAAATAAAAACATCGAATGCTATCCGATAGAAAACGTTGAAATCATCACCTGCACCCCGTTCTAGCTGAGCATAAAGAAAATAGCCGCGAAACGTCCTCTGAGAGCATAATTATAACTTTGCTTTAGCACGTTAGCACTTGTAATGTGTGATTGAAGTTTTGCTTCTCCATCATCTCGGCATAGCTCGGATAGAAAAATATATATATTATATTAAAATAAGTGACGATAACTTGTTCCGATGTGACGAACATTGACAAAGCCCGAAACTTCCTCGCAAGAACCGACCTTTGCTCGTGGGGGATGGATTGAAAACACAAATGAAACATTCTCAAACCATGCAACGAAATTATCAAACGTCATACTCAGGGTTGATTTAATACCAGCAAAATCAATTTCCCTAAATTTGAAGACAAAAAATAATGTTTCACGTGCTTCTGCCTTGTAGAAAGTACGACTGAGAATAGTTCTTTTGTTTCGTAGCTAGAGAGTGAATTTCAGTATACCTATCGTTTATTGGTATTTGTTTCCCATACATTATCGCGCATACTGATACTTCACTAACCTGGTGGTAACTCAATGTCACTTTTGAGTTTTTTCGAGTGGAGGAGCCCGTCGAAGAGTCGCGAAAACAATGGTTTTGCCATGCACACTTTTCCCTATTTAAGTAGCAACATATAAAGCTTCCAGTACAAACCCGCATTTCTTATAGAGACCGTATATCCAAAGGGGGACCTTTCGTAATGTCGGTGGGTAAAAATACATGTCGTATACTCATAGCTACATCCATAGTTAAACTGATTCACTGTTAATATCCGCTGGTCTAATCACAAAGTGCAGGTGATGAAGGCGACCAACTGAAATGGTCATCAAAGCAGGCAGAGCTGTCACATGAGCTATATCTTAAATGTTAAGCAATGTTAAGCTATATGTGTAATGTAAAGTTCAATTGAAGTGACACTAGACTGTCACTTTTCACTTTTCTCAATTTTCCTCCATGATCTTGACTTTTCGTCTTCTTTTATCAGACGCAAAAAGTCTGCCTTAACTATTTGTACCCAGCAATTAAACTGTAAAATATAATCGTGCATTTGTTCGACAATAAGCTAACATAATTTAACTGGCGTCTATAGTTTTAATGTGTAACCAAAAATGTTCGCCTATTTTGGACTAGTGGTGCATTAGCTGGATATACTATATAAATAGATAATATGTCCTTCGCTGAATTTGCAAACGATAAGTCGTAATGTAAATAGCAAAAATACGGAAAATGTGAAAAAGTCACATATTTAAGCTTTATTTACCATTCATATCTCCTGTCAGTATCTGCCCGTCTGTTCACCTCTGAGTTTTATCAGACGCAAAAGGTTTCAATTAACCATGGGTAACCCAGCAAAAAAGTAAATTAAAATATAGTTGTGTATGCCATTAATACGTTAAAGCATATTTTTTCTGAAACTGCAGGAATTTTGTATAGACCTGTACGTCTGTTTTTCCTTCGGAGTATTATAATTTGGCCAAATTTACAACGCTTTATGATTGATTTTAGTCCTTTAAGGTACAAATGACACCAGTACAGTAGCACTTCGCATAACGTTGTAATATGCTGAAAACAACTCGATGATGAAGCTAACGAACCAAAAACCAACTCACTTGTAGCAACACTATA
Organism: Siderastrea siderea; assembly: GCA_964030785.1. Lineage (NCBI taxonomy): Eukaryota > Metazoa > Cnidaria > Anthozoa > Scleractinia > Rhizangiidae > Siderastrea > Siderastrea siderea. The sequence goes on from OZ034967.1 coordinate 61,256,084, forward strand.
AGGGTATTGCTGCCCTGCGTGTCAGTTTTTATCTGCCTCAGCAGGTAGTATCCGTTTCAAATCTTTTGAGGACTGGATGCAACGTTAAGAAAACCATGATTGATGCATGTGACAACACACGTCCTCTTAAAATAGGAGGAATCCCCCCCCCCCCCCCCCGTTGAGGCTCAACAGCAAATATCTGCATATAACTTTTTCGGATCATGCATTTTGGTAACAAAGTACGAACATGGCATACACAACAGGGATTGAAAGGGGCGACCTCGTTTTCGTCGTCTTTTAAGTTTGGTGCTGGGCTTGTGAGTAAAAACAAAGGACAAACAACGTCAGATGCTTTAGTTAGGGGTGCATCCTCCGATGAAGAGGAAAGCAAATCAAAGATCACATCTTTGGGTACAGAATGGAAACGTGAATCACAAGCCACCAAATTCCTGTATTTTCTCTACCGCAATTGTCAATTCCAACATTCCCTCGAATGGCATTTACAAACCAAGTTTTCATCATTTTTCTCAATAAAAATAGTACTTGCATAATTTACATAAGTCAAAAGCTAGAAAATTATCAAGTGAAATTTAACCACACATGGTGTATTCATGATCATGTAAAAGATGATTGATAAGTAAATATGAGGAGGGCATAGCAAAGTGATTAATATTAGGACTTCCTGTAAACGAAACTTCCTTGCTGAGCGAAAAAAGTGAATTTTCAAATCGGTTAGTTAACACCAAATCCTGTTTGAAAGAAAAATTCTAATCCTCAGCCAAGTCAAGCCAAAGGATAGCCTAGGATTTAGCAAATCCTAGTCTGTGTTTGAACCGTCCTCGATATATGTGCTAAACGTTCGCCGAAATGTTAATTGCATATTCCCCGCTTGCTATTCGTGGCTTAAGTCAGTGGTAAGCTGCTTTCACCGTCGAAGGCCAGACCTCGAATACGTTGAAGAATTTGCTTGTGTTTTGCGGTGACAAGGAAGCCAGTCGTAAAGGGTGTTATTCCAACGTTTACTGCTTCAATTTTCAAAACGGCCAAAAATGCATCATGCAGGAAGAGGACGTCAGCCGCGTGCTTTGAATTATAATGATCAAGTTTTATTGGTTACCTTCAGAATTTTGTTGAGTGGATATTTTTACGAGCCCGCCATAAGTCAACTTCTGGGCAACCCAGCAAAAACGTACAAATAGTTAGACCGGTTCACGGATTCATTTATTAATAAATATATGATTTTTTCCTATCGATTTGGGAAGTGAACCTTAAATTTACCCCCACCCCCACCACTTTTCAAGCCAAAAAGGCAAAAATGTGTACCCTATTTCAGACTAGCACGCAAAATATACCCATTCGAAAACTATATTGGCCCAATTTTACACCGAAAACAGCGCAAAAAGCATACCCTTTGGGGCAAAACATGCGTATATGGCTTATAACGGAGAATCCTTCCCCTCTTCCCCAGGCCACTTTGACCCGGTAGATAACAGACAGCCGTAGTGCAGGGAAGTTTTTCCGGCTTGCGCCCTGAATAAAAATCTGCACAATTTTAACTGAAAAGGAACGCTTTGCTGGCTCAGGGCAGGAAGGAAGCGTACAACTTTGGGCCTTGCTCTGGATACGCGGAAGGGTTTATAAATATAAAAGCAGGACAGACCCTCGAAAATTTCGCAGAGTTTGCCCTGGCCTGGCCTTTGATTATCTGTGGATTCTCTTTTAAAGTTAAGGATCGATGTCAGTCCCAGCAAAAACAAAAACAAAACAAGAAACAAAAAAACTAATTTTTTACGCCTCATACAAGCGCACTGGAGACGATCGACACCAAAAACAAGAAATCAAAGGAGCCCTCGGTCAACCGCCTCTTGAAGGACAGCTGACTAAAACAACAGTGGTGCGTGACATCGTGACTACGGTGACCATCACGGTATGAAGTTAACAAAACTTTACGCCGACGTGAAAGAATCTAAAAGTCCTCCTCAAGCGACCAGTGACGCTGTCGATCAAAATTATCGTCGCAAGGAAACGCAGACATGGTTCCCAAGTCAAGTCATTTAAAGTTCGCTAAGCCACCCTTCTCTCAGAGAACGTGAATCAGTTCCACAGGTTCCGACGATTAAACCTGCAATTATTCAACAGTTTCGCTACGTAAAGGGATAAAGAAGAACAACCATGAGCACTGAATATGTCTCCATGAAAGGTAGGAATGAAAATAAGTATGAGGTTAAACTCCAGTAGCTGGAGCCATCCGATGGCTACACTTGCCGGGACCGTTGATTTCGTAATCTGCAGTAAAATCTCAATGCGAGAGACTTTGTAAGCTTCTGCGCGGAGTCTCTATGATTATCAGCTTTTATTAAGTTGATATAAGGCCTTTACTCATTTGCGCTGATAAATGTCATTACTTTAGCCCTTTTGCGTCGGAAAGGCGACTCGTTCAACCTAAACAATTAGGTCCGTTAAAGCTTCAGGTAAGTGCCCTTCGCCAATTTTAAGCCGAATGCAAAGAGAAGCATGTATTTTAATTATGTTTTTGTTGTTTGATTAATACCTTATCCACATTTTGTGGCTGCTCTTGTCAAACGTGAAAAATCACTTGAGCGTATAAAGTATTTTCTAACACTCTGATCCCCTAGTTTTGAGATAGCATCCCTCTAATACTTTAAGTACTGCAGAATCAATATATATTTTAACCTAAAAATAATTCTTGTCACAAGGTCTGAAAAATTTGTAAGCGAAGCTTTCGACTGTATCGCACAATCTTCATCAGCGATTAAAGGCTCACTTTAATCGCTGATGAAGACTGTGCGATATAGTCGAAATCTTCGCTTCCAAATTTTTCAGACCTTGTGACAAGAATTATTTTTTTCGTTTATTTTACAACCAAGGTCAAGATGAACGTACATAGTCAAATTTCAACCTGTTTTATTGTCGCGCGTGGGACAAAAAAAAAATGCGTCAAAGATAATTTTTCAGCATCCTCCAAATCCTCATCAGTAGTTTGACAGCGCCTATTGTTTGTAACAACTGAAATGGAACTTAAAGAAATAAATTTAGCAAGGGATGAAAAAAAATCAGCAAAAGTTAACAGAATTGTAACAACAAAGCACTTGTTCACGAATCACTCAGCTTTTATGCACATTTTACAACTTTCGACGAATTAGGTTTGGCACAAATTGTGTTTCATGACGCTTGGAATATTTCCTTGGCTTTTGCTTCTTTGCTTACAGAGCAGAATTGAAGATTAATTAGCACTCAAATATGCATTTCTATGCCCACTTTCTGTTTCTAAGCATTACTGCAACACACTCTATCCCAACATCTTGAACAACCAGTTTAGGTAACTTGAAAACACTGATCTGATTTAATTCAGAAAAATAGGTTGGTCTGATGTGTGAGGTCTTAGCTGTTTTACTATTTTCCGATATGCATTTATTATCATGAATTAGAATAATTATGGTTCGCGTGTTTTGACCGCCAATTTCATTGGCATTTACATAGCCTTACTAATTAAAGTGCGCGCAATTATTATCCGATGATAAGTGGAGCTTAAAATTCTTTTATTCATTCAGTTATTTCATTTCGTAAATTTGCTCCTTGAATATCTGATAACCCCTTATTTAGGTTCAAACTGCATTAAAATTCGTCGGTTTTAATTTCTCACTATCTTAATCAAAAAAGAGCCAGGGGCCCGTTTCTCGAAAAACCCGACAACTTTTCGGGCCCGGAAAGCTATTTTATGTGCGCCATGTTTACATTAAAGACTCAAATTTCGTTTGTTTTAAAAGCTAAGCAATGAAATTCTAAGTTGAAAAACTACGCCAACGTACTACAGTTTTTGATTTTAAAATATAGGTCTGGGCCCGAAAAGTTACCGGGATTTTCGAGAAACGGGTCGTAGGTCACCTATTTTTCAGGAATGAGGAGTAAGCTCAAACAAAGAAACATATAGAGCTGCAAGAAAAGAGAAAGTGAAAACGAGCTGGACTGCCAGGGTCGACTGAACTTTCGAGGTCTTATAGCTTTATTCACGTCACATTCTGAACGTGCAGAGCGAACCACACGTTCTCAATCCCTACTACACCTTACGTGTGCCAACTATTTCAATTGTTAAAATACTTGCAACTTAAGTTAAGAGCCTAACAGACCGAATTCAAATTTAAATGATAAAGATGAAAGGCCTAGGGAGGTGCCGTGTGTGTAACCAACGAAATACTATACGTAAATACCATTGAGCTGTCCTTTGATCATTTTTATTTTATTTTATTTTTCTATACAGCCGACCAAGTGAAAAGGCACAAGAAAGTGTTTACCAAGTGGATTAACCTCCAGCTGGCTAAAGTAAGAACCAAGGCTGATCAGCATTTATTTTCTACAAAGTCTGTTTATGAAAAAGAGGCGTTAGTTGTTGAATTTAATGATAAACAAATGTTGAGGCTGAATGGAGTGAAAACTTGTTTGCAAAGCATTTAATCATGAAAAAAGGTGCGATATCGTCGACGGCGAGTAAAGACCCGAAGCTTTAAAATCATACCATTTGAAGTCAGGTCGTCTGTTAAGCATTTGGACAGCGTGTTTACTGCCCTGCGTGCAAACTTTTTTGGTATATTTTTAAACTCGTAGTCGTTGTGAACCCTTGGTTGGTCGTAACAGCGAAGTTTATTTGGTCTGTTTATAAACGAGGAGTTTGTGGTTTTACATGTAAATAACAAAGTGGGTTCTGTCTGTTGACGGTGTCTTGCTAACAATAACATCTATTCAACAGTCAGAAAAAGTATCGATTTTATCACAAAACAAAGAATGTAACTTCCCCGAAGGCTTTTCTAGTGAGGTAGTACTAAACAGTTGCAACTATCTGAAATAGGTAAATTGCCACATAAAGTATAATATAGATGAAGAAACCGAAAGTTATTGGGCAAATTTATGTTTTAACAGGCGAAGCCTCCTGCTGAGGTTACTGAACTTGTCGGCGAATTTAGAGACGGCCAAGTCCTTGTTTCTCTTGTGGAAGTACTTCTTGGGATTCAAGTGACCAGAGCCGGGCCCGCGAACAAGCGGATCAACCAGATAAGAAATGTTCAGGAGGCCATGAGGCATCTGTTAAGGAGCAATGTATGTAAAAAGAAGAAGTTAATTAACCCTTTAAGGCCCAACAGTGATCAATATCGAATTTCTTCTTACCATGTCAGTGCGTATAACATGTACAGGTCATGAGAATCAAGGAAATTATCACAGAAGAAAAATTGTCTTGATATTTAAACAATTTCTCTCAACTAGCACTCAACAACATGTATGGAGACCAGTAAAGAGATGTTGTGTAATAAAGCTGGGGTTCAATTGAGTGAGGAAGAAAATAGACCTGAGACGACGGACGGTCTGGATATGGGTTAGCCTAAGCTAATCGCCTTAATCCTTTGGTTCTTGTTTATTATGTGTCTTCCGTGATTCTGGCAGATTATATTAAAAAAAAAACAAAAAAGAAATACTCTTTTCAAAATTGCGTTTTTGTTGCGCGCATTTTGTCTCACTTGGTGCCTAATAAATGAACTCTCTTCCAAATCTGATTGGTTAACTCGGTACTTTTTTCGTTTGTGGCGACTCCTCGCTAAAGTGGTAACAATTAGTTTATTTGCTTTTATAACTCTCAAGTAACCGAAAAGGCTAAACATAATAATCGACTTAAACGTTTGACAGTCAATCCAGGTGGTTGTAAATGATGCTTGAGAAAAAAAGGCTGATGTTAAATGTGATCAAACAATCTTGTAGATTATTTCTTTCTTTTAGGTTAAAACAACAGGCATAATCGCGAGTGAGATCACAGCTGGTGATGAGAGAGCTATTCTCAGCCTGGTATGGAGTATCATTCAGCGTTTTCAGGTATATTTTTATGTATTTATTTATTTAATGACGATTCGCTACAAATGTAAATTATGATTAAGAGATTGTATACAATACTTATCAAGCAAGTGTATTTGTCCTTTCAATCCCAATTTAACTTGTTTTGATTTTTTGTCCTTAACAAATGTCACACTTTTCTTTTTAAGTACTACATACATACATACATAAATTTTATTGAAGTGTCAGGGGTATTTAGCTATGGATAGCTAATTGGGGACACTAGCAAATACAAATATAAAATATAAAATATAAATATTATATAAAATAGATATATAAATAGGTAATTAACAATTTAAATATATTTTATAGGTCTAATTAGTTAAAAAATAAGTTCAAGATTACCTATTTAAGTTCAAGATTACCTATTTAAGTTCAAGATACTTATTTGGTATCTGATGATAACTGATGGTTTCGACTGACATATAAAGCCCTCTGTTTTCTGTATGGTTTCTGTTTTTGTTTGTTGTATGTTTATTTGTTTGTTTGATTGTTTTGTTTTGTTCTGTTTTTACTTGGTTTGAGCCAGTTAACCCTTTCACTTCCGGATTGAGCCATATTAAATGGTTGTACTTTTGCAATTCTTTGAGTACACTTTGTTTTCTGCGATGTGCGAATTTGGCCTTTTTTTTTTCATTTTGAGCAATTAAAAAGGAATTCAAATACATGTATTATCGACATCGGGTACTTCTATGAAGATGAGCACGCTGTCGTCATCCATTTAAATTGCGTGCTAATTTACATGTTCAGATAAACGAGGCGATCCAACCAGACCCCGGGGATTACGGTGTGGAAAAGAAGCTAATAGCATGGTGCCAGGAACAGCTCAAGGGGTAAGTACATCCATTTTAGATGGTTTATAATCTAGCACGTTTTCCTCAAACCTAATTCTACTTGAATTCAACTAGGCTGTAGAGCCAAAAAGCTCGCTTCTTCTTCAAACATTGCAACTTCTCCTTAGAGGTCTGATATGAGCCATCTGGGATGATATAAGAACTAAAGTAAGAATATCCCACTGAATGAATCAGCCTTCATCATTACCATGAAATCTACAAAACATGTCTCGTAAAATATGACAAGTTCGATCGCTGGTAAAACAGCAAATAGCGCACAATCCGTCGTCGCATTTGTGAATTCACTTATGAGCTTACCATTGTTTTGTAGTTTTTGTGATGTTGTATATAGGATAAGGTTTATTCCCTAATATTATTTTGTTTTTGGTGTACAATAGGAACAGTAAGAAAGTACATGTTTCCAATCTGACCAGCAGCTGGAATGACGGCTTGGCATTCAACGCGCTTCTTCACTCCTTCAAGTGAGTAAAGCTTTTAATTAATTGAAGTAAATTTTGCAGTTCCTTTAGCTTAGCTGGAATGGTTGACGAGAATTGATGCCTTTCGAAAATGTTGGCAACCGTAACCGTGCGAAAGCAAAGTCAAAGTGGTGCTATCTCTGGACCGCATATTGCAAATCAAAGGTTCTTGCCTACGTTTTGTAGGTTTCCTTAATTGACTAATTACTGGTTGCCACTAATCACTGGTTCCTTAATTCACTGGATAATGCAGACGCTATTTGTGAGTCTGGGGGAAAGGGAGAGAAGATTGGATTCCACTGAAGCGCGCGCAGTGACATGGGAAGGGACGAAGGAAAAATAGCGACTGGCAGATTTCGTACGATAGAGAAGTGCATTCTGCCATAGAGGCGTGCAGCTCGTTTTTTCGCGGAAACGGCACTGAACTCTGGAGATACTTGGATTTCTCGTTTCGGGAGATGGAACTTAATCCTTCCACGAAGAGCAGGGGGACGCTACCGGCCCTATTTCAATCGTAAACAGGAGTAAGTTGTCGTAATTCAGGATCCGATGCTTTCAAGATCTATCGTCTGTTTACATTAAAGGTGCAAATATTGTGGCTTATCGTTGGCAATTTTCAAATAAATGGGACCAAGAAATCAAGGTATCGATTTCGAAATTTTTTGCTATTTGAGAAAACTATTTTAAGTTTGAAGAAAGATTTCAGCGAATGATTTGTGAAATTTATAATAGTTGACGAAAGTTATATTGTACGTGTATCAGAAAAGGTCAGCTCAGTAGGTCATAAGCTTACTGTGTAGCGATGCCAAAATACCGTTCACTTTATTAAAAAAATTATTTCCAATACCACTGCGATGTGAGCAAGCTAATTTACCTTCATTTAAAAAAGAACTTCATTGTGAGCGCCCGCCATATTGTTACGAAATCTGCCAGTCGCTATTTTTCCTTCGTCCCTTCCCATGTCACCGCGCGCGCCTCAAATAGAATCCAATCTTCTCTCCCTTTCCCCCAGACCCATAAATAGCGACTGGGTACGAGTCTTGCTACTTAAACTAGCGTCGACTGGGCACCCAAATGCGAGGGCTAGGCTTAAAAAGGAATTCCCTGATCTGTCGATCGTCGCATCTTGTATGTTTTAACAGGTTCAACTCCGCTAATAAATTCGCTTCAAAGCTACCACTGATTTTCTCAGTCAGTCCTGCTCTGGTTGTCATTTAGATTAGAGTTATAATTTTCCTTAAAGTGTTGAATATTGTTAGACTGTATTATAAAGGATAAAGACATGGCTAGACTTGAGCACAATATGGAATTAAACCAGGGGTCTCGAGCTTCGGACCACTGTGTGATCAATATACATCCACGCTAAGGAAAAACAATGGTATCCACCGTCATGTATAACATGCATGTTTTCGGGATCAAAGATACGATCAAATCATTTATTTTTTGCCTCTTTTCCAGTCCCTCTTTGTTTGATCTTAATGCAATCAGCTCAAGTGACGCTACGACCCGTCTTACGCACGCGTTTAAAGTGGCGACCAATACGTATGGCGTGCCACCTCTGTTCGATCCTGAAGGTAGGAAACTGTCGTGTGCAAAATTACTAAAATGTTAAACTACATTGTGCGAGATGGAGCCATCACTGAGTATAATACTCGAAATCTGCGAATATTTGAAGCGCTTTTTAGGCTTTCGTCGGAGGTACAAGCAGGTTTGGCGCAGTGGTGAAAGTATCCACCTCCAACTTGCTGTACTCCGAGGTCAAATCTTACACTCGCGTATAGGCTAAGTTTGTTACTGATCCTCTTCTCGCTTAGGAGTCGTTATCTCCGGATTCTGCAAGCAGCTTTTCTTTTTTTCATTAAAAATTATTAAAAATCAACTTCGTTTTATGAGATTCAGTAGCGTCACGAGATATTAATAAAATCCTCAGTAGAAAGGCAAATCAAGCTTATAATAGCTGACAACGTTATGCTTATTAATGTGTGAACATTTCCATGGGAAAGTCTCTGAGTTGTCTCAGATTGTCAAATATAAGACGACTGATAACGAGTCTTTTCCCACTTGTGTGAATACCCAGTTTGCTGTGCTTAACTTGTGAATACTTTGATCTCATGTTGGCCAGTTCCTTAAAAGTAGAGTGATATTTCCCTACAGTGGATGAATGCTTTGAGATAAAGTCAAACCGCCATAAATCTCAGTATTCTTAGCCCTTGCCTTCAATATTTTAAAATGAACTTTCCACGAAGGTGTGAACCATAACTCTATCATTGTTTGTTTTGTTTACCTAGACGTTGGCATGGATACGCCTGACAAAAATTTGATTACGCTGTTCTTGTCATATTTGTATCAACTCACGGCTAAAGGAGGAACAGTAAAAATCGTAAAGCGAGAAATAACACACCCCACTGAGGGAGGCACAGTAGAAATCGTAAAGCAGATGCAAGAAATAGTGGGCCCTACTGAGACTACCAAGGTAACAAAACAACCTCAGTAATCATGTAAACTGAAACCATGATTTATTTTAAAACTAGCCATTTATCTTGGTTAAAATAAATGTTAAAAAAAGGAACAATACCAAGGATGGAAGCGAAAACGCAAACATTCGGTGATATATAGAGTAAAAACCCGCGTATAAGAACCTAGATTTTTCCAACTTAACCTAAATAGGTTCTTATAGAAATGGTATTTAGTGGGATTTTCGGCTACTTAGGTTTTTAAATAGGTTCTTAATTTGATAGGGGCACTAGCGATCAGTACAGGTAACTACAGGGCATATGTGATATGGAAGATACTGTATTGCTGTATTAAATAATTATCTAGAATACAGTTTAGATGATAACCACACAGTAAATTTATCTTTCCAAAGTACTAGCATGCATGTCTTTCATGCTGCAGTGTCCATAAAATGCTGTGTTACATTTTGTGATGCCTTCATTTTTGTAAAATAAGAAGCTATTGAAGATTTTAGGCTAAATAGGTTCTTATGAAAAGGGGTTTAAAATGAAAATTTTAACCTAACAGGTTCTTAAATTTTAGGTTCTTATACGCGGGTTTTTACTGTATTGCAGAGCCTTTCTTAACTGATAGAGGGCATAATGGGGCGCAGATGCTTCAGCGTTGAGGATTATTAAAGTTAACAAGCTTTAAATGTGTATTTTCTCTTAAAGCAAAGCTCCCTGTGCTCCGATTGGTACGAGTACCTCTGATGTTTATGTTTTTTTCGTTCTTTTTGCCAGGAATATGCGTTCAAGTCCATCACCACTCGTCAGACCTCGCGCTCATCTAGCAGCACGTATAACGTCAAAACAATCACCACCACTAAAGAAGAAAAAAATGGCGAGGTCGTCCATGACGTCAAAACGGTCAAAGAAGGTGGACAAGAAAAAGTGCTCCACGTGTATGGCTTTCCACAAAACATTCAAATAGAACAGGTAAGAATTAGAATCCCTCTAAAAAATTTTTCGCCGTGAATAGGAAATTACACGGGCGTTCGAACACGGCCTAACGTGAACCTTTTACACTGAATGACGTTACACAACAGGCTCTCTCAAACTAATGTTTTACCCAGACGTCAACATTCGCGTTCGTATGTTCATTCACGTGAATTCATACAACTTATTTTCACAACGCACATTTAAAAAGCGAGATTCATTTTTAAATTCGGTTTATCCCTTCTTTTTACTATTTTCAGAGAGAAGCTCTTGTAGTGTCACCATTTCAGAAACTAACTCCTAGCTCGTCCAGAGCTTCAAGTGCATCCGGTACTTCTAGCACCACAACTACGATATCAAAAGATTCGGTCGCCAAGGTATATAGCAAATGTGATCGACGAAAGACTGATTTGACATTTTCTGTTAATACTGCTGTTACTGCTACGTTGTGTTTATCTATTCTTCTGGTAACAACTTTTCCAAATGTACGGCTCATTTATTTTACAGTCTCTGTTTGTTTTTGTTTTTTGGGGGGAAAAAAACGCACCCCCGTGATAACAGTGAGATAACAGTGCTAATAGATGTTTGAGTTTTAATGCCGAAATTCTCTATTAGGAGAGGTGACAGAAACCCCTATAACATCAAAGCAGGACGCAAAAACCATTCTAATCAAGTCAGAATGATGCAGATTTGAATAAGCCTTAATCTTGCAACCTTTTAGCCTGCCAAAATACGACATTCTCAAGCAATCATCGCGTCTGTGAGATGCTGGGAGGACCAATGAAACATTTTTGAAAAAAAGTATATAGCTTTTATAGTTTTTATACTTCCATTCCGCCTTTATTTAAGAAATCTGATTCGCTTACCCCCTCTTATAGTTTTTACTTTTCTTACAGGAGATGGAAGATGATACTTTCAAACTGACAACTCCTCCTCAGATATCAGGAGAAAAAAGTTACGAGTACCGCACAGTTACCACCAAAAGAATCGTTACAGGTGGAGGCGATCGTGTTACTACTTCAACCACTACTAGCAAGGTATCTTAATCTGGTAGAATTTGGTACTTCTATCACAACAGGTATTCTGGTAGCGTTCAGTTGATGGTATTCTTGAAAAATTTAAAATAGGAACGCTCTTTAAGGTGAATGGCAATCGTATTTCAAGCAGACACCCTTCACCCCTCGGATTGCATTTCATCGATGACAGGTGCAAAATATTACAAAGGGATTTATGTTGATATATATTGCATTAATAACTGACACATCTGGACCCTAACAGTGGCATCCCTTGCATCTTTACGGAAGTTAAAAGGTTCTGATAAGCTCAGTGCTTAACAGAGTAGCTATATATAGGTATAATTTACGATTTTTAGAGAACATCAGTGTACCTAGTAGTGAAAATGGCTTCAAAACAAGGCAAGCTAATTTGACTGAGTTAGAATTGTGCATTGAAAATAATGGGACTTCGTCTGTCAAATAGCATAATGCCTCCCCAAACCATCTTTAGACAACGCAAGCTGCAGAGACAGATGCAAAGATGATCATGGGAGTGACAGATGGTGACAAAGGAAAAGATAACGCTATTTTGGGTAAAAAAGGAGACAATAAAGACGGGAAACCCGCGGACCAGAGAGTTACACCTGACAAGAAAGTAAAGGAAACCGAAAAAGAAGTTGGCAAAGAGCAAAAACAAGTAAGTTAACATACTCCTTTGCCTTAATTTGAAAGAAGTTGAGTGCTCTCACCACGCCGCAACCATCCAGCGATGCCCTTCTATCTAATAATGATCTTAAATGGCGTTCTTACTCAGGGGAGGGAAGATTGGAGGACGATAACATATGGATTACGCCCCTACAAAAATGTAAATAGCGCTTTTGACATTAGAAACAACGGTTGCTGTTTGTCATAACCCAGTTGGCCAATTTTTGAACGCAATCCATTTGGTTAAGCACACCATCCACCAATGAATAATGTCTTGTTTCCTTCAGCTACACAGCCACATCCTTTAACTTTTGTAGCATGTTAGATTTTCCTGAGAATAGCGACATAGCTTACTGATAGTATGTTTCCTTTTCTCGGGTTGAGAGAAAATCAAGTGAAACTAGAGATGTTCTGTTGATATCAACTGAACGGATTTCCGGTGGAGGAACACCGCAGAAATCAAAACCTTCTGAACCGTCTTCTCCACAGGCTATTATCGAGGTGGACGGAGGATCGGACGTTGGCCCAGCTCGATATTTTAAATATCGCACAGATGATTCAACTCCTCCCAGGTAAAGTTACTATAGTGTTGACCATAAAATAACAGTTTCCGTTATCTCTACCGTTCACCCATAAACCAACCTTCCAATTTTGTTGGTTCAAGAATGGTAAAATGATTTTAGATGCTTTTGAATATTCTTATTATGTATTTATTTATTTATTTATTTATTTGTCTATTTAACGAAAGTTCTTGATTATAACAATAAAGGAAAGAAAGGTCATTTCAGTAGTTCAGATCGCTTCCAAAAAGTTTCACCTCGCAAGCAATTTAAAGAGTGCAGGTCTATGCAATACCAAAAAAAATAGGGTGCAGCAATTATTAATACCAGAACACCAAAGCAATTATTGCAACAAATTGCACCACAGAAGAAACAACAAAGAATAAGAAAGAGAGTGAAGCTGGGTGTCTGAGCCGAAAGGAATTGGCGTTTGCACGAGTATATGGTTAGCATTTAGTTTTAACAAAAACTACGTACTTTTATATTTTGTCGCCATGTTATTTGATCCTCGGGCGCTGTGTCATAATTATGCTTTTTAGATTCATGACACAAATTCAGATCAATTTGGGAGGAGAGAGAGAAAATATCGGGTAAGAAAAGGTGTGTCTGCTTCAGTTCTCGAACCGTTTGGCACGCACGCTGGCAATTTTACGTACTAACCGAATACTCTGCGCTGACCATCTGTAACAAGCAAACTGATATCTTACTGTGTATTGTTGTGTTTGCTAGGTAAGTATTTGAACTTCTCTTTAAATTTCCTGTCAGCCTTGATTTTAAATAATTAACGGGCTAACGGCATAATTTGAAAATCATATCTTGAAATTTCGTTTAGCAACGAACAAGCATAACTACTGGAAATGGATGTCTTGCTACAAGTAACTCTGTCATTTGATGTCAAATGGGTGACCAGAAGAAAACTGGTATCGCCTTGACCCTTTCACTTCCAGAACCGTCAGTTATAGAGACATTAACGTGGTTCTAACTTCTGAGTCTGTGGCTGAAATCATATGTTATGACCATTCAAATGAAACCTTGTCACCGGTACTTTCACATGGTACTATTTATATTTAAGTATTTTACAAAATGAAGTTTGGGATTCATCTTGAATTTTGATTTAAGGCACTCTTGGGAGTGAAAGGGTAAGACTTCTCCGGCTACAGCCATCATGTAACCACTAATGAATTTTCACTTCCGCAGAAACACTTACAATATTTAAAGCATTTTTATTTTTTAATACGTGTATGATTTGTGGCCTTTGGGTGGAAAGGCTAATTGTTTTTCTCAGGATAATACGTCTATCGAAGAATTTAACAACGCAACGTTTAATGGAATTTCACTGCACTGTACAGTCCCGGATTTTTCGAATATGATTCACCAGCTGTGATTCGCTCCTTAGGACTGCTCCTATGATCACGAAACAAAGAAGAAAATTTACACGTAGTTCACATAGTAATACTGCCTTCCTAAAATGTTACCACTGTTAAAGAAGCAGAATATAGCCGGCTGGCCTGTCACTTATCGTCAAAATGAACATGGTCTATTCCATTTAACTCGCTTTTAAGGATCCGTTTTCATGTCCGTACACTTTTCACAGGTCTACTACCAGTTTCGTGGATTATCTCAAAAAGAAGCTGGATGCAGTGGATCAGAGCCTGTCTGACCTGGATCATAGTTCGAAACATTCGGATAAAGATTCCATGGATTTAAAGGCCACCAAGAATGCTTTGGACCACCACAAGGTCTACCTCTATAATTTATTTTCAAAGTAAAGCATCCTTTTAAGTCATTTCGTTCCAGAAAAACCGTATACAAGGGTACATGAGAAAGGTTTTTAAATATTGGCATAGTTCATTTTCCGGGTAAAAGTTTGTTCTATAATTGGTCATAATTTATATAATATTTGGCTTCTTTGGCACAATTTATTCTGTGCCATTCGGAGTGCCTATTTTTATAGTCTTCGTAGTACTGTGCGACATGCTTCTAGCATTTATAACCAACAAAGAAAAGCTTATTCAGTTCCCAATCCCGGCGCAACTGGGGCCGTTCGTGTAGGATTTATGAAATATCTTAAAACACTATAAGTGTGCGAGTTTTAAAAATAGCCTGAGAAATAGAGAAATTTGTCTACATCTAACAGCAATGTAGTGTTTGCCACAAAAGTTGTTTGAAAAAAGATACAAGTCAAAATTTTTAGCCTATTGTTTACTTGAGTATATTACAATTTGGAATTTTTACTTTTTCCATCACGTACGTAAATACATGTATATCTGCTAAAATATCATAATGGCAGGAGATCTTAGCAAGCTCTGTTGAGCTTTTCTGAGAAGATCCCCTCAGTTCAATAATCTGATTTAAAATAGCAGATGGGTTTTATTACGCTATTCTAGAAAAGCTTCAATCATACTCTGATTATTTAAATTTTTAGTTACGTCTTTCATGTTACTGTTGTTTTTTGAGTAGGAGGTATTCCTTCAGCTGGAATCTGTCCAGTCCAAGACATATGAGGTGTTGGGGGAAGGGAGGGGTTTGGTAAAAGATAAATGCTTTGACCAGCAATATGAAGATTACTTCAGTGACAGAATGGATGCCATAGAGCACAAGATGAAAAAACTCGAGGACGACATCAAAAAGGAACATCAAAGGTACTAACACTTTAATTTGTGATTGTTATCTACGTGTAGCTTAATTCCTTGGATTTCACTTCCCGACTCTCCCAAACATTGACCTTTCTTTCGGTGCAGTTTACAGAACTTTCTTTCGGTGCAGTTTATAGACTTTATGCTAAGTATGGTCAGAACTAGTCGTTTTATTTTGAGTTAAATGGCGAATCCCTTCTGGTATTATGTTCAGTAACTTAAGTACTTTACTGAAAGTCACCATCGGTGGCATCGCTTTACACATTACCTTTTTCCGCTCGTCTTCCCATCAGGTTGTTTGACCTATATATGATTTTGCTTAAGCAACACTTGGAGCGAATGAATGATTGGCTGGTACGTGCAGAGTCCCGGATGGCCCTTGACGACGTCATAGAACCAACTCATAAAGGTGTTCAACGACAAGTGTCCAATCATCAGGTATGCTAGTTTATAACCGAGAATACCACATTAAAAACTTGCTTTGCCGTTGCACAGCATTTAATAGGGAACTAAAGCAAACACGACGGCGACGGCTGACGAGAACGTCACAAAACAAATTAAAGGTTTAATTAGCAAAACAATGACTCTGCACGTGCGATACAGATTTTGGTTCATTTCTTTGCCGTCCTCTGCAAAACAACAACGTGAAATGACCAAATTCATAGTTTCATGTAGAACGTGAACACACGACAATGAATTCTCCTATTTCTACCTGAACTGTAACGCCGTCCTTGCAAAGTCAGCTCCCGGATTGTTGGGCTACATTAGACAGATTGAACGAGTTGAAACCATCGGAAAGAAGTTTGAAATATTTGGAAGTCATTTTTAAAGCGACGTTTTCCTTGGCGTTGCCGTCGTAGTTGCTTAAGATCCCTAATTTAAAACGGGAACAAACAGGCTGTATTTAGAATTTTTTAGCTAAAAGAAATTAACTTTATCGTCTCGTACCCGAAATAAACTCTAAAACGTAACGTGCTCCAAACTAGCTATAACATATAACGAAGATGTTTCACGCAATATTTCGTTATAATTTCTGAAATAAGTCGTTGGAATTTAAGTGTACACGTGCATACCCAAGACCATGAGTTTTCTGTCGCTTTTAGCTATTACATTGTAGAATTTGTGCACACATCCAATCCGGGAATCCAATAAATCCAGGAATTGTAAGTTAAATACATACGGACATTAAGCAGTGGACAAGGGTACAACCTTAACAATTTTTTGTCCACTCATTCCCGCCTGGTAGCAGATAACTTCTTTGGTAGTTTTTCTAAAAGATGAAAAATGCGCTACTTTCTTTTATTCCTTTTATGAATAATGAAAGATGACGTTAACTTATGGTCTCTTTATCCAGGCGTTCCAAGAAGAATTGTCAAATCACTCCATGGTGAACATGATATTGGAAATGGACTTGGAAGATCCAGCTATTGATGAAACCATCAGAGACTGGGTCAAGGTAAGAAAACCTTTGTCTTACGGATGCACAGAAATAGTCGAGCAAACAAACACATTCATGTTTCTTTTTTTCAGTCTTAATTGCCTTCCTATCACGAAGTGTAGCGTGTTCGTAAAGCTACGTCATGATTTTTTTGTCACCTAATTGTAAGCGAATGGTTCTATTCTGTAAATCATGCGTTATGTTTGGCTGCTGTTTTTTGTTTTTGGTAAACCTATAATGAAGTTCAAATTGAAACTGTCAACGATATCGTACTGCGAAATCACCCAGTAAACAGAGTTTCTGATTGGCTTATTTCCATGAAACAAATTGAGATATTTAAAAGAGAAACTAGAAAACAATAAAACCTATCCGGTGGTGACCTTTGACCAAAGCTATCCAAAACTTCTACCAATTATTGTGGTCTTGTTGGACTCCGCATCTGCTAATTATACGTTGAATGAATGAAGGCATTTCTCCTCATTTTTAAGGTCTTAAGCGAGCGTTGGGCGGCTGTGTGGAACTGGGCTGAGGAGTGGAAAGAGAAGCTGAACCAGGCCTTACTCGACTGGAATAAGCTTCGCGAACAGGAAAGAGAGCTTTTGTCATGGCTGTCAAGTAAAGAACAAACTCTTGATGTGATTGGTGAGACAGATATCACGGACGAACAACAAGTTAAACTGCATTTGAATTTGTTGGTGGTGAGGATTTAGCCTTGGTTGTTAAAACAAGAAAAAAAAAACTCTTCTAAAGAAAATCAAATAACTATAAAGGTCAAGCCAAACATGGGCTATTTTGCAGGTTTTCAACTTTGTTTTCTTATCACCCCCAGAATTGGCAATTTTCGTCAAAACATGAAACCAAGGCAAGTTATCGATAAGGTTGTCTTTTTTTTAACATTTGACTTCACTTTGAAAGGGTTTTTTGTTTGCTTTGTTTGTTTGCTTGTAAACGTTAGACTTTGCCATGATATCTAAACTGCTACAGACGATAAATTTCATAGCGACAAAACTTCTGGTGGTATCGGTTTGAAATTTGACCAGGAGTCTATAAGAATCCAAAGCTCAAGAATTTAACCCTTTGTTAAATTTTGTTCTTGTGAAGCACAGGGACTCAATCATTGTTCCTTGGTACAGCTGATGTGTTACCGAAATCTGAAGAAGTTCTCGAGTAGCGTGCATCACATCTGGTGGGAATTAAGGGACTTAATATGTTGCAGCAACCGGACTTAAACACAGTCTACCGATCTTGAACAACTTTGTAACTAACTGTTCACTGTGTAAAGGTGTTTGGGCCTTTTTTAACAGACACTGACGCAGGAGATGGAAACTCAAGGAAGACGTCTGGAGTCATTGCACGAGACTGGCGAACAGCTGATCAAAGACGCTGAATACCATAATTCCACTGCTAAGGGGATCAGAGATCAGTTGGAAGACTTTGACAGATGCTGGGCAGATATCGTGAGCTCGATCAAGGAAAGAAGGGAAACGGTGAGTACTGAGCCGAAAGCGAAAGGCGCGATGATCTGATGGTTGGTATTCAGATCCACAGGTCAAGAGTTAGCCTTCCAGCACAATAGGACACTAGGTCACTCTAACATCTATTGACTCTTTCAACTCCTATCTAAAAACTCCAAAGAATGATTGCTGGACAGCAAATTGCCGCATGGTTCAATGTAAGATTGTGTTTGCTGCACATTCAGAATATAGCTGACTAGCAAGGAGATCACCATATACATGTACGTCTATTTGAGGATTCGGCAGAAATCTGTTCTACCTAATGACCATTTATTTCTCCTTACTGAACAGTCATCTTCACGACATTATCATGTACCTTCAATTTCTTAGATTTTTTAACGAATTGTGTGCCAACCACTTTGGAGGCCCATGCAGGTTAATATTAATTTGAGTTTGCAATGGATTTGGCCTTCCAAAGTCGTCATTGAAGTATGCTAAGAGACTTCAGCGGGATAACTGCGGTAATGACGATGGAGCTCGTTTACTAATAGGTAAAATGTTTTTCATGTTCTAGCTGGAAGATACCCAAAGTAAGATAAAACAGATGGGCAATTTAATGAGAGAAGTTCGAGCTTGGCTGGACGACGCAGAAAAGTTTATAAAGCTTCTGCGTGAAGAAAAGGACCCGAAAGAGGAAAGAAATATCCAAGAAAAAATCGAAGTAAGTTTTTTTTCCTGATAACGTTAATTGCAATAAACAGGCAATCGTAATCCTTGAGGCTCAGGTTTCATCGTTCTCGACCCCAGAGCCTACGGGCTTAACTCGAACATGCGCAAACAAAGACTAACTCTGCACTTGCAGAATGACGTGTCATGCATGTATGTGCGACTTTGTTCCCTTTCTCTTCAACTAAAGCTGCGATTTCCTAGAAGACACCAGTCAAAACCATTCTTTGGTTTTGGCGTAAAACTCTGGGGTGAGCTTTTCAAGGTTAGGGTTATCTTTGCATTAGTGTTTTGGAAGTATTAAATACTAAAAGACAAATACAATTCGACACAGTGGTCACCGCTTCTAAGACTGACTTGCTCTTGTTTTCATCGTAAAGTGGTCAGTTGTACTGTTTTCTAGTATGAGTCAGGCAGTTCATTTGGGATCTGTATATGGACAAAGACGGAAAGCAAAACCGTTGATTGGCCTAATAAGGGTTGTGGCAGTAAACCGTAATTCATAACAGCACGCAACTTATTGATTCCACTGGATAAAAGCAGTCACGTGAACAAACCTGCACTTTCGAAAAGTTATATTCATGTTTTCGGAATCTTAGCATTAAAACCCCATACTACTATTCATCCTTGACTATTTCTCGCTGCAACCATGAATAATAATAATAATAATAATAATAATATGAAGGAAACAGTAAACATGGTTAGCAACATTGTTTTGTAATAGCTGAGCTTTAATACTCAGTTAAAGCAGTATGTGAATTTCACAGTACTAGTATAATACTATACATCATCTATTATTCCGACAGACAAAATGCGAAGAAAGGGACAAAAACCAACTTAAAGTTGACGAGATCAACCAGCTGGAAGACGCCATTAGCAGTAACATCGATAAAACATCAAACTACTACATGAAAAGGGTTACTAAACCATTCCACAAGCGGTGGAATGATGCAAGCACTGCTCTTAATGCATATCGCGATGATGAGTACCCATTTATCAAGCCAGATGACTGTTTCGTGGTCAAATATTTTAAGAAAGCTCTTGTGGTGAATTAAACTGATTCTGAAGACAGACTATTGTAAGATACAGCATAATTTCGTAATAGGTATAGAATAAGACGCCAGTACTACAGCGATTGAACTTCAGGTTGCCTCGTCCGGGGTTGGGTTGTAGACACTAATTATAAACGACTTCCATTGACTATAGGATAGCTTGCTCAACGAACTCCTGATTTCTCGTAAGATTGTCGAGTTATCGATAACAGTTCATATGTGTAAGGGGAGTTCAGTTCGATCAGGTGTACATATCAGCCGTAGTCACCTATAAGTTCAACTACTTATGAAAAGACAAAACATTTTGTCAACTGTCTCCACTTACCAAAAATGGTCAAAATGACGCCATTTACCGAGGGAAAAGACTAACCATACTTTGTCAAACTAGAACCTGTATCATAAAACAGTATTTCTCTTTAGTTAAATGGGATTTTATTGTGTAGCCGGAGTACTCAACGTGAATGTCAGGTGCAGCTGGGCACCGCGACTGTAGGACCCTGTTTCCTGGAGGCATCCAAGCTTGCTTTGAAACGCAAAATATGGGATTAGAAATACGATGGTAGAATAGATAAACAGAATCAACACTGTGTAGTAACTTTAAAACGACCTTACGGATGCTCCGTCAGAAATGCATAGCAACCTCTTTCTTGAAATTCAAAAAATAGTAAACTAAATAAATCATAGTTAACAGGCTCAGGAGCAAAGTGGACCAACCCACAAAACCGCCAATTACCCTTAGTAAACAAAATAAGTTACTGTCCACCCACCTGTTTTGGTAGGGATCATCTTGTATTGCAATTTGAACTGAGAAACACAGGAGTTAACCACTTAACATTTTTTAAATTAGGGACGGACCATTTTACCTCTTTGGGAAGGGAAGGGGGTTTGGAAAACGTTTTCATTGCTTTCAGTCAAATATATTTTCTCAACCAAATTTGAAGGGATTTTATTTCACTAGTTTGAGAGGAATTGGTTTACTTCGTTTTGGTTCACTTTGTTTTCTTGTCCAAACCTCTGCAGGCAATTTTGGTTGTATTTGCCCAAACCTCCCGCCCTCAAAACCAGCAACAATAATAAGAAATCAAATTGTCCGTCCCTAGAATATGATTTGCAGTTTTTAACAATTTGTGAGCGCTTGGCAGCCAGCTGGCAGCCAAGCGCCACTAAAACTAAAAGCATTTCAAGTTTAGGCTATACATATGAATTAAGAGATTAACATAAGGTATTGATAAATATCTAACAACTTTTAAAGAGGAATAAAAACAGTCCTCCTTGCTGATGCTTGTACTAAACTGTTGTTAATATGTTGCTGTTTGTGCTTGTGCGGGAAATTCGCGGTCGTAGTGAGAACTGAGTGTATTTCAGGCAGTGACGCTGCTGGTAATGGCACAGTTTTGTTCATAAAACACCGTGACAGCAACTCTTAGCAGGAAATTTAATGAAAAGCCAAAAGGAAGCCCAATACGGTTACAATTATTTATATTTACACTTAATCGGAACCTCCAGTATGTCGAAATCTCTTTAAAGTTTTAGTGGCTAGACTTGCTCTGAAGTGGCTCGTTCTGGTCATGGAGAACGCGCACGAGCTCCACCCACATGAACATGTCAAAATGGCTGGTTCTGCGCAACACGACTCGTATGGTAGACATCACTAATTTGCATTTGAAAATAATATGATTGACTTAATTTTAATGCCGTGGTCAAACAAATCGCCAAAGCCTTCTTTTACCAGAGGTGACCGCGAAGGGAAGGATATACGTGTATGGGAAGTGATTAACAACACTGCGTAAGGGAGTTTGTATGTCTCAGCAGGTCTAATTATGACGGCGGGCTCAAGTTCGTTTTTGTGAAGCAACCACTTTCTGTGGTTCCCCGGCCCTCTCTATTCAATTTCCGTTCATCTCAGATACAGAACTGCTATCAGTTTCTCGATCACTTCTTCCATAACGAAAATTTTAATCAACCCAAGCGTACTTGCAAATATTGGCGTTTTAAATAATTACAGCAAAGGCTCGTTAAAAAGGAGTCATAATTTGCGATTCGAATCATAAGTATTGCTTTTCAACCAAAAAGTCAAACAATAACAATATCAGGAACATTACTTCACGTTTATCTGGTTCACCAAGGGAGTTGTGTTTACCCAACCTATTCTCTGATGCAATGTGGCGCTTTTGTTGAGCAGGACTGTTTACAACAAATCAGATGGTGTAAAAAACACACGATTGTTTGACGGCCAATTAACAACGGGCATTAAGGCGAGGACGCGGCGTGTGGCACATAATTTTGGGCGTTTTACAGGCTACACAGTGTATTTAAGCCTGCACGGTAATTATTTATTCATTGTTAAAAGAAAGCATCACATTGAAAGACAGTCTTTTGGCCAGAAACTACCTCCTTGAGCAAAGCAAGTACAGGATCGCTCAACGCAAATTGCTGAAGACATGAAGGGAGCTAGTCATCGCCGTCGATTGATGAACAACATCGAGTATTACCTGGACGAATATGATTATTATAATTTCGACCCTGTAGCCACAGCAGTGAGCCATTCCCGCAAAGGACGGTCGAAGAAGGAGGCGAGTTTGAACACGAACAGACACAACCCGGCTGGGCATGAGCGGAAAGTTTTGACCAAGCTTCAAAATACGGAGAAGAAGAGAAAGGAACTTAACATCAGGACCTCTGGAAAGTAATGGATCCTTGGTTCATGGCAAGTGACCGAAATTGCGACAAATGTCTCATATGAACTTAACTGCTGAGACAGCTACTTTAGTCGGTCGTATGAAGGATCACTACATTTTCTATAAAGAGACTGATTTATGCTTTATCCTTGAAATTCATCGATGTGTTATGAACTGAATCCCCAGCATCAAGCGTTTCATTGTTTGTAAACATTCGTCACGTGTTTCCTCTTGCCTTTGACGGCGACCTGCAATCCACTCCTGTTAATATTTTAGTTGACACAATATTTCCAATTGAAGAATTAATCTCAAGGGTCAGACTGACTAGATATCTGTTAATATCTGTTAATTTTTTCTCTCTGATTCGCTGCAAAATCTGTGATAAATGCTAATTGAAGAGACATGTAGTTTTTGTAATATACGATTTGCTTGTGTAAAATATTATTTCATTGACAAAAACTGGTACCTGTTAGCGCACATGTTCTTGTGCGGATATTTCCTCTAAGTAAAGAATGAAGCTTGGAACAAATTTCTTCTAAGTCTGTGGGATTAACTTCCCTTTTTTCAGCCTAAGGATCAAAATCCTTGGCTCATGCCCGTGATTCTTGCTTGTTAGTCTACTAAGCAAATTTCCTATAGTATTCTTGACCATGCTGTACAACGCGACTCTTGCTTTTGTGTGGCTATTTAAATTAAAGGGAACCTGCGAATAACCTCCTTGTCGGACCGTGCATTCAAATGAAAACCTTCTACACAGTACTTTCTTTTAGCACTATTTATTGTGCTTGTACAAGGCGGCCCCTACTTTTGAGTCTGCGGATTATTTATTTACCGTAATTTTGCAGGACGAAACTGGCCCGGATTCATTCTATTTCTTGCTTTGCTCTAGAGGGCAATCAGTGAAATACTAAATAAATACTTAAGTTGGAAAACAATAGTTTACATGAAACTAATCCCAGCACACTTTCAAATAATGTGTTCGGATTTTGCCTACAATGGGCCAATTAACAATTGGTTCATGCTTAGCGTGCGTACATCGAGTTATGGAAGCACGCGGGAAGTTTGGGGAGCACGAGAGAAGCGTAAGAGTTGCTCGAGGCGCAGCCGAGAGCAACTCTAGCTTCTTGAGTGCTCTCCAAACTTCCCAAGTGCATCCATAGCTCGATGTACGTACAGCTAAAAGCATGAACCAATTGTTTTATAACATAGCCAGTGGAAATGCCGAAATAGTAGTTTTTCGCAGGATGCCGCAGTTCCATTTCGCTTCCGTTGAAACTGTAAATTGGCAGAAATCCTTCCAGGTATTCAATATCATGCGGGTCGCCAAAGACGAGCAACGCGAGATCATGTCATCCCATCTAATGACATTAATGCGTTTGGCCGCGAAGTACAAATGGCATTCTGTTTTGTCTTTTCACGCCGCCGTACTAGATCGAATCGAGGCCGAATTGGCGTCTTGGGGAGATGATTTTACTGAACTCGAACGGTTTAACATCACTGAGTCCGATCGTTTGCCTTCAGTTACGAAGCAACCAAATCAGCCCACCGCTCGTCCGCCAGCAAATACGGCAAAGACATATTGTAGAGAGTGGAACCGAACTGGCTCATGTTCAAATCAATCTCATCAGGTGGGCGCCGAGCATGTGTGCGCATATTGCAAATTGTCGGATCATACAATCGCTACATGCCCTACTAGGCCGCCCTCAAACACACCAGCTACAAACACTACCTCGGCCTGACTAGGTAACCAGGCAAAAACAGACAATGTTGACTCTATCTCTTCATTTCAATTATCTGACTTGATTTCAAGCAATAAAACCTCTACTGCCTCGGTTTCCAATTTGCTTAGCTGTTCATCTCGAGTTCTCGTCCAAGAAGAGAGTGCCCCACGTTCAGACAAGCCTTCGCTTCTTGGGCAACTTAATCTCTCCGCATCTCATTCGAGCTCCGCCGTCATTCGACACATCCTTTGCAACAAACATTCCCGGCCAAATGCTTTTGGTAGCCGTTTCGTCGTTCCGTCCCGCTTGAATTTACCGGCTTGGCAGGCTGGTCTGACTGATTATCATGATCCTGATGTCGCCTTATTCTTAGCTTACGGATGGCCCATCAATTATTGTTCCTCGTCAAACCCAACACCCTCGAATACCAATCACTCGTCAGCTGTCAATTTTCTGAAACCATAGACAGTTTCATGGAAACCGAACTTTCTCATGAAGCCACGGCGGGTCCATTTCAGCATGACCCCATCCCCTTGACTTCCCCTCTGCAGACTGTTGACAAAGACCAGACCAAACGCCGCGTAGTATCAGACCTGAGTTTCCCACATGGTCACTCTGTTAACGATGGAATACCTAAGGACACCTTCCTTGACGTCCCGTTTCACCTGACCCTACCTCGATCAGCAGATTTTGTCAACCTCATTCTTTCCAAAGGTACTGGTTGTTTCCTCTACAAAAAGGACCTGAAACGCGCTTATAGACAAATCCCGGTAGATCCAAAAGACTATAGGTTCCTTGGCTACAAATGGAGGGATAAATTTTACTTTGACCTCGTTCTACCGTTCGGTCTGAGGTCTGCAACAATGGCCTGCCAACGTACCACCACTGCCATAGCCTACATGTTCAAATCGGAATTTCAATTCGACTGCATTAATTATGTTGATGATTTCGGAGGCGTAGAACAAGACTACGCGACTGCTGCAACCGCTTTCCTTCAACTAGGCAACTTGTTTGAGAGGCTTGGCTTAGAATCTTCTCCGTCCAAAGACTGGCCACCCTCGACACGAATGCCCTTCCTTGGTTTGGTTTATGACACCGTTAAAATGTCCATCGAAGTGCCGCAAGATAAACTTGATAGCGTCACTTCACTTGTCCGTAGGTGGCTCAGTACACCAAGCGCGACAAAAACTGAGTTACAGTCCTTGATCGGGAAATTGGTTTTTGTTTGCGCTTGCGTAAGTCCGGGTCGCATATTTATGCAACGCATGTTGAACGAACTGCGCATGCTCACTCACAAGCAGCAACGGTTTCATCCCAGCCGTGAAATGCTCGCAGATCTTGAGTGGTGGAGCATTTTCTTAGCCTCCTACAACGGTGTGTCTTTGATTCGCTCTGAGCCTCAGATCAATGATAACTTGCGGTTTTGCACCGCCTCTCCAGTAGTAATGGAGGCTCGTATGGCCCAGTGAGCCTCGTTTTGATGTAAGGATGACGTCATAACCGGAACCGGAAGTCACGTGTTTTTAAGAGGGGGAAACCGCTGACCAGTAAGGAAAAAAGGGATCGCGGGCTCATACAACCGGAAGTCACGTGATTTGGAAAGGGAAACCGCTGACCAGTTGGAAAAAGGGATCGTGGGCTCATGCAACCGGAAGTCACGTGATTTGGAATGGGAAACCGCTGGCGAGTAGGAAAAAGGGATCGTGGGCTCAAGGGGAAGTAAAACTGCTGAGAAAACGCGGGCTCAAAGTCCAAAGTCCAATTTGGGGAACGGGGGCTTTTCTAGTGAACAACAACTAAGTGTCATGCAACATCTTTTATTGATCCTTGGTATTGACAACAAGTAGGAAAAAAAAATCCCGTCCAATGGCTAGGCTTTGTTTATATGAGTGTTCCTATTAATGAGTTCCTTTTGATAATATGAGTGTTCCTTTTAATAATATGAGTGTTCCTTTGAGTTCCTTTTAATAATATGAGTATTCCTTTTGATAATATGAGTGTTCCATGATGAGTATTCCTTTGAGTTCCTTTTAATAATATGAGTGTTCCTTTGAGTTCCTTTTAATAATATGAGTATTCCATGATGAGTATTCCTTTGAGTTCCTTTTAATAATACGAGTGTTCCTTTGAGTTCCTTTTAATAATATGAGTATTCCATGATGAGTATTCCTTTGAGTTCCCTCCCTCACTGGTATCCATGCTAAATGTCTAATCCTACTTCCTGCTCGCCACATAACCCAGATATGATATGGGTTTGATATGGCACATCAAGCAAAAGGCATTTTGGGAAAGAAAATATTTTAATGTGGCTTGCAGAGGATGAGTGTTCCTTTGAGTTCCTTTTAATAATAATAATAATATGAGTATTCCTTTGAGTTCCTTTTGATGACTATTCCTTTGAGTTCCTTTTGATGAGTATTCCTTTGAGTTCCTTTTGATGAGTATTCCTTTGAGTTCCCTCCCTCACTGGTATCCATAAGGGTGGGTTTGGAAGGTGTGCGGATCCACGACTCTCTTCTCATAGACTAACTGGTATCGTTTGTATTCGGGGAAGGTGTACAGTTGGTAGTGTTTGGGATCGCGCACGATCTGGTAGGTCTTGATGACCTGGGTCTGACGGGGTGTCATCAGGGGCTTCTGGATTTCATCCAGGACATTCTGACGCATGATGTTGTAATTCAATTGGGTTTTGCCTTCGCTGTTAAGGCGGAAACCCCTCACCTTGCACTCGACGTGACCATTCTGGGTTTGGTACCCGTAGTTCTTGGGACCCCCTGACACAAATTCTACGATGTAATCGTTGCCTTTTAATTCGCTCGTAAACTCGCCGAGGTAATCGCCCAAGACCGGGGTTGCTTGATTCTCGTCCGTCCAGTAGATGACGGAGTCCGTGTCGTAGTAGAGGACACGTTCCACCAGCTGTTCCAGGGCTGCATACAGTCGGAGCCGGGCCCAACAGGTAGTAAAACAAGCCACGAAGATATTGAGGTTAGGTGACACGGGGATGTCTTCGTCTTGGTACTGGTAATGCACCTCCACTAAGTTGTCATTGATGACGGAGACGTGACGTACCTCCAAAGTACTGGTATCTAGAAAACGGTGGAAGGCTTGAGGGTCATCAAACGTTTCGACTTGGGTCTTATTCAGACGTTGTCCAAACTTGCCCCACATGGAATTGAGCATCATTTTAGCGAGGGTACGCAACCCCGGGTTGTGTTCGATGTTGGCGTACTCCAAGCGGATGCCTTCATGCTCGAAGTACTCTCGAAGGTATTGCTGACGTTTGGTTTCGTCCTCACCGACCCAGGATGGCCACCCACTGGCTTCTTGCTTGATCTTCAACCAGGTGTTCACGTAGTCCTTAAAGAGGCCTTCACACGTCTCGTCAAAATGCCAGACCTCATAGATGTACAGGATTTCGTACCCCAAGTCCACCGCTTTAGATAATTCGGGGGTACACCATGTTCCCGTCAGGGCTCGCTGTTCGTCGGTGTGCACACATTCTGCACATCTGTCTAAGGGTCGTTTGACCATCTCTTGTTCCACACAGGCAGCACAGAGAGGAAAGAGGAGTTTGGAGTCATGACGGTAAGGGAGGACAGGATGGTAGAGATGACGTGGCGGCAGGACTTTGCATTGGACGAGGCCAAAGTACTTGGTGATGTCGGTGTGTCCCGGATTGAAGATGAAACGAGGATGGCCTTTGGGGTACACACAGGTCTTGTTCACCCAGGGGTACAAGGAGGTCACATCAATGTAATGTATTTGTTGATTGGGTGTCACGCGATGGTACAGTTTCACGGCATTGGTACGACCCCCGCAGAAAGCGTCACGGGGATTCAAAGGTTCTGTGAAGTCAAGGGTCCCCAGGTACGTTCGGATGTCCAAGGAGCTGTCTTTGAGACGGGACCAATCACATTCCCACATTTCCACGACAGTGAAGCCTTGCTCTTTAAATTGTTGGATCCTTTGCTGGGTGGTCTCGTAGACATCTTGCATGGTTCGATCATAGTGGCGTAGATGGCTTTCGTGACGAATGGGGTAACAGCGACGACACCCATGCCAGAAACACCCGTGAAATTCGTAGATGGTGTTGGTAGTGGCATCGAAACCGTCGACATGGAAGTTAGTGCCAGGGATGCAATACTCGCCGGCATTACGGGCATGTTGAAGGCTCTGTTCTTGGGCACACCAGGTTAACCATTCCAGGGCCACCTTGGAGTAGTTGATATTGTTCTTCCACCCACGCACGGGTTCACTGGCAATACTGTTGGGGATCATGCGATTCATGCGTAGATCGCGGTTACAGGCAGAGGCAATGGTGATGTGGTCGAAGGGGTTGAAGCCCGTCAGCGTTTCAAACAATCGTTTGAATGTCAAGCAACCTTCTTTCAAGAGACGTACATCCGATTTGCAGTAGGCCACCAGTTCTTTGCGGAAGTCAAAGACCTTGTCGCGTTGGTCTTGATGCCAGGTTTCCAAGGCTTGCTTGCCTTCGGGGGACATGGTTTCAGGCATGTAGTAATCGAGGGCCGGGATGGGTCCTACGTAGTTTTGATGATCTGGATGATTGAACTTGTGGGGGAAGTACCCTTTGCGGAGTTCTGTCAATCCAAAGGTTTTGGGAAACGCCGATAGAGGCATCTGGAAGAAACTCAAAGAGTCGATGAAGCGGATACGATCGTGTTGGACTTGCAAGAGTTTACACCCGTTCCGGAGCTGCTCCACTAATCTATTGTCGCCATAGTATTGATGAATGATAAAGTAGCCATCGTACCCTTGGAGGTTATGGGCCAACACATTAACTTGGCGGGTATCATGGACTGTTAAGGTATCCAGCCATTCCAGGAAATCTCGGACGCAATGGTTGCCATGGAAACACAGGGGTTGGTCGTCGTCTTCGGTTTCGGCCACGACGAGGTTAGCGATGTGTTGTTCTTGGGGTTGCATGGCTTCAATATCAAAGAAGACATGAAGGGATGGTATGCTGTCCTCCTCATCGTCTTCCTCCTCGGGTGTGGCATCCACCCCCACCCTACGTTTGGCGCGAGGCCCTCGTTGCCGTTTCCTCTTTCTTTTCTTGTCTTGAGTGGCTATTTGAATAAAACAACGATGAGTTGCACCGTCCACGTACTCATGACAGCAGGGGCAATCAATGTAGCCACATTGATGGTTGTCAATGTGGCGAGCAGGAACTAGGATTAGACATTTAGGACAGCGACGGCGCCGAAAGCAGACGGAGGAGTCTAGGTTGGTCACGGGTTTGCCGGTCTTATCCTTGACGAGATGCATTTGGAAACAGGTGTCTCCAAAAAAGTCCCGATGACATTGTTGACAACGTTGAGTGGCTTTCTGGCCTCGAGGGTACGCCTCCAAGAAATCAGGACAGTCTTTTTGGCAACAGGCCCTGCAATGACGTTTGTTGTTGTTGCATCGATGCTTTCCCTCCTCGTTATAGGGTTTCCAACAATGGGCACAGACGTAACTGGATCCGAAAAAGCCTGGCAACTTGGTAATGACATCATAATGGCCTTTCTCGTGCAACAGGATCAATTGTTTGTCTTGAAGGGGACCAAAGGTGGTGATGTGATAAGAACGGTCGGCATCCACCAACAGGATCTGGTAACCGGTCAGGGAAGGAGTGGTACTGAATTGGGTCAAGGCATCATAGCCACAAGGGCCGAAGGGCACGTTGGCCTCGTGATGAAGCAGCAACGCGAGTTCTTTTTGAATTTTCCGTGCTTGTCGAATGGACGACCATTTTGGGTGTTGGTCCACGCGAGCTTTGGCGGTGACGAGGGCTCTGGCACAACAGAGTTCATCCCTGTTTTGGATCTGGATAATGGAACGTTTCTGGGGTATTAAATTTCGGAGAGGTTGATGTCCAGGTTTCTCCTGGCGTCGGCGGCCGGTTCCTTGAGGGGCATGATGGACTTGAGTAATGGAGACTTGAAAGGAGTCGTCCATTTCAAATTGTTCATTGCTGTTGAGGGCTTGGGCTAAACGTTGGAATAAAGCCTCGACACGGTCGCCGCCTTGGCGCCATTCTCCTGCACGTAATCCCCAGCCCTGAAAATTATTATGGAGTCTGTTGGAGGCGATGGTAAAGTACAGACGATCTTGATCGTGGAGGGGTGGTGTGGTGGTGGTCAACACTTGATTCACCGCGCGACGTAACCCCTCTTCTAGAGCTCGAGTCATGCTCTGATTGGGAATGAAATTCCCCCTTTGGTGTAACTGGGTGTTGAAATGACGTTCACGCACTCCCAGACGGTTGCTCAAACGATCGACATAGGGTTGGAGTTCAAACTCGAAGACACCCTCCGCATTGGCATCCAAACCTCCCCCAGTTTGTTGAAGAAGATGGGTTTGAAACGCACGTTGGCGTTCGAAGCGATCCAAGGCCTCTTCACAAATCTCATCACTGTCCGGCATGTCTTCGGTACATGGTCCCACACAGGAAGTTGTTGTCGTCTCGTCTTCTGGCTCTGAATCGGACATCTCTAGTCCAAGCAAGGACATGACCTCGCCTCTAGCGAGGCCACTGGGCCCCGCTTCATCTTGGCGAGAGGACATGATCAGATGAACTCACTGGAGATCGGGGCTCTGTTTTTATAGAGAACCAAAAGGTCACGTGGGAGGGGAAGGAGCCAATCACTAAACAGGGTGCCCCTCTGAGAGGGGGTGCCCTAGGGAGGGGTGGGACGAGGTGGGGGGACCCCCCTCCCCCCTCTCTAGTTAGGGTCCATGGTGCATGACGGGAACGAATGAGAGACTATAAAACAGATCGACCCTCGAGGTGAGTCATCTCAAAATGGACGCTGGCCATGAGAAGCTATTAGAAGCCTTTGAAGAATTTGAAGTAGATTTGGAAGTGGAGGAGATCTTGGAGAAAGTGAAGAGGGAGTTGGAGGAGGAGGAAACGTTTACGGAGTTTGCTGAACGTTTGAAACAACTGGAACCGGAGAAAGTCGAGGCGCAGCAACGCCGAGCAGAAGAGGCCATTCGTTTACAGGAATATTGTTACCCTCACATGACCTGTGACTGGTACATCGAGGGCCTGGATTATTGCTGGACCAACTGGCACCACCAATTTAAGCGGCCAGCCACACCTCCCCGAGCACCGCCACCATCGCCCGATGTCCCGCGTAAGACAGTTCCGCAGTCGTCGTCGTCACAGACCCCCAGTCAGCTACCATCAAAGCGACGACGACGACGACGATGACTCCACCACCGACTATGACCCCCACGACGACAACGACGACGACGACTCCGACTATGACCCCCACGACGACGACGACGACGACGACGAGTACGAACGGGCAGTCCTCAGGGCTAAACGAGCACGCAACATGGTCAAATGTGCACGGTACCGGGCCCAACACCCAGAGAAAGTGGCCGCCTCCAAAAAAAAGTACCGAGAAACACATCGAGAGTTCCTAACGGAGATCCAAAGGCTCTACCGGGAAAGGCATCCAGACCGCGTGGCGGTGTCCGGCCAGTGTTACCGGGACAAACGTCGAAAACAGCTGGCGGCGGCCCGCCAGCGCTACAAGGCAAGGTATCCAGAGCGCGTGGCTGAGGCTGATCAGCGTTACCGGGAAAGGAATCGAGCCAAGCTGACGGAGGCCCAAAGGCGCTACCGGGAAAGGAATCGAGCCAAGCTGGTGGAGGCCCAAAGGCGCTACCGGGAAAACAATCTGGAACACCGCCTAGCGTATGAACAGCAATATCGGGAGACCCATCGAGAGGTGTTGAGGGAGAAAGAGAGGTGTCGTCGAGCCCGCCTGCTGGAGAAAAAGAGCACTCGAGCCCGCCTGGTGGAGAAAAAGAGAACTCGAGAGAAAATGGAGGCTTTAGGACCTTTGACACTGACCATCCCCCTGACGGATTATTTGAAATCCGTTCCTGTGACGCTGGAATCTGTGGATACAAACGGACCGACGGATTATTTGAAATCCATTCCTGTGACGCAGGAATCTGTGGATACAAACGGACCGACGGATTATTTGAAATCCATTCCTGTGACGCAGGAATCTGTGGATACAAACGGACCGCCCACGGACTCTCATACTCTCATTGATTTGGATTCGGGGGGCGTGCAAGTTGCGGACTCCCTTGATTGGGAGAATGTTTCGTATTTGCAGGAGTTATTGAAAGACATGTCACCCGAGGATTGGCAGCAGGTCATAAACGATGTCGAGGATTTTGATGTGGAGGCATTGTTGCCCCCTGAAGACCTCGTTCATGACATGTCATCCGACGAGGGCGTGGATTTATTGTTTGATTTAATGTCTTAACCCCCTCGTCTCCGTATTTTGGCAGAACATCCGTGTCAGTATTTGTGAGAGAACAAATGAACTTGACAACTCATCAATCAAAATGACACAAGTGACATTGTTTTTATTTTATCTGGATTGTCTACATCACAATGGGTTTTGTCTCGCCAATCCTGCTTGAGACTCAACACGAACTACAGAAGACTACCGAACTGCAGAATAACAATGTGACATTTTTTACTCAACATGTCATTAAATGTTTACAATTTCAAACGTTTCTTGGCTTGCATGATTTTCTTGACCACCCGTTCCGTCTTGTTTTTCTTGCCGGGTAATCGATCAATGGCTTGGATCATCTTGGTATCGGCTTTCCATTTATCTTGCAAATTCTTGGCACGGCTGTAATCAATGTCGTGTTGCTTAGCAATCTGGTCCAAACGATTGATCCCGGGATCCCCCCGTTTCAGGCGTTTAGCCAAATGGGTGCCAGGGCCCATGTACTGATAACCGGGCCAATGAAATTCCTTCCCCGTTTTCGCAATCCATTTTTGGACATCCAAGGCCCCTCCTCGTTGGGGGCGTTTCCGTTTGATACCCCTTCTCCTCCTCTTAGCGGGCATGTTTATTCACTGTCGTACTGCAAACGTCTCCGTCGGGGTTGTTTGGTTTTGGTCCAATCTTCCCAACCGGGTAAGGGTTTCAATCGTTGCACTTCCCGGGAGACGCCTTTGCCTTTGCCTTTGCCTTTGCCTTTGCCTTTCGCGGCACCACTTTCGGTTAAATGCTTTTCCCAGGCCTTGCGTCGTTCTCGCACGGCTTCTAAACGCGATCGGATATCCCCTCGACTGGTAGAAGGTCTCTCTTCTCCTCGACTGGTAGAAGGTCTCGGTTCTCTCGCGCCTTCCCTGGTAGCAGGGGTAATGGTGGGTTTGGGAGCCGACGGACCTCCTTTTATCATGCGCTTCAACCATTGTTCCACGGGTCCCGTCACCAAATCCCCGGCTTCTTCTTCTTCTTCGCCTGGTGGACCACCCGGGGCACCCGGGGCACCAACCCCCACCCCGCCAGGAAATTGACGAATGCGTTTGGTTAACTTGATTAATTCTTGACTCAACGGTTTGGTTTGAGCATTGACCAGGGCGGGAGGTAATTGGGGGTTGGCTAACAAGACATGTTTTTTGGCGGCGAGCGTGGCGGCTTTGTTCAACAAGGCATTTTCGGTGAGTTCTCCTTTGTAATATTGAATGAGTTGTTCCAAGTCCTTTTGGGGAATCATGTACACTTCGTCCATGTTCGTTGACTACAGTCGGAGCAAAGTTCCCCGTCTTCCTGGTCACGGCAACTCTTACAAAGACGGGCCCTCAAGATGTGTTGGTACTCTCGATACAACAGGTGATATTTATGCTTCCAATAATGACACTCGTCTTTCCACTTGTCGGTGGCCCGATTGGCCTCTTGTAATAGAGTCATCCACGTAGGGAGGGTTAACGAACACATTGACATAACACCTCGTGAAGTCCTTGAAACAATCCGCTTCCTTTTTGTTGGACTAACCACTGACGACGTTTTTTGACGGAATGTCGACGACGTCCCAAATCACGTAGTACCTTTTTATAGGGTTGAAGTTTAGCCAGCATGGGTGGGGTGACGGGAATCTTGTTTTTTAAAAAGTTCAACACCAATTCACTCACAGCATTGATTTGATCGGCATTGGCATGTTGTAACAACTCTTGACGTTTGGAACCATTGGCTTCTTGTAACATGGACCGTAAAAACGGGAATTGACGTCGAAGACGTTGCATCCTTTATCGGTGACGACGACGATACCGTTGATTGGCTTTTTGAATCGTGCGTTTTATACGTTTATCCGTTTCCAAGGCCGCGGCTTTCCCCAATCCTACCATAGCGGGCACCAATAGATTTAAAAAACCGCCTCGTTGACGACGGCGTCGTCTTCTCCTCCTCACCATGGTCGACCCGTCAATAGACGTTGAAGGGCTTTGTCTTGTTTGATGAGGTCTCGCGTCTCTTTATAGCCTTGACGGGTATTGCGTTTGAAATCGGACCACCAACCCCCACCTCGTTGTCGTCGGTAATGTTGTACATTATCGGTAATGCCTTTCAAGGCTTGTCCGCCTAATTTGCCTAAAGCCAGTCCAAACCCAGGGGCGGGACCTGATAGAAACATACTCATGCCATGGGCAATTTTATCCACCAAACGGGGTTTGCGACGCATTAAAACCCCTCCTCGTTGTTTCCTTTTTCGGCGTCGTCGTCGTCGTTGGACGGCCATGGTTCTAAGAGTGTGGGACTGGGAGGGAGCGGCTTTTTATGGATCCAATAGTCTTTGGGTCTCAAGGGACGAGGACATCCATCTACATAGCACAGGCCTTCCAAGGGTTGGTACACAAAATGACCATGGTAATCTTGGACACATTGTTTGGGTAATGGAGGGGTGAAATCCACAATGGTATCATCCAAGGTTTGCATCTTGATTAAAAATCGTTCCAGATCCTCCAAGGGAATACCCCGCACATGGGTTTTCAATTCGGTCAAGGCTTTGGCATAGGTGGTAAACGCAAACCGACTCATGGTCACTTTAAATCGGTATTGTTTAAAATCATTCCATCCTTTGACCACGGTGCCCACGGCTGCCAAACACGCTACCAATGTACTGTTTTCCAAAAGGGGGCCCGCAATCATACCGGCAGCCATCAGGAGTAAGGCCAACCCATTGAACAAGGCATTGATACACCTGTAATGATTCAGCATTTTTCGATAACACCACCATTGTTGATGATAAAAGGCATACAAGGAATCCATGCGTTGTAATAATTCCGGAGGGAAGGGAAGACCATGTTGTTTCGATCCATTCAATAACGACACGACGGTTTTCATCTTTACGGCGAAACACGGGACGACGAGGTTTGTACGCTCGGTGCTCCTCCTTGTTTATAACTGGTCACAATGCTATTGGTCATGGTGACATTAGCAATTTCACGTCCTTGGGCCAACTGTTCTTGATCTTGTAACAGCATACGTAAACGTCGTTGTAAATCCGCTTGACGCAAGGTACGAGGCTGTCTGCCAGAACTCCCAGACGTCCAAGATCCACGAGGGGTGGCTGGATTGGAGGCCGGTGTCAAAGGTGTACCGGGGAAAAGTCGTCGTCGTCGCCCACGTCGTCCACCACGTCCTCCACGACGGCCGCCACCACCACCACCACCACCACCACCACCACCACCACCACCTCCTCCACCACCACCTCCTCCACCACCAGCACCACCACCACCACCACCAGCACCACCAGCACCACCAGCTCCAGCACCACCACGCCCGCCAGCACCACCACCACGCCCGCCAGCACCACCAGCTCCAGCACCACCACCACGCCCACCAGCACCACCTCCACCAGCACCACCACCACCACGTCCGCCACCACGGCCACCACTACCACCACGTCCATTACCCCCAGCACCCGCTGCTGCTGTCTGGCCACTTGGTGCTGTTCGCCAACCAGGTGGACTTCTCGGGGACTCCGGGGTGGTCTGGGGGCTTTGGAATGGGGGTGAATGGGATGCTCGACTTCCTACCCCAGCTGGGGAAGAGGTCTGTACAGGGGGTGCACCATCCAAATCGGGCCAGGTGGCCACTGTCCTGGGGGAGGGGAGACTTCTCAAAAACTCACGGAGCACCTCGGGGTGCATTTCCTCCATGGCCACGTCCACAAGGCCTTCGTCTCCTGTGAAATACAGTTGTTGCATGGTCCCTGGGGACATTTGATTGCCGCTGGATGCCCCCACCCCCGCCGGGGACACGGTATCGTACGATTGCGGAGGTTGACGGTCATCATCATCATCGGCCATGGTCGCTCTTTTTCCTGTTCAAATGGGGTGTCGTGCCTTTATAGTCGTTTTTGATAGGTGCGAGTCCATCCTTCGTCTTTTAACAGGTGACTCAACACCCGTTGTTGGTCGGAGGAGGCGGGATGTAAATCCAAGACCAAATACCCATACGGTCGTGTGGTGGCTTGATGAAACGTCTCCAACGTGTCTTTCCACGTGGTCGGAAACGATTGAAGCATGACATTGCGTACCCCTAATTGATCTCGGGGGTTCTTGAACGCCACAATGTAATGGGCATTGCGGGATATACTTTTAGCATAGCGACCCACGGGAAACATGTCTTGGCACAAGTAGAGCACAGTCACCCCTTGATGATGCGAATGTTTGGTGAATAAATCCAACACGCGTTTATCATGGCTGCCTTCATCCATTAAATCATCCAAAACTAGGACCCCCTGTCCTTCAGGGAACCATTGCACTAAGGCCTCATGATCGGGAATCCCTTCGTGAAACACCACCCCTTGATCTTGCATGCCTTGAAATCGATCTTGCCAGGCCCCATAACAATAATGCAGTTGGGTCGGTGGGGTGTCAAACAACTCCGGGTTGTCTACCAAGAGTTTTTCCGTAAACACAGTTTTCCCACATCCCGAAGGACCCACCACCAAGATAGAGGAGGGGGTATGAAAACGAAACGGTTTCCCCGTTTGCATGATGATGACGAACTACCCTTAGAAAAAAAAGGCACCTTTTTATTGGAATCGGTGGGACTCGAACCCACGCACCACCCTCCTCATGTATTCGAGGGGGGATCCAAAGGCTCTACCCACTGAGCTACGACTCCGACACCACTTTTTTCCAACAAATTTTATTTAATGATTACATTGATGATACGGATGACAACAAAGTTGATACCATCTGGCTTCTTGGCCTACAATCAATTGTTGAAGGCGTTGACCGGCTTGATGGTCATTACTAACATAATCATGATCCGAAAACTCATTTAAAAAATCTTGCAAGGTCCGTCCACGGGCTTTGGCTTTCAAATACAACAAGGCGTAATCACCACAACTCTTGCTTGTAATGGCTTGGAGGGACTTGCCATTGGTCACTACATACTTCCAATGTTGGACAATCCAATCTCGTAACGGGGTAGCTTGCACGTACGTATCCAATGGCAAAGCATAACTGTCCAGGACTTCACACACCTTTCCATCCGTCCACACCGCTAACCAATGTTGTCCCGGTTGATCGTGTGGGTCCGTATTCACAATGTACCCTTGGGGTTGGGTCTTGACAGGACTCTTGGGTAAACGATCACAGGCCACCGTCCCGTAAAAGACAGGGTTCA
This sequence comes from Siderastrea siderea, assembly GCA_964030785.1. Classification (NCBI taxonomy): domain Eukaryota; kingdom Metazoa; phylum Cnidaria; class Anthozoa; order Scleractinia; family Rhizangiidae; genus Siderastrea; species Siderastrea siderea. The sequence continues at coordinate 61,294,144 of OZ034967.1, forward strand.
ATTGGGGGTCGTCTCGGGCTAAATAATCCAATTGCACATTATTCAAGGCCACATGTTCCATCAGTGCTGGTAAATGTTATACAACACGGCTCCGTTCCTGTCAATCTCCAGCAAATTCTCAAATTCTCCATACACGAGTACGGTTATATTGACACCGGGGGCAGCTCCAAATTCCAACACCAATTGTAAATCTCCCGTTTGCTTGGGGTTGAGGTTTTGACTGTCAGCACATCCATTGGCCACATTGTCAAACATGTACAAGGTACAATTTTTAGCTTGGCCCCAATCCAGCAGTTCTACCATGTTGCCTTTCTTTTTACACCAAGCACCACTGGCTTGCAGAAAACGGAAGTAGCCTAGATTATCTCGGGTGCCATTGTCATGCACTAACTGGAGGGTTTCATAAGGGTATTCTTCTCCTCTGACAATCTGTTTAATGGACGTCAGACCAAATTTCTGGAAACAGAACGGATCTCGGGTCACATCTCCATTGAAGGCACGGCTGTCCAGTAACCCCACAATCAATCGGTCAGGTATTCTGTTTTGAAACAGGTTGGGGATATCAAAGCGGACCAGGTTGTTTTGCATGCTGAAGGTCCGGATTTCACTGCGGACGGTCGGGTAAGCCGCCACTTGGCCTTCATTGTGTCTTTTTTCAGATATGCTCTGGTAGATGGCGTCATTCAAACGCAGTTGACAGAGATGAAACCGTAGTTTCACATCCCCTTCCATCAATCGGCCAGCTAGAGCCACTCCATTCAAAAACAAGTTGGGGCCATTGAAATGAAATTTCATCTTGATTTCGATACCAGGCACCAACAGTTTGCCAGTGTGAAAGACTTCCAAGTGGGGGGTAAACACTAGACTGTGGGTGACACCTCCAGCATACTTGGCCACTTCAGCTTTCATGGCGCCCAAGGCCCCTTTGTGATTGGCAGGGAGATTCTGGTAGTCTACATGTCCGAGACCAGCATTCGCTGCTGTGTTGGTATTGGTGGCAGTCCATTCGGGTGGGAAATCCACTTGATTGAACCATCCTTGGGGTCCTAACACGGTCTTGCCATCTTCTCGGTCATAATTCAACAAGGTTTCCAGGTAAGCTTTGTAATGATACGTGTCGGATTGTGGACTGATCAACGTGCCATTCAACTGCAAGTCAATTTGTTTGATGATGGAATGGGCCAAATTATTGACGGGCCACAATTTCTGATTGGCCACCAAGTTCCCGGCATCCTCCTTTTTCAAACTCAATTCCATGGTAAAGTAACTGCGTCCCAAATCCACAAAATCGTCCAACCCTGGAATGATGAATTCCATAGGATTGATACCCGTGGTGGTGGGTTGGATGGTGACCATGCGATAGGCATTGATGCTAATGTCGGTCGGTGGCACCTTGAAAATCCGTAACGCTGGGTTGACGGTCGCTTCGGAACGCTCGTGAGCCGGGGCGGTTTGTGTACTCACGTCAGGCATGTTTAACGTCGTCGAGTGGTACCCCGTCGTCGTCGTGAGGGGTTTTTATAGCGTCGTCGTCGTCGTCCTAAACGTTGTCTCAAATCAAACCCGGGGACTCTCATGACCTCGGGACTCAACCATCCACCACGTTGTCGTCGCATGAGTTTCCAAAACGGATACAGTCCACCCCATTGAGACAACCCTCGATTACTACGAATCCGTCGAGGTCGTGAATGCACGGGTTCCATTAGACTCCCAAAATATCACGTGCACGTTTGGTTTGTTTGGGAAATAAGGCAGTGGCTACACGCACGGCGTCTTTCACGTTCTTATGACTCAACGCTTTCTTGGCTTGTTTGGTGATTTCCTTTTTAAGGACTTGTTCGGCTTTGCGTTTCACACCGCGTGTCAAACCCGTTTCCAAGCCTCTCTTGATATTACTAGGCAATTTTAAAGGATTTCGCGTCCTTATAAGACCTTGCAACCCCCCACGCATCAGATCCGTCATCACTCCTTTGCCTTGTTGATCATACCACTCGTCGGTTCGAAATCGTGTCAAACTTCCCCCACGCATGGTGCCTTCTTCTTCACCAGGGATAAACGTTTTGTTTAGGCTTTATGGGACTCCCCTTTTTATACCGTCATCATCGTCGTCGTCGCTTTTTCCGAAAAGCGGCTTCCAACCCTTTTTTAGCCCCGTAACTCGCGGCACCACTTGCGGCACCCAACGCCACAGCTTTTCCTCCAGCAATCAAGGCTGGAATGAGGGCGGCCAGGGGCAAGAGACCCCCTCGTTGCCTTCTTCTTCTTCGACGCACTCTTGTCTTGGGCATCTTTGTTTGTTTTCACAACTCTTGTTTTCTTTTTATACTCACATGACGTTGCACGTAAACGATTCCCCCGCCCACCGTTTGCGTTTCCCACTTCGCATTTCTTCCATACGTTTCTTCGTTGATCTTAGGTAATTCTTTTTGGCTAACTTTTCTACCCCTTTGGTGATGGACCAAGCGGCCTTAGGAATCCCGGCAATCACCGCGTTGACCCCTTCCCCCGCTTGTGGACGCTGTGGTCGGCGTCGTCGTCGTCGTCGTCGTCGTTTCGGAGGCATAATTGATTTGGGTTCCCTTCTCGTCTCTCTTTTTTATGTCTTTTTGAAGTGTAACGTGACAATGGTATGACCTTCACCAAACTTGACCAAGTCTCCTCCGGCACCAATCGTTTCAGCCACTTGAACGTGAATCATTTCCACCACCTCGTTACGAAGAGACATGTAATGAATGTGCAACGGTTCAAAATACAGGGTGCCACGTGCTTCTCGCTTGTACTGGATTTCACGTAACAAATCAGTCACGCGATATCCTACCACCGTGCTGCCTGCCACGTCAGAGTACACGTGCAACGATCGTGTGGGTTCCCCCACCACGGAACGAAACGCTACATTCAAGTTGGTGAAACGCCAACCACAACTCATACTCAATTCCATATAGTCTTCCACTCGACTGGTGGTCCAAAACACTGGGTTCCCCTCCTTATCGGTGATATCCTTCCAATCGCTGTTGTTGGTGATGTCGGGGACTTGATCCCCCATGAAGTCTTGCTGTAAGTTCGGCCCCAAAATCCATCCGCTGGTGATTTTACGTAACCATCCCATCTTGGCAGCTAACTTGGTATGAACGGCAAAGGAGGGCGTGCGAACGGAACCATCATGAGAGACGTTCGTGTTGTCAATCAGCAGATCTTCCCCTTCCCAACGAAACTTGACGTACGTGTGTTTGCCTTTATCGTCCAAAAACGTACCCCCTTGGATAACCGATTCCCGTCGTTTCTGTTCCACATGAGTAATGGCGGCTTTCATAAAACTCACCCCGTCCACCACCCAATCCCAGTCTTTAATATCATCAATTTTGGTCACGGCCGCTCCATATTTGTTGTAGGTACCTCCGCTTTTACTGGGTGCTTTCAGGTGCCATTTGATACCTAAGACGTGTTGTCCTTTCATCACCAACTGATACAAATTGACGCGAGCATCCGGTAAGGAAATGGCACTCAACCCCACTTGCCATCCACCCCCTGTCAGCTGTAACGGTTGAGGTAAACGAATCTTGAAGGAATTGGCTTGGTTGTTGGGAAATTCACGTCGGTTGGCATGACTCGGTAACGTCACGTAGAACGACATGTTGTCTTTCTTCTTCACACCACCACTTCCCTTTTAAAGTGAAGGGTCAGGAGGGCATGGCCTTCACCAAATTTCACCAGATCCCCATTGGTTTCGGCCATCTGGGTTTCGACGATTTCCACCACTTCATTGCGTACTGGGATATATTGAATATGTCGAGGTTCAAAGTGGGTGGTGTTTTGAGGCTGGTACTTGATTTCTCTTAAGAGATCGGTAATGCGGCCCCCTACCATGCTGCTGGTGCCTACATCACAATACACGTGCAAAGGACGCGTGGAGGGAAATTCCAACGAGGGACGAAAGGTCTGGTTCACATTCACAAACCGCCAATTACACGTCATACTCAATTTCAGATAATCCCCCTCCACTTTCCAAAAGATGGGGTTGTTGGCGGCATCGCGGATATCGGTCGGGGTGGGAATGGAGTCCGAATGAAATTCTTGCAAGAGATTCGGACCCAATCGATACACGCCCGTCGACACTTGTTCAATCCATCCCATTCTCAGCGCCAAGGATCTGCCCCATGACACGTGTGCTACTTGTCGTGTGTAATCCACATTGACGGTATTCAACAACAAATCCCCTTCGGTGGTCCATTCAAACGTCGGGTATAATTTGACGCCATTGTCCTCGGCCCATTTGTTTTTGGGTTCGGTTTGTTTGGCACGGGCTTGCACGTAACGGTACACCAGTTGATGAAAAAAGTGCGATCCCGTCGACGAGGCCAATTCCTTTCTCATATCTCGACCGTAGACAGTGAGTTCACGACGTTGATGCCACCATCGATCGTTGCCTTGATCGTCTTGGGCATACACCCGTTCGTGCCATCGTACGTACAACAGAGGATGGGAATCACCCACGCCTCCTTCTTCCGCTATCACGGGAATGGTGGGTAAGGATAAACTCACCATACCCACCATCCATCCTCGTCCCACAAATCGGATGGGTTTAGGCAATCGGTTTCTGAAATGATGACTCTTGTTCCCAGGAAACTCTTTGGTACTCGCATGACTCATCAACGTCACGTAAAACGAAGAGTTGGGCACCAACGTCATTGTTTTAGCGGCGTCGTCGTCGTTTGCGGGGTTGAAGGGATTTCACGTCTCCACGAGCAATCCAACTATTGTACTTGTCGGGCCACCCTTTCCACTTGACCAACCAACGACCTTTTTGTCGCTTAAGTACCTTCTCGATCCGAAACACCTCGGACACATGGACTTTTTGTAAATCCTCTTCATAAAAAGTACCTTGGACGGGGGTCTCATCCCATTCGCGAATCTTATACGTGGGGACAGGACCAGGGATCACACGATGCACCACAAACACTTCTTCGGTCCAACCGGGTAAATACCCTTTTTCAAAGGTACGATGAATCGTATTGAGACGGACATGATCCCCCACCTTCAATTGGGGTTTTTTGTAGCCTTTCAATCGTTTGGCATACAATCGTTTCCACACGGCTTCTTCGTTGTCCCACGTCACGTTTTCGGGGGGCATACCAATACTTCGATGACGGGTGGCATTATACCCCTGCACCAACTCGGGTAAGACATTGTCAAATTTCAACGTGTTGGCCGTGGTCAAATAACGGTACAATCGTTCTTTCAAGGTGCGGTTAAATCGTTCCACGACACTGGCTTTGGCATCCCCTTCGGTCGAAAAATGATGGATGTCTTGCTCGTCGACCCATCGTTGAAAGGTCCGATTATAAAATTCTTTCCCTCGATCCGTTTGCAATCGATTCGGGTGACGTCCTCCTTGTCTCACAATCTTCTCAAAGGCTTTCACGAGGGCCACCCCGGTTTTGGTTTTCAACGGTTCGACCCACGCGTACTTGGACAAGACATCCACGACGGTCAACAAGTAGCGTATACCCCGATTATGTTTGGCCAAACGTTGTACTTCCACTAAATCCGCGGCCCATTGATCATCCAACCCCCCTACGATCACGGGTAAGGTAGCAAAACGACGACGTCGGGGTTTATGCAAGGTGTAACCCACATCCTGTTCCAACACCTGTTGGGCTTTTTTCAAAGGGAGACCCTGGGCTTTAGCAAATCGTTGCACCCCACCTAAACTCCCCGGGGCACCAGGATCATGGTAACGCTTCAACCATTGTTGCGAGACATTGGCCTTCTTCTTCGTTGACGAAACCTTGGTTTTCTTCTTCAACCATGAGGACGACGAACTCCAGCGTTGGGTTCTCTTTCGAGGGGCCATACTTTTTGGCATTCACCCCATAAGGTCGATATGGTAGGGACCGTGTGGGGATGCGCCTTTTGAATGATTCGATACCATCGCCATGCCTCTGGGTGAGCTTTTAACCATAAGACAAACACCACCCATCGATATAGGTTGTGGTCCACATGGGTTTCTTCAAACAGGTGAAGAGGATGCGTGTCCTCGGGACAACGGGGTATGGGGATTTGAGACCCGGGTTGATGATCATATAAGACTTGACAAAGGGTTTGATGACATTGCCATTGCCCCAGGGACAAGACAGACTCCCACGCATCACACACAGACTCCATGGTGACATTGATAAAAAATTTTATTCGTTCTCTCATTTTAAAAGAGACCTAGACGGCCATAACTGACGGTCTCTAGACCTTTCTGCCAGTTCTCTACACTGTCACTGTACTTGGGGGGTGGTGGTGCCGGGGCTACCATCATTTCTTGACGGTTCTTGAGCTCTTGAATTTCTCGTAACAATTGTTTCTCATAGTCTGTCAGGGGCCGATCCACGTCCTCTTTCCTTCTGACTGGAGGGCCAGGGATGTCATAGCCCCTCTTGTGATATCCTTGAGCATCACGGGTGGGTGGTTCAGCTTGTTGATCGGCTTTTTTGGGAGGGTTGTCATGAAACCACGTCCAGTACTTGGGACCCAAGGGTTGATCGGCCCATCGGAAGAAGCCACACGTTTTCTTGGAACAAGTCAGAAACAACCGATCGGGGTTCTGGGTCGAATGACTCTGTTGAAGCGTGGCGGGTTCACGGCAAAAGCATTGTAAACCACCCCACATGTCCAACACTTCTACATGAGGTTGACTATACACGGCTTTCATATACTCCAGAACTTGATCTTGACCACAAAACAGCAAACACGGTTGCATGGGACATTTCACATACTTCCATCCCTTTTGAGATTCTCGGGCCTCCAAACGCACCTCATGGTAAGGACATACCATAGTGTCCACTGAACTGGGAGGATCATACACGGTCGTCAAGGTGAATTGAGGTGATGGGGGTGATTGCTCCACCATGTCATTCAATTCTTTCATCATATCTTCCACAGCAGCTCGGGTGTCTTCCACCACGTCGCACACCACAGGATCACAGTCCACGGGCGTCATATGTTGAATGCTCTTCTTCTTCTTCTTCCCCTCTGGGGGATGGGTTGATTTTCTCTTCCGATCGGTGGACATCGTACTCAAAGGTTGATGTCACCCCTACCAACCATGCCTTTTTATACCCATGACCCTTGACTGTCATTGGTCAGCTTATCCTACCCATATAAGGACTTGTGATCTTCCCATTGGTCAGCTTGTTCAATCCAAATAAGGACCTCTTGTCTTCCTATTGGTCAACTGTCCCTATTTAAGGAGCTCCCTGGGTCACTAGATCTTCATTCTCAAAAGCCATGCCCCCAGACATCATGATCGGAGAACAAGATCTCGGTGCCTTGGAACTGCAAGTGGGTCATGGCCATGTGGTCTACACCGGGGGAGCCAAAGGTACGGATGCCCTTGTGGAAGAACAGGCCAAACACTTTGGGATGCAACTAGAAGTCCTGGTCCCCCCGAACCATCCTCGAGCCACTTTCGTCACCCCTTCTACGGTGGAAGTCCTGATGCTGGCCAACCCCCATCTTCACCAGGCAGCGGAGAAACTAGGCAAACAAATGCCCAGTCATTTTTACACCCTGCAATTACTGCAACGCAATTATCAATTGGCCAAAAAAGCCCATACCATCTATGCCTTTGGCATCTTGGAACCGGATCATAAACGCGTGAAAGGAGGCACTGGTTGGACTGTGCAATTGGCTATGGATCAAGGCAAACCCGTCTACCTGTTTGACATACCCAGTCAATCATGGTACCGCTCGGACCATTACTACCAAGTCAATGAGAATGCCGCCACCCTGGTCACTGGCAGTCAATTTGTCCCTTGGGGACCCAAAAAGCCCACCCTACATCAAAGCAGTGCTATTGTGGGATCCCGGGATGTGGACGAGAAAACCCGAGCCGAAATTCAAGCCTTATTCAACCGCACCTTCTGTCTACCCGAGAACATTGATCAATTACGTACGGAACTGGAAGACTTTCATTTGTAATTTCTTAGTTTTTACTTTTGGAATTGTACATAGCTTTCTTTTTTAATTTTTTACTTTTTATTTTTTCAAATTGTAGATAGCTTTTTCCAATTGTACATAGGAACGCCCCACCCGCGTGGCAAAGAAGACCAACCACCCATTGTAGAAAACATCAACTCTTTTTTAATTAAAAAATTTTAAAAAATGACATCACTGGTTTTGCACGTTCATCATAAATAAATGTCTCTTGACTCACAGTTGCCTTGACTCACAATAAAAAATGTTCAACGAAACAAAACACGTCGCACTTGGTCCCCTATCCGCTGCCTCCTCTCTTGCTCCTCCCCCCGCCGCTCCTCTCGCTCCCGCTCCATCTCCCCGAAATACAGGCGAATTCTCTGCCATGCGTGGCCCCCATGCACTCTTGGTAAATGCAACTCCAGGTCGTTATCGACCTCTTTAAAATGTTCCAATGTCATCGGCCACCGACATTCAAATCGCGACCGAATACGGTGCTGGTCGACCCATGGGATTATTTTGTTAACCAGGGCTCTCAGTAGGGCTTCTATGATCTCCGGATGTGGCCGGCCCTCCCGCTCGCCATTTTCTGTCCAGACCAGACACTGCAAAAAAAGTTCGAAAAACGCGACCACGCGCTGTCTGGTCAGGGGGCGCCAGGTTTCCTGCCGTCTCTCCCGCATACGCCTTGTCTGCCGGTCCACTCCCGTCCTCTCTGACCCCACTCTCCTCCTCAAGTACTCTGGCCCACCCACGTTCACAGTACTGGCTAGACAGCCCAAAGGCTTTCTTGTTTCCGACATTTTCTTCTCACACCACAAACATAAGTCACTTAGGACCGGCTCAAAGCTAAGAGTGACGTCCTGTGGCCTCCCTTGACTTATATACCCTGATTCGCGCAATGCACCATGGTCTATCTAAGGAGGGGGGAGGGGGGTCCCCCCACCTCTTCCCCTCTCAAAGCATGATGGGTCTTTCTCTCATTGGCTCCTTCCCTCCCACGTGACCCTTTGGTTTCTCTATAAAAAACCCCCTGTCCCATTCCATCTTTCACACTCAATGGATGATCCAGTCCTCAGTCCAGAAGCCCAACAAGTGATTGATCGTCTACGAGCCTTGTTGTCTCGACTCGAAAAAGACTTGGAACAGATCCGCTTCAAAGCTTCTTATTTTGAACTGCTTCGTCTTCACAGTCAAAAACATCTCAGTCGGAACGAATTGGCTTTATTAACTTTGAAAAACTTCTACCGGTGGTGAATGGGTGACAAACCCGACACTCCTGACAAGATCAGTCCTGGCAAGGTCAGCCCTCAAGCCCTGCAAATCATTGAACGTTTGGGAGAGATCCGAAAACAAATCAATCACCTGGTTCAACCTTTACGTTACAAGATCACTTTTCAAGAACTGTGCCGACTCCGAAAAGAAGGGATCATCACCACCGTCGAGTTTCAACTCTTGACCAATCCACTGTTTGATCCTTTCACCGATCCTTTCGCCTGATGGCTCAACCCCCACCATGTGTGATTTGTTTGATACCTCTCGCCAATTATACCACGTTGAGGTGCTGTGGTATTCCTTGTCATGTCGCCTGTGCCAAGCAACAGAATGGTCAGCCCCGCCTATGCTCTACCTGCCACGTTCCTCTTGTCGTCCTTGAAGTCCTCCATGAACACTGGAAAGAAGACCCGGAGTTTGTCCAGCATGTCAAGGACGATTGGAAAAACAATCCTATCGGGTATGGCATTTGCTATGAGAACGACCACGCCCTGCAAGGATTCTGGGGAGAACTGCGCGATCCCTATGAGCCTCACCGCAAAACCCTCTACTTTCTGGGTCACACCAAAAGCCTAGCCATCGGACGCATGAAAACCTGTATCAGCTTCTCGTAAATGTTTGAATTTTTTTCCTACTTGTTGTCAATACCAAGGATCAATAAAAGATGTTGCATGACACTTAGTTGTTGTTCACTAGAAAAGCCCCCGTTCCCCAAATTGGACTTTGGACTTTGAGCCCGCGTTTTCTCAGCAGTTTTACTTCCCCTTGAGCCCACGATCCCTTTTTCCTACTCGCCAGCGGTTTCCCATTCCAAATCACGTGACTTCCGGTTGCATGAGCCCACGATCCCTTTTTCCAACTGGTCAGCGGTTTCCCTTTCCAAATCACGTGACTTCCGGTTGTATGAGCCCGCGATCCCTTTTTTCCTTACTGGTCAGCGGTTTCCCCCTCTTAAAAACACGTGACTTCCGGTTCCGGTTATGACGTCATCCTTACATCAAAACGAGGCTCACTGGGCCAAACGAGCCTCCATTACTACTCTCTCCACACGGCATTGGCGGGTTTTACGATGGGCGTTTCTTTCACGCCACCTATCCCCAGTTCATAACCCAACAGTCTCTCCACATCAATGCCCTTGAGATTCTGGCAGTTACTTGTTAGCGTCAAACTGTGGGCCTTAATTTTGCCCCGTCAGCGCATCGTGGTGCACACCGATAACAAGAACACGGAACTTGCAATTAACTCTGGGAATTCTCGCGTTCCTTTCTCGCAAGCATGTCTACGCGAGCTTTGGCTTTATGCAGCGCGTCATGATTTCGAAATCAGTGCATGTCACATCCCTGGCTCTCGAAATGTTATTGCCGATTGTTTGAGCCGTTGGCACTCGGGCAATTTCTATCAGCAACAGTTTTACGACACCGTGCTTCCACTGTACGGCTCCGTCATTGAGGATGTTTGCACAGAAGAATTATTCTCCTTCCAATGTCCATGGTGACTGAAACGTATTTCTTTTTTCGCCAGGTTTCCGCTATGAGGACTTACAAGCCGAGGCTAGTAAAGTTCAAGCTTCTGCCCTTTCAGAAGGCACCAAGCGAAACTACCGTTCCATCTGGTCTTTGTATGTCAAGTTCACCTACTTTTATGACCTCAATCCTTTTCCTGCGACACCTGAGACCTTGTCAAGTTTTATTACGCTGATCGGTTTCTCTGTCAAGTCACACAAGACTGTTACTGCACGATTTGAGTGGTTTCGACTCTGCTGCCTTTGATGACATCAAGGTTAAGCTCACACTGAAAGGCCTCGAGAAAACGAAACGCCACATTCCAGTACGCAAGTTGCCTATTACACCTGACATGCTTCTTAAGTTTTGTTCTCACCTGGACTTCAGAAATTCCGCACACCTCGCACTCTGGGCAGCTCTCCTCGTCGGCTTCTTTACATTCTTTCGTACTGCCAATTTATGTCCCACATCCAGAGACACATTTTCCGCCTTCTCTACTACTTTGTCACGCAACGACATCACGTTCACCTCTTGGGGTGCAGCAATCACGGTCACGTGGACTAAAACAAGACAGTCTGGTGACACTGCTTTGGTTGTTCCAATTCCACGCTTACCAAACTCTGTTCTCTGTCCGGTCAGGGCTTTAAATGCATTATTTCAGGCAGTCGACACTCCCGCCAGCGCCCCCGCCTTTTCATACCTCTCAACCGGTCACCGCCTCGACTGCATCACTGCCAGTATCTTCAGGTCCAGCATTCAACTGCTCGCCTCACGCATTGGCTTGGAGCCCAGAAGCTACTCCGGGCATAGTTTACGCCGTGGCGGGGCAACCTTTGCGTTCCAGTGTGGCATACCTGCGGAACTTATCAAAATTCAGGGAGATTGGAGGTCGGACGCTTATTTGTTGTATTTAATGATTCCTTTAGCTGACAGGCTCGTCCTGACCCAGACTCTCGGTTACCATGTTGGGCAAGCGATGTAATCAGTTTATCTGAACTCACGTTACCTTTGTTTTACGTTTTTTCATCATTTTCTTAGGCGAACACAGAGTTAGTCTTAGGCCTAGTTCTTTATTTGTTTACTTCTCCGGCTTTTTGTCGCGTTACTGTTTGCGTTTCGGTTTTTGTAGCGTTACTGTTAGCGTTATTGTTAGCGTTACTATTGTTGTTCTATTTCCTCTACCCCCTTTTCAGCAGTGCCCTCCTTGCCGCCTCTTGTTTGGGACTCTTGTTTGGGGGTTTTTTCTCCCCTCTCGCGCACCCTCCGCACCCGTTCAATAAAGAGTTCCAAACAAGAGTCTGCTCGTGTGGTCACTGTCTGCATGCCTTAAGGACAGGGAGGGGGTAGTTATAAGCAATACGATTCAGTGCGCAGTTGATTCAAAACTCAGTCACTGGTTACCATAAAAATCAAGAAAGAACGAGAAAAAAAAAACGAAAGAGAAAAAAAAGAAACAATAATCGATCACATGACTGAAAGAAAAAGGCCCCAAAACGCCTTGCGAAGTGTTGCCGCTTAGTTGCAGCGTTTCTTTGTAAAGCTGAATGAATCAATGAAATTGCTCCGAAGTGAACGTACGAGAATAATTTTTTGAAGAAGTCTTCCAATTATCGCTCTAAGATGTGGTATAAGATTGATGTTTCCTGAAAAAACTGTTGTATTCATCCTCCAAAGCGGATTGAAGCTGTATGATTTCAGCATTGTAGCCGCGAGTCTGAGTTGAAACGAGCACAAAACAAAGTGGAGGCCGCGGACGGAATGTGGTTTAACAACAATGAATCAAACAACTGGGAAAGCGATCATTCGACTTATTTTGGATTACATTTTATTTTGTTTGAACATTTGGAGCTCCTTGAACACAGAGCTACATTGACTGCAGGTAAAACGAAGTTATTTTGTGTAGTTTATAGCAGAAAAAATTTCGTCCTTTGTGGTTGTCAGTGCTTATTTAGTTTGATTTTGGTAGTGAATCACCGAAAACGTGTGACACATTATTAATTGAAACGGTTCGCTTCAATTTTACTGTGTTTTATTTTGTGTCATGTCTTGCTATTTTGGTTTTAAAAGTCTTCCGTATAAAACCTACCTTTTGTGAAAAATCGTTGAGAGAAGACGGTGAATGAAATCGTAAACACAACTCCAAAGACTTCAGTTTTTCAACAAAGTTCCTTACTCGTCCTAAGAAATCAAACACTCTGCAACAATTTCGCTGTTGTAATCTCTCTCTAGTTTAACTCTCAGTGCTGTAAGATGATTTTTCTTGGTCATTTACTCGCTGAGTTGCTCGCGAAAAGACACTTTTTGTCGCTACAGGCAGAAAAAACCAAGTGTATTCATAACTCAACTGCATGCTTCGTTTTCGTTGGTCTTGCTCTTGCTTGTTGGCTGCTTTCTGGCTAAAAGATCAATGCCAAGAGAAAAATTTGGAAGTTCTTCTCTAGTTTCTTCCAATGACTATCGGAAAGTTCAGCCACAGGAACTCGCCGCTAAACTCGACGGAAACTTTGCAGCAAAATGCAACTGCACACGTCATGTTATATACGCACGGCCGTGCGTATATAGAGATATACACCATGATGGTTCAATAGGAATTCGATAGGACCAGCGCGTGAGCTATGTTATAATGATGATTTCATAATAACGTAGTAGGCGAGGGCCTATTCTTGATGTTTTCACCGTCTATTGACATTACAGTTTGAAAGGGATGCGGCTAATAATACAAAGGTGGTGACACGAAATCATTTCGTGTCACCGTGGATTCAAAGGAATTAAACTGATAAAATACCATAGCATCTCACTGCATATCTACGTGACAGAGGATCTTTCTATTTATTTGAAGGAACCCTCTGGCAGAGAGTAAAGTTAAGAGCGACAATACAAGAGTTCTTGAGAGGTGCAAACTGGGAAGCCGCGATGGTTCTTGGGCCACACTGTCTCCCTACAGCTATTTGAAGAGCCGGTTTTGGTTGCAACTTAAAATCACCTCAGCAAACTACCTGCTATTTTCATTACGATTTCACGGCGATTTTGAATGCCATTTTGTTGTGATGAAAGCAAAATGCACGCGACAAAGGCTACCTTGCAGGCCCCCACCCTCCCCCCCTCCCTCCCCCAGGAAACTTTGCCATGTTGTGTTATCACGTCCCATGCATGCCCTCCGCTATAATTGCAACTGAAGATTTGCAGCAATAAACTCCTACGTTAACGGCGTAATGATTGCTGGGGCTAGCTTATTTCGGAATAGAATCTCATCCAGGAGGAGGAAGGGAATGGCAATCCTTGTTGGTCGTTTCTTTCTGCAGAAAACAGACATACCCTTGTCAAACCAACAGTCAAAACTCAGTTAGTGTATACTAAACGGTTATCTCGAATCCCCCACTATCTCGAGCTGAGACTCGTTTCCCTTGGTTGAATTGGTTCTCAATTATTTACCATTCGCTACTGAGTCTCAAAACGTCCGGCGTTTCCTTGAACAGTTTGAAGTTTACTTTCAGTGCTAGCGATAACTGGGGTCCGGATGTAGTTCAAATTTTGAGTCAGTGTCAGTAGTAACTCAAAAACTCACTTAAGTATGGTTGTTGAAATGGACACTAATGAACAACATCTTGTTCCTGTATATGGTGCTTTTTAATGCGTTAGAAATTGTTTTACAGTCATAGATTAGAAAAATAGAAAATACCCATCTTCAACCTACAATCACTATTAAATTATTCGATGTTGTATTACAACAATAGACTATACCTATAAAAGCCACTTACAAACCAGAACAAACATTTACCTAGGATACTTTTCTTTTGAATACATTGACTTACTCTAGAATACTCTAGATTTTGAACCATTGAATGACCATAAGAGGTCCTCGAATATAGAGACAAATACTCTCCCTTATTTATAAAATGACTACACAAGTAAAAAAAAATTCCCAAACCCATGGTGCCTTTATGATGGTGTGAATTACTATCTCCCCCTCCCCCCAACTAAACTGGCGCAACTGACTGTACTTCTTAAGCGATTTTTCACTTCTTAGCAAGGCACTATTTTTTTGGTGAGCTACAAGCTTTTAGTCAGTGAATGAAATCCTGAATCGTCACCACTATTGAAATCTAGCAAGATATAATAATGATAATAATAATAATAATAATAATAATAATAATAATAATAATAATAATATTAATAATAACAATGCAATTCTTTATACAGATGGCCTATATCACGCAAGGTGGTTTTCAATAGGGCACTGAAAATATAACAAGATAAAATTTAACTAAAATACTAAAATGCTGCTATTGAAATATTAGAAAAGAATTAAGAGGGATTAAACACCTAAGTTCTACTTAAAAGTTGAAGAAAATGGAAAGCTTTTTTAAAATTTAAACCTATTATGTAACGATATTCTAAATTATCGATATTCTAAATTATTGTTCTAAGATATTGAGTTTTCAGAGTTTTTCTGGGGATATTGTTTATTGTAACGAGTTGGTTCTGAGTTGTTAAATGTTGTGGATAAAAAAATTAACGTTTGACCATTAAATTTAAACAGGTTGAGTGGTACGTTTTTGTAGTCCTTATTTGCAATACTCTCACTCTTTACATTTATTTCTTCATTCCGCAGTTCAAATATATGAATTTCATATATTCATAATTTCACTCTTAATTATGTTTTAACTTTTGAGGCGGTCGGTGAGATCGTAGGATTTGTCGACAAAATTAGGCTATGAGCACCACTTCATCATGTCACTTCTCTGGAGTACCATTGGCGAACAACATGGTTCTACGAAGTCCTAAATTTGACCGTTCAAATGAAAGCAGAATTGTCTATGAGCCTTGAATCCCCGTAGTGCTGTTTGTGATCCATTCAAGTGTAATGGTGGTTCTGTGGCTTCATCTTTGTATCCGTGAATACACCATGCATATCCCATGCATAACGAGTCACTACTAAAAGAAAGCTACTGAGAAGTACAGTCCTGTCACGATGTAGCCTACGTGGCAGGCGCTCAAAGGAGAGGGAGAGGGGAAATTAGAAAGGGCGAGACGTGCGCTTCGTGCTCTCGATTCCCCGTTTCCCTCTCCAGTTGACGCCTGTCACCCAAGCCAGTCATGACTGGCTAGAATTTGATACTACTGGGAACAAAAGGAGTGATAAGGAATGTTACAGTACCATGAAGGAAAAGACAAACACCACAGCTACAACTGCCAAAGTGCAGTCGAACAAAGTTCTTTGCCACTGAAACTCGCACTTGGTAAAGTCTTCATTGGGCCAGTAGCCACGCAAACAGTCTGCGCATGTGTACTCATCTTTCATGATTTGATTGTAATGGCAAGGTAAACACGACCAGCAACAATTGCAGTCGCTTTTTAGAACTCGGATGTAGCCAGGAGGGCATTGCACGCCACAAGAGGATCTTGGCGTTGTTTGACTGCGCCAGTTAATTCCGGCGTGGTTGATATACCATGAGCTATCCCAGGTTCCGGCATTTACAAGGCTGTTCAAAGATCCATTGGACCGCAAATGGATCAAGGAAAACATGTTTTCCTTCATGCGTCGCTGACCGGAAAACAGCTTCCAATTTTGGCTGTATAACACTTCGTGAACATGTCCCAGACTTCTAGAGAACACGGCTCGGTCAAGTTGTCCCCGGCGAGTTTGAGATGCTGTTTCGTACGCGTGAGCTAACAAGTAAACACTATTCATGGACGCCTGAATTTCTTCTTCGATTCGTTTCGACAAAGAGTTAGATGTCAACGAGTTTAAACAGCTGCTTGGCAAGTCAGGAGTGTCAAATATGCTATTTAATGTAACAGCATGATCTTTGTCCTTGAAATAGTTCCTGAATCCTTCAATGAATGGAAACTGCGGGACGAGGAAAAAGGTGTCGTGCTCAGGATCGCCCTTAAAACAGTTGAAGTTCTGTTGGTTTGCTAAAATCCAGGTGAAGTGAAGTGGGGTAGACGTCTTGCTTTGAACGGCTAAATTATAACAAAGAAATAAAGAATTATTATTCTTTGGACTGAAGCACAATTATATGGTTCGACTCTGCAGATATATATTCCAGCAGGTATAATTCACGCCTCCCATGTCAATCCTGTCTTTATGATCAGCAACTTAAATATCTTCCTGCATGGATGGTTTGGTAAATACCACTTTTAACACGAACGGACGTTTTGCTCCACATATCGATACCCCTCGTTATCCATTATTAACTCCCAGAGAGCCTATTTTTAAAGGATTGGATTTTCTTTTTCTTTATATTGACCTGTCTCGCGTCTGTAATTGCATTATTTGAACATTTGCCAAGTACCAGTTAATGAGAAATGGTGGTTTTCAAGATTTCACCATTATTAAACATTTTTTGTTTATTTCGTTTGTATTTTTTTTGTCTATTTTTAAAACCCCTACCTAGAAAGTTTTTCGGTGTTTTATTTCGTTAAAAGCAGATGAACTTTCGTATGTCGAAGTAGAACCGAGGAAACGGTTGCAAGTTTAAATTTATATATATGCATGTTCGCGAAGATTTTTTGTCGAAATACGGGGTGGGAAGGTTTTTATCCTTATTCCAAGATTACATTCGATGCAAATTTCTTTAAAAGCTTTCCCTATTAACTTCACCTCACGGCATTTGTACGTTATTTTCAAAGGTCTTGTGCGAGGGCAAAAGCCTTAAGAATTTTCACTGCCAGAGTCTTAAAAATTTTAACTGCTCTGTTTATTCAGCCAGTTTTACCCAACATTATGCCTCTGAAAGATAAAAGTTAGAAGGGATGTTGGATAGTTTCATTTTTTCTTTCACTCACCCTGAAGTAATGCTGCAGTTTCTTCCTCCATTGTAAATAGAATGACTACAGTAGATTGTGGCTCGGACAAAAGTTTTTTCACTGCGAGCTCAAACCCAGCAGTATTTACTTCACTGTCGCTAAGCTTCACTGTAATTGCTGTACACAGGTTTTCGATGTTTGAAATCCGCATAAAGGTTTCGAAATCATCTTGATATGCTGAAGAATAAACAACTGACATGGCATTCCAGGTAAAGTATTTGACGAGGTCTGCAAGAGCTCGGGCTTTGTAGTATCCGACAGAAACTGACTGCAAAATATCTTTTGAATTCTCAACCACTGTTTCTTTCCCAAATATTATCTGTGGGACCTTGAAGAGGCTTAGAAGAGTCGAGGCATCCTGATTTTGAAAAGCTGATATCACTCCCAAAACAGGCTTCAAATTGCCTGTGGTGTTTTCTTGCCTTGTTAAAAGTACATTCGCACCATTTCTGTATCCGTGAGCAAAGTCAAGAGCTTGTTCTAACGCTATTTGTCCGTCGTCGCAGGTGTCACGAACTTTCAAAGTAAAAGATGCGTTAAGTTCGCTTTTCCACCTTCTGTTAACCTCCTCAACTGCATAATTCAAGGCGCTCAACCAAAGAAAGCCTTCTTTGTGTTTCGTAGCCTCACATCTTCCTAGTTTGTCTTTAAAATGGAGCGGCAAAAGTGCGCCGAAAGGTATGTCTCTGTTAACCGATAAATAAAATTGTGATTGATGAGAAAAATATTGATTTGCGTTTTCCGAAGCACAAATTTGGTAGCAAAACGTAGCTATTGAAAGAATGACTTGAAGTACCGATAGATGCCTTTCCATGGTTGTGTGCAGACCATTTTGTGTTCATAGCAATTCAAGGTATTCTCTTGCAGACCTTGAAATTTTGTGGCCTTGTGCGGTTAACCAAAGTAAACATCATTAACAAATGCGTGGAACAGGAATTATTTAAAATTCGGCCAATTAGATAGCTTTGCATGATCATTAAAGATGGAAAGATGCCGGCTTGCGGGTGTTTTTATCCCGCCTCCCCATCCCACTGGTTTCAAAATAAATACGTTTGGTTCATCCAGGTACCTCAGACACTTTCTGCAAATTTTCGTAAGACACCCTTAGTTTCCGATTTATATTGTCCATTAAAAATACAAAAAATAAATGTAAAAAGCCGACGGTTCGGCGTCCCCATGACACCATTATCAAGACTAAGAAAAAAAATTATGCAATGCAAGTCTCTTAAGAATTAGCATGCTAACAAAACAATAAGAATTAGCATACTAACAAAAGCTCTACAGCAACAGCAATACTTAAACAAACACTTTTGTGCGGACAGAGTCACGTGCAAACTGACTCTGTCCGCGCGAAAGTGTTTAAAGGAGAAGGCCACTTCAGAGACGGTGTATTTTTTGAAATCACCAATAAAAAGATGCATCCGATCCCAGTGAAATTCCTCTCCAAAGAGGCCCAAAATTCAAGACCGTGCGCCGCCATTTTGAATCGTACTTAGCAGCCTGGCCGCTTGTCAGTGACGTCAAATCGTACAACAAGACCAGCGGTCGGGTAATGTGGGCTCGTTTTCAGAGACTGCTGGTCTCGTTGTACGATATGACGTCACAGACAAGCGGCCAGGCTGCTAAGTACGATTCAAAATGGCGGGGCGCAGTGTTGAATTTTGGGCCTCTTTGGAGAGGAATTTCAGTGGGATCGGATGCACTTTGAAGCTAAAACCACGGTCAGTAACTCAACTTAGTGTTATCTTTTTATTGGCGATTTAAAAAAATACACCGTTTCTGGAGTGACCTTCTCCTCTAAGTTGGTCTTCCACTCAAAAAAATGAATTTTTTTTAGGACAGAACTTTGTGGAAACTTCTACCATCGTTTTATAGGGCTTCGCGCCCTGACTTCAATATGAGTCTTTTCAGGTCACATGTCATGATAGTTGATGGTTAACTAGCCTCTTAAGTTAGAAAAAGTGATGTTCATGGTAGAAACGATAACTCAAACCAACTCTAATGTGTACATAAATAGCATGACTGTGCAATAAACCTCAAAAATTGGCCAGTTTTCCTTCATTCGATTTTAAATTTATTTTTATTTTCCAGAACATGAAGTAACAGGAAATAATTATAGGACAAGGAATCACGTAATGAGACGTATTTCAAACCTACATACAGTTTTTTTAGGTTTGTAAAACCAAGAAAAAGGTGCTTTAATATTGAAGAAACTTTCGGAACAATAGGTTAAAATGCAAGGGAGATATCATTTTTAAGAGTTCCTTTATTCCAAGAAATTCTGTAATTCGAGAATAACTGTCTTAAAGATAAGGGAACAGATTCTAGACAGTTTAGCCGCCTGTCATTATCCTAAAACTATTTTCAAATTCAAGTTGCCACACTAAAATACATGCTGAATGGTAATTCCATGCAAAAGCCATCGTTTCTGTGAGATTTGGGTCATGTTTTGTAGGCTAAAACTTGGACCTCAGGACTCTCTCCTCAGTCAGGTGTTTCTCCACAGTAGTACCAGATGTCATTTTACGGATAGGCGTGGGGGAGGGGGGGGGGGGGCGTTTAGTGTTCTTATTGAGGTTTGTTTTTGAGCATTTAATAAAAGTAAACAATTGTTGCTATGGCCGTTGCTATGGAAAAAGTTACATACTGCCGATTAGAGATCTGAAATTTTACTGCTTTAATGCTGCAAATCGACTGAGATTATTTCAAGACAGCATTCCCAAGTCTTTAAAGTGCCACTGGGACGAAAATTCATAGGTTTATTTCCGCCAAATTCTGTCGCAGAATATCGCGTTTTGTTCATATTTCCCCAGAAAACTGAACAACAAACCTTCCATCCTAATATTTTTTAGCTCCAAAGTCGCGTAAAATGTGTCCGCCATTACTGAAAACGTGTTCCTGGGTGATTGCGCAATTTAATAGCTTGTGACGTCAGAGGCTCACCTCAGTCGCGTTTCCTTGTGTTTTGACTGAAGATGTCTACCGTCGACTGCGAAACCCTCCGAAGAGTATTTCTACGATTCGGAACAGTCTTTAGCTTCCGAAGCCTCTGAGGATTCGTTTCATTCGGCAAATGAAGAATTTTTCTTACCGTACGATGTAAGAACTGATGGGAGGTTTCAACTAGTAATCTTGTCAACAAACTGTTTAAAGCTTTTTTTCTCGCCATGTTATTTGAGTTATTTGGCGGGAGTTCAAAACATAAGCGAAATATGCTTAGACAATGATTGTAGTTCAGGCCCCAGTTGCTCAAAAAGTGGATAACTCTTTTTCAACGGATAAGTCGCTGTCCAGTGGATAAAATTTATCGCTTCATCTCGGTTGTTCAAAGCTTGGATAGCGCTATCCAGCCAGCTGTTCAGCCGCTATCCAGCGATCATAAAGTTGTCCATTCCAAGGTACGTTGTGTAACTGTTATCCACTGTAAACCTGTAGCAAAATAGACATGGCTATTCGAAGAATTGATCTTTTAAGCTGTGGAAATTTAGACAAAACACCTATGAAAACTTTAGACTTTGATGCTCGCGAATTCTCAACCATGGGTCGATCGATGTTACTGTTGGCGTGGGAGAAAATAAAAGAAGCGATACTTTGTCTGCCGTTGTTTATGTTCATTATATATTATAAAAAAATCATTGATATTTTTGGTCATTCTTGACATAGTCTGGGAAACGTTCTTGAAAAACCGTAATTGTTGTAGTCAGCTGGCAGGCAGCTTATCGTGTCTATCATAGTACAGTGGTCACTCAGCAGATTGAAACACAAGTGCTTGGCGCTGCTAAATATTTTAAACAGTTTTATAGAATTCTTTTTCTGAGCCGAAAGAAGTGAAATAAATCAAAACCCTATTTTTCAAGAACTGGAGGCCTTGTGTGACCGGAATCTAAATATTTGTAGTCAAAATTAAAAGCTACAAGGAAAGTTTTCCGCTGCTCAACAACAACATGCGGACCGCCGAGGAAACAAAGCTTTCGCTTGCCTTATTCTCTGCGTAAAAATAATAACTTGATATTTAATCATTTTTCTTAGTAGTTCATTTACTAAGATTGCTATGACAGGTAAAAGAAATAAAATTGTTAAACCCTTAGGCAAATAGTAGCGTGTGATATTTTTTCCCAACTTCAATTTCCACGCACCGACGATCCGATCGAACAACAACATTTTATTTGCATTCCCAATTACAAATGCCATTGCACATAGAAAAGAGAAAGAAAAAAGCTGCAAAATCGATTAATTTACAATTCCTGTGTCTATTGATCCATTTCTTAATGCAAAAGCTTCGTAAATGAAGTAACCTAACTTTTTACAAATGAAAGCGTCTTAAGAGAAATACAATTTTAAGAATCGAAATCGGAATATTTACTAATAATATCGTCCACTAAAGATTTTCTAATTGCATCATATCTATTGCAAGATAAGAGGAGGTGTACTTCGTTTTCAACTTCATTTGAGCTGCAGCATTGACAAATTCTCAGATGCTCAGCAAGTCTAGGGGTGGAATGTCTGCCATTTTCAATTCTTAGGTTGTAATTACCTAACCTAAGTTTCGCTACTGCCCGAACCATAATGTCAATCGACTGTTCACCGACAGGGAATAAAGAGAGAAAAGTTTCTCCACATTCAGGATGGTATGTTATAAAATAAATGTCCATGCTTCTAAGCGATTACTGCTCTGAAATTAACACACGCGGAATTAAAAAAAGGAAAAGATAAGCAGTACAAACTACATCAGCTTAATCACGGCGGTCAGGATTGCATTCGCCGAGGATCTTCGCGCTAGCAGACGGCAGAACTAAAAGGGTTTTCCACGACGATAATAAATTTCAAAATACGTTAAAAGAAAATCAGTTTTGCACAATGGTGGATGCGTTGAAAAGGAAACAAACTATCACTTCAACTGCGTTATAAGATTAGGTAAGTTTACCTTTCGTCTTGTTCGCGCAGATAATGTTTTTCTCCAGTTCTTTTTTCCATATAGTTAGAATAGGCAATTGAATGATCGACCTCTGGGATCTTGCGACATGAACAGCCCTCTGGAAAAACTCGTCCGTGAAGTGATCAAAATGCCTCTCGGGTTGAAATTCGCACTGTGTGAGTACGAACATTGTCCTTTTTTCCATTGCGGGTCCGCTAGCAGGGCTTCAATGAAGCAAAATACCAGGTCGGTGGTTGGATTTATTGTTGTAGCATTGTACAACACAAGTGCTACCTGTCATTACTGCTGTAGCAAGGAAGATTTCAAAGTCGTGCAACAAACAGTTGGCAACAAATCTTTCCTCGAAGACAATTTACTTTCCCGTGGGAAGTAACCATGTGAAGGCACTAGGTTTGAGGTGAGCCTCTGACGTCACTTCCGCTCATTCGCAAGCCAGCTTCCGGAACAAGGGCCAGTAATGGCGGCCGCAAAATCTCGACAAAAACCGTCCGAAAAAAGCAACTTCTAGTCGTCGTAATAAGTTAAAATTTGGCAGGGTGACTAAGAACCACAAACTATGTTCGAAAATGTAAAAACATGGAATACCAAAATTCTGGTCCCAGTGGCACTTTAAAGGTTACAATTTTGCCATTGAAAAAAAGTAACTTTTGTAACCGAACATCACCATTTTTGAGTGGAAGACCACCTTAAGCATTGCTGTTGTGCTTTTGTTAGCATGCTAATTCTTTAAATGTTATAATTTTTTCTTAGTCTTGATAATGGTGTCATGGGTATGCCGAAACGTCGACTTTTTACAATTATTTTTGTAAGTTTATGTTTTAGCAAATCGCTTCCAATAAAAATAGCACTAGCTTTCCTTAAGGCTGAAACATTTTTCGGAACTCCTTATTCTGTTTCGTCTTGTTATTAATCGTCGTGCGCGTGTGGGAAAGTAGTTTTCACTATGTGGTACGTTTAGACATGGCATTGTAACCAATCGATTGTTAGTTTAAAAAGTTGATAGAAATGGCTCCTCATAGGATGCCGCAGCCTAATGTACAGCAAACGTTAGAATTTAACATCACAATATTATTTGTTGATCGGTGGGCTTTTGTTTGACAATGATGATGACGATGATGATGATGATAGTGCCAAAATGCAGTAGCCGATGGTTAAAAAAAACATCATTCAATAGTCTCTCGACATACACACTCCATGTAAAATTTATTGTTATAATAGAAATTAAATACAACGCTGAAAAGCAGCATCTTGTATATCATTTTAGTTTACACACTTACAAAATATGTTACTTCTGCTATTTAAAATAAGGTAAACCGTACTGACACGCAATAAGAAGACATCAGCTGAATTTACTTAACTCAACGTCGCAAAAATACCGGAACTAGAAATCTGACGTAACTTTTCAACTTATGTTATATGCATGGCTCGGCTCCTCTTAGTCAAACCATTTTCAGATTTAGTTTATCTAGAAAGTTTGGAATTCCCTGCTTAGACTGGGGAACAAACATCTGAAAAAAAAGGTTCATATGGGTTTGTTTCTATTCAGAAAGAACACTTGCTGTGTAACACAAGATCTAGGACAGCCGGATGGAATAATTTATTATCAATTCAGACAGATGTAGCTTGATTGTTATCTTCTCATTACAGTGTTATTCCTTTCTGTTGAGTTGTATGCTTTTGCAACACTGTAAGAAGTTACAGTGAAGCAAATAAAGGTAATTGTTGTTGTTGGAACGCACAATCCAAAACCAGATTCAGATAACAATCTAAACAATCCGGCCTTCGGAATGGATCGTCCATTTATTTACTTTTAAGATTGGTTTGTCCCTCACTGGAACGAAAAATCGAACTCTGACCCGACTGGAAATATCCCGAGTTAGATTAGCTAAAAGGGAGGTGGCCACATAATACTATTTTATAAGGTACAAACAAAAGGTCAAGCCCAGATAGCTCCCAGTCCCTATTCAGACGCGTACCAGGGCAGGACTAATCTGTGAAAACCAAGGAGTGGCAGTGTACAGTAATGACCGTTCCACGGACGAGATCTCGTGGTTGTTGCGCAGGCGACACAGGCTCACGAGCCGACCATTTTAGTGGCAAAATATAAGGATTTGTATGGAAATTGATCGCTAGTTTAGTCAGGAAAGTAAAAATGATAATAAATAGCCAGATAAGTTTACATACCAGATCAGGTATCTTCCTTGTGTTGTTTCAACCGCATTTCAGCCAGCTTTTAGGTTCCCGAAACCGTTATCCTTCGATTAGCACACCAACGAGCGTCTTCGTATAAAGCCATTGGACAGAACACGCAAAAGGTGAATTGAACGTTCCAACGCAGAATTCCACTTTCAGTCACATGAGCGAAATCAAACATTGCACCATACAAGATTATTATGTAATCAAAGCCGAAATCGACTGTTCTCATCGACTGTGTATGCTTCACGATCAACATAAGTATAATCACGATTTGATCCAGACAAAAATTAAACCTATTCTAAGAACACATCCCTGTTCGCTGTGAACTAACGCTATTGTCTTAAATGTTACTGAGCGTGGAATCATTGATAAACGACACAAGTTGTCACTGTTATTAAGAGTAATCTCAGACATACTAGGTATCTGATACATCAGCGGCTTAAAATAACGAAAGTTATTTGCATAATTTTAAGAGCACTGAGACTCCGTTTAAGTGCTCCTAAGGCCGAAATATTATTATTATTATTATTATTATTATTATTATTATTATTATTATTATTATTATTATTATTATTATTATTAAAGTGTCTCCCACATAGCCCGATGATACAGCGAAGTTCCTCTCTTGGGAATACCGAGGATCTCGCGAAAATCAGCAACTCTTCACGAGAGCTTGCGAAAATAGCTACAGGAATGTGCCCAACTTTACTGCAATATCTCGTAGTTGCTATCGCAACCACGAGATTAAAAACTCTTAGGATTTGGGAATGGTGAAGAGGAAATAGAACCGACGCGCAAAAGGTTTGGTTCTCTTCAATACTACGTACTTTTCGGGAAGAAATATGGGCCGCGACTGTTTCAAAATTAAATTCAAAATTAAGATGAAGCTATTTAATGTCATATAGAAGGTTTCTCCAGGCTGATAATTATGCCTTGGCAATAATCTCCATCAAATCATCTAGAAGCAAGGAATCTTCCAAATTCTGTAAGTCCATCTCAGGCTGAGTAAAAGTAACATTTGAAATTTCGTCAGATTGGTGAGATGCCAAAGAAGCAGACATGCCTTCCCATTGGGCCATGGACTGAGAAAGGTCTGCTTGTTGCAGTCGGTTGTACGCTTCTTCTCCGCAGTGTTTTGGTACCAAATGGTCACCTTCATAGATAAGGTTTAAAGAACCTCCCAGACCAGAAGAGTTTTCCATCCATGGAACGATTGAACGAGATGAAGGCTGTGTTTGATGCACCTCGTTTGTATCCCACCACACGCTAATGTCGTGCAACATGCCACTGCCACAATTCACGGCAGCGTCACGCAATACGACACCATCACGAATTACGCTAGCGTCAATCGTCTCCCCAGCGTCCCATATCACTCCACCGTCACACATCACGCGAGGTCCACGAATTACGCCTACGTCACGCGTTGCACTCCCATTGCCTAACACGATAATGCCATTGTTCATAGCCTCAGCGGTATTAACGGGGCTTGGAAATTGAAACCAGTTCTGGGAGAAGGTTGCATTTTTACCTGCGGGGGGCAAAATGTTTTCATTGCACGAAGAACTGGTGGCTCCCAAAGAAATTTCTCCAGTGTGGCTCCATATCTCATGAAAATCTGAGTTGAATGGTAAACTGTAGCTGTCCAACATTACGGCCTGCCCTTGCGTGCTTTTAACCTCGCTTAGCAGATCGACAGCTGTTTGCAGGTGGTTCCAACACTTGGGTAGAATAACACGGTGCGACGCACTGTTTTGTAGATCTGGACTATCTTTCATCCTCCGCTTCTTTGAAGAACATCCATGAAGTATCTCTTTTCTCCATTTAGCTCTTCTGTTCTTGAACCACACCTGGAAAATGCAGTAAAATTTGAGTTTTCATTGTTTAGTTGAGCATGAGCAAAGGCCATCAATAAATGTTTGTGACTTTTCCTTTTCCTTTTTCCTAACCTCGAAGATTCGTTGCTGTAGCCTTAATTGCTGGTTTGCACGTGACGTCATAAAATTCTAAAACCAAAACTCGCTAGGCCTGCTAATTTTTCATTGTCACCAGGTGAAGGAACACCTAAAAATATATATTTTCACAAGATTACAGCCCGGTATCAACTTTTTGTGTTTTAAATACAGCATCTTGAATTTTCAAAATTGCCGCAGCGCGTGACAAGGCTTTCTCGTTTGAAAAAGGTCTTTCCTGACATCATTTTTGGCAGTTTGAACAGTTCAAGTATTGGGAGAGGAGTTTATGTATATGTATAATAGCTCACAAAGGTAAAGTAATCGCCCTCACACCAAAAGTGAGTTCCAGATGTTTTTATTGATTTCCGGCCGCCATGTTGGTATGCCCTCGGAAGGAGACCAATATGGCGTCTGCATACTGAGCTCTGTAAATTTGCGTGGAACGTTTCGACAAATAACTCAGGAACAGTGTACCACACAGAGCTGAGGCTTGGAGAAGTTGTTTATTTATTAATCTTTTGTAATATTTGAAATTCTTAGCTTCTGTTGTTGAATGGTTTCGAATTTATTTTTGATTGCGTGACAGTGAAAACTGGCAATACTGTCAGAGTTAGAGAGGGGGAACACTTTGTGCCCCCCCTTTCCCAGGATCAGGTTTGGTAGTTTAGTCGGTTCATTCAACAAGATGACAAACTAAACTGAGCCAGTGAAATGTTGGATGACGCGTAGCCCTTTAGGAGGGGGTGGGGGGGGGGGTGGGGCTTAGTGTTCTACGTAGCTACCGTAGATGGGAGAGGGAGAAGGAGAGGGGTAAACAAAAAAGGAGGGTGAACCCTTCCCTTTTTCCGTTCCTTTTTCTCCCCTTAGTCCCTCCTCCCAACAACACCTGTCGCGCAAGCTAGGGTTAAGAGCTTCGCTTGTCGTCTAGTCCATACAGTTATGAGCATAATTTATCTTGCTGTTTGTAGTGTCTTTAGTAAACTGACTTTTTACAATCATGATGTATATAAAATTTAAATTACCTTAATTTTGTCTTTTGGAATTCCAAGTTCCTGTAACCTGTGTCTGGAGTGCGGTGTGACGTATTGAGACTGGTTAAACGCCATCTCGAGCTCTTCACGTTGTAGAGAGCTGAAGTTTGTCCTCTTTTGCCTTTTTGGAGGGGATAAATTTCCCTGAAGATTGAATGAGATTGTACAACTAAGTACCCAGAAAAGTCAGAGACAAAATCAGTGGAGCCAAAGGTATCTATTTAGACGAGATTTCGATGGTTCCCTGTAGAGTGTGATTTGGGAATTGTGACTACTGTATGGTCTATTTAAATTTACGGGAAATTTATTGCTTGGAATAGACCAACGCTGCTGATTTCGACGGTTTGCAATATGGCTTGGTTGGAGTCGAAGTTTAAAGTGACGTTCGGGCTCACCTCAAGGGTGGATTATGTTCAGTTAGATCTTTACTTCATCGGTGGATGCTGAGGTTGGAAAGTGTGCCCATTAGTGTCCATGGTTTGCTAGGTGTCATAGTTTACAGGACCAGGTAACTTAATTAACACTCGGACGTACAAGCAAATTCATACCCCTACCAGGAGGCAAGAAGGGGGCTGATGGGCCCCCACCACCTTGGGATTTTGTTTTGTTGCAATAATTTAAAATATTTCACCTTAATTTGGTAGAAAACCTATCATGAGCTCTAGAAGATGAGGGAAATATAAATAAGATGGCCGCCACCTTGAATTTTACTAACATTAGATATAAATTTACCTGAAAAAAGGGCGGAAACTGAAAGTTTTCATGCTAAACATGTAAAATGTGACTTAACTAAACATTTCGCTGCATTTTGCTTCCGTTTTATACTCTTTTCAATTCAACGAAAAAAACCGAAAAACATGAATTTGTATTTTTAAAATGCAGGGACCGCACTTATGACGTCATAACTCGTAACCATAGCAACTGATTCCCACCAGAAGTTGCTAAAATATGTCTAAGTTAGTAGGGGACACGTGTACAGCTACTGAAAACAGCAGGTACTGACAAACAAGACTTCTTGAAAATCAGTTGAAGGAGAAGCTTACGGTGGGAGGGGGGTGGTAGGGGGGAAACAACGTCCTCCCCTTGTACGCCCGAGCGAGGGTCGAGGTCGCGCAGGATCCTTGCTCTTACTCTGTATGTTTTTATTTTGAAACCGTGTGCACGAACGATAACGACTGTTATACAACACCCACATACAGCACAGGATTACATAATTAACAAGGAACACATAACTAAAATTACATTACATGGAGGGAGACCGGGAGAAAAGGGGGCGGGAGGTATACGGGAGGGGGGAGAAGAGGGGGCGGGTAGCGAGAGAAAAGGGGAAAATTACGCAACATTGAGCAATATTTTGCAATCGAAAAAATACAAAGAGGCGGGAGCCAACAAATACAGAGCGGGAACAGGGATTAAAAGGTACGGGAAGCGGAAGGTTTAAACCCCCTGTCCCCCCACCCCGCCACAATTATGTGCTGCAGTGAAAATGAATCGAACACAAAACGTTTTCGGTAATTTCGATTCTGATCGAACCTGATCATTCAATTTTGTTAGAAAATCGCACAAAAGTCTTTACTTTTCAGAATGTTCTTCATTCTGAAGAGTGCTCTAGGTGAGCAATTCATTTAAACATGTCAAATCAAGTTTTTTTTTCTTCCGTTTCTCTGCTTTTTTTTCTTTTTCTTTTCTTTTTTTTTTTCACGAGTCTCAGTCCAACACATCGCAACAATTGACGTGATTTCTAGAACATATTAATTACACCTATAAAAATATTAGTACATAGTGCATGCAGGTATCACAATGACGATGACAAATACCAGTACTGAAACTTATGTAATACTCACACTAGCCAGGAAACACTTATCAGAGAAAAATATACAGAGGGTTAAATCACTATGGAAAATGATCCTTGATCATACCTCTCCACTCACTGTTTGAACCAGTGCTTTTTCCATTTCTAGCTGTAATTATAAGTAACGTTTGGAGGAGATTTGCCTTTTTTTCTGCTGCGTGTCTGCTGTACTATGATCTAGCAGTACTTCTGTTCTCCCTTAGGTAGTTTTGCTTTATGAACGCACTAAATTTACTCAGATAATTAAAAAATCAACACACTAATTTGATTGGACAGAGTAAGAGTAACAAAGACAGATAATTAGTTAATTAGAGACTCAAGTATTAATTGGTTGTTAATCCAGGTTTTTGAGTTTAAGAGGACGATTTAGTTTCCTGATGTGCTGGGCTTACCGCTTTTAAGATATTACAATTTTTTCGGTTGGCACCTTGTCTTTTTTAACATCGTCCAAAATTATTTCAACTAGAAAAATAGTATTTGCCTGCGAAAAGAATTTTTGTTTTTCTCCTTGTTGATTATACCATTATCATGACTATACTGTAATAATTAGGACCACTTTGAAGTCACGCGTAAAGAATGTTATGTAATTCTTTTAGTTATGTAATCATGCTAGACACGCTGCAGGCCTGGATAGGGGGTGTGGATAAGAAGCCACATCGCTGTCCCCTGGATCATACACTATTTCTCCTAACTTTAACTGCAACAAACCAAATACTACTTAACGTGAAATCATAGATAAACGACACACAAATTATCACTCTTAACAGAAGGACACCCAGACACCCTAGTTATCAGATACATCAGCGCCTAAAATAACGAAAGTGTCTTCGACACCGCTCGATGATACAGCGAAGTTTATCTCTTGGGAATACCGAAGATATCGCGAACATTAGCGAATCAACACGGCAGCTCACGAAAGTAACCACAGGAATATGTTCAACTTCACTAAAATGTCTCGTAGTCGCTGAAATAAAAATAATCTTTCAAAACAAAGAACAAAAAACTTCAGCTGATATCTCGTCTCACTACCAGGCCATGCATTGATTTTACCAGCCTGCAAATTCAACTTTTGTTTGGAACTCGTATATGGCTCAAGAAAAAATTTAGGCATGAAAAAAACTCCTGAATAGAATAACTGCAACTTAGCCAAATCAATGGATGCGTTTGCATTAAAGAAGCTCTACACTAGTTTCTATAAGTTTTTGTTCTTATTCTTTCCGTTTTGCATTTTTTTTTATCAATAGCGAACACCTTTTTCATAAACAAATACGGAAATAAATAAAAGTAATTAAACACACCGAAAATCGTCAGTTAAGCTCAAAAAAGAAAATGCTTTGCAACTGTTTTACAAGATTGCCGTGTGGGAATCCGATAAGTCAGATACCTGCTTGACGGTTCGTTTAAACTTTTTAGATAAATAGATGATAAGTTAATTAGATGCCGACAATGGGTGGATTTTGAATAAATGCAAATACCGTCAATCAGCTTCATTCATCAACGAATAAATTGTTTGGACTTGAAAAATTTTGAGAAGTAGACTAGAAAGATAAATAATGATTTACAGATGATAACAGGGATTTGCTGGCAAAGAAAAGGAGAAAATTTTTTGCGTACAACACGGACTACCTAAGTAAGTACCAGGACGATGAAACAAAACTTAACCACACAAAATGCGGACAATGAAAGTATTTTGAATGACTGCAAAGATGTCTACGAGTACGTTGAGCACTGTTGCCCAGCGAGTTCATTTTGTTTGACGAATTTAACTGAGAACCGTGTATGTATATAGGTCTTTTTAAATTTTAAACTTTATTAATTAACAACAAGCAAAACAGTGTATAACATATATTTTGTCAAATTATACAAGAGCACGCTTACCTCTTGTTAGCATATACCACACAAGTGATTAGTACCTTACGCGCGATCTGATTAATTGCCCGGGCCACTCAAACTCCGCATATCCTCTGTTATTTACCTCCGATAAAAAGGGCCTTTCTGCGATCATCTCGCACAAGTGTTTCCCCATTTCAAATAATACAACTATTTAAAGCTGGCCATTCACTCGTGTGAGTATATTAAAACCATTTATTTCCTTAATAGTGGTGGATACTACTCTTGTCCACTTTGGACTAAGGATAATTGTTAATTTAAAACTTTAAATTTAGAGGTTGCTTTTGCTTCCTTCATTTAACTTTAAATTCACCAATAAATTAACAAAATGAAATAGTTACAAAAAATAAAGATAACAAAGTCAGAAAAAAACCATGAAGAAAATGAGAATTGTTCAATGGACGAAGCACTTCATTTTTACAGGGGACGGGAATCGGGCAAATCACCCCAAAATTCTGCGATGCAGTCGTTTTGAGCGCTGGATTGATTAGTGTTTGCGCCAAGAAGTGAACCAGTATCGTGGCCCTTCGTGTGGGCGCCATTTTGGAAATTTGGATGACGTCACCATATATTCAGTTCTGGTTGTGACCCGGACTGATCTTGGATTGAGAAAAATGTCTAGGTTCGGGAGGAGTAGTATGGCTCCCACATTCTTAGTCGCCAACTTGCCCCAGGATTGCGCCTCGTAAAAACAAGGAATATTTCACCCTTTTTTCCCATGATACTCCTGCACTTCTGGTTAAAAAAATCCCCGTAGGCTATCGTTTTTTTTTTCTTGTTTTTTTTTTTACTTATCAAAATAACAAGAAAGTTTTCACAAGTAACAAAAAATACAACAACAATAACAACGTACGCTACAAAATAAAATCGCAAAAAAGTATTAAATGTTGAAAGAAAGTTTGCTTGCTACAAGGACGTTAATATTGTGCAGCAAATAAATTACAAAATTAAATGAGTAACAATAGATAGAAAAAAAGCAAAGTAAAGGAAGAAGGAAACAAGGTAAAACAGACGCTATTTAGTTAATTACAAAGTGTGTTACCAGTGTTTTTTTTATTGTTGTTGTTGTTTACAAGGGACAAAAATAGAAAAAGGAAAACTATAGGCAATTTGACTTTTTTTCCATTTCTCCAAGTGTAAAAGCATCTTATGTTTGCTTAGAACAATGGCTTTTTCGAATTCAATGACGTGCTTTACATTGGTCTTAAACAGCATGATTTTGGGTGTTAATTTCTTTTGTCTACGGGTGAAGATTGTTTGCGTAGCTTTAATCAATAGGTGATTGATCAACGCACAGGCTTACCATCCTCTGTTTGTGCGGTGGGCTGTGCGTTTGTAATGGCTGTGTCGGTTTGTCAAATTAGCAAAACTAAAACCGAAATTTAGGAGTTTGAAACTGAGGAAAATGAAATAAAAACTCATAAAATTGCTCCCATGGTGTCTTGATCTGTGTTTCTGTGTTTATTTGGGTGATTTAAGGCTCGTGAAAGCGATGTTTTCAAAATAACGGTCGGATTCGCTCAAAAGTAGAGAAAGAGAACAAGGCATGCAACTAGGCGACCCACAAATTACACTACCCAGTCGAACATTTCGCCAAAAAAATCATATTTGCCGTATTCACTCACACAAAAAAATCATGGCCCTCAAAAGAATAGTCTTGGAAGAAAAATTAGGCCAAATTTGAGTTGGATTCGATCGCGGATAGACCTTTAAATTCGAGCCGAAACTTTTGAATACGACCGTCAATTTGCTTTCTCCCTATGATCTGCAAGAAATCCGAACTCAAAGGAATTCGAAGAATGCATTTTTCTGTTAAAATTTGAATTTGCGTACGACAAACTGCCGCGCCTGGCCTCCCTACGCGAAACGTTTGGTCCGTGGCAAAATCTTCTCTGTGGTCACCCGAGTGGCGAGTTTACCGACAAAGCGGGAACCCAGTTGAAAGACGCGATTTTTTAAATTTCCCCTGCGCGTAGACTGAGGGTCGCTGGGCGCAAAAATTCAAAACAAAACAAAATGGAAGACGCGGACTCAGGCCAGCCCAAGGCCAAGAAGAAAAAGACCGAAAAGGGAAATGAAAAACGGTGGTGGTACCAGAAATATTCAAGTACTTAAAATTCTTACATTTCTGGGGGAAGAAGACTGGGGTAAAGAATTCTGTGAGATGAAAATACATTTTCGAGCTTCTACTATATTGAACGGAATAAACTACTCAGTAGTTCATTACCATGCCATCGATTACTTTCAGTATTATTTCCTAAACCTAGCCACAGACAAAAGCCAAAAAGTTGAGTTATGGATCCCGTACTTTTTCAGCAGTAAACCAAACACTTCTGTTACTATGGTGCAAACTTCTTTTCCTTTCAAAGTGAAACGAAAATCCTTCGCTTTCACCCAAGGAAATTTTTTATCCTGATTTTAACTCATAATTCTGTGTTAACCTGTCATGAAAACGGAAAAATGCAAACCAGTTAAAGGTAACGAAACGATTCGCATGATCTTAATAGCTGCTGTGGTTTGGCAATGGTAAGTGGCACACACACACAAAAGATAAAAAACAAAAAAAACAGTTCAACATACCACCACCGTTTTTCATTTCCCTTTTCGGTCTTTTTCTTCTTGGCCTTAGGCTGGCCTGAGTCCGCGTCTTCCATTTCGTTTTGTTTTGAATTTTTGCGCCCAGCGACCCTCAGTCTACGCGCAGGGGAAATTTTAAAAATCGCGTGTCTTTCAACTGGGTTCCCGCTTTGTCGGTCAAACTCCCCACTCGGGTGACTACAGAGAAGATTTTGTCACGGACCAAACGTTTCGCGTAGGGAGGCCAGGCGCGGCAGTTTGTCGTACGCGAATTCAAATTTTAACGGAAAAATGCATTCTTCGAATTCCTTTGAGTTCGGATTTCTTGCAGATCATAGGGAGAAAGCAAATTGATGGTCGTATTCAAAAGTTTGGGCTCGAATTTAAAGGTCTATCTGCGATCGAATATAACTCAAATTTGGCCTAATTTTTCTTCGAAGACTATTCTTTTGAGGGCCAAGATTTTTGTGTGTGAGTGAATATGGCAAATATGATTTTTTTGGCGAAATGTTCGACCGGGTAGTGTAACTTGCGGGTCGCCTAGTTGCATGCCTTGTTCTCTTTCTCTACTTTTGAGCGAGTCTGACCGTTATTTTGAAAACATCGCTTTCACGAGCCTTAAATCACCAAAATAAACAGAGAAACACAAATCAGAACACCATGGCAGCAATTTTATGAGTTTTTATTTCATTTTCCTCAGTTTTCAAACTCCTAAATTTCGGTTTTAGTTTTACTAATTTGATAAACCAACACAGCCATTACAAACGCACAGCCCACCACACAAACAGAGGATGGTAAGCCTGTGATCAACGTAACGTCATCTCTTTTCTCAAAAATACCGATGCAGAGAAATCGTTCCAGAATGCTTTTATGCAATTACATTCGCAGAAAATGTGTTCCGGAGATTCGCTCTCTATACCACAGAAAGTGCAAAGTGGTGATGGGACAAACTTCACCTTGAAAACATTTGAATCAGTGAACAAAATCCTGTGCAAGATTTTAAACCGAAAAATCCTGGTTTTCGTATCAATTGTTGCTAGGAAAGGGATTTTGTACATAGCTTTCCAATCCAGATGCTCATCAGGAAACAATTCACTGAATTTAACTTTAGCAAATGGTTCCTTAGCCTTCATAGAAATGAGAGATTCGTAAACTTTCTTGCTTGTTAGTTGTTGAATATTTACTACAGAATTGCCATCTAAACTTACATATATAGCAGCAAGATCTCTATTCGTGGAAGGCGGAAAGCGAAAGGGAATCGGATTCACTCTTAGCAGCAGGCGCCATTCATGAGGGGAGAGTAAATGCTACCATCCTGAGAAAATAGTCAGATGGATTAATTCCTCTCTCTCTCTCTCAAGATGTCAAAACCAAAAAAAGTGCCCGTTCGGGACAGCATGTCCCGATCGTTATTAAACCAATGCTTTTAAAACGAGAATAATAAACAGATTTGTTTTGAACACATATGAATTTGTTATTTCATATTGGTTGCCGCAACACTCCATCCATTTCTTTCATTTTTCCACTTCACCAAAGATGACCAGGAATAGAGACATTTCTTATAAAATATTGGGATACTGATAGGTAGCTTTAAAAAGTCAAAGTTGCATTGTAAGAGAAATCTGCCTCCCACGTTTTTTAAGCAAGAATCTTGAATGTCTTTCCACGCTCGATTATCGTTACTGGCATATCGCTTCAGGAACATTATTTGTTGCGCTTGAATACCGGTCTCCAAATGAGTCATTCTTAAGCCGCCTTTTTCTATATTATTAATAATTGCCAAACGCTTAATTTTGTTTTTGCCATTCCAAATAAAGTGGTACATTACTTTGTTAATTACTTTTATTATTTCATCACTAGAACTGATGTTGGCCAAGCGGTATAGGAACTTCCGAATCATGAGAAATTAAGAACCTGTATCAGTTTTCACATGACAGTAAGGCCACGCCTTATCCACTAGGTTAAAAGCTTTCTGACCGATTCTAGCGTGGAATCAAAATTAAGTTTCATAATTCGGTAAATTGTGATCGTCCGGGTGAGTGTAGTCCTGAGAAGGACTGTTTGACTGACGTTTCGACAACCTGAGCGAAAGTCATCATCAGAGTCAAGTGAACTGTGAATCGCCAGTAGATGTTATAAGTCTCTGGTCGTTGTCCTGTTTGGTCGACGATCTCGTGATGTTATTGGTCGTCTGTCAGTTAAGCCGTGATGTTATTGGCTGTGAAGACTGTTGAGTGTTCGTTTCGATCCGTCTTTTGTTAGTCAAATGTCCGTTGGTCTATTGCTAGTCAAATAAGTCGGTTTGTCTATTGTTTGTCTGTCTTGTTATTGTCGGCAATCAGTCGTTTGTAAGGTGCAGGTAGCTGTTGGCAACGGTTCAGTGGTGTTTGTTCTAAGTTAGTAAACCAGCTTTCCAGAGTGATTCGTTGATAGTAGTCCGTACTGTAGGTAACGCATTCAGCAGAGTCCCAGTCGATTCTGTGATTTGGTTTTAAATGGTGCTCAGCAATGTGATTGTTCATATCACCATTTCTAGTCGCTCGTTTGTGTTCAGTCAGTCGGACGTTCAGATTTCTGCCGGTCTCACCAATACAAGTGGCCTGGCAGTCGCAGCATTAGATTTTATAAACTGCTCCCCGTCTGTCGCTCGGTTCGTCTTTGTCTAACGTTCGTCAGTAGCTGTCGTAAAGTAGTGATAGGTTTGTGAGCAACGCGGATGTTGTAGGGTTGTAGGATTCGTGCGATAGTTTCAGAAGTCCCTTTGATGGTTTATGGTAAGGTATGGTTTATGGTAAAATTAAGTTTATCACGAAACTTCTCATGGTATGTAAAGTAGATGCCTAAGATTTTGGGCGGCTCAGAGGCGTTGGTAAGTTTGAGGATATCATGTAAATTTGTCCTTTTTGGTGGACCATGCCAAAGAGCCTCGGTTTTTGATTTGTTTGTTTTAAGTCCGGCGCACTTTCCAAACTGATCGAGCTTCTTCATAAGATTATCGAAAGATTTGAGATCTTTAAGAATCGTTTTTCAAAGCTGAAACATAGCGAAGAACTATCTTGACAGTTTTTAAACGAAAAATGAATGAAAAGATCCACTTATCGGAATTTACCTTCGATTTTACGGGGAACCTTGCCAAAGCTTATACTAGGTACACCCGGAAAATTTGATCCGATCTTCCTCATCTAGATATTTGTTGCAAGATAATACGAGAAAAAAGATAATTTCTTGATGCTCAACTGGAATATAAAACGCATCTCGAACCCCAAGAACTGATGACGTCACAAAAGGCACAATGTAACAAAGTTGCTTCAATTTATCACTAAAAATTCCTTCTCTCTTAAGTCCCACTTACACATCAGATTTCAGTACAATAATCCTTTCCCCCTTTCTCTTTCTCGCCCTGTCTTGCATTTCTGTTTCTTTTATTTTTTCCAACTCTGATGTCTTTTTTCTTTTGCAAAAATCTATAAATGTCCATATTACGACCAAAGCAAAGTGTTAAACCCGTCCTCGGTGATGATGTCCATCAGATCATCTAGAACTGGCGAAGAATCATTATCCTCCAGTTTTAACTCAGGTAGGCTAGAAAAAGGCCTTGAACTTTGCTCAGGTGAATAGGATTTCACGTCAGCAGGCAGTTCCATCCATGAAGCGCTAGCCTTGGACTGAGAGCAATCTGCTTGATTTAATCGGCTGCAAGCTTCTTCTCTGTTTCTGTCTGGTACCATTTGCTCATGATTGGATTCATTCACAAGGGCCAATCTCCCTCTCATATCAGGAAAGGTTCGTGACTGCAGCACATTTGAACGAGATGTAGGTCTTGTTTCATGCATCTTGCCAGTGTCACGTATTAAACTTGCGTCACGCACCATGCTTGAACCAGTGCACAAACCTTTACTCTCACTGGGGCGTGCGACCTGGTTACAGTTCTGGGAGAAGCTTGCATTTTTGTAAGACGACCAAATATTTCCACGTATCATGCCCACGTTACCCATTTTGCTGCTGTCACGGGTCACGTGAGTGCCACGCATCACGCTAGCGTCATTGTACAAAGCTTCACTCTCAATGGGGCTTGGGAACTGTATTTTTACTAGGTAACAGCGTGTTTCTATTCATCACACTGGCCACACGGATCCTTCCAGAGTCATGCTTCATACTATTGCATTGTGCAAAACGTTACTTTCACTGGGGCTTGGGAACTGGGTATAGTTTTTGGAGAAACTTGCATTCACACCAGGTAACCAAGCGTTGCAATTAATGTTGCCATTTATCACATTACCATCACACGTCACCCTTGCAGCACTGAACGAAGCCTTAGTCTCAATGGGCCTGTGGAGCTGGCTACAAGTCTGGGAGAACATTGCATTCTCAGAAAACCAGGCGTTTCCATTGTATGAAGAACTGGGGACTCCTGAAATTATCCCCCCTCTGTATTCCTGTAATTCATTTGAGCTGTTTCCTAGCACAATAGCTGATTCTTTTGTAGTTTTGGCCATGTTGTGTACATTGGTGGCTGGTTGGGTGGAATGAGTGGTTAGAAAGGCTGTTTGAGACAAGTGGGCCTGGTCATACAGACATGCAGCAACGGGACTTTTCTGTGAAGAGCACCAATCGAGCATCTTTTTCCTCCACTTCACTCTTCTGTTCTTAAACCAAACCTAGAGGATTCATTAAAAGTATTTGTTAGTTAATCTAAACGCATTTTACATTAAAGGTACGCTCTCGGTTTGTAATAACAACTCATGGGGATCTCTGTTTGCAAAACAACAATCTCAGTTAGCAAAACACAAAACTTTGGATTTATCTACTGAGTTAGACAAGGCAAATTGGCCACCGTAGAGAAATTGAAATCTCTCCGGTGGCCAATTTACCTTATCAACTCAGTTGATAAATCCCAAGTTTTTTGTTTCATTTTCCTACCGACGCAGCATCACAGTTTCCTTAGAAACTAACCTTCTTGTTTGTCAGTTAGCAAAACAATGGCTCTCCGCTCAAGTCATAACTTTTGGGGAATTTTTTTGCTGTTCTCGGCACAATCACAACTGAAAATGACTAAATTTATGCTTGATTGTTTTCTGATAACTGTTTGCAAAACCAAGACACTGACTGTAAAGCTAATTAACTTTTTGGCAGCCCGTAGAAAACAATGTAATGTTACCTTAATTTTGTCTTTTGAAATTCCAAGTTCCTGTAATCTGTGTTTAAAGTGTGCTGTAAGGTATTGGGATCGGTTGAACGCCATCTCCAGTTTATATCGCTGGGAAGGACTGAATCTTGTCCTCTTTTGCCTGTTTCCTGGGGAACGATTTCCCTGCTCAATTGCAGTACCTGAGCAATAAAAAAAGAGGGAATTTCACACCAGTGGAAAAGAAAATTCTTCAACCGTCCACACTGAAAAAGTGTCGTCTTCAGAGGGGAACGGTCAGAATTTATCGTTGTGCAAACGCTGTAGTGCTGTAGTGTTCGTGGATTGAACGAAACACTGATGGCATTGCTATTATTATTGTCATTACCATTATCATAATCACTACCGTTGCCATTAATTTTATTTTATTTTATTTTCTATTTATTTCTTTTTTTGGCGTAAACTGGTGAAAACGACCTGAAAAGGTTTTTGTAGAGGAAAATATTTTACCACGTTCTTGGCATCTGAAAACCGAGAATTTCGGAAACACATTAATATCAAAGGGGCCTAAGCAACTTGAAAATTTTGCTGCATTTATTTATGAAAGTATGTTAAGATGCAAAGTTAAGTCAGACTGGGGGAACAGTTCACGCTGTTTAGTCCTGATGAATGGCATTTTATTAATCGCTGTCCAGCTTTTCTTGACAACTCCTTAGGACGGAAAACTGGTTGCACAGATTTTGCAATTTCTGGCATCCGAGTACTTTTCATGAAGGACATGGAAAAAAAGAAAGTGCCCCATACAAATAAAAACTAAAATTTAGTTTCAAATAATTCACAGTAATGGAGCGAGATTCCTAAAAGAGAAGCGAATGCTCAAGGAAAAAGCCCTTCTTCTACACATACCATCCTATTCGCTTTTTGCAAGAGATGCCATTTCCGTTTCTCGCTTTTTTATGGCTGTTTCAAAGTACCAACCCACGTTTCCATAGAAACACTTACCTTTAAGGGTTTAAGTGACGTCATTGATGGCAGGATAATAATAATAATAAACCTTTATTATTAAGGATGTCCAAGATTAACCTGTTCCAGGCGTTCAGATAGTGGCGCGCGAACGAAAACTATTGAGAGCGGAGAAAAAACGAGAAAAGACTCTCTCGCCATTTTTTCACCGCTCTCACCTTTTTTCGTTCTCGCACCACTACCTGAACGCCTGGAACAGGCTAGTCCAAGATCAGCGTTTCAAGAGGCAATGAGGAATTTTATTTGTTTATTTATTTATTTATTTATTTATTATTTTAACTTTTTTTTGATGTGAACAGAATGGAAAAACGCGGAAAAATGAAAATTATGCCCGATTTCAAAAGAAAAATGATTGAGTGTAGACTGAAACAGTCCAGCGTTTTTTGTCATTTCTTTAAGATGGAAATTAAATTAATTATGCAGATTTATAACTCTTCTGTTGTGTTCTTGTTTCAAGCGCAAAATTTATATTAAGTCGTGATCTTCCGTTAATTCTCAATTGGACAACTCTCTGATATCTAATATCACACTCATAACACTCTAATATCGCTGGTTTTTATTCTTAAGACTCTCGATTGTTTAATAATAAATCTAGATTATCATAGCTTTCGACGAATTAAACCTATCAATTTATTGAACTAACTTCGACAACAATGTCGCTTATAATTGGATTTCTAGAAAAAATATCACCGCAGAAGATTTCCATAAGTCAGAGGTTTGTTCATGTTCCCTTGCTGCTCGTCATCTATGATAATTCTGCAAAGGTTACTTTTATGTACTGTTACCGACAATGATCTCCGTATGAACACCGCTCAGACCAGAAAAACTTTTGATTTGGGTTGATTTAACGTCGGATGATGCAGTTGTGGAAACCAAGAAAACTGTTCGTTATAACAAGGCGTTCTTTTTGAACAGACGTCCATTGTTATATTATAAATTTCTTTCGGAATGTTAAAATTAGAGAGATAAACTATATGATCAATCAATTATTAGAGATATTCAGTTAACGAGTAGGGTGCATCACTCGACGGTACTTTTCCTGAAGGATATTGAAAAAAAAAAGACAACGGAAATAAGTCAGATAAAACTGAGCGAAAATTACGGAGGTTGAAATAATTGAGGGCCGCACCGTGATGAAGCAAAAAGAAAGTAAGAGAAACAAATTTTTGCGAAAAAAAACCTTCTTCTACACATACCTTCCTGTTCGCTTTTTAGAGGGATGCCATTAATTTCTGTTCCTTGTTAATCTTACGAAGGAATCATAGAAATAACGCATCCGTTCGCTCCACAGTTGGTTTCTGGTTTGTTGGCCAGTGCTATAGGAGATATACGTTTCTTATTCGATTTGCATTTATATCAATAGAGCCTTAAAGCTTAAATGAGACAAACCAACTAGTTATGATTGGGCAAAATTAAATTTACGAAAATAGATAAGCAAACAAGGGTAGATTTGTTTGTGTAGTGACGTGTTTACGGGACTGTTCCGTCATTTATGCAAATCGGACCGTGACTCGTTAAAATTTAAAAACTTTTATTTCGTTCGTATGTTTATGATCGTTGGCTAACTCATATCCTGTAAATGAATTTGTAAAAAAATTTCCATCTTTGAATTTGACATTATCCTGGTACCAAGCCAATTTCCAATCGCAACAGGTAAGAAGGATGACGTCATTGGCGGCAAAGTGTTCATTTATCAAAGTTTAAAGCCAATGGCGAACTGGTTCTGAAGATTGGATATGACGATGGGCTCTCTTTTTTCTTCTTCTTCTTCTTTTTCTTCTTCTTTTTCCTCATACATTTCAAGAGCAGCGGTATTTCAAGTTAATCACATAAAGAACTTGCCTACATAACAGGTTACTTTTCCATAGCAACATTTACGTTTAGGTGCTCAAGTGACGTCACTGGCTATTTAGGTAGTGGCGCGCGAACAAAAATACCCTGCTAGCATAGTCTTTCTTAAACTCCGCGAGAGAAAAGAAAGACTGCATAAATCGTGTCAACTCTTCTTTGAGCATCCGCTTGTTGTTGCTTGGATACAATTTTGAGCCCAGGCCGAATTGCGTGGCCTCAAACAGGTGTTTGCCGCCAAAGTCAGTTGCCCCCAAGCTCCGCCAAATTTGTGAAATTTGTACTGCGGAAGACTACAAATCATGAATTTTGTGAACCAGCCGCAAGGTACGTCTCATCCTCGGAGACCCAGGGGCAGATAGTCGGGGCGAGAGGCAGATAAAACGGGCGAAATCGGTGCAAGCTGAAGCCTGGTGCGAGCGAAAGTTTACAGGACGGGCGGGAACAGCCCCTGGGAGGATAACTTTAACGAACAAGTTCAAGAGCCCATTTGCGTTCTTGCTTCTGATTGAGCACAAATTTTGTAGCATTGTATTTTTTTGTGCCCAATCAGTGATCAGCTTATTTCCCCGTTCCTTACGTCTTCGCCAATATGCAGAACTCCAGAAAAAAACTCGTGGAGTTTTACCGTGAAGCGATAGCATTAGGTGGTCACCCCAAACTCCTGTGAAATCAGGAGAAAGGAGTCTGCAAACCGAGGAAAAAGATTCGTGTTGCCTCTATCGTGGCATCAACCTACACGGTGCGGGAGGCACCTACAACGTGCAAACGAGAAATGAGATTATTCGAAATGAACTTCATACTGAGAGTCAGTCGTCTAGAGTCTACAAACCCTGTTTCAGACGTGTTCAAACTTTGCACAAGAAGTCATCCGTACCTTTACCCGCCGACAAATGACGGAAAATATACTATAACCACTCCGAAAAACATCTTGCTAACTTAAAATATAAGTATAAGCAAGAGATTAAACAACAAAAGGCAAATAAACTTTTAATATTTCGGTTCTTAGTATAAGACCATTATGATAGCAAGTTGTTTTTCGGAGTGGTTATAGTATTATATTAGTCATCCGTACTCTACTCAGATTTGCAAGAATTTAGAAGTTAATTTGCCAGAAACAACCGCATAGCATCGTTGGCAAATTACAATCGAGCCAGGTCAAGCGTATCCCCATAGCATAAAAGTTAAAGTTGAAGTTAAGGTCGAAGTTGATTATTGCAATATTGATTTAATTATTCGATTCAATAATCCACTTTTCAAACGAAGAATGAATGTTCAAAATGAAACTCAATCCGTTAACTGAATATTGATCGGACGAATGCAGGACATCATGCCTCAGGCACATGGAAATTTGACAGGTTTTCCTGGTCTGTATTTCAAAGGTCATCTGATTTTAACCTTTTCTCTCCTTCTCTCTCCACTAACAGCTTTTCGAAACAAACCAGAACACGGAAAAAACTTTTAGCAATTTGATGAGTCTGAAAAGAGGTGATTGCATTTGGAAAGCAGAAGTTAAAATTAAAAAATGTGAGAATCCGTTGAGAGCGGCTTATGCAAATCGGGAAACCTATCAAATTCCAAGGTGCCTGTCGCATGAATTAATCGACTGAAAGCTCGAGTATGGGATCGAGTTTCAGTTTGAATATTTTCATACTTCATTCAAAAGGAGATTATTGAAACAAATAATGAAATCATTATTGCAACAATCAACTTCAAATTTTTATTCTATGCGGTACGCTTGACCTGCCTCGACTGTAATTGTTCTTTTCCATCAAACTTACTCAACAATCGAAACAGATTCTCGTCAAACACAGAATCGAACTCAGTACTCAAACCCGCACACGTAGACGCCATTTTACTTTGGTACAGTGGGTTCAGTTTTGACCTTCGTCTTATCAACAAAATTAATGCATGCCGGGAAAAAACCGGTTTGACGATAGAAAACCGGATTGACTACCCATAAATTGGGGCTGCGGTTGACTCGATTTCTGCAGAGTCTTTCTTTTTCTCTCGCTAGCAGGGTGGAACAAAAACTATTGAGAGCGGAGAAAAAATAAACGAGAAGAGACACTCTCCCCAATTTCCTCCGCTCTTACTATTTTTTGGTCTAGCGCCACTATCTGAACGCCTGGAACAGGCTAGTCCAAGATCAGCGCTTCAAACCAAAGAGGAATTTTTTTTGTCATTTATTTATTTATTTATTTATTTATTTATTTATGTATTTGTGGTGTTGACAGAATGGAAAAACGCGAAAAAATTGAAACATATGTCCGCATTTAAAAGAAAATGTTTGAGTGTAGACTGACGAAGACGTCACGAAAGAGCCTGTGTTCACAAAAGTATTTCACGAAGGTTTTGGGCATCTCAAATGGAGAACTTAGAAAACGCGTTGATATGAGCGAGGCCTAACGCGACTGTGAAATTTTACTTAACCTAATTACGAAAGTGTGTTCAAGATCAATTAGAGATTTTCGAGCGTCGAGTCAGTCGTCAGCGGTGAGTCGGTCGTTTTGACATTTCCTTACGGAAAATGTGTTGTGCAGATTTATAACTTTTCGGTTGTGTTCTTCTCTCAAGCTTAAAATTTATATTAACTCGTGTTATTCCGTTACTTCTTAAAGGACCAATATCCCGTTACTGCGCATGCTCCAAACTTTGATTTCCTGACAGGATGTCGC
This sequence comes from Siderastrea siderea, assembly GCA_964030785.1. Lineage (NCBI taxonomy): Eukaryota > Metazoa > Cnidaria > Anthozoa > Scleractinia > Rhizangiidae > Siderastrea > Siderastrea siderea. Next base: position 61,338,804 of record OZ034967.1, read on the forward strand.
GAATTCAAAAGACGCGAGAAGTGATATAGAACCTTCAAAAATCCGTTTGCATCGTGCTCAGTTTAGTTCAATATTACCCTAAAGCTTCTCCCAGTTATAGATTAATGATATACAGTTTTCGTTAAGTTCCAATTTGTGTGAAATCGGGATTTTTTGGCGTTGTTTTCAATGCCGTTGGAGGGAGGACCGAGAGGAGGGAAGCGCTATGGCGCCGGTCGAAGGCTTCTTTCTCCCGTCAGCCTCCATAAAAGCTCAGAAAATCGTGAAAGGAATAAGAAGAAATGGAACTAGCAGCATACCGGAATATATATAAAGAAAGCAACCCATGAGACGTGGAAACGACTGAAGGGATCAGTGGTGTCTGTATTCGAGCGACACAGCCATAAACTGATGGGTTGGAAGGCCTGCAAGCTGCACGACTTCTACTTGTACTTGTACGCCGCGCCTTATCTTGGTCTTTTGACCCATTTTGCTTCTTGTTTTTTGTAGCGGGTTTAGAACGGAGGATTTTTAAATGTTGACTGAATCGAGCCGTTACAACTTAGGCGTCGCCTTCTCGAGGTCATATCGAGGTCATAAGTGGTGGATTCTTGTGGCTTTCGTCGTTTGTTATTCTCCGTTGGTTTGACTTCTCATCGTTTGTTAAGCGACTCAATATGGTTTTTATGCCGCTCTTGCATGATAGGTACGTTGAATTTGGCTCAGTTAGGAAATTTATGGGTTTTTCCGCCTCTCATGTTTATATTTTCGACAATAAAGGATCTGAAATATTCACTGCAGCGTGACGAGTTTGCCTGCTGATGTTTGTAACGCCGGGCTTGGCTTATTGTTTTTAATTCTGTTGCAGGATTTTGTGTTTCGCATCACGCTCGAGATCTTTGTGTATAATCAGGGTCACCCAACGAGAAAATTTTAGCAAAATACTTGAAATATCATTTCCTGCTTTATAAGATTGCTTCAGAGGTTTATAAAGGCATATTTGTGAAAGCTAATACGGATTGATCTGTTCGGATTTTTTAGCTGAATATTTAGGCCGCAGAAAATTTTAGGAAACAGAATCCTATCCGCGAATTTCCGAGCTGCTGATGGCTCGCCGAAAATGCTAGCTGACCTTATTTTGCACTCTAAACGACATACTTGTCCCTCCAAAAACAATAGGAACTAATAAGTCTTCTTGTTACAAAAGTCCGACGTGATGTTTCGCCAAAGAAATCTCTAGCTTTCATTGCAATTAAAACCAAAAATCTCCGGTGATTTATATTTTGTGTTGCGCATCATGGATTGTGATATATAGACCCTTTTTGTCAAGAAATTTAAGTTGTAGCTTCCTTGGAGCTATAAAACGCGAGCAAATATTTAAATGGCGGATGTAAGCAGCGGATCACTGCGTGGGCCGCGGGGTAATCTTGTCACCTCAATGTGACAGTTCTATTGTTTTTGAAAGATAACAGCTGACGTTTACGCGTGCGCATTATCGGGATAGTGTCCCTTTAATTGGATAACTCTCTAATATCTAATACCACACTCATAACACTCTAATATCGCTGGTTTCCATTCATACGTCTCTTGATTTCCTAATAATAAATTTACATTATCATAGCTGTTTTAAGGTAGCAATCCAAGTTTCCATGGCAACACCTAAGAGTAGATGCTTAAGTGGCGTCACTGGCGGAAACGTTCAACGTCAGCGTTTCAAGCCAATGAGGAACTGGTTTAGAAGATTCTGTATGTCATTTTTTCTTTTTTACCACCTGCCTAGATCAGCTCTCTGCTATTTACAGACGTTGTATCAAATTTTGATGGAAAACAAATTAAGTTGAAAGTTGAATTCTCAACGAAGGAGGGGCCCTAACTTTTGAAGAGAAGAGATTGTTGTTATCCATTTCATTTAAGAACTGTGGTAGTTTAAGTTACAATAGACACAAGAAAGAAATTGTTAAATCATAAAAACAGCTAAAAAAATAATAATAATAAAAACCAAGGCGAGTCCGGCAACGTTCCTAGGCCGTCCTTCGTCTTAGTTTCCTTCCGGAGGGCGGAAAAAGAGGGACCCTGTGAACGAGCTTGAGCATTATTTCGTTTTTCTGTTATTTTTTTATCATTTTTGCACTCAAAATAAATTGTTTCTGGTGAAGCCAGTTCATGATTTTTATCCAAACAATTTCCACTATCAATAAAACCAAACGAAGCCAAGTCACTGATGGCAAGATTTAGCCTCGGCCATGACAGAGATTTCTACCAACAGTGTCACTTCGCGAAAGCCGCCCACAAAATTGGTAAACGGGTCACTGGTGACTTCAAGGTCGTTAGCTCATACACAGTCCTGAGCATGTTTACACTCAACGTATAATAGGGTTTCTTTGGAAGTTCAAAACCACTCAAAGGTCCAAAGTTACCTTCACTGTGTAACAGCAAAGCGTCGTTACCAACTAATCTCCTAATAAATCCTCGTAGTGTCGCGAATGTTTCAGTTGTTTCAGTAAAAATGTATTTTTTTACCGATGTGATTTCAGTTTTTGTCACTCAGTACAGTTTCGTCCCGCGCGCGTGTTTTGCATAACAGATGCGCACGACATTACATCTTGGTTGAAACAACCATTCCTTCCCCTCAGCAAATCAGTGCCAAATTCTTGTGTTTTAATTTACTTCGAGAATATTCTCGTTTGCGTCGGGTTCCTCCTCTGTGTTTGGAGTCGTTGTTATAGGAACAGGCTTGCGTACTCTAAGAGGCGTGACAGGTAAGTCGTGATCACGTGTTAGTTCTAAGAATGATTGACAGATCTTGTTGTAGTCCTCAAAGCCCACTTGGTGTGGACGGAGAGTGGAATCTAACCCAGTCCTTTCCATCAGCTCGTCCACGAGCTCTGGCCTTCTGGGAAACAATGTTCTGCAGAGTATTTGAACAACAAGGCTCAACAACTAGTCATTTCACTACGAATGCACAGTCCACATACTGAGCCTTAAGACCACGGGTATGGTGTTCCTTTAGGTCCCCTCGCTACTTCTTGTCGTGCAACATAAACGCTTGCATTTTCTATTGAATTGATGTCGTGAGAAAAATAATTTGGTATTAAATTGTAAACCCAACTCTGTGGAAACCTGGTGGGACGGTAGCCTGGGGATGATGGCGTTAGACTTGATCAAGACTTGGTCTTAGTATTGTCGTCTTGTGTCCTTAGGCGAGAAACTTTGCTCCACATTTTATCTCTCTACTTAAGTGTATTAATTGGTACCAGCAATCAAGCGAACCTTCACGAAACTTAACAAAATGCTTCTCCAAGGGCGAGCAGCAGTGCTCCTAACAAAGAAACGCATTTAGCCCTTTCATTCCTAAAGTGGCCAAAGCAAAAAATTCAGCAAAAATTCTAAATTTCGTTTCGTAAAATCCTAAAAAATAAATAGTCCTATACAAAAGTTCTGCCAAAGAGGTTTCATTTGAATGGTAACACGATAGGATTTTGTTAACAGAGTAAAAAGTTAGAGTGACAAGTTTTCTCACCATAACTTGGTCTAGGAGTGAAAGGGTTAACCAACCGCCTTGATAAGCCATCTGGCCCATTAATTAAATCCCTACGACCAGAGTAAAAAATCGTCAAGTGTATCAGTGGCTAACCAGCTCGTTGACTGCGATCAATCGTTCGTTTTCTAAAACTACTTAACTCATAAGTCGTACGCACACACTTCCTATGAAAAATAACAACAAGCAGACTTACCGTAACGAATTTCGAATGGTTTTCCTCCTCTCCGAGAAAATCGCCTTAACAATCTGCTCCACAACGACGAACGGTGCATCGATAAGAGGAGTTATTCTCGGGACAAAACACACCAATGAAGCGTCAACCTGTTGGGAAACAAAAACGCCAAAATGCACAATTTGGAAAAAAAAAATGACACATACCAATCCCGAGATAACGCGAATAATAAATTGGCCATCTCAAAAGACGCTGACTGCATGCTTTCACTACACTTGGAGCACTTCCTTTTCCGCTCACGCAAACGAACGAGAAAATCGCTTGCTGGGTGGAAATGCGACGGGGGGATAGGGCTTTTTGTGCGCGCACGCATGTTCTCCTGTCTCAGCTATCCCTGAGCGGAATAAGGGACTGCTAGCGGTTTACGTTTTCAGAAACATGTGCGGGTGTTTTGTTACTAGTGAGGGCGCAGTGGCGTAGTGATTAGCGCGTTGGACTTCAGATCTGAAGGTCGGTGGTTCGAGGCCTGGTCCTTGCCATCGTGTTTTTTCCTTTGTAGACAAGAAACTTTTTAATTACTCCACAATGTCTCTCTCCACCAAGGAACAATGAACTAGCATCCCATCCATGGGAGAGTAGCCATACTCTCAGTTGCTTCATGCTACAGAAACCGGGATTAAGCTCTAGCCGGGTGGGTCTCCCTGTGGCTTTGTGTGAAACTGGGATTAAGCTCTAGCCGTGTGGGTCTCCCTGTGGCTTTGTGTGAAACTGGGATTAAGCCCTAGCCGTGTGGGTCTCCCTGTGGCTTTGTGTGAAACTGGGATTAAGCTCTAGCCGTGTGGGTCTCCCTGTGGCTTTGTGTGAAACCGGGATTAAGCTCTAGCCGTGTGGGTCTCCCTGTGGCTTTGTGTGAAACCGGGATTAAGCTCTAGCCGTGTGGGCGTCCTTTGACTCGTTTGCGACTTAACCTTCACTGTACGTGTGTTTTATTAGTTATTTAAGAAAAGGAAATCATTTTGACTGTCTTCTAAAGAGTAAATACAGGTAGAAGCAACCACAGAATTTTAAGAGAAATAGAAACTTCTGTGAAGAATTTGTGTTTTCTACTCTTGCTTCCATATTTTCTTGAACAGATTTATGATGAGTAGACGCAAACTTCATTTTAGTATTAAACACCCCAGGATGTCATAGGTTCTGCTCTTTTACCCTCCCCTGCCTAGGCTCCAGCCCCCTCTCCACCACCCCCAAATCCTGAAGAGCCCAGAGCTTGTTGAAGAAGTTAGCAGCAAAGAGTTCTCATTATCAGAGTTAGCAGCAAAGAGAGCCATTATGAGAACAGCAGGGTGTTTGGCCACATTATAAATAAAACACACATAACAAAGTGTCAGATCAGTGTAAATAAGGTTTTGGAATCTCCAAATAACAAACAAAAGCTTCATGACATTCTTCAGTCTCTATACCTTTGGCTGTGGTACAAATACTTTGCTTGGTAACGAGTACTTTTTCTTCACCTCACACAGGTATTGGGTCATAATGGAAAGCCGTGTACATTCGCTGTTACCGGGAGGAGATTGGATATTCTAAAGAAGACAAAAACGATAACTCCAGGGTGTCATGGAATTACTACTGAAATAATTAAATAAAAGTTGCCACATAAAAAGGTAGGCTTAACTTTAGTTAATAGATATGTTGCTTTGAAGTTACGAGATGTGTTGTTTAATGTATTACTTTACAGATGTGTTGTTGGGGACAGGGGAAAGTGTTCAATTGAACAACCATTGAGAATGTAATGGCTCTTGTGCCATATGGCACTCTTGCCAACTTGGGAACTCATGAGAAGGTTGGCTACTAAATGTTTGCTTCCCTCAATCAGCATGGATTTTTAACAGATACTGACTCTATGAGACAGTACCGGCATCTGTTTCACTGGACTGGCTCAACCCTACAGTGTATACAATGTGTATACTTTAACACTCACATCAGCAACTTCCTTCTGGAATACTAGTGCCATTGGTGTCCTTCCAAAGGCAAAAGGGCCTGCCCTCTGAGGAATCGCTTCCAGCCATTGCAGGAGAAGAGGAATTGACACATTGAAGGGAAGGTTTCCAACCATACGCACACCTGGAAGATCTGAAAATGTAACATTTAATGGGCAATAAATTTGGTGTGCGACACATGAAGACTGCAGAGTCTTGCAGACTTGCAGACTGCAGACTGCAGACTTGCAGACTTGCAGACTTGCAGACCTGCAGACTTGCAGACCTGCAGACTCAACATACTGACTTTTCCTAACTCATTTTTAAACTACCGTTGAGCAGACTCCGCTGTTTCCACATGGTGTGCTTGCCGCTTGGTACGCTTTAAATAACCCTTAAAAGAAAGCCTTTATCGGCCGTTGCTTTGAAGGCTGAACTTAGCAATATTCATGTCTCTTCTTGTTCGTTTGAATAGATTGTGGTGCAATTCCGAAACTTGTTAGTCGTGTAACTATGCCGATTTGTGCTATCTAAAATTAATAAAACACTAGTTGAAAGTTGCATGCACGGTTCTATGTCTTCTATGGAAAACAGCTGTGTAAGCGAGTTGACTGGTGTGGCTCAAGCTTATTTGATCCCTAAAAGATACTATTCCAAAACAGGCAGTCAAATAAGCTATTAATTTTAATTCCAATAACGCCGATAAAGCATTGGCGTTCCTTCCTAAACACCGCACTGGCCAGCCCGTTTCAGATGGAAGTCCCCTTTTCGGGCGTTTTCCAAGGTGGCTAGCAATTATTGCTGCGAGATGCCCTGAAAAGTATCACTAGACAAATTTAACTGGTCTGCTGTAAATCCTATTCGTTATGTAGCTGGCTCTTCATATTTAATCGCCGAAACTGAGCACAGAGATGAACCCAAGGAGGGGGGTTGCTGAGTTCAGCCTTCAAAGCTACGTCCTATAAAGGCTTTCTTTTAAAGGGTCATTTATAGCGTACCAAGCGGCAAGCATGCAATGTGGAAACAGCCAAATTAGGAAAGGTCAGCATGTTGAGTTTGCAAGTCTGCAAGTCTGCAAGTCTGCAGGTCTGCAAGTCTGCAAGGCTGCAGGTCTGCAAGCCTGCAGGTCTGCAAGTCTGAAGGTCTGCAGGTCTGTAAGTCTGCTAGTCTGCAAGTCTGCAAATCTGCAGTCTGCATGTGTCACACACCACAATAAATTTAGGGGAAATGTCAAGATATTGTACATGTATGTCAGTTATGAGATTGAAGATGTTCCTTGACTTTACCCACAATTGATTCTTTACTGCAACACACTTTTATCTCTATAAGTTGTAAATGATTCATCAAAAATGTAAACTCAAGTACATTGTGGATCTACACAAATTGAGAAAAAAATGATAAAGCAGTTTTCAATTGTGTAAAATGAATTGTAATTCCTTTGGTTTTGTTTTACTATGCTCAGTGATTGGTTCAAAAAGAACCATCCCACTTTCCTTAACCAGCAAAAAGTTAAAACAAAGCCAGCAACATGATTTGTGATTTGTGGTGCATTTTCCTATGCTTTACACCATTTATATCTATTTGCTTTAAATTCTGATTGAGCTGTGCATTCAAAGAAAGAGGCACTTTTTGGAGACAAAATGCTATTATACAAAAAAGTAAGGGACAGAACCTTTATTTTGTTTTGACATAAACTTCTGAGGGTGACAAAACACTTAACATTTAAAAAACAATAACAGAAAGTGAAACAGTAAGAATTGTAGCAATACAGGTTCAGAAAATAGTCATTTTTGTTGATAGGCCCGTGTCCCATTCCTGTTAAATTCCCAGTTACTGGGGATTTGACTGGAACAGGACACCTACACTGTTAACTTGATCTTTAGCATAGGGGTGCTTACTGAGATAGTGGGTGCTTATTGGATTAAGGAAGAATTTATTGAAAAGAACACATTGTAATTTATGCTGTAATAGAACAATAAGTTCAAGAGGTTATAAAACTAAAATCAAAGTAATATTACTCGGGTAAATCACTAAAGATGCACCAAAATGAAATACAGGAATGGCCCCTGGCGGTAAATCAAATCTTTTTTAACAGAATACACAAAAATCTTCAAACAAAGCAGTACTTAACATTTGACTCCCATCTCACAACATCAGCTTTATGAAAAGCATCTGGTATATAAAAAGTCATGATGTCAGCTCGATGAACACTGAGTCTTCCTTTACTAGCACTCTGAAGCATCTGAGCATCAAATACACATACAGAATTAAAAACAAGAGACCTCTGTAAATAAAAAAAGTATGCTACTTTTTTTGTGAAACTTTATTCACGATCAAGGCAAAAACTAAACAACAGTTGAGAAAACACATGTATCACCACAGATTCACTGCATCTTCCCATAAAAGAATGCTTGAGTTCTTAGCCTGTGTGGCTGGTTCCAAAGGGGAAGATCAACGTCTTGTGCTTTTTAAAACACTCTAGTAAATCCTTCCTTTCCCAAACCTCTTTTGGTGCCAGCCAGCCAGAATAAAACAAAATCAGAAAACGTTTGTACCAGCTACATGTATGAAAACCGGTTCTGTTTTGTTCCAATTTATGATTGGGATCAGGGTAGATTTTAACAATAGGACTTGTAGTCAATTACAGTTGTAGATGCTCTTTCCCAGCTCTCTGTTCCATGATACTCTAGATTTTAGACTACACCATATGTGTGTTGCAGTTCATTTCCTAGAAATTGGTGAATAAGTATTAAAGACTGCTTGCCATAGTTGATGCAACCAAAACTCAACAACACACGTGTGATACATGTATTACATGTTAAAATTGGTCGTGCAGTTCTCAGAGTGTTGAAAAACATATCGAGACCAGTAACGGCATCTTAACAACAAGGACTAATTAACAAATACCTCCAACGAGGGCATAAATCTTCCATCAATCTCCACAGCAGCAACATGCTTGGCTCCAGCATGCAACAGGGACCTTGTGAGTGAGCCTGGGCCAGCTCCCACCTCACACACATGACAATCAAACACATCAGCAACTTGGGCAATTTTGTCTGCAAGTCAAGAACTTCAGTTACTTTTGGCTAGACTATACAATACCCTGCCACTCTAAAGGCACATTATTCGAGCATGGCGGCCCGCAGTCCAACGGTCGACGAGTAAAGTTAAAACAAGTGGAAACGTGGTCCCCGGTCCCACATTGTCTTGAAAGTCTGCTTGATGAAAATGCTGGCTCTGATAATGCCACTAACTCTATTAGCAGAGATTTTTGTGATTTTTTTAAACACGAGAATTTGCTGCTGCGCCAAACAAATGTGTCTAAGTGTTGAACAAATGGTGTTGGGGTCATGAAAGATAGTTATTCCAAACTGGCGAATTTAAGTTGACAGGAAAAATTTCCCAGTAATGACATAATTATGTCTAGATTAAGGCCTTATAAATCATGGGCTCCATTAACTTATTTTTTAATTTCTTTAGTTTGATTTGATAGTAAAGAAGAATTCAAGCAACCAGATTAGGTGTAAATTAGGCCTAGCATGAACCACATCAGGCCAAGATTAAGCCTATAAAGGGTAAGGGTTAAGGGTTAGGGTTAGGGTTAGGCTAGGGTAAAGTTTGGGTTAGGGATAGGTTAGGGTAAGGGTTAGGGCTAGGGTAGGGTTAGGGTAGGTTTAGGGTTAGGGTTGGGTCAGGGTAATGTGTGATTTAATCTAATGGAATATTTGTAGCAGGAAAAGTAATACTTCATAATTATTCTTGCAATGCGTGACCACGGACCATGGTCAAAGGGAAAATTAACACTTCATTATTATTCATCGACTATGGGATTGCGCACCGCTGTGGCAGGAAAAATTAATACTTCATTATTATTGATCCACTATTGGACTGCAGACCAGGGTGGTAGAGAAAATTAATGCTTCATTATTATTCATCGACTCTGGGACCCTGGACCGCGGTGGCACAGAAAATCAATGCCTCACTGTTATTATTTTGTCGACTCTAGGATCGCAGACCACGGGGCAGGGAAAGTTATCTTCCTTTTTTTAATCCTGGGGTATCAAATCAAACAAAACTGAATGAATTTGTCATTGAACTCAATCGAACGAAATCAGACGAAAATCGAACAATTAAATTCGATGTTGTTCAGTCATTGAACGAAATCGAACAACTAACTTTTTGGTGAGTTCAATTTCCAAACCAAATCGAACCAAATCGAAATTTAGTGTTCAATTTAGTTCGATTAAGTTCAGAAATCGAACTTGTAGCTAAAATTCAAAATAAAGAATTTCAAACCTAATGAGCGAGTAAAAATTTCTTGTTTATTCCTTGAATGGTTTTGGAATAAGTGACTGGACATGGTATCATATAATTATTTCTGTCTTTTATTTGATCCTAAAGAAACAATACATAATATTCGCAGTAAGCCATTCATAAAAATTGTATGCGGGATCGAAATATATATATACTCAAATCCAACTGTTAAACAACATATCGACATAAATAACGTTATCCAGGCAAAATATTTCTGCAAAGCAAGGTAAAAAAACACTAATGATGCATTTAATTCCCCAATTACTGAATCAAATCGAGCAGATATGGTGATCGATTTTGCTCGATTCAGATTATATATTTGTGATACGACGTAAGCTCGCTTAGGTATCGTTCAGCGACAGAACTGAATCGAACCTCATCGAACTTGATCAAACGTTCGATTTGGTTCGATTCGCATTTATTTTTTGATAGTTCGATTTCATTCGATGACCGAACAACATCGAATTTAATCGTTTGATTGAGTTCGATTGAGTTCGAAAACCGAACGTTCGATTTGATACCCCCGGTTTAATATATTTTTATTATAATTTCGTTGTTATTCATTCATTCTTCCACTGCACGACTACGGGCCATGTCAGAGTGGCCGGGTATTGTAAAGTTGCTCCTTACTTTTATTTCATACTTTCGTGTATGAGGCAGTTTAAAACACAAACTGCACCGTAAAGCTAACCAAGCATGGGATAACATAAAGTTTAACAAGGTCACAGTTGACCAAAATAAGACGTATTAACACCATATCAGGCTTGATTTGACCCAACTAGGCCTCATCGAGCCTTCACGTTTCCTTAAGTCTGCAGTCTCGTTTCTCCACGACTCCTTTGTAAGTCGGCACCACAAAGCCGTATTAAAGAGTCTCTATAAACACACTGCAGAATTTTTACACACTTTAACCTTTAAATGGATCGTGGCATTGTGTACTTGAATCTCCTAGAGTGTTCTTACCTGTAACGTTGAGATCAAGAATAAAATTCTGGCTGAGTTGTTTCTTGGCCGACAGTCCATACATCCGCAGGATATCTGCGATCTTCGGCATGGGCGGAAGCCGAAGAGGAAGAGGATTCGCAGACATTATTAAATAATATTATTATCCAATAGCTGGTGACACTCAAGCTAACACACGACGTAGTTACGAATGTATGAAGCTTCCTATAAAAACAGTAGAAGTCACAACTCGTGCATTTTCGTCCGCCATCTTGATTTTGTATTTTCATGGGAAATACCGCTGAAAGGACGTTCGGGCGCAGTCTCGCTCGTGCCATGTACTTCGTGGATTGGTTACCAAAGACTTTGACTTTGGCAGCCAGACAAAATTAAACTCAAGTATCATTTCCGAGACAACTATTGATCCTCATTTTCGTGACTTTCTCTGCAAAGTTTTTGTTTCATTTTTGTCAGCACTACACAGTCTCACTGCTGCAGTGGTTAATTGCTGTTATTGGTATTCTTGCGTTCAAAAACATTGAGTACAAGATAATTCAGATGGTACTCATCGATCGTACCCTTCCCGAAAAAAATTTTCCAAACATTGCTCGCGAAAGCTTTGTGTTGAGGGGGAAAACATACTCTAGTATGTTGGTCATGCTTTGTGTACTGACCAAAAAGGACTAAATACAAGGATTTCATGATGATATTGTTATCACATGATTTAAGTAAGTTATTTTTATTAGTCTGTGAAATAACAACAAAAAATTGTTCATATAATCGAAGTTTTGTGCGAGTCCCCCATAAAAGAGACGAAATGTTGAGAACATGGAAGAAGCTGGAGTAAACGATAAAATTAAGGGATAATTTTCAAGTAAGCCCATCGTGGGCTCTGATTCTACACAACTCTATCTCAAAAGCTGAAAAGGAAAACGGTTAACATTTGTCAGCTAGTGAGGTTTTGGACTCAATTAAAACTGAAGACAACAAGTTTCACTTAAGCTGGTCCGTTGCCACAGCTCTCAGTTACTACGTAAGGTTACAGAGATGGAAATTTGCTACCGTGAACAATCCATTCCACTGGAAAGTTTGGTCCAAAACTGAGAGTCAGACTGAAAAATGTCTGACTCTCATGTTCAGTACTAAAACGGTCTTTTTCGCAATAAAGTTATGTTTACATTTCGGTGATGTTTTATTTTGCAGCTCACTCAGTAGCTAGCGGTCACATGCGAAAGAAAAAAATCAGTCACAATGGTTTAGATGTCAATCGTACAAAAGGTTTGAATATTTTTTCAACGCGTTGCACATGGTTTAGGATCTAAGATGATTAGGAAACTGTCGCCATTTCATGCTGCGAAAGCAAAGAAGAATGCTATATAAAATAAGTTCTAATAAAGCCATAAGCCTTAAAATTGCATATACGTCGGAAGCCACAAAACTTAAGGCCCAACTTTTTCGTGTAGAGATCTTTTTAACTATATGAAGTTTGAACGCCAATCAAATAAGACAATGTTCTTATGAGGGGCTTGGCAGACAGGTGTCACCTTAACGCCTTCTATGCCCGTTAATAAAGCGCTCTCTTGTTAGCTGCCAAGTATCAATACTTACTTGCGTCAACTGTTTTCTTCATCGGAAGAAAATAGCCTAACAGGGAGGCAAATCACAGAAGAGACAAGTGGGTTTGACATGTGAATAACCGTTCGTTTACTCGCGGGGGATTTTAATTTCCTGCCACATTGTGTGGAAACCCGTTTGGAGATGCAATCCCACGGGAAGGCTTTTCAATGGCTTAATTATCGCCTCATGCCCATCATGTGTACTGCTGTATATTCTATTCGCTAATCTTTTTAATTGCGTGAAACTTCAGTTATAGGTCAATGAGGATATTGTGTTTACTCGTCAGGCAGCTGGATGTCATGAACTGTTTGCCCACCTTGTATGTACAGAATCAGCGAAAAGGACTCTTCTTCTCTTTACGCTTCTTTTAGTTTCCAATGCTCGTGACAAAAAAGGAGCCATGCAATTTATACTCCTCTCCCTGCATAACCATAACCTGCATAACTGCCCTGCACTGGTGCAGCTCACATAGCTTCTGTCCTACTAATCGATGCTCTCCCGCATTAATCAGTTGTCGGCTCCAACTGACAACTTCTGTTTACATATCATTTGCACCGACGAGACGCTTGCCTCGCGTTATTATTTTGTGTTCATTCTTCAATAAAATAGCTTCGGCACCTTTAACAATCAAACCTTATCGCCTTGAATAAAGCAATAAAAGTACATCTTTATTGCCTTGAAGACTTTAAAGGCGTGATATTAACCGCAAAAGAGTTCTCATTAAATTGTATTTTTACTCACTACACTTAAAGAGCGTACATATCAACGGTGATATTTCCGTCACACCGGTGCCCACATCGCCACTTATTTACTTTTGGGCTTTCATGAAGAAATAAACTTTCGAGACAAAGAAGTTGGGTGGTTATTATAATCGTTAATGGTTGCTTTTATTTTCTCAAAATCAAGAGATATTTGGTCGTGATATGATAATCGGCGGGTAGTGTTGCTTCGCTATAAGGTTACTATGCGCTGATATTGGAACAAGTGTTCCTTAATCCATCTGACCGAGGGGTAAGATACGGCAAACAATGTGATAGCTTCAAAGTGATTGTAAAATCAAAGATTCTAGATATCAGAATATCAGGCTTACTACTCTTTTAATGCTTGTTTTAATGTAAACCGACTGAACGAAATGTTCTTCCCGATAAAGATTCGGATCTTTAATCATTGATGGTATAGTAGTCTATCAAGCAAATTTAAGAAAAAACTAATAATGTATTAGAACAAATCCCTGTTGCATGCTTGCAACAGGAAACAGGGTTACAACAAAGCAAGTTATCCCATCTTCAGCTATTTATTCAAGAATGATTGCGAAACGTTTAATAAACCGGTGGTCGCATTTTCCAGCCGTTTTGCGAGTACTGTTTGTAAACTTCCTCACACGCCATGTAAACTTACTGACAGTTAATGTCTTTCTTATATAATCATTTCAGACTAAAAAGGAAACCAGTAAATCCGCTGAATTGTCGTGCAACTTGTTAAAGAATTAAAACCAGCATTACCCCATGACGAAACAGATAAATCGTGCTAATACATCAGCTTCTCTTTCATTAATGCAAAACTGAATCCTTTAAACAGCGTAAGAATTAAACGTTGCTTTCATCAAATCCAACAGAAGCGAGGTATACCAAGTCTGAAGATTTTCTACCGCCCTAAAACAGCAAATTAAAAACGAGCTCATTGTTTAAATAATTAAAACCTTCAAAAGCACACTTCAAGAGGGTAATATGTTCCAAATTAATTTCCAAGATCAAGATAACAAAACAAATGTCTCCCAGATTTCCAGCCTTTATATTCAAAGATGGATTTTTTAAAAAAGTACAATTGAAATTTTTTTTGATAAAGGGATATCGGACAGTTCCTGGGGTGGAACAAGCTGTCCAATTTCCCCAACTCAAACGTTTGCACAGTTTACCGTGACAAAAAGGCTCTTGAAATCTAAAAGCACTTGAGATGAAAGCTGAGCTATCTTCTGACCTATCAAAGAAACCTTGCTAGAGAATCAAAGGCTTCTAACGTGGATGAAGCTCGGTTATTGGGCAAGTTTTTACTTGGACAGATGGACAGAAAGGAAATTGTCTGATTCATACTTAGCTGCAATAAAACGAATCAAGGAAATTTATTTGGGGTTAAGTTATAAGAAACTGCTGTGGAGTCTTTCAAGCAACAATTAAGCATTTTTTATCTCGAGGATTGTCCGTTTTTAACTCGCTCAGTATTATAAAAAAAACGTATTCTTCCCTTGTTGCGAGAATGTCGGTTAATTCTCTCGTTAGCCATTTCAAAGTTTTTAATCAGGTTGCCGCAAAGGTATGGAGGACATAAAGAGAATATGTTCGGCCATAATCTCATGTCAGCGGGGGGTTAAACCATATAAAAAATAATGGGGTTCTATGTTCAAATCGTCCTGCCCCATAACTCTAAAGGATGCAGTGTGAAATGAAACTCGCGGTGTAAATTACGCGGGTTAGGCGAAAGCAGTAATACATGTAAAAACGTTTGGTTTAGCAAGTTAGTGCAATCATCCGCAGTCATTCTGCATCACCGCCAAGACAATTCTTTCTCCCTCGTTTGGACCGTTAAGATATAACAAAAATTTCCGATAATTTATACGGCTCTACACTTGGCTCATCCATCTTTGCCGTCATTAGATCTCATGGTTAACATATGGGTAGCGAAATATTAATGTAAGCTTGCCTTTTGTGCCGTAAATATCCTGGCCGGAGCATTCTACAACATAAGATGAGTTGACTTCTTGGCATCAATCATAGGTCCCAAATAAATCCCAAATAAAATAAATGTGTCTACTGAAAAACGGCGCATTAATCATCACAATGAAAGCTACCGCCTAGACAAAAGTGAAAAATACTTTCTCTTCTCTGTTTTATATAGCAATAGATCTCTCCGTTTAGGGAACAACTGAACAATTTCGTTCAAACTTTTCGAGGCCTATAAGAATTTACCACATGGATCATGATAAAAAAGGCGTTTTATGAAATCATACAGAATGATGAATGTTTACATTGAATGTAAAACCACATCTTTGTAATTTGGCTCTCTCGTCGCACTCGACATCGTAGAAGATTTCGCTTCAATCTTCGAGCAGCTGCCCAAAGTAATTATTGACAAACGCTTTCCTTCCATCTCTTCTTTAAACCTCGCTTAAGCAACTCTTGCAGTTGTTTCAACCTAGCTATTATAAAACCTCCATCTATCCCCACCTTCAAATCAACACATGCCTCGGCAAGACATTGACATTATTATGTTCCGGCACTCCTTGACTTTGGATTCCAAACTCTTTATTAAAAATTAAATTAAAAGTTTAAACAGGCGCTACACACCTGTACCGGTGGAACAACCAACGGACACCCTGCGTTACGAAAACAGGGGACAGTTGAGGTGTCTTACGACACAGAGAATAGTGCCTTACCAAATGAAAAAAAAAGCCCTAATTGCTAAATATTCCAGTTCGACTTAACAGAAGACGCTACTAAGAGACAACAATCGAGACAAACTCCTCTGTGTTTTATAATAAAAGATCTGTGTTCCCTCTGCAATAAAGAGACACTATTTTCTTACAGAAAGGGCGTGAAAGCCTATAATACAAATGGTATTCAGATAATCACTACAAAGTGTGCAATAGGATTTGGTAAAAGGGAACGAAAACATAAAGAATCGAAGACGGGAACAATGATGGATACACTTTCTGTACGTATAATACATATATACAAGGGTCGTCAGAAAAAACTCGGTAAAACTACAAAAATAAATTAAAGGAATGGTTTACTGAAATGGCACTTGATGTGCATATTTTAGTGGCAATCTCTTCGGGGATAAACTGAGGTAAATAGTACAGGTTTAAAGTACAGTGTTTAACTAATTGCAAAGACCGAACGTAATGCGGAAATCTCCTCTATATCAGTGTGTAAGAACGACTCTGAAATGTTCAAATCTAAGCTAAAGCCACATTTTTATTTATAGGAGGTCTTACTGTAATTTAGTTCGACAGACTTTATTCGTTAATTTGAATTTCATCGCTTTAACCTAATTAAAAGCCACGATGGAGTAGTCATAGTCCTAATAATTGTTATCATCCTAAGAAAACGTAGGAGCTGAATCAATGAAATGAAAATATAAAAATATCAGACGTAAATGTTCGGTTTTGAATCATAGGAAAAAGACATTTTATAAATGTTTGCTCAGCAGAAAAAAAATGATAAAAAATTTACCATATTCATTTCTTTTTTATCAGAAAAAATGATGTTTTGGAATTATGAATACCCTCTAGCCATTTTTTCTTCAATATCGTGCAATAAGGATAGATCATTAAATAAGACCGTATGTCAAAAATTAGTCTTTTAACGTTTTCCTAGTCTTCTTTCTTATTAAGGTCATCCCGGAATAACCTTCACTTGCCTATGTCTGTTAATGGTTCCGTTTGTCTGGGGAAAAAGGGACTGGAGTACGTTAAGAAAAAAAACTTGCAACAAACGTAAATTAAATAAGCCTATTTTATTGTTAGTCGGGCCTTAAATATGTTTCCATGGACTCAACATAATCGAGGCTATGAATATAGCACGTTTATCATATTCTAGTTACATCAATATTAGACATTTACTAAATTATTCCACTATATAATATAGTCCGAATGACATAAAAGAAATTATTTTTCTAAAAAAATGTTATTTTCTATATACATTAAACGTTTTGATTACAACCCGGGAAAAAAAGTGAACTCATTGTAACGCGCGAAGTTGAAGTTGATTTTTAGTTCGCGTGTTTTCTTAGTTGTTTTGCCCGGCTTTTCACAAACTAGACTGCAGGAGCGATAAAAAAGCTTTTCATCTTCCATAAAGTTGAAAACAATACACAGTGTTAAAGCTTTATTGTTAAGAACAGAAGTTTTGCCCTGAGTCACATATTATTTTAGCATGTCAGAATTAGGTTTGTTGTTTGTTGACTCTGGAAGCTGTAAAATGATTCTTATGAAACAAGAAGGCCTTTGGTTTGCCACCCGGTCAAGGCAGGTCACACATACTAAAGGCAAAGAAATGGCCATTAATGTTCTCGTTTTGTTGAAGGATTAAACCAAACGGGTTACCGCATTGTAAAGCTTAGTGGGTTAAGCATTTGGACAACTTTTGCACGCTGGGCAAATACTTAACTATTACTTTTTCTTGCCACGTGTTTTAACACGACGGCTCAATAAAATGAGGCTTTATCATTCACACAAAATACAAAAAGTTCCACAGTTAAAATAATTGTGGTAAGATGGCCAAAGTATTCGGGTTGATCTACAAGCATTAAAGTTAATTTCTCAGTGTCCTTTTGTTGTTGACTCGAAAAGATGTAACTTCTGTTATTTTACCGAATCGAATCCTTCCTTCTTATTAACTAACTGATGGCAAAAGATAATCGAACAGCTTTCACGGTTTTCCGAAGAGGACTTCAGCCTAAAGTTGCTTCTGTCCCTTTTTACTCACCAAGTTTCGCATTCTTAGAAAATAAACTGAACAAACTGATGGTCTAAAACTGTACATACCGGAATATATATTTGCTAACGGCCTTCCATGAAATGTAGAGTACCTCGTATCCTTTGGCTGTACTTTACAAAACGCGTAGTACGTTCTTAAAAAGTAATAACAAAAAGGGACTTCCGTTTAGCGATTACTTTAAGGATTTAGTTTTTGCGTCTACTTAAGACGTTAAGCTACCCACCAAGTCTCCATTAAGTAATCACAAAGTACTTTACAAGTGTCTTAGAAAGTAAACTAACATTTTCAAAGTTCTTTTCATCAGCAATAAATTGAATAGTGTTTCACATTATATGTCGAGAATTACGGAATAAAGTTTCTCTATTTCTTTACTATACCTTGTACTTTAAGAGCGATTAGCTATAAGAAGTTAGCGCAAAGTTCTCAAGAATGGAAATCAGTTTGTCTTGCCGCGTGCCACGGGTACATCCGGCTACAGTAAGGCACGGGAGCAACCCGCCCGGGCGCTGACGGAGAACTGTACCAGTTAAGATGCGAGAAGTCGAAATTAGGGCGCAGAGGCATATACGGAGCATCCAAACTTCTGTAGGGTACAAACCCGTCACAGGACTGCCGGAAACTCTGGTAAATCACACTATGCGGACTGTGTTCCGCCGTGTGTGGTGGTTTACCGTGAGCGCTGTGTGCGATTTCTTCGCTGCTTACTGCGGATTCTGCGTGCGGCAGCAGGCTCTCTCCGGGAAATGGCGATCTTGAGTCAGGCACGGGAAAATGGTACCTCGTGTCAAAAAACCCTGCAGCGTCGTGCGGATAGAAGCTGAACTGGTATGGCGTCCCATGAAGAAGCTTGTTTCTTTTGTTTGTTTTATCTCGTTTTCTCGGTTGGTATTTGTAATCAGGATAAAGTTGTTTGTGTTGTTCCTTCAATTTCTGTGCCTCTTCGAAGTAGTTCGCTTTTTCCTCCTCTGAGAGTTTCTGCCATTCCAAGCCGAGCTTCCTGCTGATATCAAAATTGTGCATTTGTGGGTTCTCGTTGGCGATGACCCGCCTCCTCTTCTTGGACCAGAGGATGAAAGCGTTTAACGGCCTCTTAATTTTTTCTGACGTCTTTGAGGGTTCTGTGGAGGAACTTGGATCGTTTGCGCTCATGTCGTAAATGTCGCAGTTGAAGTTGTTGTTGCAACCCGTTGTTCTATTGAATCCCGGCCTGATAACCAACACCTTTTCTCAATAGCTGATCAGATCGCTCGGCAGCCAGTGCGCACTCGCGGGATTGTTACGTTTGAACAATCAACAGTCAGGCCTGCAGTTGTGCGATAGTACAACGCTAAATATGCGGGGCAATATGCACGTGCTAATTACCTGTGCCTCAAAAAGATACAATATTGCTTGTTATAGTCCATACATCCTCCCACACAAAGTAATTAAAGCTCTTTGAATAAACTAACTGTTTTGTTATTGCTGCTTTTATTGGCGATACATTCTTTGTCTTTAGGGACAAGTTAATTTCAATACAGGGAAACGAGGGTCTTACTGTGTCTAAGTACACAAACAAATACCCTATTGCAAGGCGTGATTGATATTTTTATAGACTTCTTCTGTAAAACTGAACTCATTGTTTGATCTGTTTACAAATCTCTGAGTCGCATTGTGAACATAAATCGGTACAAGTTTAATATGTTAAGAAATTAGCATTTTTCATCTAGAAACGCGCGCTATCAACAACTTTTGACAAAGAAACCAAACAGTACGAGCCGAAAGATGTAACCATGAAATCACTATTTTGCGCAATTAAACTCTCGTCGAGGCCCTAAACAATTTTTTTTTAATTTTTTGAAATAGCAAACGTTAGTTTTGTGTAATATTTTCGGCGCCAGTTCACTTAAAATAAACCGTCGTCAAACACATATTACAAAACTGCCGATCATCCCTTCCGACTTGTTATAGAGTTAACAGGCTGTTTTCTGTTTGAGAGCCGGTCTCTATTTACTGATTTGTCAAATCGCATGACAACATTTGTAAGGGTCAGGAATAAATGAAGACTAAATTTCCCTTTAACATCGTGGGAAGAATTTGCGGATTATGCTGTGAACCTATTTTGCGACCTGCCAGCCTTGCTTACTTCTCAAAAGACCGACACGAAAAATAAGCCGACAAGGTATCACTTCTGTAAAGCGAAGTTGTCATATAAAAGAACTTCAAAAAATGCCGAAAACACAAAAGATTAGCAGTTTTACTTTGTACATAACCCGCTATTCGTTTTCTTAGCGTCGTTTTATTTGAAACGCGTTTTATTGCAATACAAACACGTGAATATAGCCATTACAAGCTTTACATACCCACGAATTACAAAGCTCAAAACCGAAAAAAAAAATTGTGGCCAGATTATGAAACCACTTTTTATCGCATTTGCATTACTCTGCAGCCAAGAAATATTTGTTCATTACTTTTTCGTCCCAGTGTAAACTAACAAACAGAACACAAATTTCACTCTGTGTTCCTTTGGCATATAAACAGAATATGTCGCAAATGGTTTTTCAGCTACGGTGGTCATTAAAGCCCGCACTATTTGGCTCGAGTTAAAACTGTTATTCGCAACGACACCCTTTTGTCGTTAACTACTTTTTAATTGGATGCAACATAGATATGTTTTTTAGCGATAATTATAAAGAGTGCAGTTTTATTTGTCTTACTTTCAATTTATACCTTCTTAGAAATTGAGACGCGATGTGGAGAGAGTTTTGTTAATAACTTTTCCACAATAAAATGGTTAATTTATTCGAAGCAGAGAAATAAAATGGGACTGAACTTAAAAAATGATCCGCAGAAATTTAGATGATTACAAAATATCGTCATTTTCTCCTTTTCAATTTAATTTTTCCAATCTTCTGTTTGCAAAATTAATTTTCCTCGGTTTTTGTTCTGGATTAAGCGGCAAGGCCGCCAGTTTTCTTGAGCCTTCTAGCCCCGCTTCGCCGCGTGTATTCATGGCAAGCTATGTTAATAACCCGTAGATATTCACACAAAAGGATAACTCTTGAACAATAAATGGCGGCCTGACACATCAGTCGCATAACAGTACTGTAATGAACATTTGCGCGTCCGACAACAGTGTCACAAAGGAGCTTAAGACTGTTCAAAACTTTATCAATGGTGCTAAGAATAGATGGTTCTGCTTTAATTAAACGATTTTTGGTTTCCTTCTGTCGTTTGTTCTAGCTAAGCCCAGAGACCTTCCCGACAATTTTAGAACATTTCATAGCGGTTTCTTTTTTGATCGGGTGATCATAATTCTCTAGCATTGTCGATAAAGCAACGAATAATCACATTGAGACGTCATCGAACCCTTTTAAAGTATTTTCGTGTTTGTTGTGCTCTGTTCTCGCAGACACAAAATTGATTTATTTTTGTTCACTGTGATTGTCAACAAAACCATTTCCGCTCAGCAATCATGCAACAGACAATATTTAGTCACCGTTTATTTCCGTGACTGGCTTCATTTTGTGAGAAAGAATAATAACCTTGATGGCAAGCATGCGCGATGACGCCTAGTTAAGCACAGAAACATTCTCGACCCCAGTGCCTACACTTCTCAGGGTCTCAAAGGGGGGGTCCCTGGAGCCCTGGAGCCCTGGAGCCCTGAAATTTCTGCTTTGGAGCCCGGAGCCCGGTCATTTTACTGACTGGAGCCCTGACCCTTTTTTGGCTGTGTAGCCCGGAGCCCAAAGAAATTTTCTGCGGAGCCCAGAGCCCAGGGTTTTTAAATTTGATCATTCGAGATCCCAGATTGCATTGATTCTTGTTTATTGACTGCTTTTCTGTTTGTTTGTGCGTGTTAACTGCCATAAAGAAACAGAATCTGCAACAACTTATTTGACGCTTTCATGAAAACTTTGTTATTGTAGTGAGCGCGATATTTGCTCGCAGGTATCAGTTACAGCACACTGTATCAATTTTCTAAAACGTGACAGATCACTTTGAAAATACAAATAATTATTGATGAAGATTTTTTAATGTCATTACTTACCCAGTCCTTAATAGATTTTATTGTTTACTGTTCATCTGATTCATGACCCTTTTCCATTCTGACTTACGAGTGTGGATTGTCTGGAGTATCTAATCACGTTTATTACAGTTTGCAGCAACGAACATCTTTGTTCCCAACACATGTTTTAGCTTTTAAAATGTCTTTGACCATGACACAAAAATTGAACAAAAACGAAGTTCGTGGCCTTTCTTATCACTAAGAAACTCCCGATAAATGAGCCATTCGTCCTGCGTTTTACACAAGAAGATTCTCCCATTCGGAAACTGTGGTTCCTTCATGTGTCTATGAATTGAGATCGTTATGCTAAATTTCATTACACCAAAATTTGTAGCCACCTCCTTGAAACCATGACTCAAGGTAAGATATTGCTTGAATTCCACGATTGATGTTGACGTTCGCTCACGTTTTAACATAAGACTCCAACGATGGCAGGCCTTGTGTGCCCCCAGTTTATACAGACACACGGTTGCATCAAGCAGATCGGCCTCTTTTAACCCGCTTGATTCACTCATCTCGGATTAAAGCAAAACAACAGATCGGCGAACTGACCGAACTACATCTTGGCCTTGACCGACGATCAACGCCACGTGAAAGATGTCAAGGTGAGACTTCGAGTTTCGGTCACACAGAGCACAGAAATCTGATCCGCTCTGACCTGAGTGTTAACCTTGCACAGTGTACTATTCAGACTATTCAAGTTTTTAAATAATTGGAGACATGATAACCGGCTTCTTGGATTTAGAAAACTGGTCGGAATTGCGGACGTCTTAATTTGCGGACTTGATTTAGCGTTGCAAAATAATTTTTATATCTCAAGATTGTAGACCATAGTGGAGCCCGGAGCCCAAAAGCAGATGATATGGAGCCCTGGAGCCCTGACATTTTCGTCTTGGAGCCCTGGAGCCCTGCATTTTTTAGCCCGGAGCCTTGGAGCCCTAAAAGCCCTTTTGAGACCCTGACTTCTGACTTCACGCTCCGTCATGCGCAAAAGAGAAGAGTTCTAGGGTCGAGAATGGTGCAGAACAGAAAATGCTTGACAAAAGGTTTCAGCCAATGATCATGAGAGTGTGCATAGTAACTCTGTTCTAGCACAAAAGCCTTAGATCCCTCACTGAGTTTTATTGCAGCACACGGAGAAAAAAAATTAAACATATCAGTAAGGTTATTTTTAAGTACTTGTTGAACTGCCCAAATCCCAAACAAGCAGAGAAAACTGCACGAAGGAGCTGGCTTTGCAGGAAACGGTCAGTGCACAGGTAACCCAAGCGTGATAAGAAAGTTTGTATGGGCCTGAAATTCGATCGAAAAACAATCACCGGTTTTCCTTCGAAAAGACGTAAAAATCGATTTGTTCGCCTGACTGTGAGTATGGCATTCATGCGTTGAGCAAATGGTACCCGTAGAACCCTCCTGTGGGGCAAAATTTCGCGCTCAGCCTTACGTTTGGCCGTTGGTTTTGGTACGGTCCTTGGAATGGCCGCCGTTGTGAAAATAGAGTTCGTTTTTAGCGCAAGACTGTACTTCCAGAGTTCGACCTAATGGTGATTGAATCACACTGAAAGCTTTGTTGAAATGTAGTGAGGTTTGAAAGCGCTGGCTGAGGATTACATCTACCCCTAGCGAGCATTTCGGCCGGTCCTCAAATGTCGGGTTGGCCAAATTGAAGCTGAGCTTTCCTGCCTTGGCTTCTCTTTCAGATGGCAGCGATCGATCGTTGAGCAGAAAATTGATTCTTCCAGACGCCCTGAAAAGTGGTAAAAACAAAGAAAACACATAACAAGTGTGGTTTTTTAAATTTCATTTCGATTTTGATGTTTTTTATGGTATTTTTGTTTGTTTTTTCAAAGAAAAACAGGCGATTATTTTGGATCGAATTTTTAGCCATACAAGTTTTCATACTACCCTTTAATTACCTGAGGTACAGTGGTGTTAAATGGTGGCCATTTTGAATGTTTTTCTAGTTGCAAAAATGGTTAAGGTTATGCATGGATTGGAAGAGCGAGTAAAGTGTTTCTCCGCAACTTTTGAGACGGTTGCGTTCTTGATATTCTTTCAAGATTTAGTTTAAAAAAGTTTTGTTTGGTCTGTAAAGATAAAACGATTCTCTTAGCACACTGCGTAGACTCTGGTAACGCGGTTTGAATCATGATAATGAACTTAACGAACATGAACCTGCGCAGTGTGTTATTTAGCTCTGCCTTCGGCTACATGTCGTTTTTTATGCATACATGCATATGCATACGCGGAAACAAATTTTCATTTAAGTGACATGCCAGTTGCAATAAACGCACGGCATTGTAACTATTAAAACACCTGCAGATTGCACGTCAATAAATTCTATTCAGCAAGTATCTTTTTCCCTACTATAACTGACTCTACTTTCCGTTCCAACAAAATCCATGCCACAAAGAAAACAGCTGTGTTTTATGTAAATAAGAACAACTTATGACCAATCACAAGTTACCTCCAAGGTGTTATTTATAGTAAACTACGTCACAAATCAATTCGAGAGGAGCACTTGAAAAATATTGACAAACCAACCATTTTCAAGGAACCTTCGCTGATTTTATCCATTTCGTTTTAGCTGAGGAAGTCCTGCGCTACTGAAACGAAACGATGGAATTATACTTCGACTCACCCGATGACGAGCTTTCAGCCGCCCAAAACCTATTATGCAAATTAGCTGAGGGCGCATTGAATGTGCCCTCAGCTAATTTGCATAAGTAACTTTATGCCATGGTTTGACACCTTGTAGCTTCATGAAGATGGGATGAGGTGTTTAAATTCAATTAGTTGTGTGCTGTAAAAGATGACAATGCTGAGTGATGTTTTATATTACAATTCATTGCGGATAAAAATAATTTGGCTTCTCAGTCACTTTGTTTAGCAGCCTGCGTAGCTGGCGGTATTTTTCCTCGCGAAGGCAAAAACGAGCGCGAACAATATCGCATCCTACGCTTACTAATTTAATAGGCTAAGCTGGTAATAATGATTACGACAGAGCCATGATGTCGAAAAACATTTATTTTAATTTTTCGGGGTATTATTTGCCTTGCTCCAGCACCAAACACTACAAGCTAAGGCTTAGGCGAGATGACACAATACATCGCCTATTTAAGCCAGTTATTATCGCTCGATCGCTTTTGATTGCTGCAATGACAGAATAAGCCAAAGCGCGATGTTATACATTCCGCTTCCAGGTATCTGCTACCCAAGGAAGACAGAATAAGCTAAAACGTTAGACAACATTCCGCTTCCAGGTATCTGCTACCCAAGGAAGACAGAATAAGCTAAAGCGCAATGTTAGACATTCCGCTTCCAGGTATCTGCTACCCAAGGAAGACAGAATAAAGCTAAAGGGCGATGTTAGACATTCCGCTTCCAGGTATCTGCTACCCATTGGCAAGGAAGACAGAATAAGCTAAAGCGCGATGTTAGAAATTCCTCTTCCAGGTATATGCTACCCAAGGAAGACAGAATGAGATTAAGCACGATGTTAAACTTAACGCTTCCAGGTATATTCTACCCAAGGAAAACTGAATAAGCTAAAGCGCAATGATAGCGATCAAGTTTCCAGGTACAGCATATTATCTAAGGAAATCAGAATAAAGAGCGCGATGCTAATATTTCGTCTCAAGGTATGTACAAAATCGTAATTATGATTGCTACTTACCAAAGGCCTCTTGTCTCTTTTTGTCTCGATTCCATAGCATCGTAGATCGGTCACGTCGTTAAGACGCAACGATTTTCAAAACCTCATATTTCCCGCCAGCATTGTGTTACACGCAAAACACAACTGCAATATCATGTTTTGAAGAAAACCTGGTATTACCCAAGATGTCGCTACAATAATTAGGCGAAAACCTTCTATACTTGAAATACAGTAAGTAAAATATCAAAAGGAAAACTCAATAAAGCTGGGGAATGTTAATACATGATACCAGGGTAGCTCGAATAAATTATAATCGGAGTCATGAAAGCGCCACGTCCCATGCGTCCTCTAACATACATTTCTTCACATAAAAATCAATAGCCTTAGTCTAAAAACTGATCGGTGTCGGGTTCTTTGCTCGACCTACATACAAATCAACGCAACTTAGTAAAGCAAATTAATATGCGCAGCTTTCTAAGAGGCATCGAGGAGAATTTGCAGGCTTACGTAAATAAATAATAAGTTCCTGCCAGATAATTCTCACACAAAATTATGATTCTGTTTTGACAGCCTGCCCAGGAAAATCTACTAAAATCACCCGGTTTTGATTGCCACAAAGGACTGTGGTGGCGGTCTAGCAAAGAAAATATATCATAAAACTGAAACGACGAACATCATTATAAACGGCGCGACAATTCTCTGGTTCTGTTTTGGGTCTCGTTTCCTGGCGTATGGTGACAAATCGCGCAACTTAAACCCTTTCTGTTGTTGGCATTCGACAGAGCCAGAAGAAGGTTAACCGAAAATCAGACTTACTAACCTTAGAATTCCCGCACTTGCGCTGACTGCGCTCTTTCTTTCC
Source organism: Siderastrea siderea (assembly GCA_964030785.1). Taxonomy (NCBI): domain Eukaryota; kingdom Metazoa; phylum Cnidaria; class Anthozoa; order Scleractinia; family Rhizangiidae; genus Siderastrea; species Siderastrea siderea. The sequence continues at coordinate 61,365,402 of OZ034967.1, forward strand.
TGTAATAATTTTTGCTTTATAATTCTTTACATTGCTGACAGAAATGATTCGCGTCAAATAACGCTTTTAATGAATACATGCTGCGAATTTTTTTCATGGCCTAAGTTCCTCATCTGCAGATTGCACGTCAATAAATTCTATTCAGCAAGTATCTTTTTCCCTAATATAACTGACTCTACTTTCCGTTCCAACAAAATCCATGCCACAAAGAAAACAGCTGTGTTTTGTGTAAATAAGAACAACTTATGACCAATCACAAGTTACCTCCAAGGTGTTATTTATAGTAAACTACGTCACAAATCAATTCGAGAGGAGCACTTAAAAAATATTGACAAACCAGCCATTTTCAAGGAACCTTCGCTGATTTTATCCATTTCGTTTTAGCTGAGGAAGTCCTGCGCTACTGAAACGAAACGATGGAATACTTCGATGAATATGAACATTATAATTTTGATCAGGTGGCAACTTCACTCAGCAATTCACGAAAGGGAAGAACGAAGAGAGAGGCGAAACTGAATACAAACCGACCAAATCCTGGAGGACACGAGAGAAAGGTCACCGAGAAGTTGAGAAACACTGAGAAGAAAAGGATCCTCACGAAAGGACCGAGAACAAAATGAAAACTTTACACTCGGGCAACACAGAATTCACTGATGTTTCTTTACCATTTATGACCACTCAGTTCGGAAATGGCCGACGAAATTTGGAAATGAATAGAGTACGGTGCAATAATGGACAGGTTATCTGCATTTTGTCTACAGCAGACCAGTTACCTGTGATAACGTCATTCTTACTTTTCTTCAAAGCAACAATACTAGTAACTTTGAATTTTTAAAAAGCGTCTTTATGCATGTGAGCGGACCGGAGTCACTGCGTTTGACGGAGATATTATGGGTCTCGATCTTCTTGAAGAAAAAAATCATCAGTTAACACTCTACCTGCTCAAGATTGCAAATGGATCGATAGCTATATTTTGCCACTTAGCCATCTAGACGAATCCAATATCTAATTAAGGATTTCTTTTTTCTTTTTTTTTTTTTAATTTGGAACATGGTCCAAGCAAAACATTATATGTAACACATTCATTCATAATTCACTCTCAATCAAATTTGCAATAACAGAATGACCCACAGGCGACAAAAGATGTCAAAACAAGAAATAGAATAAAGAGATCGACCAATATTAATAATACTGTTTTTGTGTGACTTCTTTAGTCCTAGTATGGAAGTTCTACCGTTTATGTTTTCAGTTGTTTTGTGGAAACATGCTAAAATGTTTAAGGCAATCTTTTCCGTTATATGCGAAGGCATTGTGTCGGTAAGGAAATCTCCAGTAAATGTTTTGACTTCAAGTTTTAGGCTGTTTGCCAATCACTCTTTGGAATAATATAAGCTCAGAATTTAAAACAAAGTTAATATGACCTTTGTCACCAAGCAGATATCACGCTTATTCAAGTGTCCTTATGGAAGGTGAGGCAGTTTAAAGTGACTTGAAATAGAACTTCAGCCATGAAAATTCGACTAATTAGAAAAATTATTAATGAAGCGAGACCAAAACAGCATTCGCTCACGTTCACCTCGTTTCCGTGACAACCTGTTTTCCTCTGTTTATAAATTTAGTGTTGTGTTTCCAGCACCGTTTCAGGTAAGTTTCACGAGTTCCTTTAGGTAATATTTGTTCATCTCGCGTGACTATCCGGATGATACCGTAAACATCCATGCTTTTCCCCTTTATAGCATAGAGGGCAAAATTACTGATTGCTGATTGGTTGAGACAGAGGGCATTTTTTCTTAACATTCTTTCCACCGAGGGCAAAATTACCGACTCCTGATTGGCCAAGTGCCAAAAATACTCGCATTTGATTGGCTGAGCGCGAGAGCGCGCCATTTGCATTTTGCGTCTTGAAACTTCTTGAAACGAAAAGCAGATTTTGAATTGGATTTTGAGTTGTTCAACACAAGAATATCGTTTCAGAGTTTAAATTTAACTGAGTCGGTTGGCAAAAATGGCATGGAAATCGGGTGATAGCTCGAAGAGAAATTCCAGAAGGTGAACCTGAATGTTTTACGGGAAACAGCAAATGGTTATTTGTTTTAAAACTACCGAAAACCTTGGTTAATTCAGCGAGCGAGAGGTCGCTTCGCAACTCAGTTAAATAAATTTAAGTCTTACTTAGTTTGAGTTTTGAGTGAGAGTTTGTTAATGAACTAGAACTGTAATTATCTCAAAAGATGAACATATGCATAAAAGACAGTTTTTTGTGTTCTGGACGCTGAGTAGCAGTTTAATAAACTGCTTGTGTGGAGAATTGCTTATTTTGAGGGCCGGCTGCGGACTGTGTTTTGACGTGCATGAAAAGTTTTCAGAAAATTTTGCCCTCTGTGTTATAAACAAGTAATCGCATTGAGTCCTCGTAGAATTAAGGATAAATTTTCACCACGCGACTCGGGCAATTTTGTGAAAACTTTGAAAATACGTGTGAAAATTTACCCTTAATTCTACTCGGCCGCGATTACATATACTAATATTATCAGAATCAGACTTTGCAAACGTGGTGACTGAGGTTGAAAACCATGCTTCTTTAACTACAGGAACGTAGTAAATTTTTCAATGTTGTTTTCTCAACTAGGAAACTTGCACGCTTCGTGTTTGCACAACAGCCAGTGTCTATTACTCTTTATAAACTAAATGCGAAAAATAGTAGTATTCTCAACATGTCTCCTTGGTGAAAATGATACTGTCATCGGCCACCATTTCGGTAAAGACAAACAGAGCTGGTCTGTTGATTTCCGACTGACAAATGAACGCATGTTTAGCCGGAAACAGGAGATCTTACGTACTGTGGTTTGGACAGGTTTATAACTTCCTGTGAACATTGGCGAATGCCTCCCTCAAGACTGAAGTGACAAACACTTGGGCCCTGTTGTTCGAAAGCCGATTAGCGCTAACCCTGGGTTAAATGTTGTCCAGAGTCACTGATTGTCTTGCTTAAAAGCGTTACGCTGATAATTTTACGTGACAATTTTGAAAGTAGGCAAAGTCAAATTGTTAACTGAAAACATTTTACTGGAAACCACGTCGTTATGGATTAAAAGTGAATTAAAAATTGACGCTAATCCTGGGTTAGCTTGACCCTACTTTGAACAACCGGGCCTTGATGTCTCATAGTCTTGATTGGCTAATCAACATTTACTTTCCTTTTATGAGATGGTTTGTTGGACCATTCTTCGTGTGTTTTGATTTTCCTTATCGCTGTCTTGTGGAAGTGCCATCTGCCTCTCTCTACGCTATAGTAGCAAACAAATTAATTAACGGTAACGGTACAACTTTCGCACACCTTACAGCCAGATCAGATTTGCTGTTGTGAAAGAAGCCATTGAGCTGAATAATATCTTTATTCCAATTAATTATACAAGAATACCTTTGCTCTGAGCTCGAGAGCAAACCAAGCGAGTACTCTACAATATTCAGTCACTAGCTTTTCACATGTGTCAGCCAACTTTCAGCTACTGTAGTGTGTCATCTTGAAACTTGTCAGAGCACGGTACAGCTGAGGTATGAATTTTGTTCATTAATGATAGAATTTAACAGTCACTAGTAATTATGATTGCTCATAAGGGCAGAGTTTTTAATACTAGTGGTTACTGGATGATGAGTAAACGATTATAAGCAGGGCAGAGTTAGGGTTAGGTTAGGGGAACGTTAGGGCAGTGTTTTTTAATGCTAGTGGTTGCTGGATTATAAGTAAACGATTATAAGTAGATGATCTTTTGATAGGTAATTACTAGATTATGGATAATGAAGCTGAGAGAAAACCACAATAAAAAGAATGAATTTTGTGTAAAAGCACTGCAGGAAGCAGTCATAAACCGAAATTCAAACAGAATGTTTATTGATTTTCTAACACGTCTCAAAATATACATTTTCAAAAATCTCTTCTATAAAATGTGGAAACAATTACCCACAATATTAGAATGGCATTATTAATTCATCCCTCACCCACCAAGAAGTTAAATTCATAACCAGTAACGTTGACGAAATCTCCGCCTAGTAGGGCGGTTAATTCATTTAACAATAAAAATGCACTTGAAACAATGGATCTCTTCTCAAATTGTTTCATCGAGGAAGAAGCGAAAATCGCGCCCAATAACGCGGTCATTGCGCGCACGTTGCGTCTCTCGCGCGTATTTGTTGAATATCGTTGTTGCTGTTGTTGTTCTCTCAGTTTTCTTTCTTTTTTTTAATATATATATAAATATTTTTGGCTTCTGCCCCGATAAAATAAACTGGGAAGAAAGGAACAATTTTGTACTAAACTGTCATTTTATCATTTACTGTACAAGTGTACCTCATAGCAGGCCAATATTTATTTATTTAATTTCTCTGTTAGCCTGACAAGCGGCTTTATTTAATACTTATAATGAAATGGACGGCAGTATTTTTTTTTTCAACAAATTATGATAAAGAATACAACATTACGTGACTGTTCATGAATCCCTAAGGCAACTGCTTACTGGTTAACCAGTCGGACTGCATGTTTTATGATACTAGTTTTATAACATTTTGGAAACTTCCACAAGTCAATCTAATCGTAACAATTCACTGTTCAGCTATTCTAATATTGCTATACCTTCCACGATAATGCAAACTCTTCAAGTTCAAGCCCAACCAACCGACCAAAGTTATCTAAAATCTCACGAAACAAAGTTTAATTCCACGGTTTCAGCACGTCCTGATTGGTGGACTTCGATTTGTTTCCATTTACATGCATGTTTTTTCTCAGGAGACCTTTGATTGTTGGCACATCCACGACGGCAACGACAAGGAAAATGTCTCATGAATAAAGGTTGAACAATTTGTCAACAATTTGTCAAATCGAACAATTTGTCTAATGTGGACAAATTACCCACGAGATGAACTGATTTCATGTTAGGACAAAGAAAGGAAAATTCACAGTCATGTCTTAGCGTTCTCCATAAAACGTCCAATTTGGTCATTTCACGTTATTGTCTTTGCAGAAGACAGCGAAGAATGAAATGTGCTTCAATGTGTAAAGTACAAGCACAATCATTGTTCAGCTGACTAAAACTTTTGTTTTGTGATGTTCTTGTTGCCTTCGCTGCCGTGCTTGCCAAAGGTCCCTAACTGATGGTGGGCTGAGTGCAACCATTCAATCGAGTAGTGCATAAAGAACAGCCTAGCTAATATTAATTGAACGGTTATTTTCATACTCAGCAACCATAAGTCACCAGCAATAAATAAATTTGTTCATTAATTTTGGAAAACTGGTTTACTGAATTTTAATTTGTACCCTACAAACTCCCTCCAACCAGCCCACAGATGCACTGGCCTCCTATACAACCATTGTTCAGGTTTGTCACACGATTTTCCCAACGTCACGCAACAACTATGTGACAAACCCAAAAACAATGACCGTGAAGGAAGCTACAGACGCTGTGGCAATAACCGATGTTTAGTACTCTTGCTATGTTGTTGGTGAAAACAATTCAGAGCTTGCATCGCTCCCTTCAGAAGGCGCTTGTATCAAAGGTTCTAATCGTCCAACATTTAAAGATCCCGTCTGCTGAGGTGACAGTGACGATGCTAGTGATAATGACGATTGCGAGCTGGATCGTGAGGATGAGTTGGAGTGGCTCCCTCTGCTGTCAACTGTCGTTGAAAACGTTTCCGCTATCACCGCTGGGTTGCTGTACTTCTTTGTTGATTCAGGAGATATACTGACTGGTCGTGCAGCACCAGGATGGGATGAGAGAGCGCGAGGTGATGCTGGAGGACTGGAGCAAGAAATCACCGAACAGCAAATTTCAGATAGGGAATGTTCCACCAGGAACAACAGGGGTGCAATTTAAATAAGCAGGAAACCAAAATTCTTTTTAAGAAAAGAAGGGTCTTTGACCACGAACTAGTGTGTTTGCTTCAGAGAGATCTTATAGCAAGCTTCGAATGTCACATGAGAGACTTCAAACACTGTGCTTATGAGTCAAAAAAGTAACGTTCATGTATTGCATGCATTTTATTTTTTCAACGAGAGTAGAAAAGAAAGGTCTTTAATGTCGAACTAATGTATTTGCTTCAGGGAAATGTTATAGCAAGCTTCAAATGTCACATAAGAGACTTCAAACACCGTGCTTATGAGTCAAAAAATAATGTACAAATAATCCACATGTTTTATTTTGCCGTGAGAGTAGAACAGGAAGGAAAGAGTAAGAGGAAGGGAATACATATAGAACTAAGAAGGAAAGAAAATGATTTAAAAAATTATGAAGGAGGAAAAGAAGGGGAGAAGCGAAACAGGAGGAACAACGGTAAAAGACAAGACTGCAGTGGTGAGGACACAAAAGGGATGAGCTGGACAGGAGGAGAGGGAGGTAGGGAGGAAATAAGAGAGAGAAAGGAAGGGCGTAGGATCCTGATAGGAGGCAGCACAGAGGTGACATGAGGGGCAAGAGATAGGCAAGAAGCAACAGGAAAGGATAGGGAAGTGGAGGAACAGGTGTTGGGTAAGAGTACGGAAGGATCAGTAGCAGACAGATGAGTGCACATATGTACGAGTGAAAGAAATAAACATACTCTCTACACTGTAGAAAGCCATACCTTCGGGTTACTAATTTTAGCAACGAACAAACGAGGGGGTTAGTTTCTAAAGAAACTGTGATGCTGCATCGGTGGGAAAGTGAAACACAAAACTTTGGATTTATCAACTGAGTTGACAGGGTAAATTGGCCACCGTAAAGAGATTGAAAGCTGAGGAAACAGCACAGAGGTGACAGCAACGACTCCATTTGGTGAATTTAGCGTTGACAAGAAAAATGCCTAATTTTGTGACATACCATTCCACACGGGTGCAACAGAGAGTGAAACACTTACCTCCGGTGAAAATGCTCATTGCCTGTGTTCTGCTCAGCTAAGTTTTGATTCATCAATGGATCTCTTTTAGAATTTGTCATATATACATCACCATTGGATAGTTCATTTGCAGGGTCCTCTACTCTGCCAAGCATGCTGTACCTATATAACAACAACAGAGTACTATCAAACTGACTTTGTAGGGAACAAACAAAAACTGAGGAAAAGCCAAAAATTACAGTGAATGAAGGGGTTAGTACATGTATAAAGAAATTATGGTACTTCATCAGTGGGGAAGTGAAAAACAAATTTGGATTCATCAACTGAGTTGATAAGATAATTTGACAGCCATAAAGAAATTCAAAAGCTGACATATTGAGTGTTACATGTAGCTTTTTGTCAGAGCGAATCAAAGGGCTAACACTCAAAACACCAGCTTTTGGATTACTCTCTCGTGATCAACTTACCTTATCAACTCAGTTGATTAGTCCAAATTTTAGTGAAAGAGATGCGAAATTACCTTTGTGTTTCATCCTCCTCCCACGTCTCCTCATCATCACTGGAATCATCTGGCGCGACATATAAAACCTCCAGCGTGATCTCGCCATGTACCATAGACAGCACTCTTACAGCTTCACTGTGTTTTGCTTCTTGTAGATCAATCCCATTTACTGCTAATATAGCATCACCAACATACAATCCTCCCGATCTGTCGACTGGCAGACCCTCATGAATCTCAGATACAATGATGGGTACACCATGTTCCTTTCCACCCTGAAATTAACAAATTATTATGTTAGTAATGACATGTGGTTACAGAACAGTTTTACATACAGCAATGCTAGATGCAAAGAAAAAGCCCCGCTACACCTCTGGGGTTACACCCTTCACCTAAACCTAAACCTTCTGCCCTGGGGGGGTGGGTGGCAGGGGGTGGTCCATAGGCTAAAAACTAGGCTGCCAGCTGTTGAGCAGTGGACCTATTGCAACCTTCCAATTGCTAATCACCTGACCACTGTGCCTGAATACTGTACATCTATTTCCTTGATTAATTGCCCCACTTGAATAATCACCCCTATTGGTGCAAATATTTGAAATAATTGCCTTTCTTGAACAATCCATCCTCACGCCTTGCTAAAATAATCACCCTCTTCCCCATCTCCCTCCCTCCTGAAGAGGAGTTCAATCCAAGAATTATTAACATTGCATAATTATTAAAGAATATTTTTAAAGAATATTTTAAACGTAATAATACAATCCATGCGCGTGCCACTAGACAAAGCAACCTTTTACATCCGCCTGCTGTGAGGACTGAGATCGCAAAACGATCCTTCTATTACTATGGTTGCATTCTTTTTAACGAACTATCTTGATTGTATTTTTCGTATTCATTTGCTTCTAAATCTTTTATTTGTACATAGTTTTCTATCTATATTATTATTAGTGTTAGTGTAATGCATATGTATGCATAGTTTTAGTACATTGTTGCGCTCAGGGCTCCCATTGATAACAGACAACTTTTTGCATCTGAAGGGGCTACCCTGAGCGGTATAAATCAATAAAGGTTCTTCTCTCTCTCTCTCAATTAAGAAGATCAAATTGAGAATATACCTATGCACCTAGAAAGGCCATGTTTAGTTGTAAAACATGTACATGTAGGGCACAACTTCCAGGGAGCAATATTTGAAATCATTGCCCCCTTTGATTAATCGCACCTTTGGGAGCAAGAGAAAATCCTGTCAAGAATTACACTGTACATTAGCCCTTTCAAGGTGTTACATTCACTAATTTATATTACAGAAGTTGTTTAATACAGCAAACTTGTTACTTAAGTCAAAAATTACACTGTAGAAGATAGAGTAAAACAAAAAAGCCACAAATTCTTACTGTAATAGATATCCCCAGTCCCTCTGTTTTGTCCTTATGTATCACAACTGTTCTAGGTTCTCCAATACCCCTCCTCTTCCTTGCTTTACTTTCAGCATCCTCCTCCTCATCATCAGTAGCTTGAAGCTGGGGTGGTGGCGGTGCTGGCGTCTTATTGTTGGGGTCCTTGCGGCCTCTGCAGGCTCTGATCACTGTTTTGTGCCTATGCAAGTGTATTTCAGCTTCAATCTGGTTCCATAGTTGGTCATGTTCACTGCCTCTCATGTCACGACCAAGCAGCTGGATTTGCTGTATTCTGAAAAAAGTACAGTAAAAACCCGTGTGTTAGCCTGCGAACGTAGACATATTTCCAGCTGTTGTTTCTCTCCGAGAACCTACATTTTTTAAAGCCTGGCAAAATAGGTTCTTGTATTTTGGGGCAGTCATTGGCAATTTAGGCTAAGTAGGTTCTTGATTAGGTTCTATATTTTGGTTAAGGAGATATAGCAGTTGATTACCAAAAAAATTAATAAAATATTTGGGTATTTATTCACAACTGTATTATAACAAGCCTAACAAAACTGACTGCAGAATGTACAGTTATATGTAGTGTTATCTCTATAACAAGAGTTGTATAATAAAAATTTGCAATCTCAAAGTCAAACTCCTTGGTTAAAATGTCTATCATATACTGTAGCCCACATATAAGAACCTGCTTGATCTTGCTTGGCTAAACAGGTTCTTATATTTTTGGGTATTAAAATGGAAAATTTCTGCCAGCAGGTTCTTAAACCACTAGGTTCTTACATGTGGGTTTTTACTGTACCATAAAATTCTGGGTTCTGACAAGACTTTAACACTTTACAACTCTGTAACTTTGTAACAATTAAGTTATAAAGGTGTAGTACACATAGTACACCTTAGTTTGTAACATGTTCTGAGTGGGCTTATGAACAATTTTTTATGAAATAGTGGGCCAATCAGAGCATTCCCTAGCTCATGACAAGCAGTAGTCAACATAATAAAGCAATTACAAACAAAAAAAGAAGTAAGAAGAAAAGGAAAGCCAGTGAACATGTACATTATTATTACCCTGGAACTGACAGTACCTTCCAGCCAGTTCTTTATCAAGATACTTGGCAGCCAGTCTTGCTCCATACACTTCACCTTGAAGTGAGAATATGTGGTTTCTTAGAGCTGTATTTTCTTTTTCCAGTTGTTTCGCTTGACAATCCATGCGCGCTTCTTTCATTGCATTGTTCTTGTAATTGGTCATTTCATTTTCCTAAAAAATGTGCACAAAATAATCCATTGTACTACACTAAACAATTCTAAATATGTACATTTAAATGAGCGAATCTTGACTTTTTCAAGGACAGTTACTTTTAACTCTTTGCACCAAAAAGGCAGCAAAGTCGACAGCGCTAAATGTAACTGGTCTTTCTAAAGTTCTGTACCTGGGACTTCACCAGGTACATATGTACATGTTAAACACTTGATTGAGTGTTTTTTCAAGCATGTTATTGTGTTGTGTTTTTCCAGATACCATTTACCTTTATACTTTCTTTTTAAAAAATTTTGGCTTAGAACTGGGACCCCATCCCTCAGAATTTCCAATGACCTTTCCAGGGTGGGTATGGATATTACCTTCCACCACACACAAATTTATTATTAATTTTACACTGGCAAAGGTTTTGTTGTCACTTTCCTCTCAGCAATTTCTTCTTTGCTTTTTCTTGGTTTGTTTCATTACAAGGGTGTCATGGTAGATAAAAAAGTATTTAATACTCTCGTAAACAAGTCATACAATGCTGGTAAACAAGTGCACTGGCAAAGACGCATTTGGCAGGCTGTTTGTGATGATGGCATCATTTCAGACACCAACTGAATTACAGTTACGGTAAGAATTGTCTTAAAAAGTCTTCTACAGTACAAGTCAGAAAAGATTTGTGGATGAGGAAAAAGTTAGGATCATGATATACATGTAGAGGATACTTCAGTTTCTAGTTAAAATTCATTGCCTACTTGTATATGTAAGCTCATCTAGAAATACAATGTATCGAGATTCAGCAGCAAAAAAAAATTGATCAGAAAAGTGCAGAAGTTAAACTAAAAAAATTGTGTCTTCTAATTCGTGTGCATGTCACTGTGTTTTATGGTCTTTCTTTAGCTGAAGAAACAGATAAAAATTTATTTAATTGCTATGTTTCAAAAGTAATAATCAGATATACCTGTCCAGTACAAGTGTAACATTGTCTTGTGTTTCATATGAAAATAGCTGAGGCTCAGACCCAGGCTAAATAATGTTTTGTTCCAGAAATCATCCATACTCTCACCACAGAAGGTTTTTTTGGATTGACACCCCTGCCCCCCCCCCTGGAAATTTCAGTTTAGCCTCATACTTTCTTTTAAAAAAAATTTGGCTTTGGGAACTCCCCTTCCCGCAGAATTTTAATTGCTTTCTTTAGCACAGGTAAGGATGTTCTCTGGAACTGCACAATTAACTAGATTGGCCTGTATTTAAAATGTACAATGTAAATGCCAGATATCTGAACCATCAGAAACAGTAACTGTACAACCCATACAGATATAATTTGTGATAATCAATGAAAGAAAACTAACAGCAATGTTTGCTGAAGATTGTTCATCTGCTTCCTATAAAACAAAAAATCTCATTACAAGCATTGTTTCTCTTAAATGTGTAGGCAACAGTAATTACAAGTAAAACAAAAATGGGGAAATTATCTAAATCCAAGCCTGGAACACAGTGTCTAAAGGCAAACTGCCCTTTCAGGGGAAAAAGCTAAGAAGAATATCATGTACTTACTAGTTTGTTTTTAATATTTTCTGAGTCTAATGGCATTCCAGCATTAGAATGCAACTGAAGTTGGACAGCATGTAGCTGGAGAAGCAAATTGTTGACTTCCTTCTCCAACACTTGTTTTGCAGCTTTTTCTTCTACCAAGTCATGCCTCAGGGCAACTAATTCAGCCTAAAACAGGAAACACATGAAGTAACACTAAGCCATAAATTATTAACACTGGTATGTACATAATGTAAGGCATTGAGCTCCAGCTTAGCCAAACTAGGGATTTAGAGCAGCTAAGTTACAACATCCATGAAAAGTGCTGTCTACACTTACCAAGTAAAAATTACAGGGATGGTTTGAAAGCATTCACATCGTGCATTTTTTAGAACACAAAATGCATCTCGGTCACAGAGAGGACCATGTTTTTCCCCTTGACTAATTTATTAATAAGCAAATTTAAAACTCTAGCCAAACCCTAGCATATAATTATGTAACTTCCTTTACTGTCCTCTATTGAACATCAGTACCTTGAAAATGCTGCCAGATGCCATATAAAATAGGAAGACTTTTAATAACTTTATCTGACATGAATCAACATGTACAGGTGGAATAATCTCTGAGTCTCACAAGCCTGGACCCTTGATACTGACAACATGCATTCTGACTGTAATAATAATAATAATAATAATAATAATAATAATAATAATAATTTAATAAACATTTTTATAGCGCCTTATCCAAAACCTCTAAGGCGCTTCACAATAAAAGTTTTAAAATACTAAGTAGTAAATAATAAAACGAAACTATAGATTAAAATAGTGCTTAAAAAGATGAGTTTTCAAAATGGTCTTAAAAGTATGCAGATTTGAGCTACATTTTATGTGCTCTGGAAGATTGTTCCACAGTTTAGGAGCACAAACAGAAAAAGAATGATCGCCATAAAATTTTAACCTTGTACGCGGAATCACTAACATGTTCGTGCTTCATGATTGTAGACTCCTAACAGGATTGTAGGTTTGCAGCAAATATGAATAATATTGCTACACTCAAACCTTAAAACCTTTTCCTGTCACTTTTCTTCAGTGGTCCAAACACAAAATCAGTCATTGCTCATTGTTTTCATCTCTTCAGCTACACAAAGTAGTTGAGCAATTATACTTAGAAAGGGAGTACAGAGTACATTATGACTCCCTAACCTCTCCCCAAGTAAAAAATCCCGCACCCTAAAAATTTAGGGCTCCCAGGATTAAAAAGGGAAGAATATGTAGTCCTTAAGCAATCAGTTTTGGACCAACTAATCAAAACAAATGTTTCAGTTTCAAATAGAGTGTTTAGAGTGCAGCATTCCAGGATTACCACAGTTTAAAAAATATACATTACACCTTTTTCACGCAGCTACTATTCAGCTTAAAAACAAAACAGTTTGCACGTCTAGCCTTGCAGTGAAAAACTTGAGAACGAGTTTAGTCATGCAAACACAAAGCAAATTATTCTCCAGGGACTCAACATGGCCGCTGCATGACAAAGGTCTATTGGCACAAAATTTGCACTCCCCAAAAAATTTATAAAGTTGCAAAGTTGTTAATGTAAAAGAAAAAAATTAAAATCAAAATTTTAAAAAAATGGAAATATCAATTTACATTGTAGTATCACCAATTTGCATGTACTCTTTTACAAATCTGCATGTTTAAATACAGTAGTGCAAATAATTATCTAGGTATGGGTCTTACATGTAGCAGGGCTAAAAAAAATTAATGAGCAGTCACCCGGTCACCAGTGGTAATTTAAAACTGAACAGGGCTACTAAAAGTTGAGGTTTGACTGCCCGATGTGTGAGTAACATGCTGTTTATGAACAGAGCCGTAGATAAGCTTAAACTCCATGAGCCATTTATTCAAGTCTACACCCATTAACGTCCGGGCCGGCCTGAGCTGGCCTTTATTTTGCGTGTGTTTGCTTTTGGCCCTAACCTCCCCTAGAAGGGCTTTTTTGGTCCCCTTTTGTCCTAGTTGTCTTTGGGAAGGTTCAACCTATCAGAATCCACCATCTGTGCATATATTTGAAGGCTTGAAGGGGGTCCTAGAAGGGAAGACTTCTTGTCACTCTGTGAGAAGATCACATTTTATTCAAAATGGCTACCATGCTCTTCACGCATGAATTTTCAAGATGGCAATATCTCACTCTCGGAACGAAGGATTATACCTTTTGAAGCTTAAAAATTGAAAGAAGAAGCTCTAAGGAACACTCAACAAGTTAAGCAATGGAATTTAGAGCTTTTAAAGTGAAGAAAACATCTTTCGAGGACAACAAACTTCCGTTTTGTCAAAGCGAAGGACAATCTTCCATCTCCAAAGATTTTTTGAGCTGAGGGCTTTCTGGGAAATGTTCTAACACTTCTACGAGTCTACAGCAGAGTAAATTTCACATCTGATTGTAAATTTGTACCAAAATAGCTTTTTAATTGAGAGATTCTTGGTATTCCTTAAAGTCTTCCTAAAAGTTTTGAAAAACGTGCACAGTTCGCATCAGTAAATGTCTTCAAAATGACTTGCACATTGAGCAAAATGGTTTGCACGTAGCTTCCCTCGAAGAAAGAATTGAACACGTTTGGTTTTCAGAAACAAATAAAGGCGTGTATTAATAAATGTATTATTTAGGAAAGCTTGCTGTTTCCTATTCTGTGAATCTTCATTCATGAAATTTTGAAAAATAGTAATCTGGCCTAAACAAACAGAAATCCTCTGTTGTGGTTTGATTTCATGCCCAGGACAACATGAGAAAGCTCTTGCATAAATTTTCAAAATTTTGACTTTGAGATTGTATTTTTGGCTAATTCTTAATTGACAACTGGTGTATTTTATTCAAAAGTTAGAAATTTTATCTATTCTAGATCAAGTGAGGGTTGTTTTTTCGAGCCTATAAATTGTCCTTTCATACTGCACATGGGGTTGTTTATTACCAAATGCTAATTAAATATTTTACTGAAGCGATCAAAAAACACATGGCCGTCAATGGGTTGAAATATGATGCTTTTTAGAGTTCTAGGCATTGTGAGGGCCACTGGCCTGACTGGCAACCAAGCTCTAGAGTTATTTTTCAGCTGTCAAAATGATTTGCAGTAACAGGCAGCATAATAAAAGTAGTAGGCAACAAGGACTGGGTTTCCCTGCCTACTAGGAGGTCCATGGGGAAGTCCAGTGTGAAGAAAGTGGCAAATAGACAGCAAAATTCTGCCGGTACTTTTTGACAGGGCTGATTGTTCACCCTGGTCTTAGGCCCTCTCCTTAGAAAGCAAGCATTGTAAAATCTCCATTGGAATGGGCTCCAATATGATATAATGGGCCCTATCAAACTGGTTTCCTACAGCACATTATATACAAATGTACTGTAAAGCCTTCAAATTTTTGTAGGCACCCTTCGGAGAAAAAAATCCGAAGAGTTCATATTTTTGTGTCACCTTTGAAAAAAAATCCCAGGCCTTCAAAATTTTGGGGGCTCCTTAGGGGTGCAGATAAAAAATGGAACGTCCTTTATTAGCTGCAATCATCATGATATTATATCTTTTATATTTTTAAGTACTACTTAAATGAACATGCAAGAAGCCCTATTGTACCGTAGAATTTTAATAACTCAAATCTGGGTTAACTTCATCTCACTAAATTGTTTTCTTTTTTAATAGCTGATGTCCAGGAAAATCCACAGTCAAAGTCAAGCTACAAATAAGAAATAAATGTAATTCACCACAATTTTCTATACCAAGTACTTTGTTTGGAACTGAAAGCATTCTATTAAAAATTCGATGTCATCAGCCACCTCCTTCATAATTTTTACTAATATATATATTTTTTATTTTTCCACATCAAAATTTTCTTTTATTACGCCTATCACAACATTTTTTCATGAGAATAGTAATAACTGTGGTTGCTATGAGCAGAAGTCTTGTATTGTGTCATAAATATCTAATGGTGACATTCTGACTTTGATGTCTAAGCTAAAAGACTTCCTGACCAATCGATAAGAATTAAAAAGCCTTTGGGCAGCAGTAGATCCCCAAGTGAATTGGTAAAAATGATAATTGAATTTATCACTTGTTCCCAAGGTGATACATTTCAAAGAAAGTGATTAAAAAGCATGAATTCAACTCATGAGAAAAATACTGTTATCAATACATTTCTTTTGTCAATGAACTTTTTGGCTCACTGGATCAATGGTGCATTTCTCGGCTGGAATAAACCTAAATTCACCACCGGTGATTGCTTAAGTGCCGCAAAAAAGTGATCAGGATGTGGAAAATTAATGAATGTGTACTGGATGTGTATCTCGTATGACGACTGAAAACTTTTCTGCACTATACGACTCTCAAACTCGAAGATCACTTTTCTTGTCCTACCAACAAATGCTGCATGTACCATTGTAGTTTGAAATTTCCACAATTAAGATTACAAATAAGGCTTAGCTTTTGTTAAGCTTAATTTTCAAAAACACTCGAATTATTATTCTGAAAGTGAATTGGTAAAAATGATAATTGAATTTATCACTTGTTCCCAAGGTGATACGTTTCAAAGAAAGTGATTAAAAAGCATGAATTCAACTCATGAGAAAAATACTGTTATCAATACATTTCTTTTGTCAATGAACTTTTCGGCTTACTGGATCAATGGTGCATTTCTCGACTGGAATAAACCTAAATTCACCACCGGTGATTGCTTACGTGTAAGTGCCGCAAAAAAGCGATCAGGATGTGGAAAATTAATGAATGTGTACTGGATGTGTATCTCGTATGACGACTGAAAACTTTACTGCACTATACGACTCTGAAACTCGAAGATCGCTTTTCTTGTCCTACCAACAAATGCTGCATGTACCATTGTAGTTTGAAATTTCCACAATAAAGATTACAAATAAGGCTTAGCTTTTGTTAAGCTTAATTTTCAAAAACACTCGAATTATTATTCCGAAAGTGAATTGGTAAAAATGATAATTGAATTTATCACTTGTTCCCAAGGTGATACGTTTCAAAGAAAGTGATTAAAAAGCATGAATTCAACTCATGAGAAAAATACTGTTATCAATACATTTCTTTTGTCAATGAACTTTTCGGCTTACTGGATCAGTGGTGCATTTCTCGACTGGAATAAACCTAAATTTACCACCGGTGATTGCTTAAGTGCCGCAAAAAAGCGATCAGGATGTGGAAAATTAATGAATGTGTACTGGATGTGTATCTCGTATGACGACTGAAAACTTTTCTGCACTATACGACTCTGAAACTCGAAGATCGCTTTTCTTGTCCTACCAACAAATGCTGCATGTACCATTGTAGTTTGAAATTTCCACAATTAAGATTACAAATAAGGCTTAGCTTTTGTTAAGCTTAATTTTCAAAAACACTCGAATTATTATTCTGAACTTCTATGCCAGACTTCTTGTTTGACGTTCAATTTTAATTTTCACTAAAAGTTAACTTTATAGGGTAATTGATGTTGTTTCCTTGAGTTTGTAATACAATCTAGCAGGCTTATACACCAACAAAAGCTAACTAGTTTAAATTGAAGCTTGATAACCAAAGCTCACCTCTAACTTTGCATTTCCTTGAAATATTGTCTGTGCTTTATGAACGAGCTGTGCGAAGGTAGAAGAAAGCTGCGTCATTTTTTGCCGCCCATCGTATGTTATTTCACTTTGGTCAGGATCAATTTCTCCCAGCAAGATGTCCAAATCAACAAAGGTCTTGTCAAATTCTTTTTCCAAGAGATCTAACCAGCGAAACATTGACACAGCGACCGCCATCTTTGAAACAGCGTGTGACGTCACATTACACGTTACTGGAGTAAAAGTGGGCCTCAGTCTCTCTCGGGAGAAGGAGAGAGACTTGCCAAGGTCAATGTTTATGTTGGCCGATAACTGTGGTTACCTAGGTTTTTCACGTATCTTTCAAAATTGTAAATTAACGAGTTTCACACATACGTACATGCACAATATTGTATTGTATATTATTTTCATCTTTTTTTTATATCTTTTGAGTCAGTATCAAAACGTAGTTTTGACAAATAAAATTCTCCCAATAGGACACTTGCTGCACTTGCATGATGGCGTCATTTGACTGCAACTACCAGAATCCTTCAGTTTGTTCTTTTCTTGTGCAAATTAGTGCTACTGTTGTTTAAACCTCACTGGGATTACAAATTTTAAAAACAAAGGAAAAACGAAATGAATTCTGGTAGTTGTAGTCAAGTGACGCTATCGTGCAAGTGTCAGCGTTGCGAAATGTCGGTCGCCAATCAACCCTCACTGCCAATTTTATACTATGTTGATCACAGTCAGCTGTTCCTCTGTCTTTCCCCTTCTCTTTTGCTAGGCTTAAGCATCTGTTATAACAGTTATTGCTATTTTATTTTGTTATAATTATTATTACTATTTTTCTTGAAGGCTAGATTCCGAATCGAATTTTGTCATTACAATGGACATATTCATCCCCCCCTCCCCCCTCTCCCTCATTTGCTCTGGCCATGTCCAAAAATGGGATGTTTAAGTACAAGAGTAATGTGAAACAGGATGATTTTAAATTTAAAGATTATATATAAGTGTTTTGCTGCACTCAAATACAATACTATATTATTTACAACAAATTAAAAGGAGGGTCTGAATGGGGTTTAGCGTTTAGCGTTATTTGCCCACAATTTTAATGTTTGCTGTTAAATTGGCCAATATTTAATGTTAACTGTTTTCGGAGAAAATACTGTTTAGTGTTTAGAAGGTTTTTCGTAAAAAAAAAATCATAGCCTTTTAGCATTGTAAATACTTATCTGCTCTGCTGAAATCGCTAAAAAAAAATCACTCAATCGCCATGCTGCCCTAACTTTGGGCCTATGCTCAAAACCTGGCTGCAAAGTGTGCAAGCAAAAAAAAGAACTATATCGAATCGTCGATCGTCAAATTTCGAACTTAAGCTTACAACAATTCACTGCAAGTGCTCGCAAACACACCGAGTATCTCTACCCAGTAGTTCACAAAACCTCGCTGCAAAGTGTGCTAGCAAAACAACTACTGATATCGAGTCGTCGATCGTCAAATTTCGAACTTTAGCTTACAACAATTCACTGCAAGTGCTCGCAGACACACCGAGTATCTCTACCCAGTAGTTCACAAAACCTCGCTGCAAAGTGTGCAAGCACAAAAAAAGAACTGTATCGAATCGTCGATCGTCAAATTTCGAACTTAAGCTTATAACAATTCACTGCAAGTGCTCGCAAACACACCGAGTATCTCTACCCAGTAGTTCACAAAACCTCGCTGCAAAGTGTGCAAGCAAAGAAAAGAACTATATCGAATCGTCCATAGTCAAATTTCGAACTTAAGCTTACAACAATTCAATGCAAGTGCTCGCAAACACACCGAGTATCTCTACCCAGTAGTTCACAAAACCTCGCTGCAAAGTGTGCTAGCAAAACAACTATATCGAGTCGTCGATCGTCAAATTTCGAACTTTAGCTTACAACAATTCACTGCAAGTGCTCGCAGACACACCGAGTATCTCTACCTAGTAGTTCACAAAACCTCGCTGCAAAGTGTGCTAGCAAAACAACTATATCGAGTCGTCGATCGTCAAATTTCGAACTTTAGCTTACAACAATTCACTGCAAGTGCTCGCAAACACAGCGAGTATCTCTACCCAGTAGTTCACAAAACCTCGCTACAAAGTGTGCAAGCCCCCCCCCAAAAAAAACTGAAAGAAAGCGAATCCATCCGGTAGTTTTCCTATGTTTCCGTCTCCTGCAAGTCCTAGTCCAGTTCCTTGACTGAACGAACTGAGAACGTCGGGCTTTTTTCGATTTTGCGAAATCCAAGTGAATGCCCGCGCTAACGTTAATTTTGCCGAGTTTACCTCACGCGCGACAAACGCGCGAGATGTTACTCCAGGTCACCGAATTCGCGCGCGCTCACTGACTACATAAGAACGATATAAACTGGTCGGTTAGTAGAGCAGTAGTGCGCAATACCTAGCGATTTGAACCGGCGTATAAAAACGGAAATCGATATTGTTTAATTTCTTGATTCAAATGCACAATGACCAAGGTAGATCTGTTACTTGGCTTTTCAATGCAGCTGAAATTCAGTGGTCTGTGAATTTAGCGGTCGAATATATAACTGCTCTTACTTTACAAACTGAATTACATTAACGAATTTTTACTGCCCAGATAACGCTGTCCACTAACGACATTTACGTTCATGTTAAAAAAGGTCCCTACTCACGATTCTGAAGACTTCAAACGATACTACTCCTGAGATACTGCTGTAGATTTTGTTTGAGAAATACCGCTGCGACTCTTCCCAGCTCACTGGATCAACAAGAAAAGCATCGAATTCATTTTTTGAAAGCTTCTAAATGGAAAACCGCACAATCACCCCTCTAACACTGAGACCTTACCCACTTACCTCCCAAAACAGCAGAAATAACAAAAACTGATCATGTTTTCCAATTCTGTGTCCAGTAATTTGTAGAGTACTTGTTAACGGTTAACGGCCGACAAACTGCTCAAACAACTGCAACTGTGACACTTGATCGGTGTCTGTTTTGCTTCTTTGAGTTGACACCAAAACAAATTTTTAATCAGAAAACGACTAAATATTTCACTAATTAATCAAAACACGAACACGCGGCGTGACATCTTGTCGTTTGCCAGCCACAGTAGGTGACAATTTGTCAGGCTAACCGGAAGAGTTAAATTTTTTCCAGCCAGAGCGTAAGATGGGCCACAGTTCCCAGCAAGCTTTCGTTAACAGTAAATTCCCAGCAAGATTTCAATGCCGGTTAAAAATTTGCAAAGTCTACTTTTCACGTAGTACGATCAGCCTTGCAGTCTTTTTTGTTATTTCATTTTATTTGCTGATCAGATCTCTCAGCAGATCCTACGAATTACAGCATTATCGTTTGCGGTCCCTTGCTGTTTTAGTCTCAGCTCAAGAATAGCCTGAAGAGCGGATATTTTGCGGAGCGGTTCCGTTGGGTACTCCTGTCAAAGGGGCAGTGTAAAGGGGCAGTAGTCTTAAGCAGTAGTCTCTTTTTTCTACCCATGCGCATCAGTATTTTGGGGGAAACCTAAAGACCAAAGACCAATAGCGTACCAAGAGCCCGCGATCCTTTGGTCAGAGTCGCGTGCGAACTGGGGTCGACGAAGTTGGAACCCGCCGTCAAAAGCCAAAAAAACAACATGGGGGCATCCGGTGTTGTTAAAGTTCTAGTGAGCTTCTAGAGAAGGGGAGAGGATTCTGCTTTCGAAAGGCTCAGAAGCAGGGTCACGTTTGACCTTGCAAAGCATCCTGCGTGGCAGCCGTCAAGAAACATCTGACGAAATTTCTTGGGCCATGAAGGAGTTGGTTGACAGATATCGCCCTGTGAGGCAAAGAAAGCGTAGTGAGACCACCAAAGACAGAGCAGGAGCTCTCCCGCCAGCAGTATATTCCAGTCAACCTTCTTGTACGAAGGTGATATTCCATGAGGATTCACAAGACCAGTTAATGACTAAAAATCAAGAAGAAATCGAGCAGAATATGCCACCAGCTGCAGATCACGATCATAGCATAACCGGAGTCACAATGTGGACGATAGCAAAGTTGCAGTTGTTGCTGTTTGTGAAATGACTGATCTACCTGTGCAAAAGGATGAATATGACACCGACTCAGAGAGCGATAGGGAGGATGATACCCCCACCTGACATAACGGCCACCACGTCTGGTCGAGCCATCTGCACTCATTTTCGCCCTGATTTGTAAGAATATCAGGACGATCAGGTATGCACACATCCATGAGATTTTGAGCGGACATGAAAATGATTAATTAAACAATTTTGCAAGGTAAGCTTAAATTATTATGTCAAAGTGTAAGCTCTATAAAATACTGATTCAGTTTTTACTGAGTTTCTAAATACCAATAATTCACAACTCAACAAATTTACAAAGAGATGACTCTCGAGCCAGATTGGACAGATTGAAGCTTGCAATATATCTGAAAAGAGTTTTCATATTCGAGGGCATAACGGAAACTGGCGCTGAAAAGTTCGTGGTTCATATACGTCATATACATGTAAATTTAGCAAGGAAGGAATTACATCTGTCATTTTTGTTGAGCATTTAATGATATAAATTAGTGAATTACAAGGATTTCTCTCTCTGAGAATTCTGTCTTTACACTGTAAAAGATATATCTTTCACATGTGAATATATTGATTTCGTCACGTTTGCTAACGTCTTTTCCTTGTTAAACATTTTCGGAATTCTCCTCTGAAATCTTGCATACGGTGAAATTTGAATTAACCAATCAGCATTCAGTAGGCGGGAAAAACTGTGGTGTCCTGACGTCATGCAGATTTTGTGCTCTTCGCTTCGATTTCTGCGTGATCAGCGAAGTTTATACTGTGGAGATGCGGTTTTATTTCACCGTTTTCTTCAAATTAACCGCTTGCCATACTTCAATTTATTAAAGTCACAACTGTTTGCAATTATATGGGCTGGATGAGCAACCAGAATCGATTCAAGACTTTTTTCTGCGGCGGGAGACATCGCTAACTGGACTTGAATGCGAAGGAGGCTATAAAGGCTTTCTTCTTGTCCTACTGAATATCAATTTTCACAAGAAACTTCACATCCCTTTCACTCTCCTTGGCATCGTTTATCATATGGCTGTCTGCTAACTGAGCAGCTCTGAGTAGCGTCGGGTACAATCCGTCTTCTGTCCTTGTAAAGATCTTCGGTCACTTCATACTTGTTTTCATCGTGTACTTCATGTCTGGTTTTAATTCACACCAACTTCCAACTTCCAGCTGTGATTGCCTGCTGTCAACGAGATTGGTCTTATCGGTTAGAGAAATATGTTCCCGTTCATCAGATCAGAGATACATCATGAATGTTTGACAAATTTGATCTACAGCAGGGTCCGAAATTGCGACCAGCTGGTCGCCAATGCGACTGAAAATTGAGTGTTGGCGACCAGAATTTCAAGGCTAGTCGCCAGGAGGCGACTAACTTTCAGCGCCTCGTTAATGTTTTGAACCGCCGCTCAAGGAATTAATTTCGTTTTAAATGGAAAAATTAGCGTTTGATTTCCAGCAGAAACTTACCCCTTGTCTTTTCGAAGTTTTTAATCTCCATAGAAAATAATTTAGATCAAAAACGAAGGTAAGATTCCTGTTAAATGACCTCCACAACAGTTGTAATCCACGCAATGTAATCGACATTTAGCGGCCGCCATGTTCTCAGCAGTTTCATCTGACAACCATACCGTGGGTGCATCGCATAAACACAGGCTTTCCTTTCGCCACTGAATATTCAACGAAACGCTCTACAAATTTTCAATAACACTTTACAGTCAGAAGAAGTGGCGTCATGTTCAGTCTTCAAACTAAGAGAGCTATCTATTTAACAAAAACTCCTTTTCAATTACAATGTAAGCTACACGATCATTTAATACCTTTTTTTCATGGCAGTCTGACTCTTGCGATCGTTCACGAGTAAGATTATGTTTTGAGCGAAGAAATGTCTTTAAAAGCTTCGCGTTTCGCTGTGAAGCAACAATTTTACAGACACTTTTTGGCGACCAAAATTTTCCATCTGGCGACTGAAAAAAAGATTTCAGTCGCAACTTGGCGCTCGCATAAAAAAGTTAATTTCGGACCCTGTACAGTCGTTGTATGGTTGCACTACACAGCTCATGCTTCAATTTGGAAAGAGGCAAGTTTGTATAATTTTCCACATACCCGGAGACGAACGAAAAGGCCTTTTTGAAATTTGGAGCTTCCTTGTGTCATCGTAACAGCAAAAGGCTCGTGGTAAAAAGCTGCAGAAAATTTAATTTTCTTCTCAAAAGTCAAAACTCACCTCAAATTTAGGCCAAGCAAAACAAAGAAAACATGCGGACCGCCAAGGAAACGACACTTTCGCTTGCTTTATTCACCAAGAAAAGTCAAAATAATTATTACCTAGCCCGTCTTTATAAGTGGGTGATTAACTGGACTAACTGGATTGGAACGGTAATTGCAGGAACAAAGTTTATTTAGTCAAATATTGATATGCTTATTTTTTCTCGCTTCAATTTCCACTCCAGATAAGGTATCCTTCAAAACGTGAAATCAATCGACTTTTACAGACAGAGAGCAAAGAGAGGCAAATGTGTAATTTCTCACGAAATTTCAAGAAGATTTAAATTGTTATAATTAAAAGGAACAAATTTGAGAACTATTCTAGGATTCAGGCAGGAGGAGTTTATTCAAAAAGGAGAAGTGAAAGTAATTTTAAAAGAGCCAAATGCAGGTCAAGCGGTCCTGCATCAGTCCGCAGTACCGAAAGAGATTTGGAATTATAAAACTTTGCGTTACGTCGGATTCGTTGCAAAAAGGAAGAACCGATAATCACAGGCGACTTTAAGAGATGAAGTTGTTCTTCAGAAACCAATTTAAAAATTTATGATCCGGCTGTTTAGTATAAGCTTATTTCTTGGGTGGTAGTTGCATTATTAAAGCTATGTAAACGTGCCTTTAGAAACTTGGGTGGCTTAAATCAGAGAATTTGACTGTGATAACTTTTTCTTTCTCAACAAGCACTCGTAACGCCATTCAACTTGTAACGATGCTAATGTCACTTCAACTTCTGTTTTGTAGATCATACAAAACCGCTAAAAGTCTTACTGGAATTATCTGTTTTGTAGCTCTCATGATGGCGTTGTTGTTTCTCCGAATCTGATCCCAGTGGGGCCCGCTGGAAGTAGAGCAGCTCGAGTCAACTCTTCTGATATAAGGAATAAATTCTGGTGTAACATTACGGTTTTAGACGGTTTTAGTTGTCATCTTGTCACTCTTCTTACCCTTTAAACAATGCACACTTTTAATCCAACACAAGCCACACAAAACGCAAACGCTAGCAGCTTCGATCTTCGTACTAATTTTTACCTTTCTTGCAAGCGCAACAATACAATACTATTGGAAAATACCCTGCCTTTGAATGGATCGAGAACCCTATATAGCTTCAGTCGCTATAAACTCTTGCTTTTGCTTACAGACACAAAATACTGGGGTTTCCTCTGTTTTCAGTCGTGGCATTCTGAACCGTAACCGAGAACACTGACAGGACACCACGGTTTTGACTGCCGCTCGTATCGCGGGCGCAGTTTCCGTATGCAAGGAAATCTTCGGAAATGATCGGAAACGTTCGAATGATCTTCGGACTGCTTTCCGACAATTTTGGAGCCGATTTTGTTTCTTTCTGGATGAAATTTACTGTTACAGTGAATTTTTACTGTTAGTGTTAAAATGCCTAAAATTTAACTGTTTTATGTTACAGAGGCCAAAAATTAAGTGTTAAGTGTTATCGAGGTACCCCCATTCAGACGCTCTAAGAGAGTCTCCTCTTATACCTCGGGTGCACTTAACACGCGTACGCCATGAATGTGCAAATACAGAGATAAAACAATTTACTAAATGAAAAAAAAAGGAAGAAAATTTTCTCTACCATAAGAAATTTATACCACTCATTTTCCAAGGGAAGAAATTTTAGGAAGTAGTTTTCCATCACGGCAGACATTTAGGACGAAGGTTTTTTTGTCGCAAGAAAACTGTACAAAGATTTTCAGTACTAAAAATTGGAAAATTCTTACACGGTTTTACTCTGACTAGTATGTTATAAAAGAAGAGATCTCGTTTAACTATCTGGAATGGAATGCATGGCATCTGTTTTCAATGTTTCTTACTTGACTGCTTTACTTTTAATCTTTTTTTTTTCAAATATCATGGGTTATTCTACAAAGAAGTCATTCAAAGCGAACCGGTCTTACCAGTCCAGTGAAACTCATTGCTTACATTGTGTGAAAGCCAGCCGAGTTTTAAACTGCCGTAACGCTTTGACGTAAAGTAACGCAATTTTTTAACTAGATTTGCCTTCACACCTCCCTCACTCTCTTGAGGTCCCAATTTGGACAAATCGAGATTTTTTTCTGGTTTTTGGACTATAGTTTCATACTGCACTGTAAATTCAGAAGTTCTGTTTTAGCCCCCGAAGTGGGGAAATTTTGGTGAGTAGAATACAGTACCATTTTTGGAGGCTAACTTGGCTTTCTCCGGTATTAACGCCATAAAAGCCCTATTTACAGTGGCTGGATCGGCACCAAAGGGCCAAATTGGGCCCCAATGTGGGTTGTTTCGGTTTGCAATGGGGGTTGTTTTGACCAGGCTGTTACTGAAATAGCTCCACAGTGGGCCGCATCAGTTCCAGGGGCCTCAGGACTAACCTGGCATTTTGGGACTGAAACAGATCTTTCGAATTTACAGTGTGCTCGAGATATCGTGTCGGAGTTTGCATTCTGGGACGAATCCTAGCGAAGGCAATAAAACCCTCAATTATAGTTATTATACAGTATGTTACTGTTTAGTTACAAGTAGATGTCCTCTATTTCCTTATCAGGACGTTTAACATCTAATCCCTCAATTAAGTGTGATCTTACTAGCCTGTTCCAGGCTCCGAGATAGTGGGGGAAAGAACAAAGAGAAAACGAGGGCGAAAAAACACGTAGGGGCTTGGGAGAGCGCCCCCTTTTTCCCCACACTTCCGCACGCCCATTATGTTCGCGTTCCCTTTCTTTCGCACTGACCCTACCATCTAAGAGCCTGGAAGAGGCTAGATCTTACAGAAAGGAATAAACACCATGTTTCGATTGCTTTGTTTTTAGTTTTATTTATTTTTTCTGTTCCGTCTGTGGTTAACCACCTTAGTTAGGCAAGCAATCATATAAAGCTCTTTTGTGACTAACGATATCCGATATATATTGCTCTTGCTTAGGAAGCGAATATCCGGGGCGACCTTACTCATCTTAACGAAAGTGGCAAGACCAATAATTTAAGCGGGAAGCTCACAGCTTGCGTACAGACGTCTCCTATTATCCTACGTCCCTTTACGACACAGGAACGAAATACTCAGTAGACGACAGAACGCAGGCTAGTGGTTCATGGTGAATAAAGAACTGTTGCCATGGCTGTAACTCCAAAACAACATTCTCCCAGCTCTTATCGGGGATAATTGCAAATTAAAACCTAATCTCATGATAAGGACATTAGATTAATTACGAACTGAAGGAGTACTAGTTCTAATTTTTTTTTTCTATTGAAACTGTTGCGTGAATTTTGCCACTTTCGTCTAAAGCTTTTCTCTTTAGGTACTGAAAAAGCAAAACTCTCAATAATGAGAAAATTAGGCAATTGGTCTGTTAGATCATTTAATAAATTCCCACTGACTGGAGTGATATTCAATCGAATTAAAAAATATATTATCAATCAGTGTAGCGGAATGATTGGTAATTCTTGTTGGTTTCAGTATGTGGGGCTCTAGAAAAAAAGAACCCAGAGTATTAATAAAATCCTCTGTTAAGGGATGTTTATCGAAGTTCAAGAGATTAATATTAAAGTCACCAGATATTAAGCAAAGTTTCCTCTCTTGATTGATTTTGCCAATAACCGAGTAAAACTTATTTAGGAAGGTTTCGAGATTGGAAGAAGGATGTCGGTATACTACACCACATATCATATTGCAATTTAAGTCACTCTCAATTTCAACCCATAACATTTCACTTTCATCAGTGCTAGAAGTAAGGTCATATCTAACACTATATTGAATACCTTTCTTAATATACATACCAACTCCACCTGCCCTTTGTGTAGTGGGTTGAGAGAGGAATGAATAACCAGGCAGATAAAGATTAGAGATTTGTTCATTAGATCTATTAATCCATGTTTCCGACAGACTTATAATGTTGAAAGGGTAATTCAAATCATTAAGGAACTGTTGTAGGTTATCAAAGTTTGCCTGGATACTTCTTATATTACAATTGAGGAGTGAAAATGCCTTGTTTGAGCAACTATTAATTTCAGGTGAACAGTGAAATTTATGTATATCAAAGTAATTAAAATTAACTTTGGAAGGTGTATTGGATTCAGGGTCAGAATTAGATAAGTGTGGAATATTACCAATATTTGATCGCTTTGCAGCTGTAAAAGTTTGGAATCACCTTGATGAAAGCATTAAATACCTCCCCCTTAAAACGTTTAAAAACAAAGTCAAGCTAAACATCTTACAGTCTTACTGTTCATGAGTTTTCAACTGGTAGTTGTTTATTTATTTTATTTATTTATTTATTTATTTATTTTTATTTATTTATTTTCTTTATTTCTTCTTTTCGTCTTTTTTTAATTGACTAATTAATTGCTTTCACCAAGCTTTAGTGCCAACCTACCTCTGTACTTAAACATCACTTAGTTTTACTCAGCTCGATTAGCTTTATAGTTATCCTGAGTAAACATTACCTATTTTTGTATTAATATATTATATTGTAAAGTTTAACTTTTTTTCCTTTTCTATTTGGTAATAAAGCTTGTTGTTGTTGTTGAAATTCCAAGAAAACGTGGAAGAATTAAGAATGACGTAACAAGAATGCCTGTTGTACTGAAAGTACAAGTAACGTGGCTAACATTGTTTGTCGCCTCCCTGTTATCATGTCACTTTTGTGTTGTACTCAGAAATCAACAAAATCACGTGTCTTTATTTTTGGGGGATTCACCGAACGCCCCCCTACCCTACCCCTCCCTTTTTACGCCTAGTACGTAAGCTAAAAAGGCAAACACCAGACACGCACGAAACCACTTCACAGGTACAATCATAATGTTTTTCCATCAATTTTAATTTTCAGGAAATATCTTGTATTTCTTAGCATGCAGTTTTCATTGAAAAAAAATCGAGCCATAATATTCTTATTGTCGTTCAACACTGTGTTTCCCCCTTAAGTGGAGCACTCATCAGTATTCATGCTGTATATTTAACGTCCAGCAACGTGAAGAAATGCATATGTTCCTGTTGGCTACGATAACATTTAAGGTTGTTTAATTAATAGAAGAAGCTACTTGTTCCACTTTATCAGTATGTTTGCATGTTATGTTTTGCGGTTAACCTAAAGGCCTGATAAAAAGCGAGACAATCATTTGGATTTGCACTCTATTCAGAACAAAAACTCCAAAAAGGAAGAAAAAGTCATAAGCAGCCCAAAATCATACCTATTTTTCTACCCTTATAGAACAACCTGAAAGGTTGTCCACTCTTTTCAACCTTTGCAATGATCAAAATCTAATTTCTCTTCGAAATAACACTGAGACAGGGTCAAGCATAATTAACGATAACGGATTTAGACATCAGAGGGTAACTAACTTGTATTATAATACAACGCTAAATTTTGGCTTGCTCCCATTGGTCGAAATCGATCACGTGACGCGATAGTGTCTCTCCTCAGCGGGCGCCTATCAGCGCATAGTGCCCGTTTTTGGCAATTTTCGCTCAAAATTTAGCGTTGTACAATAACAACAATAGAGTCCTTCTGTTTCAGACCCTATGTGTGATAGGTTCCTTCGGAAATTTCATGTCCAAACTTCATATTAAGCGGGCAGCTCATAGCTTGCATGCAGACGTCTTCTATTTCCTGTTTCCCTTTTCCGACACAGGAACAATGTACCAAGTAGACGTCAGATGCCAGGCTAGCAGCTCATGGTGAATAAAGAACTTAACTCCATAACAATATTCTCCCAGCTCTTATCGGGGCTAATTACGAATTAAAACCTATATTGTAATCAAAATTAAATTAATAAAAATTAATCACAAACTGAAGGAGTACCAGTTCTATGTCTTTTGGTGTTTTTGTTTTTGTTTTTTGTGCTTTATTGAAATCTTTGAGTGCATGTTGCCACGTTCGAGGGGCAGGTAATTCCAAGAAAACGCGGAAAAGGCACCGACAAATTAAGATTGACGTAATAACAACGAATGTTTGTCGCCTCTCTGTTATCATGGCATTTTCTTTGTTGTACTCAGGAATCAACAAAGTCATGTGTCTTCGTTTTATTTTTTCGGAGATTTACCAAACGATGTAACATTCTCATCTCTGTTTTGGGGCGAAATGTTTTGTATCAGGTGATAGCACTATTTACGAGTAAGGAATTTAACGCCCCGTTTCCAAGAATTTTCCAGTGTCAGGTACTGCTCTGTTTGCAACTGAGGGAACAGACCATATAATCATTAACCTAAAAGCATTTTGCTTAAATTTCAAGTAATGTTTTGCATTTTTTTAACAGTTTTCAGTAAAATGTTCGAGACATAATATTCTTATTGTCGTTCAATATTGTGGAGCACTCATCAGTATACATGGTCTCTTCACGTCCAGCAACGTGAAGGAATACATGTGTTCCTGTTTGCTACGAAAACACTTAAGACTGTTTAATTAATGGCACATTAAGCTACTTGTTCCACTATGCTTTATTTTTGCATGTTATGTTTTGCGGTTAACCTCGACTGCCTGAAAAAAAAAAGTGATACAAAAATTTGGATTTACACCGCCCTATACAGAACCAAAACTCCAAAAAGAAAGAAAAAAGCATGAGCACCCCAAAGTCATACCCTCTGGAGAGCTATTTACCTATATAGAACGACCTGAAAGTTTATCCACTCCTTTCAATCTTTGCAATGATCAAAACCGAAATTCTCCTCGAAATAACATTGGGACAAAGTCGAGCATAGCTCATCGCACACAGGTTTGCCTTATAAGGAAATTGATTGCCATGTTAATTGCCGCGGCGTTCAAAATTTTTCGCCGCGAAGCAGACTTTATGTCCAAAAATATGCCCGCAAAAACGTTCAGTAACTATTACCGAACCGGGCATTTAATAAAACAATTTTTGTGCCTTTTAGATATGACGTGATTCCAACCAACTTGGCGCTACGTGCATCGTTGGTAAGTTATCACCTCATATGAACGGGCGCTCGTGGAATAATTCAAATATTCCCCACACTTTCAAATACCCAATGTAGAAGACTTGGGTGAAGAGAATTTGCATGCTGAACTAATGTATCAGTCAAATCGAAGCTTCAACATCCCCCCGGGCAACCCCCCAGGCATTTGAACTTTTGAAGACTGGCTTGTTCAAATTCCCTCCCCTCAGGGCAAAAAAGCTGTTCAAATGCCCCACCAATTAGTACTGAAATACCTCTTATCAAAGATAAATTTCGTCTTCAATCTAACACTGTTAACGCTTTTCAGAGAGAGATATACCGTAATGACACCTTCAAACTTCTTTTAAAGACCCTTTTGAAAGAGGTCTTGACTAAAAGAGGCAAAATTCTATCTTAGAAATCCGTCATACCCTGCAAAAACCGAAAAACTCACGGGTGTATTACCCCAGAACAAGCAATAAAACTGGTTCAAATTCCCCACCCTTCCAAGGCAACGTTCAAATTACCCCCTCCCCAGGCAAGATGCAGGGTCAAATGCCCGGGGTATGCCCGGGGGGGTATGTTGAAGCTTCAATTTGACCGGTACATAAAGTCAGCACAGTGAAGAATCAACAGTATTTTCACAAGTGTTTGCGTACGCTCCGTTATACGTTACGAACAAGAATTTCCAAGAAATCGAGAAAAATGGGCGAGAGAATTTTAATGACGTAGCCTGGCAGATGACTGTGCAGATCTTTACCAACATTAATTACAGAGCATTCTACTCTGTGCCCTCCGTTATAATTTGTGGTGTTATTACTAGAATGCGGACAATGAGTCAACAATGTCGTAAGTCATTTTTCAACGCCCTTCTTTCGTTCTAGATTCTAACGTTTTCGCCTGTCGCCCAAAATTCACAAGACAGCAACGAACTCAACGTGAACTGCGTTACCAGGGATTCTTAACAACCGGGATGGATGGGATTGATAGACTGGAGAGCGGTGAAAGCCCGTCTCAACGAAGGTGTGTAACTATTCTCTTGTACCACGAGTAAGTAAAAGTCTTGCGGTAAGTCATAATTGTTTCCTTTAAAGATGCTTCGAATTCTAAAGAAAGTATTGCGAACTCCAGCCCAGCTTGCCATTTACATGATATGTTAGCCTCAAACGATAAATAGAGGCCTTCGAGAACTAAAGCCGCGACTTAGAAAAAATTAACATGCCAACGCACTGTTCGATTCTTTGTGAAAACTGTTGCCACGTTTGAAAAAATTTATAAACGACGAAGGCGTGTCAGGCATATCGATCAGGAAATTTGCCGTCGGAAATAGAAACAGTCTTGCTTAAGAATTATTGTTCAGACCTAGAGCTACTTTACAATAACCACAATGTCAACAAGATAGACAGCACAACACAAACTTGTTTCCCGGTCGTTATCCTAGAAACTAACGACACGATATTTCTGTTAGTTAATTGCAGTTTTTCTCAATCGATTGTTTTATTTTTCATTGCTTTTTTAAAGTTAACGTAGGCTGGATATATGTTTAATATCCTATGTCAGGTGTTTTCCAAAATGCTACTGTTTTTCTTGTGCTGTGAATAAGGAATGTTGACTTGGGTTTTATCTCATAAAAGCCTCATGTTTGCACTGAGCTGTCAGATCAAGTCTGCTCTTGCAAAATCTGCATTTCATTTCATCCGTCAGTATGGCTTTCTTTTCCTTGTTGACTGTAAAAAAATACCGTTCTTTACAGAACAATGTACACTTAAAGACTTTCTTCCAACTGAGAAGAAACGTGTATTCAGTTCTCCATTGTAGAGAAGTTCTGTTGAAACATCATTTATCCCTACAAAGATTATGCGTGAATAAACTTCGAGTTGAAAGTGAAAGTAAGCAAAAAACCAACAAAACAAATTCAAGGAACAATTTGCAATGACTAGGGGCACCCAACGGTTTGATTTTGGCAGAATATCTGTTCGGAAGGCCTAAAATTGCCTGAAATTTTCGGGTTAGGATGGGATGAAAAACTAATTTTAAAGTTTTTTGGGTCAAAATCACCTAAAACTGTCGTAACATGGGAAAATTTATTTCTTTTGTTTTCTTTTTGTTCTTGAAGTGCGAAGTAGGGTGGGCTAGCCAAGGCAGCTCAGAAATCCAGGGGATTAGATTCCGTTCTCTAAAATTGTCTGCTTATTAAGTTTTCAGCTTAAGAATCCGAACAGTTCAACCTTTGTTTTATTACACAAATATAAACGCCCTGAAACGTTCTGAGAAAATAAAAGAAGGCATTTCAAGTGTTATGTTTAAATTTTCTCCTTGGATACCCCGGATTGATGCTAACTGGAAAAAACATAATGAATCACTAAATTTGGACAATTTCAAAGTCATGAATCCAATCACGATTGTTTGTGATTGAAAAGACTTCTGAAGCGTTTATTCTGTTCGTGGCATTTCTTACGTGCAAACAAACCAAAACAATCGGAAAGTTAAGTGATGTTATTGTGTTAGCTGTAAAACGTTAACTGACGACGAAGTTAAGACATTGTGTGCCAAGCATTAATATTTTGCCAGATAGCGCCTTGGATGGATGCGCGTTGAAAATAGGATACTTTCAACTCTTTCCAAACGATCATTTAAGCAAAAGGCACTCAGTGGTAGAGATCATGACGATCGTAGCGATTGCAGCTGCAATGTAGTAATCATTTTTGGACTTAGCATTACCCTGGTACTCCGGCAAGAGTGAATAACTTCAAAACCTCGGGTTGACTAAACTTCATACTATCATTTTGCAACTAAACCGTTTAAAATAAACATCCAGACCCAAGAAAAATTCTGCTTACAAGTTTTTAGTTATTTAACACACTTAAGGATTTCTTGGAGAACTATTAACCCCACTACGGGAACACAATATCAAAATTTTAATATTAAATTATAATGGCCACAGCTGGTGACTTCATCCATGAACGCAAAGGTACGAAACGCCTTTTATAGCATGATAAATAGTATCACAACAATGTCCTTGTCTCACAACTCAACAGGTATACGTAGAGACACCTTAGCTATAGGATCACGAAAACAATTCCATACAAGAAACGTTAGATAGCTTTCATTTGCGTGCTCACACTTAATGACTTCACCCACTCACACCACATTTCATTGCAAGATCAACAGCCGGATAAACAGCGCTTCAAGAGAGCACTGCTAAATATCAAAGGTGTCAAAAACTCAAAGAAAAGAGGTACATTCACTGCAGCAAAATACACAGCTCCGCAGAAACATATGTTAAAAAGCTTTCATTTAGATGTTCGCAATTAATAATTCCATACATTTACAATCACCTTGCATAGCATTTTTTACAATGGACAGTAAAATGCGCGTTTTGATTGGTCTAGGGGAATTTGTGATTATAAAGCACGCACGAATGACGTAAGGAGCCACATAGTTCTGGGCGCGCAAATCATCACTACAACGATTTTCAGAAAAAAATTCTATTTTGTGCGGGATAACCAATATCAAAACAATGTATTAAAAAAATAAATTCCAATTGGACGTGCGTGTGTGCTCTGATAACGCACAGAGGACGTCAAAACCTGGTAAGAACATCAGTAACGCTGCGAGCGCATACTACTTCGTTCTTACCGCGTTTTGACGTCAGCTGTGCGTTGTCAGAGTACACAGCATGTTTAACAACACCACAAGAACGGTTTTTAAAATAGTCTCACTTTGAAAGGATTTCACCACTTCCACGTGCATAACGCAAACATTACGCAGACAGCGACGTAAAGCACCGAAATTTAATTTTGGGAGTGAACGGGCCAAGAAAACGATTTTTTTGAATAGTAAACGACAGATATTAGGCAAATGGAAACAATTTTACAACTCATATGCAAAAGCGCATGCAGAAAGCCGATCTGGGTTTCATTTAGTAACAAATTAGCATCTACAGTATTTTAACTGAATTTCGTTGGATCAAAGACAGCTTACAATTTTCAAGATGCAGTTCAAAAGAGTGACAAATCTGTTGGAGATACCTGGCAGTGATGGAGGAAATAACTTTTGATTCCATACGAAATGAGTAGCAGTTTACTAAAACAACATTAAAATGATGCAGGGAAAAGCACATTCCACAAAACGTGGCCTGAATCCTCAATTTACAGTAAACTCCCCTTTCACTCTCCCTTTTATCCTTTTCTAGATTAAATTACAAACTACTCAACATGATGCACAGGTAAAACAAATCATTCATATTACAGAAATTGAAAGGATGTGTGAGCAAGTGATCTCTTTACGACTGAAAGGCCCTCGTACCAGTAATGTAAACAACTTTCATTGGCAGTTTGGAGGCTTTAAGTACGGGCCACTTCAGAGCTCTACGTATTCACTTTAATTTCTTGGTTAGCCCGTATGAACTAAATTTCATCATGACCAAACTTTTCAATACATACTGTTTTCGCTTTCTTTGTACGATTGACCGATGAGATTTATCCCATTTTAACGCCTAGGTCTTTTGACGTTCAAGAGGCACCAAAAATACGTACTCCTGAGTATAGGGCCATCATTAGAGGACAAAGGAGCATCTCTCATCGTATCCTCACTACTTATGAAAGGGTTTTTGAAAAATTCGGATTTTTTCTAGCTCGAAGAACATTGGCTGTCCTCTTAGTTTTGTTTATTGTTCTTGCTGCATTCTGCGTGGGGTTCATTCGCCTCCATGTTGAGCCGCCGTCCAGTGAACATTTCACCGTGACTGATAGCGTGTCCAGACTCGACTTGCACCAAGCAGCTAAATTCTTCCCACTTCTTGAAGCGCGCAAAGAGCAGATCATCATGACCCCTAAACATGGTAAAAACATCCTAAGTGAAGATTGTTTGCACGACGCGTTTGTCGTACACCAGACAGTTGTGAACATAAGTGGTTACAAGAATTTATGTTTCAGGCAACTGCTTCCGGCAAGTAACAATGTCAAACAAAAATGTGTCATCAGCAGTCCTCTGGAGTTAGCTGGTGCTCGTTTTGAACATTTGAGCAATCTGTCTTCCATTCTGGCCAGTGAGTTGACAAATCCCAGAACGGTGCTTTCTACTGGACAATCATTTCAGTCTTCGTTTAAGGAGATGCTTAGTGGTTTTCAAGTAAAAGTAGGTCCTCTTGCTGTGTGGGCTAACGCTCTACGAATCATTTACTTCATCAGAAAACCAAGAAATGAAGCAGGAGACCAGGCGATTCTCTCATTTGAAGAAACATTTGAGAGTCACATTTCATCATTGAATGACCGGCTGAGATGCGCATCACTATCCTTCAAGACTGGAAAAGCAACAACGGAGGCTTTGCAAAGCGTCTTGCAACCAGAAATAATGCCACTTTACTTGGCAGCCTCAATAATGGTTCTTCTTGTCTCAATTGCTATCTATATTTCCTTCAATAAAGTCAACTGCCTTACAGCGATCGTACTTATATTATTATCTGAACTGTTCCCTTTGGCTTCCGCTGCTGGTATTATTGCAATGGCAGGCATTTCCCTACCCCCAACTGCGTTGTTTATTCCGTTCGTGCTGTTGGGAAAAGCAACTTCAGACGTACCTTTCTTCTTAGGGGAATGGGAAAGGCAAAAGAATGTGCCATCACTTGAGTATCGAGCAAGCAGTTGTGTTGCCAGAGCAGGGATTCTCCAAGTCGTATCGACGCTTTATGGAGCAATTCTTTTAGGACTTGCTATCAAATCTTCTTTTGAAGTGGTTTCAGGCTTCTTCCTGGCGGTACTGATAGCTTATGTACTTCTTTCGGTAACATCTGTCAACGTAACTATGATTTTGTTACTGGCACTAGAAAGGCAGTTAAAGTCATTAAACGCTTTTGGGACAAGATCCAGTAGTAGACGATCCTCATTTTCCGAAATCAACAGTTTGAAGACACCACGGGTGAAACATCTAAATGTTAAGCTGCGACGCTCTCTTGAAGGCGTTTGTAGAATGCTGTCTTCGCTTGGTGCCAAGGTTATTTCATTCTTTATCTTGATCTGCATCGTCACTCTTTGTGTGTTGTCCGCCTTACAAACTGGTGAGAGAACGAGTACCACTCTACTCTTTTATCGGCAAAATGACAACTTCAACCAATTTAATGAAGCACAAGAAAAGTTCTTCGGAAACAAAACCGATGTGAGCATTGTTTTCTCTGAGAAGGTTGACTACTCACAACAAACGGTGCAAAATCAAATGAAAAGCACTTGTATAACGATAGGGGAAGCTTCCTACAGTGAGGAATCAGCTTGTTGGATGACAGCCTTGCTACAGTGGGCAAGACATAAAAACATGAGCTGCTCAGATTCAGAATTCCACCCGTGTTTGGATTTGTTTCTTAATCAATCAGACAACATCCCCTTTCGGCAAGACGTACGTTTTGAACATAACAAGGCTCCAGATCAACTATTAGCTTCTCGAGTTCATGTCCAGATGGCACTGCAAAACAGCTTCAAAAAAGATAGAAGATCGCTAGAGAGACTGCGTCATGATTTGTCAAAGCAATCTTCCCTGAAAGGTGCACCAGTATCGCAGACATTTTTTGAACTTGATGACCTTTTTTTGCTGGAAAGAGAAGTAGTCTTCGTTCTCGTAATTGCCTCTGTGGTAGTGTTTGTACTGGGTTTGCTATCAAGCTCGAGCTTCAGGATCAGTGTTTGCACAACCGTAACATTCGACTTACTTATATTGGAGACGGCAGGTATTATGGAAGCGTGGGAAGTTCACCTGAATAATATCACCTTCATCTGCCTGTTTTTGACAGTCGTCGTTTCCCTTAATTTCAGTCTTCAGGTGGCCCATTCATTCGTATTTTCAGAAAAGCATGACGTACGAGAACGCATGGATACAGCCTTGAGTTCGGTTGTATGGCCTGTTTTAATTGCAGCGCTGCTTGACATCTCAGGATCGATTTCACTGGGATTTATTTATCCAAGCCTTCAAAACATTTTCTTTCGACTCATCCCTCCAGTGTTTGCACTGGGATTTATTCACGCTGTGTTGCTTTTTCCTCCGATAGTCACGATACTTTTCGAGCTCACGGAAGGTTATGATTTCCTGAATGAACAGGAAAAGATGCTCACACCAGCGTGTCAAAAGGAGCAAGGAACGCTATCACAAGAACTGAATGAGGATGTATCGCAAGTTCAGCCTAAGCGTCCTGGTATATCCATCGTTGGCATCGCCTGCAGGTTCCCTAGAGCAAACAGCAAGGACATGTTTTGGGATTTACTCCAGCAGGGAAAGAGTTCGATTGGTGCATTCCCCCGAAACAGACAAGAACAACACCAAACGTTCTTTGAGCTCTATCATCCCAAGCGCTTTGTTAGTGGACGCCTGTGTGCTGTCAATGGTTCTTACTTGGAAGATATTGCAAATTTTGACAACAGGTTCTTCGGCATATCTAATCAGGAGGCTCGTGGAATGGACCCTCAACAAAGGATTCTCCTAGAGGTTGTATACGAAGCCATTGAAGACGCTGGAATGAGGCATGAAGACCTTCAGACGTGCAAAACAGGGGTGTTTGTGGGTGTGATGAATCTGGAATACGGAGCTCTTATAACAGACCCATCGAACTACAATAACATCGACCAGTTTTCATCAACAGGAATGACTGCATCAATTCTTGCCAACAGAGTATCCTTCTGTCTCAACTTAACGGGTCCAAGTATTGCAGTCGATACGGCATGTTCATCATCTTTGACTGCGCTGAAACTTGCATGCGATAACCTGCACAACGAAGATTGCGACGTAGCCATCGTTTGCGCACCTAACATAGTCCTCAGCCATGCCATGCAAATGGTATCCAGCATGGCTGGACTTCTGGCACCTGACGGGCGCTGTAAGAGTTTTGATGCCTCTGGGGATGGTTATGGAAGGGGAGAAGGCTTTGCAGCAGTTATTCTGAAACTGTCACATGCAGCCTCGAGCGACAGAGATGACGAATATTGCGAGATAATAGCCTGTGGTATGAACAACGACGGTCAAAATGCAGTACCTATGACGGCTCCCAGTTCAAAGCTTCAAGCTGTATTATCTAGAACGGTTCTAGAGCATTCAGGTGTGAGTCCGGAAGAAGTAGGTTACTTTGAGGCACATGGCACTGGTACCGCTATCGGAGACGTTATAGAGGTTACCTCTATCGCTGATACGTACACCATTGGGACAACAGACACCGCAAGAAAGCTTCGAATTGGATCTGTCAAGTCAAATCTTAATCACACAGAATCTACGTCAGGCCTGGCTGGGCTTATCAAGGTCGCTCTTATGATTAAAAACAAGAGATTGGTACCAACTGTAAACGTACATGTGCTGAATCCAAAGTTAAAGTTAGAAGAGAAACGTCTTGTTGTGCAACAAACCAACGAACCTTGGGACACAGAAAATGGAAAGCCGCGAATAGGTGCCGTGAACTCCTTTGGCTACGGTGGATCAAATGTGCACGCTATTCTTCGAGAGGTTACATCAAAAGCAAGCTTGGAGGAAGAAAAAGTTCAACGTCTGAATTATGTTCTCACCCTTTCCGCGCGTTCAGAAGAGGCTCTGAAGAGGATGGCGGGTCTTTATTGTAAATGGCTAAACGATAGTGTCCAAAAGATGGATTCAACGTTTGTGGAAAACTTATGCTATTCACTGAACGAACGCCGCAGTCAATTTTCACACCGCTTAGCACTTTCCTTTGAATCCATTTCCGAGGCGTCTGCGTCCCTAGCAGACTACGCTAGTGACACCATGGGCAAGGAGAAGTTGGTTTCGTATGGTGAAGTGACGTCTTCTA
This sequence comes from Siderastrea siderea, assembly GCA_964030785.1. Classification (NCBI taxonomy): domain Eukaryota; kingdom Metazoa; phylum Cnidaria; class Anthozoa; order Scleractinia; family Rhizangiidae; genus Siderastrea; species Siderastrea siderea. Next base: position 61,404,521 of record OZ034967.1, read on the forward strand.
ACCCCAAGGTGGTGTTTGTGTTTGGTGGCCAAGGATCTCAGTGGTACGCAATGGGAAGACAGCTTATTCAAACTGAGCACGTTTTTAAGGAAGCCATTTTGGCTGTGAGCAATTTAGTTCGAGATTGGGGGAAGACTTGGTCACTTATAGATGAGCTGATGGCAACAGAAGACGGATCGAGAATTGCTGAAAATTCACTTTGTCAACCGGCCACGTTTGCTGTACAGTATGCGACTGCACAACTACTGATGTCCTGGAGAGTCTACCCCTCTGCGGTTCTTGGCCACAGTTTGGGCGAGTTTGCAGCAGCCTGTGTTGCTGGAATCATCACTCTCAAGGAAGCTGTGCAGCTGGTATTGACTCGGTCTACTCTGCAAGATCAATGCCCCAGTAATGGAGGTATGGCTGCTCTGGGCATGCCAGAAGAAGAGGCGCAGAAGTTACTGTTGGACCTGAAGTTGAACGCCACGCTGAACATTGCTGCAGTCAATGACGCAAAGAGTGTGACAGTGTCTGGTGATTTCCAGTCAATCGAGGCCCTGGGTCAACATTTAGCCACTTACGCAAAAGATACATTCTGGCGCGTTCTTGGAACTAAGCGAGCCTTTCACAGTTCACATATGGAACTCATCAAGAAGCCTTTTCAAGAAGCCATGAAGCGAGTCAAGTTAAGCCCTCAGCTGTCCAAGATTCCAATGTACTCTACCGTGGAAGGTGAAGTCATCTCGGGTGAACAGTTTAATCGTGATTACTGGTGGCGGAACATTCGGTGTTCAGTCCAGTTCTACCCAGCATTAAAGCACCTGCTAAGAGACGGTTATAAGCAGATCATTGAGATAAGCACACAGCCTATTTTAGCACACTACATCAAACAGATTGCTCTGCAAGAAAAATTTGAAGACCAAGCAGCTCCAGTTGTTTTGGCAACTCTGCCTCGTAAAAGAGTACCTGTCAGTGTTCAACACAAGTCCTTCCTCCTAAACACAGTATGCAGATTGTACACAGTGGGATTTCCGATAGAGTGGACAAGTGTGCAAAGGAATTCACAGGCCAAGTTTGTCCGATCGCTCAACTACCCATGGCTGGAGAACAGATTATGGTACAGAGAACGTCCTTCTCAACCTATAATCCCTCCTATAAGTGCCAACGAAAGCACGCAGAGCACGTCACATCCGTTTTTAGGCAAGGTGAAAATGACCGACCTGTATTCAGGCCTGCACTGCTGGGAAAGCGAGATTGACCTCCACCGTTTTCCAAATCTGAAAGATCATGCTCTCATTCAGGGAGGCACCGTGATGCCAGGAGCTGCCTACCTAGAAATGGCCTTTGCAATGGTAAAAGACCAGTTCGTGGGCGTGGGCGGATTAGAACTAAGTGATGTAAGGCTCTCCAGCCTTTTGACACTGCCTGAGACACAGGTAACTTGAGCAAAATGCACTAAATAAAATAATCAGAGCCTTTTCGTTTGCCGAATATAACCGCTGGATCTCCACAATTCCTACCTTTATCCATTTTTGACACTCTACTCAATATTTAATTTAGTTTTTGCATTCAATTTTCCACATCAGATGGCATTTGGATTAAAACTACTTAATTTTCTTTTCGTATTACAGGTTCGAACTTTACGACTGCGCATTCACAAGGCCCACAGGATTGACGAGGCCCAGTATAACATTACAAGCGTTCAGGAAGACCAGTCCGAGATTAACCTAAGCAGTGGAAGAATCTATGTGGATCTTTTGCATAAACAGGAGATTTGTAAGAATGAAGGTATAATTACTTTAGAACCCATCATTTCTTACGGAATATTCTAATTTTTAGAACTTCACATGTATAGGATAATTACACTGACGAGCTAACGAACAAATAGGCCATTTAAATCAAAGTTCAAAGAAAGTAATATATTCTGGTGGTTTAATTCTTTGCGCCCAATAACTTCCGTAATGATGTCTTCCAAAAAGTACTAGTTCAGAAAAAACCGTTTTATTACGATACAAATATTTTCAATTAAGCAACGTCAAACATTGAAACGATTTTCTGAGACTGAGCACGCGCACCCTATAACCTAAGTATATATTGCTGCATTCTCGTCTCCAGAGGCCGTGATCCCTGTGGCCAGCGCCACGGATCTAGACCTCTGGCAGGGACGAAAGCAGGAAGTCCGCGAATCACGGACTTCCGATTTTTGTGCGCAGCTTCAGAAATTTGAAACAATAACGGTTACCATCGGTTACAAAAATGGGCAGCTATTGCGCTTGTGCGTTACCCTGGCCCCTGCCAGAGGTCTCGATCCGTGGCGCTGGCCAAGAGGATCGCAGCTCTGGGGACGAGAATGATATTGCTGTTATTTATCTGTAGCTTCCAATGAAGCTGGCGCAGTGGTAAATGAGCTGATGAAAAAGATGACGAAAATGCCTATCGTCCGGTTCAGAGAAATAACAGAGAAGTACGGGTTCAACTATGGACCAACGTTCTCCATCATCAAAGAGATCTGGGAGTGCAACAACGAAGGGCTCTGCCTAGTTGACATTAGTGAGTCACGTGCCATTCAAAGGGAAACTGGAAGTTACGTTATCCACCCTTCCATGTTAGATGCATGTCTTCAGTCATGCTTCATCCCACTGGGAAGCTCCTCAGCTGATGACAAGTCCATTGTGCCAGTTGGTTTCAAAAGCATCACCCTCAATGACGTGCCTTCAACCACCCAGTTGTACTGCCACGTTACTGCGAATGTGACCGAGTTTGGGAGATTTGACGTAACACTCATGAGTCCGTCCGGGAATATTTTACTGACAATGAGTGACTTTCGCGTTGCGGAGCTGACAAGTTCACCTCGACAACTTCCCTTTGGCCAACTTGCGTATGACATCCTGTGGAAGGAAGATGAGTTGGAAAGCCAAAGAGAACGTATGACAGATTTGACGTACATAGTGCTCAAAGACTCCTCTGATTTCTCCGACAGATTAGTCTCAAAGCTTCAGAAATTTGAAGTCGATGTCATCACCGTTAGCCCACCAAATGCTGGTTGTTTTGACACCAAGGCCGAAGAAGCATTGCGAAGAGTCTTTGCAGACATATCATCAAACAATTCATCTAAATTAAGAGTAATCAACATGTGGCCTCTGGAAGTATCACTTATGCAGGACAATTACGAAATCATTGAACAAGCCCAACGCCTCGTTTTCAGCAGTTCCGCCTTCCTACTGAAGCTGTTGGTCGAAAAAGAGTTGATCAATTGTCGACTATTCCTCATCACCACGTGTACACAGCTGTTAAATACTTGTGCCAAGTCTCCTAAGATGATACCTATTCCCTGGGGCTCGACGGTCTGGGGACTGAGACGAACAGCGAACCTTGAGGAATTCAATCTAAGGGTGACGACTGTCGACTTGTGCAACAAAGAGAGCCAAGATGAAGTAGATTCCTTGGTTGACGAGGTTCTGGGTGACAGCTTTGAAGACGAGGTGGCCTTTCGAAATGGCAAACGATTCATCAATCGCCTTCTGAGGACAGAAGTACCCCCGGAAAAATCAACATTAAGAGAAAGTAGACACCACCAAAAGAGCAGATCGCTGTACCTGTCAACTCTTCCTTCCTCAAGAATACTATACGTTCGTGAGCAGAGTTTTTCAAAGCCATCCCACTCTGAAGTCACAGTAGATGTGTACTATTGCTGGACCCCGTCAGAATCGCTCTCTGACCTAGCGAAACCAAAGGGATCGGTGTTCGTAAGTGGGAAAGTGACTGGTCTTCCAGAAAGGAGCGGGCACACTTTACAGATTGGAGACGAGGTTTGTGGAGTCATTCCTTCTGGACGTGTTGCACGCTCAATTTCCCTAAAGATCAGTAACGTCTTTGCAAAACCAGGTAGCCTGACAAAGGAGCAAGCCACATACATCCCTGCGTGCCTTGCCTTAGCTTCGTATGCACTTCAAAGAGCAGGATCAGATGAAGAAAATCAAAGGCTACTGATACATCAAGCTAGCCGTGGCCCAGGGCTTGTAGCAGTAGCCTTGGCAAAAGCATTGGGTCACCAAGTGTTTTGCACTGTTTCCGACACCTGCATACCGTCTACAATCAGCCTTCTCCTTAAACTGGGCGCAGACAGTGTTCTGCGACAATCGTCCCCTACCCTCGACGATGTTCCCAATGACCAGTTTGACGCCGTTATATTTTTCTTTCCTCCTCCTCCAAACGCTCTGCATAAAAGTTGTCGGAACCTCAAAAAAGGAGGAAGAGTCATTATATTGAGTGCCCAAATTGATGGAGACGTTGTCTTTTCTGCAAACAAGAATGTTGAATACGTGAGGAAGGATATATCAGACATTCTACGGACTCCTTTGGCATTCGAGAAACTTAGTTCGCAAAGACTGAGGTTATTGGAAAGTAAAGGTGCCCTACAAAACCTGCTGGGAATCAAGGTAGAGTCTGCTGACTTAACAGCATCAATCAAAGCTTCAAACTGGTCCCTTGAAAAGGAGTCACCTCCAAAATGTGTAGTAAATAAAACCTCAGACGCTTCATTTGTAATCCAGTCGCTTGCAACATTGGAAGAAGAAAGCTATCTTCGGGACATTCCAGTGCTTCCGCCTGGCTTAGATGAATGTGGCTTGAAAGATAACAGGACGTATTTGGTAGCAGGTGGATTGGGAGGATTTGGATTTGAAGTCGCTTGTTGGATGGCGGAGAACGGTGCAGGGACCATTGGTCTTCTGGGTCGCTCCAAACCCTCAGATGCAAAACTCCAAGAGCTGCAACAGATTGAAATGAGAACAGGCGCAAAGATCCACACCTTTCAGGTACATAGAGTGTTTTTATCTTTCTCGTGGCTCATTAGACAGCTAGTCGCCTATTTCCTGTTTTCATGACGAGTATAGGAATGTTACCACTCTTTTTCCATGCCTTGGGTGGGATGTTAGCCCATCTCTGAGTTACCCCCCAGTCAAGTCATTAGTTTCAAAGTGCGCACTTACGCATATTGGCGAAGCAATAGAAGCAATATAATGTGTGCGCAAAGTGCGTTGAATGAGGCCTGAAACGAGAGACTTAACCAATTGATATACTTGCCTAACGTGCTTCATGCGTACAGGCTTTAAAACAAGGGTTTTGTTTCTCGCAAAAATAATACCAAATTAAGATCTTTCGAATAAGAGTTACTTGTTTGTAAAGCTGGAGGCCAAAGTCCTAAACATATCCTTCCATTAGCGAATAGTATATACTTATCTAATAACCTGTTTTTTTAGGTTGACATATCTAAGCAAGATGAAATGTCATCTTTCAAGGACCAGCTTCAATCACTTCCTAGTGTGGCTGGCATTGTACACACTGCCATGGTTCTTAGAGACCAATTTATCAAAGATCTGACATTTGAGAGTTTTAATGAGGTCATGGGACCAAAGATCAAAGGTAACATTGTTAATTAAAAGGTTTCTGGCGCTCGTTTACCGAAAGATATTGACTACGCAAGTTTATAAAATACGCAAATTTTTATGCAATATCTGATTAGTTGATGACTATTGCCAAACCTCTATAAAAGAAACATAGACTAGTTATTTAGAGTGTTTTCCAAAAAGTTATCGCAATACTCGAGAACGCCCAGTGTAGAGAACTAGATCTGTCTGTGCAACATACACCTTTGGCACGTATTTTTTTTTAAGCTTTTCTCGTTCTCCTCAAGTTTCCTTCATGTTACCATTTCTTTCGGGAAACAATGAAAGCATTTTCTAATTTTTAAATATATCGGCCAATAGCAGCAAGAAATCAGCCTTTAAAAATAAAATAATTTTGAGCACTATTTAAGTCATCTTACAGTGGAACCTCGATTTAACAAAGTGCCAAGGGACTGGGGAAATTGGTTCGCTATATCGAGGGTTCGTTATATCGAGGTTCTTTTCCATACATTACGCTATTACTGGGCTGTTAAATATCGTTCCTTATACCAAGGACTTCGTTGTGTAGAGGTTTGTTCAATCGAGGCTGTATTGTAATTGAAAACAAAATTACTTTGACTGCTCATATTTGTAAAGCAATTGGTCGTTGTTGACTTGCCACTGATTTCACCGTGCTATAGCGCAATAGCCATGCCAATTAACACTTAATTTTTTATTGGTAATTTTTAGGTTCATTTTTGCTTCACCAAATGAGTTTGGAAATGGATCTGGATTTCTTCGTCATGTTTTCGTCCATGGCATCAATCGTGGGTAACATGGGACAGTCCTCATACTCTGCTTGCAATGCGTTTCAAGATTCTCTTGCCCAGTACCGCAGACACGTGCTCGGTCTGCCGGGGCTTGCGATCAACTGGGGACCAATCAGTGGAGCTGGTGTAATGGAAAGAGAAAGTGGCGTCGCTAAGTTGCTAACTATGGCAGGGTTGGGCTTTATAAACGCTAAAGAAGGTAAACGTTTTCTTTTTCAAAAACACAAGAAAAAGGTTTAAAGGTTCATTTGGCTCTCTAGTCTTCAAGCCAGTCCTCCAGCCCAGTCACCAACCCTCTGTCTGGGCTGTCTGCTTAATTAACGAATGTCATAAAAGCCTTTTTTACGTACAGATTGGGTTAAATGTGTCAAGGTTAAACATCGGTCGGAATGAGTATTCTCTAATTCAATACTTCGCTTAAGGGAATAAAATGTGATTGACGTCTAGATTATCATCAGTATGTGCGATCTCCTGTATACGTATTTAAGGGTGACTAGTCACAAAAATATAGCAATTGTTTTCCCTTTCTCTAATATGAACTATGAATTGAGTTAAGAAAATGATTGAATGCGTCCTTAATTGTAGAACAGAAAGGTCTATTGTGGATTTCGTTGTTTTTTCCTTTTGGATATTAAAATTTTGTGAAAGCCCCATTTCTAATGAGACCATACTAAAGACTTCTGTTCCTGAGCCATCGTAGCTTGATCAAAAATAAAACACAAACAGCGGTAATAAACATTATAAACTTACGCATTTTTATATAAACTTGACGTTTCGTATGCTAGTAAACATACATTTTCAAAAGTGACCGTTACAATTTTGTGAGAAGGGGTCTGGAACCAAATATAAAAGGTTTGTAAAAACTGTAACGGTCACTTTTGAAAATGTATGTTGACTAGCATACGAAACGTCAAGTTTATATAAAAATGCGTAAGTTTATAATGCTTCTTACCGCTGTTTGTGTTTTATTTTTGAGACCGTACTAGTTATGATTCCATTTTTTCTTTAGGCGTTAAACATATGGCCAAAGTGCTAACTGAGGAGCCAGGTCGCTGTCAAATCTCTCTATTTGATGCAGACTGGTTGCGTTTCCTAAAGAGCAATGCAGGTCTAAGGAAAGCCCCTCTACTGTTGGTCATCAGCAATGCAATCAATGTTTCTGACAGTCAGACCAGCTCAACAGAGTCTCTGGCGCAAAGAATCATTCTGGAGAAGGACCAAGAAAAGAGGACGGAGCTCGTAAACGAGTATGTTGGCATGTCAGTGACAGAATGGACAGGAATTTCCTCGCCATCTGAGACGGATCTAAATAAGAGTTTGTACAGCTATGGAGTGGACTCCACCGCCGCGCTGACTTTAAAAATGCAGCTTGAAGCTAATTTGCAGGTCGCATTTGAAGTAAGTTTGTAAGCTCTATAATTAATAACTAATTTCCTGTTCCTTACAGCATGATTTTACCTATGCATAACCTGATCGACAGAAAAGTAGAAGATAGCAACTCATCCTCTAGGGAATGTGGTCTTGGTGCATCAAACACGTAAATGAGTGCTAGTGATATATCAGGCGCTAGTAAGTTTAAGGGTGGTCGACACAGGTGCATAGCTTGGTATTAGCATATTCGAAATAGCCCGCGGTACTTTGCAATGTGACCAATTTTATCCCAAAAGCCCTGGATCGGAATCATCTCCTCTGTAATGGCTTGGACTTCCAGTATCCGGACTCTGATTGACACATCATGTCACGCTTGTGTCTAGATCCTCCATCATCTTTCCAGCGGTCACGATTCTTCTACTGTGTGTCCAACGTTGCGTTTTCAATGTTCGATGTCTTCCCGCAATGTTCAGTCTCTAGATATTTCAACTAAACAAATTAATCTTCCATCTCATTTTACCTTGAAATTTAAACCATATAGCTAGCTTACAAACGAGGCTCTACGTTCCAGGTTTTCTACTTCATGCAGCCTGACACCACCCCACTAAAACTGGCGAGAGATATCGCTGCAAAGCTCAATGGAAAAAGCTCAGTTTCGCAGCGATCCGACGAACAGCTTCAAACTAGAGACAGACAAGAACCTGAGCCTGCGCAAACAGCAGCAGTTTCCGAGACAACTCAACTAGCTAATGCCCCAGAGAGCCAGATACAAGTTGTACCACTGTGCACTCCTGAGCGCTCAGCTATAAAGTTTTTCTGTGTGCATCCGTCGCACCGCTATGCAATGAGTTTGGTGCCGATATCCACTGGATTTCAAGGACAGGTAAATTCAACAAGAGGGACCCACATTAATAAAGTACTTTATGTATCTAAAACCCACACTAGAGATGTTGGAAAACATAAGATTTTATAACGTACTCACCTAAATTGACCAAATGCATGAATCTGATTGGACCAGTAGTTATGTCTATCCACTCATAGACACCGATCTCGTCTTTTACATTGAAATTTATTTATTTCTGCATTTACTACCAGTGATATTCAACTGGACTGTGCCTTATTGGCTATTTGCTCAAAGAAAACTCTTCTATTAAGTATAATCGTAATTTGTTTATAACACCTTCATTTGAAGGAATTAGTGTCCTTCTATGCACTGGGCTTTACTGATCCAACAGCAGTGAGTGAGGACTGGGGTGGAGTGCGTGAGCTTGCCTCACATTACGCTCAACTGATCAGAAAGGAGCAGCGCCACGGGCCTTATTTTCTTGGTGGATACTCATATGGAGGGCTGGTTGCCTACGAGATAGCTTCCTTGTTGACGGAACAGAAGCAGAGGGTGGAGTTTTTGGCGATGATTGACACCTTTCCGTGGTCTCCGCGCTCAAGGACTATCAGCGCTAGACTGGCTTCTTTGCAGGAGGATGAAATGTCACAACGACGGCATGTTGAGGTTTGTGAATGTTGTTCTCATGGCAACTGTAAACTTATTAGTGACGAATATCGCTTAGCAAATTTGCCACTCCTAAATTAAGCAAATCGCAGTTGCATTCACAAGTCGCAGTAACTGTGGTATTGTGCGTCAAATACAATCAACGATTTTAGATAACTTTATTTGTGTTTGAAAGTTTCACCTGACAAAAAGTAGAGACTTCTAACTTGGTGCAAGACCCTGTTCTTGTGGCAATAGTTTCCAAAAGTGTATCTTGCTGAACTGTTGTAAAGAAGATTCTCGCAGTTATTAATGCAACTTATGCAGTTGCGAAAAGAAAGCCTGAAAAAATCAGGCTTGCCGGGATTCGAACCCTGACCTCTGCGATACCAGTGCAGCGCTCTAACCAATTGAGCTAACAAGCCAACTGGGAGCTGGTTATTAAACTGGTCATTAAACCAATTTACTGACCAGCTCCCAGTTGGCTTGTTAGCTCAATTGGTTAGAGCGCTGCACCGGTATCGCAGAGGTCAGAGTTCGAATCCCGGCAAGCCTGGTTTTTTCAGGCTTTCTTTTCGCAACTACATAAGTTGCGTTAATAACTGCGAGGATCTTCTTTACATTTATTTCTTCATTCCGCAGTTCAAATATATGAATTTCATATATTCATAATTTCTTGCTGAATTGTGTCTTGCAGCTTCAATTTGAAAATTACCTGAAAAGGCTGGCAGTAGAAACACTGAAGATGGAAACCGATGAATATCAACAGCTGAGACAGGAACATAATCAAGACTGGATCGTAGATGAACTGCAAAAAAGGAGCTTTGAGAAAGGGCTTGCTGCCTACAATTTGCGGGCTCTGAAAGAATCCTTGCTGAGGGACCATAGCATAGCCAGTAGGACTCACCAAGAGTGGCAACCATCTGAAGTATAGAATTAATTTTTATAGAATTATATTGTATTATATTTTTTCTGGCGGGCACCTCGCATGGGACTTCACCTCGCGTCCGGTTGCTGCAAGATGCAGCAAGTTGTGTCAAGAAACTAAAAAACGAATAAAAAACAGCCCGTTGTTCAACGTGACTGCCAAGCCATTATCTCTTTGAAGGGCTGAATTGACGGCATCAATTAAACAACTCATTCAACCAATTATCCCCAACGCGTCAGTTGTTTTGAAGTGTTTAATTTGTGTTTGAGTGTTTTGGGTTAAGCTCACATTAATTTCAGTAAACCGTCGTTTTATTGTGAAACAAGTTGCGCAAAATCGAAGACAAACAGTGAAGATGGTCGCCTTCAGACAATTTAAAACGCCATTGTTGTATTTTCTCAAGCATTTTATAAGTTTTGTTTTCTTCATAAACAGGTTCGTTACCGGGGACCACTCACCTTCCTAAAATGCCAAAACACACAATTCTCGCCAAGGCTTCTTTCATCAGATACTGCCGAGGAGGCATGGGGCCAGTTAGTAGATGAAGAAACAACTGTACTTGTTTGTCCTGGTGACCATTATTCCATTAGTGAACTACCTCATGCTTACGTGACAGGAAGTGTCCTAGCAACGACCCTGGTATTTAACTACCGCGTGCTGTTTCCGGAATTCCTCAGACCAACGAGGACGTTTAGCCAGAGACGAGCTGTGGAAAAACTTTGCAGAGGAGTAAATGCGTTCCTTCACTCAAAAAGAGGTAATAATCGTAATTGAGTAAACGGTTTTCTCGCACTATGTTTTAGCCAGTACACAGCCTAGAACCCAGGCGCTCTCCTCCCGATCACTCACTTGGCGCGAATTGTCATGACGTCACCGAATGAGTCGCCCGGAGAACGCCTAGAGCAAAATGCCAAAACACCCTAAATTTCGCGTTTTTGTCCCTGATTCAATCCATGCCATTCGGCGACGTCACGAAATTCCGCGCTAAGTCGAGTGAGTGAGAAGAGAACGCCTGGGTACTAGGGTGGCCAGTACACACTTTCCCCAGCTGAACCGCCTCAGGGAACTAGTAACCGCGAGATATCTGTGTATCAACTGATTTCCTGATACCGAAAATAATTGTTACTGGGGAACAATTGTTTCCAAGGATGCACAACGTTATTTAGCCTAGCATAGGTTCAACAAAATCCAACTAATGTAAGAGTCCGGGAGCGTATGATTCCCAGGTCAGAAGTTGGACACCAGACATTTAGGCTTATAGTTTGTTTATTAGTTCTCTCCAGATGATCAAGAAAGTATAACATGCAGGTGAAGGTGACAAATATTATACATGGTAACAATGGAAATAAATAGTAAAATGATCTACACATAACAACAAAGCCAGATTATTTGCAGTGAGTTGTATTTCAGGGAACTGAAATATTAACAATAGTAGCGTCCTCGTTGGTCTGGGAAACTAAAGTATTACCTCTTTATTGTTAGTTAGGTGTTCCCTATTAGCAGGGGGATTTCCCTCTGCTAGACACTTTTAAGACACGTTCATAAAGTTCATTCATTCACTCATTCATTCATTCATTCATTCATTCATTCATTCACTAATTCATACTTTAATTATTCTCCTTCATGAATTTCCTGTCAATTTCAGGTAACAAAAGACCTCATTTTGGAGAAGTATATCTATTGCAAGACGTCTATAAACTTGAACTGAGATCAAAAGCTGACGAGGGAGAAGAAAACGACAAAGAGAAAACCAAAAAGATCATTAACCTCACAGGTAACTAACCATATCAACTCAACTCGGCATGTGATAGCTCGTCAGTGAGTACGTTTTTCATCATGTTTAGGTAATTATGTCCCCTTTGCGGGTTCTATCAGATAACCTGTTGCGTGGCTTCTTTTCCTTCCTCTTCTTCTTCTTCATACAAATTTCTTTTCGTTCTACATTAGTTTTTCTTACGAGAGTTTTTTCCTATCTTATGACAGATCTTCGCATGGTACAACCAGGAAGATTCGTCTCCAGTGCTCTGAAGTACGCCGGCCGCAAGCGAAGAGTTGGAGCTCACTACAGTGGGAACCTGGGACAAATCGTTTCCGTCATAACAAGCAGACGGGTTTACAACTTGGAATTCACCAATTATTCTGATTTAAAAACCTTTTACAGCATGATTGAAGCTATTTTTGGAGTGAACATGTTGTCCGTTTAGGAATGGAGGATATCCATGATACGTAGCTAAGGTGTTTTACATCCGATTTTTGTAACTTTACCATTTTATAACAGAATGCAATAGTAATAATGTTTTTTAATAGGACAAATGACTGGAGCAATAATTCGCAGTCAATAAATATATTTTAAACTTCTTTTTTTTATTTTTAAAAGAACTATAGCAATTTTTGTTGAACTCCAGATAATGAAAATAAAAGATTGCATCGTATATATCCACAAATTTATAGCTTTTGTTTAAGGTTTGAGTTTGCTCAGGAAATTTTCTTCGAAAAATTCCATTTAGTTTAAGAATGTTTTAAACGATAAGTCGCAACTTAAGTAACGAGCATCCTCCGTTTATTGCGCTTTTATCAATTCGTCGAAATAAAAATTAGCGATAATAGTGATAACGTCTCTATGACGCCACTACAACCGATTAAATTCAGAAGGAACGGAATAGCATAAGTTAACGAAAACGAACGTTTCATTGTTCTAGATATATATCGCGCAGTTTTAGTGAACAAGTGATTTACGTCTCAACCCATTGGTTTAACTTTTTAGTTTAACTTGTATTGTAGAGAATCGAACTATTGTCATTAAAAGACTCATTAAAATAATTGGCTATTATACTATTATGAATATTATGTATTACTATTATAAATATTATGTAGAAGGTTGTAAAGACTTCTTGTGTACAGCTATATCTTGTAGACTAATATTTGACAATGAACAGTGGCTATAAATTTCCCCACTGAAACATGTCGCACGAAATTCAACAAGATGGACATGTCACAGAAACAAAATGTCCGCGAAATTCGTGTTGCACGAGTTTAAAAGGGATCACCACAGAGGGGAGGGGGAGACATGACGCTGCAAAATGACCCTGGGATATGTCTCGATACCTTTTTCTTTTGTGTGAATAAGTTCTAATTTTGTCCCAGTTATATGTCTACACTAGAATCCTGGCTACACAACCCCGCCTTACTGTGTACATCACGCCAATTTTTTCGCTGCTACATCTCGCTACTACATGTCCCCGCAACATGTCCCCCGTATATGGGCATCTTGTAACGCACTCAGAATTGACTATTTCCACTATAGAATTATGGTTCAGTTGGTAAGAGCGTTACTTCAGTGTAGTGAATATAGGTCATGCTCACGGGTTTCAGTCCCGTTCAAGCGATTTTCTTGTGTATGCATCTACAATTTTATACAGTGAAAAAGGTAACCTTTGGGTAATCTTCCGCTTTAACAGGCACTTAACAACAGCCTTACTAGTTTTATTTATTATGCATCGTAATGACATATAAATCACTTTATAAATTCAGCGACGATACTCATTCCAATTACATGCGACAAGAAACATCTGGCTATGCGCGCTATGATGCCAAAACGGAACAATCAGTACATGGTACTCGATTGTATACGTAATTGTACTTGTCTCAGCGACGTGAACACAAGCAAAACCAGTTTAGTACCAAGAACTCTCCTCCCGGCCCAATCGATTTTTGGCGCGAATTTATGACGTTTCCATAGGGAACCCACACGCTTATTTGCACACTGCAAATAGATTGAAATAGCAAAAGTAACCTTGCCTGCCGTCTTCTTAGGTCTGTTCTTGGATGTCGTTTGGAGATGCATTTTGCGATGCGCTACGATGTATCAGTAAATAAATGAAGCGGTTTTTGTCATCTTTAAATATCCGTCTTCTCGCTTTAAGCGTTACAGAATTTGCGATGCTTATACGTCTTTCATAATCACGTTTTACGGTTGCTTATTTTACAATGCTGTCACGCGGCTCTCATTATAGTCTCGCGTTTCACTGTTTTTTATTAACTTATTAATTACCATAGTGAGAGCCACGTATTAGAACACTGTGAAAATGCTGTGACGTTGAAAGCGACGAGACCAATATCAAAAACCGCCTCTACAGCCTCTATTATACATCCCAAACTCTTAAGAGGTCTTAAAACGACCTCCGTTCCACTCGGCAACGCAACGGATTCAAGAAGACAACGGGCAAGTTTATAGTTCCACTTTAATACTATTTGCTTTTTACAAATAAACGTCGTGCTACTGCCGTGCCGAACCACAGGGTCCCGAAACAATCAGTTTGAAATTTGTATTTGTATGCTGAGGTAAACGCCGAACGCTAAGCCTTCAAAATCGCCAATATTCGCCAAAATTTGCCATTTACGGCTACAAGGACAACAAACCACAATAATTGAGGTAAGTTTACGTTTATTTTGAAGAAAAATATCAACATTACCCCGGATATTTTGCTTTATATACGAAGCTCGTAATATTCCCATACAAATCCTTCAAATTTCAAACAGATTGTCTGGGCCCCCGGTGGCCGAACTCAATTGATCGAATTAAATTCGACTTTAGCACGACGTTTGAAAACAAGCCATGCTACCGCCGTGTAGCACGGCAAGCTGCTACACGGCGGTAGCACGACTTGCTTTCAAACGTTTTGCTACTGCCGTACCGAACTCAGTTCATGAATGAAAAATACGTTACATTTATTTGGGTTTGATCCTAAAACCGCTGGTTAGTCTTTTGTTTTCGGCAACAGCTATTTTAGTCGACTGAATTAAATTCGACGTCTGAAACCAAGTCGTGCTACGGTCGCGCTACGGTCAATTGAGTTTGGTACGGCAGTTAAACACGACGTTTGAAACGGACCTAAGCATATGTGGTTCGATATGGTTTACAAACAAGCCCGTGGATCCCTATGTCCGGCGGAGTACTCCCTCACATTACCTATAGTGGTATGTGCCGCCCAAAGAACTGGGTTGTGATTTTGGGTGTCCTGATCTTGAATAGGGTTTTCAGGTTCAAGACGTTTCCTAGAATGGGGTGTTACTTGCAGAGGCACGAAAACGTCAAAATATCAGCAATGATTTTACATATATTATCCATAGAGAATTTGCTTAATTCTAATACTGTTAGAGATGAGAAGAGATAACAAAACCTAATTCGTGTAGAAGTACTTGAACTTTGGAAGTATAAGTCGAACAACAAAGAAATAAAACGGGATATTAAAACTTCGTAAATGTCTAGAACGGGGTACTTAAAATTACCTATTTCTAGAACGGAGTTACTTTGAATGCAAAACTCTTCTAAGACGGGGACCAATTTTGGAGGCCTGGGCGGCACACATCCACCGAAAACCTACTCGAGCACCCCCGGGTCCCTGTGACCCAACTGACTTCTCAACTATATATTTCCGATACCTTACTTCCCCTTTGCGCTCGCTCGATAATGCTTGGGGAATAAGATAGCCTGCGTGGAAGGCGCCTAAAGGGGAGGGAAATTGAGAACAATGTCCCTTTCCCTGCCCATTCCGCGCCTGCCCCGCAGGCTAGGAATAAGATTAAACATTTTGATGATGTATCGCGTGAAACCAAGTACATGACAAGCTTTAAAAAAAGAACAAAAGCATTCAAGAACTCGCTTCTCGTTTGAGCTGGAACTCTCTTGCGCTTTCGTAAGATCTCAAAGACTCTGCATCTGGTCTTAGAACTATAAAGAGTTCAAATTTATGCCACGCTTTATGCGTCCACATTGACTCTTTGATCTTATGCACTCTGAACGTTGACTTTATTTTTTTCTGGTTTCGATCGGCTATCTGGCATTTTTTTTCTAATTTTATTAACCAATAACCCAATAAAATGAATAAATAGGAAATGATTTAAATTTTATTATCCATACAGCCCCTCCTCGAATGCGAGGATTATATTTGTTAAATACGTCTAAAGCGAAAAAACGTATCCTTCTTAAATAATGCACCTGTCTTCTCAAAGGAAGGTGTAATTGTTATATTCATAAGGCCACAAATATTTTATTTGTTCCAGTTATAATTCCTGGAAAAGTACCAACAACACCTCCCTATTCCCCATTATGACATTAATTAGGGTTTATCATTTTTAAATAAAATAGTCCAAAATTGCCAGAATTTTGGCAGAATTTTGGGCAGAATTTTTGGGACACTTTCATGCTCTACTCTTCTATATTTTCACAATTTGGGGAGTTATTAATTTTTTGAAAACTCGTGACTTGTCTTGAAAATTATTTAGGAAAGAGGAATGTCGTGTCTAGTGTCCCTACGAGTAGTCTGAGATATTTGAATAATCATGAAAGGTACTTAAAACATTCAATGATTACAAAAGAAGCTACTAGATACATATGTACACTGTTACATAAATCATAACACACCGTAAATCCTCGGTTAAGAGCCCTAACAGTTTGCTAATAAAACATCGTTTAGCGGTTACATCCCTCCTAGCTCTCAGAAGCATTGACATCTCTTAATGGCACTTTTTAAAACAAAGTTACACGAACTCGACTGAATTTACTGTTCACTTCCACAATATTTTTTGGCCTACCAATGAGAAACCCCTTACGATGTTGCAGGGCTTATTGCCAGGATTTGACGGGTACCTATTGAAGACTAAACAACGAGTTGTACCAAGTTTCTCTCAGAGAAAGTAGAACGCTAAGCAGGACGCACAAAAGGTGACAAAAGGAAACACCGCGCCTTGCTTGAAAAACAAATAAAATTGAGTTGGTTGTCTTGTTGCTCGTCTTGGTTGTCCTGCCAAGTTTCCGTGCAGCGGGCAATTTCGAGTGTTTTCGCTTGTTCCTCCACTAGACCCTGAATTGTTACCCTTAATTACCGATACCTAACTTCCAATTATTTAAATTGTTTGAGGACATTTTTTAATGAAACAAAAAAATTTCTTTACTTAACTTCTAGTACCAAATCACTACCATAATATAATAATATTTATCAAAATGGTGCATCTTTAATTTGAAACTAAATATTGAGCTCTTGAGCTTGTAGTAGAAATGAAATCATGTAGCGTTTAAAAGACGCACTGTGTTTCTATCCTACAATAAACTTTCTATTTTGACAATAATGGCACTCCAAAAACAGCTTCAATCATGTCGTTAAAGGTTTTTAAATCAGAATAATTGGTGAATTCCAAGTTGTAAACGCGTCTGCTTGTTACGACGGAAGCGATTTGTCCCAGGTTTCCACTGTGGTTAGCTCCAACTCTTCGCTTGCGGTCGGCGTGCTTTAGGGCATTGGAGACGAGTCTTCCAGGTTGGACCATGCGGAGATCTGGTACGAACAAAGAAGAATATATTTTCAGAGAACTGGTATGTACGTAAGAAACATTTGTTTCAAGATAAGACTATGGGAGCAAAAATAATAAAAATTCGATTTGAGCGTAACACGTGCATAATTTATTTCTTTATTCAGCTACTGTTTTGTGCAATTCTAGGGATTGATTTGATTGAATTTGAGTAATAAGAAAACTTGCTAGTCACCAGAAATCTGCCACACAAGTATACATCCTGCTGCTTAGAAACATCTTTTCACAAGAGCGCAGTCCCTTTCACGCCACAGACACAAAAATAGGACAAGCAGACTAGCAGGCGGATTTTTAACTCCTCCGTGCTTCTCGAGTCCTCATTGAAGGATGCATTAACATCCTGATGTCCTGATGAAGTATGTCCTGATGGAACCAAGATAGTGGAGGATGGAACTCGCTGTACAATAATTAAAACGTATCTAGGGAACAGCTATCACAGACAAGTTCAGTAGTTTAAATTACCTGCCAGGTCAATGATCTTTTTCGTTTTTTCTTTTACAGTGTTTACTCCCTCCTCTGGCTGTGACCTTAGTTCAAGTTTATAATCACATTCAACAAAATGCAGTTCTCCAAAATGAGGCTTTTTGTTTCCTAGAATTAGAAGTCAAAGTCAGCAAAATGTATTTTGTATTTATAAACCAGCCCTAACCCTATTTATGTTTTTTTTTTTAATTTCATATCCGTGTCCTTAACAAGCAAAGTGCAGGTTAAAATATTGCTCGCAAAAAGTTATTTAAAACAGGAAAAATGAACCGGTTGATTGATCGAAGAAAATCAGCCCATTTTGCTGTTCATTTCGTTGTTCTTGTCTGTTCATTTGTTTGTTTGTGTTAGAGGATGGGACCCATGTGAAATGAGAGTATTATGGGATGTGTGTAAGGAGACATGTTTAGAGAGGTTTAGAGATACGTTGAGTAAATGTTAAGTTGCTGTTTATCTGCTGTTTTGTCCTGTCTTCCATCGTTTAACAGTTTGTTTATTTCACGCAGATTTCTATGGTAAAATTCATTATACCTCTTTTGGAGTGAAGAAATACATCTACTCCATCGCAAAGTTTTTCCACGGCCCGTCTCTGGCTAAATGTCCTTGTGGGTCTTAGGAATTCCGGAAACAGCACACGATAGCTGAAAGCCAGGGCCGTTGCTAGGACACTGCCTGTCACGCGAGCATTAGGTAACTCACTCATGGTGTAGTGGTCACCAGGACAAACGAGCACAGTTGTTCCCCCATCTACTAACTGGCCCCAAGACTCCTCGGCACTTTCTAATGAGTGAAGCCTGGGCGAGAAGCGTGTGTTTTGGCATTTAAGGAAGGTGAGTGGTCCACGGTAACGAACCTGTTTATGAACAAAAATAATTAAATGCTAAAAAACATTCGAGATCGCTGTTGCCAAAATTTTCTGAAGACGATCTGTTTATGATTTGTCTCTACCTGGAAACGCTTCGCACGCTTTGTGCAACAAAAAAGGTGGAGTAAGAAATCGGAATGACATAATAAGGCAAAACCCTCAGACGTCTAAAGCGATTTACAGCCCTCTTTGAAATGATTTTTTCAGTTTAGTTCCTTGAAGGAGATCATTTCTAGGCTGCCATTTATCCACTTTTCAAGTACAAGTAGTCTGTCAAACTTAAGCTTGCGTAGTAAAATATAGTGGCGTTGTTTTTATTAACATATTCCATACCTCAGCTGGCTGCCACTCGTGGTGGGTCCTTGTGGCCACGCTTTGGTCTCTCAACAGAGAGTCTTTTAAAACACCCAGATTGTAAGCAGCAAGCCCCTTCTCAAGACTCCTTCTTTGTAGCTCATTTATGACCCATTTCTGGTTGTGTTCTTCTCTCAGTTGCCGGTATTCACCAACTGTCATCTTTAGTGAATCTATTGCCAGCTTTTTCAGATAATTTTCCAACTGAAGCTGAAAGATATGTTACAAAGAAAATCGGTTAAGCATTCCTTCCAGAATGGAATTAAAATGCAGTTCGTTATTGTAAATTTGGCACTGTTATTGGTTTGAACCCAGGAGTCATATTATAGGTCGGTAGGTGATGATCGTCCGGTTGAGTGTAGTTTCTGAGAAGGACTCTTTGTGATGACATTGACTGACGTTTCGACAACCTGAGCGGAAGTCATCATGGTACTAATCTCAGTACCATTTCAATGACGTTCTCCTCAAACTTTAATTTGATGCTAGGACTTTGCCTGGATTAACTCGTGCGCTCCATGCGGCATCAGCATTAGACAAACGGATGATCCGTTTGTCTAATGCGAGAAACAGCTCATCACAGACGATCTCACTGCCGTGTCCAGTCCCGGGTTCCCTATTTACTAGTCGCCTGTCATGACTCGCCCATAATCGTAAACAGTGAAGGAGATCCTCAGTAGATTTACTTCACCGCTTTGTGATTACCAGGAGTTTGGGCAAATCATTAAGAACGAATCGTAACCAGCGAAATCTTGTTCAAACACCTGTGTCTGCACAGCAGTGAAATCGGTTGTAAATAACCTTATTCTAAAATGCAGACTAGAGATGCTATTGTGGTTGCCATGAAAATTTCTTTCACAAACCTTAACATGTTTACGTTGGGAATTTTCATCCTGCTGCATGGAAACCAGTCTAGCACTGATAGTCCGTGAATGAGGAAACCAAGGAAATGTGTCAATCATTGCCACAAACTCCACCTTCTGGTTCTTTTCCGTCAACAACGAAGCTATCTCGTAGGCAAGCAGCCCTCCGTATGAGTATCCACCAAGAAAATACGGCCCATGGCGCTGCTCCTTTCTGATCAGTTGAACGTAATGTTTGGCAAGTTTACGCACTCCACCCCAGTCCTCACTCACTACTGTTGGGTCAGTAAAGCCCAGTGCGTAGAAGGACACTAAATCCTGAAGGAGTTATTAATGTAAAACAAAAAGTGGTCAATATCTCTGGTCATTGTTCCACGTCATAACCCACAATGTCTGTCATACGCTCCTGAGTCAGTAAAAGCAGTGAATCGCGCGTTTTTTAAGTTCATCCTTTAACTTTAAAAACGAAAACATATGAAATGAACGCCGAAGCTCAAGTTACAACGCGGAAGACAACTACGTCCAGAGATGCATGGTCGACACGTGACCGAGGGGAGCCTGCTCGTGTGATTGTGACATCCAGACATGTTCTTCCACCTTACCGAGAACCAGTATTGCCCTAAATTAAATACTAATATGATCTCCCTTTGTTCACTTTACCTATCCTTGAAATCCTGTAGACATCGGCACCAAACTCATTGCATAGCGATGCGAGGGATGCACACAGAAAAACTTTATAGTTGAGCCTTCGGGAGTGTACAGTGGTATAATCTGTATCTGGTTCCCTGGCGAATCACCTGGTCGAGACGTTTCGGGATCAGCTTGTCTTTGCGCAGGCTCAGTTTCTTGGCAGTCGCCATTTCGAGGCGGTTCGTCGGGGTGCTGGGAGTCTGAATTTTTCCCACTGAGCTTGGCAGCGATATCTCTCGCCAGTTTTAGTGGGGTGGTATCAGGTTGCATGAAGTAGAAAACCTGAAGCATGAAAATTTTGTTTGTGAATTGCTTGATCTCGAAAATTTGCACAGAAAACGTATCAGGTGTGTGATACTGTAGCCATGAGAATCTGTTCCATTCCGGAACAATCATGACTCGCAAAAGGATAGTCTTCTGCAGTATGAGATATCTTGGAATACCGCTTATATTTATATCATATATTTTTTTGTGTTGACTGATAAAATGCTTAAAAAGTACCACTATTAAAATCTCCAATCAGTAGTGCCATTGAAAGGTACAGTACTCGGACGTCAGCAATACATTCATTACCGCAACCACCTCTCTCTTTCCAACCCATGGTGATATCTATTTGGCATTTGTGTCCAAAAATCCTTAAAATCTAATAAAACAGAGTGAAAAATTTGCATGCTTCAAAGTTCAGCATAGAAAAGTAGGATGTAGGAAGTAAGATGAATTTTTGTTTTCTCTTCTCGGAAGTAGTTTAAAGGAGGCACGTATATAGTTACAGGTAAAGCCGTTAATCCCTAAGCCTGAGCGGTAGGCTGCACATAGTAAATAAATGATACAAAGTACCTCAAAAGAGACTTGCAAATTGGTTTCAAGCTGCATTTTTAAAGTCAGAGCCGCGGTGGAGTCGACTACGTAACTGTACAAGCTCTTGTTTAGATCCGTCTCAGATGGCGAGGAAATTCCGGTCCATTCTGTCACTGACATGCCAACGTACTCGTTGACAAGCTCCGTCCTCTTTTCTTGATCCTTCTGTAGAATGATTCTTTGGGCCAAAGACTCTGTTGAGCTCGTCTGACTCTCAGAGGCACTGGTTGCATTGCTAATGACCGACAGTCGAGGAGTTTTTCGCAGCCCTGCATTGCTCTTTAGGAAACGAGGCCAGTCCGCATCAAACAGAGAGATTTGACATCGACCTGGCTCCTCAGTTAGTACTTTCGCCATATATTTAACGCCTGTGGGGAACAAACCAGAATCAGGAGGTGATATCTGATTACAGTCTAAACCGAATTGTTGGATTGGATCTGATTTAGGGAAAATTTTGATATCGATAAAAAGGGATCCATGATAGATTTTTTTGTTCAAAAAATTGCAGCCTTTTCGCCAGTTCATGTCATTGCTGAACTGGCCCTGAAACAGAATGGAAACGAAAACGTATGCTGTTCTCGTGATTTTGGAAGATAACTCTCGATTACTGTAAAGTTGGAGGGCCTACAAGAAAGTCCTTATGCAAACAACACAGAGATATCGTTATCCTTTTGTGAAGAGACTCTTTACCTTCTTTGGCGTTTACAAAGCCCAATCCTGCCAAGGTAACCAACTTAGCAACGCCAGTTTCTCTTTCCATCACACCAGCTCCACTGATTGGTCCCCAGTTGATCGCAAGCCCCGGAAGACCGAGCACGTGTCTGCGGTACTGGGCAAGAGAATCTTGAAACGCATTGCAAGCAGAGTATGAGGACTGTCCCATGTTACCCACGATTGATGCCATGGACGAAAACATGACAAAGAAATCCAGGTCCATTTCCAAACTCATTTGATGCAGTAAAAATGAACCTGAGAATAAGACAAAGGGTAAATATTGTAAATAGTGTCATACCTCAGAGAAAGCTGTGACAAGTCAACAAGATAAAACAAGAGAAATTTCCACTCCAACTAGGACTATTGATGAGCGCCAGCAATTAGCTCTAATTTCGCCGAAAATAATGTTGCGCAAATCTTTGAACATATTTATCTTACCTTTGACCTTCGGAGCCATAACCTCATTGAAACTCTGAAACGTCAGATCTTTGATGAACTGGTCTCGAAGTACCATAGCAGTGTGTACAATGCCTGCTACACTTGGAAGAGATTGAAGCTGGTCTTTGAAAGTCAACATTTGTTTTTGGTTGGATATGTCAACCTGAACAAATGTCATGAAATTAGAAAAAGGGTAATAAAGCAGAGTAGTATGTGGCATGCACACGTAAGGACAAAATTCTAGCTTACTAGTCCTCTTTCTTACAATTTATCTTTGTGCCTAATCTAAGTATTGGTCAAGCACGTCTTGTTCCGGTCCTCAAAAAACACGTTTTGTTCCACATTGTCTTTCTACTCAAATGTATAACTGGGTCCTGAACGCTAAGTAAGTGTGGGAGCCGGTGTAATCAAGCCATTGACTAACATCTAATTCAAGTGGCCAGAAAGGAGTCGTAACACCCATCCTCACTTCATGAAAAGGAAGAGGGCAATAAGTTACAGCCTAATGTGTCACAAGGGTGGTGGACACAACTTACATACCTGAAAGGTGTGGATCTTAGCGCCAGTTCTCATTTCAATCTGTCCCAGTTCTTGGCGTTTTGCATCTGAGGGTTTGGAGCTACCTAAAAGTCCAATGGTCTTTGCACCGTTCTCCGCCATCCAACAAGCGACCTCAAATCCAAATCCCCCTATTCCACCTGCTACCAAATACGTCCTATTCTCTTTCAGGCCACATTCATCTAAGCCCGGCGGAAGCAAAGGGATGTCCTCAAGATGGTCTTTGTTTTGAAATGTTACAAGTGACTGAATTAGATAGGACATGTCGGAGGATACTTTCAATTCTCGTTGATGGGATGACCTTTTGTCAATGGTCCTGTTTGCAGCTTTGATTGATGCTACCAGGTCTAAAGACTCTACTTGCATTCCCAGCAACTGTTCTAAACCTCCTTTGCTCTTTAAAATTTCCAGACCTTCCAAACTGAACTTCTCAAACGTCCGGGGAGACTGTAGAATATCTAATATGTCACATCTCTCATATTTGACGTTCTTGTTTGCGGAAAATACAACGTCACCATTAAACTCGGAACTCAATACAATGACTTTTCCACCCTTTTTCAGGCTTCCACTGCTTTGACGAAGAGCATTTGGAGCAGGGTAGAAGAAAAATACCACGGCATCAGACTGGTCATCGTAGAGTGTAGAGCAGTTTTGTCGCTCCACAACCTCTGCACCCAATTTGAGGAGTTTACGTTTGGTGGACATCCTAGAAGTGTCAGGAATAGAGCACAACACTCGATGACCCAGCGTTTTTCCAAGGAGAACTGCTGCAGGTCCAGGGCCACGGTTCGCTTCGTGTATCATTAATGTCTGATTTTCTGCATCCGATGCTGCTCTTTGAAGAGCAAGCAAAGCTAAGGCCAGGCACGCAGGGATGTATGTGGCTTGTTCCACTGTTAGGAAGGCTGGCTTTACAAACGCGTTTCTAACGTTAATGGGTACGGAACTTCCAACACGTCCAGAGGAAATGATACCACACACATATTCTCCAACCTGAAAAGCATGCTTGCTCTTTGCTGACAGTTTGGTCACTTTTTCACTTACGAAGACAAATCCGTTTGGTCTGGCTATATCAGACAGTGATTGCGAAGGTGTCCAGCAATAGTGCACATTCATCGCCACTTAATGTTGTGATGGCTCTGCAAGACTCTGCTCGCGTAGACACAGTGTTCTTGACAAAGCGGTAGTTGACAGGTACATCAATGTCCTTTCGTTGTGGTCTTTTGTAGATGTTACTGTTGTGGTCTCCTGGTGTATTTGTGTCCTCATAAGGCGATTTATGAAACGCTTGCCATGTCGAAAGGCCACCTCGTCTTCATTGCTGTCACCCAAAATCTCGTCAACCAAGAAATTTACTTCATCTTGATCCTCTTTGTTGCAGAGGTCAACAGTCGTGACCCTGACATTTGATTCCTCAAGGTTTGCAGTTCGTCTCAGTCCCCATACTGTAGACCCCCACGGAATGGATTTCGTGTAAGAAGCCTTGTCACAAGCATCCAAAAGCTGCGTACACGCGGTGACTAGGAACAGTTGAGAATCAATCAACTTTCTCTCTTGCATCTGTTTCAGTAGGCAAACTGAACTGCTAAAAGCGAGGCTTTGGGCGTGCTCCATAACTTCAAATTTGTCCGCAAGAAGTGACGCCTCCAAAGGCCACAAGTTGATGACCCTCAGGTTGGATAAATTGCTCAATGACGTTTCTTCAAAGACTCTTGTGGTTGCTTCTTCGACTTCGGCGTCAAAACAGCCAACATTTGGAGGGCTCAAGGTGATAACATCGACCTCAACTTCTTGAAGTGCCGTGACTAATCTGTCAGAGAAAACAGATGATTCTTTCATCACGATGCAAGTTAAATGTGGCATACTTTTAATTTGCCGTTGCAACTTATCTTCCTTCCACTGGACTTCATACGCAAGTTCAGCAAAGGCAAGTTGGCGTTGTGGTCTTGTTAACTCTGCAACGCGAAAGCCTTTCATCGTCACTAATACGTTCCCGGATGGACTCATGAGCTTGACCTCAAACCTTCCAAATTCCGCTATATCTGCGATGACGTGGCAGTACAACTGGTTGGTAGATGGAACATTATTCAGTGTAATGCTACTGAAACCAACCGGCACGATAGACTTATCATCAGATAACGAGCTTTCCATTGGGATGAAGCATGATTGAAGACAGGCATCTAAGATAGAGGGATGGACCACAAAACTCCCTTCCTCAGTTTGAATGGTCATTGACCCATTTATGTCAACTAGACAAACCCCCTCGTTGCCACATTTCCATATCTTTTTAATAATAGAGAACGTAGGTCCATAGCTGAAACCACACCTCTCGGTGATTTCTCTGAACCGCTCCATGGGCATTTTGGACATGAATGTTATCAGCTCACTTACAGCTGGACCGATTTGGTTGGAAGCTGTGAACAAAGAAAAATAGCAACTACTTAGTTTATAAGGCACATGTAACCAGTCAAAAGCGCGTGACATCCTCTGGTAAGTTTTATTAGTCTTTTGTTTCTGAAACTTGTTTTAATCTGTTGAGTAGAGGTGTGTTTTAGAGGAGTGTATTTTAAAAAATTACGGAAGCTTTTTGGTTTCAGCCATTATACCAACAGAATCGAACTATAACTTACTGAGTAAACGATTTAGAAGTGAAAAAAAAGCAACAGAATAAAATATGTTGGCTTTTGAAATTTCTAATTGGCTGTTTGGGATATCTTATCCAATACGTCATCATCCTTCATTCAACACTGGAATTCCTCTAATGTCTTAAATTTTACTAAAAACTCATCTTTTAAGGAAGCGTTTAAGTTGTAAGTTATTTTTAAATACACTCACGTTAAAACCTTCTTACTCGGACAATATTTTTACATCAGTGCTGGGTTTGTAATTCAAGTACTAGTTATATTTCAAGGCAACCTTAACAATCTCCCTTTGTTAAAGAGTACTTGATTCCATTTACATGGTATTCCGGCATAAGTGAAGTCGCGGTAGATTGTAGTGCCCTCTCATACTTAAAGCAATGCCTTCCTTCGATGTTATAGGAAACTGAAAAAGTAACCCCTGCAAAGAGAAATGGGAGGGTACCTTTAATCTCACAATTGTCTTGTTCGTGCAAAAGATCCACAGAGATGTTTCCAGTACTTAGTTGCATCTCAGACTGATCACTCTTCACGCTTGTGATGTGAAACTGAGCCTCGTCAATTCTGTCATTCTTTAGAAGACGAAGTCGTAAGCAGCGAACCTATAATTCAATTGGCACATTAATAAAACAAATTTAGCCAAACTGAAATGCTATAAAAGGTGATAATTAAAGGATAAGGAAGAAAGAGAATATGGATAAACACTTTCCCCAGACCTGTAGAGAGGTGGTTTTTACAAATCAAATGTAGCTAAACAAGTCTTAAAATACTGGGTAATAGGATACCAAGGACGAAGTTGCTTCATTCCTACTCTAACTACCACTCTCCATTCTTTTAAATTACACAAACAGTCATTTTAACATTGTGTACCGAACATTAGGTACCTGTGTTTCGGGGAGTGTCAGGAGGCTCAAGAGCTTGACATCAGTTAGTTCTACTGCGGCCACGTTTACAAACTGATCCCTCACCATCGCAAATACCATTTCCAGGTAGGCAGCTCCTGGCATCACAGCACCTCCCTTAATTAACGCATGGTCCTTGAGATTTGCAAAACGATGAAGGTCAATCTCAGTTTCCCAGCAATGCAAACCCGAATACAGGTCGGTCATTACCACCTTCCCTAAAAATGGATGTTTTTTCTTCCTTGCACTGTTGTCAGCACCTAGAGGACAGATTGTGGTTTGTGGAGGCCGTTCCCTGTACCAGAAACTTTCTTTTTTCCATGGATACGTTAACAAACGGACAACCTTGGCCGATTCATTCCTCTCCACACATGTCCAGTCTATGGGAAATCCCAGCGTGTATAATTTACATACTGTGTTCAGAAGAAAAGACTTGTGCTGTTCCCTGACGGGCACTCTTTCACGAGGCAAGGTTTTCAAAACAACCAGCGCAGCTTGGTCTTGAAGTTTTTCTTGTACAGCAATCTGCTTGACGTAATGAGCTAAAATGGGCTGCGTGCTTATCTCAATTATCTTCATGTAACCGTCTTTGAGCAGGTGCTTCATGGCTGGGTAGAACTGGACTGGACACCGAATATTGCGCCACCAGTAATCGCTGTTAAGGTGCTCACCTGGAATAACTTCACATTCGACAG
This sequence comes from Siderastrea siderea, assembly GCA_964030785.1. Lineage (NCBI taxonomy): Eukaryota > Metazoa > Cnidaria > Anthozoa > Scleractinia > Rhizangiidae > Siderastrea > Siderastrea siderea. The sequence continues at coordinate 61,431,932 of OZ034967.1, forward strand.
TACAATACATTGGAATCTTAGAGAGCTGAGGTTTTAAATTGAGCCCCTTCATGGCTGCTTGAAAACACTTCTTGATGAGTTCCATTTGTGAGCTGTGAAATGCTCGTTTTGTTCTCAAAACGCGCCAGAAAGTATCTTTTGAGCAAACGGCTAAATGCTAACCCAGGGCCTCGATTGACTGGGAATCACCGGACAGCGTAACACTTTTTGCATCATTCACTGCAGCAATGTTAAGTGAAGAGCCTAAGTTCAGTTTCATCAGTTATGCCTTAGCCTTTTCTTCTGACATGCCCAGCGCTGCCATACCACCATTATTTGGGCATTGCTCTTGCAGAGAGCAGCGAGTCAACACCAACTGAACAGCTTCTTCAAGAGTTATAATCTCAGCAACACATGCTGCGGCAAACTCTCCCAAACTGTGGCCAAGAACCGCAGAGGGATAGATTCTCCAAGACATCAGCAGCTGTGCAGTCGCATACTGTACAGCAAACGTGGCCGCTTAAGCTATGGTATTTTCTGCGATCCTCGATTCGTTTTCAGTTGCCATGAGCGTATCTATAAGTGACCACGTCTTTCCCATATCTCGAACCAAATTGCTGACAGCCGAAATAGCCTCTTTAAAAACAGGCTCGGTTTCAATCAACTGTCTTCCCATGGCGAACCATTGAGAGCCTTGCCCTCCAAACATGAACACGAGTCTAGGGTCAGAAGACTTCACCTCACCATAAGAAACCTCCTGTAGCCACCCCATGGAATCTTCCGCGTAGTCTACCAGCGACTTGCACGCCTCGTAAATACATCGGAAGGAAAGTGCCAAGCGGTGCTGGAATTGACTGCGACGCTCGTTTAGTGAATAACAAATGTTTTCCACAAATGTGGAATCCTTATCTTGGATACTATCATAAAGCCATTTGGAGTAAAGCCCGGCCATTCTCTTCAGAGCTTCTTCTGAACGCGCCGAGAGAGTAAGAACATGATTGAGACGTTCTACTTTTTTTTCCTCCAAAATTTGCCTGGATGTAACCTCTCGAAGGATGGTGTGCGTATTTGACCCACCGTACCCAAAGGAGTTCACAGCACCAATTCGAAGTTTCCCATTTTTTGTGTTCCATGGCTCATTGGTTTTTTGCATAACAAGTCCTTTTTCCTCTAACTTTAGTTTGGGATTTAACACATGCACGTTAATAGTTGGCACCAGTCTCTTCTTTTTAATCATTAAAGCGACCTTGATAAGACCAGCCAGGCCAGAAGTAGATTCTGTATGATTGAGGTTTGACTTAACAGATCCAACTCGTAGCTTTCGTGCAGGGCTTACCTTTCCTCTGGTGTAAGTATCGGCAATGGAATTTACCTCTATCACGTCTCCAATGGCAGTACCAGTGCCATGCGCTTCAGTGTAATCAACATCCTCTGGACTCACACCTGACTGCTCAAGAACCATTCTAAATAATTCAGCTTGTGTTTTTGCAATAGAAGCCGTCATTGGTACAGAGTTTGTACCATGGTTGTTCATACCACAGGCAATTATCTCGCAATATGCGTCATCCTTGTCATTCAATGCTGCATGTGAGAGTTTCAGGACAACTGCTGCAAAACCCTCTCCCCGTCCGTAGCCGTCTCCGGAAGCATCGAAACTCTTACAGCGCCTGTCTGGCGCCAGAAGACCAGCCATGCTAGATGCCATCTGCGTGGCATGGTTAAGGACGATGTTGGGTGCGCCAACTATGGCTATCTCGCAATCTTCGTTGTGCAGGTTATCGCATGCAAGTTTCAGCGCAGTCAAGGATGATGAACATGCTGTATCAACTGCAATGCTTGAACCTGTTAGGTTGAGACAGAACGACACTCTGTTGGCAAGAATTGATGCAGTCATTCCTGTTGATGAAAACTGGTCGATGTTATTGTAGTTTGATGGGTCTGTTACAAGAGCTCCGTATTCTAGATTCATCACACCGACAAAGATCCCTGTCCTGCACTTCTGAAGGTCTTCAAGCGGTATTCCAGCGTCTTCAATGGCCTCATACACAACTTCTAGGAGAATCCTTTGTTGAGGATCCATTGCACGAGCCTCCTGATTGGATATACCGAAGAACCTGTTGTCAAGCTTTGCGATATCTTCCAAGTAAGAACCATTGACAGCACACAGGCGTCCAGTAACAAAGCGCTTGGGATGATAGAACTCAAAGAACGTTTGATGTTGTTCTTTTCTGTTTCGGGGAAATGCACCAATCGAGCTCTTTCCCTGCTGGAGTAAATCCCAACACATGTCCTTGCTGTTTGCTCCTGGGAACCTACAGGCCATTCCAACGATGGATATACCAGGGCGCTTAGGCTTAACTTGCGGTGCATCGCAATCTCGTCCTTGCGGAGACATTTTCACTATTCGTGCTTTTGTGTTAAAGAGCATTTCCAAATCATTCTTAGAATAAAAAACCTCCAGGGTCTCGAAAAATGATGTCATCGTTACAGGGAAAATTACGAGAGCATGAAGCAGCCCTAGAATAATCACAGGAGGGACAAGCCGAAAGAAAATGTCTGTTAGACTTGGATAAACAAACCCCAGTGAAACAGATCCACAGATCTCCAGTAATGCTGCAATTAGCAAAGGCCAATAAACAGAGCACATGGCCTTAATCATGCGTTCTTTTACCTTCTGTTTTGCCGAAAATGTGAATGAATAGGAAACTTGAAAGCTGAAAATCAGAGCTAAGACGATTGTCAAAAGTAGAGAAATGAAGGAGATGTGATTCAGGGGAATTGTCCATGCCTTCATAATGCCTAATGCCTCAAACACAAGTAAGTTCAAAGTAACTGCTACGTAACCACTGATCCCAAAACTTGCACTTGACAGCAAACACGATATAAACACTACAGTGGAGGCAAACAAGAGAACAAAGACTGCATCTCTTTCCAACGAAATCAAATCATCAAGTTCGAAAAATTTATCCGACACTGGTGAAGCTTGGAATGCAGACTTCTTGGACAAATCGTTTCTTAGTTTCTCTAACGTTCTTTTGTCTTCTTTAAAGTGGTTGTATAACGCCATCTGTAGATGAAAACGAGTTGCTAGAATTTGAAACGTGGAAAAATTCTCTTCAAAACGTACGTCTTGTCGAAAAGAAACACTTTGTGGCTGATTAAGAAAAATCTTCAAACACCGGTGGAAATCTGAATTGGAGCAGCTCATGTTTTGTTGCCTTGCCCAATGTAGTAAGGCCGCCATCCAACAGGATGATTTTCCATGACTGTAAGAAGCCTCCCGCAGAAGTGTGCAAATGTTAATCATTTGTTTTTGCAAGGTCTCCTGTGAGTAGTCAGCCTTGTCGAAGAAAACGATGCTCACATCGGTTTCCTTTGTAAAGAACCTTTGTTGGACTTTAATGAACTGCTTTAAGTTGTCATTTTCCGATGAAAGTTTGAAGTGTTACTCGTTCTCTCGCCAGATTGTGAAGCAGACCATAAACATAAACTGACTGTAGAGGCCAAGATGAGGAATACTGCAACCCTTACAGCAAGTGACGTTATTATAATACCAGCCAGTGAATCTACCAGGTGTCGCACTTCAGCTTTTAAGTGTTGCAAGGGCTTTCTCCCAATCCTTCCAACGTTAAGAAATGGCGACCTCTCACCACAGTGCCGCGAACACAAAGTGTTACCCGTCTGCAATTGCCTTTCTAGCGACAAGAGCAAAATCACGGTAATTATGAAAGAGGCAATCGAAACCATTACAAAACCCGCAAGAGCCACCAAGAAGAACTCTGAAACCGCTTCAAAGGAAGATTTGATTGCAATTCCAAGACAAATGGTTCCACAAAACGCTGAAAATACTTGGGGAATCCCGGCTCTGGCAACACAGCCGCTGACTCGATGCTCAAGTGATCCTACTTTCTTTTGCCCTTCCCATTCTCCTAAGACGAACACTACGTCTGAAGTCTATTTTCCCAGGATAAGGAAGGGAATGAACAAGAATACTGGGGAAAGGAAAATGCTTGCTATTGAAATAATGCCAACAGTACACACTAAGGGAAACAGGATGGATGAGAATGTCAGTACGACTGTTGTGACGCAGGTGAGATTACTGGAAGAAAGGTAGATGACAAAAATACAAGAAAAACCATTGCCAAAGATGACAAATAAAGCGGCCCTAATTCTGGTTTCAACATCTTTTGGAAAGCATCAGTTGTATCTTTTCCAGTTTTGAGGGAGAGTGTTACACATTTCAGATGATAATTCATTGATGAGATGTGATTCGCAAAAGATGCTTCAAAGTTGACAACCTCATGTTCTTCTTCTTCATTGATTGCCTTTCTACTAAAGTAAATGACTTGAAGAGCATCAGCTCGAGCAGTTTTTGGATCTGTCGATCGGTCTACTTGAAAACCACTGAGCATCTCCTTGAAAGAAGACTGGAATGATTGACCAGTAGACAGCACCGTGCAGGGATTTGTGAACTCACGAGCCAGAATGGAAGAAAGATTGCTTAAATGCTCAAAATGAGCACCAGCTAACTCCAAAGGACTGCTGATGATGCACTTTTGGTTGATACGTCTTTCGTTGATGCTTTCCGGAAGCCGTTGTCTGAAACATAAGTTTTTGTAACCACTAATTTTCAAAACGGCCTGGTGCACGTGAACGGCCTCCTTCAAGCAGTCTTCAATTAGCATGTTTTGGTCATTTTTAGGGGTCATGATGATGTGCTCTTTGCGTGCGTCAAGAAGTGGGAAGAATTGTGCTGCATAATGGAAGACGAGCCTGGACTGGCTATCAGTCACGGTGAAATGTTTACTAGATGGCGGCTCCACACTGAGGCGATTAAACCCCAGGCAGGATGCCACAAGAACAATTAGCGAAGCCGAGAATACGGCTAATGCTTTGCGGGCTAGCAAGAAACTGAATCTCTGGAATAGGCTTTCGTAGGAATAGAGGATGGCATAAGAGATTGCTCTTCGTCCTTCGGTGAAAGTAGTGATGGCTCCGCAGGCATGGCGACGTCTTTTATGCGTCGTATAATGATCTGATGACCTGGGTGTGGATACAAATAAGTTCAATTTGCCAAGCAAGTAGAGATATTGTTTATAGACTTCCTTTCTAGCGCTACCTTGCAGTTATAAGAAATGTAAGCTATACTATAAGGACGATACCCTTAACTTTGTTTGTTACTTCTGAGCACTGCTCCTCAACGTCTGCAGTAATTTGAGGTGGTACACTGCTCCAACCACCTCAGAGTTCCTGACTCATTGATGGATTGCCTTAGCTCAGTGGAGAGATCAGTTAAGTTCAGTTCAGACCCTACGGTTCGTTAAGAAAGCAAGTTTGTTTCCTGTGGAACCCTATGAATCCAACTTGTTACGCTCTCATGATATGGGTATGACAGTTCTGTCTCTCCATGGAATTAAGTGTATTACAAATATTTTCTTTCAACACAACTTAACTCTTAATGCGGCACTTTCTTAAACGAGACGGCCTATTCATTTGGGAAATTTCCCTTTACGGAAGATTTTTAATTTGGGCCGGTGTCCGTGGAGAGCTGGTAACGCGGGGTTTTTCTTTGAATGCAGAGCGATGCTAAGAAACGGTGGGAAAATGTTGCCAACCAACTCCTTGCTTAGGATGACGCACCAGCGTCTGTTGTTATGTGTGATGGCTTTTCTTGTCATTTCGTTGTGATCATGACGTGACATTAACATGTATTGAAATCAACCTGCAGTGTTTGAACCCATCGCAAACTGTCGCAATAAATTAATTTTAAAAAGCACAGTTGAACAGAAGCTTGTTGTTTTCGAGAAAGATTGCACTGAATAAACGGGAAAGCATTGTCTTAAACTGGTGTAGCTCTGTACTTTAGGAGGCACTAATACTTCACAGGTCTGAGTGCGGAACCGCAGGTTACATCTTTCTCATTAAGTCTGTTGGCCAGACTGATTTTCCGTCTAGTTTGAAGTTCGTCTCTTTTGTGTCAAAATCCATCAAATTTCCATTTACGCAACTAGGGCCTAGGTTCTGTATTAACTATGTAGTGGTGGTCAAGAGGAGGGCCCAAGCCCCATCCCTTCTCAACCCTCTTTTCTGTGTCAAATGGTTTTTGGCCCGAAGGATGGGTTTTGTTTGTTTGTTTTTTTGTTTTTTTGGTTGTTTTGGTTTTTAAACAATATCCAAGTTCAACTGTGAACATAGAACAGAAGGAACGTTACCCACCTTTCTTGAAACGAACATTCACTGCTGTCTAACGCAACGAACTCATCCAGCCCGGATATATTGTCTCCCAAACAACCATGGCCAAATTCTACGTCATCCTATGAATATATATAGGAATGGTAGTAAAAAAAAAAAGAATCTAGACTGCAATAGCTATGAGCAAAAGATAACTGACGACTTTGAAACACTTAAAATACATAGAAAAGACCTCATCTAAAAAAAGAAAGAAGGAAAAGGGTAGTAAATATGGACCTTGGTCATGTAATGTGATGCTCCTGCTATCTCATTGTTACTTTTTTATCTTTATTGACGCGAGAAACATAGATATCATGGTAATGAGGAGGACAAAGCGTGCTTCAATCACTACAGAAAGAAATAATTATGGGTGAAATGTTAAAAATGTACGACACTTATGAAAATTTGGGAACATATACAGAGGGCTACGGATAAAGGACGGCGACAGTGAAGAAGTAAAACAGCTGTAATGACCTTATTCAAAATGAAAGGATGCCATTTTTATTAAAAGCGTTTCCAAGTCTGTTTTTGATACATAGCTATGTGTCTTTCAATTGTGTTGTCATGAGGCTGCAGTTTGTAAAGATCACAAGTCAGAGGCTCTTCTGATAACTTACATTGTTAGACTCAAATTTCGTGATTTAACAGAAACATCACGACAAAAGAATCTAAGTTTGGCGAAAATGTTCCAGATGCTGATCTGCATTAACAAACAGGTGATCACAGAATCAGCGCTACAAATTTTAATTTTACATAGCGATATTGTCCAGTTATATTAAACAGAGCCATAACAAAACAAAAATGAAAACGTATTGTAAAACATCGGGACCGATAGCTTTAAATAGACCTACATATGATCCGTCTCCTGATTCCGTTTGTTCTTGGACTCCTACTGAATACCATTTGGTAAGCTAACGGTGTCAGAGTAGGGTAGTAAATTCCGCGTCGATAATTTTCTCCATAACGATTTTCCCCTGGTCTTTGATTTCGCGATTAAAATGCAGTCATGAAAATCCAAAATTATGTCTACGAAAATACGTAACAATAAGGAAGACTTATCACAGGTTAGTTACTACTTCATTATAAGAAATTAACGCTCCATGAAATTAAGTCGCGTTAATTTGTTGGAGGTTGTTCTCGTTAACAGATTTAATTAAGTGGAGCGCTAATTTTCACGACGTTAATTTCTGTCAGTTTGATCCCAATTTCTAAATCTTGTCCCTAGCTACAGTCAATTTGGCATTTAAAGAAGAGCTTTCTTTTTTGACATATTGCAATCTTTAGTACATTTTGTACGGTGCTTTAAGTTCATTTTTTCCCTGGGAACTGTTTCACCATCGCAAATTCCTGCAACGAACAGTTCAGTACAGTAGTCAGGGACTTCAAAAAAAATGCCCCCGAAACGATCAACATATAATCTTTCTCGAAAAAAAAAATGATTACCTCCAAACGTGCGTCAGCTTTGTAAAAATTTGTAAAATTTACCTTTTCTGTGTGTGTTAATTAATTTGCGTTAGTGTAGGTTTCGTTCATTTCATACCTTCCAAGTATTATTAGCGGAGCTCCATTGCTAAGCAAATTTGGTAACCTATCAATCCGAAAAATTTTGGCTGTGACGTCAGCGTATGTCCGTCCACCCGTCCGTACAGACTCTGGGGGAGGGGGAGGGAAGTCCCAAGACAACCCAACCGGGGGGTGGAGGATGCCATCTTTTCTTGGCGGGAAATCGCGCAGTGCTTTTGGGCAACCGCGTTTTTCTTGGCGGGAAATTGCATGACCATCGTTGCTTTTGAACAAGAGGTTTCTTTAAAAAGCTTCTTTAGTTTATTTAGTTTATTATTTAAGTTTATTTAGCAAAACGATTGTTCGACAGTACTGTAGTTTTAAACTTGACAAAAAAACATCTAATATCTATAAATGGAAAGACAAAGTTCAAAAGAATACTGGTAGAAGGCGAAAAGTTCAAGTTACGAATGCTGCCTTCAAAGGACTTAATCGCTTTGTTTTCTTCACAGCGGAGAGCTTGCCTTGTTCTGAAACACAGCCGATTAAGTGAAGTTTTTAAAGAGTTTAAGGTGCATGATTTTGAGTATCACGGTCAAAGAAATTACATTTTGAAATGGAAATTTAATTCATGTCATTAGAAATGTGTCATTTACTTTTTGAAAACGCGCTCAGATTTGTGACAGACGTAGCCTTGAATATTTTGCCATGCACGGCCGATTTCACTCGCGTGGACGGACCCACCGCCGTGCTGGAAGTGTTCAATTTGATGCCCGAAAAAAAATAATCAAGCTATACTCAGCCTCTAGAATGACCTTTCGAGCTTGGTTTTACAGAACAGATCCTCAAAATATTGGAGGAAAATTTGGAACACTTTCGGACTTTTTGAGAAACACCTTTCGAAAGCGAACGAGCCAAAGAAATCCCCGAAATATATTTCAGACCGAAAACTTTCAGGGCTATTTTTGAGAAATGAGCACCAGTTTATTCCTTAGCGGCTCCGCTTTTAGGCTTGGCTAAATCTATATATTAAGTTAATTTCCTACAAATAAGGTTACAGCCATGTGTACATGATTTTACCATTAATTTTCTTGATCTTCACTCTAGACGCTTTCGAAAATACTGATTTCAGCTGAGTATGCAGGATTTGTACCACATGCGGAGAATAGTTAAAATGACCTCGCCAACTGCCCATGTGCCTTCATGTAGCCTCCTCAGCGACTGTGCTACAAAAGGTCATGAGTAAGCTAGAATCTCGTCGGGAACTGATAATTTTCAGCCACAAAGCCCAGTTTTCATATGCCGGGAAAATCTTAGACGATCGGGGATTCCACTGTTTCCCGACCGTCCCAGATTTTGCCGACTAATGAAAACTCGAAATCGTAGACATCCCCGATCGTCTGGGATGGTCGGGGACTGAAATCTGGAAAATCGGGAGCGTTTTTTTCTATTTTCCCGAAGCGTCCCAGGTTTCTGTGATGGTCGGCGATCATTTCCGACATATGAAAACTCAAATTTGTTCTGTCGGGGACGTCGGCGATAGTTTTGCCTCGTTACCAATCCTCTAAATTGCTTGGCTCCAGTTCCCCCCTCACAAATAAACTTGGCGTCTGTTATTGTCGATCAAAACGACTCCGATGGATTTTTCGATATATCGGCAAAATCTGGGACGGTCGGGAAACAGTGAACACCCCGACCGTCTGGGATTTTCCCGACATATGAAAACTAGCCTTAATTTTACTGAGTTGTGCTCGAGATATAATAACTTAGCTTACCCTCGGACAATGTTGTAGTTGTCCGCCTGTGGTTTTTACTTTAACTTGAAAACGGGCATATTTTGACTGCATTCAGATGGTTTTTACGATTCGGAGCTTGTCAGAAGTGAAACTTGTAAAACGCATTGGTTTCCACCCAGGGTACAACTGGAAATCTTTAGGTCTTTTATCCATCTTCAAAGCCACAACAACTTTTCAAAACTGGTATATGTGTAAAATGTGGGTTTTCAACGCTCTTTGATTTCTGTCTGTGCCGGGTGAGTGGTTTCTTGGAAAGAAAATGTTGCTAAGCCCGCTTTTCGATCGCCTCATTTCCCAGTGCTTCACGTTCTTCTTCTACCTGTTGTCGAACCTTTGCTTTATCATCGTGGAATGCCGATCATACATGTGCGAACCTCGCGAGGAATGAATCAGAGCGTGAAGGTCGCACATGCACTTGATTTAGTTCGCCGTTTGTAAACAAGTCAAAATTGCAAACCACCGTAGGGTTTGAGCTTCAATCGAGCTCAAGAATCCGAAATGTCTGATATTCAGAGAAGATATAATTGAAGAGTGGCGCCCTCAGTGGGTAGAAAATTAAGAAACTGAAAAAAACAATTTCAGGAAGAGAAGGTGAAAGAAGTATCATTCCACTTTCATGGCCAACAAAAAATCGGCAGGTGGAAGATAAACAACACCTGGTAACAATCATTTATTCATTTTGCTTAGGTGTAGCTGTTTCTATTTGCGTTTTAAAAGTAGCTGTACAATGTACGTCTTTTGTGGCAGCTGACGGTCAGTACCTGGATTAGTTGATCTGTATTGCGACTCTTAAACTGAAACTAAAACTGATTAAGGTGGCTTTATGTTATCATCTGCTTTGCCATTGGAAACCCTTTAACTTCCCCCCCCCCCCCCCCCTCCACAGACACACACACATTCACATGTACTCACACCTAAACTTAACCAACCTAGCTCCTTTTTTAAGTGGTTAATTGGTAGGGTGCAACAATAAAATTGTGCCCCCTGTTTGACCCGTGATTAGTATGGGGACCAGCTAGGTGCGTGGCATAATACTGGACAACAAACCATTGCAATCAGGTATCACAGCAATGTTTATTAATCTCAATACAGGTTAACCCTCCTTTTAAAACACAGTTTTTCTTTCCACGAGTGGTCTAGTAGAACAAGTGAAGTAGAACAACAACATAAAAACAAACAACAAACTCGAACACTATTTCTATCTCTGGACCCCTTGCCTGGTCAATAAAAACTACATTTAGTTATTATGAGGTTTATCAATTAGGTGCACCACCTGAGTCTCAACAACGCTAAGAGATAGCAGGTCCTGGTCTCAGGCGGCTATCATTTTGGAAACTGAACTTTGGGAAATGAAGGGATAACAACAACTAGTCATACTGGTCTGGCAAGAAAAGAACTCCTGAAGTTCATGACCAAGAATAATGGCTGGATTGAAGCCCCGCGAGACTGTCTGAATGACCTAATTAATAAACTATTTACTCGTTCATTTTTTTGGTTTATTTATGAACAGTGTCTGCAACAAAGTGCTTTAAGCAGATGTAACAAACTTAAGATGTACATAAGTTTTTTATTTTAAATCAAGGGCTGGATTGACAGGAAAATCCAAAAAACGTATATACATTTGTTAATATTTCGTCTGTCCCCAATTACCCATGGATTGATGATATCTCTTGGTAATTTTAGTTGTTTAATAAGTACAGTTAAGTTCGCACATCCGTCGACCTTGTTTGATGTAGTGGGGCTTTAAGGTGAGGACGTCATCTATTTTCTTCTCCAGTAAATGTGATTGTGAGATTTTGAGAGACAGACAGACAGAAGCTTTATTTAAACACGAAGTTCCTTCAATTACAAATGAATTGGTTTCCAAGAAAGTCGTGTTTAGTGACAATATGAAAACTTTTACAATAGATAATTCAAAACGATACATAAAAATAAGCGTGAATGTTAATCAAATAAAACTCAGGGGGCCGCCAGTGAACGTAAGGATTTCGTGAAGGATTTGATGAACTGTTCTGCTTTTAATTTCCGGAATTCCATAATTTGGCACCACGATAACCACGTAACAAAAAGAAATCAAATGAAACAAAATGTACAAATGCTCCCCTCCTAGCTCTAGCCATGTCCATGAAGTGTGGTAAGAGTTACCTTAAATGTGGAGGCGTATTTTAAGGGGCAAACGCAATTAGCTGGCTCACTTATATTCTTAGTTCGTTTGAATAGTAATTTTAGCTCATTTCTTAGAATATGCGGCTTTAACCAAATCTCGCTTTATGATTAAAGAGGCATTTTCTGATCATTGTGTCCCTGTAAAAGACGTATTGTTCAGAGTTAAACAGCGTACGATTAACGCTCAGAAGATTCGGGAAAGCCCTTGGAGAACAAACATATGGTGAGTTAGAGATGTAAATAACATATACTTTTTAAGAAATTAATGAAATGCTGCTGTTCACCTCGCGTCGAACATCGCGTTTGCTTTTAAACAAGCTAATAAAATTAAACGTCCCTGAATTCCTATTCACTTTGTTTATCGTAATCAGTCTAATAAGAAACGGGTTTTACATAGACAGCTTTATTTTACCTGTATTGATATCAACATCATTCAAAGTATTTCTATTTCTGCTTCACAGAACATCACGTTTCCTTCTTAAGAAAGTGATAAATATTCCTTAATTTGCTATTCGTTCCGCTTAAATTTTTTTTTTTGCACGGCGAATATACCAACAAACAAAAGCTTTGAATGTGCTTTACAAATGAACACAACATTCAAATAATTTCTACTTCCGTTTGTAGGAACATCACGTTCGCTTTTTCAAAATCTTCCTGATTTGCTTTTACCCATTTTGTTTGTTTGTCTCGCGCTCTCGGCATGCTGAATATTTCATTCTTCTAATTTCGGATAATCAAACATGGAGGTGTTTTATTGTCATATTCTTTTATTCAACCCAAACGTATTCTTTCAGAATGATTAAAACTGACAAATGCTTACAATTTTTTGGCGCAAATTCGTGATTTTGTGAAACAAAAAAGGAAAACAATATTAGCCATCGTTCATTGTTTGTATTGCCCGCCTCCTACACACTAATGAGCACTGCCGCGCGTTGCAGACCTCAGTTGGAAGTTTCCTTAGAAAAATTCGCTGTTGTATGCCACGATTTACAAGAACAATCTTCAGCTAGTGGATTACTTGTGGAAGGACATACGGTAGTCGACGTAGAATTATTGTGCTTTCGGGTTAATGATGAAAAAACTGTATTTGTTCCTTAAAAATCACTCTCTTAATGTCGTTTATGTTTGGCTACTGAATATAATTCTTCAGCAATTTCTTATTAGATTTTGACTCAGGAAAGCGAACTGCTCCTGTTTTTGGAAAGCCTGGAGATTTCATTTATATGTTACGCATTTAGTTTATTTCTAAGCGCTTTCTGCTATCAAGAAACGAGAATGGGTCCTCTTGATGCTATCTTTTCAGTTGAAAATTTACGGCCTGCCGTTTCAAGGTCTGGGATAGCTGTCTTCGACAACTTTCTTTTCTATGAAAATGTGTAAATTTACGCCTTGCGAATTTCACCACGGGAGTAAAATTAGTAAATCAGAAAAACTGAAAATAGTGCGGACCGGTCGAGATCTGGGCTCGATTTCCGTCGCTCTCTCTTGTCCAGGCCTTCCGCCCAGAGAAGGGACGTTCGGGGCCAAGGAGCGCCGGCTCATTTCCCCGAACAGTGGCTGGTAATCGAGCCCAGTAGATATTTAAGCACTCAGTAAGAATCACTTCTTTGGGATGTTTGATTGCCGAGCTGAGTTCCTCAACACGGATATAGTGGACCCCCCCCCCCCTAAGCTATACGTGATCGCTTGGTGTTTAACTGTAAGTTAACATCACAAAAACAACAGCCATTCTGTGGGAAGGATTGTCCGATATTAAATTGGTTTGATATACAGAGTTTGATTTTGCATGTAAAATATTTGCAGCATTTCGACTATCTCTATTTTCGCTTCGCAATACATCACGTTTGCTTCTAAGTAAACTAATTAATATTCCTGAATTGCTACTTCCCTGTCTTTATCGTACAACAAGAAAGCGGATTTTGGATTAAACGCTTTTCTCCAGCCAAGTAGACACAACATTCATTTCATTTCGATTTCTGCCCCACAGCATATCCAGTCGCAGTTCGGTAAAACAAAAATGATAAATCTCTAAAACACGTTTTGGTTTAAACCAGACATCGCCTTGTAATTTTACAGGAATTTACTCATTCATCGGCTGACAACGGTTTACTCTTGAGAAACTGATATATTCTCCTAAGTTACTATTCACCTATCTCGATCGTTGAATTGGAAAGCTTAAAGGCTTTGTTCTGCTTTTAAAATATACACAACATCCAACTCACTTCAACTTCCGCTTGGAAGTACACCACGTATACTTTTGCGGTTGTTTACCTCTCGATTAAATGTTCCATGCACAAGATCCAGATTATTTCTACTTCTACAATGCATCACATCTACTTATAAAGAAATAAACAGATATTTCTGAATTCCAATTCACCTACAATATGTTGATCGTATTAGTAAGTCTCCTGCAAGAGACCGCTTTTTACGTACAGAATTTTGCCTGTACTGATATCGACAAAATTCAAACCATTCTTTTTCTGCTTCAAAGAACATCACGTTTCCTTCTAAAAACTGTGGCAAATATTCTCGAAGTTACTGGTCACGTTTACGTCGATCGTTCAATTGCAAAGCAAATTGAGATTTTTGTGTTGATCAACGTGAGGTCATTTTAATCAGCACCAAACCAAATAAAGCTTAATCCGTTCTTCCTGAATTGCTATTTCCGTATCGCGCTACATCACGTTTGCCTCTGGAGGAACTAATTTTATATTCCTAAATTGCTATTCTACCTGTCTCGATCGTCAAATAAGAAAACAAAAGAGTTTTGTTTTGCCTGTAAAACAGACACAACATTGGGATCAAGCCACGTATGCAGTTCTACAGGAAACTCATAAGTCCTCCTGAATTGCTCTTTCGAAAACACGTTTTGGACAATTGTAATTTGTAATTTTAGGGGAAATTTACTGATCATCGGCTTCAGTCGCAGACAGTCAAGTTGAAAGAGTTTCCTTCATCCAACGTAACCCTCTCTCAAACAAGAGAAAAAACGGATTCTTCTGAGGAGTTGAAGGCGATGAGTAACGACTTACAACGGTAACTTCTTTTGACTAATTTTTTAGACTGCACAATACTTTACTTCTGATGGGAGCCTAGAGCAAACAAAAAATTCTAGGGAATTCTCAGGCGGCACAGAGTCTGTCAGCTTCCTGCGGCCTCGGGCAGTACTCAAGACCGAGGGCACAGTTTTTCCCTATACGGACCGACCTAGGCCGGTGAATAACGTGTTTATTTTTTTCTGCAATTTTGGAGGTGGAACGAGGCGAACTGGTTTGAGAACTGTTTGTAAACAGTCCTCCTACGTGCGCTAGTTCCCACAATCAAAGCTAGTTAAAATTATTAAGCTTCTGAGAAAGAGCCGCTAACAAACCGTAGGAATAAAGGATAGACTAACAATAAAACAGAACTTAAAAAGTTATATCATAAAACAATAAGTGTTACTGGAACAAAACCCAATGTCTCATAGCAAGAATAAAGAAATAAGCTTTGTCTTGTTAAAAATGAAATCACACGTTTAAATTTGGTTTTCAGTACCGAAAGATCTTTATTTAACAAGTAAGACTTTTAGTGAAAACTAAGGCTTACGCTCCGCGAACTCCGCTGCATATCTTAGTATTTTAAACATTTTTGTTGGTTCTTGGTCAAGATTTTCGCAAATCGACTGTAAAAACTGTTGACATGAAGCAGTTCTTGACGAAGACACAGCGATCCGAGGTTTTTTGTTTGACTATTTTAGCTAACAATCATTAATAATTCCTCGCGAAGCGAGGAGGGCCGAAGGCCCTCCGAGCGTAGCGAGGTTTACAAATTTGTCGCGTGGGGATCGCGCGAGGATTGCTAAGGGCGGTCAAATCTCGATCTGCCCGTATTATTTCGATGGTGTCCACACAGTTGCCTAGCAACAAAACCAAATCGCGACCGCTGACAGTTGCGCACTCCCATGTTTCTTAGAATTTCTTCGGCGTGTTTCTTCATTTCTTGCCTGCTTCGCTACGTACATTTACGTGCTGATATTTTTATTCATCTTCTGTGAACAAGTAATTAGACAGCAACCCCTGGTTTAACAAGTGGCTCAAAATCCATTCCGGGGTAGATTTACAACTGAAACTGAGCGTGAATGCCGACTTGAAATTCAGCGCGAGCAACGAAGGCGAAAGAGTCGACGACAAGAAAGCACGGGTAGGAGAACATCGTTTACCGGTAATAGCCTAGCAAGACTAAACCCGTCAGCAGGACACAAACGGGAGACTGGAATATTACAGGCGAGAAATCTTGGAACATACACAACGTAGCTTAAATTTAGCTTGATTGCACAGCGCTGCCACAAAACGAGATTCCCCAACAACGCCAGAATCGCGCGATACAAGGTCTTCGAGATTATAACTCAGTCACACCAATTGAATAATGACAATGAACTCAGCGGCTACAAACTCTTCGAGAAAATGTGTGCTGAAACCGATCAGGACCGGCGACACCGACTAGAAGTGCTTCGACAAAAGGATTTTGTTATAGAAGCAACGAGAGGCGACAAAAAATGCACGATCATCAAAATACTTTTGCTAGAAATTTACCTTTCCAACGGGAGGTGACTGAACAGGTTGGCTCAAAATTATTTCCTCTCTCTACCATTATCTTTACTCTTGATGTACTAGTAATTATTATCAACATGTAATTACTTTTCCAAGTATGATCAAAATTACAGATTACACAAGAGAAATGAAATTATTTCACAAAATAGGTTTCAGTTCCCACAACAATTTGCATATTTGTGTATGAGCAGTAAAAAGAATTCAAATTCTAAGTTTAGGACGTTCCCGAAAAATATTTGAAAGAAATAATTCATATTGGATCAGTAAGAATTTATAAAAGTTTATGTTTTCCGTTATGGATATTGACCCTATTAATAGTTTAAAAATAATATTCAGATGGATCAGAAAGGACAATTTCTGTTCACAATTTGGTTTGGAAATGCACTCACAAGTACTGCTCTGCCTAGCAATTACCACTTTAAAATGTGTAGCGGGTATAGGTACATGCATGTATTTGATGTGAAACAAAAATTACTGCTTAACATTAATTATTGACAATAATTTCATGCTACATACAGTGACCAGCATCACAGGTCTCCTCGCAGTGCACAAGCAAGCACCAAAATCAGGAGAATTGAGATCCTGATCACCTTCAGCATGATCTGTCTATGTGAAAGTTTACTTACTTCTGAAGGTTTCACATGCTATAATCTACATTCACCCTTTCCCTTAATTAGCTACTCTTGCTTTCCATACCAACTGACCTCCCTAAGCCCCAATGTAAGCCTGCAAATTCTCCTTACTGGTCTTTATACATTTCTTGTAGTACTAGTGCAGAGAACTTCTTTCTACTGAAATTAACACTATTCATGTTTGGTGATCAATTCCTTAATTCTGATGACCTAATTAAAGCATTGCTATTGTAGGGAGATGCTGGTAACTGGGGATTCAAGAGTTAACTTATTATTTTATTGTGACAATTATCTAATCCAATTTTTATAGTGTGTTGGGGGGAATGAATAAACATGCTGCCACATCAATATGAAACTCTGTGCTTTGCTTGCCATTATTCTGTATTATTCTTATTTCAATTTTTGGGTGAAAATGGATAATTTTTTTTTATACACTGCATCACTCTTCAGCAGTAATAGACTCCTGCTACAGTATCTCAACCATTCAAGGTAAATAATGAATTGTGTTGGCTATTGACGCTTGTCAATACCAAGTAAATAGGACAAAAGCTGTACAACAGAATCTAAAGGAAATGGCTGGGCAAATGTTGGAGATAACAAGTTCCAAGTTGGAATTTGAACTGCATTTCTGATAAACCTATACTCTCACCCAACCAAAATAAACAGAAACACCACACATTGGCCCTGACAACAGGTCCACAGCAATACTATATACATCCTCTCTAGACAGCAATTTACCTTATGTCAGAATGAAGAGAAGTGGGGGGAGGGGGTGGGGTGGGGGCTTTACGTATTTTCTTATACATGACAGAGGATTGGATGCAAGTTACATGGAAACGACTGGGAACCAGAATGTTGATCTTAACTCACAATTCGGGACCATTGTGGCCACCCATCCACACCTCCAGTTAAACCGAAATTCTATCCTCTCCCGACCCCCATCAATCAGTTTTGTGGTGCACCCATGCCCGAGCTTCGCGAGGTTCTGCGAGTCACGTATTTCTAGTCATATTGTCTTGAATGAAGCTAAATGGGACAAGATTAGAAAGAGATCTCCAAGGAGAGGTCAGGGTTCGAATCCCGACAAGCCTGATTTTTTCAGGCTTTCTTTTCGCAACTGCATAAGTTGCGTTAATAACTGCGAGGATCTTCTTTACATTTATTTCTTCATTCCGCAGTTCAAAAATATGAATTTCATATATTCATAATTTCATCTTAATATTTCCCGGGTATATTACGAACCAATTTAATGACCAGCTCCCAGTTGGCTTGTTAGCTCAATTGGTTAGAGCGCTGCTCCGGTATCGCAGAGGTCAGGGTTCGAATCCCGACAAGCCTGATTTTTTCAGGCTTTCTTTTCGCAACTGCATAAGTTGCGTTAATAACTGCGAGGATCTTCTTTACATTTATTTCTTCATTCCGCAGTTCAAATATATGAATTTCATATATTCATAATTTCATCTTAATATTTCCCGGGTATATTACGAACCAATTTAATGACCAGCTCCCAGTTGGCTTGTTAGCTCAATTGGTTAGAGCGCTGCTCCGGTATCGCAGAGGTCAGGGTTCGAATCCCGACAAGCCTGATTTTTTCAGGCTTTCTTTTCGCAACTGCATAAGTTGCGTTAATAACTGCGAGGATCTTCTTTACATTTATTTCTTCATTCCGCAGTTCAAATATATGAATTTCATATATTCATAATTTCAATGTCAAATATGTCAGAAATTGATTAGCTGATAAAATCGGTGACTTTACCTCAAGAAATAAATAGAGGCTACTTGCAATCTAAATCCTCTAAACCTGTGTTTATAAAGATCGGTGTTTACTGTTCACAGCTATTTAACCAGCAGACTCAACAATATCTTCCTTAGCTTCCTATGCTTTATATCATCACAAAACTCAAGAATGGAGTTTGTCATCGCCTTTGCAACCGGTTGAGTTCGAAGCACTATGTAACCACAACTAACAGTACTCTCCATGACTCATAGACGATCTCGCACGCTAAACAAAATGGCATTTCAATCTCCCTTTCTACGTCATTTATGACAACGTGCACAAAGCAACACAACATACAAAACTATTTTTATGCCGACATACTGACAACCTGCACAACTCCAAAGATATATGACTGACTACAACTAATTAGTCACGCAAGATTTCCTATCTATTTCCACTTCCTCCTTTTTTGCATGACGTCTTCTACAAATTGTCTCGATTTTTTTTGGAAAACTCGAATAGTGTGACGGTTTTCAGACCCCTACGCCAGATTCTACTTACTCAATGGCTTAAGTACGTTCGCACCAATTGTTTCTGCGCATCCTTACTGCGCACGCAATTCACTTCGTGATGTCATGCCACGTCATGCATTGAGGGCGCGCGCTGTTGAAGAAATGTGGAGATATATAGCGCTAGTGGGCACCTTAATATCTATGCACGGGTTCAACTCTCTTAAATGTTCGGTGACCCCATAATTTCTTTTGATAGGTCACTTTCTTTGTCGATTATCTACGTTTTGCGAAAAATTAAAGAAAATCTGTATTGTAGGAAGTTTAATTTTTTTCAACTTTTCTGCCCTCGCATCATCGAATTCTACTATTATTGAAGCTGCACGGTGTTCGTTGACGTCGATCTTAGAGGTTGAATTTAACTAAAAGGATGACACCGGGTCTACAGCGAATTATTTTTAATATTTTTCAACTAACACGCACTGAGGCCATGTTGAGTTACGAGGGCCGATTTGTCAAAATTGGGGTAGTTTTTGACGCGCTTTATTTCGAAAACGAAGTCGGTGACCCCCCAATTTTTTTCCATTTTTGACATAGGTAACTCATTATCTTACTGTAGCCAAAGTATGAAAAAATCTGTATTGTAGACGTTTTTCGCGCGAACGTCCTTAAATTAGGCTTGGTACGTGAACTCCTTGGTCTCCTTGGTTTAGCTCTGTTCTATTAGAATAAAATATTTCGCCCCTCTTTATACCAAGCAGCATTGTCTAGAGCCAAACGGAAAACCAAATGTTACAAGCAATCCCATAAGCAGGTGAATGTTGATATATAGGGTGAATATTCACGCCTTTTGTGTCCAATTCAACGGCTTTATTATAGCGAAGGGAGCCAACTCTAACACTTGCTGTTTGAACACCACTACGTAGTGACGAGGGTCGTCCCGAAAATCTGGAGTAACCTCTTGATTTTGCTCTGAAGCTGCCACAAGAATTAAACGATATCGAAATTATAGTTGAAAAAAAAGAGACGGAGAAGGAGACAATAGGGAGCTCCATCGCTCCTCAGTCTTAACCTGCTTTATCTTCTTGTGTACTTTCCACATTTTCCGATCTAACGTGATCTTGCTCAGCTTACATTTCATCCGTTTCGTCTGGTCGCTTACTCTCAGAGGTAAACAGAAGAGGCGGCTGAAATTTAGGCCACGTTCCTACAAGAATAGACTGTCGGAAGCTAAAAGATGAGAGCCAGTTGCACTGTGTTTAATAGGAAATGTTGCTGCAAAGTAAAGGCTTTCATTTCAGAAAATATGGTTAATCAGGTAGGGTCCAGGAATGTATCACTTCAAATTGATAACAGCTCAGTTAAAATAAGGTAAAATTAGCCACTGTCAGGAGACTCAAACACTTGTGATCTTTGTTTATTGTAAATCTGTAGCACGCTCAACAGGGTCACCAGACAGGAAAATGTAAGCACTTATTATAGGAAACAAAGTCTTATTGGCCGAATAACCGAGCTGCTTTTTGCTCACACATTTTGTCCCTCCAAAAAAAAAGGAATAATTTCCCCATGTTTGAAACCTGAATTTCTGAGGCGGTTATTATCTCCCAAACTGGTATTCTAGAGAAATAACTCGTTGGATGCCCATGACTCAAGAGGCAGCCTGTGTTTTGTACACATCTCTTGAGAGGCCGTAGACAGAATAAATATCTTCAGGATGTTTCTTTTATTTGATCGGGGTCAGGTGTAAACTTGAAGCAAGAGTAGACTTACTTTCGAAGTTTCTATACATGCATTTTCGTCAAGAGAAGATAAAGCAAACAAACGGGTCCATTTTGCACGCGCTGCTTCTCTTAGACAAAAGGTTCGTACGTTTCATAATTTCCAACTGGAATGAAATCGGTATCTTTCAGTTAGCCTTGTCGAGACTAAAATAGCAATCGATCTATTGTCATTTTGACGCTGGTGATAAATAGAGCTCAAAGCTCAGTGATTCGATTCAGCGAGTTGTTGAATTAAAGTATGTTTTGGACGTTACGTGTGTGCCCGGAGGAGGCTCCCAAATTAGAAAAAGAAAAGAAAATTTTCAAAGGTATCCTTAAGAGGGGCCAGCATCTCGTTTTGTGGGCATGGTTTGTATTCTTTTTTACCGTATGAAGTATTAATTCTCTCAAGCCCTTACGTCTCCAGGAGTACTTTTCCCGGATTACAATTCTGGCTATTTTAGATTTTTAGTGCCTCAATGATTGTCTTAATAATAAAAGCGTTCACAAAAGAAAGCCGATTTCTAGAAAGTATCTCTGTATTATCTTTGGCAGACAGCTCGGCGGCAGTATTTAATTTATCCCTCAAGGGTAGATTGAAACTATTATTTAATTTTTTTGTCTACTTGAACTTTTTTAAACGAAGTTTATATGGCGTTTAACAAAACCACGATATACACCAATTTCAGTGCGGCCAACCCTGATATTTCAACGTTGTTTACAGTAAACAGGGTTAAGAGAGCATATAACACAGAGAAGAATAACTTCCATCTCCTTAGCTTAAAGTGACCGGCTTATAAACGGATGTTACTAAAACGTTGAATGGGGAATGAGGAATGGGAAAATGAAAATGGGAAATTAAAAATGGGAGGTGAGAAATGAGAAGATAGTCAGGTCAGTGGTAATTATCAAAAAACCTTCTTTTGAAATCTAGGGGATAGAAAATATCATTTCCCACTTTTCGCACGCTTAAATTACTTTATGACAAAGCACATTGTGAGAACTCACTGGCGGTGGTAACTGTTGAATATAAAATTCCCGAGGTTTGTTGCCACTACAGGAGAGTGATGGTTTTCTGGGGGATGGAAACGAGTGATAACACAAGGCACGACTTCGAGGAGAATGGTAGTGGGACCGTAGGCTTTTGAATTCTGACTCGAGCTCGTGGGCAGTCATCGCCGATATTCATGTGCTGTCTGTGACTAACCTGCGATCAGGCTCTATTTTCGTTTCGCTCGATGAAACATTCAGGCGGGACGGGCGAAACGAAAAAATAGAGCCTGATACAAATTCTTCTGCGGAACGTCTACCGCCCACTTTTTTTGATTGATTGACATTCAACAAAACAGCCAATCAAAATTTCTTCTGCTTGCACGATTCTCGGTATGCAAATTTCCCACAACGGCAATTCGCAAAAAGTCACGCAAATGTCGGCAAAATAATAAATCATAGGCTACGATATATCTTCTAGGCACAAGCACTCAAATTTACACGATTGCTAACTTGAAGGTTCCGGTATTGTACATGGTTGCTCTGTCTGAGCTGAAACTGAATGAAAATTCAAAACACGACGAGGCTGTCATGTACCAAAATATTCTGCATGCTTGAATCCTTTCCCATTTCAGGTGGTACCGGGAAATATTCTCTTCGCATTTGTCACCGATTTTCTCCGTTAAAAAACCTTGGGCAATTAAGAGAAATACCTTCAGTTTCATTCTTTAGAATAAAGATATAAATAAAACCGTTTATAAACAAAGGAGTATTTTGTAATTTAATTTAGTTCCAGAAGTGATAAATATTTGACATTAGCAGCGAATTTTATCTCTAAGCAGCAGCGAATTTTAAAACGAAGAACATTTATTATAAAACTAGTCAGATCCTTTGATGTCAATGTCAGAGATCAATAGAACGACATAAGTATTAAACAATGAATGAATAAACTGAAAATCGTTATTGCGACTTGATTGCGGTTCTCGCCAAACATCAGTTTACCGTCAAGTTTACCGAATTATCGGTTGACTTGTTGATCATTCTTGGCGCAAGATACTTGCTCGTCTGCTGTTCGTTTTGTTTCGTAAAACGCGGAAACAACCACTACTCTGTTCATGTTATCAACACTAGCTGAAAGCCGTCAAATGAAAATTCCAAGACACGATGCGATAAAACGGAATACATACTTCATTGCTGCTGTACTTCTATGCACCAGGTGAGAGACAGCTTGCGTCAAACCGAACGCCATTCTCAGGAGAGAAAGAAATTGTGACAATTCTCCTAGAACGACGAGAATTTATTAGAGCAACACATTTTACTTCGGCAGACTTGTTCCTCGATTGTTCCTTGGCGATGGCGGTCGGATCGAAATTGTGAGCGAGTCTCGTAGACAATTTACTTCCGTTGACAGCTCTATTGTTAAAGGGCCAATCAGATTGCGAGATTCCCGCGGCCAAAATTTGGCCGCCGACACGAACTCCTGTGAGAGATTGTATCAGGCCCTATTTTAGCGAGCGACCAACATAAGAGAATATGAGAGCGATGCTAAAATTCGGCCTGATCGCAGGTTAGTCTGTGACAAGCAAGGTCCGAACGCGAAAGTGAAAGTAACCTTAAATTTGATTTAGTTAACTGGTTTCAATTTCGAAACTTTTCGGTTGGCGAATAGAAAAAAATGCAGTGACAGATTTCAAAAAAAAGGTTCTCTGACAATTACCACTGACCTCACTATCTTCATATTTCTCACCTCCCATTTTTAATTTCCCACTCCCCATTCCCGATTCCCGATTCCCCATTCCTCGTTCTCCGTTTCCTCTTTTAGTAACATCCAGTTTATAAACAGATTTGGGAGGTACAGCTATTGTCTTAAGCCTCAGTCTTAGTTAGACCTCCTTTAATAAGGGCTAAGATTCCTGCATCGTAATTAATGCAGAGCGACAGAGCCGAGCAGTGAATTTGGAGAACCTGTTGTGCACCGTTGGTGTGCGCAGTTTAGGGACGTTCGCGCGAAAATCTTCTAACATTGGTTTTTCTCACGAAATTTTTGCTGCAGCTGGGTAATGAGTTACTAGTGTCAGTAATGTGAAAAAATGGGGGTCACCATTTTCGTTTGGAAGATAAGACATCTGAAAAACCACCCGTATTTTTTCAAAATCGGTCTTTCTTATTCGATATGACCCCCAATGTCTGTAAGTCTAAGAATATTGCAAATGAATCCCTAGAATGCAACTTTCTCTATAAACTTTTATGTGAGTGGGTCTACTAAGCAAATTCTTTTAACTGGTGTCGTTTCAAGAAGCAAACCTAATCTTTAAACGACAGCATTTGCAAACCCTGACAGCCGCACGTTGGTGGGATTTGATGTCGCGTGGGTAGTTTATAACTTCCCACATTGATTTTTTGTTAATTTTTTTCCAATCTGTCGAGAATTGGAAAAGAAAATTAACTATCGAAAAAAGAAGTAGGAGACACTGATCATTTAAGCGATTTTCTTTGCCTGTATCTTAAAAGATACAGGCAAAGTTAATGCAACGTCTACTAGTCCTTTCTGTGTTAAAATTTTTACCTGAGTGCGCGCGCTCGTGCATGACGTGGCTTGACATTGCGACATGAATTACGTGCGCAGTAAGGGTTCACTAAAACAATTAGCGCGAACGTCCTCTACCCAAGTTTACAAGTTCGACCGATTAAAATCTCGTGTAATTTCTCAGTACTTAGAGGTGATTTTTGTCCAAGATAATACAGTGGATATTTGTAGTTAAAGGTTTAAATCAGTCTTACAATTTACAATTTACCACCCTCGTACAAAAGGAAAAGACTCCTTAAATTAAAAAACAAAGTTGGATGCATGCCCCGAACATATTCTGTAATATCCCGATGTTATTTGCAGTTTCCTGAATAATTTCTCAAAACTTCCGATTCGCGACAATATCTTCAGGTACCCGAACAAATTTTGCCGTTCTCCCGAAATAAGTGTTCTTACACTTGGCATCCCCAAATTATATGTACTATTAAGATAAAAGTATAGAATTATATTTTAGAAAATGAAATGCTAATTCTACAGATTCTACCTTGACAATGCCAATGGAACATAAAGAAACGCACTTACCCCCCCCCCCCCCCCCCTCCGGTTTAAAGTGTTTGAATAACAATATTTGCTTTCGATTTTGCTTTTTACGATTTTGTGTTTATATGAGCAACTTTAAGTGTTTGGAGAGTAATAGTTGCTGCTGAATTTGTTTTAAGATTACCATAAAATGTTTTTCCAGGATATTTCTACGCTACAATTGCGAAATGCTTTCAAACAAATACTCAAGTGAAATGTATGATGGTTTCTTCAAATCGAGCTCCCTAGTGTAAACGTTCTCGTTATTTAATTTTGTAAGCTTTACTAAGCCATTAGCGTTTTATGAGACAAGGGTGATTACTGATTTAATTTCTCCTTTTAATTTTACCGCTTTTTTAAGCAGACAGGAAATGAGAAATAATAAAATTGATCAGTTAGGGATATGATATGATATGATATGATATGATATGATATGATATGATATGATATGATATGATATGATATGATATGATATGAAAACCACCATTTATATTAAAAGAAATACAATACAACCAACATTGTTTCGGGAGAAATAATAATGAATTAGTGTCACTCGCCTTTAAATTGTGTATCTCGGTACCTTTTATCTTGTGATCAAGGTTGCTTACGGTCAGGAGGCATTGGCACAGATATGATAACATCACATTGTTTGAAATTTTTGTCCTTTTATAATTCACTTTTATTGTGTTGTCAGTAATTGTCAACCTTTCGTACATCTTCTTCAGTTTTATCTAAGCCCGTTTTGCACTCTAACATACGAGTGAAAAATCCTCCAGTATAAGGAGGTCAGATTCCCGCAGAATTTTCAGCTGAATACGAGCCCCAGCTAGCGCTTCCTTAAATTAAAAAAAAAACTCAGGAGTTGATGCTCGAAACATCAGAGGGAACAGGGAAAATGCAGTTTGTTTCATTACATTTACTGTTGAAGGTAAACACTGGTTGCAGTTTTGGTTTCCGTTTCTGTATTAAACAAAGAAGCATGCACTGCTAGACGGGGTTCGAGTCGATCTCATGGAAAACAGATTGATTCGTGCTATTTTCCATTGTCTTTTTTCTACAAGTTAGCTCCCTATTGCTTTCGTTATTGTGTCCTCAATAAGTTTATGTACGCTAGAGAAAAGTCTCATATTGAATTTCTTACTAACTGACTGCTTGACTGATGACTGATTGACTGACTGACTGTCTGTCTGACTGATAATAATAATAATAATAATAATAATATTTAATATTTATACTGCGCATTTTCTATAAGAATAATCAAATGCGCATTACAAACATTACAGTAAATACAAAAATAAAAAAATAACCTATTCACAATGACTATAGAATCAAAAACAAAAACTACGCTAAAAATAATTACAATGGCAATAATAAAAGTAATTTGCAGAAAAACTATATAAAAACCTAAATATAAACTAATTATACTAACAAAATGCCTTGCTGAATAAAAATGTCTTAAGTTTCTGTTTGAAATCATTCGCGGTGCAAGCAGATCTAATGCATACGGGAAGACTGTTCCAAAGCCGTGGCGCTGCCGCCATAAATGATCGATCCCCCGTGGTAACTTTTGTGAAACGTGTAAGGGTGCTCAGAAGAATTCCCTTGACGACTAACTGTCGCACTGTCTAGCTGACTGACTGACTGTCTTGGTGATTGACTGTCGACTTCTTGACTTTCTGACTTTCTGACGTTTTGAGTCTCTTTCAGTCTGCCTGTCCTAGAGACAGACAAACTGACTGACTGAATGACTGGCTGACTGACCGACCAGACTGACTGACTGACTGCATACTGACTGCATGACTAACGATCCCAGGAATTGTCCTACTTTCATAATTGAAAGTTATTGTGTCCTCGATACGTTTATGGACGCTAGAGAAAAGTTACTTAATGAATTTCTTACTGACTGACTGCCTGATTGATGACTGATTGACTGAATGACTAACGGTCTGTCTGTCTGACTGACGACTGACTTTCTGACTGACTAACTGACTGACTGACTGACCGACTGACTGCCGTGATGATTGACTGTCGACTACCAGTAACACTTTGAATGACTTTTTGACTTTCTGACCATTTCTGACTCTCTGAGTCTCTTTCAGCTTGCCTTACTCAGAGGCAGACAAACCGACTGACTGACTGACTGACCAACAATTCCAGGAATTGTCCAACTTTTATAATTGAAACTTTTAATTGCAGTTGTTGCTGTCCAAGCAAGTTCAATCCATGTTTTTGGTGGTCGTCTTTCTGTAGTTGGTATGTGCGTCTTTTAGAGCGCTTCTTCGGTCGCTTTGCTGAGGGTATCGCGAGGCACCCGTTGATAACCATCTCAGTATGTCTCGTGTTTGTCGGCGTCTGTTCCGTGGGCTTTGTTTGGTTCCATTCAGAGAATAGGACAGTAAAACTGTTTATTCCTCAGAGCAGCCAGGCCATAGATGATTTAGACCGGGCTGAGAACTACTTCCGGGTGAAGAACCGAGAGGAAATCATCATTTTGGTCGCGTCTCGGGATCATCCGAATGTTCTTGCTCCTGATTGTCTCCGGCAGGCCTTCAAGGCACATCACGCAGTTATGGAGTTGGAATCTTACTCAGAATTTTGTCTCACGCTGTCTGGAGACAAAGCTAAGAAACTGGAAGACTGTGTGATTATCAACCCGCTTGAATTTCTGCATTTCAATGAAAGTAATTTAGATGGTAAAAACCTGAGTCAGGTTCAAGAGGAAATAAGCAGAGTGTATAACAACACGAGCATGCTTATGCGCAACGGACGACCCTACCGGTACAACCTTAACCGTATGTTTGGTGGCACCCGTCGAGAAGATGGGAAGATCACCAACGCAAATGCCCTGCAAATGGTGTATCTAATGCGTGACCCCGGCGACGAAGATGCCAACGAAAAAGTTCTCGATTGGGAGAAAACTTTTATCGACAAAGTATCCTCGTTATTAGACACTCTTTCCTGCTTTGAAGTCCACTATTCAAGCGAGAGAAGTCTGGATGACGCCATCGCTGAGAGCACTGGTTCTGACATCGCACTGGTGTCAATCACTTTCACTCTCATGATCACCTTCGCCTGTGTCATGCTTGGCAAGTTCCTAAACCCGCTGACCGGTCACTCGTTGCTCGCTATCACAGGAGTGTTTGCAGTGGCTCTAGGGATACTAGCCGGGCTTGGTCTGGCCATGTGGTGTCGTGTCACCTTTGTCAGCCTCGTGGGAGTGTTACCATTCTTGGTTCTTGGGATCGGCATCGACGACATGTTTATCCTGGTGGACGAGCTTGATCGACAACCACCTGAGATGTCAAAAATTGAAATAATAAAAACTGTAATGGTGCATTCGGGAGCCACCGTTACCATGACAACTATGACGGATTTGGTCGCGTTCGCGGTTAGCACATCTACCTCATTCCCAGCGGTAAGGTACGATGAATGATTTGCTTATAGCTTGTAATTTATCATTACTATTAGTTTGCTATAGCTCGTCAATTTTTTCATGGGATCCTGTCATTTTTCCATAAAGAAACGTGCACGATTTCGGAAAGATTTTGCAGTATTGGGTGAAGGAGCTATAACTATGAGTTCAAATGAGGCTTTAGTGAGCCGCGGGTGTTTATCGGAAGCCAAGTTAAATGTTCCCTATTTTGACTTGTTTTTGCTCTTCTCCAAAGCTACATGTACATGTAACTCTTGTTTTGTGTCCGGTGGCTTGCCATTATAGACGTAATTGAATCAAAAAAACCCAAAATGAAACAAATTAGGCAACTTCCGGTTGCCCTCCATGGCTTGCAAACGTGTGTATTTAAGTTACCGATAGCTAAAAAAAGGGGACCAACTAGAAGCTTGCGATTGCTGACCTTTGTAAACTAAATTGTAATCTTTCGTGTTTGTGTCTTAATCTTTTTTTTTCATTTTAAGGTATTTCT
Organism: Siderastrea siderea; assembly: GCA_964030785.1. Classification (NCBI taxonomy): domain Eukaryota; kingdom Metazoa; phylum Cnidaria; class Anthozoa; order Scleractinia; family Rhizangiidae; genus Siderastrea; species Siderastrea siderea. The sequence goes on from OZ034967.1 coordinate 61,460,833, forward strand.
GTATCTACGCTGCCCTGACAGTGACTCTATCCTTTCTGATGATCATCACGTATTTCGTGGCAATTATGACATACGACGTTAAACGAATCAAATCAGGCCGCCGAGACTGCTTACCATTTTGCCGAGGGCCTCCGCCAAAGAAGGGTGCGCCAGCCTGGGACGAGCCTCTCCCGCAGGTATCGAATCGAGCTATGGAGGCCTGGGGCAAGTTTCTTACTCACCCCGCAACGAAAGTTCTAGTGATAATTTTATCACTAGGGTTGCTCGGTGCTGGAATATACGGGATGACCAAAGTAGACGAAACTTTCGATAAAAGAATCCTAGCAAAGGATGACTCTTACTTTAAACGATTTTTGTCCGCTGAGGAAAAGCACTTTGAACTTTCCATCGAAGTGAGCATTGTTGAAACTGGCAGCAGTGATTATGGAATGAAATCCACCCAAGAAGAAATCAGAAAGCTGCCAAGCATCGCCACAAACAACACACATTACAGAAACCGCTCGCTATCATGGATGGATGCTTTTTCTCAGTTTGCCAGGATAACAAACACGAACATTACAGGTGCAGCGTTCCTACCTGGGTTGAAAGCATTCCTCAATGTTCCAGATTTTTCTCATTTTGCTCAAGACCTGAAGTTTTCCGAAGACGGGTCGAGGTTAGAAGCCTCCCGCATCCTTGCATTCATGAAAAGCTCCGGCATTTCCACCTTCCAGAAAAATGCCATGCTAACACTCCGCGAGGACATTAAAGAAAAGTCTAAGCTTGACGCCTTTCCGATCGCCCGGTCGTTCATCTTCTTCGAACAATACGCTATAACGTCGCAAGAGACTATAAGGAACCTCTTAATTGCGGCCTTAGCGGTGATTTTTGTCACGAGCCCCTTTCTAGTGGACTTTACAGTGACACTCCTCGTGGTGCTGAACTTTGCGGCCCTGATATGTGAGCTGTTTGGCCTGATGGTAATATGGGACGTGTCATTAAACTCTGTGTCCATGATCAATCTCGTCCTGGCTATTGGCTTCGCAGTCGATTACAGTGCACACATAGCGCATGCGTACGTGGCGTCTACCAAAGCAACAGCCAATGAGAGAGTAGTAGATGCTCTGAGTACACTGGGCGCGAGTGTTTTTATGGGAGGTAAGTCGGGTTGCTTAACACCGAAGTGGCAAAGATTAGAAAATACACAAGTTGAAAACTGAAAAAAGAACAACGAATATTTCGAAACTCTGAAAGACAAAGAACGGCGTACGAAAGTATAACTCGCTCACTAGCTTTTATTTAAATTTTCCAACTTGGATAACTCATCCACAGCACCTAAGAGCAAAGCCATCAAACCTGCAAAATAGGACACAAGCATAAGAAACCCTCAAAACACTATTAGACTGCTTTAGTTTAAGAGTCTCATACACGAACAGCCATTAAACATGTCTCAAATTTTTAGTTGTTCCAGTTCTTAAACCAACTGAATGGCCCATCAAAGGCAAAACAAAAGGAAAACGTTCTTCTAAACTTTTCAGTTTTCTTTTCTTTGGTCCTAAGTTTGATTTGGTTCAACTCCGCGTCATTTCATCTTGCCCATAGGCCTTAATTAACCGATGAATAAAGAGGTTAATTTCTAAAGAAACTGTGGTGACACCTGGGTGGAAAAGTGAAACGAGAAAATTTGGTAAACTAACAATCTCAAACAAATTCAAAATCTGACGTTCCGACTGCTATCCCTTCTTCCGAGCGATTCCTCCAACGAAGGGATAACACTCGAAACGTCAGCTTTTGAATTTCTTTACGCAATGGACAACTTACCTCATAAACTTAGTTGAACAAGTTAATTTTTCTTTTGTTACTTTCAGGGTTTAGCACTTTCCTTGGTGTGGTCGTGCTAGCGTTTGCCGCCTCTGAGCTATTCCGAATATTCTTCCAAATTTTTTTCGGGATCGTTATGTTTGGCCTTCTTCACGGCTTGTGCATTATGCCTGTTTACCTGTCCTTGCTGTGTTGGAGGCCCGCTGTTATCAGACCTCCCTCGGTCAGGGTTATCCCAGAGAGACTGAATAGCAGAGACCATAAAGTTGGAAGTGATGGAGACCTGCAGTTGGCCAGTATTGGAGATGAAAACCAAAATCAAGCTACCAACAACGATGGAAAAACCATATCGAAGGACGAAGAATCAACAGACAACATTCACAGTTATATAGTTGACGCTTTCTTTCAGACGGGGATTGAGAACAAGGGGATGGAAACTGATGAAGGAGAGAGAGGAACGACCTCAGTTGGACAGCAAAACACGGACGATGGCAAAACAGCCAAAGTAAATAGAGAAGACTCAGGAGCTAATCAGAATGCAGAAGGGTCTCCAGCGTCAAGTAACACGTCAGCCGATCGTAGCGAAGAGTCTGCACATGCTCCACATGACACAGGTGCCAACGGGAGTGACAAGGTTTTGGAAGGTACAGCAGCCAATGAAAATCCAATTCAAATTTCAACCGAAAAGCACTTCGCATTAAAACCCGACATTGATCCAGCTGACAATTTGTCAGTGGCCGAAACAAAGTTCTAACAGTGGTGCAAAAATCTCTAGTTTAGTTTTCAGTAAGTTAACGATAATACGGAAAGAAATTCATTACAATATATATTCTGAAAGTAACGTTACACGGGGAGGATCATACCGCGGAACATGTTCAAAATTTTTCAAATGTCTTCAAAAACTTCCAACACGTCGGCCACAACAAAATTTTGGGCAATAAGTGATCCAGTGTGATCCAGGCGGTGAGGATTTTCACTGCAATATTTATACGCTTGTCTTAAGGGTCGGCAAACTGTGTTACAGTAGAAAAAGAGTGTATACAAGTGTGTATATTGCAGATTTAAATAAATAAAAGTGTGTACAAAGTGTAGAGGGCGGGGAAAGTCTAAGAAATTGTGATTTCTTGAGAACGTCATTGAAAAAATATGATGTTATGTAAAGGTGATACACAGCATAATCTTACTGGTCGTTTTAATTAGAATTTCAATTTTTCAGACGCAGTTCATAATATCCTGTGAATATTTATACGTACTGTTATCAAAAACGATTTTTGTATTTGTATCCAGAACCAGCTAAAACACACAAACGATATAGCGCAGTTATTGACTGGCTGCCCTGTCAGTTAACACATTGTTCGGCATGGGAATTGTTCACAGACGTAAACTGGCACTAGTTGCAATAGAGGCTCAAACGGAAAAGTAATCTGATGGTTTTATGTAATATCTACATACATACATACTTTATTGTAACTCCATTCAAGGGTTTTTCAGTTACAAGACTAAATTAATAAAAGCTCAAAAAATAAGAAATGAAAAAACAAATAAATTCAAAAGGAAAAATAATTAACATTGAATAGAGCGCTTTTCAAATGAGTGTCGTAAAACCAAAACCAAAGTAATTACACCAGCCAATCACAACAAACACAAATTACCCAATGAACCAATCAGAACTCGAAGCAAATACATGTCACCGGCGTCAAGCGCGGGAAAACGCGTGCGAGCAAGTCGCGATTGGTTTGAGTTTTACTTCTGATTGGTGGAGAAAGTGGCGCGAAAGTTTTCAACCAATCACAGAGCGAAGTAAAGCAAAACCAAAGCAAAACGCGAATTACTTTCGACACTCAAATGAAAACCGCTCTAAGATAAGCTATTTACAAAAAACAGAGGGAAGTAAGTTCATAATTCCTTTCTAAAAACTTTCACAGAGTCTGCCATCGACGTTTGTTCAGTGGGTAAAGTCCAGTGGACATCACACCAGCTCATTAAAATGAACAAGGTGTATCAAATATACGCAATAAAAAGTTAATAAAAAATAGAAAATACATAGATGAATGACTAACTTTATAAGTAAATTTTAAAAAATATCAAATGTTAAATGTGTAAACAATAAAAGGAATTAATTAAATAAATAGAGGGACTAATTAATTAAATTAGTTGAAAAACTGGTGATGCTTCATTCGATTCCTCTAGTAGTCTCTACTGTAAGCTAGTTTCAGTTCGTCCATGTAAAAAATACATAATGTCCGTCGCGCTTTTCTTTTTACTTGTACAGCTTACAATAGTTTGAATATTGAATATAGTAGTCGTTAATATGCCAATTCTCTTTTTGCTTTGATAGAAAGAAATCGGAAGAAAGGAGACATTTAAAAGCATACTAAATTATACCTTACTGTATTGTTTATCTTGTAGTGTTTTAATAAAAGTTCACGTGTATTTCTTGGAGAAATGGCACTATGTGATAAAACATCATATCTGCCATGGTAATCATGGTAGTCTTACACATTTCTGGGTGGACTAGAGAAGCGAAATGGCTCACCACAGGCGTACCATCCTCTGTTCGTGTTGCGGACCTGTGATAGCTGTATGTTGATGGCCGCTTCGGTTTGGCACACGCGCGTGCGGCCACGCATCGCAGCGCAACAATCTGATGACAAAAATAAATTAAAATGGTAAAATAAATTTTACCATTTCCTACAATTCGCCCGTGTTTCAACTGGATTCTTTCGTGTGCCAAACAAGCCGCTTGGGACTCGCGAGTTCAAATTTGCATCGAAAACTGCATTCTTGGGATGCCTTTGAGTAGGCAACTTGTGCAGATCATAGGCAGAAACAAATGTTCAATCAGATTCGCAAGTTTGTGCCGGATTTTAAAGGTCAGCCCGCGGACTCGAATGGGTAAAAATCAGGCCAAATCAAACTACAACGACTGAATTAATTTTGGCGAAATCCCAAGTCGGTCGGTAATTTGAGGTTCTCAAAATTGCCAGCCTTGTGAGTATATATATAATATATCATATATATATATATATAAATTCTTTCTTTCTCTAGTAGAATGTATTTCGTAGAGCGCTCAACTCATTTGATTGAGGAGCATTAACAATAACTTCACTAGAGTTTAGGCTTCAAGAGTATACATCGTTTTATTGCGACAGTTCTGTTTCGTATGGCTTTAACGACTCTAAGTCGTTAAAGTTGCCTGATGAGTGTGGTCCTTATTATTTTGGTCCATACGAAACAGAACTCTCGCAATAAAACGATGTACGTATACTCTTGAAGCCTAAACTCTAGTGAAGTTATTATATATATATATATATATATATATATATATATATATATATATATATATATATATATAATATATATATATATAAACGAGTTCATTTGCAGAACTGCTTTTAGAGTGCTCAATAGTAAACTAGAGCGTGATTATAACAGATGATGAACAGATCAACTATTCAGTTGATCTGTTCATCTATTATCAACTATTTACTATTTAGTTTCGTACCCTGACACAACTTGTGTGCAGCACTCATCAGATAAAATTGCCAAATGCGGATTTACATCTTTACACTGATTTGAAATACACATGCGACCGTTGGAAATATGATAGCTAGAAAAAGTGAACGCTTTTACAAAACAATAGAAAGTTAAAAATTATAAATAAACTCTGTTACTATTGCGTGACAAGAGAAGCTTCAAAATTTAGCATTTTTCAGGAGGAATTTGTTTGCGTGTCTACATGAAGTTATCAGTTCATTTCGTTTGTTCAGAGAGCCTAACTCAGGTTTACAAATCATAAAGTACTTCTCCCAGAGGTATAGATTACATCGAGATGGAAGCGGGGTTATATGGGGCAGCTTGCTTTAAAATCAGTTTCCAAGTGACTTTGAACTTCGACTTATTGTACATGTTATTGTCTTTCAAATGCCAGATGTGTTTACTTAGCTCGGTGCTGAACCCTTTCAGTTAACCCGACGTAGGTTTGGGGAGGGTTGTTGTCGTCTGTCGTGAAGGTCGCTTGGTAATTAACCCGGGGGGGGTACTCCCGTATACACGCTATATGGGTATGTGCCGCTGTGAAGGGTATGGTTTTCAAGCTGTTTAGTCTGGGATAGGGTACGGAAATCAGAGAGTTTTGGTCTAGAATAGGGTATCATTTTCAAGGAAACTAATCAGTTGGTTGGAGAATTTAGTCTAGACTAGGTTTCCCGGCAATTGACACTAAAAAGAAATCAATTTGGCAAATTTACCGGCAACTAGCAAAGAAAGCGTTAATAGAGATGGGTTTAATACCCAGGATAGGTTATCACTGAAAACACTGCTGGATATCCTAGACTGTCAACATTCGGGATTTAGACAGAAATCGGTGGTTTTTAACAATAGCTAAAAATAAACAGTTGATTGTTCTTCGTAATGCGTACGTGCGTGCTCAAGACAACTCAGCGTGTGACTGACGAGGTTAATACGGAGTCGAATAGCCAACCTGGGTCTTTAGACGCTTTTGCCTCGATTTTGCCTTTGGTATTCCAACAACGATCGTTTTTTGCTGTTGTATCCGAAAGGCAACACTCATGATGGTTCTTTATTCACTCAGGTTAACCTGAAATTGAGGACTTGATGGAAACAAAAACTGAACAAGTATAAATAAACTTTCATTTTGAGAGCATTATTTAAAATGTGACGTAACATTTTGTTTTCGCTGGACTGTGTTAGTAATGGAGTTTCTCAAAAATAGCTAGTCTGGGATAGGGTTACGGATTTTTGGTGTTTAGTCTAGTATAGGGTTGCAAAATGCACCTCAACTTGGTCTAGTTTAGGGTAAGGGTTTCAGAGTCCCAGCGGCACACCCCCGCCCAAAAATTTGCCGAGTACCCCCCCCCCCCCGGGGTAGATAACCGATTCCTTGAGGCAATCTCCATCCATAGGACACTCAGCTGGTTTTCTGCAGTTGCACGTTTTAGGCGGCACGATCTGTGAGTGCAAAATGGATTTATTATGGCCGTCGATGTTCTGTTTTAGGTTGGACATGCAGCTGTAGCTGATCTTAACTGTGTTACGGTTGAAGATCTTATGTAACACATGTTCCTTGGGGAATTCTTCGTCAAGGATCTTGAAGAAAGGCTCGACCGACGTTGGTGGCTACATTTTTGTTGTAAGGGTTATACCAAATTATCTCCCTCTTTCGATTCTTTTTTCCAGGGCTTGCGGGCTGGATTGGCGTTTGGGGTGAAAAGGTAAGATGATGTGTGTATCCGCTGTTGTTGAGGGCTTTCTGGTAGATTGGTGCTGCTTTATTGAAAGATTCTTCATCATAAGAAATCTCAGACAGTCGTCTATTAATAGATTGTGGGATGTTGTCGATAATACGCGGCGGGTGATTAGATTTCTTGTTGGCATAGAGTGGGATGTTATTAGGCTTGTTGTATGACATGTGTTTACCACTGGAGAGGGTGAGGGTGACATCAAGGAAGTTTACGACCTTTTTGTTGGCTTTGATCGTCATTTTAAGGCCATGCTTGCTGAAGATGTTGCATAGGTCTTTCTTGACTTGCTCTACTTGTCGAGGCGATGCCTGGGTTTTTCCAAGGCCGTCGTCTCTATACAAGCCAAAGTTGTAGCCATGTTTCTCTTTGATGGTGTGCAGGAGGTAGGCGCCAACGAGCTCACATGACTCTGCACCGTCGTAGCTGGCCATGGTTACATCGAAAAGGTTAGAAGTTGTTTTCTTTCCCCATGGTTCACCCGTGTTGTAGAGGAGGGACTTATTCGCGTGGAGGATTATGTGGCGTTCCTCGTCAGGGATGTTGACGTAGCTCGAAGCGAATTGTAGTGCTGCGTTAAGAAGGTCAACAGAGATAGAGGGATAAAAATCGGCCACGTCGAAAGCGATGAACGTGTATCTCTCTTTATGCTCTATGCTATTGAACCAGTTTAGGACAGCCCTAGTGTTCTTCCATTGGTTTAAGCTCAGGTGGTTAGTGATGGTCGTGTTTACTCGGTCAAGGATTTGTTTGGTGATTTTGCCAATCTCTGATTTAGCTGGGTTAATAAGGCGACAGGTAGGGTTGTTAGCAAAGTTGGGCTTGTGGTCCTTGAGGGTTATGAAGGCTTCTCGTTCGGCGGTGGTGTTAACTCGGTCGTCTAGATCGAGTCTCTTGGCGATTTCTTTGGCTTCCAGTTCAATAGAACTGGTGGTGTCCGGTGAAACCTTCTTGTAGGTCTTGGTGATGTTTTTCTTCAGTAACCCATTGAATGCGGTCGAGTCCATTTTATAGAATTTGGAAGTCTTGTCGGCGGGTTTGGGAGGTCGCTTGATTTCTTGATGTTGGTTTGAATATCGGAAGACAGCTTTTGTTGGAACCAGCATTTTACTTTCTTGAATTTGATGTTTTCAATCATATTAAGTAGCCTCTTCCCAAAATTTAACATCGCCGGTATTAGTGGGGGTGTGTTTCTAGAGTTGAATCCAAACGTTTCTTTCTGCTTGCCATTAGCTTCAGGGTTGAGGTAGAAGTACGCTTTCCATCTCATACGTCTGCAGAGGTGCTCAGTTTTATCAATCAGCTTACGGTTGTAATCGCTCTCAGATGGTAGAGGTATGTTCTTGGTTGAGTAGTCAAATCGTTTTGATTCCATGATAACAGTCGTTGCGTAGAGTGCTCAACAACGAAGGAGCTTAAATAAACGAGTTGATTTGCAGAACTGCTTTTAGAGTGCTCAATAGTAAACTAGAGCGTGATTATAACAGATGATGAACAGATCAACTGTAGATTTAACTTGGCATTTTATTACTATTTAGTTTCGTACCCTGACACAACTTGTGTGCAGCACTCATCAGATAAAATTGCCAAATGCGGATTTACATCTTTGCACGGATTTGAATACACATGCGACCGTTGGAAATATGAAAGCTAGAAAAAATGAACGCTGTTTTGTAAAGCGTTCACTTTTGCAATAAATGTCTTCGACCAAATAATCCATCTCTGCAAATCTACATATTGTTCTAGTTTATGTATTGAGCCCTTTAATAGCTGATGAAGCCTTCAATTCATTATCTTTATATATATATATATATATATATATATATATATATATATATATATATTGAATTTCTTGTAATCGGTCCCACAAACAATGCTGTCCACGGAGTCTGTAACGGAGGATCACTAGAAGCGATCGTGGAAACTTGAATAATTGAAACAGAATGTATATTACTGACGGTCAAGTAGCCAATTCCAGTGAAGACTTTTCAGCTTTATTTGAGCAAATATATAAATATATAAATTTTGAATTTCTTGTAATCGGTCCCACAAACAATGCTGTCCACGGAGTCTGTAACGGAGGATCACTAGAAGCGATCGTGGAAACTTGAATAATTGAAACAGAATGTATATTACTGACGGTCAAGTAGCCAACTCCAGTTAAGACTTTTCAGCTTTATTTGAGCAAATAAAGCTGAAAAGTCTTAACTGTTCAATTTTTAATGTAACTGATGAAGGTCTAAGACCGAAACGTTTTTATTTTTTATTAAATTTTTTAACTTTTTAGTCGTCAGAAGTTGTCCGTCCTCGCTTTCTTCAACGAGTTTTAATTCCATGCAGTGAGGCTTGGACTGTGAATCTTTGATCCTCCTGACGCAGTGGCTTTCTTTGTTGGCCTGAGGCAACCATTAACTGTTTTATATATATATATATCTACCTGATTTTATGAAAACCGGGCCAGCCTGCAAAACTGCAGTTGTACTGACATGCTAAGGAAAATGCCTCGCTTTGCCTAAAAGTACACTCTGCAAGCTATTTCTTACCACCTGAGGTCATCTAGTAGCCATCAAACAGCTAATCTAGTCTTGAATCAGTGCTCTGCAGCTATTTTCAGCTCTTCAACATTAAACCACCTGCAAATCAGAGTGTCGAGCTCAGGGAGTGAACATATACAAACACTAACCTACATGTATGCTGTCCCATCCCTCCCCCACTGTCTGACATTTGCCGCCTGAGGTGTCAACTCACTGGCACGGCGACGGCTAACAGCTCCGGCAAAAAGGAGCTATTCATCTGAGTGCAAAACAGCTTAGCAAGTGGTTCGGAATTAAGTCAGTGTGCTTGACTTGCAAGAATAATAACAAAAAAATCGGTAGAGATTAAACTAAAGACCCGAGTTTTGACCAACCCTACCCCCCCTGGATTGAGATGGGGGGACCCCAAATGCAGGTGGTCTGTTAGCCCTGTCCCCGTAGAGTTGCTGGGAACTAGCCTTGACAGCCCCCCCCCCCTAGAAAATAAACTGCTAGCCTAAGGTGGACTCGCTGCCGATGGCAGCGAGTCCACCCGGGGCGCGGAGTAAAATTAGTGATTCCGTTTTCAAAAATCCAGGTATATATATATATATATATATATATATATATATATATATATATATAGGTAGAGTAGGTCAAACTTCAAGTTTCTAAAACGGCCTCCCGGAGCTTTAATTCGACAAACCAAGCCCTAATAACAAATTTTAACACAGCGTTTATGTTTCTAAGCGTTTTTCTTTGCCTTTCACCCGTTCAAAAAGCCTTAATTATCGTATTCACAAAGTCCTTCGTACACAAATATATAAATCCTTTATATACAGCTAGCACAGGCCCGCAGCACAAACAGAGGATGGTAAGCCTGTGTGGCCTCACTAGCCACAGATATTAAAGGGTGTGGGAAGGCCTGCACTACTCCTACTTCACGTCTTTGTAAGCCGCGCCTTAGATCACTCGGTCTTTCGACCAATTTAGCTTCTAGTAATTTTGTAGCGGGTTAAGTCTGGAGGATTTTAAAATGGAGACTGAATAGAGCCGTTAAAATTAAGGCGTCGCATTTTAAGGACTGTTACTGTATAAAGGTCATGTATGCTATTTGTATGATGGACTCCTACGGTTCTACGCCTGTTTGTAATATTTGACCTTTGATCGGTTGTAAAGCGACTTTTTAATGCCGCTCTTGGCATTTTAGATTGTTGAATTTGACTCGTTTACGGACTTGATAGGTTTTTCAGCCTCTAATGCTTAAATTTCTGACAATAAAGGATCCGAAATATTATCTGCAACTTGACGAGTTTCTTTGTTTGTAGCGCCGGGCCCGGCTAATATTGTCTTAAAAACTCTGTTGCAGGATGTATGGTTTCGCATCACGGAGTGTGATCTATAGACCCATCTCGTCAAGAAATTGAAGTTGTAGCTTCTTTAGAGCCATGCAACGTGTAATAGATGGCTGAACTCGGCTTCAGTCAAATATGTGTGACTAACTCCTCTTGGAACTGTGAGTTTCGTGTCTAGGAGCTAGATATCTTTCCTCCTGTTGCGGTCAGCAATTCCATTGACTGCGTGTTCAAACATGCCAATAGTGTACAGGCAAGACCATGGTTTCGACCCTCCACATGGGTCTCATCAGTTGCCGGGATTGGCTTTGTGAGTTATGCTTTATTCAAGCTCGTGTACTTTGCGAGAATGGCAAGACATTCTGTTTGGCATAGGTTTTCCGCCGTGTATTTATACCCACTGTGCGAATCGTCAACCTCTGCAGCCAAATTGAGGAGTTTACGTTTGGTGGACGCCCTAGAAGTGTCAGGAATAGAGCACAACACTCGACGACCCAGCGTTTTTCCAAGGAGAACTGCTGCAGGTCCAGGGCCACGGTTCGCTTCGTATATCATTATTGTCTGATTTTCTGTATAACCGATGCTGCTCTTTGAAGAGCAAGCGAGCTAAGGACGAGCTAAGGCGCGCAGGGATGTATGTGGCTTGTTCCACTGTTAGGGAGGCTGGCTTTACAAACGCGTTTCTAACGTTAATGGGTACGGAACTTCCAACACGTCCAGAGGAAATGATACCACACACATATTCTCCAACCTGAAAAGCATGCTTGCTCTTTACTGACAGATTGGTCACTTTTCCACTTACGAAGACAAATCCGTTTGGTCTGGCTATATCAGACAGTGATTGTGAAGGTGTCCAGCAATAGTGCACATTCATCGCCACTTCATGTTGTGATGGCCCTGCAAGACTCTGCTCGCGTAGACACAGTGTTCTTGACAAAGCGGTAGTTGACAGGTACATCAATGTCCTTTCGTTGTGGTCTTTTGTAGATGTTACTGTTGTGGTCTCCTGGTGTATTTGTGTCCTCATAAGGCGATTTATGAAACGCTTGCCATATCGAAAGGCCACCTCGTCTTCATTGCTGTCACCCAAAACCTCGTCAACCAAGAAATTTACTTCATCTTGATCCTCTTTGTTGCAGAGGTCAACAGTCGTGATCCTGACATTTGATTCCTCAAGGTTTGCAGTTCTTCTCAGTCCCCATACTGTAGACCCCCACGGAATGGATTTCGTGTAAGAAGCCTTGTCACAAGCATCCAAAAGCTGGGTACACGCGGTGACTAGAAACAGTTGAGAATCAATCAACTTTTTCTCTTGCATCTGTTTCAGTAGGTAAACTGAACTGCTAAAAGCGAGGCTTTGGGCGTGCTCAATAACTTCAAATTTGTCCGCAAGAAGTGACGCCTCCAAAGGCCACAAGTTGATGACCCTCAGGTTGGATAAATTGCTCAATGACGTTTCTGCAAAGACTCTTGTGGTTGCTTCTTCGACTTCGGCGTCAAAACAGCCAACATTTGGAGGGTTCAAGGTGATAACATCGACCTCAACTTCTTGAAGTGCCGTGACTAATCTGTCGGAGAAATCAGATGATTCTTTTATCACGATGCAAGTTAAATGTGGCATACTTTTAATTTGCCGTTGCAACTTATCTTCCTTCCACTGGACTTCATACGCAAGTTCAGCAAAGGCAAGTTGGCGCTGTGGTCTTGTTAACTCTGCAACGCGAAAGCCTTTCATCGTCAGTAATACGTTCCCGGATGGACTCATGAGCTTGACCTCAAATCTTCCAAATTCCGCTACATCTGCGATGACGTGGCAGTACAACTGGCTGGTGGATGGAACATTATTCAGTGTAATGCTACTGAAACCAACCGGTACGATAGACTTATTATCAGATAACGAGCTTTCCATTGGGATGAAGCATGATTGAAAGCAGGCATCTAAGATAGAGGGATGGACCACAAAACTCCCCTCCTCAGTTTGAATGGTCATTGACCCATTTATGTCAACTAGACAAAGCCCCTCGTTGCCACATTTCCATATCTTTTTAATAATAGAGAACGTAGGTCCATAGCTGAAACCAAACCTCTCGGTGATTTCTCTGAACCGCTCCATGGGCATTTTGGACATGAATGTTAGCTGCTCACTTACAGCTGGACCGATTTGGTTTGAAGCTGTGAACAAAGAAATGTAGCAACTACTTAGTTTATAAGGCACATGTAACCAGTCAAAAGCGCGTGACATCCTCTGGTAAGTTTTATTAGTCTTTTGTTTCTGAAACTTGTTTTAAGCTGTTGAGTAGAGGTGTGTTTTAGAGGAGTGTATTTTAAAAAATTACAGAAGCTTTTTTGGTTTCAGCTATTATAGCAACAGAATCGAACTATAACTTACTGAGTAAACGATTGCCTTTGGTATTCCAACAACGATCGTTTTTTGCTGTTGTATCCGAAAGGCAACACTCATGATGGTTCTTTATTCACTCAGGTTAACCTGAAATTGAGGACTTGATGGAAACAAAAACTGAACAAGTATAAATAAACTTTCATTTTGAGAGCATTATTTAAAATGTGACGTAACATTTTGTTTTCGCTGGACTGTGTTAGTAATGGAGTTTCTCAAAAATAGCTAGTCTGGGATAGGGTTACGGATTTTTGGTGTTTAGTCTAGTATAGGGTTGCAAAATGCACCTCAACTTGGTCTAGTTTAGGGTAAGGGTTTCAGAGTCCCAGCGGCACACCCCCGCCCAAAAATTTGCCGAGTACCCCCCCCCCCCCCGGGGTAGATAACCGATTCCTTGAGGCAATCTCCATCCATAGGACACTCAGCTGGTTTTCTGCAGTTGCACGTTTTAGGCGGCACGATCTGTGAGTGCAAAATGGATTTATTATGGCCGTCGATGTTCTGTTTTAGGTTGGACATGCAGCTGTAGCTGATCTTAACTGTGTTACGGTTGAAGATCTTATGTAACACATGTTCCTTGGGGAATTCTTCGTCAAGGATCTTGAAGAAAGGCTCGACCGACGTTGGTGGCTACATTTTTGTTGTAAGGGTTATACCAAATTATCTCCCTCTTTCGATTCTTTTTTCCAGGGCTTGCGGGCTGGATTGGCGTTTGGGGTGAAAAGGTAAGATGATGTGTGTATCCGCTGTTGTTGAGGGCTTTCTGGTAGATTGGTGCTGCTTTATTGAAAGATTCTTCATCATAAGAAATCTCAGACAGTCGTCTATTAATAGATTGTGGGATGTTGTCGATAATACGCGGCGGGTGATTAGATTTCTTGTTGGCATAGAGTGGGATGTTATTAGGCTTGTTGTATGACATGTGTTTACCACTGGAGAGGGTGAGGGTGACATCAAGGAAGTTTACGACCTTTTTGTTGGCTTTGATCGTCATTTTAAGGCCATGCTTGCTGAAGATGTTGCATAGGTCTTTCTTGACTTGCTCTACTTGTCGAGGCGATGCCTGGGTTTTTCCAAGGCCGTCGTCTCTATACAAGCCAAAGTTGTAGCCATGTTTCTCTTTGATGGTGTGCAGGAGGTAGGCGCCAACGAGCTCACATGACTCTGCACCGTCGTAGCTGGCCATGGTTACATCGAAAAGGTTAGAAGTTGTTTTCTTTCCCCATGGTTCACCCGTGTTGTAGAGGAGGGACTTATTCGCGTGGAGGATTATGTGGCGTTCCTCGTCAGGGATGTTGACGTAGCTCGAAGCGAATTGTAGTGCTGCGTTAAGAAGGTCAACAGAGATAGAGGGATAAAAATCGGCCACGTCGAAAGCGATGAACGTGTATCTCTCTTTATGCTCTATGCTATTGAACCAGTTTAGGACAGCCCTAGTGTTCTTCCATTGGTTTAAGCTCAGGTGGTTAGTGATGGTCGTGTTTACTCGGTCAAGGATTTGTTTGGTGATTTTGCCAATCTCTGATTTAGCTGGGTTAATAAGGCGACAGGTAGGGTTGTTAGCAAAGTTGGGCTTGTGGTCCTTGAGGGTTATGAAGGCTTCTCGTTCGGCGGTGGTGTTAACTCGGTCGTCTAGATCGAGTCTCTTGGCGATTTCTTTGGCTTCCAGTTCAATAGAACTGGTGGTGTCCGGTGAAACCTTCTTGTAGGTCTTGGTGATGTTTTTCTTCAGTAACCCATTGAATGCGGTCGAGTCCATTTTATAGAATTTGGAAGTCTTGTCGGCGGGTTTGGGAGGTCGCTTGATTTCTTGATGTTGGTTTGAATATCGGAAGACAGCTTTTGTTGGAACCAGCATTTTACTTTCTTGAATTTGATGTTTTCAATCATATTAAGTAGCCTCTTCCCAAAATTTAACATCGCCGGTATTAGTGGGGGTGTGTTTCTAGAGTTGAATCCAAACGTTTCTTTCTGCTTGCCATTAGCTTCAGGGTTGAGGTAGAAGTACGCTTTCCATCTCATACGTCTGCAGAGGTGCTCAGTTTTATCAATCAGCTTACGGTTGTAATCGCTCTCAGATGGTAGAGGTATGTTCTTGGTTGAGTAGTCAAATCGTTTTGATTCCATGATAACAGTCGTTGCGTAGAGTGCTCAACAACGAAGGAGCTTAAATAAACGAGTTGATTTGCAGAACTGCTTTTAGAGTGCTCAATAGTAAACTAGAGCGTGATTATAACAGATGATGAACAGATCAACTGTAGATTTAACTTGGCATTTTATTACTATTTAGTTTCGTACCCTGACACAACTTGTGTGCAGCACTCATCAGATAAAATTGCCAAATGCGGATTTACATCTTTGCACGGATTTGAATACACATGCGACCGTTGGAAATATGAAAGCTAGAAAAAATGAACGCTGTTTTGTAAAGCGTTCACTTTTGCAATAAATGTCTTCGACCAAATAATCCATCTCTGCAAATCTACATATTGTTCTAGTTTATGTATTGAGCCCTTTAATAGCTGATGAAGCCTTCAATTCATTATCTTTATATATATATATATATATATATATTGAATTTCTTGTAATCGGTCCCACAAACAATGCTGTCCACGGAGTCTGTAACGGAGGATCACTAGAAGCGATCGTGGAAACTTGAATAATTGAAACAGAATGTATATTACTGACGGTCAAGTAGCCAATTCCAGTTAAGACTTTTCAGCTTTATTTGAGCAAATATATAAATATATAAATTTTGAATTTCTTGTAATCGGTCCCACAAACAATGCTGTCCACGGAGTCTGTAACGGAGGATCACTAGAAGCGATCGTGGAAACTTGAATAATTGAAACAGAATGTATATTACTGACGGTCAAGTAGCCAACTCCAGTTAAGACTTTTCAGCTTTATTTGAGCAAATAAAGCTGAAAAGTCTTAACTGTTCAATTTTTAATGTAACTGATGAAGGTCTAAGACCGAAACGTTTTTATTTTTTATTAAATTTTTTAACTTTTTAGTCGTCAGAAGTTGTCCGTCCTCGCTTTCTTCAACGAGTTTTAATTCCATGCAGTGAGGCTTGGACTGTGAATCTTTGATCCTCCTGACGCAGTGGCTTTCTTTGTTGGCCTGAGGCAACCATTAACTGTTTTATATATATATATATCTACCTGATTTTATGAAAACCGGGCCAGCCTGCAAAACTGCAGTTGTACTGACATGCTAAGGAAAATGCCTCGCTTTGCCTAAAAGTACACTCTGCAAGCTATTTCTTACCACCTGAGGTCATCTAGTAGCCATCAAACAGCTAATCTAGTCTTGAATCAGTGCTCTGCAGCTATTTTCAGCTCTTCAACATTAAACCACCTGCAAATCAGAGTGTCGAGCTCAGGGAGTGAACATATACAAACACTAACCTACATGTATGCTGTCCCATCCCTCCCCCACTGTCTGACATTTGCCGCCTGAGGTGTCAACTCACTGGCACGGCGACGGCTAACAGCTCCGGCAAAAAGGAGCTATTCATCTGAGTGCAAAACAGCTTAGCAAGTGGTTCGGAATTAAGTCAGTGTGCTTGACTTGCAAGAATAATAACAAAAAAATCGGTAGAGATTAAACTAAAGACCCGAGTTTTGACCAACCCTACCCCCCCTGGATTGAGATGGGGGGACCCCAAATGCAGGTGGTCTGTTAGCCCTGTCCCCGTAGAGTTGCTGGGAACTAGCCTTGACAGCCCCCCCCCCCCCTAGAAAATAAACTGCTAGCCTAAGGTGGACTCGCTGCCGATGGCAGCGAGTCCACCCGGGGCGCGGAGTAAAATTAGTGATTCCGTTTTCAAAAATCCAGGTATATATATATATATATAGATATATATATATATATATATAGGTAGAGTAGGTCAAACTTCAAGTTTCTAAAACGGCCTCCCGGAGCTTTAATTCGACAAACCAAGCCCTAATAACAAATTTTAACACAGCGTTTATGTTTCTAAGCGTTTTTCTTTGCCTTTCACCCGTTCAAAAAGCCTTAATTATCGTATTCACAAAGTCCTTCGTACACAAATATATAAATCCTTTATATACAGCTAGCACAGGCCCGCAGCACAAACAGAGGATGGTAAGCCTGTGTGGCCTCACTAGCCACAGATATTAAAGGGTGTGGGAAGGCCTGCACTACTCCTACTTCACGTCTTTGTAAGCCGCGCCTTAGATCACTCGGTCTTTCGACCAATTTAGCTTCTAGTAATTTTGTAGCGGGTTAAGTCTGGAGGATTTTAAAATGGAGACTGAATAGAGCCGTTAAAATTAAGGCGTCGCATTTTAAGGACTGTTACTGTATAAAGGTCATGTATGCTATTTGTATGATGGACTCCTACGGTTCTACGCCTGTTTGTAATATTTGACCTTTGATCGGTTGTAAAGCGACTTTTTAATGCCGCTCTTGGCATTTTAGATTGTTGAATTTGACTCGTTTACGGACTTGATAGGTTTTTCAGCCTCTTATGCTTAAATTTCTGACAATAAAGGATCCGAAATATTATCTGCAACTTGACGAGTTTCTTTGTTTGTAGCGCCGGGCCCGGCTAATATTGTCTTAAAAACTCTGTTGCAGGATGTATGGTTTCGCATCACGGAGTGTGATCTATAGACCCATCTCGTCAAGAAATTGAAGTTGTAGCTTCTTTAGAGCCATGCAACGTGTAATAGATGGCTGAACTCGGCTTCAGTCAAATATGTGTGACTAACTCCTCTTGGAACTGTGAGTTTCGTGTCTAGGAGCTAGATATCTTTCCTCCTGTTGCGGTCAGCAATTCCATTGACTGCGTGTTCAAACATGCCAATAGTGTACAGGCAAGACCATGGTTTCGACCCTCCACATGGGTCTCATCAGTTGCCGGGATTGGCTTTGTGAGTTATGCTTTATTCAAGCTCGTGTACTTTGCGAGAATGGCAAGACATTCTGTTTGGCATAGGTTTTCCGCCGTGTATTTATACCCACTGTGCGAATCGTCAACCTCTGCAGCCAAATTGAGGAGTTTACGTTTGGTGGACGCCCTAGAAGTGTCAGGAATAGAGCACAACACTCGACGACCCAGCGTTTTTCCAAGGAGAACTGCTGCAGGTCCAGGGCCACGGTTCGCTTCGTATATCATTATTGTCTGATTTTCTGTATAACCGATGCTGCTCTTTGAAGAGCAAGCGAGCTAAGGACGAGCTAAGGCGCGCAGGGATGTATGTGGCTTGTTCCACTGTTAGGGAGGCTGGCTTTACAAACGCGTTTCTAACGTTAATGGGTACGGAACTTCCAACACGTCCAGAGGAAATGATACCACACACATATTCTCCAACCTGAAAAGCATGCTTGCTCTTTACTGACAGATTGGTCACTTTTCCACTTACGAAGACAAATCCGTTTGGTCTGGCTATATCAGACAGTGATTGTGAAGGTGTCCAGCAATAGTGCACATTCATCGCCACTTCATGTTGTGATGGCCCTGCAAGACTCTGCTCGCGTAGACACAGTGTTCTTGACAAAGCGGTAGTTGACAGGTACATCAATGTCCTTTCGTTGTGGTCTTTTGTAGATGTTACTGTTGTGGTCTCCTGGTGTATTTGTGTCCTCATAAGGCGATTTATGAAACGCTTGCCATATCGAAAGGCCACCTCGTCTTCATTGCTGTCACCCAAAACCTCGTCAACCAAGAAATTTACTTCATCTTGATCCTCTTTGTTGCAGAGGTCAACAGTCGTGATCCTGACATTTGATTCCTCAAGGTTTGCAGTTCTTCTCAGTCCCCATACTGTAGACCCCCACGGAATGGATTTCGTGTAAGAAGCCTTGTCACAAGCATCCAAAAGCTGGGTACACGCGGTGACTAGAAACAGTTGAGAATCAATCAACTTTTTCTCTTGCATCTGTTTCAGTAGGTAAACTGAACTGCTAAAAGCGAGGCTTTGGGCGTGCTCAATAACTTCAAATTTGTCCGCAAGAAGTGACGCCTCCAAAGGCCACAAGTTGATGACCCTCAGGTTGGATAAATTGCTCAATGACGTTTCTGCAAAGACTCTTGTGGTTGCTTCTTCGACTTCGGCGTCAAAACAGCCAACATTTGGAGGGTTCAAGGTGATAACATCGACCTCAACTTCTTGAAGTGCCGTGACTAATCTGTCGGAGAAATCAGATGATTCTTTTATCACGATGCAAGTTAAATGTGGCATACTTTTAATTTGCCGTTGCAACTTATCTTCCTTCCACTGGACTTCATACGCAAGTTCAGCAAAGGCAAGTTGGCGCTGTGGTCTTGTTAACTCTGCAACGCGAAAGCCTTTCATCGTCAGTAATACGTTCCCGGATGGACTCATGAGCTTGACCTCAAATCTTCCAAATTCCGCTACATCTGCGATGACGTGGCAGTACAACTGGCTGGTGGATGGAACATTATTCAGTGTAATGCTACTGAAACCAACCGGTACGATAGACTTATTATCAGATAACGAGCTTTCCATTGGGATGAAGCATGATTGAAAGCAGGCATCTAAGATAGAGGGATGGACCACAAAACTCCCCTCCTCAGTTTGAATGGTCATTGACCCATTTATGTCAACTAGACAAAGCCCCTCGTTGCCACATTTCCATATCTTTTTAATAATAGAGAACGTAGGTCCATAGCTGAAACCAAACCTCTCGGTGATTTCTCTGAACCGCTCCATGGGCATTTTGGACATGAATGTTAGCTGCTCACTTACAGCTGGACCGATTTGGTTTGAAGCTGTGAACAAAGAAATGTAGCAACTACTTAGTTTATAAGGCACATGTAACCAGTCAAAAGCGCGTGACATCCTCTGGTAAGTTTTATTAGTCTTTTGTTTCTGAAACTTGTTTTAAGCTGTTGAGTAGAGGTGTGTTTTAGAGGAGTGTATTTTAAAAAATTACAGAAGCTTTTTTGGTTTCAGCTATTATAGCAACAGAATCGAACTATAACTTACTGAGTAAACGATTTAGAAGTGAAAAAACAGCAACAGAATAAAATACGTTGGCTTTTGAAATTTCTAATTGGCTGTTTGGGATATCTTATCCAATACGTCATCATACTTCATTCAACACTGGAATTCCTCTAATGTCTTAAATTTTACTAAAAACTCATCTTTTAAGGAAGCGTTTAAGTTGTAAGTTATTTTTAAATACATTCACGTTAAAACTTTCTTACTCGGAAAATATTTTTACATCAGTGCTGGGTTTTTAATTCAAGTACTAGTTATATTTCAAGGCAACCTTAACAATCTCCCTTTGTTAAAGAGTACTTGATTGCATTTACATGGTATTCCGGCATAAGTGAAGTCGCGGTAGATTGTAGTGCCCTCTCATACTTAAAGCAATGCCTTCCTTCGATGTTATAGAAAACTGAAAAAGTGACCCCTGCAAAGAGAAATGGGAGAGTACCTTTAATCTCACAATTGTCTTGTTCGTGCAAAAGATCCACAGAGATGTTTCCAGTACTTAGTTGCACCTCAGACTGGTCACTCTTCACGCTTGTGATGTGAAACTGAGCCTCGTCAATTCTGTCATTTTTTAGAAGACGAAGTCGGAAGCAGCGAACCTATAATTCAATTGGTACAGTAACAAAACAAATTTAGCCAAACTGAAATGCTATAAAAGGTGATAATTAAAGGATAAGGAAGAAAGGGAATAGGCATAAACACTTTCCCCAGACCTGTAGAGAGGTGGTTTTTACAAATAAAATGTAGCTAAACTAGTCTCAAAATACTGGGTATTAGGATACCAAGGACGAAGTTGCTTCATTCCTATTCTAACTACCACTCTCTATTCTTTTAAATTACAAAAACAGTCATTTTAACATTGTGTACCGAACATTAGGTACCTGTGTTTCGGGAAGTGTCAGGAAGCTCAAGAGCTTGACATCAGTTAGTTCTACGCCGGCCACGTTTACAAACTGGTCCCTCACCATCGCAAATACCATTTCCAGGTAGGCAGCTCTTGGCATCACGGCACCTCCCTTAACTAATGCATGGTCCTTGAGATTTTCAAAACGATGAAGGTCAATCTCAGTTTCCCAGCAATGCAAACCCGAATAAAAGTCGGTCATTACCACCTTCCCTAAAAATGGATGTTTTTTCTTCCTTGCACTGTTGTCAGCACCTAGAGGGCAGATTGTGGCTTGTGGAGGCCGTTCCCTGTACCAGAAACTTTCTTTTTTCCATGGATACGTTAACAAACGGACAAACTTTCATTCCTCTCCACACATGTCCAGTCTATGGGAAATCCCAGCGTGTATAATTTACATACTGTGTTCATAAGAAAAGACTTGTGCTGTTCCCTGACGGGCACTCTTTCACGAGGCAAGGTTTTCAAAACAACCAGCGCAGCTTGGTCTTGAAGTTTTTCTTGTACAGCAATCTGTTTGACGTAATGAGCTAAAATGGGCTGCGTGCTTATCTCAATTATCTTCCTGTAACCGTCTTTGAGCAGGTGCTTCATGGCTGGGTAGAACTGGACTGGACACCGAATATTGCGCCACCAGTAATCGCTGTTAAAGTGCTCACCTGGAATAACTTCACCTTCGACAGTAGAGTACATTGGAATCTTAGAGAGCTGAGGTTTTAAATTGAGCCCCTTTATGGCTGCTTGAAAACGCTTCTTGATGAGTTCCATTTGTGAGCTGTGAAATGCTCGTTTTGTTCTCAAAACGCGCCAGAAAGTATCTTTTGAGCAAACGGCTAAATGCTGACCCAAGGCCTCGATTGACTGGAAATCACCGGACAGCGTAACACTTTTTGCATCATTCACTGCAGCAATGTTAAGTGAAGAGCCTAAGTTCAGTTTCATCAGTAATGCCTTAGCCTTTTCTTCTGACATGCCCAGCGCTGCCATACCACCATTATTTGGGCATTGCTCTTGCAGAGAAGAGCGAGTCAACACCAACTGAACAGCTTCTTCTGGTGTAAGTATCGGCAACGGAATTTACCTCTGTCACGTCTCCAATGGCAGTACCAGTGCCATGCGCTTCGATGTAATCAACATCCTCTGGACTCACACCTGACTGATCAAGAACCATTCCAAATAATTCAGCTTGTGTTTTTGCACTCGGAGCTGTCATTGGTACAGAGTTTTTACCATCGTTGTTCAAACCACAGGCAATTATCTCGCAATATCCGTCATCCTTGTCATTCAATGCTGCATGTGAGAGTTTCAGAACAACTGCTGCAAAACCCTCTCCCCGTCCATAGCCGTCTCCGGAAGCATCGAAACTCTTACAGCCCCCGTCTGGCACCAGAAGACCAGCCATGCTAGATGCCATCTGCGTGGCATGGTTAAGGACGATGTTGGGTGCGCAAACTATGGCTATCTCGCAATCTTCGTTGTGCAGGTTATCGCATGCAAGTTTCAGCGCAGTCAAGGATGATGAACATGCTGTATCAACTGCAATGCTTGGACCTGTTAGGTTGAGACAGAACGACACTCTGTTGGCAAGAATTGATGCAGTCAATCCTGTTGATGAAAACTGGTCGATGTTATTGTAGTTTGATGCGTCTTTTATAAGAGCTCCGTATTCAAGATTCATCACACCGACAAAGATCCCTGTCCTGCACTTCTGAAGGTCTTCAAGTGGTATTCCAGCGTCTTCAATGGCCTCATACACAACTTCTAGGAGAATCCTTTGTTGAGGATCCATTGCACGAGCCTCCTGATTGGATATACCGAAGAACCTGTTGTCAAACTTTGCGATATCTTCCAAGTAAGAACCATTGACAGCACACAGGCGTCCGGTAACAAAGCGCTTGGGATGATAGAACTCAAAGAACGTTTGATGTTGTTCTTTTCTGTTTCGGGGAAATGCACCAATCGAGCTCTTTCCCTGCTGGAGTAAATCGCAAAACATGTCCTTGCTGTTTGCTCCAGGGACCTGCAGGCCATTCCAACGATGGATATACCAGGGCGCTTAGGCTTAACTTGCGGTGCATCGCAACCTCGTCCTTGCGGACACATTTTCACTATTCGCGCTTTTGTGTTAAGGAGCATTTCCAAATCATTCTTAGAATAAAAAACCTCTAGGGTCTCGAAAAATGATGTCATCGTTACAGGGAAAATTACGAGAGCATGAAGCAGCCCTAGAATAATCACAAGAGGGACAAGCCGAAAGAAAATGTCTGTCAGACTTGGATAAACAAACCCCAGTGAAACAGATCCACAGATCTCCAGTAATGCTGCAATTAGCAAAGCCCAATAAACAGAGCACATGGCCTTAATCATGCGTTGTTTTACCTTCTGTTTTGCCGAAAATGTGAATGAATAGGAAACTTGAAAGCTGAAAGTCAGGGCTAAGACGATTGTCAAAAGTAGAGAAATGAAGGAGATGTGATTCAGGGGAATTCCTCATGCCTTCATAATGCCTAATGCCTCAAACACAAGTAAGTTCAAAGTAACTGCTAGGTAACCACTGATCCCAAAACTTGCACTTGACAGCAAACACGATATAAACACTACAGTGGAGGCAAACATTAGAACAAAGACTGCATCTCTTTCCAACGAAATCAAATCATCAGGTTCGAAAAACGTATCCGACACTGGTGAAGCTTGGAATGCAGACTTCTTGGACAAATCGTTTCTTAGTTTCTCTAACGTTCTTTTGTCTTCTTTAAAGTAGTTGTATAACGTCATCTGTAGATGAAAACGAGTTGCTAGAATTTGAAACGTGGAAAAATTCTCTTCAAAACGTACGTCTTGTCGAAAAGAAACACTTTGTGGCTGATTAAGAAAAATCTTCAAACACCGGTGGAAATCTGAATTGGAGCAGCTCATGTTTTGTTGCCTTGCCCAATGTAGTAAGGCCGCCATCCAACAGGATAATTTTCCATGACTGTAAGAAGCCTCCCGCAGAGTTGTGCAAATGTTAATCATTTGGTTTTGCAAGGTCTCCTGTGAGTAGTCAGCCTTGTCGAAGAAAACGGTGCTCACATCGGTTTCCTTTGTAAAGAACCTTTGTTGGACTTTAATGAACTGCTTTAAGTTGTCACTTTTCCGATGAAAGTTTGAAGTGTCACTCGTTCTCTCGCCAAATTGTGAAGCAGACCATAAACATAAACTGACTGTAGAGGCCAAGATGAGGAACACTGCAACCCTTACAGCAAGTGACGTTGTTATAATACCAGCCAGTGAATCTAACAGGTGCCGCACTTCAGCTTTTAAGTGTTGCAAGGGCTTTCTCCCAATCCTTCCAACGTTAAGAAATGGCTACCTCTTACCACAATGCCACGAACACAAAATGTTACCCGTCTGCGATTGCCTTCTAGCGACAAGAGCAAAATCACGGTAATTATGAAAGAGGCAATCGAAACCATTACAAAACCCGCATGAGCCACCAAGAAGAACTCTGAAACCGCTTCAAAGGAAGATTTGATTGCAATTCCAAGACAAATGGTTCCACAAAACGCTGAAAATACTTGGGGGATCCCGGCTCTGGCAACACAGCCGCTGACTCGATGCTCAAGTGATCCTACTTTCATTTGCCCTTCCCATTCTCCTAAGACGAACACTACGTCTGAAGTCGATTTTCCCAGGATAAGGAAGGGAATGAACAAGAATACTGGGGAAAGGAAAATGCTTGCTATTGAAATAATGCCAACAGCACACACTAAGGGAAACAGGATGGATGAGAATGTCAGTGCGACTGTTGTGACGCAGGTGAGATCACTGGAAGAAAGGTAGAGGACAAAAGATACAAGAAAAACCATTACCAAAGATGACAAATAAAGCGGCCCTAATTCTGGTTACAACATCTTTTGGAAAGCATCAGTTGCATCTTTTCCAGTACTGAGGGAGAGTGTTACGCATTTC
Source organism: Siderastrea siderea (assembly GCA_964030785.1). Taxonomy (NCBI): domain Eukaryota; kingdom Metazoa; phylum Cnidaria; class Anthozoa; order Scleractinia; family Rhizangiidae; genus Siderastrea; species Siderastrea siderea. The sequence goes on from OZ034967.1 coordinate 61,486,010, forward strand.
AGATGATAATTCATTGATGAGATGTGATTCGCAAAAGATGCTTCAAAGTTGACAACCTCATGCTCTTCTTCTTCATTGATTGCCTTTCTAATAAAGTAAGTGACTTGAAGAGCGTCAGCTCGAGCAGTTTTTGGATCTGTCGTTCGGTCTACTTGAAAACCACTGAGCATCTCCTTGAAAGAAGATTGGAATGATTGACCAGTAGACAGCACAGTGCAGGGATTTGTGAACTCACGATCCAGAATGGAAGAAAGATTGCTTAAATGCTCAAAATGAGCACCAGCTAACTCCAAAGGACTGCTGACGATGCACTTTTGGTTGATGCCTCTTTCGTTGTTGCTTTCCGGAAGCCGTTGTCTGAAACATAAGTTTTTGTAACCACTAATGTTCAAAACGGCCTGGTGCACGTGAACGGCCTCCTTCAAGCAGTCTTCAATTAGCATGTTTTGGTCATTTTTAGGGGTCATGATGATGTGCTCTTTGCGTGCGTCAAGAAGTGGGAAGAATTGTGCTGCATAATGGAAGACGAGCCTGGACTGGCTATCAGTCACGGTGAAATGTTTACTAGATGGCGGCTCCACACTGAGGCGATTAAACCCCAGGCAGGATGCCACAAGAACAATTAGCGAAGCCGAGAATACGGCTAATGTTTTGCAGGCTAGCAAGAAACTGAATCTCTGGAATAAGCATTCGTAGGAATAGAGGATGGCATAAGAGATTGCTCTTCGTCCTTCGGTGAAAGTAGTGATGGCTCCGCAGGCATGGCGACGTCTTTTATGCGTCGTATAATGATCTGATGACCTGGGTGTGGAAACAAATAAGTTCAATTTGCCAAGCAAGTAGAGATATTGTTTATAGACTTCCTTTCTAGCGCTACCTTGCAGTTATAAGAAATGTAAGCTATACTATAAGGACGATACCCTTAACTTTGTTTGTTACTTCTGAACACTGCTCATCAACGTCTGCAGTAATTTGAGGTGGTACACTGCTCCAACCACCTCAGCGTTCCTCACTCATTGATGGATTGCCTTAGCTCAGTGGAGAGATCAGTTAAGTTCAGTTCAGACCCTACGGTTCGTTAAGAAAACAAGTTTGTTTCCTGTGGAACCATATGAATCCAACTTATTACGCTCTCGTCATATGGGTATGAAAGTTCTGTCTCTCCATGGAATTAAGTGTATTACAAATATCTTCTTTCAAATCAACTTAACTCTTAATACGGCACTTTCTTAAACGAGACGGCCTATTCATTTGGGAAATTTCCCTTTACGGAAGATTTTTAATTTGGGCCGGCGTCCGTGGAGAGCTGGTAACGCGGGGTTTTTCTTTGAATGCAGAGCGATGCTAGAAAATGGTGGGAAAATGTTGCCAACCAACTCCTTGCTTAGGATGACGCTGGCACCAGCGTCTGTTGTTATGTGTGATGGCTTTTCTTGTCATTTCGTGGTGATCATGACGTGACATTGACATGTACTGAAATCAACCTGCAGTGTTTGAACCCATAGCAAACTGTCGCAATAAATTAATTTTAAAAAGCACAGTTGAACGGAAGCTTGTTGTTTTCGAGAAAGATTGCACTGCATAAACGGGAAAGCATTGTCTTAAACTGGTATAGCTCTGTACTTTAGGAGGCACTAATACTTCACAGGTCTGAGTGCGGAACCGCAGGTTACAGCTTTCTCATTAAGTCTATTGGCCAGACTGATTTTCCGTCTAGTTTGAAGTTCGCCTCTTTTGTGTCAAAATGCATCAAATGTATTAACTATGTAGTGGTGGTCAAGAGGAGGGCCCAAGCCCCATCCGCTTCTCAACCCTCTTTTGTATGTCAAATGTTTTTTGGCCCGAAGGATGGGTTTTGTTTGTTTGTTCGTTTGTTTTTTTTGTTCGTTTTGGTTTTTAAACAATATCCAGGTACAACTGTGAACATAGAACAGAAGGAACATTACCCACCTTTCTTGAAACGGACTTTCACTGCTGACTAACGCAACGAACTCATCCAGCCCGGATATATTGTCTCCCAAACAACCATGGCCAAATTCTACGTCATCCTATGGATATATATAGGAATGGTAGTAAAAAAAAAGAATCTAGACTGCAATAGCTATGAGCAAAAGATAACTGACGACTTTGAAACACTTAAAATACATAGAAAAGACCTCATCTAAAAAAAAGAAAAAAGGAAAAGGGTAGTAAATATGGACCTTGGTCATGTAATGTGATGCTCCTGCTATCTCATTGTTACTTTTTTATCTTTATTGACGCGAGAAACATAGATATCATGGTAATGAGGAGGACAAAGCGTGCTTCAATCACTACAGAAAGAAATAATTATGGGTGAAATGTTAAAAATGTACGACACTTATGAAAATTTGGGAACATATACAGAGGGCTACGGATAAAGGACGGCGACAGTGAAGAAGTAAAACAGCTGTAATGAACTTATTCAAAACGAAAGGATGCCATTTTTTATTAAAAGTGTTTCCAAGTCTGTTTTTGATACATAGCTATGTGTCTTTCAATTGTGTTGGCATCAGGCTACAGTTTGTAAAGATTACAAGTCAGAGGGTCTTCTGATAACTTACTTTGTTAGACTCAAATTTCACGATTTAACAGAAACATCACGACAAAAGAATCTAAGTTTGGCGAAAATGTTCCAGGTGCTGATCCCCATTAACAAACACGTGATCACAGAATCAGCGCTACAAATTTTAATTTTACATAGCGATATTATCCAGTTATATTGACCAGAGCCATAACAAAACAAAAATGAAAACGTATTGTAAAACTTCGGGACCGATAGCTTTAAATAGACCTACAGATCATCCATCTCCTGATTCCGTTTGTTCTTGGACTCCTACTGAATACCATTTTGTAGGCTAACGGTGTCAGAGTAGGGTAGTAAATTTCGCGTCGTAAATTTTCTCCATAACGTTTTTCCCCTGGTCTTTGATTTCGCGATTTAATTGCAATCATGAAGATCCAAAATTATGTCTACGAAAATATGTAAGAATAAGGAAGACTTATCACAGGTTAGTTACTACTTCATTATAAGAAATTAACGCTCCATGAAATTAAGTCGCGCTAATTTTCACGACGTTAATTTCTGTCAGTTTGATCCCAATTTCTAAATTTTGTCCCTAGCCACAGTCAACTTGGCATTTAAAGAAGAGCTTTCTTTTTTGACATATTGCAATCTTTAGTACATTTTGTACGGTACTTTAAGCTCATTTTCCCCTGGGAACTGTTTCACCAACGCAAATTCCTGCAACAAACGGTTCAGTATAGTAGTCAGGGATTTCAGAAAAAATGCCCCCGAAACGATCAACATATAATCTTTCTCGAAAAACAATGATTACCTGCAAACGTGCGTCAGCTTCCTTCATTTGGAAAGTTTACCTTTTTTGTGTGTGTTAATTTGCGTTAGTGTAGGTTTCGTTAATTTCATACCTTACAAGCATTATTAAGTTAATTTCCTACAAATAAGGTTACAGCCATGTGTACATGATTTTACCATTAATTTTCTTGATCTTCACTCTAGACGCTTTCGAAAATATTGATTTCAGCTGAGTATGCAGGATTTGTATCACATACGGAGAATGGTTAAAATGGCCTCGCCAACTGCCCATGTGTCTTCATGTAGCCTCCTCAGCGACTTTGCTACAAGAGGTCATGAGTTCGAATCTCGTCGGGAACTGACAATTTTCAGCCATAAAGCCTAGTTTTCATATGTCGGGAAAATTCCAAACGATCGGGCATTCCACTGTTTACACAGAATTTTGGATTTGTCAACTGAGTTGATAAGGTAGATTGGCCACCGTAAAGACCCCACTGTTTCCCGACTGGCCCAGATTTTACCGACTAATGAAACTCGAAATCGGAGACATCCCCGATCGTCTGGGATGGTCGCAGACAAATCGGAAAAATCGGGAGCGTTTCTATTTTCCCGATGCATCCCAGATTTCTGCGATGGTCGGCGATCATTTCCAGCATATGAAAACTCAAATTTGTACTGTAGGGGACGTCAGCGATAGTTTAGGCTCGTTACCAATCCTTTAAATTGCTTGGCTCCAGTTCCTCCCTCACAACTAAACTTGGCGTCTGTTATTGTCGATCAAAACGACTCCGATGCATTTTCCGATATATCGGCAAAATCTGGGACGGTCGGGAGACAGTGCACACCCCGACCGTCTGGGATTTTCCCGACATATGAAAACTAGCCTTAATTTTACTGAATTGTCGTGCTCGAGATATAATTTCTTAGCTTACCCTCCGACAATGTTGTAGTTGCCCGCCTGTGGTTTTTAACTTGAAAACGGGCATATTTTGACTGCATTCGGATGGTTTTTACGATTCGGAGCTTGTCAGAAGTGAAACTTGTAAAATGCATTGGTTTCCACCCAGGGTACAACTGGAAATCTTTGGGTCTTTTATCCATCTTCAAAGCCACAACAACTTTTCAAAGCAGGAATATGTGTAAAATGCGGGTTTTCAACGCTCTTTGATTTCTGTCTGTGCCGGGTGAGTGGTTTCTTGGAGAGAAAATGTCGCTAAAACCGCTTTTCGATCGCCTCATTTCTTCGACTTCAGCAGCCTTTTCGTTTTTAAATTTTTCTGCGTTGTTCCCAGTGCTTCACGTTCTTCTTCTACCTGTTGCCGAACCTTTGCTTTATCATCGTGGAATGCCGGTCAAACATGTGCAAACCTCGCGGGGAATGAATCAGAGCGTGAAGTCGCACATGGACTTGATTTAGTTCGCCGTTTGTAAACAAGTCAAAATTGCAAACCACCGCAGGGTTTGAGTTTCAATCGAGCGCAAGAATCCGAAATGTATGATACTCAGAGAAGATATAATTGAAGAATGGCTCCCTCAGTGGGTAGAAAACTAAGAAACGGAAAGAGCAATTTCAGGAAGAGAAGGTGAAAGAAGTATCATTCCACTTTCATGGCCAACAAAAAATCGGCAGGTGGAAGATAAACGACACCTGGTAACAAGCATTTATTCATTTTGCTTAGGAGTAGCTGTTTCTATTTACGTTTAAAAGTAGTTGTACAATGTACGACTTTTATGGCAGCTGACGGTCAGTACCTGGATTAGTTGATCTGGATTGCGACTCTTAAACTGAAACTAAATCTGATTAAGGTGGCTTTATGTTATCATCTGCTTTGCCATTGGAAACCCTTTAACATCCCCCCCCCCCCCCCCTTTCCACAGACACACACACATTCACATGTACTCACACCTGAACTTAACCACCCTAGCTCCTTTTTTAAGTGGTTAATTGGTAGGGTGCAACAATAAAATTGTGCCCCCTGTTTGACCCGTGATTAGTGTGGGGACCAGCTAGGTGCGTGGCATAATACTTGACAACAAACCATTGCAATAAGGTATCACAGTAATGTTTATCTAATCTCAACACATGTTAACCCTCCTTTTTAAAACACAGTTTTTCTTTCCACGCGTGGCCTAGTAGGACAAGTGAAGTAGAACAACAACAACAAAAACAAGCAACAAAACTCGAACACTATTTCTACCTCTGGACCCCTTGCCTGGTCAATAACAACTACATTTAGTTATTAAGAGGTTTATCAATTAGGTGCACCACCTGAGTCTCAACAGCACTAAGAGAAAGCAGGTTCTGGTCTCAGGCGGCTATCCTTTTGGAAACTGAACTTTGGGAAATGAGGGAACAACTACAACTAGTCTACTGGTCTGGCAAGACAAGAACCCTGAAGTTCATGACCAAGAATAATTGCTGGATTGAAGCCCCGCGAGACTGTCCGAATGACCTAATAAACTATTTACCCATTCATTTCTTTGATTTATTTATGAACAGTGTCAACAAAGTGCTTCAAGTAGATGTAATCAACTTAAAATGTACATGAGTTTTTGATTCTAAATCAAGGGCTGGATAGACAGGAAAATCAATATGTCGTCTGTCCCCAGTTACCCATGGATTAATGATATCTCTTGGTAATTTTAACTGTTTAATAAGTACAGTTAAGTTCGCACATCCGTCGAACTTGTTTGATGTAGTGGTGCTTCAAGGTGATGAAGTCATATATTTTGTTCTCCAGTAAATGTGAGGGTTTTGAGCTCTGGGCTGCTCATTTTCACCAGAGTTCTATGAAATACCCCTCTTGGGGACAGACAAAGTATGCCTCCCAGGAAATATACAGTATTATTATATAGCTGGAATTTTTCCTCTAATAGTGCGCGCTCTCATTGGTCGGTTCGGGATCACATGACATCTAACAATGAAACTGTGTCCCGCCAAAAGTCTCTGATCGTGGGCAACATTGCAAAGTCTATTACGTCAGAGGGTAACAATGCAATGTTACCCGCGAATGTTGACCGAAGACCGCCGTTGCACGTGAACAGAACGTGATTGAACGTGATTGATCATAGCGCGTTTTTCAAAGTTCTGTATTGCAATGGCGACTCCTTCACGCTTTGCTGATTTGTTGCGACAAGAAATTGCCGGCCTTGTGGAAGAGAAAGATTCCAAAAACACACAGTCAGCGACAAAAACTGCCTTGTCTAGGCCTTCTGCGGAGAGAAATATCCTGACAAAGTCCAGAATTTTGACGAAATTTCAAAAGAAGAACTAAGCGAACTCCTTGTTGACTTTTATCCCAATGCAAGGAAAAACACCTGAGGAAACTACAAGAAGACAGCACTGACAAGCATTCGCTTTGGCCTGCAACGATACTTTAACCCGGAAAAGAGGATTTAACATCATTGCCGACGGTGCTTTTGAACAGTCTAACCAAGTCTTTTAAGCAGTTGTGGTTCAACTGAAACGACAAGGGTTTGCCAAAGTCGATCATCATGAACCAATAAGGAAAGAGGACTTGGCGAAAATCTACTCGTCATATGATCAGTCATCACCAAGCCTTAAGTCATTGCAGCAATTCGTTTGGTTTAACATCATGTATCACCTTATTCGAAGAGGAAGAGAGAACCTTCGCCTTCACACGAAACAGTCGTTTGCAGTCAGTTGACGCGACCGGACGAAAATATGTTTACCAGGAGCAGGATGAACTCGACAAAAGCCACAGGGAAAACGATGATCCCTTTGATTCTTCAGGGGATGAAAGAATGTACGAAAACGCGAATAATCCAAAATTATGCCCAGTAAGGGCATTTGAACTATATTTATCAAAACTCCATCCGTCGCTGAACTTGCTGTGGCAAAGGCCCAAGGCTCTAGATTGCTTCAATGAATCTAACAGTGTTTGGTACTGCAATTCCCCTCTGGGTAAGAATACACTAGGATCGTTAATGAAAACTATTTCTGTCGATTGTAAACTCTCTCAAGAGTATACTAACCATTGCATAAGATCTACAGCAGTATCTTTTCTCGATAACAACAATGTTGAAGCTCGGCATATTATGTGTGTGTCCGGGCACAAAAGTGAGAGTAGCATCAGGTCTTACAGTCGACATTTAACAGAATCTAAATCAAGAGAAATATCGCAAACTGTTTCTGCCTTTGCCCTAGGTAACACTGAAATTGTTCCTTTGGGGAGTGAAGTTGAGCAAAGTAAGCTTAATGTGTTAAACTTACAAAATTCCCCTGTGCTAACACACAATTTTGCTACCAGTAGTAGTCAAGAAACAGTTCACTTCCATACTGGAGCTTTTTCATCCGGTTGTAATTTTACAGTGAATTTCCATTATCATTAAACATCGCTGTGATTCAGTGTTTTTCTTAAGTTTGTACATTTTACTCCGCTTTAGTTTACCTTTTTGTACATTTTTAACATTGTAGCATTTCCCGCTCTTATGCGCTTACATGTAATTTATCAATAAATTTTCGGTTGTTTTCACATTACGTCTTCTAATCTCTTCGTTGTGCTATATAACAAATCACTTAATGACTGGTCCCTCGGGAAACCAGTTAATTTTGTTTCCCTCGAATCTCAATGTTTCCCTCGGCGGAGATTCTCGGGAAACAAAATTAACTGTTTTCCCGGGACCAGTCATTAAGTGTTAAATATTATTACTGTGATTTATTAAACATGCCACAAAAAGAAAACAAGTGTCAATTGCAAGTATAACAGCTTTTGCGAAGTTATTGGTCATTTCTTAATTTTCTTTTTCTTCTTAGGGGCATTATTAAATCGCAACTACAATTAACTTAGCATAGATTCAGCGACGTTTTGTTGTTCATTTTAATACCACCCTAAAGATGAATTAATAAGTTCAAAACTCTCAGGTACTTTGTGTAAATATCTTAGTAGTTTTTAGCCTTTTTAAATGTTTGCATAGATCATTATTGTGTCGTTCTCACAACTCGGTTGGTTTGCCCTGCCTCAAATAACTGAACAGATTGTCCCCAGTTCTTAATAATTTTGGACGACGTCATTTAAGCCAAATCATAAAATTAACACTCCAGGGAAGCCGGTGGAGTGTATCTATACCTGATCAGTTTCTGCAGTTCGCCTGTGAGCAAAAAAATGTCCATTTCTTCAGGGGCACCCAAGGAGAAAATTTTAGCAAGATACTTGAAACGTCATTTTCCCCTTTCTTAGACTGTTTCAGAACTTTTGAAAGGTATATTTGTGTAGGCTTAACTCAGTGATTTCGTGTTTCCGGCTTGAGTGGAAAAGACATGCAATGCTTCACTGATTTACGTCAGGTCTTGGTCAAGCAGATTCTACATCATGAATTTTCATCAACCTGCTTAAAGGGACTATGTCACGCTATTTTAGTATCTTTTAAAAAAGCTAAAAGTGTCTTCGCATCAATTGAATTCCGAAAATAATGGTCTAGCTTTGTTATTAAAGGCTATGTTACGGCACTGAAACTGTTTCCTGTTAATTGTCTGTTGCTACCGATGGCAAGGATGGAAATGGATTGAAACTCGAAAAAATTGGGCCAATTTTTCAAGTTTTGATGCTATGTTCTTAAAAATCACTACAAAAATTATTATGGTTAGCTGTCGCTGATAAAATTCATTTGACATCTTCTTCATAGTATTACAGGAGCACTTTGTGTATGAGTAAAGGCACTAGGTAATGATTTAGCACAGAAATGACCTAGACTAACAAAATCCTCGTGACGTACCCCCTTTAAGTTGATACTTCTAACTGCCAAGGTCATCATCGTTTCTTATTTCATCCGCAGTTGACGTATATGCTTATTTCATATATCATTCTCATCATGCAATATTGTTGAATACAACTTTGCTGTAGGAATGTTTAGAGACGGCAATCCAACTTTGTCGAACACCATTCAACATCATTCAACACCTTTAGAATAATTTAACATCATTCAACAGGGTCCCCCAAACGCGTTTAACATCATTCAACAGGGTTCCCAAACGCGTTTAACATCACTCAGCAGGGTTCCCAAACGCGTTTATTGCCAAGATCAACAATATTGAACGGGCCGGAGTTGGATGCATGACGGAAATGTTGAGTACAGATGGCCTGGGCGTAATGTTTGTGAGATTTTGCGAGACAGAGAGACAGAATCTTTATTTAAACACGAAGTTCCTTCAATTACAAATGAATTGGTTCCCAAGAAAGTCATGTTAAGTGACAATATAAAAACTTTTACAATAGATAATTTAAAATGTTACATAAAATAAGCGTGAATGTTAATCAGATAAAACTCAGGGGCCGAGTGAACGTAAGGTCTTCCTGAAGGATTTGATAAACCTTTCTGCTTTTAATTTCCGTGGAAGAGAATTCCATAATTTGGCACCACGATAACAAAAACTATTTTTTTGAGTTATCAGTATTAGGTTTGTGGAGAGCCAAATTATAACTGGAATTTCTAAGGTTGTATACAGTGCCATCGCGAATCCGAGAAAATACTTCGGTGAGATACTCTGGAGCAACAGTACATAGGATTTTAAACATCATAAATGCAGTATGATATTGACGTCAATCTCTAATGGTGTCCCACTTTAGCATTTTTAGAGAGAGAGAGAGAGAGAGAGAGAGAGAGAGAAACTATGAACTCACCAACTCCAATGTTTCTTGTACTACTGGAGCGTAACGTTCTTGTCTTGTCTGTCGTTTAGGGTTTTTTCTCTGTGTGACATGACGTTGCCAAGCCTCCTTAGCGACTGTTTGAAAGATCAGAGAAAGAACGTGTTTCTTTCAAGCCTTTATTGACCGTAGTACTGATGCACTGTGTCTCACGGACCCAAAATTAGATAAACGAGAATAAGACATCCCAGCAAAAGAAGTTGATCTTGATCCTATAAGGAGGTAATCTTGAAAAATGATGCCGAAAACTTAAAAGGGTCCCTTTCATACCTTTATGCCTGCATGACAACGTTATTCAGTTTGGTGAAGTAAGGTTCAGTTGATATTGTTCACAGATGATAACAGACGTGTTGTTTGCTGTCTTATCTACTAAAAGAACACCGAAGTAACACAGTTATATCGCAGATACGCCTCCTCCGCGGGTGTGGTTTCAGCACAACTTCCCGTTTAAGGCGCGAAACCAGAGAGTTTCGTCACAATAGCTACAGCAATTGCAGAACATAAGCACAATTTGTGCTGATGATTTAGGCACGGTTAGGCACGGTAAGGGTTAAAGATGAAAACGTAGAATTTTAGCAAGTAACAATAACTAGGCGTAAGAAAAGAAATACGATTAACGCTCAGAAGATTCGGAAAGCCTTTAAAGAACAAACATATGGTGAGTTAGAGATGTAAACAGCATACACTTTTTAAGAAATTAATGAAATGCTGCTGTTCACCTCGCGTCGTACATCGCGTTTGCTTATAAACAAGCTGAGTAAAATTAAATGTTCCTGAATTCCTATTCCCTTCTTTTGATCGTAATCAGTCTAATAAGAAACGGGTTTTACATAGAGAGCTTTATTTTACTTGTATTGATATCGACATCATTCAAAGTATTTCTATTTCTGCTTCACAGAACATCACGTTTCCTTCTTAAGAAAGTTGGTTAATGGTCCTTAATTTGCATGCATGGCGAATATACCAGCAGAACAAAAACTATTAATGGGCTTTACAAATGAACACAGCATTCAAATAATTTCTACTTCCGTTTGTAGGAACATCACGTTCGCTTTTTAAAATCTTCCTGAATTGCTTTTACCCATTTTGTTTGTCTTGGGCTCTCAGCATGCTGAATATTTCATTTTTTTAATTTCGGACAATCAAACATGGAGGTGTTTCAGTGTTATATTCTTTTATTCAACCAAATCAACCTAGCCTCCTCCGCAGGCGTCTTTGTGGCTTTCTGGCTCCTTTACCTATTTTCGAGTCAAACTTGGAATTGGTCCTCCTGTGGTATCATTTTTTTCACCGAGCGGGGCCTAGGGAGAAGAGAAGGGAAAAACGAGCGGGGGAGAGACATTTCTCATTTCTTTTGCGCCCCTCCTCCGAATTCTTTTCCGGTTCCGGTCTAGTCGCCTCAGTCTTCTCTCTCCCGTTGCGATAACAGCGGCGTTCATTCACCGGATTCGTGCTTTCCCTCTTTTCCTCTAATAAGAGATGCCTGCGGAGGAGGCTATGCAAAACCCTTCTAGTAAGACGACGTCCAAATTTGGAGGCCTGGGCGCCACACATCCGCCGAAGACCCACTGGAGTACCCCGGGTCCCTGTGACCCACACTACGTATCAACTATTTATTTCCGGTACCTTTGCGCTCGCTCGAGAATGCTTCGGGAATAAGGTAGCCTGCGTGGAAGGCGCCCAAAGGGGAGGGAAAGGTGGTAGCGTTCGCGAATAATGTCCCTTTCCTTCCCCACTCAGCGCCTGCCACGCAGGCTAGGAATAAGGTTATTCATTTTGATGATATATTGTGAAACCAAGCATATGACAAGCTTTAAAAAAAAAAAAAAACAAAAGCATTCAAGAACTCGCGTCTTGTTTGAGCTGGAACTCTCTTCGCTTTTGTGAGATCTCAAAGACTCTGCATCTGGTCTTAGATTTATTAAGAGTTCAAATTTATGACACGCTTTATGTTTATGCGTTTACATTCACTCTTATGCACTCTGGACCGTTGACTTTATTTTTTTCTGGTTCGATCTGCTATCTGGTATTTTTTCTGAATTTATTAACAAATACCCTTATGAACTGAATGAATAAGAAAGTATTTAATTTTTATTTCGATACATCCTCTCCTCGAATGCGAGGGTTATATTTGTTAAATACGTCTAAAGTGAAAAAATTTCCTCCTTTTCAAATAATGCACCTGTCTTCTCAAAGGAAGACGCAATTGTAATATTCATAAGGTTACATATATTTTATTTGTTCCAGTTATAATTCCTGGAAAAATACCACCAACACTTTCCTAAGTGTTTTGTAGCTTACGCCATTCTAACATTAATTAGGGTTTCCTATTTTTTTTACACAAATATAATTTTCCAAAATTGCCCTACCTAAATTCTTGGACGGAATCTTTGGGAAACTTGCATGCTTTACTCTTCTATCTTTTCACAATTTTGGAAGCCAATAATTTTTTGAAAACTCGTGACTTTTCGTCAAAATTGTTAAGGGAAGAGGAACGTCGTATCTAGTGTTCCAGCGAGTATTGTCTAAGATACTTGGATAATTATGAAAAGTAGTTAAAGCACTCAATGTTTACAAAAGAAGCTAATGAGATACATATGTACACTGTTACATAAATTATAACACACAGTTTGCTAATAAAACATCGTTTAGCGGTTACATCCCTCCTAGCTCTAAGCATTCCACATCTCTTAATGGTATCTCTTTGAAGTTACACGAACTCGACTGAATTGACGGTTCACTCCCACAATATTTTTTGGCCTACCAATGAGAAACCCCTTACGATGTTGCAGGGCTTATTGCCAGGATTTTACGGGTACCTACTGAAGACTAAACAACGATTTGTACCACGTTTCTCTCAGAGAAAGTAGAACGCTAAGCAGGACGCACACAGGTGACAAAAGGAAACACCGCGCCTTGCTTGAAAAAGAAATAAAATTGAGTTGGTTGTCTTGTTGCTCGTCTTGGTTGTCGTGCCAAGTTTCCGTGAAGGGGGCAATTTCGAGTGCTTTCGCTTGTCCCTCCACTAAACCCTGAACTGTTACCCTTAACTACCGATACCTAACTTCCAATTATTTAAATTTTTTGATGCCATTTTTTAATGACACCAAAAAATTTCTTTACTCAATTTCTAGTATCAAATCACTGCGATTCCGTTACCTTAATGTTTATCAAAATGGTGCATCTTTAATTTGAAACTAAATATTGAGCTTTTAAGCTTGTAGCAGAAATGAAATCATGTGGCGTTTAAAAGACGCACTGTGTTTCTATCATTGAATGAAATTTCTATTTTGACAATAATGGCACTCCAAAAACAGCTTCAATCATGTCATTAAAGGTTTTTAAATCAGAATAATTGGTGAATTCTAAGTTGTAAACGCGTCTGCTTGTTATGACGGAAGCGATTTGTCCCAGGTTCCCACTGTGGCTAGTTCCAACTCTTCGCTTGCGGTCGGCATGCTTTAGGGCATTGGAGACGAGTCTTCCTGGTTGGACCATGCGGAGATCTGTTACGAACAAAGAAGAATATATTTTCAGAGAACTGGTATGTACGTAAGAAACATTTGTTTCAAGATAAGACTACGAGAGCAAAAAAATGAATTTGATTTGAGCGTAACACGTGCATAATTTACTGATTGAATTGATTGAATTTAAGCAATAAGAAAACTTGCTAGTCACCAGAAATCTGCCATACAAGTACACATACTGTTGCTTGGCAACATCTTTTCACAAGACCCGCAAGCCCTTTCACGCCACAGACACAAAAAAAAGGACAACCAGACTAGCAGGCGGATTTGTAACTCCTCCGTGCTTCTGGAGTCCTCATTGAAGGATGTCTTGATGGACATCCCGATGTCCTCCTGATGACGGATTCCCTGATGGAACCAAGATAGTGGAGGATGGAACTCGCTAAACAATTATTAAAACGTACTTATAGGAAACAGCTATCACAGACAAGCTCAGTAGTTTAAATTACCTGCCAGGTCAATGATCTTTTTCGTTTTTTCTTTTACAGTGTTTACTCCCTCCTCTGGCTTTGACCTCAGTTCAAGCTTATAATCATTATCGCGATCGTCAAAATGCAGTTCTCCAAAATGAGGCTTTTTGTTTCCTAGAATTAAAAGGAAAAGTCAGCAAAATGTGTCTTGTATTTACAAACCAGTCCTAACCCAATTTATGTTGTCGTGTGTTTTGTTTTGTTTTTTTTCATTTCATATCCGTACGCGTGTCCTAATTAGCAAAGTGCGGGTTAAAATATTGCACGCAAAACGTTATTTAAAACAGGACAAATGATTCGGTTAACTGATCAAAGAAAATCAGCTTAATTTGCTGTTCATTTTGTTGTTGTCTGTCTGTTAGTTAGTTTTATTGTTTGTTTGTTTGTTTGTTTGTTTGTTTGTTTGTTTGTTTGACGCAAATTTCTACGGTAAAGTTCATTCTACCTCTTTTGGAGTGAAGAAATACATCTACTCCATCGCAAAGCTTTTCCACGGCTCGTCTCTGGCTAAATGTCCATGTGGGTATTGGGAATTCCGGAAACAGCACACGATAGTTGAAAGCCAGGGCTGTTGCTAGGACACTGCCTGTCACGTGAGCATTAGGTAGTTCACTCATGCTGTAGTGATCACCAGGACAAACGAGCACAGTTGTTCCCCCATCTACTAACTGGCCCCAAGACTCCTCGGCGCTTTCTAATGAGTGAAGCCTGGGCGAGAAGCGCGTGTTTTGACATTTTAGGAAGGTGAGTGGTCCACGGTAACGAACCTGTTTATGAAGAATAATAATTAAATGCTAAAAAACATTCAAGATCGCTGTTGCCAAAATTATCTGAAGACGACCTGTTTATGAATTGTCTCTACCTGGAAATATTTCACGCTCTTTACGTAACAACAAAAAAAAAAAGATGGAGTAAGAAATCGGAATGATATAATAAGCCCAGACCCCTCACACTTCTAACGCTATTTTTAAAGCGCTCTTTGAAATGATTTTGGCAGTTTTCTTTCTCGAAGTAGATCATTTCTAGACTGTTATTTATCCCCTTTTTGTGTACAGCATTCTGTCAAACTCAAGCGTAGTAAAATTAAGTGGAATTGTTTTTGAGTAACAAATTCCATACCTCAGCTGGCTGCCACTCGTGGTGGGTCCTTGTGGCCACGCTTTGGTCCCTCAACAGAGACTCTCTTAGAACACTCAGATTGTAAGCAGCAAGCCCTTTCTCGAGGCTCCTTCTTTGTAGCTCATTTATGACCCGTTCTTGGTTGTGTTCTTCTCTCAGGTGCCGGTATTCATCAGCTGTCATCTTTAGTGAATCTACTGCCAGCTTTTTCAGATAATTTTCAAACTGAAGCTGAAATATTTGTTACAAAGAAAATATTAAGCATTCCTCCCAGAATGGAACTAAATGCAGTTCATTATTGTCAATTTGATCGCAGTAACATTTCATTGACGCTTTCCTCAAACTTCAATTTGATACTCGAACTTTGACTGGATTAATACATGCGCTCCAAAAAATGTCCTTTTTCTAAAGTGCAGACTAGAGATGCTATAGTGGTTGCCATAAAAGTCTCTTTTACAAACCTTAGCATGTTTACGTTGCGACTTATCATCCTCCTGCATGGAAGCCAGTCTAGTGCTGATAGTCCGTGAATGAGGAAACCAAGGAAATGTGTCAATCATTGCCACAAACTCTACCCTCTGATTCTTTTCCGTCAACAAGGAAGCTATCTCGTAGGCAAGCAACCCTCCATATGAGTATCCACCAAGAAAATACGGCCCATGGCGCTGCTCCTTTCTGATCAGTTGAAAGTAATGTTTGGCAACTTCACGCACTCCACCCCAGTCCTCACTCACTACCGTTGGGTCAGTAAAGCCCAGTGCATAGAAGGACACTAAATCCTGAAAGAGTTATTAACATAAAACAAAAACGTGGTCAATATCTGTGATCATTGTTCCACGTCATAACCCACAATTCTTGTCATACGCTCCTGAGTCAGTAAAAGCAGTGAATGGCGCGTTTTCTAAGTGTATTCTTTTACTTTAAAAACAAAACATATGAAATGAACGCCGAAACTCCAGTTACAACGCGGAAGATAACTGCGTCCAGACACGCATGGTCGACACGTGACCGACGGGAGCCTGCTCGTGTGATTGTGACATCCAGACATGTTCTTCCATCTTACCGAGAATCAGTATTGCCCTAAAGTAAATACTAATATGATCTCCCTTTGTTCACTTTACCTGTCCTTGAAATCCTGTAGATATCGGCACCAAACTCATTGCGTAGCGATGCGAGGGATGCACACAGAAAAACTTTATGGCTGAACCTTCGGGAGTGTACAGTGGTATAATCTGTATCTGGTTCCCTGGCGAATCAGCTGTTTGAGATGTTTCGGGATCTGCTTGTCGTTGTGCAGGCTCAGTTTCTTGGGTGTCGCTATTTCGAGTCTGTTCGTCGGGCTGCTGGGAGTCTGAACTTTTGCCACTGAGCTTGGCAGCGATATCTCTCGCCAGTTTTAGTGGGGTGGTGTCAGGTTGCATGAAGTAGAAAACCTGAAACATGAAAAATTTGTTTGTGATTTGCTTGATCTCGAAAATGTGCATAGACTACGTATCAGGCGTGTGATACTGTAGCCATGACAATCTGTTCTGTTCCGGAGCAATCATGTCTCACAAAAGGATAGATCTCTGCAGTGTGAGGTATCTTGAAATACCGCTTTGAATTATATGATATTTAGTTTTTATAGGATTTAAGGCCCTATATGTGTTTTTAGCGTTTTTGGTGCGCTAAGACATCAAAGATGAATTTTTGCTTTCTCTTCTCAGAAGTAGTCTAAAGGAGGCACGTATATGGCTGCATGTAAAGACGTTAATCCTAAAGCCTGAGGGGTGTGCTGCACATGGTAAATAAATGAGACAAGGTACCTCAAAAGAGACTTGCAAATTGGTTTCAAGCTGCATTTTTAAAGTCAGAGCCGCGGTGGAGTCGACTCCGTAACTGTACAAGCTCTTGTTTAGATCCGTCTCAGATGGCGAGGAAATTCCGGTCCATTCTGTCACTGACATGCCAACGTACTCGTTGACAAGCTCCGTCCTCTTTTCTTGATCCTTCTCCAGAATGATTCTTTGGGCCAAAGATTCTGTTGAGCTCGTCTGACTATCAGAGGCGCTGCTTGCGTTGCTGATGACCGACAGTCGAGGAGTTTTTCGAAGCCCTGCGTTACTCTTTAAGAAACGAGGCCAGTCCGCATCAAACAGAGAGATTTGACAGCGACCTGGCTCCTCAGTTAGTACTTTGGCCATATGTTTAGCACCTGTGGAGAACAAAAGAGAATCACAAAATGAGACCTGATTTATGATGTAAACCTAACTGTTGAATTGGATCGGATTTAGGGAAAATTTTTCTATCAATAAAACGGGATCCATGGTGTGCCTTATGCTAAAAAAAACTTTTGCCACGCTCTCAGTCATTTCGCCAGTTCAGTTCATTGCTGAACAGCCCCTCAATACAGAATGGAAGAAATCTGCTGTTCTCTTGACTTAAGGAGATAATATTCTTTTATTATTATTTTAAACTTCGCTTGCCTTGAGTTAGCGATCGTTCATGTTGATAACTACCTAGAGCTCACTAAATTTCATTCTTCTAAAAAAGGTATTGACCTGGAAGGATAAACATTCTCACTATTGTTTTGTCTTATCAATTACAACTCCAGTCGGGTTCCCGCGCTCGGTAACATTATTTTTCTCGCCTTGATGAAACCGAAATTTGTCGGAAGGCCTGGAAGAAAATCCTTGTGAAACGAATTCAGAGCATCCTTATCCTTTTGTAAAGAAAGAGCCTACCTTCTTTAGCGTTTACAAAGCCCAATCCTGCCATGGTGAGCAACTTAGCGACGCCACTTTCTCTTTCCATCACCCCAGCTCCACTAATTGGACCCCAGTTGATCGCAAGCCCCGGCAAACCAAGCGCATGTCTGCGGTACTGGGCAAGAGAATCTTGAAAGGCATTGCCAGCGGAGTATGAAGACTGTCCCATGTTACCCACGATTGATGCCATGGACGAAAACATGACGAAGAAATCCAGATCCATTTCCAAACTCATTTGATGTAGTAAAAATGAACCTAAAAATAAGTCAAAATTAGTCATGGCATAATGTCATATCACAGGGAAAGCAGTGACAAGTCAAGAACGACTAGGATGTAGGGTATAACGACCTTTCTAAATTCAGTCTTTTTTTGTTTATTTCCTAAGGAATTTGAGCTGTTAAGAATAAAATTTCCACTTCATTTAGGACTGTTGATGAACGCCGGATATTAGCCCTAATTTCGAGAATAACTGCTGCGCAAATCTCTGGTATATATTTAAGAAGTACAAAATCTTCCGCATTTCCGTAGAGTGATGGCCATAAACACAACAGATCTTTTAGAGCCAAACGAGAGCGTTTTCTTAGTTGGATGGATTTTTTCTGGAATGTACATATAAACGGGAATTATGTTACCATATGTTTCGGGGAAATAGTTTTCAATCAATGACAGCGCACATACATCGTTTTTATTTCCTAACCTGACTATCGCTTTGACAAGCCCCAGTGTGCAAAACTTTGAATTTTAGTGTAAAAGTAAATAAATATTAGCTAATTAACGGTTATTAACAAAACTTACCTTTGATCTTCGGACCCATGACCTCTTTAAAGCTCTGAAATGTCAAATCCTTGATGAACTGGTCTCGAAGTACCATAGCAGTGTGTACAATGCCTGCTACACTAGGTAGAGATTGAAGCTGGTCTTTGAAAGCTGACATTCGTTTTTGGTCAGATATGTCAACCTGAAAATGTGTCATGAGCTTAGAATGAGAAGAATAAATCAAAGTAGCCTCTGGCTTTATATGTAAGGATGATATTCTAGCTTATTAGTCCTCTTTCTTACATTAAAGCTCTTAAAGGGTGGACTTAGTCTAAGTACTAGTTAAGGGCTTCTTGGTGCAGTCCTAAAACAATACGCTTTGTTTCTACTAGCCGAGGTATAACGGTACGTAATTGGGTTTTTAATCCTGATGATGTGTTAGGGAAAACGAATCCATGGCCTACCACCCCATCCAAGTGACGGTAAAGAAGTCATAACATCTGGTAACTTGTAGATAATTTACATACCTGAAAGGTGAGGATCTTTGCGCCGGTTCTCATTTCAATCTGTCGCAGCTCTTGGCTTTTGGCATCTGAGGGTTTGGAGCGACCAAGAAGTCCAATAGTCCCTGCACCGTTCTCCGCCATCCAACAAGCGACTTCAAATCCAAATCCTCCCAATCCACCAGCTACCAAATACGTCCTGTTTCCTTTCAATCCACTTTCATCTAGGCCAGGAGGAAGCACTAGGACGTCGTCAAGATGGTGTTCGTCGTGAAGTGTTGCAAGTGATTGAATTACATAGGAAACGTCAGAGGATTCTTTCGCTTCTTGTTGTTCAAATGACTGTTGTTTAAAGGACCTGTTTGCAGCTTTGATTGATGCTACCACGTCTGCACACTCCACTTGCATTCCCAGCAATTGTTTTAAAACTCCTTTGCTTTCCAAAACTTCCAGGCTTTGTAAACTGAGCTTCTCAAATGCCAGAGGAGACTGTAGAATATCCGATGTGTCTTCTCTCTCGTATTTGATGTTCTTGTTTGCAGGAAACACAACATCGCCGGCAAACTCGGAACTCAAGATAATGACTGTTCCCCCCTTTTTCAGACCTCGGCTGCTTTTCTGAAGAGCGTTTGGAGAAGGTGGAAAGAAAAACAAAACGGCGTCAAACTGGTCGCTCGAATCATTGCTGAGTGCGAAGAAATTCTGCCGCATCACACTCTCTGCTCCCAAATTGAGAAGTACAGTTTTTGTACACGTTTTGCAAGTGTCGGAAATAGTGCAAAATACTCGGTGACCCGATGCTTTTGCGAGGACAACGGCTGCGGGACCAGGACCACGGTCAGCTTGGTGTACCAGTAACCTCTGATTTTGTGCATCGCTTGCCACTCTTTGAAGAGCATGAGAAGCTAAGGCCAGGCATGCAGGGAAGTACGTAGCTTTCTCCTTTGTCAGGCTGATCGGTTTTACAAACACGTTACTGATGTCTATGGAGATGGAGCGTGCAACACGTCCAGAGGGAATGATACCACATACTTCGTCTCCAATCTGTAAAGTATGCTCCTTCGTTTCTGGAAGTGCGGTCACTTTCCCGCTAACAAACACACATCCGTTTGGTTTGGATAAATCAACCACTGATTCTGAAGGTGTCCAGCAAAAGTGAACATCTACTGTGACTTCATTACGAGATGGCTTTGCAAAACTTTGCTGGCGCAGACACAGTGTTTTTGATGAAGGGATAGTTGACAAGTACAGTGATCTCCTTAGCTTGTTTTCTTTAGAAGCTGTCTTTCTTGATTTCTCCTGTTGTAATTTCGACCTCAGAAGGCGATTAGTGAATCGCTTGCCATTTCGAAAGGCGACTTCATCCTCAATGCTTGCACCCAGAACCTCGTGAACCAAGGAATCTACATCGTGTTGATCTTCTTTATTGCACAGGTCAACAGTCGTTACTCTGAGATTGAATTCCTCGAGGTTTGCTGTTCGTCTTAGGCCCCACAATGTCGAACCCCACGGAATGGATATCATCTCAGGAGCCCTGTCACAAGCATCCAGCAGCTGAGTGCACTCGGTGATGAAGAACAGTCGAGAATCGAGCAGCTCTTTCTCAATCATCAGCTTCAATAAGAAGACGGAACTGCTGAAGACCAGGCGTTGGACTTGTTCAATGATTTCGTAATTCTCCCGGAAAAGTGATGCTTCCAGAGGCCATAGGTTGATGACCCTTAGGTTGGATGAATTACTCGATGGAATGTCTGCAAAGACTCCGCGTATTACTTCTTCCAGTTCGGTATCAAAACAGCCAGCATTTGGTGGGTTAACGATGACAACTTTGACACCAAATGTCTGAAGTTTTGTCAGCAATCTGACTGAGAAATCAGTGGAGTCTTTGAGCACTATGCAGGTAAATTGTGGCACAGGTTCACCTTGCCCTTGTAACTCATCTTCTTTCCACTGGACTTCGTATGCAAGCTCGTCAAAGGGAAGTTGTCGTGGTGAACTTGTCAGCTCCGCAACGCGAAAGTCACTCATTGTTAGCAAAACCTTCCCTGATGGGCTCATGAGCGTGACGTCAAATCTCCCAAACTCCGCCACATTGGCGTTGACGTGGCAATACAAGTGGGTGGTTGATGGCATGTCATTGAGAGTAATGCTTTTGAAGCCAACTGGCACAATGGACTTGTCATCAGCTGAGGAGCTTCCCAGTGGAATGAAGCATGACTGAAGGCAGGCATCTAATATGGAAGGATGAATAACGTAACTTCCAGTTTCACTTTGAATGGCAAGTGACTCACTGATGTCAACTAGGCAGAGCCCTTCGTTATCGCACTCCCAAATCTCTTTGATGATGGAGAACGTTGGTCCGTAGTTGAACCCGTACTTCTCTGTTATTTCTCTGAACCGGGCGACAGGCATTTTCTTCATGCTCGTCATCAGCTCATTTACTACGGCGCCTACTTGCTTTGAAGCTACAAAATGATAGAAGAAAATGAAAGCCTTAGGTTGTTGATACATGCACTTGCTCTCTGAGAATTGTTCAAAGAAATTGGTATCTATTGGAGTTCATTTCTGCAGACGCGCACATGGAAATTTGGTTAAAGCTAAGAAATAACTAGCATACAGACAAATTGGACTGTCCGGCACAGAAGGCTGTAATTTCCGGAGGTTTAGTTAGTCTCCGAATGAGACTACTCATCCAAAACTAGTAAAAATGTAAGGGCTTTGTCGTTTTTAATAATTTTACGACTGGACTACTATGCGAAATGAATAAATCAATTCTACAATTTGTAAATGGAGAAAGTTCCACCGTATACGACAGAGTTTTACAGTCTAAACGAAACATAACTCCTAGACGGCGACATTAAAAGAGGCGAAAAGAGACCCAGAATAGTAGTACCTTCATTCTCAAGTATTTCCTTTTTATGCAGAAGATCCACAGAGATTCTTCCACTGCTTAGATTAATCTCGGACTGATCATCCTGAACACTTGTAATGTTGTACTGAGCCTTCGCAATTCCGTCGGCCTTGTGAATGCGCAGTCGTAAAGACCGAAACTATAATACAAAAGAAAAAAACATTAGAAAAAAAACTTGTTTTAACGGATATTTCTACTAATCGACAAGAATTCAGATAGAACATCCAGAACGCAATCAACATGACACATAACAACTGAAAGAAAGCTTTCATAGCCTAAATCTATCTGAATTAACGCGGAGAAACTCATTTAGTCTGGAGAAATGGGCGTGTCTTTTGGCATACGTAAGGACTTTCTATTTATTTAATTATATGTGAAAACAATTCGTCCAAATTTGTGCATTGTAAATTAGTTACCTGTGTTTCCGGTAGCGTCAGAAGGCTTGAGAGCTTTACATCAGTTAGTTCTAATCCAGCCACGTCGACGAACAGGTCTTTCACCATTGCAAAGGCCATTTCCAGGTAGGTTGCTCCCGGCATCACAGTACCTCCCTGAATAAGAGCATGATCTTTCAGGTTTGGAAAGCGATGGAGGTCAATTTCAGTTTCCCAACAGTGCAGGCCTGAATACAGGTCGGTCATCTTAACCTTTCCCAAAAACGGATGTGTTTTGCTCTCCGTGTTTTTGTCCGTACCGAGAAGAGGTATTATGCCTTGAGGTGGACTTTCTCTGTACCAAAAGCTGCTCTCTAACCATGGATAGTTAAGCGATCGAACAAATTTAGCCGATGGGTTCCTCTGCACACTTGTCCAGTCAACCGGAAATCCTAGCGTGTACAATTTGCATACTGTGTTTAGGAGAAAGGACTTGTCTTGATCACTGACAGGTTTTCTTTTACGCGGCAGAGTTGCCAAAACAACTGGAGCAGCTTGATCTTGAAGTTTTTCTTGCACAGCTATCTGTTTGACGTAGTGGGCTAGTATCGGCTGCGTGCTTATCTCAATGATCTGCTTATAACCGTCTCTGAGCAGGTGCTTCAATGCTGGTTGGAACTGGACTGGACACCGAATGTTCCGCCACCAATAATCACGATCAAACTGTTCACCTGAGATGACTTCACCTTCCACGGTAGAGTACATTGGAATCTTGGACAGCTGAGGGTTTAACTTCACGCGCCTCATGGCTACTTGAAAAGGTTTCTTGATGACTTCCATATGTGAGCTGTGAAATGCTCGTTTTGTTCCAAGAACGCGCCAGAAAGTTTCTTTTGCGTGATTGGCTAAATATTGACCTAAGGCCTCAACTGACTGGGAATCACCGGACACTGTTACACTCTTTGCATCGTTGACTGCGGCGATGCTTAGTGTAGCGCTTAACCTCAGGTCCATCAGTAACCTCCTTGCCTCTTCTTCTGACATGCCCAGAGCAGCCATTCCTCCATTACTGGGGCATTGATCCTGCAGAGTAGACCGTGTCAATACCAGCTGCACAGCCTCCTTGAGAGTTATGATCCCAGCGACACAGGCTGCTGCAAACTCTCCCAAACTGTGGCCAAGAACTGCGGAGGGATAGATTCTCCAAGACATCAGTAGTTGTGCGGTCGCATACTGC
Organism: Siderastrea siderea; assembly: GCA_964030785.1. Classification (NCBI taxonomy): domain Eukaryota; kingdom Metazoa; phylum Cnidaria; class Anthozoa; order Scleractinia; family Rhizangiidae; genus Siderastrea; species Siderastrea siderea. Next base: position 61,509,656 of record OZ034967.1, read on the forward strand.
ACAGCAAAGGTAGCTGGTTGAGCTATGGAATTCTCTGCGATCCTCGATTCGTCTTCTGTTGCCATCAGCTCATCTATAAGAGACCACGTTTTTCCAGAGTCTCGAACTAAGTTGTTGACAGCCAATACAGCCTCTTTAAAAACAGGCTCAGTTTCAAACAGCTGTCTTCCCATAGCGTACCATTGTGATCCCTGGCCTCCAAACATGAAGACGATTTTAGGGTTAGAAAACTTCACTTCACCATAGGAAACGACCTTTTCCCATCCATTGGAGTCCCCAGCAAAGTCTGCCAAAGACTTGGACGCTTCAGAAATGGATCCAAAAGGAAGTGCCAGCCGGTGTTGGAATTGACTGCGGCGTTCGTTCAGTGAATAGCATAAATTTTCCACAAATGTTGAATCCATATCTTGGGCACTATCATTCAGCCATTTAGAATAAAGCCCTGCCATCCTCTTCAAAGCGTCTTGTGAACGCGCGGAAAGAGTGAGAACATGATTCAGACGTTGAACGTTTTCTTCGTCAAGGGACTGCTTCGTTGTAACTTCTCGAAGGATAGCGTGCACGTTTGACCCACCGTAACCAAAGGAGTTCACGGCACCTACTCTTGGTTTACCATTTTCTGTCTTCCAGGGTTCGTTGGTTTGTTGCACAAAAAGACCTTTCTCCTCTAACTTCAGTTTAGGATTCAAGACATGCACGTTAACAGTTGGCACAAATCTCTTGTTTTTGATCATTAGAGCGACTTTGATAATCCCAGCAAGACCCGATGTAGATTCTGTGTGATTAAGGTTTGACTTAACAGATCCAATTCTTAGCTTTCGTGTGGTGTCTGTTGTCCCTCTGGTGTAGGCATCGGCAATGGAAGTGACCTCTATAACGTCCCCGATAGCAGTACCAGTGCCATGCGCCTCAAAGTAGCCAATGTCTTGAGGACTCAAACCTGAATGCTCTAAAACCGTTCTACATAATTCAGCTTGAGTCTTTGAGCTGGGAGCCGTCATGGGTACGGCATTTTGACCATCGTTGTTCATACCACAAGCAATTATCTCGCAATATTCGTCGTCTTTGTCGCTCGAGGCTGCATGTGCCAGTTTCAGAATAACCGCTGCAAAGCCTTCGCCACGTCCATAGCCATCTCCAGAAGCGTCGAAACTCTTACAGCGCCCGTCAGGTGCCAGAAGGCCAGCAATGCTGGAGACCATTTGCATGGCATGGTTGAGGACTATGTTAGGTGCGCAAACGATGGCTATCTCGCAGTCTTCATTGTGCAGGTTATCGCATGCAAGTTTCAGTGCAGTCAAGGACGATGAACATGCTGTATCAACTGCGAAGCTTGGACCTGTTAGGTTGAGACAGAAGGACACTCTGTTGGCAAGGATTGATGCTGTCATTCCTGTTGATGAAAACTGGTCGATGTTATTGTAGTTCGATGGGTCTGTTATAAGAGCTCCGTATTCCAAATTCATCACACCCACAAACACCCCTGTTTTGCACTGCTGAAGGTCTTCAAGCCTCATTCCAGCGTCTTCAATGGCCTCGTACACAACCTCTAGGAGAATCCTTTGTTGAGGGTCCATCCCACGAGCCTCCTGATTAGATATACCGAAAAACCTGTTGTCAAAATTTGCAATATCTTCCAAGTAAGAACCATTGACAGCACACAGGCGTCCACTAACAAAGCGCTTGGGATGATAGAGCTCAAAGAACGTTTGGTGTTGTTCTTCTCTGTTTCGGGGGAATGCACCAATCGAACTCTTTCCTTGCTGGAGTAAATCCCAAAACATGTCCTTACTGTTTGCTCCAGGGAACCTGCAGGCGATGCCAACGATGGATATACCAGGGCGCTTAGGCTTAACTTGAGATACATCACCATTCATCTCTTGCAGCGCCATTCCTTTCTTTCTCTTCTTTGTGGAATGTCTCTTGTAAATTTCGCTCGGGGAATCAAAACGCACCATGAGTTCGAATAATAATGTGATAATTGGTGGGAAAATCACAAGAGCGTGAATCAGCCCCAGGACAGACACTAGTGGAACAAGCGGAAAGAAAATGTCCTGAAGACTTGGATAAATAAACCCCAGTGAAATGGATCCAGTTATCTGCAGCAGTGCTGCAATTAACACAGGCCACCCAACCGAGTATAAGGCCTTATTCATGCGTTGTCCTACGTCTTCGTGTTCTGAAAATACGAATGAATGGGCTACTTGGAGACTGAAGTTGAGAGATAACACAACTGTGAAAAATAGACAGATGAAGGTGATTTGATTCAGGGTAACTTCAAATGCCTTCATTATCGCTGCTGTCTCCAGTACGAGTAAGATGAATGTCACTGTGATGTAAGTACTCATTCTAATAAATGAGCTTGAGAACAAACACAATACAAACACCACAACAGTAGCAATTGCAAGAACTATGACTGTTTCTCTTTCCAACAAAAATAGGTCATCAAGGCTAGGAAATGTCTCCGATACTGGCGCAGCTTTCAATAAAGATTCGTTTGGTAAATCATTTCTCAGTTTGTCTAGGGATCTTCTATCTTCTTTAAAGCTGCTGTGCAGCACCATCTGGACATGAACACGAGATGCCAATATTTGAGATCGGGCTTTGTTATTTTCAAAACGTACGTCTTGTCGAAAAGGGATGCTGCTTGATTGATTAAGGAACATGTTCAAACACTGGTGAAATTCTGGACTTGAGCAGCTGATATTTTGACGTTTTGCCCACAGTTGCAAGGCCACCATCCAACAAGCTGGTTCCTCCTGACTGTAGGAAGCCTCGCCTAGCGTTTTACAAATGCTCGCTACTTGGTCTTGCAACTTCTGTTGTGAGTAGTCAGCTTTCCCAGAGAAAACGATGCTCACGTCAGTTTCATTTCCAAAGAACTTTTCTTGCGCTTCATTGAACTGATTGAAGTTACTATTTTGATAAAACATTGAAGCGGTACTTGTTCTCTCACCAGATTGTAAGGCAGATAACACACACAATGTGATGATACAGGCCAGCAACAAGAATGAAATTACTCTTCCACCTAGTGAAATTTGTGTCTTAGAAATTCTTGTTAGAAAACTTTGCAGTTTAGATTTCAGTTTGTCTGTGGGTTTTTCACCGAAGCTTGTAGCGTTTGAAAGCGACGATCTTCTACCAAAGCTTGTAGCGTTTGAAAGCGACGATCTTCTACCAAAGCTTGTAGTGTTTGAAAACGACGATCTTCTACCAAAGCTTTTGGCGTTTGAAAATGATGAGGACCACGAACAAGTGTTAAACATCATGGAGTGTTTCTTCAGTAACAATGACAAAGTCACAGTTACAATAAAAGATGCAATTGAAACAAGGATAAAAGCGACAAGTGTCAACAGGAAAAATGTTGAAATTACTTCAAAGGAAGATTTGATTGCAATTCCAAAAAGAATTGTTCCACAAACCGCGGACACTACTTGGAGGATCCCTGCTCTAGCAACACAGCTGCTCGCACGATGTTCAAGTGATAGTACATTCTTTTGTCGCTTCCATTCTCCCAGGATAAAAACTACGTCTGAGGTTGCTTTTCCCAACAGCAGAAAAGGAACGAACAACGCAGTTGGGGAAAGAGAAATGTTTGCCATTGAAATGAGGCCTGCAGCACTCGTTAAGGGCAACAGAATAGACAAGAGTATCGGTGAGACTGTTTTAAGGCAGCTGAGATTAAAGAAAGAAAGGTAGATGACAACAAAGACAAGAATAACCGTTATCAAAACTGACAAATAAAGTGGCATTATTTCTGGTTGCAAGACGCTTTGCAAGGCATCAGTTGTTGTTTTCCCCGTCCTGAAGGAAAGAGAAGCGCATTTCAGCCGATTAGTCATTGATGAGATGGAACTCTCAAAAGATGCTTCAAATGAGAGCACTTTCTGGTCTTCGTCTTCATTGGTTGCCTTCCTAATAAAGTAAATGACTCGAAGAGCGTTAGCCTGGACAGTTAAAGGATCTTTTTTGACTTGAAAACCGCTGAGCATCTCCTTAAAAGAATATCGGAATGTTTGTCCAGTAGTAAGTACTGTGATGGGATTCGTCAACTCACGGTCCAGAATGGAAGACAGGTTGCTCAAATGTTCAAAACGAGCACCGGCTAACTGCAGTGGACTGCTGATGACGCAATCGTCTTTGGTGCTGCTCGAAGGGAGTTGCCTGAAACATAAGTTCTCGTAACCGCTTATGTTCACAACGGTCTGGTGTACGAGTACAGCGTCATTCAAACAATCTTCACTTAGGATATTTTGGCCACGTTTAGGGATCATGATGATCTGCTCTTTGCGCGCTTCAAGAAGTGGAAAGAATTGAGCTGCATGGCGCAAGTCCTCCCTGGACTTGCTATTAATCGCAGTGAAATATTCACTTGAGGGCTCTTCAACGCTAACACGAATAAACCCTAGACAGCAGGCTACAAGAACAATGACTGACACGATCAGAACGACCAAAGGTTTGTGGGCCAGAAAAAATCCAAGTTTCTCGAACGCTTTCTCGTAGACAGCGAGGATGCGATAAGAAATCGTCCGTCGTCCCCTAGTGATAGCCCCATAGCCAAGGCGACGTCTTTTTTGTGTCTCGTGAAAGTCAATAGACCAAACAGACCTGGGCGTAAAAATGCAATGAATTTATTTGTTAAGTGTGTAAATGTGTTGTGTTAACTTCTTAGTGGCATTGGGTTGCCATGAAATTTAGGCAAAAAGAGAGCAAGGCTGCTACTACGTTTCTTATTGATATCTATTCAATTAGTTGCAAACGAAGCTAAGCAAAGCTTAGGCTTACATGGTATCGGAATCCTTGAATTTGCGCTTTGCAACAGCTCTGAAGCACTGAGCCGTTGAATATATGTTTTATGATGATAAAAATGCGATTAATCAACATTTAATAGACTAAATACGAGAGCGAATCATGTAGAGCACCTTAGTCTCGAACTCCGCTGGTTTCAAAGATTGTCAAAAAATGTCAGTTGATTAAATAAATCCCATATTCCCATATACCAACTTAAGCATTTGGTCCGCTATAATATAATGGCTTTATGCACTGGATAACGTGTTCCTTTGTTTGAATAACCGAATAGTAAATTGATAAGTAATTAACCAAATAATAACCTAAAAACTGGTTAACAAAGATTTATTCTAGTGAAGTCCATGTATGCATATAGGTTACTAGGCTTGCAAATGTTTGATTTCTTTGATTTCTTTACTGTCAAGATCATTTTCTCATTCACTTTGAACCCCTGTTTGATTTATGCCACTCGTGTATAATCTACCCCTTATTCTAGTATGGTAAGTTTTCTATATTTTTGCACACCTTCAAAGATTACAACGAACTACAAAAAACCGAAAAAATTGCAATTCACAATATTTTTAATGAGGGGGAAATAATTACTCCATATGCTTTAAAGAACACCTTGGTTTCAAGAATTTTGTCAACTCTTGCTGGAATCGATGTCAGGAACACCCAAGGCTTACATCACCTTAGATGTTCGGATTTTGATTGCAGTGACAACTAGAGTTTTCTTTGGCGAAACATCACCTCAAACTTTCGTAGCAAGGTGGCTGATTAATTTCTATTGCTATCGGAGGGACAAATAGGTCGCTAAGAAGGCCAAATAAGGTCAGCTAGGATCCCGTTTCCAAACGTTTGCAGCTGAAAATTGCGGCTAAAGCATCCAAACAGATCGACCTGCATTTGCTTAGACAAATATGCCTTTGAAAAAGCTCTGAGCCATTTTGAGATGACACTCAAATATTTTGCTTAAATTTCCTCTTTGAGTGCATCTGATATCCGCTTGTCTTGTAGGTAACACCCAGAATCAATTGTTTTGATTCCTTTACGCAATTCGAGTAAGTGCCTTTTACGTAACTTGAAATCTTGCTATGTAAAACCTTGTCCAACTTTTTGTACATGCATATCGGAAATTCTTGCGACAGTAATTCTTTTTCGCGTTTTCAGCGTATATTTTTACACGAAAAGTTCAACAAATTATCGCAAGGATTTAGTGTCAAAATATCTGCAACCTAAAATCGTGAGATTATAAGCTCTTGCGAACACTTCCTTTCATTATAGGTGACATTAAAATCGACAATCTGACAATACAGCCTTCCTGTGAGGGTGTAATACATGAAATATCGTTTATCAAATTTTTTCTATTGTATTGTAAAACAATACAACAGCGAAAGCCTGATGTGAAGGGGTATCCCCGAAACTTCTGTTTCAGTAATTAACAACTGTTTTGCAACACTCTTTTACATTTATATTGATACGTGTTGTAAATATTCTGAGAGGTCTTCGACAGACATAAGCAACGAGTAGGACAAAACAAACCAGATTTGCGACCTGTGCAAGTCCTAGTCAGTAAAAAAAACCTTTATAGGATTAGGTTTTTGCATTACTTCGGAAATTGAATAGAGAAGGCAGCAAATTTTCTCGTTAAAAATTGACTGTAATATTCTGAAGTATGGAATATCGTTTCTCCGCATTCTTTCAGCAAATTTTAAGTGAACTGACTTTTAGCCCTTTTAGGATGAATTTTCGCTTTTTATTAAACCATTTGCTATTCGAGGATGTTCTGTGAAGTCTGGTCGCTCTTTACTACTGCATCTTAAAAAGTGGTAAGTTTCTTTTTAGCCGACTAAATTCTAAATCCGTCACATTTTTGGCTGAAACGGCTCGCTGCATATATACGGTATGTGAAATAGAATTGTTTCGCTGAACTGCTAATACTCTGAATATATGCATGCTAGGTGGTCTTTACCTTTAACCACTTTACAATTGCATGGCTATATTTGTTAGACCTCTTTTGTTTTTAACAGTTTACTTTGTAAACTTGCTTACTTTATGGACGTGCTTCTTAACCTATTTTGCTGTTTGTTATCATCAAAGGTTCGCTGTAAACGAACGCACTCTTTTGTTTTTCGAGTGTTTTACGCCCTTTGCAACTAGGGGCTCCCAGTTGTGACAAATACCTACAATCATAATTTGAATTTCTTTGTCATTTCTTTGTTAAACTTAAACAATCAACATTAGAAGTTTTTTCTTTGAAGTTGTTATTGGCGAGTTGATTGCGTCGCAAAAGGCAAGAACAAATTAAACCCTTTAGCCAAACAGCAAAGCTGCTTTACGCTCTTATGAAAAACTAAATGACGTTGTTTAAACTTTCTTACGAATTTTAGCATAAATGAATCGTTTTCGTAAATTGGTTTTGATAGACTTTGGCTGCACTGTCTTATATATTTCTAACTTTCTTCATGTTTGAATTCTCTCATTCTTAAGGAATAAAAGTCCAGCATTTTTAATTATTACTGACTCCCCCGAGAAAAGATAAGTCGAGTCAAAACAAAAGAAAATTTGAGGTAAAACAGGTAAACATGGTAAACTATTAAACCGAAGGTAATCCGAAGCTGCGGATACTGCATAAGCAAATTTGTCTCCCAGCTGAACTCAGTGCAAACAAGAACCTGGATACCCTGTCAACATTCATAAATCACAACACAAGCAAAACATTAGCATGTTGAAAACACCCGACAACAGACATTGGAAATGTTTGGCCTCCCCCAAATAATTCAATTTTAATGAGGATTAGAATTCGCGAAGCACGAAATTTCTCAGTGTCATAGGCACTCTAAAAATGACAGTCTCTTTTTATGGTCAACTCATCTTAATTGAATTGGAATAAACAGTTCACCTGTTTAGATACAAGGGCTTTTGAAGAATGTCGCTTTCTCAACAGCTAGTTTAAAAGTATTTCGACAACAACAGCAATCAGTTAATGAAGTACGTCCATTTCTAAACCCGCAATTACCTTTCTAAACATTATAAATGTAAAATACATCATTTCCAATGAGAAAAGGAAGAGATTGAGAAAAAATACATCACCGTTCTTCTCTGGAATATATATTGCGTTTGTGATTCATACGGACGCAAAGAGATTCAAAAGACACAATGACATGCAATATAAGAGAGTAATTACTCGCCTTCGACGAGAGAGACTCTGTCCGCGCTCAACTCTGGCAGTCGCATCCATCCTGGTTGCTGTACTTGCCAAAACACGTTATCTTTTTCAACAACTGAAACTTGAATGCTCACTTTTGAAATCTATTATTTACATCTCAAGTTAAGACAACACGTAACTAGATAACTGATAGCATAACGCGTAATGAACAATTATAGTTACGGTTCACGCATTTATGGCCCTTAGCTTATTACGTCACACTAGTACTCCTCAGTCTTTCGCAAACTTCCGACGATATCTTTGTTGCACGTCTCGTCACGCGGGAATTAGTTCCGCAAAAAAACAAATGTTGGAGTGAGAGCTAAATTTTAACTAGCTCCTCTTTGAGTTGATCATTAACATGTTACTATGGTTAGCCGCGGAAAGGCTCATCCCAATGCCATCGAAACAAAGAGTTTTTCCTGGAAGAATAGGAAGTGTGAATAGCCTAGATTTGAGTACATGCTTTTAAAGTGTAACACACCTGAACATGGAAACACCCTGGAACACCAAGGAACGCCAATAAACACCAAGGAACACCGGAACAAGAATACGTTCCCTTGTTCATAGTTTAGAACATGTCCACGCAAAACATTTAAAGGAAATATTGAAGTATTCGGTCGAGAGCGCCTCGTACAAAAATCACTGTTTTGCATGCGAAATGTTGGATGACAACGTACACTTGTAGCATTCCAGACAGTGTTAAACTTGGACGGCAAGAAATTGCAGAAATTGCAGAAATTATGAAGGCTAAAATACAGTATCAACAATAAAGTGACACCAGCTTCTAATATACATAAGGTACATGTATATCCTTATTAAAAAACATTTCACGACAAAAAATAAACGATAAAATTGAACGATGTCCAGAATCGTGACATCATTGTCAAGTTCAGAATTTAAGATGACAAGTGTAGCGAGAATTAAACATAAAATGGTAATGTCGACATGTGTGAACAATTGATCACGTCAAGTTTATTTGGGCAGTCAATGGGTTATCGATTGACCCCCTCTATGTACTGGAATACTAAGGTAAACTCAATAAGTTGTCATCCAACATTTCAGGACATTTTAATCTGCATGCTGAACAGCGAATGATTAGATTTTTTTTCTATGGTTGATCAAACACAGGTGCCCTCGTCAGAATACATCAGTATTGCCTTTTAATCACAAAGCCTATTGAAGAAAGCGTCAAAAGGCTCCTTTTGATGTGTTTGATAGGTCGATGCCATAAACAACAAAATTGAATAAACACGTTTTTGTTCGCTTGTGTTTTGTTTGTGTTGTCTAAAAAAGATCATTTTCGAAAAGACATCCGCTACGCAAGCCCCAGTACTCACGTCTCTTGATCTGCAGCACAATAGAGCCATTTATCTCCCAGGTGTTCTGCTATTATCACAAACCGCAAACCAGTTAAAGGGTCGCAAGACCTTGGTCCCGCCGTCACGCTTCGTGTCCGGGCTCACATTTTGACGGCAAGAGGGCGTTCTTTAACGCCGAGTGGGGTCATTTTCCAACCCGAGGGAGGCATACAGATTAAAACATTTCTGGCGTCATCAATTCTTACATCAAGCAATCATTTTGATAATAAACGGATTTATAAAGGATAGATCTTTGTATCCATACCTCGTTTTCAAAACCTTGGGTAATTGTGCTAGAGCGGCCCTGCAAAAGAGAGCTATAAACGCTTTTCTACAAAAAGCGATGGCAAATTGGCTATTCACCTGAAACACTTTACAGACTCTAATCCCCCCCCCCCCCCACTGCCTTCTGTCCTCTAATTAAAAGGGCTCTGTCATCTACTCTTAGAATTATTTTAAAGGCCTAAAAGACATATTTGAATCAAAGGAAACCCAAAAATAATGGTTTAGTTTTGTTTAAAATTACTTTACCAGTTTTCTGAAACTATAATTAACCGAGCTTGGCTGCAGATGGCAAGGATGCAAATGGATTGCAACTTGAAAACATAGACCAATGTTTTCAAGTTTCTCCTTTGTTTGTTGGAGAAATCGCCAAAACTGGTTAGGGTTTGTTCTCCCTTTGTTAAAACCACTCGATTTCTTTCTCTTGATAGTTTACTTCTAGTTCCATGATTTTAAATGATAGCAACACGAAAACGTTTGTCTCTCGCGTTTGTCAAAATATACGCAAAGCTCCAATTGACCACCAACTTTTACTTCTTAACTCGAACAGAAATCTTTGTTTCTATACCCTTTTTAAAACAGACACCACAAAAACTGACTCTTTAGATGCTGTTAAAACCCCCTCCGTAGAACTGCTATTAATAAATTTCGCTTAGGGAATCATCACCTCCACATTGAACTGACAGACTCCCAAAAAGTTAAGAATTTGTACTAATGATGTTGAGAATGAATCTCATTTTCTGTTCTCTTGCGCACTTTATAATAATTTCCAATCAACATTTTTGACGAAATTACTGGAAAATATAAATTCTTTAAAGACTTAAGTATTAATTCAAAAATTTTGTTCCTTTTTAATATATAGTATCGATCCTTTTATTTGTAGATCAGTTGCTGCTTTTGCCTTCGTTGTAATGAGCTATAGATATCGATCATTATATCACAAATGAACTTGTATTAGAAATTTTATAATTAACTATAGTTAGTAGGTAATGCCATGTATAGATATGGAAATACCTTAATAAATCGTTGCTGTTGTTGTTGATATTCTAGGAGCATTGACGTCAGCACATTTTTTACCCAAAAATGGGAATTGAAATTGCATTTAATTGTTCTCTGACTTCAAACCCGGGTAACAAAAGACCCACTTTGTAGAGAAATATTTCAAGGACGATGCTTATAAACTTGAACAGCTGGGAACAAAGCCAGCAATGGCATCTACGTCTTGTCACGCGAAACGTAGTAGAGCGCGCAAAAAAACGTTGAAATGTGAGGAAATCGTAAAAAAAGTATAATTACTAACGAGTTGAGAAAATATCAACGTATAGCTGACTTCGTCGTCTATTCTCTCCGGGATTCTCTTGAGCTGCATACTTGAGTTTATGGTGAGGTGGTACATTCCGATCATTGCTGAGATTGAAAGTGTTGATATCTAGACACTCTATAAAACAACATGCTCAGTGACGGATAACACGCACTTGAAACCAACTCCCACTCCCACTCTGGTTAACCGTGAAACGATCAGCAGAGTGTAATCAAAACAGGGTTCTCTTGAAACAAAGAGTTTGGCTCTGGTTACGTGAATGCAAAACATTCCTCCCTGATACAGTGTTACATTTGACAACAGTGAATTGCTCAGTGGTTAAAATAGGGATTAAAAATCAAGTTAAAATACAGTATCGATCAGCAAAAACGTTACACAGGTTTATTTGGTCAGTCATTATCGATTGACCATCACAATGAAGTGGAATGCCAAAGGAGTAAAAGACCTAAACTCCAGGCTTCATCGAACTAATAGTTGTAGCACCAACCGAAGTAAACTCGATAAGTTCTCGTCCGACATTTTGCGTGCTGAACAGAGTTATTAATTTCACAGTTCGTCAAGAACAAGGTGCTCTCAAGCAAATAATTCAGTACTTTTGTTTAAATTACAAAGCCACTCGAACTGAAAGCGTCAAAAAGCTGCTTTTCAATGCATTTATATTTAGCTCAATAGACTGATCTACTTGTAGTTGGAAGCAATATACGTCACAATTGAATAAATGGGTTTGATCGCTGCATGGTCTTTTATTTGTCTTGTTTGTGTTCTGACATATTTCGGGGCCTTCCGATGAAGCTAATTGTATCAGATCGTGAGGAATTCAGTTATACTTCAAACTTTTCATGTCTTGTTCCAAAAATACAAGGGATATATGGGTTCAATTACTGCACCACAAATGGTAGTTACCCAAACCCTAATATAGGGTCTTTCTGCAAGTACATGTCCCGGTGTACACTGCCCCTATTTATTTTGGACGGAACTTTGTTTTGGCTCTGTTTTAGAGTTATTTTTTTCTGTCTTTTGTTTCTTGTCCTTGACATCAATCGTGATCCGACTATACCCACGGAAAAACCAATGTGTCGTTTTCCTTTTGCGTCATGGAAAGTATAACATACAAATCTATTCTTTAAAAAAATCGACAAAATTCCAAAACAACGATTACTTTCCAAGTTCCTCTAAATTCTGACGCTGAAAGGAACATGGCATGGACATCTCCATGTTCCTTTTGCGAGAGGAGACGAAGCATCATATTTACGATTAAACTGGGTGCTTTATTTAATAAGAAAACCACAAACCGACGACGTTAACAAATGAAATAAGAAAAAGCATTTGCATTACTGCAATGCAAATGTTGGTTACGCCAACGCCCATATCCTATTTCTTTTGACGTCACGGAAAGTAACGTACCCACCTCACGGATTGTCAAGTGTGCCTACAACAAGCGCGTACCAGAAAAAGACCAATGCGCCGGAAACTTATATTATATTATCCCCAGAAATTAAGGACGGATAATGTTCGGGCTGTCTTGAAAATTTCAAAACAAAAATTCAAAATTTCGGAGACTGAAATGCCGCGATCGATCAATACTTGAAAACCTTAGATTTCTATTCTACGTATCAAATCTCTAATTAATTTCTCTAATTAACTGATAAAGTGCTTGTAAAGACAAACTAAAGAAACGTTATTCCCAGAGTAGGCCATTGTCTTGCTATTGCTTGTCTTCTTTTCTCTTAAGTATTGCATGCATATTATACACGCCGGAAACCGACAAAAACATAACAAACACACAACAGCTATAGTTTTTCAAACTTTATTTCGATTTTTAGGTAGATTCCACGGAAAACCGCTGATTGTTTTCGATCGAATCGCTTTCGTTACCTGTGGTGTAAAACTGGTCTGCACCGATACCGGTGAATGTTCTGTAGCTTGAAACGATTTCTTTGCAAGTATCTAAAAACAAGTCAGGGTGAAACCTTTTTCCTCACGAAGATGCCTATAAACGTGAATAGTGAGAACAAAGTCACGAAGTTTCTAAGGGTATTTACGTCTTGTCACTCGAAACGTAGTAGAGTGCGAAAAAAAAAACTTGCGTTGGAGCAAAACGTAAAATTAGAGCCCCTGTGTGGGTTGAGAAAATATTAACGTATAGCGGACTTCAGCTTTTATTTCTTTGAGCTGCGCACTTGAGGTACATTCCGATCATTGGTGAGGCTAAAAGTGTTGACATCTAGACACTCTAAACAACAATAATTATTGACGGATAACACTTGAAACCGGCAAACGCCTACTGACAAAACAATTCACACTTCACTAGCTGTCATTAGCCACTTTAGGAAAAACGGAGTGCAATCGAAACAAAGAGCTCTCCTGAACGAATAAAAAGTGTAAAGTGGTTGGCTCTGATTGCGTGAATGTAGAACATTCCTCCATGATACAGCACATTTCACAACAATGAATTGCTTAGTGATCAAAACAGTGATTAAAAAAAGTTGAAATACAGTATCAACAAAAACGTTACACTGGTGAAGTTTATTTGGTCAGTAAATATCGATTGACCCTCATTGTGAAGTGGAATGCCAAAGGAGTAAAAGACCTAAACTCCAAGCTTTATGGAACCGATAATTGTAGCACCAACGGAACTGTAAACTCGATAAGGGTATCTACGTCTTGTCACTCGAAACGTGGTAGAGCGCGAAATAAACCGTTACATGAGAGCAAAACGTAAAATGAGAGCCTCTGTGTGAGTTGGATTTATTGACCTCAACTTCAAAATACAGTAACGAGCGTGGTGAGAAAATATTAGCGTATAGCTGACTTCAGCTTTTATTTTCTTGAGCTGCGCACTTGAGTTTATCTTTATCATGATGTACTTTCCGACCATTGGTGAGGTTTAACAGTGCCGATATCTCGACTCTCTAACAACATCCTTATTGACGCTTGAAACAAGCTCCTACTCAAAAACAATTTATACGTCATTAGCCACTTCAGGAAAAACAGAGTCCAATTGAAACAAAGAGTTTTCCAACCGAACAGAAAGTGTGAAGTGTTTGTCTCTGATCACGTGAATGCAAAACATTCCTGCATGATGCGGTGTTACGGCATAAGACAACAGTGAGTTACTCAGATATTAGATGTATCGATTCTTTGGCTAGTTTCAAACTAGCTTAAAGAAACATTTTGAGAAGGGCAAGTATTCTTTTAATTTTTTTAGCTGTTTTATATATATTCACATTTTACATTTTCATTTTTATATATTGATGTATGAAATTAAACTCTGAAAAGCCCGTAGGGAGAATTTAATAAAGTATTATTATCACACAGGTGACGTTTATTTGGTCAGCCAACACCGATTGACCCTCACTGGGAATTAAAATGCTAATGGCGTAAAAGACGGCTAAACTCCAGGTTTTTTCGAACCAATAGTTGTAGCACAAACGGAAATGAACTTGATAAGTTGTCATCCAACTTGTGCCTTCCACGGTTCATTAAGAACAAGGTGCTCTTGAGCGAATTGTTCAGGACTATTTTTTAAATGACAAAGACACTCGAACTGAAAGCGTCAAAAAGCTTCTTTTCAATGCATTGATATTTAGCTCGGTAGACTCATCTACATGTAGCTGGAGGCAATATACGTCATAATTGAAGAAACGTGTGCTGGTCTTTTATTTGTGTTGTTTGTATTCTGACGTGTTTCGGGGCCTTCCGATGAACCTAAATTGTAACATATGGTGAGGAATTCAGTTATACTTCAAAATTTTCATGCCTCGAAAAGCCCAAGCTAATTTGCGGGTGGATCCACAAACTTGTAATGAAACCTGTTGTTGTTGTAAGTAATAAATAAATAATGACCCTATTTATTTGGGTGCGTCAAAAAGCTGCTTTTCAATGCATTTATATTTAGCTCAATAGAGTGATCTAGCTCGAGGCAATACGCGGCAAAAATGAACAAACGTGCTTGATCACTGGCCTTTTGTTTCTGTTGTTTGTGTTCTGTCGTGATTTGGCGCTTCCCTGAGCATAGCGTGATGAGTTCAGTTATACTTCAAACTTTTCTTTGCCTTGTTCCAAAAATGCAAGAGATATATGTTTTCAATTACTGCACACAAAATAGTGGTTACGCCAACCCTAAAATGGGTTCTTTCTGTATGAACCGGAATCAGTACACTTTCCCTCTATTTTTCTGAGGTATTTTGGCTCTGTTTTATTGTTACATTGTTTTCTGTCTTTTGTTTCTCGTCTTTGACTTCATACCTGATCCGACTACTCATCCGGAGGGACTAATATCACGTTTTCCTTTTGCGTCACGGGAAGTAGCACTCTTATCACATTCTAAAAAAAAGCGAGGAAATTTTGAAACAAAGATTACTTTGCACGTTTCTCTACATTCTGACGCCGAGTTGAACATGGCATGGACATCTCTATGTTCCCTTTGCGAGAGCAGAAGAGACCTCATATTTGCGATTAAATTGACAGTTTCTACGGGTCTTTCATACACGTTGACAGCCTCTGTGAATTTAAGTGACATCCTAACATCTAAAGCATCCATGCAACTCCCTTTTAGTATTTTTCTTTCTTCTTGCCTACGTATAAGCCAATGTATAAGCATCAATCCTCGGAAGGAGGGTACGAACAAATGTAGAGAAGGTTCTAAAACATTCAGAACTGTAAAAAACCTAAGGAAATAACTGTCCCTTCTCCCGATTCTCAAACTTACGTCAAGCTGTATTGGTCAGGTCATTCAGCAAAGTATTATCTTTTTTCCCTGTTACTAAATATACACACCAACCTATTTACAATCCGGCAGCGCATTGCGTACTTTCTAAAAAAAAACTGCTTAATCATAGGGAATCGGTTGTTTCGAAAATACTAACGGTAAAACATACCCAAGCTCGCTTTGTAGTTTAAAGGTATTTGCTGATGGCAATGTCGCAATGAAAACAGCCTAAGCTATAGCTGCATAATCCCCTGAAGCAGGTCAGTTTTTGCTTCCCTAAGTTGTGCACCGTGATGAGCTCAAGGGTACGAAGGCATAAGAAAATTCGCTGTGTTGGAAACGGAGTGAGACAGGTACCATGCTTAGGCAAAGTAAAAAAGAAACGTTGAGATCTACTGATGAATTGTATCTTTTCATTTTCCACAACCTTCTTAAAACCATTAGCTACTAGCTGCAATAAAAGCATTTATCATGTGTTCAGTGTTGTCTCTAATTATTTCTTATCCTTTATGCAGAACACAGGAATACATCCCCCAACACAGGAATACTTCCCCTCAGTATAGAGCCTGCGACAGAGTTAAACGATTATATAAAGGAAGATTTACAGGATTATATAAAGGAAGTTTGACTTCAACCAGGTTTAAGAATAACTCGAGATTTAAGACCAGGACTCTAAAAAACCATGGTTACGCAGAGCTAAAATTGCATTATTTAAACTTGGATAAACCGGAGTCCAAGAAGATTACATTGTGGCCTATGCGAATAATTTCGCCCCATTCCCGCCCCTTTCGGCTCCTGCCACTGCGGCTAGCCACGATCAGACGTCGTCTCGCGAGTTTGGCTATTGTTTTGACTATTACTTGTGAGTGCTACTTTCGAGGGAAGGCCATTGCTTTGCTATTACTTAGCTTCTTTTCTCTTAAGTGTTGCATGCATATTATATACGCCGATGCACGAAAGGTCAACGTAAGACCCATACATGAGCAGGTGTAACTTGCTGTTGTTTGTTCAAACGCCCAATCTTAAACGCGGTCTCAACGAGGTTAAAGATAAACGTCCTTTAAATGTTTGGAATAGTAAACTAAATAGCCTGCTTACAGGTGTTTGAGGGTGTTTTTATCGCGTAAAACCCCGGAAAACGCGGAGCTCGCGATCGCCGGCCCCTATTGAACGCGCCCGAAAATTGTCACTCGCCGCAGACCGAGTTTCGCGCGCGTCCAAGCTGGCGCCGGCGATCTCGAACACCTCGTCTTCCGGGGTTTTGCCGCGACAAAAACACCCCAATCCGCCTTCGTTTGAATAATCGGCCCTGAAGGCATCGAAGCCTTTGACAATCCATTCGTCCCGTCTTTCAAGTCCGACATGCACTCCTTTGCTTAATCAGAAGAATACTTTTCATGATGAATACATGTATGCTACATTTCTATCTTGAAACATAGCCATTATTAAACTAACACAAGCTTTATTTATACACGGTATTAATTCACAATTTAAATATGCACTTCCATCGAGTCCCGGGCCGAGTATCAAGTCATGTGTCTACAAGTTTTTAAAATATAAAAACGAAAACTTCCATAACAGCTAAATAATGCTAATATAAATACATCTTATTCGATGGTTTAACATACAGCTGTATAATACGCGCGGATATTTTGCGAGTTGCAGTGCAATACATAATTTTATTGTGTAATACCGTGGCATATTTTGCGCGTTCTCTTGACCTTATACGGTAAAATGGCGCAAGAGTGCAATAATAATAATAATTATTAAGAGCTTGTCTCTGTAAAAGCGGTCTGGTCGGTTCTGGTTCGCAAAATAGAATCGCTTGAATGTTTGTGTGCAGAAAGCATTTTATCAAAACGACGATTAATTTGTCTCTAACTTTTTACTTTGTTCGGTAAGACCAAAAACTTAGTTTAGTAATAATAATCTAATTTCTTTAGTAATAATCTAATTTCGCCGCAACCAGGAGATGAATTAACAACTGAAGACTGCTGAATACACTTTATGGGGTGACTTTGCTATCAACGGCTCATCTTCTTTGATAACCTAGACAGACCGACAGACAGACAGCCTTTATTTTAGCACGATTAGAAAATTAAAACTCTGCAGCTAAATTAAACTTATAAAAAGTTTATACATAGTAAAATCCGTTCATCTAAAATTCATCGTTGAAAAATTAAGAACTAATTTCTTAAGGATTTCTAATTTCTTAGCCCTATTCAGAGCGGGGGGGGGGCGGATTCTGCCCCCATGGACTTTGGACGTTTATATCTTTTTTAATAAGCAAGCTAAAGCCACCAAACTTGGTGACTTTTCCTAAAATTTATCTTATAGCAAGTCCTTGTTTATTAAGTTTGACATTACCATGGCAACCACTTTTTGACAAGCGGTTTTTTCAGAATTTTGAATTTGCCTCTTTTTAATCAAAAATCATTACGCTTTTTGAAGTAAATTTTACATTTTTTGATCATTTCCGTGTTAATTTACTGATTTTGATCACTTCTCGATCAATTTTGGCGGTTTTTGAAGGTTTCGGAAAATTCAAGATGGCCACAGTTTGGGAATAAAACGTTATTGTGACGTCATATGACATCATCAGCTGATGTTGCGGACCTCAATGGAAACATTTTGGACGTACTATCTTTTGTTGTCATAGCTTTAATATTCTCGGAGTTAAGAGGTGGGGGGGGGGCGGATCGTCCTCCCCCCCGGTCCCAGAAGACCAAAAAAAGCCCGGTCTAAATAGGGTTAAGGATTCTTATGCATGATTCCATTCAAAGACATTGTTGACGTCAAAGTTATTTTCGCCATTCAGTGGTTCCATTTATAACTGAAAATAGCAATAGCGCCCGCTGAAGTGGACGAGCTCAAGTGTTTGTTTAGATACTTTGTTGGTTTCCTGTGCCATTTGTGCTAGATATTTGTTGGTTTCCTGTTCTATTTCTGCTGGATAGTTGTTGATTTCCTGTGCTTTTTTGGACCTGCAAGTGGGTCAATGTTTTAACCTTGTTGAAACGCTTGATTTGACGTCATGGGAAGTTTTCAAAAAGTGAAACAGTTTCAACTTCCCTCAGGGATACTCACTTCAAATGCAAATTAATAACATGCTTGTATGAACAGGAAAAAGATTGCAAAAAAAAAAAACTCGAAGCAGAGGCTTGATATAGAAAGGGGCTTGTATTGTATCCTGATGGAACGTGAAAATCTGACAAGTTCCTGTTTATCTAGAACGATGCGTGCCTCGGTCTTTAGATCGGGCAATTAAAAAATACGTCATTCATAAATCGGCAAAGCTATTGTTAACCCTTTCAGTTGCACTTTTAAACGTACGTCAAAGCTATTGGTCCATGAATAACATTACTGCGCAGTAACGCAGCTGCTAACTCGTCCAATCCGGAACGGGCTAATGAAGGAGTGTTGTTCTGCGTCACTGCCGTATAACATATGCACGAAATTTAAATTATTTCGATTTCCGCTTGATAGCACATCAGTTTTCTTCAAAGAAACTGATTAATTCGCCTTAATATTGCTGCTTCTAGAATGCTTATCGGCAAAACGAAAACTATACCTTGTTAAGAAGGCATTTACTGATCTCTGTGTCAAATTAAAGAGCTTCGTAGCTGCGTTAGATCTGCTAAGTTAAAACAGTACAACAGTATTTCCAACGCTTTCACGATGGCAACAAGAAACGAAAAAATGATTTCCAAACCACTCGACGAGGTGAAGACAACTAATAACGATGAACCGGGGTATTTATAAACTTTATATTTTTTTATTCATTATTAGTTTTTCTTTAGCAACTTTTTATTTTAATGGCAACCTTGAGAAGAAACGTAAATTTTATCTATGCGTCATAAGCTTACTACATTCAATTCATTTCTGATCATTTACATGTCACCTGCAGACTCTAGGCGCCGTTTTCGGGGCGAACGCATTTTTGCTCCAAGACATGTAAACACTCAAAGGTAAATGACCAGACACCGAGATGAAAGTCATCCCAGGATGAGATACAAGTCATCCCGGGAAGAAACTCATCCCAGGATGAAATAACTCATGTAAACGGCGCCATATGAATGTTGATACGTGTATGTCACTTGTAGTGGATGGTCAAGTTTATTTAACAAGATTTTTAAGGCTGGCTGGGAGCCGGACAAACATTTTAACTGTTAAAATGGCGGTAGCTGCCAATTTTAATTTTTTGTGTGTGTTTTTGAGAACTTAACACAGACTTAAGATATTACGGTTGTATCGTTCGTGTCTGGCGGACCCGGTCTGATCTTTCAGTGAGATATGTAGTTGGAAGACCTAATCCAGGAGCACCCAACGAGAACATCGAAGCAAAATACTTCCATGGTTGACCTTTCCAGATTTTTTAGCTGAAATTTTAGGCTACAAATTTCAGGAAACTGAATGCTATTCCCCGAATTTCCGCGCTGCTGATGGCTTTCCGAGAATTATAGCTAAGCTCATTTCGCACTGTAAACAGCACAATTGTCCCCACGGACACCAAAAACAACAGAAATTAATTTTCCCGTGTCTCGAACGTTTGTGTTGGGGTTTTGCCCAAAAAACCCTAGTTTCAGTTCTTCGCAAATGAATCCGAATTTCTGAGACGGTTAGCTCTCATATTGTGTGATTTCAAGAGGTTTAGGGTTTAGGATCATAAGTCAAGTCAAGTATTTTATTAAAATCCAAAACCATAATACAGTAAAAATAAGAACATAGCCCTCATTCAAAAATTCTAAATACAAAGATTTTAGTTTTTTCCTAGTCTAAAGTAATTATAGATTAGAGTGTAGATCACCCTAGTAGCAATATTTAACTCAGTAAGCAAGAGGATGATACAAAGGTACTATTTACACAGGGGCACCCAACGAGAAATTTTTTTAATAACATCTAAAATATCGGTAAGAATACTTGTGTAAGCTAACACGGGTTGATCTGCTCTAGCTGAGAATGTGAGCCGCAGAAAATTTAAGGGAAAGGAATCTTATCCTCCAAATTTCCGAGGCTCTGTTGGCTTTCATGGCTTTCCGCTAAATGACTTTATTTCGCACCCTGAGAGACATAATTGTCCCTCCGCAAACAAAGTAAAATTAATTCCCATGTTACAAAAGTTTGAGGGGACATTTTGCCAAAGAAAACTCTTGTTTTTCATAACAATGCCTTCGAATATCTCGAGTTATTTATGGCTCCTTTCCACTGTGCCGTGCCTCCGATTACAATAGCAAAAACTAGGGTTAGGAAAAAGTATTTCTTCGCCTATACAAATTATAAGAGAGAACGTTACAATTAAGTTTACAATTGATAACGAATTGTAGACGGACAGCTCTTTGCGTATAGACTTTTATTTTTACTGCAATACACAGAATAACTCGCTCGACATTAAGTTTCAACGACGACAAACGATATCGTGAGAAAAAAAAACAGCAAAATAGCGTTAAGAGGTGGATGCAATAACATCAAAAACTATAATAAACAAAAAGGAAACCAAATCAGTATTACAAGCAATCTGATAAGCATGCAGGTGAATGTTGATATCTGGGTGAATATTCACGCCTTCTGTGCTCAATTCAACGGCTCATGTTTATTATAGGTATTAGTAAGATGAAAGTATAGAATTAGATTTTAGAAAATGAAATGCTAATTCTAGCTTGACACCAACGAAAGAAATACTGTATTTTCGTTGTCATCCTTCCTAGAATTGTTGGCAAAAGAATCAATGCTGTTAATGCTAATTCTAGCTTTACACCTACGAAAGAAAAATTACATTTCCATTGTCAACGTTCCGGAGAATTCCTGTAAACAGATAACCGTCACTGTGTCTCAATGGAACAAAAAGAAACACAGTTAACTCGTCGCCCGTTTTGTTGAGTGTTTGGATGGCAATATTTGCTTTTGAGTTTGCTTTTTGTGATTATATGGGAACTTTAAGTGCTGGGAATGTTTGGAGTGTAATAGATGCTGTTGAATTTGTTTTAAGATTGCCATAAAATGTTTCTCTGAGATATATTTTTACCCTATGAATGCGAAATACTTTCAAACATATTGTCAAGTGAATATATTGTATGATGGCTCCTACAAATCGAGTTCCCTAGCGTAAACTTTCTCGTTATTTAATTTTCTAAGCTTTGAAGCCATTAGCGTTTTATGAGACAAGGGTAACCATAGGCTCGATTTGGAGCGCGGGCTCATTTCCCGAACAGCGGCTGGTAATCGAGCTTAGGGCGACCACTGAAGATCTAATTTCTCCTTTCAGTATTCCCACTTGTTCTTAACAGCGGTCAAACGCACGACGCGTGCGCGGTTCCCGCCATAATTTTACAAAAGAAAATACAGATAAGACAAATGTCGCAAGTTTCACTTTAACACGAAACTTAACGCCACTTTTGAAAACTAAAGCTTTTTATTTTGAGCATATGTTCAGAGTGAATTAACTGACATCCACAAGTTTTATCGGCGCGAAATTTGGTTTATCGGGACATTTGATGTATCGTTTTCATACGAACTTCGCACCCGTAAAAGTCTGAACTGAGCTCTGAAAAAACAAAAGTGACATTGTTTTTTTTTTGCGTTTGACCGCTGTGAACACTTGTTCAAGCAGACAGGTCATAAGAAAATGATCAGTAAGGGATATTGCCTAAAAACAACTATTACAATCGATGTTATTTCGGTACTGAAAAAAAAATTCTCGTTTTCAGCTGCAAATTGTGTTATTCAAGATTGCTTTACAGCATAGTTAATAAAAGAAAATAGTTATGAAGCCCGACAAATTTCTTTTGCTTTTTTTTACGTTTTTGTTACCGTTTTTAGCCTTGACCGACGGACGCATTGGCACGAATATAATAACATCACATTGGTTGAAATTTTTGTCCCTTCAGAATTCATCTTTATTGTGTTGACAGTAATTTTTGAACCTTGCATTCTTCTTCAGTTTAATCTAAGCAATTTTTGTTCTCTAAATTACAACTGAAAGTTTTCCAGTACAAGGAGGTCATGTTTCTGCAGAGTTGTCGTTTACATTTGAAAAGATTAGGATTTGATGCTTGAAACATTAGAGGGAACAGGAAAAATGAAGTCATTTTCATTAGACTTTACTGTCGAAAATATGCTTTTGCTGTGGTTTTGGTTTCTGTTTCTGAGTTAAACAAAGAAGCATGCAAAACGAGTTCGAGTTGATCACATCGAAAACAGGTTGATTCGTGCTGTTTTTTGTAGTCTATTTTCTTCAATTTAGCTCTGTTGTTTTCGTTACTGTGTCATAAATTAGTTTACGCACGCTAGAAAAACGTCACAATGACTGCTTGACTGTCTGTCTGTCTGTCTGCCTGTCTGTCTGCCTGACTGACTGACTGACTGACTGACTACTGACTACTCTGACTACTAACTGACTGACTGACCGACTAACTACTCACTGACTGGCTAACTGACCACTGACTGATGGACTACTCAATGCTTGACTGCCTGCCTGCCTGCCTGCCTGCCTGCCTGCCTGCCTGCCTGCCTGCCTGCCTGCCTGCCTGCCTGCCTGCCTGACTGACTGACTGACTCACTGACTGACTGACTGACTGACTGACTGACTGACGGACGGACGGACTGTTCTAGCTGTTAATTTCCTTACGATGGCCAATCATAGCAACTCAGTTGATATTTCCACGTTTTTGTGTCTCACTTCCTCACCGATGCAGATAAAAAATAACCCTTTGTTCATTTGACTGACTGACTGCTGGCTGACTGACTGACTGCTGACTGACGGACTAACGGACTGACTGACTGACTGACTGTCTGATTGACTGTCTGACTGACTGACTGACTGACTGACTGACTGAATGAATGAATGAATGAATGAATGAATGAATGAATGACTGACTAACTGAATGAATGACTGACTAACTGACTAACTTACTAACGATCCCAGGAATTGTCTAACTTTCATAAATGAAATTCTTTATTCCAGTTGTTGCTGTCCAAGCAAGTTCAATACATGTTTTTGGTAGTCATCTTTCTGTAGTTGGTATGTTCGTCTCCTGGAGGGCTTCTTCGGTTGCTTTGGTGAGGGCATCGCAAAGCACCCGTTGATAACCATCTCAGTATGTCTCGTGTTTGTCAGCGTCTGTTCCGTGGGCTTTGTTTGGTTCAATTCAATTCAATTCAATTTCTTGGTTGAGTTCTCACTTTAAAAATTCCAAATCAACCGCTAAATATCCTCACAAACTGAAGCAAATACTCGTCGACTTTCTCTGAGCATCAAATCTTGGAAAATTTTTCTCAGAATGTTTTTAAATTTCTGAAAAACACTGCTAAAACTCCCTCACTTTTCAAAATGGCCGCCCTTACAAGCCACGAAAGAAGATCTGCAGTGCACCTCCAAACATGGTCACTTACGTATGTCGCTGGATATCTGTCATGTACGGATGACAGATATTGAGGGCTTCCTGACCATATATGGGCATAGTGACGTATCAGACGTATCTGACCTGATTTGTGTTCGCGCAACAAATGTTAATCGCAAGTACTTTTACACGTGAAGAATCAGTCTGCTGCTATAAAACTGTGAAGAATAATTTCTTAAAAACAAGTTTGCTGTAAATGCACAGGAAATGTTCCTGAAAATTAAGAAAAATCCCCTGTAACGTCAAACCGACTGAAACCAACAGCCGCCAACGATTTCGTATTTCGCGTGTGAACTTTTGACTTAGGTAAGTAACAATCCAATCAACATTCCTTACTTCGAAGAGTCTACCGTTGGAAGATTTTAATCTTCAATTTAAAAATGGAATTTTGATTCTAATTAAATGCAATCCGTTCCCGATTAATGAAGATCATTCCTAAATAATGAGCGCAACGCGCTGAGTATTTTGACCAGGGCGGAAAAAGGTTGGGCGATGAAACGAGCGTGTCCGAGCAAAAAAGGTGTGATGCAGTGGACTGGGATCAAATTAGGTGCTAGATCAAAATCGTTGCCTGCTTGGGTTTCCTATATAATCCTGATCATCTGTTAAGTTCCCAAAAAACGCCGACTTTGGGTTATCTTTTCTTTGTTTTATCCGCCTTGATCGATGCTTAAAAAAACTACCTAAAAACTGTCTAAAACGAGCAGAGTACAGTAAAGAGATGGAAAATGGCGTTTGGATGACGCGTGGCATGACGCATATTTAAAACGCGTGCAGCTCGTGCAAGGTTAATCAGTACACCCTGGTTAATTAATCAACATCAACACCGTGCTTCTTCTTCTTTTTCCCCAAAACCTCTCCTATGCGTGTCTGTTTCTTTAGGAACTACAAATAGAATTGCTCCGCAGTTTAGACGGTTTTCTTTGCTATGTTTTTGTGAGATAAGGGGAGGAGAAATCTTTAAACTTAATTTCACTTTTAATTTGTTTACATACAGTTGACGGCGTTGTGACGAATCATCTCCTTGACGCGTTGCAAGGAGGCAAAGTTTAAAGTTGCAAAACGCCACTATCTCCAAATATCTCCAGCTAATTTATTATTATGTTATGACCTTTCGAGCTTGGTTTTACAGAACAGATCCCCAAACTATTGGAGGACAATTCGGAACACTTTCGGGCTTTTTGCGGAGAAACACTTTTCGAAAGCGAACGAGCCAAAAAAAAGCCCGGAAATATATTTCAGACCGAAAAGTTTCAGGACTATTTTGAGAAACGAACACAAGTTTATTCCTTGGCGGCTCCGCTTTTAGGCTTGGCTAAATCTATATATTATCAAAGTTTTGCAAATTCTGCTGCTGAGCTTAATTTGGTCTTTGCACTGAGGCAAAAGCAATTCGCTATAGCTTCAAACACACTCCAGATTCTGCGTATTTTATGCTCTAGTCATCTAGGATGGAATGATTTACACTTGCGTCAAGTCTTTGTTGAATCAATTCACCTGAAACGAGCAACATCAAATGAATAAAGGTCAGACTGGATGGCTCCAAATTGATTGCCCAATAAGAGGCAAGAACAAATAAAATGCTTTTGATATTTGTTACCAACTTGCGATAAACGCATTTTTCTGTCTAGTTTGATAGCTGGAGGCTCACTGTCCTTTTTTAGAAAATAGGTTTTTCACACCTAATTAGTATGTTTTCTTTGCAGAATCTAAAAAGTATTTTTGAATACTTTTTAAAAAAACTGTTTTCTAAAAATAAGGCATTGAGCCAACAGCTTCGCTTTAGTGTTTCGCTATTATTTTGCCAACAGCTACATCAAAAGCGAGTGCCTGAGTCTCGCATACTGATAACTTTGGACGCTTCGCTTTAGCTATAGTGTTTAACTATTCTTCGCTAGCTGTATATAGAAATTGAACGATGTTTTAATAAATTTTTCATTTGGCTAGCTTTTTTTATCTTTTTAACTTCATTTTTGGCAGATTTCGTTGAGTTAAGGTGGAAAGATTTGCGAATCTTGGGAAGGATGGTAATATTCATGAATATTTGTCCGTATTGAACTTTCATTTCGATGTGCATTGAATTGCATCGTTTAACATGTGCTGAACCTGATGTAAATGAGAAAAGCTATTGTTTTTTTGCTAATTTTTATTTGGTTCGTCACATGTAGAGTTCGATGTTTGCCCTAGGCTTGAGTTTGCAGTATATTCTCGGAAAATATATATTTTTGTAATTATTTTGTAAAAAGTTTCATGTTTTAGAGCAAGGTCGCAAGAAAATTACGCAACTTTTCTTTTTTTAGGTATACCTAATTTGGACATCGGCAATAGCCAACACTCCACGACAATTTTTTTGCAGAAGAACTGGTGAAAAGAAAAGTCTGGTGTTATTTAGACTTCTACATTTCCGCAGGGAGCATGCGAACTAAGCTTTTAAGTTTTAAAAAAGTCAAACAGTTTCAACTTCCCTCAGGGATACTCACGTCAAATGCAAATTAATAACATGCTTGTGTGAACGGGAAAAACATTGCAGCTTTATTCTTGCTTATTAGTCCATTAAGAGAGGAGAGACTGTCCAAGTCTAGGCTTGATATAGGAAGGGACTTGTGTCCTCATGGAACGTGAAAATCTGATAAGTTCCTGTTTATCTAGAACGGTGCGTGCCTCGGTCTTTAGATCGAGTAAATAAAAATATGTCATTCATAAATCCACAAAACTATTGTTGTCCCTTTCTAATCTACTTTTAAACTTACGTCAAAGATATTGGTCCATGAATAGCATTGACGCAACCGCGAACTCGCCCAATCCGGAACGGGTTTTGCGTAATGAAAGGATGTTGTTTTGCGTCACTGTGTAGCATAATATATGCACGAAATTTAAATTATAGCAATTTTCGCTTCATAGCGCA
The DNA here is from genome assembly GCA_964030785.1 of Siderastrea siderea. Taxonomy (NCBI): domain Eukaryota; kingdom Metazoa; phylum Cnidaria; class Anthozoa; order Scleractinia; family Rhizangiidae; genus Siderastrea; species Siderastrea siderea. The sequence continues at coordinate 61,536,628 of OZ034967.1, forward strand.
TCACGTCGTTTCTTCTGAGAAACTGATTAATTCGCCCGAATATTGCTGTTTCTAGAACGCTTATCGGCAAAATGTAAACTATACCTTGTTACGAAGGTATTTACTGATCTCTGTGTCAAGTTAAAGCCGAGTTTCGTAGCTGCGTTAGATCTGCTAAGTTAAAACAGTACAACAGTATTTCCAACGCTTTCACGATGGCAACAAGAAACGAACAAATGATTTCCAAACCAGACGACGAGGTGAAGAAAACCAATAACGACGAACCGGGGTATTTATGAATTTTATATATTTATGATTAGTTTTTACTTTAGCAACTTTATTTTAATGGCAACCTTGAGAAGAAACGTAAATTTTGTCTATGCGTCATAAGCTTTAATACTACACTCATTTCAATCTGCGACAAGTTCGAATCTCCGGCCTAAAACAGTGTGGTGCCTTGACTTCGTCTTATGAAGGTAGTAACAGCACAGGCAGCCCAGACGCGTTGTAAGTGGAGTTCATTTAAAAATAGAAAAGGGTGAAAATATATGTAATGGCACGAAATAAATCTTTAATTCACGAAATAAATCTTGTTTACTTCTGCTTATTTTGTCCTGTTTAATTAATTTCCGGTTAATCTTGCAGCGCTCTCCTAAATTACGTAATCGCTTGTTAGCGTCGCTGCTTATAAAACCCGTTAAGCCTAAGGTTTGCAGAGATTTATTACAGACTAACCGGTGATAAAAGAATCGAGATATCTTGAAATAAATCGTGCCTACCTTCAGCTCAATGTTCCCCTGTTCGTCCTGGCTGGTTTAAATGACATTTTGTGGCTTTTTTCAATCGGGGAAGCTACCTCCGATTGAAAAAAGCCACAAAATGTCATTTAAACCAGCCAGGACGAACAGGGGAACATTGAGCTGAAGGTAGGCACGATTTATTTCAAGATATCTCGATTCTTTTATCACCGGTTAGTCTGTAATAAATCTCTGCAAACCTTAGGCTTAACGGGTTATATAAGCAGCGACGCTAACAAGCGATTGCGTAATTTAGGAGAGCGCTGCAAGATTAACCGGAAATTAATTAAACAGGACAAAATAAGCAGAAGTAAACAAGATTTATTTCGTGAATTAAAGATTTATTTCGTGCTATTACATATATTTTCACCCTTTTCTATTTTTAAATGAACTCCACTTACAACGCGTCTGGGCTGCCTGTGGTAACAGTCATGACAAAGAAAGTCCAAAACGATGAAGTAAGCCCAAAAAACACACAAAGACGCAAGAGGTAAGTTAGTTTTATTCATTTCACTAGAAAGTGTTGAAATTGAGTTTTATTTCACGTTCGAAATCGACGATATTTTATTCCCCATACAAACTCTCAAATTGTTAACGGCCGCTTGTAACCCAATACTGGTCTCTCTCGAAGGTCACGTCCCGGCTCGAGAACCATAAATAATTTATAAATTCCTTGCTTTCTCGAGGCGTGAGCTTGGGCTGCCTGTGGTATTTGTATTTGTTTGGGTGGAATATTTGCTTTCGTGTTTGCTTTTTGTGATTATATCGTAAATGTTAAGTGCTGGGAATGTTTGGAGTGTAGTGGATGCTGTCAGGAGCATATCACGTCTGATGCTGTTGAATTTGTTTTAAGATTGCCATATATTTACCTATGAATTCGAAATGCTTTCAAACATAAACTCAAGTGCAGCTTCGTCCCAAGGCCTTTATGCACTATCAAGTGACTGAGGGAGGCTTGGAACCGAGCCCGATAGCGCGAGGCGTCCAAAAGTCGAATTTTCCCGCCGAGCTCGTCGGGTGACGTCACATTTGATTACGCGCTGTGGACGACTGGGAACGAGGATGACTCAAGTGAATTGTATGATAGCTCCTACAAATCGAGCTCCCTACCGTAAACTTTCTCGTTATTTAATTTTCTAAGCTTTGAAGTCATTAGCGTTTTATGGGGCAAGGGTGATCACTGAAGATCTAATTTCTCCTTTCAATATTATCACTTGTTAAAGCAGACAGGTCATAAGAAAATGATCAGTTAGCTGAGTTAGCGCTATTGCTTAAAAACAACCATTACAATCAATATTATTTCGGAAGAAAAAAATGATTTCTCGTTTTCAGTTATACATTGTGTTATTCAAGATTGCTTTACAGCATAGTCAAAAAAGGAAAATAGTCATGAAGCCCGACAAATTTCTTTGTTTTTACGTTTTTGTTACCCGGCCGTTGTTACCCTTGACCTTGCACAAACCACAATAGGTTTTAAATTGTGCTAGAGCAAATATCCAATAGACATGTTTTTGTTGAGTTACTAAGCCATAGCTTGTGAAGCTAAAAAAAAAGATTGTGCACGGTTGAGGTGCTTTCAAGATAGGTTGAAACGCCTTTGTTTTGGCCTTTCAAACTTGCAAGGTTTCATTACCAGTCTCTCGACGAACTATACTTACAGACAGGACGCATTGGCACGAATACGATAACATTGCAATGCCGGAAATTTTTGTCCCATTAGAATTCCTTTTTTGCGTGTGTGTGTTGACAGTAATTTTCGGACCTTGCATTCTTCTTCAGTTTTATCCAAGCAAATTTGGTCTCTAAATTACAACTGAAAGTTTTCCAGTACAAGGAGGTCACGTTTCTGCAGAGTTGTCATCTAAATTTGAAAAGATCAGGAGTTGATGCTTGAATCATTACAGGGAACAGGAAAAATGCAGTAGTTTTCCTTAGATTTACCGTCGAACTGAAGTATGCGTTTGCTGTGGTTTTGGTTTCTGTTTCTGTGTTAAACAAAGAATCATGCAAGACGGAGTTCGAGTCGATCACATAGAAAACAATTTAGCTCTCTGTTGTTTTCGTTACTGTGTCATTAATTAGTTTACGTACGCTAGAAAAACGCCACTCTGACCTCTTGACTGTCTGTCTGTCTGTCTGTCTGACTGACTACATGACTGACTGACTACTGCTTACTCTGACTACCAACTGACTGACTGACCGACTGACTAACTACTCACCGACTGACTACTGACTACTGACTGACTACTGACTGATAGACTAGTGAACTAGTCTGGACTAGTGGACTAGTCTGACTAACTGACTGACTGACTACCTGACTGCGGAGTGACTGACTGACTGAATGACTGATCGACTGACTGACCAACTGACTGTTTGACTGACTGACCTCTGACTACTGACTGACCGACTGACTGACCGACTGACTTAGCTTTTTAATTTCCTTACAGTGGCCAATTAACCTTGGCAACTCAGTTGATAATTCCAAATTTTTGTGCTTCACTTCCCCAATAACGCAGGAGCACAGTTTCTTAGAAAAACCCTTTATTCATTTGACCGACTGACTGACTGACTGACTGACTGACTAACTGACTGGCTGACTGACGAACTTACTAACGATCCCAAGAATTGTCTAACTTTTATAAATGAAATTGTTTATTGCAGTTGTTGCTGTCCAAGCAAGTTCAATCCATGTTTTTGGTGGTCGTCTTTCTGTAGTTGGTATGTGCGTCTTCTAGAGCGCTTCTTCGGTTGGTTTGGTGAAGGCATCGCAAAGCACCCGTTGATAACCATCTCAGTATGTCTCGTGTTTGTCAGCATCTGTTCCGTGGGCTTTGTTTGGTTCCGTTCCGAGAATAGAACAGTAAAACTGTTTATTCCTCAGGGTAGCCAGTCCATAAATGATTTAGACCGGGCTGAGAAATACTTCCGAGTAAAGAACCGAGAGCAAATCATCCTTTTGGTCGCGTCTTCTGATCATCCCAATGTTCTTCACCCTGATTGTCTGCGACAGGCCTTCAAGGCACATCACGCAGTTATGGAGCTGGAATCTTATTCCGAATTTTGTGTCACGCTCTCTGGAGACAAAGCTGAGAAACTGGAAGACTGTGTGATGATAAACCCGCTCGAATTTCTGCAGCTCAATGAGAGCAATTTAGATGGTAAAATCTTGCTGAGTCAAGTTCAAGAGGAAATAAGCAGAGTGTATAACAACACGAGCATGCTTATGCGCAACGGACGACCTTACTGGTACAACTTTAACCTCATGTTTGGTGGTGCCAGCCGAAAAGATGGGAATATCATCGATGCAAAAGCCCTGCAAATGGTGTATCTAATGCGCGACCCCAGCGACGACGACACCAACGAAAAAGTTCTCGATTGGGAGAAAACTTTTATAGACAAAGTATCCTCGCTAGTAGACAATCTTCCCTGCTTTGAAGTCCACTATTCAAGCGAGAGAAGTCTGGATGATGCCATCGCTGAGAGCAGTGCTTCTGACATCGCACTGGTGTCAATCACTTTCTCGCTCATGATAACCTTCGCCTGTGTCATGCTTGGCAAGTTCCTGAACCCGCTGACCGGTCACTCGTTACTTGCTAATGCAGGAGTGTTTGCAGTGGCTCTTGGGATACTCGCCGGGTTTGGCCTGGCCATGTGGTGTCGTGTCCCCTTTGTTAGCCTCGTGGGAGTGTTACCATTCTTGGTTCTTGGAATCGGCATCGACGACATGTTTATCCTAGTGGATGAGCTTGATCGACAACCACGTGAGATGTCAAAAACTGAAGTAATCAAAGCCGTAATGTCGCATTCAGGAGCCACCGTTGCCATGACAACTATGACAGATTTGGTTGCGTTCGCGGTTAGCACATCCACGTCATTCCCAGCGATAAGGTATGATAATTGGCATTGTTTTTAGCCTGTAATTTAACTTAAACATTACTTCCCAGCTCGTAAATTTTTTCTATAGGTTCCTGTCATTTTTCAATAAAGGAAAGTGCAAGATTTAGGTAAGATTTGGCAGTATTTGGAGTTCAAACGAGGGAATTCAAGCACAGGTATTGGTGAGCCGCGGACGTTAACGGCGGAAGCCAAGTTAAATGTTCCCTAGTTTGGCTTGTTTTTCTTTTTCACCAAAGCTACACGTACATGGGTTGCCATTATAAATGTGAGTGAATCAATCAACGCCAAAATGAAACAAAAAGACAACTTTTGGGTGCCCTCCATGGCTCGTAAACGTGTGTATGTAAGTTATCGATGTCTTTAAAATCGAAAGCTGACCTTTGTTAACTAACTTGTAATCTGTCGTGTTTGTGTCTTTATTTATCGTCTTTTTTTTTTCAATTTTTAAGGTATTTCTGTATCTACGCTGCTCTGACAGTGACTCTATCCTTTCTGATGATCATCACATACTTCGTGGCAATTATGACATACGACGTCAAACGAGTCAAATCAGGCCGCCGAGACTGCTTACCATTTTGCCGAGCGCCTCCGCCAAAGGAGGGTGCGCCAGCCTGGGACGAGCCTCTCCCGCAGGTGTCGAATCGAGCTATGGAGGCCTGGGCTAAGTTTCTGACTCACCCCGCTACGAAAGTTGCAGTGATAATTTTATCACTAGGGTTGCTCGGTGCTGGAATATACGGGGTGACCAAAGTAGACGAAAGTTTCGATAGAAGAATCCTAGCAAAGGATGACTCTTACTTGAAACGATTTTTGTCCGCTCAAGAAAAGCACTTTGAACTTTCCCTCCAAGTGAGCATAGTTGAGGCTGGCAGCGTTGATTATGGAATGAACTCCACCCAAGATGAAATCAGAAAGCTGGCAAGCATCGCCACAGACAACAAACATTACAGAAACCGCTCACTATCATGGATGGACACTTTTTCTCAGTTTGCCAACAAAAGAAACATGAACATTACAGGTGCAGCGTTCCTACCTGCATTGAAAGAATTCCTCAGTGTTTCAGATTTTTCTTATTTTTCTCAAGACCTGAAGTTTTCTGAAAACGGCTCGAAGTTAGAAGCCTCCCGCGTCCTTGCATTCATGAAAAGCTCCGACCTTTCCACTAATACCTTCAGAAAAAATGCCATGCTAACACTCCGCGAGGACATTAAAGAAAAATCCAAGCTTGATGCCTTCCCGATCGCCCGACCTTTCATCTTTATTGAACAATACGTTATAACGACGCAAGAGACCATAAGGAACCTCTTAATCGCGGCCCTAGCGGTGTTTGTCGTCACGAGCCCCTTCCTAGTGGACTGTACAGTGACAGTCCTCGTGGTGCTGAACTTTGCAGCCCTGGTATGTGAGCTGTTTGGCCTGATGGTAATATGGGATGTGTCATTAAATACTGTGTCCATGGTCAATCTCGTCATGGCTATTGGCTTCGCAGTCGATTACAGTGCACACATTGCACATGCGTACGTGGCGTCCACCAAGGCAACAGCCGATGAGCGAGTAGTGGACGCTCTGAGTACACTGGGCGCGAGTGTTCTCATGGGAGGTAAGTCGAGTTGCTTAATACCGAAGTGGGAAAAACTGCAAAAAAAAACTGAAAGAAAGAACAAAGAATATTTCGCAACACTTAAAGACAAAAAGCAGCGAACGAAAGTTTTACTCGCTCACAAGCTTTTATATAAATTTTTCAGCTTTGACAGCTTTGGTAATTCATCCACAACCGCAAAAGGTAATTTCATCAAAACTGCAAAATAAGAACCCAAAAACCACTATCGACAGCTTTGGTTTGAGAGTTTCATACAGAAACTTGAAAACGAAGAGCCACCAATCATGACTCAAATTTTGAAAAATAAGCCATTGGCACAAATCAGAAATGGAAGCTTGTAAACCGAACTCGTTAGTGCTTTTAGTGTTACACGTGTTTCGTTAGAGCACTGGCGTCGTTCCAGTTTCTAAAACCAAAACTGAATGGCTTATCAAAGGCAAAACAAGTCCTCAGTTTGATTTGGTGGCAACAAATCGAAAACCCCGCGACGCATCGTTTTCTTGCCCATATTTCTTAATTAACCAATGAATAAAGAGGTTAGTTTGTAAAGAAATTGTGGTGATGCCTGGGTGAACTGAAAAGTGTAGCGAGAAAATTTGGTAAACTGACAATCTCAAAGAAATTCAAAAGCTGACTTTCGATTGTTATATCCCTTCGTCCGAGCGATTCCTCTGACGAAGAGATGAAACACCCAAAACCGCAGCTTCTGAATTTCTTTATGCCGTGGACAACTTACTTTATTAACTCAGTTAATAAATTTAATTTTTCCTTAATTAACTGGCCTGTTTTCTTCTTTTGTTCCTTTCAGGGTTCAGCACTTTCCTTGGTATGATCGTTCTAGCTTTTGCTGCCTCCGAGGTATTCCGAATATTCTTCCGAATGTTTCTCGGGATCATCGTGTTTGGCCTTCTTCACGGATTGTGCATTATGCCTGTTTACCTGTCCTTGCTGTGTTGGCGGCCCGCCATTATCAGACATCCCTCGGTCAGGGTTAGCGCAGAGAGACTGAATATCAGAGATTATAAAGATGGAAGTAACGGAGACCTACATTTGGCCAGTATTGGAAATGAAATCCAAGATCACCCTGCCGACAACGATGAAAAAACCACTCCGAAAGACGAAGAATCAACAGACAACACTCAAGGTTATGTAGTTGACGCTTTCTTTCAGACGGGAATTGAGAACAAGGGGATGGAAACTGATGACGAAGAGGGAGGCACGACCTCAGCTGGACAGCAAAACACGGACGACAACACAACACCCAATGAAAATAGAGAAGGAGCCAATCAGAATGCAGAAGTGTCTCCTGCGTCAAATAACACGTCAGCCAATAGTATTAAAGAGTCTGCAAATGCTCCGTATAACACAGATGCCAACGGGAGTGGCAAGGCTTTGGAAGGTACAACACCCAATGAAAATCCTAATCAAATTTCAACAGGAAAGCACTCAGCATTAAAACCCGAAATTGATCCAGCTGACAATTTGTTAATCGTAACAAAGTTGTAACAGTGGTGCAAAAATCTCTAGTTTGGTTTTCAGAAAGTTAAGGATAATACGGAAAGAAGCTCATTACAATATACATTTTGACAGTGATGTTACACGGGGACAGGACGGGAAGGGTCATCAACGTACCTATAATGCCAAGGCGACACGTTCAAATTTTTTCAAATGCCTTCAAAAACTTGCGACACGTCGGCTGCAACAAAATGTTGGGCAATAAGTGATCCAGGCGGTGAGGATTCTCACCGAAATATTTATACGTTCATTAAAAATTTTCTAGTTTAAACTCAGCTTTATGTGGGGGCGCGGTGGTGTAGTCGTTAGCGCGTTGGACTTCAAATCTGAAGGTCGGTCGTTCGACGCCCAGTCCCCGCCATCGTGAAACTTTACCCCACATTCGTCTCTCTCCACCCAGGTAAATAAATGGGTATCGGCCGGACATACTGCTTTGGGTAACCCTGCTAGCATCCTATCCAGGGGGGAGTAAGAATACTGTCGGTTGCTTCATGCTACAGTAACCGGGATAAGCTCCGGCCTTCAAGGCCTCCTTGGCTCGTGTGCGACTTGACCTTTACCTTTCAGTGTTAAAAGTTTTTTTTTGGCAAACTGTATTACGGCAGGAAAAGAGTAATTAACTATATGCTAAAACTATATGCAAGTGTATATATCGCAGATTTAAAAAAATATACAAGTGTACAAACAGTATGATTTCTTAAGAACGTCCTAAAGGTCGTTTAATAAATTCAATATTTCAAACGCAGATCATAATATTTTGTTTATATTATATACGTACTGTTATGAAAAACGATTTTTGTATTTCTATCTTAAAGCAACTGAGACACATAATCCTCGATATAACGCAGTTATTGACTGTCTGCCCTGTCAGTACACGCAAGTGTTCGGCATGGGTTTTGTTCATAGACGTTAACTGGCACTAGTTGCAATAGAGGCTCAAACGGAAAAGTAATCTGACAGTTTCATGTAATATCTACATCAACATTTATTCAGTCGGTAAAGTCCAGTGGACATCATACAGAATAAAAAGTTTTATATGGATAAAAAATAATACATAAATAAATAACTAACTTTATAAGTAAGTTAAATGTATAAACTGACAATATAAGGAATTAAATAAAATGTAGGGACCAATTTATTAAATTAGTTATTACTTAAATAACTGATGTCGCATCCATTCGATTCATCTGTTAGTCTCTATTGTAAGCTAGTTTCACTTCGTCTATGTAAGTACATAATATCTGCCGCGTTTGTTCGTACCTGTATAGTTCACAATAGTTTGAATATTGACTATAGTAGTCATTAATATGCCAATTCTCTTTTTTTTTTTGATAGAAAGAAATCGGAAGAAAGGAGACATTTAAAAGCGTACTAAATTATACCTTACTGTATTGTTTATCTTGTAGCGTTTAATAAAAGTTCACGTGTGTTTCTTGGAGAAATGGAACTGTGATAAAACATTAGATCTTCTATCGTAGTCTTACACAGTAGTATTCATTTCCGGGTGGACTAGGGAAGCGAAATGGCTCACCAGCCGTCGCTAACAAGCTACAGTGTACAGTCTAAGAAAACACCTATCCCCAGGGGTGGACGGAGAAGCCTGCGGTACCAGAAATCGTACCCAGTCGCCTCTCTTGTCCGCGCTGTGATTTATGGGTAGGATTTGACGAGATCACGGTGCATCAAGGGAAGGGCAGAAGAAAAAAGGAAGGTGTGTTTTGAGCGACCAAGCGGTAATTACATTCCTTCGTTTTTTTAAGCCACCATCGTGGTTTAGGACCCGGGGCTGGTACTTATTAAAGTTCCCTACGGGGAGGAAACTGCTCGAGGTTCAACCCTCACCCTTGAATCAGGTCTTGAATATACTAATTTTTTTCGTACCCCTTTTACATGTCAATAACTAGTACAAAAATCGCACCTCTTTTATACCTCAAAAACAACTGAAGGTTACCGCGGATTTTAGTCGCTCGAAGCTAAGCTCTAAGGCTTTCGTATATTTTTGCAAACATTTTCAGTACTTACACTTAGCTGCTATCTCTTTCAGTTTAAGGGGTATCTCGGCGACCCTCTAATATACCGAAAACAGTACATTTCCTGCTCCCCTTTAGTACACTGCAAGAGCAAAAAAGGCTCCCCTTTCGGGTGAGATCCTCCTCGTAAAGCTCACTATGGGGAGTACCACCCAGGGATTTAGGAGATCAGAGAAGATTTGAGGCAAGTAGCGAAACGACGACCGAGGGAGTAGGAGTCATCCTGACCCCTCTCTGAACCTCGCACGTTTTACCTAGCTAGCTAGTACAAGATGGCGCACACTTGAATTAATTCAGCGCCCTCCACCCTAGCCTGCGAGAGCGGACGCCTTTCCCCGGGAAAAGGCGTCTGCTCTCGCAGGCTATCTCCACCCCCAAAACACCTACATCGCAGGCTAAGGAAGGGGAGGTCCTTTCTCGGCATATGAGCCATATTACATGTAGATAACGTGAAGGTCCTAGAGGGATATGGTCCCAGTGAGATATGGCCATCGCTTGGGCCATTTGGTTCATGGGGGAAAGTTGTAAAGGTTAAAACTATCCCCCTAAAATAAGGTAAACCTATTTTAGGGGGAAAGGAGGATTTTTGTGTGCGTTTCTCAAACGTTCTTTAGACGTGTCCTTCCGAAGCATGTCATTTTGTCTTCGGTTGTTTTGAAAAAGGGATCTTTTGACCAAAAATGCACGCCCAAAATCAAGACAACTACCTATACTTACCCTACCCCTGGACCTTCCCCTATTCCATGCAGAGGAAAATACTTCGCTTCTCAAGGGAAAGCCTAAGGAAGAAAAGGGAAAAAGACACAAACAATAATTCTCTCTGTTGTGGAACGAAAATAGCCTTTTCTAGGAAAAAAAAAATACTTTTGTCCGTGTTCACGGTACATAAGACTGCTGAGAAGAGAACATTTCGATATCCGGACTATAGAGCTCTCATTCTGTAGCATAGTGTGTGTGTCTGGAATTCTTTATATGCCGAAAATTTGTTTTGGGGAAAATATTTTACCCACGGATGTCACTGGATTTCAGGCATTGAGTAATTAGACATTTGTCCGCAAAGGGTGCTTGGCAATCTCGTAAGTCCTCCAGAGTTCACGTCCTCGTCCTCTCTGATCACTAGACGGATTTGCAACAAGCTAACCTCCTGTTCAAATCCCTGGCCTCGCCATTCTTCTATTTACGGTGTCCCAAAAATACATTGATACATACCTAAATTGTTTTGAAGAAAACGTGATAAAATAAATACAGTGGAACCTCGTATATTTTCTTTTGGATGGACCTGCTTATTACGAACACGCTTTAACACGAAAAACATTCACTTTTATCTTGCGATGGACACCGAAACAGTCTTTTACAGGTTTTGTCCAGCATTCTTTCCGACGTTCAGTTGAGCCGTAAGGGAAAAATATTAGTGAGGTTGCAGACTATTGGAAATCCTTTAAGCTTTAGGCCTTTGAACAGAACACGTTGACCTAAACGGATATGCATGCATGTGATATGATGTGATATGTAATCTCCCTAAGAGATCACAAACCGGAAACACAAGTTGCTTATAAATTGCATGCTTAGGTCTTTGTACCGATAAAACAGGTGTCCGGCCGTGACATTCATTCCGAAAGTCCGCTTGATATGGACTGCCCGAAAATTAAACACGAACGCAGACAGTTGTGCGTGTCTCTCTGGTGTCTGTATTACAGTATTAGCCCAGTTTCAATGTATTATGCAAGTCATGCTTCTATTAAATACCTCAGTAAATTTATGAACGCCACACATTCTTGGTAGTAGATATTTTTGTTTAATTATTTTATTGTACTTGACAAAAGAAGGGACTGTAGTTTATGGCCAGAACGTCATGGTAGCCCACATATAGGGCAAGAACGTCATTCTAGCCCACATATAAGGCACTAATGTGAAGGTAAGTGAGTACAAGTGAAGGGAAGTGAGCACAAATGAAGAAAGTGAGTACAAATGAAGGAAAGTGAGTACAAGTGAAGGAAAGTGTGTGTTATTGGAGGTAGGTGCGTTAATCAGTTGGTGTATATATTCATATAGGATTGTAATGTTATTAGTGCCTTATATGTGGGCTAGCATGACGTTCTTGCCTAGTTTATTGCATCAGGAGTCCATCTGATACATACCTCAGTAAATTTATGAACGCCACACATTCTTGGTAGTAGATATTTTTGTTTAATTATTTTATTGTACTTGACAAAAGAAGGGACTGTAGTTTATGGCCAGAACGTCATGGTAGCCCACATATAGGGCAAGAACGTCATTCTAGCCCACATATAAGGCACTAATGTGAAGGTAAGTGAGTACAAGTGAAGGGAAGTGAGCACAAATGAAGAAAGTGAGTACAAATGAAGGAAAGTGAGTACAAGTGAAGGAAAGTGTGTGTTATTGGAGGTAGGTGCGTTAATCAGTTGGTGTATATATTCATATAGGATTGTAATGTTATTAGTGCCTTATATGTGGGCTAGCATGACGTTCTTGCCTAGTTTATTGCATCAGGAGTCCATCTGTGCATTCAAAAATTATCCCTTTTATGGCCTGGGAAGGGGCGGGAGCGAGGGAAATGGCCGCCACGTGACGTCATCTCACGCAAGCGCAGTTATCGATTACTTAGGGAAATCAGTTTGGTTGTCCGTTTTCTTCACTGTGTTAATTCTATATTTTCCATATTCACGCTTTTGAAAAACTACCTTCGATGAGCCACACGTCGAAATGAAGAGAAGAAGTATCGACCCTTCGAAAATTAGAAGGCCTATAAAACGTTCTCGCATCACAGAATCGATATATGGAAGGTAAAGTCGAAGTGTTGTCGTGTCGGGCTGTTCGGTCCACTTGCACTATCTTACCGTGAACATAAAGTTCTTTTCTGAAATACTCTTTCTTTTTATTTCTTCTAGTTTATTTCTGTACGTCAGATTTTTCTTAGTATGGATTATGGTCTTGACTGCGGACTTCCTTTTGGAGTTTCGCTTTGAATATCTTTGGCCTTTCTGGCTACTTTTGCGGAGCGCTTACGACTCATTCAAGTACCAAGGTTTGGTAAGTCTCGAGTTTTCACGCAATTTACCTAAAATCAGCCGTTTCTTGTCGTTCATTGGCCGTTTAAGTGATCCCAAGGTTGCTATCATAAATGTGGTTTTCGTTAAAAATTGTTTTAGTATTCGTGATAGTTCTCAAGTCGTTTATTTTCCTGTTATTTTTCCAGGCATTCTCACTTCTTTTTCTCACACTGGCTTTCTGTTCGGATCTAATATGTTTGATGTTTTTGCCTGTACATTGGTTGTTCTTTGCCGCGAGCACTTATGTCTGGGTTCAGTTCGTCTGGCATACAGGTAATTCCTATGATATGATTTCTAGCATATTAAATCCGTTAGAGGCGGGTGTACTTAAAAACATTGGCCGCCAAATTCGCACAAGGAAGATTTCAGTGTTTACATTTCGTCAAGCTTGGTGAATCGAGATACGGAATTATATTTCAATATGGGGAATTGCGGTAATATGATTTCACCGGCACGGGATTTCCAGACGTGAAGTAAGAATGTTAGTTAAGTATCTAGTGATTCTCTGGTTCTAATAATTGACTACTTTTTGCGTTTTCAGATCGTGGTTTGTGCTTACCAACCGTTAGTCTATGGTTACTATTTGTATATGTCGAAGCGTCTGTTCGACTTAGGGAGCTGAAAAATCTCCCTTTTCATCTAGACCTCTGTCGTCCATTCGCTGCTCACTGGTACGTATAATGCTTTAGCGCTGTCCTAAAACGATTTTTGTAACCGATAGCTTAGTATAGTTTCTTTTGAAGTAAAAATATGAACAGTTTCTCACAGCGACATTATTTAACCTAATTTACATTTTAGCTCAAAATTTTCGCGATCTGACAGCTGGTTATTTCATGCAAAGCAGCTTTCGTTTAGACATCGGCGGAAGTAATGCTTTATTGTAGTTAGATCTCAATAGCAGTCCATAAAATTTCCTTCAGAAGTTTACAATCCAAATTTTCTTAATGGCAGTTCCCCAGGTCAACACCTTCTTATCAATAATTTTTTTGCCGCCAAATTCTATGTCGATTCGGGGAGTTCTCATTTTTCGAGTAATTAATCATTAAACCATGGTTTATTTTGAAAAAGTGTAAATGACAGCTCAAAGGAGATTTTGCTTTTGTTTGAAGGATGATGAAAAGACCATTTTGCCCTGTCTTTCCTGTGAATCTATTTTATATTCCTATATTTCTCGCTGTTTACAAGCTCTACATGGTACACTTTTGTTGGTTTATAAATTATTTTACCTGCTTTTGGTATTGATTTTTCAAGAATTTAAATTGTCACGTTGAAATAAATTGCTCATTTTGAATTGAGACTATGGTAAAATTGGATAGAAAATTTGCAGTCTATTGTAAGACTTCAGAAGACAAATTAGTCTTTGATGTGTGTCTTTCTCGATGGTCTTTTGACCTTATAAATCACTTTTAGAGAAGAAAGTTGTCTTAATTGGCTTGTATTTGTTAATACCTGAAAACCCTTTGGACCTCAAAAATCATTTGTTTTTATCTTTATGCTTCTCTGTGGCTTCGCTCATTACAGCTGTTGGTAAAAATGACCAGGTGTGTCTACCACTGCAGCCACGAGTTTTGCCAGCATCTTCTTAGAGTTAGAAAGTTCATTCATATCAGGGAGCTTGCAGAATATACTTGTCAAGATTAGTTTTCACCCCTCCAAGTCCCTCCAAAGACTACAAATGTTTGAGAGTAAATAATCAACAGAAAATGACCATGACTGCTCATTATTTTGTCGAAATATAAAGTCACAAATTAAGAATATTATTAACTGTTAGATGAAAATGGCATTTGCCAATCTGGGCTATCCTGCAAATATTCGCATGCCAAATAAGGCGAGAGGTCTGTGATTTGTACCGTTAACAGGACATGGGTGATTACTAATTTCCTACCCTGCTGATTCTAATGGTGGCTGTGATGAGCAGTCAAAACCACCGATATGTGGTTGCAGTTGTCTTGTAGGCCTATTCCCATGATTCATACTGAGAATGACCAATGATCACTGGTTGTCAATTTCACTCCGAGGACTGATCAAATTGCTTAGTGTGTCGTGCTTTTTTAGGCAGAAATTGACAATGATTCATTGTATGTTTTTCTGACATAAAAGTTATGTTTATTTCTATTCTTGTCACACACTACCTGTACTAAGCATTAAATATACACATTTACATGCATCAACGATCACTTGTATCATACATGGCTGAAATTGTCTATGTGTGCTGACGCTGATAAATTTACATGCTATGACCATGATTCCTCATGTGGTTGTTAATAATGTAATAATCAGCCAAACAGGATTGTCTCAAAGAAATGTAATCATTTGTCAGTTCAGCAGATTGTTTTATGAAAAAGTCAGTCCTTTAGTCTGTAGTTACTGTTTTGTCTCCCCCCCCCTGCCCCAAAAGTTTAATACGTCAATTGAATTGCCTAAGCAATGAGTTTAGGGAATTCCTTATAATCACCTTAACCACCTTACAAGGAATTTCTTGGAATCACCTAGTTTTGGGGCCTTTGATCAGCTCCTTATTGACTTTAACCATACAGGGGCACTTTGCTAGGGTTACATCATAATAATAATAACAATAATAATAATAATAATAATAATAACTTTATTTACGTGTCAAAATCGATCTAGCTCCCTGTAAAGACAGGGTGCTAATTGGGGACACACAGTGACAATGACAATTCCCAACTTGTTGCATAGTCTTCAGTATTTTGAGAACAATACATTTACAGTAGAAGCATTACAAGTTGAAGAGCCCAAAATGACTGTGTGTCCACTAAAAATCTGTTTATGTCCTTATTTGTCTGACTTGTATTACCAGTGTGATCTTCTAATTTGAGACAGCCAACTTTGTACCCTTTGAGCAGAGGTTTCCTGTTTGCTTGCTCATTGATGTTGTTTTGTTCTTCTATAGCTCTGAGAAGCAGTTATAATCACAGAATCAAATGTTGTTGTTGTTGTTGTTGTTTTGCATTCAGAATGTAGAGTGTTCATAAAAAACTGTGTAACTTGCAGCTTGTTGTCTTCGTCTCAAAGAAACCATAATTCACATAACATCTTTCTTTGTATCTACAATATTCCACAAGTTGTCTGCTAAAGGGACTTCAGTTTGTTTCAATTGACTACTGTTTTTGAAATTGTCAATTAAATCGTTTGGTGTTTTGTGTCTTTTTAAGTAAAGCTAATTCATCTTGTATCTGTTAAGTGAAGTTAATCCATCTTGTAGTCAGGCAATAATTTGAAATCAATCGCTTTTTTTTTTCAGTATTGGATATCCAGTGGTAACACTTGGCTATGGAGTTAAAAGTTATGTAGGATATAAAATGCGCCAGGTGAGAATTTTCAACTTGTTTTCAACTTTTCTGTAGGACACAGAAGATGTCGTGTCGTAGCATTTTGATTGTTAAATGACTGGAGTTGAAAACGATAAATTTTTCCGTGATGCAAGCAACTTACAAGCTACAAAAGCTGGGTGCAATGGTTGTAAGTTACATTTATGCCAGCACTTATCAATGCTTGCAGAGCTGTGAAAACTCAAACATTCACCGTAACAACTGCCCCCTCAGAATGCAGCTCAGGTGAAATCTTTGGTTTAATTAAAAACATTCAGGCATGTTTGGCAGTGAAATACACAGTTAATAAGTTTTGCAAAGGACATGTCTCAAATAAAATCGTAGAGTAAATAAGTATATTCTGAAAGGGAAGTACCATCTGCATCTAGGGCATGAAAACGGTATCCTATATTACATCTCCATTGAATTTCATTACCAACAAATTTAAGGTCAAGTCACATTGAGTCACTGTATGAAGTTTTCAGGTAATTTGATTCGCAAAAGACTTAGAGACTGGTTAAAGACTCAGAGACTGTTTAAAAAGTAGAGGTGGGGGAGGTTGAATCACTACATCATGCATGTCTCTTGAATTTTGTCAAGCATTCAAGCTTGATTGAGGACAACATTTATTCCTTTTTTACTTGATATTGTGGATATTACAGTGGCCATTTTTTTTATTAAGGTTGATTGGGCCCAGTGGATTCAGGGCAAGGTCCAACTTCAAAGTCCACCTACATTAGACACCCAGTCTGGGGTCCAAACCTGTATTCGTTGACAAAACTAGTTGAGACAAATGCAATTAGCACATGTATTTCTCAATTTTCCCATATGGAAACACTGACGTGATTGTAAAAATGCTTTCCCTCCCTCCCCTCCCCCCTCCCCACTGAGCAGCCATTTGACTTAAATTTCTTATGGCATTTACAGCGAAGAGTTCAACATGTGGCAAAGGAGAATGAGTTTTACATGCAACTTATTAACCTTGCACTGCCACCTGAGACAAATAACCATACAGAGGCCACAGAGAGGCCAGCCAGAGGTATTGTTGCTATCAACTGTTAGATGGTTTTGTCTGTTTATTTGTTCATTGTTCTTTAACAAATTACTAATACTGGCCTAAGTACATCTCTGGGCCTGGGTATTCTACCTAATGTTCGTTGACAATTTTTAAATGTTAGCCAAGTTTTGTTCCTCTTGTTTAAATAAAAAGATTTTTTTAAGCGGCCATTGCCACAAGGCGACAGCCAGTTTATAAATTGGGCTGTTTTTTTCCCGTTGCTTGCTTTTTTCTCGGCCAACACAGTTTCTGTAAACGTCCGGTTTTTCTCTTGATGGTTACCTTAAACTTCTGGTTGTGGTTATGATCTCATGAAGTCGTGGCATCAGTATTATTTCATGCAAGGTAAACAAAACTGAATCATGTCACATCACACTAACAATGTTACTACTAACATGTCAACATTCCATACTTATATGCCATAGACCAACTGACATACAACTCAATGCTACCTAATACATTGAACTTTGCCTAAAGTGAATTATGAATAAATATTTAATTGCATGATAGACTTTCCTGCAGTGTTATGCTTGACATTGTTTTTCTTGTGTTTCCACTGCCAGCAGCGATTTGTAATGGCAAAGTTGCAAATGGAGATGTGGCACTTCCAAGAGGGCGGTCTCTTCCTGTTATGACAAATGGCATAAACACAAAGACTGATCTTGATCTTATTATAGCCAAGGAGGCGAGTCGCCGTGGTCTAAAACTAAGTGACTTAGAGTCAAGAGCCACTGTGAAAGGAAACAATACGTTAGATGCCTTGCCAAGTATTCCTGCAAAGAAAACTAGCGAGGATCATAACTTAAATGAACTTGATAAACTGTCTCTAGAGGGAGGTCACAAGAGCAGTAAAGGAGGACAGCAAAGCCGTGCAGCCACTTTTGGAGTGTTTACAAAGGCATCAAAGAAAAACGCTGTAAAAGGAAATGAAAAGTTGAAAGACTATGATGAGGATGATGATGAGAATGAGGAAACTGACAGTGACTCTTTGAGTGCTTCCAGTAGCTCCATTAACAACAGCCGAAAGAACAGTAGGAGTAACTCTCCAAAGGTGAGGCTGTTACTTTCTTGGTGGAATGAAGAAAAAGTGGGTGAATTGCAATACTGATAGTGTAATTATGCCTTTGTTATAAAATGTAGATGCAGAAAAAGTAACAAAAGTATAATGTGTCTTTCTTTCTAAAAAGTAGCCTGAGAAAACAGCAGACGTTTCGCGAGGTTGCCACTTGAGCCCTCGCAAAATGACGTCTGAGTAATGAGCGCAGAAATTCCATACTGATGAAGTGTCACTACCCAGATCTAGGTAGTGCTTCTGATCGGTTGAAATGAAATTCCCTCGCATTTCAACCAATCAGAAGCACTACCTAGATCTGGGTAGTGACGCATCATCAGTATGGAATTTCTGCGCTTGTTACTCAGACATCGTTTTGTGAGGGCTCAAGTGTCGTCCTCGCAAGACGTCGGCTGTTTCCTCATGCTGTCTAAAAAGCATATTGTGTGAAAAGTATCTTGTTATGTGCTTGAAAAGCAATAGCCCTTTTCAAGTTAACTTTTCTCCCTTGCAATACAATGTATTCAACATGGATGTGAGGCATTTTTGGGCAGAAACTGCAAAATTGCTCCAAAATACAACGAATCTGACATCCACGTTCAAATACATTGTAATGCAAATGTAAAGAGTTAATTGTGAAAAGGGCGGTTGTATGCTGGTTAATAGGTTAGTTCCTTGTGCTGCTTAGTTTCATGAAGGCAGTAGCATGAATGCAGATGTAGTCACAGTATGTTACATTTTCTTTTTAACATGAAGACAACTGTGATAAGGGAACCAAGACATGACCTTAGTTTGATGGTCAGCTTCAGAATACACCTTGTCATGACCTCATAGTGACTTTTCAGGTGGCAAGTCTGTAACTTGTGTCATGTGAATTATGTCTGCGGGAAAAAAAGCGTTGCCCTTGGACATGAAAGGTGATGTCAACGCTCGACTAGATACAACTGCGAGTTGAAATGCATTTAGCACCAGTTTAACTTTACCAATTGCCCAATCAAATAAAATTTGGGCTTAACTATGGAATACAGAGCCACTTATTTGCATTCCATTGAATGACAATAGTGCCTATTGTGTTATGCTTCACTCAATAAATCATGAAAATGAGGTGGACGAAAGTGGCCCTGCATTCTAGTCACTAATAAATGGAGCCACAAATTGTCAAGATCAAGTCTTAAACGACCATTTCACTGCTCTAGTGGTTTTGTTATTAAAACTTCATCGCTCTCTATCAGGGTCATGAGAAATCTCAGTCTGTTGACCTTGGACCCAGTCTTTCCTCTCAACTGAAGGAGGAGCGGTTGCTACGGTAAGCATCTCTTTTATCAAAAGAATCATGGTGATATAACGAACAGAAGAAACTAAACTACAGGTTTTCAAAAATCAAGGACCCGTCACCCACCCTCCCCGCTGAATCCATTTATTCAGTTTGTATTCAAACAAGTTTTAAATTTGGCTGGATTACCATTTCTGAGGTGCCTCAATCGATTATAACAATTCGTTCTCATTCCTCTACTCATGGGCTAAGTCGCCTGCCGCGTGGAAACGCTGAGCAAAAAGGCAGTGCTCATAGACCAACCTGCGACGGGCGGAATATCTTGCGCTTTGTCGCTCGTTGCCGTCGCACAAATAAAACCGCTACCATCGCAGGAAGCGAACAATAAAATTTCATAAATGACGGCATGAAATGCAGTACCTTAGTGCCTTTGAAAATAAGTTCAGTACTTATTTACTTAGCCGGTAAGATCTGCACACCAAAAGGGTGTGAACTGAAACGATCACCAATAATCAAATGTCTTGATTTTTAATCAAGAACAGAAGCAAATCTTATCAGTTGCAGCTATAGTACAATTCTCAGTAGATCCCTCTCGTTTCAGTCGTCGAGCTGAGAGCAGTCTTACTCAACTAGAGAATGACAGTAAGCGACTACGTGTAGAGCTACAGACAAGCCGACAGGGCGAGCAGGAACTAAGGTGCACTATGCACAGCTTAATGGCCAGTGAACGCTCCACTAAGGTTGAACTGCAGCAGTTGAAGTCCGAGTGCGAGGTTATACAGCAAAAGTAAGTTGGATCATTTGAAAGCTGGGTCCTGCATGTGGGTGTAGAAGGCCATCGATCACACTAGACCATAAGAGAGAACGTTGAAAGACCAGTTTGTTTCCCTCGGCTCTGAGGATGCAACAGTGTTTATTAAAATAGTATGGGACACGGGGTGAGAGATTCGTCATTTTCGAGTTGACATTTTAAGCCTCTTTTATAGGTAGAAGCGATTCGCCAGAGATAATAATAAAAATAATAATAATGACTTTAATACAGAATCCACAAAGTGGCTCTTCGCCTGTACACTAAAAACTATCTAATATTCTAATAATTTATAAATGTAATAACAAATGAATTCTGTGGGAAGTGGTTAAAAAAAAGTTATAAAAATGTAAAGATATCAATATTCGGATATATGACATACAGATCTACCATCGTTAGTTTATACACATTTTATTGTGTTAAACACTAACCTCGATAAAATGGATTCTCTTTGTCCAGTCTGCACGCAGACGTCTGCTAGTTCGTAACTGAGACGTCTTCTATTCTTCGTTGGGAGACTGACATTTACATAGATCTCCAGCTATAGTTCTGCCTCTATAGCTCTTCATCTGTAACTCCAGCTAACTCTTCACTTAAAAACTCAACTTTATAACTCTACCTTCCTTCAAACGACACCACCGTTCACTTAATGTCCTTTTCCCAAAAACCAAGTCACCTGTATATTGAAACTCTTTTTTCCGTTTTTATTCGTAGGTTACAAACAATGTCCTCGGCGCGACAGCAAGATCGTAACTCAATCGCCTCTCTGGAGCGCAAGCTAAAAACTGAGCGAGATGCGCGTCTTTTGGCCGAAAGTCAGCTACGCGAGGAACGCAGACGGCAGAAAGCGGAGGACGCAGCAGCTAAACAGCGCGACGAAACCTCCGGACACGAAGCGTGCAATGCACTCCGCACCGAGCTGGAAGATGAAAGTCGACAGCTGCGTGCGTTGCTGCAGGAGAAGGAAGAAGAAATCAAACGTATCGATAAAGAAGCTGAAAAGCTGCGGCAAAAGACCCGTGAGTATGATAGTATGCAGTTGAAGAAGGAGACTGAGGTACTCATGTCTGCACTTACTGCAATGCAAGGAAAGAACACTCACTTAGAGAACAGTTTGAGCTCAGAAACGCGCTTGAAGTTGGATCTGTTCTCTGCTCTTGGGGACACGCGCCGGCAGCTGGAGATAGCACAGACGAATCTCAAGAGTAAAGATCGAGAGATTGAAGCTCTAAAGCTCAAGATTGCTGAAGTTATGGCTGTTATGCCCTCAACTACTTCCTACACCACTGGGGATTCCCCTGGCGTTCCACCTCACACCCCGCGCTACGCCTCCAATCACCTCATCTCCCCAAACCATATCGATTTGCCTGGGAGTGGCCTGGACCCCAGCGCTCCCTGTTATATTCCCGTGTGTAAGAGCCCTAAAGGCCTGCTGTAAGCTGCCGTTTGAGGGCACGTTTAGTTTGACGCTACCCGAGGTTGCTCTGGCTTGTTACAGTCTCTCAGATTGTTTGAACAGTAAAAAAGCGCGCGAAAACAAATGAACGAGTTGTAAAAGCAGCGCGAGTTAGGGGAAACTGAGGTCTAGCCTCCCACGTAGTCGTTCTTTTTCTCGTCACGCAATGAAAAATTGCGTGACAGGCCCAAAAAAATCTCTTTTCTTTTTTCTTCGCTGGCACTATTTTTATTTCTGCACCACGTTTTCTTCGTTTGTATAATCTGAGAGCCTGTAACATGCTTTAATTTATAATCTTACTAAGTTATTGGGTTTGTCACCTGGGTAGCACAGTAAATCAAGTTAAACTTTAACGCGCAGTGTTTTCTCTGGACTGGCATATCTTTAGCATTTATTTCGTTGAATGTGTAACACAGGTGTTATCCTAGTTTCAAGACGAAAAGCGCCAGGTTATCAGATTCTGATGTGACAGCATTAATTTCTATTTCCAAGGCGTGTTTGCCAACAACTTCTCGCCATCTCGTTGGTTGACCTACTGACGACCTTACTTTGCTTAGCCGCTTCCACGTTCCTTTGACTTGTGATCATGCGCATGGTTCGCCAGCTATCAATACACGCAAGTCATTTGTGCAAATAATCGCCTTTCATACTCCCACAAAGCCTTGAAGCATGCGTTGAGTTGATTGCCAGAATTGCCAAGTTTTTTAGGCTTAACACAGAATACTCTCTTTTAGGCGATCTTATGTTCCAGGCAAAACAAATAACCATCCGTGACGTGGTGGAGTGAAGGTGGTGTATTTGAGGAAAGGTTGTCGAAACACTAAGGCAAAATAATACACAGAAACCATGCCTTTCCTGTGTAATTAAATTTCAAGAAAGGGTAATGATTGCCTAAATTAGCGTGATCTAGCCTCCAGTTTGCTATCGTAGTTAGCACGTAAAGTACATGTGAACTTACCCTGAGTATCAGGCCTTCCCTGGGGAGCGAAAGGGAGTAAAGGGAAAAAACAACAAGCCTGATACTCAGGTTAATGTGAACTCGGGAAATTTGAGAGTGATCCGCGCAACCTCGCTCTTTGAGCCCTCAAGTTTAGATCACAAAACCTGGTTTGGTTAAAAATGGACGCTAGGGGCGAATTTGCGCCGCACGTATTTTCCTTTTCTTGTCGGTCTTTTCTTGATCTTAAGAGGACAATGTAACTGAGGCACTATACAATCTATTAGATCTTCCAGGTTCGTTGTTAACTGAGCGTGCCCTATTATTTATTTAACAGCAACCACTTCTATTGGCAAATGTGGGTTTGCCATAAACCTCTTGTGTGTGACTTCTTAAGAGCTTTTTTCGTTCACAGTCGCCAGCTAGGAACGAAGGGGTCAAAGTATTGTTAACAGTGAGATGTTAGCCTTGAACATCTACAAAGAAAACAACAAAAGCTACTAATAAACAGAAAAAAAAATGCAGTCAGAGAACCTTAGTTTAATAAATTATGATACAGTTGAGAATATTATGTGTTGTATTTGTTTGTGACAATCACCAGTAAAGGTGTTAATCGGATTATGGCTGGTTATGGCGCCTCCCAGTTCCACTTTCGAGGCTACTACTTGCAGTCGCAGAGAAACAATTTGTTTTGGTTTTTCCTTTCCTCCCTCTTATCTGCTTGGCCTACTTTTTGTAACTGGTGCAGGTGAAATCTACGTTTAGCGTTTGGGTACCATGTCGGTTAAACAAGAAAGAAAAAAAAACCGACCAATTTATACCTAAACTGAGACGTCCTCCTGAGCAATGAGCTTTGCTATTCTCTGATGAAGTACAAGCGGTTAGTCCCTCTATTTGTCTACGACAGATTAAAATCTACTTTTACCAATTATCAGACCCTGCTCCGAAAAAAAGAGAGAAAGAAGCAGCACAATGTGCCTGACGTTAGGCTAGATTTTTCAGCAGTTTTATCTCCCTGATCGTCATCCAAGTAGTGGAACGCGGGCGCATGGACGTCTCGACTAGCGCATACGACGTAAAATGCTTAACTTCTCGCCAGTCCTCTGTGTGCGGGAAAGAGGGCTGTGTTCGTGAATTTTTGTCTTCCCAAATAATGTAATTGAACTCCTTTTTCAAATGACAAATCCCTGCAAATCCTAATCCACTCGCGTTTCGCAATCGCACTAACTCTACTGCGTGACAGGCGTCGAAACGGCTTGTCACGCTACTGGGAATGACGTCACTTCTCTCAAAATGTCTGCTGTCTGTGAAAACATAATTTCTAGATGCTGTGAAATGGTCTTTAAAAATAGGGATAAAAGAACCTCAGGTGCCACTTCGTAAAAACGAGTTAAGAGAAGGGATTTTTCTCGGATGTTTTTTTCAACGACCTGCAGTGACAGGTGCCTGACAGTGACTGCTTTCTCTTTTCCCATGTTCCTCTGTGAGCCTAAGGGGAGTGCTTACTCACGATTTTGTTAGCGTGGTCTTATAAGTTTACTGCTGTTTGCTTGGTCTTGTTCATAAGAAGAGAAAAAAAGATGCCAGGAGAAAAGGCAGTTTGTGTTTTGTTGCCCAACGACAGCTCTGTGAAAGGTACTATCCATTTTGAACAGGTTAGTAGAGAATTTTGAAGTGACAGACTCAATGTTGTGCACGGGCATGGAAGAGGGCCTTTGCAATTTCATATTAGAACTATAAATCTCCGGGCTACTAATTTTGCTACTTTAGGCAAACTTGTAAAGTTATTTCCTGCGTAAATTTCAAAGTTCTTTGAATGCACGTTTAGATACTAATATTTATGTCCCAGATAATCAGATCCTCTGTCATTTTCCCCTTTCTTGCAATTCACTCGTGCTTGAGTGCATTCTTGCATTCGTGTTTTTTTGTACGTCAAATTGTTCCAAACTAAACTTGCTGGATTTTAGTTTTGGACGTCAATCTCTTTGATGTGTTTTAAATTATAACTCAAAAGATTTTCGCCAGGAGGCCGTCCTTCCTGGGGCCAAGTTTTTTTCATTATTTGTTAAAGTGCCACTGGGACCAGAATTTTGGTATTCCATGTTTTTACATTTTCCAACATAGCTTGTGGTTCTTAGTCATCGTGCCAAATTTGAACTCATTACGACGACTAGAAGTTGCTTTTTTCGGACGGTTTTTGTCGAGATTTTGCGGCCGCCATTACTGGCCCTTGTTCCGGAAGCTGGCTTGCGAATGAGCGGAAGTGACGTCAGAGGCTCACCTCAAACCTTAGTGCCTTCACATGGTTACTTGCCACGGGAAATTAAACTGTCCCCGAGGAAAGATTTCTTGCCAACTGCTTGTTGCACGACTTTGAAATCTTCCTTGCTACAGCAGTTATGACAGGTAGTACCTGTGTTGTACAATGCTACAACAATAAATCCAACCACCGAGCTGGTATTTCGCTTCATCGCTGGAAGCCCTGCGAGTGGACCTGCAATGAAAAAAAGGCCAATGTTTGTTCTCACACACACTGAAAATTTCAACCCGAGAGGCATTTTGATCACTTCACGGACGAGTTTTTCCAGAGGGCTGTTCATGTTGAAGGATCCCAGAGGTCGATCATGCCATTGCCTATTCCAACTAGATGGAAAAAAGAACCGGAAAAAACATTATCTGCGCGAACAAGACGAAAAGTACCTAATCTTGTAATGCAGTTCAAGTGATAGTTTGTTTCTTTTTCAACGCATCCACCATTGTGCAAAACTGATTTTCTTTTAACGTATTTTAAAATTTGTCATCGTCGTGGAAAACCCTTTCGGTTCTGCCGTCTGCTAGCGCGAAGACCCTCGGTGAATGCAGTCCTGGCCGCCGTGATTAAGCCGATATAGTTTGTACTGCTTATCTTTTCCTTTTTTTAATTCCGCGTGTCTTAATTTCAGAGCAGTAATCGCTTAGAAGCATGGACATTTTTTTCTATAACATACCATCCTGAATGAGGAGAAACTTTTCTCTCTTTATTCCCTGTCGGTGAACAGTCGATTGACATTATTGTTCGGGCAGTAGCAAAACTTAGGTTAGGTAATTACAACCTAAGAATTGAAAATGGCAGACATTCCACCCCTAAACTTCCTGAGCATCTGAGAATTTGTCAATGCTGTAGGTCAAATGAAGTTGAAAATGAACTACACTTCCTCTTATCTTGCAATAGATATGATGCAATTATAAAATCTTTAATGAACGATATTATTAGTAAATATTCCGATTTCGACTCTTAAATGTTCTTGACAACATTGTATTTCTCTTAAGGTGGCTTACTACAGTTTTGAGAAGAGAAAGATAACCTTTTTAAAACTTAAGTTTAAAGCCAACAGGAGTTTTCTTTTGGGTTCAGTTTGTTGCTACAACTGTTAAAAGAAATGATATTAACCCTCATTATCCTGGAAAAGAAATACGAGAAGCTTAGAAAACATCAAATATAACAGACCGAGTGCCAGGAGTGGACTGGAAACTAGACTTTTGGGGGGCTTTTTTCTCAAAGTCTAGCCGTACGACCCTACCTCAATTTTTCAGGATTTGGAAAGTGGCTATAAATATACAACTATGCAAAAGAAAATGAAAATCTGTAAGGCAGAATTTTTGCCATTGAAGAAAATGTCGAATTTTCGCTTTTTTGAGAATTACTAAAAATCTCTCTTACAGATTTTGCTAATATTTTGTCTACAGGTGAAACTTAGTACTATGAATTGATTCTGAATTTTTTACTGTGAGTTATACGGTCAGTTTTCGAGTAGATTGGGGTCAAAAAGTCGATTTGCGATTTTTTTGCGGCCCCCTTCGTGAGCAAAACTAAGCATGCGTGCAACTTAAGCGCGCGCTGAAATAACGCCATATGGCGCGTGCAATAAACATAAGAATTTTCACAACAACTTCTCGAGGTTTTTGTCAAGGTTTAACAGATATTTTATACCGGTAGCGCTCACCAACTTCGTCAAGACTTCGTCCATTCATGATAAAGAATGTTAATAGTACACCACGAGCGATTTCTACAAGCCAGATTTCAGAGGTGTTTTCAGCTTTTTCTCGATGATGGCGTCAAGCATTGCACGCGCGAAAAAAAATGGCGTCAGAGAGAATTTCGCAGCGTGCGCAATTGTGTCTCAGAAAAACTGTAGTAAGCCACCTTAAACAGCATTGACGCTTTCACTTGTAAAAAATTAGGTTACTTCATTTACAAAGCTTTTGCATTAACAAATGGAACAATAGATACAGGAATTGTAAATTAATCGATTTCGCAACTTTTTTTCTTTCTCTTTTCTATGTGCAATGGCATTTGTAATTGGCAATACAAATAAAATGTTGTTGTTTGAGATGAAGGCTTTAATAGATCGGATCGTCGGTGCGTGGAAATTGAAGTTGGGGAAAAATATCACACGTCACTATTTGCCTAAGGGTTTAAACATAGGCACGCAAAGCGTGCGTGAGCTATTTTGTAGCTGTCAATGAGAGGTACGGAAATGGTTATTGAATGAACGTGCGTGTACCAAGGTACACTACTGTGATGTTGGTTATTTGAGTAGCGTTGAGCATTCGAAAAGTATTGGTTTTTAGACAGAGTTTACCTTATAAGTGGAGCTGTGTCCGATATTGTGCAACCTCGTTCCCAGGGCTTCTTACAGATTTGAGGGTGATCAAAGATCAATGTTTGAGTTTATATTAGTGGTTTCGAATTCGTATGCGTCGTTGATCAATAGATGGTACGCTAATGCGTACAAGTGTGGCTTCAAATGACGACAAAACAAGAAGAAAGTGAGATAAAATCTGTAAAATATCTGACAACAGTGTGAATATGGGACAAACAAAATAATACAAAACAGCCCTTTCTGAAGCTCATTCTCAGATGTTTCTCGGCAGCTCAATGGATTGAAATTTAATTTTGTGGCTTTCTAATGGAAAGAATATTTTTCCATGGACAAATATTTTGGATCTAGTAGGAAGCGTAACTTGTCACAAAAATTAATTCTGTAATGTTTGAACCAGAAGAGAATAGCCGATCTTGAGAGTCACGTACGTCTTCTTCTTGCGTGACATCATGCTTGACGAACGTGGCAACTCCCGTATCCAGACAAATATATAGGTAAGCTCTGTTTTATTTTCCACATTATTTCACACGGACTTACATTTAGGAACACACGGCTAAAATCGAGTAATAAGTGTGCCTTGTTAGAAAAGATCATGCCATTGTGTGTCTTGTGCAAGTCTTGCGTGACTAGTCACGTAGCAAACTGACAAAAAAGCCAGAAACATTGCACGTGCTGACATACCGTGTGGTTGACTGTGGCACTAATTTTTTCGGGATTCAAATTTTTATGATTTTCGCGGATTTTTCACGATCCGCAAAAAAAAGTTCCCGCGGAAAAAAATAATTTCCGCAAAAATTTACTCCATTGTCGAAATTTATATACAAACATCGCCTTTTACATGTCATGTAATATTATGTTGGTGCCCATTTACTTTAACCGTCTCTTTCGTTCAAAAATAAAACGAAATTAGAAGCAAACCATTCAGAAATAAAACGATGAAATTGCAGTCGGTACATTACAAGTAATAAGCTGTTAAAAGCTTTAAAGAAAAGGATCGTCTGAAGGTACTCCATTGATTAACTGATTTAACATGTTATACATCTGCATGTTGTCCACCTGCATTCGATTGTTTATACTCAAAAAACGAGAATGTTATAATTACAAATAGAAGGCGGCTTCCGGAAAATCGCAAAAATTAATTCCAAGAAGAATAAACAGTTTCCCCAATCGCAAAGATTAGTCCTGCAAAACACACACAAAAAAATCACCATTCACAAAATTAAACTCCCGCAAAAATATTGGTGCCACACGGTAGTGGTCTCAGCTTCGCTGAAGCTACATAAAAATCAGTGGTTGTGTTTAGCGAATAAATTTTGTTTTGATGAGCGTTTTGATGTGAAAGTAAGATACAAAATTGGGTGAAAATAATATCAAAGGATGTTTTGTTATGTAGAGAGGTGGTAATGGGCAAAGGAATCGTTGGAATTTTAAATGAGCGAATTCGAGACTAATGGCGTGGTTGGCCTGTGTGGTAAACAACGTGAATTTTATCAGGTGGAGTACACGTGATCAACTCAAGGCCAAATTGTGCTTTAATAGGTCCGGGGGGGATTTTATCGTAGGGCCAGGCAGTCATGTGATGATGTTTAGTGTGGGTCGTTTCACGTGTAAAGAACGTGTTATGTTGATTGAGCGTGAGATCAGATTACTGTTTTGTGTAAACAAGTGGTGTTTTGTCACGTACAAACATGTGATGAGACAAAGTTCAATGGCGAGTCACGAGACTTTCAGGAGACTGTCATAAGTTCGTTTTCGGCGCTTTTTATTGGCTTTCGTGGCAGCTAGAGTTGAGTAAAACTTAAAAGGAAGCGGGGAATGAGTAAATTTGTGCGTTTTTCGTAATCTGAAAAATGATAACCGATGTTTGTGTCTATAAGACTGTGAAACGAATCTTGCGTAGAGCTGTTGCGTTTTTGTCTTCGTATTGGAGGTGATAATTGTTTTGATTTGATTTGATTTGATTGTCTGCTGATCTTTCCGCTCAAACTTTGTACAAACAATCCCGCTACCGCCACGCAGCCTAACCAGAAACCCATTTCTCTGATAAGTCACCTCTAACTTTGTGCTTAGCAAGTCGCACGTACGAGCAACGTTTATGCCACCCATACAATGTTTTTCCTTGTCGACCTTGTGCCTTTGACGGACCTAGTGATTGAGTGGCATGGGCATTAATTTTAAAACCTACCAAAAGGTGCGAACAATAATTCGTTTTAGTTCGAAATTCACGATTCTGCCCATTTTATACCTTCAAACTATTTGCCATCTATTTACCATCATTTACTGTGGGACATCCCTGCAGAGAAGTCATGTTATTTCTCACACTCTAAAGTTGAACCATATAACTCAAAACGTAAGTTGTGCGCATGCGTACAGAGGATTATTTACTAGAACTCGCTTCCGCTCACGTGTAAACCGGGTTTGTGCTGACGATTCGTTTTCTAAGGAAGTCTACCACAAGGAAGCCAGCCATTTCTATTTGATATATAAATATCCAACATCAAGCGAATGAAATCAGGACACTTTCCTAGTGTCGCTTTAGTAGCAGAATTTTCCGTGCGTTCTCATCTGCATTTTTGTTCCGGCCCCGACAACTAGCCTTTCGGTAAAATTCGACAGTCGTCGGGAATGCCGAACATTGGCCACCCAAAAAAGAACCAACCAAAGAACCAACCTTCCCAGAAACTTGAGGCTGCACGCCGACTATGAGGCTATTTTGTAGACAAAATAGCTCAAAAATGTTATTTCTTTTAACTGTCATACAATCTTAGTACACGAACTACTAAGAAAAATGATTAAATATCAAGTTATTGTTTTTAGGCAGCGAATAAGGCAAGCGAAAGGTTCGTTTCCTCGGCGGTCCGCATGTTGTTGTTGAGCAGCGAAAAATTTTCCTTGTGGCTTTTAATTTTGACTACAAATATTTAGATTCCGGTCACACAAGGCCTCCAGTTCTTGAAAAAAGGTTTTGATTATTTCACTTCTTTCGGCTTAGAAAAAGAATTTTATAAAAACTGTTTAAAATATTTAGCAGCGCCAAGCACTTGTGTTTCAATGTGTTAAGTGACGACTGTACTGTGATAGACACGATATGCTGCCTGCCAGCTGACTACGACAATTACGGTTTTTCAAGAAAGTTCCCCAGACTATGCCAAGAATGGCCAAAAATCTCAATGCTTTTTTATAATATATAATGAACATAAACAACGGCAGACAAAGTATAGCTTCTTTTATTTTCTTCCACACCAACAATAACATCGATAGACTCATGGTTGAGAATTCGCGAGCATCAAAGTCTAAAGTTTTTATAGGTGTTTTGTCTAAATTTCCAGAGCTTAAAAGACCAATTCTTCGAATAGCGATGTTTATTTTGCTACAGGTTTATTCAGTGGAAAAAATTACACAACCTACCGTGGAATGGACAACTTTATCCGCTGGATAGCGGCTGAACAGCTCTATCCAAGCTTTGAACAGCCGAAATGAAGCAAGCGATAAATTTTATCGGCCGGACAGTTTATCCGTTGAAAAAGAGTTATCCACCTTTTGAGCAACTGGGGCCTGAACTGCAATCATTGTATAAGCATATTCGCTTATGTTTTGAACTCGCGCCAAATAACTCAAATAATATGGCGAGATTATTTAGTTGAAACCTCACATCAGTTCTTTCATCATACGGTAAGAAAAATTCTTCATTTGCTGAATGAAACGAATCCTCAGATGCTCTGGAAGCTAAAGACTGTTCCGAATCGTAGAAATACTCTTCGGAGGTTTCGCAGTCGACGGTAGACATCTTCAGTCAAAACACAAGGGAACGCGACTGAGGTGAGCCTCTGACGTCACGAGCTATTAAATTGCGCAATCACCAAGGAACACGTTTTCAGTAATGGCAGACACATTTTACGCGACTTTGGAGTTAAAAAATACTAGGATGGAAGGTTTGTTGTTCAGTTTTCTGGGGAAATATGAACAAAACACGATATTCTGCGACAGAATTTGGCCGAAATAAACCTATGAATTTTCGTCCCAGTGGCACTTTAATTTGATAGTCAAATTACCCAGGGTAGGGGACGGGGGAGAAGAGGGTGGGCTGTGGCACTTGGTAATCCAGGAAAAAACTTACCGACAAATTTGTGGGAAACTTAAAGATATGAATGAGGCTCTGCGAGAGTAAATTTCGGCGATGAACAGAGGGCTGACACAGCGACATGAGCAATATGATTTAAAAAGTAATAAGATAATTTCCTGTACTCAGAGCTCAGTAAAAAGTTTAAAAGTGGAATATTTCCTTTGGTTCAACTGAACTTCATCAGCCACAATAAAAATGTGAATGCTAAGAAGGGTTATATCAACGTTATGTGACCCTTCTTAACATTCACATTGTTATTGTAGCTAATGAAGTTTGATTGAAATAAATGAAATATTCTGCTTTTAAACTTTTTATTGCCCTCTGAGTACAGGATATTATTTTATCACTTTTTAAATCGTGTTTCCAGAGCAGGAAAACAACATTTTTTGATGTATGAAGGAAATGGAATGGTGACAAATTGTAAGGAATTGTGATAGCAATGGAAGTAGATGAGAAATTCTGAGAGAACATGCCAAGTGTTCAAAACAGTGACGAGTTTCAAAATTCAGATGGCGGACATGCGTACAGACATACCCCCTATCAAGTCCTCAATAATGGATACTTTAATGCTTCTTCCATTAAATTTGGACAGCGAGTTCTTGTGCTCATGTTATTAGTTACTAAAACAGTTTCACCTCCTATTCAACTGGTTCTTCCGGGGGGGGGGGGGGGGATTCTCTAACTAGTAGGTTTTGGGTAGGTGTGTGCCACCCAGGTCTCCAAATTTAGTCCCCGTTTTAAACTGGTTTTGCATGTAAGGTGATATCTCTTTCTAGAAAAAGGGACTTTTTTAATACCCTGTTCTAGGTGTTTGCTAAGTTTTTATACCCATATTGGAAAGATTATTTCTTTGTTTGCTAGTTTTGTTTCTTTGATTTTCAGTTAGCTCGCTATAGTAAAATAATGATCCAACAAACATTTTTTGTTTAGCTCTCATGCATTCTCAATATTACCCCAATCTAGAAAATGTCCTGGATACCCCATTCTAGTTCAAGAGTCCCCAAAATCACTACCCTTTTGGTGGCACATGCTCTTATAGGTATCGTGCGGGAGTACCCCCCCCCCCCCTTTGAAGGTCTCCCATTCATTGCTGCACTATTGTAGTGTTAATGGAACTAAAGGATAAATAACTTACAGTGTTTCATGTAAATATTAATTTTATTCAGAAAGACGGTGAGTGCAGGATTTATGGTGAGGTCACTGGTCTCACTCCTGGAAAGCATGGTTTCCATGTCCATCAGTTTGGAGATGGCACAAATGGTAGGTTTCTCAGACAAATTTTTACCTACTATCGCACTTATTTTCCCAAAAATCTCCTTCAAATCAGGGGTGTGTCTTATCTGAGAGATCCTTTAGGAAAAGTGTCATTAATTTCTATAAAATGACTGATCTGAGAAAATCTACTTTCCCAACAGCTGTTAACATTTTGGACAAAAGATAAGATTAGAAATGCTCATTCTTTGGACTCTCCCATGTGTTGAGCTAATTTGCATAAGTTTGGGAAAAATTATTTGACAAAATTTTGCCAAATTTGCCAAATTGTCAATATGGCTGGCTTCTATGTGTTGAGCTAATGTGAATAAGTTTGGCAATTTGCCAAATTCGCCAAAATCATCAACCCTATTGCAAGATTTCGTTAAATTTGCCAAATTCGCAATTGCGTGCATTTCTGGACATAAGTGAAAAAATTAAACCTTGTCATTTTCTTGGTGGCTTCTGTCTGCTTAAGTTGTCTGTGCAAGAGAGAAGCATCCGCAGTTTCAGTTAAAAGACTTTTGTGTATGTGCAGAGGTGTTTAAAGGAAAAAGTAATATTGATCTTTCATGCAAATGTTTAAATATATATTTTTCCATTAATTTAGGTTGCACAAGTGCTGGTCCTCACTTCAATCCTACTAAGAAAACACATGGAGGCCCAGATGATGAAGAACGGTGAAATTTTATTTTATCTTTGTTTACCATGTCCTGCCTTATCTGTGCTCAACGAAGAGGAAAAATCCGAAACTCAGCTCAAGAATTTCCAAACTCAGTTGGGAAATTAATGATGATGATGACTATCAGTGAAAGCATAACTTGGCTACCTTACAAATGCAGACATTGTGTGACTTTGTTATTGTTTGTCGTGTTTGTTGGTCTAATAATGGACACAAGCACTGTAATTTATAAATGTGACTAGTTAACAGTCACTCACTGATGTAGAGGTGTATAGTGGTGGATATTTATCAATCTGCAAGGTACAAGTAAATTTGCACCACTGTGCACACTGAGTTGAATGGTTGATTTAGCATATAGCACAGAACTGAATAGGGAGTCCCCAAA
Organism: Siderastrea siderea; assembly: GCA_964030785.1. Taxonomy (NCBI): domain Eukaryota; kingdom Metazoa; phylum Cnidaria; class Anthozoa; order Scleractinia; family Rhizangiidae; genus Siderastrea; species Siderastrea siderea. The sequence continues at coordinate 61,570,512 of OZ034967.1, forward strand.
AGAATCTTATTTTTTTAGCTTAAAATAGTGGGTAAAAATGTGCGAGAGAGGTGATTGCTGGTCTGCTTGGAAGTGAATAGCAAAATTAATGCCATCCTGGCTTTGTGTAGCTAATCACAGCACACACACAAAAAACGTGAATTATTTACTACGTGTAACAATAACAATATTACAATATTTAATATTGTTATAGCTTATGTTACCATGGCTTCTATAGTTGTTTTCTTTTTGTGTGTGCAGTCATTATGGAGACCTTGGTAACATCACATCAGATGGAAATGGTGTAGCAAAAGTTGACATAACAGACAAACTTGTTACTATTGTTGGAAAGGACTCTGTTGTTGGAAGGACCATTGTGGTAAGAAGTTTTTCAATGTTACAAGTAGCCATTTCACCTCATTCTTTCTTATTAATGGTGTTCCTTTCCAAATCTCATGCAATCATATACAAACTACAACCCAAGAGAGTAATGTAGCATATTTTTTGAGACCAAAATATTCTGTTCTTTGGGATCACTGGACTGTCTAAGAACATAATGCACTGGCTACTTGAGCCATTTTATCCTCTGTGGGGTGGGGTGGGGGTCCCAGTGGGGTGGGTCCCTTCTGGTGTTCCCCAGGGCATGAAACTTGGACCCTGGTTGTTCCTACTAATGATTAACAATCTCCACCCGCCTGGTGCACACAGTTGGAAGTACGTGGACGATACCACCTTAACTGAGGTGGTACCGAGAGCCGGAAGAAGCAGCATGCAAAGCACTGTTTCTGCTGTTGAGCAGTGGACGAACGAGAACAAGCTCCACTTGAATGCTGATGAGTGCAAGGAAATGGTGATAGACTTTAAGAAAGCCAAGCATCAGCTTGCTGCTATCTCTATCAACTCAAAGGAACTTGAACTAGTGGACAATGCTAAGATCTTAGGTGTCACTATAAGTAACATGTAATATTTACACAATTCAGCCCTAGCAGGCTGCTTATGTAAATAATTTTAATAAACTAGCTCTCCATCCATCCATCTATCCATCCATCCATCCATCCATCCATCCATCCATCCATCCACCCACCCACCCACCCATCCATCCATCCATCCATCCATCCATCCATCCATCCATCCATCCATCCATCCATCCATCCATCCATCCATCCATCCATCCTTCCATCCATCCATCCATCCATCCATCCATTTATCCATTTTATGGAGAAAGTTTCTTCCCGGGGCATCCTGGCACTTTGGTGAACGGGTGAAACAAGCTTCCCAGTCTTTAGTGCAGGGAGAAATTTGAATGCTGGATGACTAAATCTAGATGAAAGCTACTGAGTCGGGCTTTTTCAGTGGTGTAGTTTACTTAATACTGGTGTTTGATTTTTTCTCAATTTTAGGTTCATGCAAAGGAAGATGACTTGGGAAGAGGTGGGGATGAGGAAAGCAAGAAAACTGGAAATGCTGGTCCACGCTGGGCTTGTGGTGTGATTGGCATTACTAAGTAAACAGCATTGCCGAATCAGAGGACGTGAGAACTTCCTTGGTTGTCAAGGATGCTGCAAGACTTCAGGCTAAAAGTCTGTAAAAAAACAAACATAGGCATAGTAATCAATAAAGTTGAAGTTAAAGTTTCAACTTGTTCTGTTTACTGAAGAAATGCTCCCACTCCCTCCCTCCTTTCCATCTTGATGGCAGAGGGTCTCGGCACTAGTTGGATCTTTGAAAAGGTATGCGAGGAGCCGCGTAGCACTCCTGTAAATCGATAGAAATACTTTCATAGTGTATTATGAGTGCTGGAAAGCGAGGGAACGCCCTCATTAAAATTTAATATTCCCGAGCCACGTACCATGAAAAGGAAACCTGAGACTGAACACAGAGGTAGAACGGAAAAACTTTAACCCTGGCAGAATTTTAACCCACAACCTCCAGATCAGATAACCGATGCTAAACAACGAGGCCAAGTGAAACCCAGGATGGATGCTTACATCTGTATTACTATGACAGCCTTTCCCCCTTCTTTTTGAACTAACTCATTCGAACTTACTGCTGCAATGGATATACCCCTGGAATCCTAAGTTTCCTCTTCTCCAGTCCTCCCTCCCCTCTTAGTCTGGGTAGCCCTTTGAAAATAAGATTCATCATTGTTAGTGGGAGTCTTGTGTAACTTTAAATTCGTAACAGCTGTTTTAATTTTAGACTACTTGCGTGAATTTTATTGTTTCCTTCTTTCCACGTCTCCCCATACCTCCTTATCGTGGAGAGTCTTTACGGTCAGCGGCATGTTATTCGCGTGTCCCGGGCCTCAAGGCGACAAACGGACAAAGAAGGTTGTAGTGCTTGAGTAGATCAGGAAGCAAGGAAAAGCTCGAAAAGGCGGGCAGTTTTGCCAGGTATTCACCCCTTCCTCGATATGGCACGTGCAGTATGTTTCCTGACTGGTGCTGTTCAAGGATCGATTACATTTTCACAAGAGGTAAGCTTTCGTGTCAAGTAGGTTTTGTTGTGCAGCTGTCAGCTGCTGAACAGCACGTCAGTGAACGAAAAAGGCTTAGGCAGGTAATGGAAACCTTTTTCTTCCATCGTGTAATTAAGCTTAGTTTTGCTGCACTACATTTTGCACGTATCCTGAAAGATTTATAAGCTTAACGCGGACTTTTGGCTGGACACTCATTCTTTATGGCGGCAGTTCGAGTTTGTTTAGGTTACGGTAATTAAGCTTATTAAACTTTCGAAGAACAGGCTTCGTTTCCATATCATACCAGCTTTTTATAGTTTGCTAGAACTGACAACGATGTTTCATTATTTGCATTGAAAGATAAAGTAAAGCTGTGTTGCTTTGCATATATAATGCGCCGATCAATTCGAAACTTCAACATCTCCTCCCCGGCCAAACTCCGGGCATTTGACTGTGCATCGTGCCCGGGGAGGGGGGAATTTGAACGTTGCCTTGGAGGGGTGGGGAATTTGAACCGGATTTATCTCTTATTCTGACGTATTAAATACGCTCGTAAGTTTTTTTCGGTTTTTGCAGGGTTTGATGGCTTTACAGGATAGAATTTTGCCTTTGTTAGTGAATAACTCTTTCAAAATGGTCTTTAAAAGAAGTTTGATGGTGTCATTCAGCATATCTCTCTGTGAAAGGCATTAAAGTGTTTGATTGAAGACGAAATTTGTCTTTGAGGAGAGGTAGTTCAGTACTAATTGGTGGGGCATTTGAACGGCTTTTTTGCCCTGAGGGGAGGGAATTTGAACAAGCCAATCTTCAAAAGTTCAAATGCCCGGGGGGTTGCCCGGGGGGGGGGGGGGGGGATGTTGAACTTTCGAATTGATCGGCACATAAACGTGGACGATCAGGACAACATTTACCCAGTCAGCTATTAAATCTAACAGGCTAAATTATTAATCACAGGAAGATTATCAACCAGAGTTAATTTAGCAAAAACAATGTCCTCAATAGACCGCAACTGGCCCACATGGCTGGAGCTGAACATGGCTTAAATATCTGGTTAATCAGTAGCATGGATAAGTAGGATACAGGATACGTAGTATACCATATGGTAGTTGATGTGGGAGTGGGTGGAAGAGGGTAGGGAAGTTCATAACAGGGTAAACCGACTGAAAAGACTTTAAAAGCTTGGATTGTTGAGCCATATTAAAAGATAACATACTGTCTTGTACCCATGCACTTTTTGAGATTTCAGACTGACAGTGGTTAGGGGATGTGGAAAAGCTTGTACCTTGAAAGCTTTAGAGTACAAAAAAACTCTTTCTGGCCACAAGACAGACTTTGTGCAAAGTATTAGGCAGCATTCACACTTGTTGACTGCATAGTTTCCATTAACTGGCGCATGGAACTTTAGGTCCCCGGGGGGAGGGGGAGCACTTGACCCATGTTTGGGTATAGGAGTGCTGCTGATGGTTTGAAACTGTGACCCTGTTCAGGCCAAAAAAATGCTCTAAAATACCTACCCTGTGTAGGACAACATCCTCCAATTTAGGTTCCTGTGTAGGACAAATGACAAAATACACACCCTGTTTAGGGCAAAAAAAGCCTTAAAATACCTACCCTGTGTAAGACAACACCCTCCATTTTAGGTCCCTGCTTAGGACAAATGACAAAATACACACCCTATTTAGGACAGGGTGTCAGCTGCTCATCCCCATATAAGGGAGTACCCCCTAGGGTTTAGGTCATTCATGCTCATTAATTTTGGTGCCAAGAACTGTGAACCAGAATCATGTTTGAATGGGTTAAATGAAAACTGAGGGCAAGAGTCTTTGGACAGATTTCAGTGGCCACTGACACAAATTTTATGTTGACCTATTCCATACGTGAGTGCAAGGTTAAGATCTTGTGTCTAACACCTGAGCATCCTGCCCAATTTGCAACACTGCTACTTACATAACTGCTGTGTCCCCACATTAGGTTCCATGGCCAGGCACTAAGAGTGAATGCTACATTATAATTTTTAGTACCCTGGAGGACCTTGTGAAATCACTGGAGTGTTGCAAGGGCTGACAGAGGGAAAACATGGCTTCCATATTCTAGAATTTGGAGATATTTCACAAGGTGGGAATGCAGGCATTCTTCCTTATATTCCTAGTTAGAATTTGGCCTTTGATGTATAAGCATTGCTGTTAAGTTCATTTTACCTGTAATAACATTGCTGTTACAGTCAATTGTCTCCTAATTTGACATGTTGCTTTTACCCCTTTTAAATTAATGCATGGAATTCCGAGCATAATGTGCGACCCAGAGCTGGATAACCTAACCCTATCTCAAAGTAAAATGCAGATATGATTTTTCATGCTGTCGTTTTTCACCAATCTACCCCTTAAAGAGCAGATTTACTTATGCACTCTTTTAGACCATTTATGGTCAAAGTCTTTTTAGTTATCCTTAATAGGGATCATATAGTTTATATATAACCATTATATAGCTTCTTTTTTGGACCCCACCCCTGGTCCTGGAGTTTTAAACCTGGAGGGGGTGGGGGGGTTGGGGGGGTTACTAAGGTATATTAGTGACAGGAAGAAGCAAAGGCCTTTTTGGGATTTGAAATTAGTGATTTGGGCTCTTTTTGGTTGGAAACTTTCTGGTGGACTTATTTTGTGTAGAAAGATTTTGGCAAGACTTTTATAGGCAGATCCTTGTTTACGTCAGCAGTCTTTGATCTAAGGATTATCATAAATTATCGAAAATTTTATAGTTAGCTTGGGAAATGAAAACACGAAAAATTGAAAGAGACTGTTACAATTAATAATTTAAATAACAAATATAAGAGGAGAATGTTGAAAATTGAAGGAGATATTTCTTTTTGAAAAAGGTCAAATTTACAGACGTCTATATGGCTGGGTGGCAAGAGTTGCCACCCAGCCATACAAACGTCTCTAAATGTGGTTAACTTTGAAAGCATCATTTAAAACCAGTTTCCATCCTTTTTCTTTCAAACTTTGCATGTTAACTAAATGTTATATGCTCTTTCTAGTTATAATCTTTGTTTGTTTATAAGGTAAATTTCAATTTTCAAGATGTAAACAATGACACCAGCAAGGATCCACCTATTAAGGTTCATGAAAATTGGCCTCGCCTCAGGGTTCTCAATTTTATGGGAAAAAATTGTATTTGTTTTGTTTACAAACATAATTAAATAAATGCAAAAGGAGGTTTTTAGGTTATGTTCTGGGTTGTAGTGGATTTTTTTGGGCCCAGATTTAGCCTAATGGGGCTTTTTGTGGTCTCATTTGCACTTCCCCATCACTAATTACATACGTGGGTATACCCCCTGACTGGACTGTGATATTAGGGACTTTATGATACGGTGACTACGGACTACGCTTGGATGCGCATAATTTTTTCTTTGGCTGAAACACTGGGCCGAGTACACAACTAGTGGCACAAAAATGCGAAGTTAAGACCGCAGACGACAGACAACAGACTAGGAACGAAGAGCGAAGGTCAACTCTACACTAAACAGACACAAAATCTCTTTTAAAAAGAGTCGAGATGCTCTGGTTTTGACTTGTAATCGTCGCACTGCAATTCAAAATGTAATTGCACGTGAGGCTTGCGTGCAAGCTTAATCAAATTTTCAGGGCTCGTCCGGGGGGGGGGGGGTACTTCCTTATATATTATATACGCCATATAGGTACGTGCCGCCCAATAGGGTAGGGTTTTTGAGGTGCTCAGTCCTTAAATAGGGTATCCTTTTCAGTGTTTTTTGATATTGTGACCCTTAGATGTTCCTTAGATAGGGTCACTAAATTGCAGTATCCACCTCAACGCGCAAAACAAAAAAGATATGGTCTGTTACAGAGTAAAACTGTACTACACATTATAAAGTTTAACAAAACGATTTTAAAAGGACATTTATAGCTTGTGTTGGCGCTCCTCACCACCTAGTTACAGAATTATGAGTTATCTTGTTGCCCTTAAATAGGGTGCCATTTCTTGGTTTTGGGCCTTTAAAAGGGTATCAATTCTCGATTTTCTACCCTTAAATAGGGTCAGGGTTTGAGAACCTTGGCAGCACACACCTATCCTAAATTGACGGGAGCACCCCTCCGGGGGGCTCGCTTTTCAAATTACTTCGCTTGCAAAACTACTTCAGAAGCAAATTTGACATATTTTACTAAATTAATTACTTCTCAACTTGAAGGGGAGCCATTTGTGTCTAGAAAGAGCAAAGAGAAGAGTTGATATTACAAGCTATATTCAAAGCATCAAATTTATTATATTCTGGAAAACAACGCGGCGGTCAAAACCAGTAAATAAAGTAAGCCGTACATTTTTCGCTGTTCTGAGTTCATAAGCACTTGAAATTGTTCCAAATGCGTATTAGTTTGTAGTTCAAGCATTACAGTACAGGAACACCTCAATTTTCTAACTTTAGACTACTTTTTCATACCATCTTCAGTTCCTCGTACTACACCACGCTGCACTACGTGAAATCCTTCCACTACGCACCGTCGTGAGCTTGCGACGGTGGGGACAACAGAACACATATGTCTCGTCCCAGTCCTAAAGTGCATCCCGTCCGTAGTCCGTAGTCCATGGTCACCGTATCTTAAAGTCCCTATTATTGCCTTGTAGGAGGTACCACTGCAGGAGCTCACTTTAATCCACTGAATAAGAGCCATGGAGGCCCACTAGATGAGGAAAGGTAGGAAATCAATACAGTTTTAATAAATAAATGTGACCATCAACAGCCATGAGATGATGGTTGGAGTAATGAGATCATGATGACAAATTGACTGCCTATGAGTGTTTGCTCAGGCCAATCAAAAGTGGCTGTAATGACATGGTGGTTGCATTGATAGAATTGTTGTATTAGGTGGGTCCCACTGTGCAAGCTAAAAGTTCAAGTCACAAAAGCTGCCTTCAGAGGACTTTATTGCTTTGTTTTCTTCATGGTGGAGAGCTTGCCCTGTTCTGAAACATCACCAACCGAGTAAGTGAAGTTTTTAAAGGGTCTGAGGTACATGATTTTGAGTATTGCAGTCAAAGAAATTACATTTTGAAATGGAAATTTAATTTATGTCATTATAAATGTGTCATTTACTTTTGACTTTAAAAAACTAGTAGTAATCGCAGATTAGTGGAGTGCGTTCGACGGCAACCCCTGTCGACACCGAAATTAGGGAAAGAAAGAGTCTGCTCAGTTTTCTGATATTTCTTGACCCTCGGTTGTTATCAGTTGATATATTTTCACTAGAAAATCGAACATTGTCAGCTACGAAATACGTGTAAATCTTAAAATAACAAAGTTGCGTGACATATGTTATTTTTCAGGCGGACATATTTAGTTACATGACCGCTTGTATGTACTCATCGAAAGTTTCACATGTAAATACAGAATTAAACTGAAATGTTACAACTACCGATGAACTCTTTACCTTTGATAACCTCCAAAAATATTCGCGCAATGGTCGGCTCAACCTCTTTTAGTTCGCGGTTTCGTTAATAAACGTCGATTTCCGAAATAAGCAGACAACACGATTTCTAAATTTAAAAGTGGCAGCATGGACATAACACAAAACTTCGAGAGTGACTCGCGAAGGCATTGTTTGAGAGAGAAATGATTTAAGTATCAAGTAAATTCAAATAGCGTGTTTCTTTCACGGACATATAAATTTGAATGTTGTATGCCGAGTGGTTCTTCATCGAAGGCGAGAAGGTTCAAATGCCAACTGAACGGCAAACTGCAGGTTGACATGTGTACCAAGGAGCTGTGCATACTTCTCTAAGACTTCGATCAAGGATTTACAATAACTCCTTGGGTGAAAGGTTGCTTTTTCGAGCCTGGAACTTCCCTCGTTTGAAACAAGCTTCTTCGCAACAAAGACACCTTTTGATAAGCGAGGTCATTTGGTTCCATGAAAGCGAGTCAAAGTATACACCAGTTCCCTGCCGAGGTTATGCCCCTGCAAAAATCTTCGGGGGGGCTAAATTGGTGCCAGTCCATCCACCATCCATCCATCCATCCACTACAGAGGAAATCTCGATTTCACCCCGGCCGGGATTAGGGTTGCATTCTCCTATCGTCAAACGCAATTATTAGAAAACCCTACTCAGATTTGTGACAGATGTTGTCTTGAATATTTTGCCCTGCTCAGCCGATTTCACTCGCGTGAACCCACCCACGATTTTGGAAGTGTAACGCAAATTGCATTTAAGTATAAACTTTCGGGTTTTCGAATAAAATCTTTTCAAAAATGATTTTTCTGTCCATTATTTTGTGTTTGTTTATTCATAACAGTAGGTCTCAGCACAGTCTCAAGACAACTAGCTGCACAAGCATCACTTCACTGAGATTACGGCGAATAATGACCTCAATAATTGCTTACAATTTAGACTGTCAGGTACATCTCTTTGACGTTTGTGCAATTGTCGATTTTCTTGTCGCAGAAGTTTTCAATAGTAATAATCTTTTAAGCGAAGTAGTTGTCGGTTTAAAGCTCTTATCCCAAAAGCTTCCAAAAACAATTTTGTGCGTTCCTCAAAGCATCTAACCTTCTATAGGCTTACTACGCATCCGCAAAACTTATGCCGGCATAATTTAAAGCGAGTGTGGTGTTTGTTTGTTTTGAATCTTGATGGTCTCTAGTTAGAGAATGAAATATAACAGTTATTTAAAAAACTATAAGCGAAGCAGTTGTCGGTTTAAACCTATTACATCCGAAAAGCTTCCAAAAACAGTTCTGTGCATTTCTAAAAGCGCTCGAATTTCAAACAATTTGCAGCCGCAAAACTTATGCCATAGACTTAAGAATGTTTGGACGGTGTTTGTTTGTTTTCAATCTTGATGGTCTCAATTTAAAGAACAGTAAGTAATGGGTGTTCCTCAAAGTGCTCGAAATTTTTTCACGGCTGCTAAAACCTACGCGACAATTCTTCAATAAGTTTATTACAAGTGCTTCGAAGCTCCCCAAATCCTTTCTTTCGGGTAATCCCAGTAAAATGCCAGTTTAAAGTTTTGACCAGAACACTATGAAGATAGACAGTCGTGAATAAGTTTTATTTTGTTGTTGTAAATGAGCGCTGTTTCAAGTTCATTCAAGCGAACAGCCAACAATCCAAGGAGATTTGACAAGCCTTGACAGTTAATGACAGGATATGGAAACATTGCAAACACCAAGCAAGACAGCTCGTGAGTAAAATATGTGTTCGGTTTGATGCCCCCCAAAAATAACCAGGCTGTGGTCAGCCTCTAGAATGACCTTTCGAGCTTGGTTTTATAGAACAGATCCCCAAAATATTGGAGGACAATTCGGAACACTTTTGAGCTTTTTGAGAAACACTTTTTGAAAGCGAACGAGCCAAAAAAAGCCCCGAAATATATTTCAGACCGAAAAGTTTCAGGAATGTTTTTGAGATATATATGAACACCAGTTTATTCCTTGGTGGCTCCGCTTTTAGGTTTGGCTAAATCTATATTAATTTAGTTTCTTCGTCTTTCTTTTGTTTAATAGACACACTGGTGACTTGGGTAACATAGAAGCTGATAGTCAAGGACAGGCAGAAGTGAACATCACTGATAATGTTGTGACATTAATGGGAGAACATTCAGTGATTGGTCGCACTTTAGCGGTAAGGATCAATTTCTTATCTTTCCATGGATTATGGACTTATTCTTACTGAAAGTTGGGTTTCTAGGCTGACGTTAGATGGTCAGTTGTCACTATGGCTGCACTCTGTTGGCCTTATTCTAGGATAGAATAAACTGACTATAGTCTGGAGATATAGTTTGAATTTAGCTGACAACACAACTATCATCTGATTTAACTCAACTTCGTAAGCACACAAAATCGAAAATGTATATAAATGTAAGATCTGTTTCTTATTCAGCTAGTGCTCCAGTGTAAAATTTTGTTTGGGATTGATATTAGTTGTAGGATTATTGTTAATATTAATGATATATTAGAGATTTTATGACTAGTATTTCTGCACATACAACTGCTGTAAACTTAAATTAAGTTTATATTATCTTGGCTCTTTGGAAGAACATCATTTTCCATATAATGATTGTAAATCTGTGGTTGAATGATGATGATGACAATGATGATGATGATGATGATGATGATGATGATGATGATGATGATGATGATGATGATGGTGATGGTGATGGTGATGGTGATGGTGATGGTGATGGTGATGGTGATGGTGGTGATGATGAGAAGGAGGAGGAGGAGAAGGAGAAGGAGGATGGTGAGGAGGATAAGGACGAGGATCAGGATCAGGAAAAGGGGGAGTAGGATAAGGAAGACAATGAGGAGGAGGAGGAGGAGGAGGAGGAGGAGGAGGAGGATGGGGAGGATGATGGTGGTGATTGTTATTCCAGAATATACTACAAACACACCCCAAGCCTGTGAGACTTCACAGCAGACATCAAAGAACCCTTTTAACTAATTCCTTTCCCCTTCCTCTACAGGTTTGTGAAGGTGTAGATGATCTTGGTAGAGGGGAACATGAATTGAGTCTCACAACTGGGAATTCTGGGGCTTGTTTAGCCTGTGGAGTAATTGGAATTGCCAAATATACAGTGCAGACTGACAGTTCTACTACAATTAATGATAACAGTCTGTAATTTATTGTCACTTGATTGGCACGTTATGTGAGCAGTTACCAGTGAGTGGACACAACATTTAGGAGTCAGCTTATTCAGCCAAGTGTCAAGAAAGTTTTATAAACCTGCTGTACTTGAGGTAAAGGTGCCAAACTTGTTAAGGTACCGTAAGCACCAGGAGAAAAACAGGACTCCAGCCATGTATATTGTGAGTTTAAGGGTGTAGAATTTCCTGTCTAAAATGATGAGTCTTGACACTATTTTCAATGATTCTCAAAATTTCTGTGGTTTAAAATAATCTTGTGATCTAGGGCTTGCAGTTAGGAACGAGAGACACTCTAAAAACAATAATCAACCAGTCATGAGTCTCGGACACGAATTTGAAGGAAAAGTATTTTAGTCTTAGGCTCACATTTAACCAAGCTTCTCTTTATCTTGGCAAGTCTTGAATTTTATCATATTACACCCCTAGTTCAGGTGAATAGTGTGGCTGTTCTCGTGTTAACCTTGGTGGCTTGGAAGGCGTTTTGTGTAAAAGTGACGGATAGAAATGAAACAGATTGGGGCTGGAAAGCGTCCGATACGAGTTCGCTGCAGCCACACCGCTTTGGAGCTCGCTCGTTCTTGAAGGAAAAAAATAATAAAATACAAGCTGTAGTAGCCAGGGCATACTCTTGAACAAACACTCAGCAAAATCTAGCGTTAACCCTTTAAGCTCTAACAGTGATGAAAATGAATTTTCTCTTTACATTATCTTTACTTGTTCGAACGTTCAAGTGACGAGAATAAAGAAAGTGATCACTAAGGATAGGATGTCTTGATATTTAATAGACAAATTATCCTTACTAGTTCCATAAGAATTGTATGGAGAACAGTAAGGAGAATATGCATTTTTATATCAGGGCTTAAAGAGTTAATAAATAAGAGTCTATCTTACGTTAACTTTGCTATAGTATTTTAATAAAGCCACCAAAACTAGTGATTTTCATTGCAACTCACTTTCGCGCTTTTCATTAAAACACTGTTAAAAAGCTTAAAGAAAGAGGAAGTGTTGTTTTATTTATACATTGTACAGCCATATTTATGTTGGAATAGTTTTATTGCTCTAATAACTCATGTTGTCAAAAAGTTTTAATGGGTTATGAAAAGATTCAAATGGACACAATGTTCTAAGATGAATAAACAAAAAGATACATACGTAATGTCCATGAGTCTGTTTTTTTTTTTCGTGGGACACTAAATGTGGGTCGTCAATTTGACATTTTCTGACTAGAGGGTAGCTCCTTTAGCTACCCTAAGGTTGCTATTTTTAGTTACAACTTTAAAAATCGCTTATTATAACCGTTAGCCTTTTGATTTCGGAAAAAAAAAACAAGAAAATAAATTGTTGAGCACTTGCTTGGCTAAACAGGGGGCCGAGACTCTGCTAGGGGAAAGTTTCTTTATTGCTGCTACTTGAACTTCTACAGATCCTTTGCTGATAATAACCAAAATACTAGCTACAATCAAGCTTCTTTTATGCTGTGCTGTAAACATGTATGTGCTCCTAACTTAAGGAAGACCAGATGGTACCAGAAGAAGATAAAGATAAAAGAATTGTAAAGGAGAACAGCTGAGACCAAGGAATTATTTGGCAAAGGGAAGACAGATAAAGTTCGGCCAATCCAGTACGAGAAAACCTCAAGTGTTTGCGAAGAAATTGCCCTTGAACTCAATGTTCAAGGAGGCCTTGGCAAAGCTTACAGGAAATCGCAACCTGTCTATAGCACGCCCTTAGTTACGTGGACAAACAGGAAAACGTTTAGGAGGGAAGGCATTACACTTAGATCAACAATTACACTACCAAAATTATTTCAAGGCTAGAAAAACAACTAAATCAATTCCCTAATTCACAACAAAACGAAGGAAAAAATGGGGTATTGTACATCTTTCCTTTTGGCTGAACCATTACCACAAGCAACGTAGTCGAAAAGTAATAATTTTTTGTAAGTAGACTACTCCGGCGTTTCCTCGGCTGCTCAGTTTTTCGTCTTCAACACCATACTTCATGATTTTCTCTTAGTTTTCTTTAGTGGCGAATCAAACCCGCAGTGGAACATTGATATAACGCACTCCTATAAAACCAGGGTCTGGAAGGGGGGGGGGGGGGGGGGGGTATCCTGATCCCGCATTCCCGCTCCTTTTTCACGAGAATCCCGCACTTTTTTCGTCGCTATCCCGAATCTCGTTTTTTCTTTCCCGAAAATACATTAAAAACGACTAATTTCTGCAAAAGTTAATAAATTTAAGATGCAGATTGGCCCTTTCGATTGATATTTTGGGCTCGCCTGGTTGATTCGCTTTTGCCGCTAGAACGTTTACTTGGCTTGTGACGATTTCTTGAATTCCCGACAGACAAGCAAAAAAATCTCGCATCCCGTGCCCAAATTTTGGCGAATCCCGTCTCCCTGGTAGCAGTAAAATCCGGAATCCCGTCAAGATATTTTTCGTTTTCCCGAATCCCGCACCGTATTTTGGCCAAATCCCGGATCCCGTAAAACGAACACCCCCGGTATAACGAGCGATATTTTTCAAGCCAGTAATAGTATAATGTATGGAAAAGCACCCCGATATAACGAAAGCCCGTCATAAACAAACACACCTTCCTAGTCTCTTAGCACTTCGCTATTTCGGGGTTCCACTCCCAAGGTACGGCTTTAAACTTCAATAGACTTCGTGCTTTTCAGTTTTCTCGTTACCACCATGTTCCAGATCTCTCGAAGTTCAGAAAGACTACAGTATTTGAATTTTTATTATTTCGTTTAAACGAAAAGCTACATTGAATGTCAAGTACTTGACTCAAATGATTGAAATAGATATAAAGGTCACACCAGACTGAGAAGGGTTTCATTTATTTATTTATTTATTTATTTAGAGAGAGAGAGAGAGAGAGAGAGAGAGAGAGAGAGAGAGAGAGAGAGAGAGAGAGAGAGAGAGAGATTGTTATCCAGCAGGACTGTCATGTTCTCCAGGAAGATCTTCATCAACTCTCCCTTTTGTCGAAGACTTGGCAACACCCTGTTTTACATTTTACCTCTTAAATGTGTATTCAAGTTCTCTTAAATCACACCCTTAGTTATAAATTGTGACCAGTAATGAGAACTGAACTTTAACTACGCCTTGGACGGTAAGGTTATCTCAACTGTCTCCTCCGCAACTTGCCTGGGGATATCTATTGCCGACAATTTGTCCTGGAATGAACATTGTGACACTATTTGTAAGAAGGCGAATTCAACTCTTGGTCTTCTTAGACGAATCTTATCTGGTTGTACTCCAGAGGTTAAGAACACAGCTTATCTTACACTTGTACGCTCCAAACTGGAGTATGCCAGTAGTGCTTGGAACCCTCACACGCAGTGTAACATCGATAAGATAGAGATGGTTCAGCGCCATGCGGCCAGATTTGTCTATAACGATTATTCCCGTTACAGCCACGTCTCTCCAATGATTAAAGCACTGGGATGGGACTCCTTGGAATACCGTAGATTGAACAACCAAGTGTTCACGTTTTACAAGATCTATAAAGGGCTTGTTGGTATTTCCCTACCACCTGAAATATCTCGCAACACAAGAGCTTCAAGATCTCCTAATTGTGCACCATTTCACCAACTCGCCACACTGAATGATACTTATAAATACTCTTTTTACCCTGGAGCTATAAGAACTTGGAACAGTGTACCCTTATCTCTAATTCCTGATTCATTAGATGAATTTAAGGCCATTATCCCTAGCATGTAGGATACTATATTGTATTGTATTTTTATGTTTTATTCATATTCATTTTATTCTTCTAAGTACCCAAGTACTTGGAAATCGATTTTAAACAGTTGTATTTTACCCGTTGGTGGGAGTCTAGTTCTGCATTGCAACTTTGACATCGTCAAATTAAAACTCAGCTCCCAAAATATTACAAACAATGTTTTGACGCATGGTCAGGTTTAAATAGTAGTACGCCTGTCACTTTTAATGATATTATGAACGAGATCATTTGGAATAATATGTTTATCTCCATTGATAAAAAGTCTGTCTATAGAATGATCTAGTTAACTTAGGAATCGTAAAGGTGGGTGACCTTATTACGGATAACAATCTTTTCTTGCACGAAGACCCTTATGTGCCGATCTCTCCTGAACAACGTTTCTTTATTATGGGAGTCGTTCACTCTCTTCCATCGGATTGGAAAACGATTATTAGACCTTCTGTCTGTATAAATGAAATAAAACCCATCCCTTGTACACCATTACTATCTCTGATGTCATCTCTAAACAGATATACGACTCGGTCTTGCGTAAAAAGCAAACTCCTCCGACAGCTCAACAAAAAATAACAGACAATTACTCAGAGACATCTATTAACTGGGAAAAGGTTTACTCTCTCCCTTTCCGTACTACACTTGATTCCAAACTGAGAGAATTTCAATACAAAATTCTTAACAACATTTCTTTACAAATGATAAATTATTTCGCTTTGGCCTTTCGCAATCCCCTAATTGTACGTTTTGCAATGAAGAACCAGCATCCATCGAACATTTACTCTCCCGTTGTAAAGTGTCTTCTGAATTTTGGAAAGACGTCTTGTCCTGGCTGAAAGATAATAACATCATTATAGAATCCTTAAATGAGATAGGTTTGTTTTTAGGGAATTTTGAAAAAACGGAAGATTTCTTTATAGTTAATCACATTCTGTGATTAGGTAAATATTACATTTATGTAAGCAAATGTCATGGAAGTTTACCCTCATTGAGAGGTTTTATTGCCAGGATAAGACGTGTTTATAACATCGAACCCCATATTGCGAGGGGGAGGAATAAACTCACTACTCATTTTAAAAAATGGGAAAAGTTGGTCGTTGTCATGAACACTCAGTAGAAAAGGCAGTAACCTTGTTATATCTAGTTGGTCTTCTTCACTTTTTGTTAACAACTATTTGCTTTGTATTTAATTTTTTCGTAACGTGTACAGTAATCAAGCTATTGTAAGTAATATATTGTAAGTACTGTAACGTGTATTGTAAGTAAGTTACTGTAAGTAATGTATTGTAAGTACTGTAACGCTTTTTGTAAGTTAAGTGACTGTAGGTAATGTATCCTAAGTACTGTATTGTGTCGTTGCAAAAAAAAAAAGATAAACAATTTACCAAAAATATATATATATATTCATTTTATTGGGTTTTATTGCGTGTTTATATATATATTTTTATACATGTTTAATCATCTATTTACTTATTTATTTAATTCCTAGTATAGTTTTCACTGTTTTAGGAGTATACTTGTTAAAGATTAAAGATTAAAGATTAAAGCGCCTAGTCGTACCATTCATGGGGCTAAACAAAAGAAAAGTGGTGCTAATGCTCTGTCAACAGTTTTTGACGAAAATACCATCAGCTTCTTAGTTTTCTACTCGCTCAAACCGATTTCGCTCGTGAAACCTTCATTTCATCGCTTCTTTGACCAATCACATCAATAACCATTCCACTCAGCCTGGTATCCAAGCGTTCTCTTCTCGTTCACACGACTTGGCGCGAAATTTCGTGACGTCACCGACTTGCACACCAGGAACCTCATTCGGTGACGTCACGACATTTCGCACCAAGTCGAGTCGAGTGAGCTGGAGGAGAACGCCTGGGTACTAGGCTGCATTTTACTTTGATGATCAACCTCGTTCCCAGGACTTTTTCCCTCCGCAAATTTAAAAAAGGGAAAAAGTCCTGGGAACGAGGTTGTTTGATGATGACTTCAACACAGCCCAGGTTGTCTAAAAGTCAGTCACTGTTAGTCAACTCACTTCAGTTTGTCACTTGTCGCAAACCATTTACTATGTTTTCCATCCTGATTTATACTTTCTCCGCCGCAAGGATACATCCCTACTGTCACTTAATCAGGCTCCAGAGGTTCGCTTAGTGGCTAAAAGTGAAGGTTGTCTTCCATTTCCTCACTTTACAGTCGGAAGGCATCCGGAAGCAAAGTGAGCTGTGAAGGCCTATAGAAGGTGGCTTTCTGACGGTCGCGCATTTTTGCCTGAGTACAGACGTAAACGTATTGGTGGGGTGCAGCGGTGTAGACAAGAAACTTTACCCCCCCCCCCCCGCCTCCCCCAGTTCCACCCTCAGGAAAAAAAAGGTAGAACATAACATGATTCCCGTCAAATCTTGGCTCCCCTAGTTCTGTAGTCCGTTCCAAGTGCCGGTCATTCCAACCAAGTGCGTTCAGCGCACGCTCACCTAAACGTCTTCAGCTCGGGAGCCTGGGGACTAGTACCCATAATCCATTTCAGTGGATTATGTTTGATGTGATTTTGGTTGCTACACAGTTCGGTTTCTTTCTCAACCATTTTGAAGTCTTTTGAAAAACTTAAGACCAAGGAAAAATGACATCGCAGTACAGGGTTTGTAATGTTTAGTCTGCACATCGCATAACTGATCCGCAAAGTGAAATGTTTTCGTCAACTTTGACGTTTATTTCTCGAAGGTGGCCGATTCCAAACGCGAGGAGTTCAGGAAGTATTTGGAAAAGGCGGGAGTTATGGATGCCTTGACAAAAGGTAAAAGCATAATCTTAACGTTGGCACGCACACGTGTATAGAAAAGTGAGTTTCGTCAATGTTGCTTAAGTTTAATGTTTTGTGTTGACAGTTTTGGTTAATCTGTACGAGGAGCCAGAGAAACCAGCCAATGCACTGGAGTATCCTTTAAGTTAAGCTTATCTACTAAACTTGTTCAATGTCTACAGCTACCACCAGTTCATATTTTGAGTATGTTTAAGTCTCATACACCTGTTTAGTATCCCGGGCTCGGGGGAGGGGGGTATTCTCCTAGATAAGCTAGATAGGTGTGTGCAGCGCTAAAGGGTATGGTTTTTGAGCCGTTTTAGGCTGAAATAGGGTATAGATTTTCACCATTTTGGTCTGGAATAGGGTGAGGTTTGTGTGATCTGGTCTGGAATTGGGTATGGCTTCTAGACGAAGCTAAGCGTCTCTTAAAGGCCCACCTTTACCCAAACGGCCTTGCGGCCGTTTGTTATTGTTTTCAAATGGTCCTATTGTTCTTCTTGCGATCTGATTGGTTCCCAGAATATTTCTGTGAGTGGGGAAATTGTCGCATATATTCAAAACAAATCGGAGCAGCCATTTCGCATCGATTTAGTTGGCCCAATCTACGGCCTCAATTAACAAATCTTTAGGCTCTTGTGAAAGACATTTACTGTACTCCCTCAAAACGTTGGGACTATCTCATGTTCGCCAGGTGAAAGTTTCAATGACAGCGTGAAGTCAGTTTGTTATGATAGCATTTCTAAGTACAAGCAAGCGATCTCGGCAGAAGACTCAAAACAATTACTTCGACATTCGATTGTTTTAGTCCGCAAATTGCAATCTTATTGTCTTAAAAGTTAACAGTGATTTTAAAGGTCCCTCCTAGTCATTATAGAGGTTGGTCTGAAGGGAAATAAACAGCGTATACGACTCGATAGCAACTCATTGATTATCGCTCGCAAAATAGCACTCGTCCGGTCACTCCCGCATTACAATTTTAACTTTTGAAACCCAGCCGTATGTGTGTACTAATCGGTCAAATCTCCCTGAACCTACATGTATGGTTAACTAAGAAACTTATTCTTTTAATTCAATCGTACGACGATAGATACAGAGGAAGAAAAGAAAAGCAGTCTTGCAAGACCATTTATTTATTACACACTTACAAGCCGCTCTGTTTACATCGCGCGAATAAAATCAAATCAAACGAATCAAACTTACTTGCGAAGGTCCCGCATCCCAGTTCAATCAAGAATTCAAACAACATCACTACAAGAGATTCATTAAATATCCGTTTCTTTGCTTCATAACACAAGGTCCTCTGAGACGAATACTGGCAATATTTTCCTTGGGCATAACTGTGCAGTATCTTCAACTGCGAGGCAACATTTGGCAGGAAACATATTGGACGAAGTAAGAGCGAAAAAAAATACATTTGGCCAGCTCAGTCACAAAATAATTCCAGGAAACAGCAGCCTGATAATTGAAGAATAAATTCCTGCATGCTTTTGGACGATTTTCGACAAGATGGCTCCGAAGGAAACGGATTTCGAAAGAAAACCCTCTCAGAAACAAATTCGTGTTACACAAAATTCATAAAACAGCAAGCGCGGCGCGCAAGGCCTTTTGGG
The DNA here is from genome assembly GCA_964030785.1 of Siderastrea siderea. NCBI lineage: Eukaryota > Metazoa > Cnidaria > Anthozoa > Scleractinia > Rhizangiidae > Siderastrea > Siderastrea siderea. The sequence goes on from OZ034967.1 coordinate 61,589,757, forward strand.
TGAAGGTGGGCCTTGAAGAAGTGTGTTTTCATTAATACTGGAAATTTGAAGCCCTGCAAACTGAGGCAGTTCCTGGGCAGGTCTGAAAAAGGGTATCAATTTTTGAGTCAGGTTTAAAATAGGGTAGGGAAGATCACATGTGTTGGTCTGAAATAGGGTATGGGTTTCAAGGAGTGCAGCATACATCCCTACCCAAATTTTTGAGGAGTACTCCCCCATGGTTAGTAGCTTCATGTAAGTTTATAGTACTCCCATGCTTTATATAGACAATCGACCAAATTCTGATTTGGGAGTTTGATGTGTCAATCCTTATTGACGGCAAGGTCAATTCAGCTAGTTGGACTTGTGGTAAAAGAATTTCAACTTACAGTCACCTCAAATGCCCTCATATGGTTCCTTTCCCGGTAAAAACTTTGCCCTTTACTAGGTTTGAACATACACTTCAGGAAAAGTAATATCAGATGACACTGAGAGGTGAATGTTAGCTAAAATTCATTCATTACAAGTTCAGTGTTACTGGCCTAGGAGAGTCAAGAGTGAAGTGCTTGGCAAATGACCAGCCGTAGGATAAAATAAGATTATTGGTTCTGGACACATTTTGAGATGACTGAAACCTTTGGTACCCAAGGTTACTGTTTTCAGTTTTTAGCCATTTTCAGTTTTTTGTTCATGGCTAAATTACTATCTTTTGACATGCATTGTAGTCAGGCTATGTAAGCTCTATTGATTTCTTTGTGGTTGGATTTATTTGTAATCAAACTAAGAGGCAGGATATTAAGAAGTCATTCTGCTATCAATAAAGTGACTATTGCGCAGGTTACACCTGTGAACAAATGTGACCCTCCATAGGACTTTTATTCTAAAGGTGATATCACGCTCACAATACGCTTCCACTTTAAAACAAAAGAATTCAATGGTTTTAGCACGCTTAAAGTGTGTCCAGGAGCACACTTCATTAGCGAATTCTTTTGTTTCGTAGAACACACTAAAAACAATAAACCGTGACCATTTCAACAATGTAGCGTGAGCAGTCGAACAAAGAAGCGTGTTAACCTTCGGAAACAATACGTAGCATGCGAGATGACACAACACAGAAACCCAAGCGCACACTAAGTGTGCAAGATTGCACGCAAAATTTATGCGGCATATACTGCAAGAAACGTAGCATGCGAGATGACACAACACACAAACCCAAGCGCACACTAAGTGTGCAAGATTGCACGCAAAATTTAAGCAGCATATACTGCATGAAACGAGTTTGGTTTAGGTAGAGATTGAGTATGAAATATTCGAAAAATATCACCGAACTTCCGATTGATTTTTCGTAGCGTCCGCACGACAATTTAAGGAAATTTCGGCAGCAATTTGCCAGGTCGAGCCAAAGTTTGCAAACCCAATAAAAAAATTGAGGAAACAAATTTTTGAATGAGCGAAATATCGAAGAAAATTAGGGCAGACGAAATGGAATATCCGCCAACTTTCCCACTGCAAGGTAAACACCCGGTAAATGTGACCACACATGGCGGCAAAATGTAAACAACCGTTTCAACTGAGATATAGTGATGATATGGACTCAACTGACTCAATCAGTTTTTTATTCTATGTAAGTTCTAATAGAGACAGAAAGTCCAAAAGCTATAATTACGGCAAACTACGTAAACTCTTCTTTGACAGGCAAGACAAAACAACGCTTCCGTAACAAGCGCACACTAAGTGTGCAAGATTGCATGCAAAATTTAAGCAGCATATACTGCACGAAACGAGTTTAGTTTAGGTAGAGACTGAGTATCAAATATTCGAAAAATATCGCCGAACTTTTGATTGATTTTTCACAGCATCCGCACGACAATTCAAGGAAAGTTTGCAAACCCAATAAAAAAAATCGAGGAAACAAATGTTTGAATGAGCGAAATATCGAAGAAAATTATGGCAAACGAAATGGAATATCCGCCAACTTTCCCACTGCAAGGTAAACACCCGGTAAATGTGACCTCACATGGCGGCAAAATGTAAACAACCGTTTCAACTGATATAGTGATACGGACTCAACTGACTCAATCCGTTTTTTATTCCACGTAAGTTCTAATAGAGACAGAAAGTCCAAAAGCTATAATTACGGCAAACTACGTAAACTCTTCTTTGAGAGGCAAGACAAAACAACGCTTCCATAACAAGTTCATTGGAACCACGTGCAGGAGGTCTAATAGTCCCGTGAATGAAACTCACCAAGATCTTTGCATCTTTACCACTTTAATTTCCCAGCAAAACAGGGATGCTTGAAGAAATGGCATAGAAATGTATTTTGAGCAACAAATTCACCTGTCAACACAACTGAGAAAGCAATTTGCTGTCTTGACGGCCTTGAGAAGTATTCATTGCATTACAGCGTCATTCATGCGAGTCATCAGAAATTTGCATAGTTTACTTAGGATAGAATTGACATCTCAAATTACTTTTTCGATTGCGCTGACTTTTTTTGATTTTCTGCAAAGAATTGACATATTGACTTCGGAAATGAATCGATGTTAAGTTTATTTTCGGCAAACAAATTACTGAAGCAATTAGCAAATATGTGAAGGAGAAGAAAGGGAAGCTTGGAGCTAAGTCAGGGTTTAAGCTTGTTTGTGTTTACCCACAAAATCATATAGGCATTTTGACCTCAGTTGAGTTTACCACAGCGCTGGAGTTAGGTCGCCAAATAAACATTTCTTGAGTCTTAACAAAGCTGTCGATTATTTTACTTTTACTCTGTCGAATTTTAGTGCGTTCTTTCGCAGTTATTTGCACACTAAGCATGCGATCGATAGCACACTAAGCGTGACATCAAACACGCTAAAAGAAACAAAAGAATTAGTGTGCTAAACTTTTCCAAAACAAAACAAGTGTGTTCTTCTTTGTTTTGCCAATTAATTTATGCACATACCTGTGTCTGAAAACACACTAAGCATGTTGTGCAAGCGTGTTGTGAGCGTGCTATCGCCTTGAGCATCAAAGTCCTATGGAGGGTCACAAATGTCAGAAGAAGAAGACGGGAGACTTTATTCTTATGACAAAACAATCTTCACTTTCATGGGTTGGCCAATAACTTCACTCATTTATGTTGACCAGAGAAGGGAACTGAGAAAATTAACAATCATTAAAATGTTTAAGAGTGTTGAGACCTTAACAATGTTTTACAAGCTTTATGAAAGAACATCTCCATGCAGGGCCGCCTGAGACAGCAGATATCGAGGCTTTAAGAAATGAAGTCTCTGACTTAAGACAGAAGGTTGAACAGTTAACAGCAGAAAATTCTGAATTGAAACAAAGGGTAAGTCTGCAAATAAAGCCTAGTTCAGGCTAGTGACATAGCAACATAACAGCATAGTCATGTCACGGCAGGGGGTAGGGGGCACTCAGGTATATTAGTAATACAACACAATGGTACAATAATATTTAGTGATGGGGATTTGCAAATGAGGCCAAAGTTTTAGACCCAAAAAATTCAGAGATAGTAACGTTAAAAAAGTCCTTTTTATCAGCATAAAAAAGCCAAGAGAGCCCAGGAAAGTTAATGCTTCCACCTTTCTTTCTTTAGAGCTTTAAGTTTTGTAACATAAAATTGAGAACCATGCATGAGGAATGTATGTTTTTTATCAACCCTAAAAAAAGTCCTGCCAAAATGTTTCTACCGAAAGTAACTCCACCAGTAAATTTGTGATCCAAAAAGGCCCTTGGGGAAATCATAACTTTCAAACCCAAAAAAGACCTTTGCTCCTCCAAGTAACTGAAATACCTGAGTATTCCTCCAACCCCCTCCCCCATCAGGGCAGATGTTAAATGTTGCCAGTGTGAACTAAGCAACTTAATGACATAATGGAAGGATAATGACATAGAATGATGTAATTTTTTTCATGAAAAGGTCAGTTTAATCCTTATGTCATTATGGCAAGACATGTCAAAAGTAATGAGATAGATATCACAGAAGGATAAAACTTTTCCCCATGTTTTGATGTCCGTATTGTAATGCTGCAATTGTGAACTAGGTTTGACAGGTTGACTGTGTGATGACTGTTGCTGTAGGCTTGAATAAATTGTCCACTGTGCAAGCAAACTGAGGGATTGAGTTTCCGATTGCTTTTACTAATTAAGTAGGGACTGATATCAAGCCTACCTTGCAGGGCTCGAGACTAACGGTAGCCAACTAGTCACAGACTAGTAGAAATCCCGTTTTGGCTAGTAGGTTCTGCACTTTCACTAGCCATTTTGGCTAGTAGAAATTTCAAAGCACTAAAGCACAGGATGGAAACCAAACTAAATATTGCTTCTGATGATCGGATCCCAAAAGCAAATTGAGTGAGCAGAAACTTAAACTTATTCCGTAGAAGGATATAATGTTTGTATGATACTTGTTTTGTCCTCTCAATGTTTTTCCCTACTAATTCTTGTCTCAGATGGCAACGTTTTCTCTATCATTTCTACGTTCGAACGAAATTAGCCGTTTTCAGAACGTTTCACCATACGTTTCCTTGAAAGGTCCATTAGTGCGTCTATATGATATTTGCCTACCCATTAGTAGGTTCACACAATTCTTTAGTCTTCTGTTATCGACTTTTTGCCATTAATTGCTACGTTCGTAAAATAGTTTCTCTTTCCAGCGTTTCTCACTACGTAAGGTCTTCACAACGTTTCTCCGTACGTAAGTAGGTTCGTCGATTTATTAGTCTAGCCTTTGTATGTTAGCACGTTCGCACGACATTGTTCTGCTCTTCCTAAGGTTTTCAGTGTGTTAGTACATTCATAAGATAAGTTGACACTGCTTAGCGTATCTCTGTACGTTAGTATGTTCATACGGTATTAGTCTTGTCTTCTCAACATTTATCCGTACGTTAGTGCGATTTTAGTTGTCTCATTTACATTTCTGTGTAATTTATTGTCCCACTGTAATAGTTCAGTTTGTCCATTCGGCGTTCTTTCGTACGTCACACACGTTCTTACGGAATTAGGTTTGTTCAATAACGTTTCTCCGTAGGTTAGTAGTTGCGTATTTTATTAGTCTCTGTATCTTGGTACGTTGGCAGCTTTTCTCCCTACTGTAGTGCATTCGCAACCAACGTGTTTGATTTGACTTCTCAACGTTTCTCCGTACCTTAGTAAGTTCGAACCTTATTAGTTTTTTCTGCTCATTTACTAGTCTTCTCTTGTAGACGTTTTTCCGTACGTGAGTTGAGTGCTGTATCAGTCTTGTCTTTTTGACGTTTCTCCGTACCTTACAACGTTTGTACAATGTCAGTCTTGTCTTCCCAACGTTTCTCCGTACGATGTACATGCTCATATAAGGTTAACTGTTCGAGTTATTTGTCATGATTTGACCGAAATGGAAAAGAGAGGCGTGAACTACATCGCGCCAGGGAATTTGCCCTGAAGGCACATAGTACTTTATATTCCGCTGGTGAGGATCTTTAACCGTTGGAAAGAACAGTCAACATTCCAGTTCTTCACTCTTGAGATTACAGAGAGGCATGTTTACAGTATTTAATATTGCTAAAAATTACACATATTGAACACAATACAAGATTACGCAAAAAAAGTCTGGCTAGTGAAAATTTATTTTGGCTAGTGAAATCAAACCTGCCACTAGGCTACTAAGCTGAAAAGTTAGTCTCGAGCCCTGCCTTGGCAAACAATGGGGTCCCAGAACATTAACTAAGCCAGTCTAAAGGAATATTATTATGTGAGATAAGCATCATGTAAATAAAACAGCAACACAGAAGACTTCTCAGACTCCTCAGAAGACTTAAAGTAAAGATCAGTAAGCAAATCTTAGAAATGTTAATTTTTGAACTTTTAATTAAATTAAATGTTTTAAAATTTCTGTTATAACTTACACAAAGAGATTCTTGAAAAAGCCAAGTGAACATTTCAAATGTTAGCCCTCTGCATCAGAGCAAATTAATGAAGGGCTACTCTCAAAACTTCTGTTTTAAATCTCTTCAGGGTGATCAATTGTTTATCTTCCACCTACTCTGGTGAATATTATTGTTATGTTATAACTTAGTCTATTTATACTAAAGACATGCTTGTAAACACTTTCTATTTGAAAGGTTATCTTTAATAATGTCAACTTTCATGACAATTACCATTTAACCATGACAGATAATAACACTCTCTGAACCAACTCGTAAAAACATTGAAAAGCGACTATCATGGGGTCCAGAAACTCCTGTAAGTTACATCCTGACTCACATTAACTTTTTTTTATATTACGCATCAACTAATTAATATTTATCACCAACCAGAGAACTTTATTTTGTGATTTTGATACACACTGCTTTTGACAGTGAACTGATTTAATGGCACACACCCACTTAGAACTTGATTTTAACTTCTTTATCAATTAAATAAATACGAGAGACAATTTTTTTACTTTTATTACCACTGATACAGTAGCACCTTTAGTCAGTACAGCGTCTTTTCAAGTTTGATTTTTAGAGCATCCAGTTAGAAAACTGTTTTATTTGTTTATTTGTTAAATTCACTTTGAATCCTTATTTTAAAATGGGATAGTCAAGTGCCTCTGATTGTTTTCAGCCAACCATGAACTGAACAATAAATAAGACAGTACTGATACGGGGCTGGCTTCTTCAGTTGCTATGATTTACTAAATATTGATTAGAGGCAATCTTAACACCTGATGAATGCAACTAATAAATGAAGACTTACAGTATTGCCGATTAAAAAGCAACAAGGTTTAGCTCCTGACATTGCAACCATGACTCATTAAAACCAAAAAGTTAAGAAGTGTGTGAAGAAAAAGTGCTAACCAAAGTGTCTGTTCAGTTTCTTTTCTGATCATGTTTTTGGTTTTAGTTTGATTTTAACTTATTCACATCCCAAAAAGGTGAAAAATAAAACCTCTGAGACCAAGATAGATTTTCAAGCTTGATTTGATCCTGGGTAAAGAGAAAACCACCACTGAAGTCTTAAAAGTTGCTATCAATGGTGTCAAGAAGTGTGCACATTTTGACACACATGCAAATTGTAGCTGGTATGCAACTGACAGGCTTACAGATTTTTACTGAACTTCTCATTGCATACAAAATGAGCAGAAAGGCAAGATAGTATTAATGTTAAAGCTTTATTTCACTTTCAGATGTAGCATTCTCTACTTAAAGACTTGAAGGGCTAAGAGCAAAACTATCTTATGTTGAATTTCAGGCAGGCTGTCTTATTTTTTTGCTCCAAACTGCCTGAATTTTTGCATGGGACCTTCTGTTCATTTAAAGAACATTGCCCATTTTTTTTTTGGTGCAAGTCAGAGAAATAAACTTTGGGCAGTGTTCTTTGAATAAATGGAAGGCCCTGTGCAAAAATTCCAGCAATTAGAAGCAAACAAATAAAACAGCCTAGAATTTGAGATAAGATGGTAAATTCAAGTAACTTGATGCAATAAAACTTTTTCATATAAATTGACAAGAAATGGACGTTATAAAAGCTGCTGTATGCATACACATGCAAAATGTGCTAGACAGGAAGTGATAATCTACACCTGTCGTATGCCCCTCACACATGTTAGGAATTTAGACAGACGCTTACAGAAGTTGCCTATTTGCCTGCCATTAAACAGGAACCTCTGCTCATAGGCTACCACATACCTCTTTGTACCACATACATGTTTATAACGAGAAAAAACTTACTAAGAAATTGCTCTAAACTAGATGCAAAGCCGCTCCAATAGCCGTAAGTCTACAAGGACTCCAGCACCTGTTATTCCACAGGAGCCAATAGTTGAGCTTTATGAGTAATCTGTGAGTAAATATTGATAGTATTTCTTTTCACAGCACCTTGATCGAAATGTGCACAGTAATAAAATAAAATAAAAGTGACAGTAGGAGTTACCAGTAACTATATAACAACTTCCAGAAAAAAATGTGACCATTCATGTACTGTACAACTGTGAAAAGTAATCACTTAAACTCCATAACTGTTGCTTATTTTAATTACTGAATTGTATAGTTAAAACAACTATATTTTTGGGTAAGGCATAATGAAGCACATACACAATCAACACACCTTATTGGTTTATAAAAATAATGAATGTAATTAAGACAAAAAGAAATGTATAATAGGTGATTTTTTAGGTATACATTGTATACGTTGTTGCACTGTACATAAAAAGTAAATTTAAAACTAATGAATAAAAATGCCACATTTGAGTTCTAATAATAATTATTATTGTGATTAACTTGGCATTGTTTTCAAAATCATCCAAAGATCCCATGAATATTTATCCCGTATGCCACTTAGGACAAAAATGAGATTTTTAATTTTATAATTAAAACGAGCATTCTTAGTTGGCCATCAGTTATTTTATTATAGATACACAAATTGAACTATTATGAAAAAAGGTTGAAAGTTAGAATCCCCTGCACTTTTCCAATTCATATTTTTTTGGTCAAAAATTTGGTAAATTTATATCTACTGTAAGCTCCTTGCTAATAAGCAACTTGCTTCAATCTACAGTATCAGTGGCATGATATCAAGTGAATCATCAAAGCTGCCATAATCAGCTTTTTGTTTTACCAATACTAGCAAGAAAATTATATCAGTCTGACATATTTTCCCAACTTTTCCTCTTACAGTTGCAAGCCTATGAGCCACAAGCTGAGGATAATAATATGGTAGGTAGAGAAGAGAATGTGTATGTTGTGGTTGAATTTTTTTTTGTTTCAATATAAAGTAAAAGTTGAACCACAATTATTATTATTTACACTGAAATTTATTTGAAATAACACAGTAAATCTTGGGAGGGACAGGTGAATTTTTTTAAATGACAAAGGATCTCTAAGACATGCAGCAAATATAACACAAAAATTTAACCCCACATGGTGGTCTAGTGGGTGGAACCTTGGCTTCATTTACTAATGGGCCCAAACTGAAGACAGTACCAAGAAGATATAAAATGTTAATATTTTTTTTTTGTCACTTGCAGGGGGAGTAGCCTAGAGAGATGCCACTCACAGTTTACACAGTGTGCAGATGTCTGTTTGTTTTATTTGTAGCAAAGTCAACTTTGTAAAATATCACTATTAAAATTACAATCATGTTTTGGGCTGTGAAATTTCAGGCTGCTGTTTTATTGTTGAATGTGTGCTTGCATTGCCTCCTGTAACAAGGGGATTGTGGGGCGCAAGACAAGAACATCCTCCGTGATAAACATATTTAATGGAACGTAATGCCACACAGATGGTGTTTGGTCAAACTTTTGCTAAATTTATGATTATCCCTTTAAGCCCCAGTAACAACATGTACATTCTCCTCACTGTCCTCCATATATTTCTTATGGTACTAGTTGGGAGAATTTGATTAAGCATCAACACATTTCATGTCTGGTGATCATTTCTTTATTCGTGTGACCTGTATGTTTGATGAAGTAGGGATACTGTAAGGAGAAGTTAGATGCTGGTCACTATTGGGGCTTAAAGGGTTAAGTACCTTCACTCACACACAGTGCTCCTAGAACACCAAGAGCAAGATAGATCAAATGATTTTTTCCAAGGGGACTAAACCATCGTAGTTTTAACCATTTTTGCAAGAGAAAAGCACTCTAGTTAAAAAAAACAGCATGGTGTTTACAAGTTGGTTATCTGTGGCCAAAGACACTTATTTAAATTAAAAATTTCACTGCACTTGTATAGTGTCTGAACAAAATTGAACCATAATTTTTGGGAATTCCTTAACGTAAACATAACTTTTGGCCTTTCAAAGTGTTGATAAAAATAGTCGACATAATCCCTTTACTGTTGAGTTCAGAACATTGTCATCTATTGCTGAAGAAAAAATACAATTTTCTTCAAAAGCTTTGTTTTTGGTGGGGAAGAGAGAGCAAAGTGGATATCTAAATAAAATAGATACCGGTAAATATTTATTCACGTACATCTAATTGAGTGTCAAAAGGAATTGTGCTTTGCTTTTGCTTTTCTTCGCTTTGTTATTGGTCAAGAAATTTTGCGTTACTTTCTCGACCAATCAATAGTAAAACCAAAACCAATTGCAACTTGGTCGCACTCATTTCGCCAAGCTTGGCAGTTACATGTATTCGCTTCGAGTTCTGATTGGTTCCTTGAGTTGTTTTCTTCTGTTGACATGGGCCAGAGTACTTTGGGTCCCTTAGAGATCCGGAGAAGAGGGCTGAGGAAGCGATTGGTGTGTTCAACCAGATTTATTTTTAAACAGTTCAATGATGTTTCAAAATTTCAGTGAATATTTTACTTCTGCCACAGCCACTTAAACACACACATCAAAGTTAAGTTGATCCTTATTATGTTTTATTTTCAATTTAGGTGATTTCACTTAGCACTACAATATAATAGCTTGGCTGATGGCAACTCTCTCAGTTAGCTATAACAAGTGCCATCCGACTTTAAACTGAATATTCTTCTCAGTTCTACATTATTATGTTTATAAATTTATTGTCTTGCATTTCAACTGTAAAGCCTTGTATGGTTTAGTGCTTGGAGTTTGGTTTTTGGTTCCTTAGTTTTTGGCTTCCGTTTAAGTGTTGATGTCCATACACAACAACCGTTGCTCAAATAACCACCCCAACGTATTATTGCAAACCATTCAGAGTAGGCAAAGTTGCTTACAAGCCAAGGAGGCCCAAACGGCCAGAGCTTATCCTGGTTTCCATAGCATGAAGCAACTGAGAGTATTGCCACTCCCCCGTGGATGGGATGATGTCTATCGCAGGGTTATCTCCAGCAGTATGTCGCCAGTACCCACTTATACACCTGGGTGGAAAGAGACAATGAGGGGCAAAGTTTCTTGTCTAAGGAAACAACACGATGGCAGGGATTGGACCTCCAACCACCGACCTCCAGATCTGAAGTTCAACGCGTTAACCACTACTCCACCATGCCCCACACCTTTCACAGTAATTGTCCATAAATCTTTTCCTCATTAATTATCTTCCTGGAATAATTAACTGACCTTTTTGGAGCAGGAAAAAAAGATACCAGCCAGCCTTGGCTTTTATTCAGGAAACTAGGGTGTGAGGTTGTATTTACATTTGTATTCAATAAAGCATATTTTGTATCGTAATCATAAAATATAAAATCTGGTACAATGTTGGTTCACTTGGTATATTTATTATACTTATTTGATTCTTTTGATTACTACTGTTATAATTGTGACTAAATTTAGATGCAAGACCATTTTTTCCAGTTCTAATGAACAGGACATTCTGCTGGTTAAATACTTGCTTACTGGTAAATGAAAAATGAATTGCTTGTTGGTGGCACTCCTAAAATAAACTTGTGTTACACTGTAGTGGTTTATCCGGAACTTCTTTTATGGTGGGGCTGATGAAAAGACTATCAGAGATCTTATTTAAAGATCATCTTGATAAGATCTTCAGAGACTGGATTCCCCAGATGTCAGCCCGGAAAGCCAACATCTGAGGGATCTGGGCAATTCTTCCCTTGCCCCAGCCCTCCTGGGCCACTCCCCTATATCTTCTGCCTTAAGTCCTGGCTAAATGATCAAACATTTTCGTCCAACATCATGTTTGTCACATGAAACTTTTGGTGGCTAAACAGGCAAACAGTGTTTGACCAAACATTGGACAATGGAAAACCATTTAAATGCAAAGTTCAGAGAGGTGGCTAAACAGTAAAACATGTTAGTCCAAGACGATGTTGGGCAAAAATGTTTCATCGTGTAGCCGGGGCTTTACACTTCCCTAGGAAGGTACTCCCACAAATAAGCTATGTGGGTATGTGTCACCTTAAAGGGTGTGGTTTTTAAGCAGTTTATTCTGGGAACAGCATATGAAAATAAAAGAAGTTGGTCTAGAGTAGGCGTCATTTATAGGGAGATTGATCAGTGGTATGGAGAATTTAGTCTCGATCTGCGAATATGTCATCAGGTAGGGGTATTTGGTGACTATAGTCTAGAATGCGGTTGCAAAATACAGGTGAGCTAGCTCTAGTGAAGGGTGAGGGATTCAGACTGCCGGCGGCACACTTTCCCCATCCCCAAAACGCACATAGTACCCCCAGGCATAAAGAATTCAAATAATTTACTTTGTGTGTCATATTTTGTTGTTGTGAGGGGGAAACTAAATATACAGTTTCTGAACATTTTCAATGAAAGAGGAATTCAAATGTAAAAACTAGGGTTATTGGTCACTTTCATGAAGTGCACTAGTTTAAGGGCAGAGCTCCTTAGTTGTAGTGTATTACATTAAACCAACACGGGCATCAACTCGCCAGGTACTGTGATAGCGCAGCATGCAAATCCCTCAATCCCCACAGGCAAACTTGCCACTGTCTCCCATTCATGTTGATCTGTGTCATAGCATTCAACACTCCTTAGCTCTCTGTTATTCTTATTAATGCCACCGAGAAGGAAAATCTTATTCTGGATGACTGCTGCAGCAGCGTGAGAACGTCGCTGCAACAAAGATGCAATAGCAGTCCAGGTGTTGATTTCAGGGTCATACATTTCACATGAAGCCAATTTGATGGGTGACTCCGAAATGTCCTCTCCTCCCATCACAAAAATTTTGCCGCGAACACTAACAGCACAGGCATCAGAGCGACGCTGGTTCATAGGAGCAATATCAACCCACAAATCTTTGACATCATCATAGCATTCTGCTGACATTAAAGGAACGTCCTCATCACTGCAATAGCCACCAAATGCATAGAGGCGAGTAGAACCAACAACACAGTGTCTTGTCCGAGAAGTAGTCATGGGAGCAACATATCCCCATTTATTTGATTTTGGGTCGTAACGCTGGACCATGCTTTGTGGCCATCCTTCTGTGTCTCGGCCCCCTACAGCATAAAGATGGCCCCCAAACATGGCCACGCCCACACCAGCAACTTCCTTTTGCATTGGCACCACAGAAGACCATGTGTTGGTTCTCGGATCAAAGAGCTCTGCGCTCCTTGTCATACTGCTATTTTTAGTAGTACCACCCACCACATACACCACGCCTTCATGCATTGCAATGCCATGATTATTTCTGGGTGCAGCCATCGGTGACACCTCAAAACTTTGCTGAATGCTTGGCATGAACACCTTCGCCGATGATGTGACACCACAATTCTCTTGCCAGCCACCCACCAAGAGCATTGCCGTTTGACATGCGCGAGGCTGCAAGCACAAGTGATCTGTACTTTGAACTGCTCCCTTGGGAGATGAACAGTATTCTTTCGCCGCGTTGACAAGGCGTAAACAAGAATCATCACTCTTCACCAAATCTTCCTCTTGCACTTGAGTAATTAAGTAACACCTCGCTAAATAAATTAGACGAACGTGTGAAAACAGCGCAGAGAAGTGCTTCTTTCTTGTATCCATGTCGTGCTTCGTCCATTTCACCACAGATTCGAAGATTTTCTCCTCTCTGGCGACTAGATCGTCACTGGGTACTATGGCAAGCATCTGTTCGATACTCAGGGTTACAAAAGCATTGCTGGCTGACACAGCCACGTAATTTTCAAGGATATGTTTTTGTGCACTGTCGCGTAGTTCTCGGACGTTATACTTCTCCGCCATATACAAGAGAAACAAGCAATTTTCCGAGTCTAGATTGCTTATTAGAAATTCACAAGCCTTCTCCTTCAACTCGCTCAAAATTAGAAAATCTGCACCGATGGCTACATCTAGAGCATTCTCTTTTTCGATCGTTATTCCGCCACCATACATGTAAGTCAGTAGTTGTTCCAAGACTTTGGGTTCAAATTCATCCATTCGCACGACATTTTCACTTTTCTCCTTCATTTCATTCGCGAATAAAGCCTTGAAGAACTCGCTGTTTGCAGAGAGGACATTCCGGTGGGCCGGAAAACACATTCCCTGAACTTTCAAAGTTACATCGCAGAGGGTTTCTTCTTTCCGAAACTCGTTCAGTGTCTTCATTACCGTGGCGCAGAACATTGCTTCTTGTGAGGCCATAATCGGTAAATTTTACTCTGTAATCGGCTCGCCTGCTGGACTATTCTGCCCGTGTTTTGCACCTGCTACCATTTAGTTTTCCGCAGTGTTTACATTCAGCGGTGGAATTTCGCAGCAGTATTTGGCGGGAAATCCAGGGGACCGCTTTGAAAAGTGGATTAGGGGTGGCGGGTGGGGGGACTTCCTGCCTCCCGTTCAGTTCTCTTCCCTAGCAGGAGCCCAGCTTTTATCCCGCTTCCTGCCCCTTTCTCCGTTGGCTCCCGCCCATTAGCGGGTTTTTGGTTCGAAAATGTTGCGCAATTGTGTATATTTTTTATATTTCTCCCGCTTCCCACCACGTCCTTGGAAATCCTGCTTTTCTCTCGCTTGAGAGGACGACAACTGAAGTGGAAGACTTTCGATTCCCTTTTTTTTAGTTCTTCTTCTTTTTTTTTGGCCTGCGAGAGAAGACGCCTTTTCCCGGCTTTGTGGGAAAAGGCGTCTTCTCTCGCAGGCTGTTTTATTTATTTATTTATTTGTTTAGTTTTTGCACTTGCATTCAGTGCATGTGTGTGTCTTTGGGGGGGGGGGGGAAGATTTATGCACAGATATATCCATTATCTATAAAAAGACAACATACATCGTTTTCTACTTGCTTTCCAGGTTGTTGACCCACGCTCCAAGTTAGACTCTTTGCAGATGGGGTTAGCCCTCCAGGAAACTGCAATCCCGACCGGGGGCCCCAGCGGGTCACACTGGTAAAACTGTCATCCGGCGCGAAGTGCACGAAGGGATAGGCACACGCCGAGCTTCGCGGCCATCTTGGTTTCCTTTTTCATTGACAATGGCGTCGAATTATTGAGCAATTTTGGGTTAGTTTCTAATTTAACAGCCAAACCAAAATGGGGGACATGGAAATTGTTAGGCAGTTCAATAGCGAAGTAAGTATGATGTACTTTAAACGCATTTTTAGCAGCAAATCGCGGCCGCTAGTATGTTGTTAGGAGCGTGTGTCCGTGAAGGCTTTCGTGGAAATAACATGTTCGATCTTCATTTTAGCTGTCGACAATCTATGAAACCAAGCCACCTATTTCGAAAGCAAAGGTAGCGTCAGTTACTAAGCTTGCTGTTAAAGCCATAAAGGTAGGTTTTTTCTTGATCTGAATTTGTTTGGCGGAAAAAGTGTTTGAGGTTCTAACGTAAACGCTGTAATCCCCTCATTGCAGTATTACAAACACGTGGTGCAAAGCATCGAGAAATTTGCACAGAAGGTTGGTTTTTCACTGTTGTTTAAATTTTATCTCGCATTCATGTGGTGTTATTTTTGTTATCGAGGATTTTGCGAAATGAAATTCGTTTGAGGACAGTACACGTTAAAAAAATTTGCTAATATCTGTTTATGCTCGCAGTGCCGACAGGAATACAAGATCCCAGCTCTTTATGTGATGGATTCTGTGATAAGGCAATCGAGACATCAGGTAACATCTAAAGTGATGTTTAATCTTTTTCTTTTAATAAAACTGCACTTACTCTGCTGTAGAACTAAAAGAAGCCCAAGAGATGAGATTACCTTGTTAATTTAGATATAGAACGTTTATTAGTCTAGTTTTCTTGTAAACATTTGTTATACTCTAGATTTTCATTAAGCTTACGTTTTGTATTTTTTTTTTATTTTCGTATAAGTTGTCACTCTTATCATGATTATTGTCATCATTTTCCCCATTATTGTCATCACCATCTTGATATCATAATGTCGTTATCACTATAATCACTCCTACAAGGTATTGTAGCATCCACGTAACTGGCATTTTATGTTGTGACTCTGATAACTCAAGATGCTCATTAAAGTAAGCATAGAGACTACCTTGCTGTTGCAGCTTAGTCATCCATCCGGTTTGTAGAAGGTCATGGCAGTGTCATGTTCTGGAGTATGATATATATATTGGCAGTTATCACATTTGAAAATATATTGGCACCTAAAATTTTCTCAAGTAGTGTGTGCAACATGCTACAAAATTCAACCAACTTCCTGTTGTGAGAAGGTCTGACATTTGAAAAGCTTTTCTAGGCATGATAGTTACAAAAGGGTTTTTTTTTCAAATTGTTGTTTGGTGTCTTAATCTAAAATAATTTATTCACTGTCAGCTAGTGCGAGCTCTGGGGCAACTGGTAAAGTTTTGAATTCTTTGAAGCTTCTTATTGTGTGCTGAGAATATTGAAACTCCTGGTCGACCCCTGTGGCCGAAGGTGATACTAAGATGCAGGCTTTAGATTAAACTTCATCAATGGTCTACCAACAGAAATTTAATGTGCGGTTCTAGAAAATATCCATACCTCTCCCATGGAGGGTTTTTTAATCTTATACATCCCACCCTCTTGGAATTTCCATTCCAAGGGGTGATTTTAAGACCTCCCACCCCCTGGAATTTCTGTCATTTTTCGACTAGGCTTCCCTACCCCCTGGAAAGTCCATTTCCCCCCCCCCCAAAAAAAAACAGGAAATACATGCTGTTTCATTGTACATATTTATGTACTACCGTAAACTTAACTACGTGATTAAGATCAATCCTGCAAAATCGTAAGCTTATTTCAGACGTGTCTCTGTGTAGTGAAGTAATTGAATTAAGGAACGTGCTTAACAAAAAAAGAGAAAAGCATAGCATAATATTAGCTCAATAAGCTCAACACACTAGCAAGTTTAACTGGAAACCGTTTCCAATCACGATAATCTAAAAATTGTTCTAAAAGTCTACGTTCTTTCAAAGAACGAGGTTTAACTTATTCTATGATTCACAACAACATGTCAAATTACTTTTACTTTTACACACTTTGCTCTTCGGGCAAAACTTAAAGGGGTTATGTCACGAGGATTTTGCTATTTTAGGTCAATGCTGTGCTAAAATCATAACCCAGTGCCTTTACTCATACACAAAGTGCGCCTGTAAAACTATAAGGAAGATATCAAATGTATTTTATCAGGGAGAGCTAAGCATAATATTTTTTGGGTAATTTTTGAGAACATAGCTTCAAACCTTGAAAAAATTGGCCCAATTTTTTCAAGTTTTAATCCATTTCCATCCTTGCCATCGGTAGCAACAGATGACAGGAAACAGTTTCAGTGCCGTAAGATAGTCTTTAGTAACAAAGCTAGACCATTATTTTTGGAATTCAATTGATGCCAAGACACTAAAAAGATACTAAAATAGCGTGACATAGTCCCTTTAATGTAAATAAGCTCAAATACTCTAGCAAATTTAATTGGAATGTGTTTTCATTCACGATAATCTAAAAAATGTTCTCAAAATTTCGTCCTTTCAAATGCGAGGTTTAATAGCTTATCATGATTCACAACATGACCCTCATGACCGTGACCGTGACCCTCCGTGGGGTAGGTTTGATATTTTCTGGAACCAAACACTCTACCGACAAATTGAAAAAAAAAACAAAGCTGTAAATTGCTTGTGTATATTTCGATAAGGCAATTAAAATTTAATTAATGATGATGATGACGATGACGATGAACACAATTTACCCATTTCGTTACAAGGCTCCAT
The DNA here is from genome assembly GCA_964030785.1 of Siderastrea siderea. Classification (NCBI taxonomy): domain Eukaryota; kingdom Metazoa; phylum Cnidaria; class Anthozoa; order Scleractinia; family Rhizangiidae; genus Siderastrea; species Siderastrea siderea. Next base: position 61,607,231 of record OZ034967.1, read on the forward strand.
AATTAAGATCCAAGTTTTGTGTGGACAGTTTTCAACATTGTAGCACCTGGCTGTGAGTGATCTATACTTGATTCCCCCCTAAATTAATCACAATATTACTGTGCGGCTACTTGAACTTAACCAATTGGAAGAAAACTGACCAATCACAACATAAATTGAGAACATAAAAAGATGTTTTTTCGTAAACTGACCAGCAACACCAAAGGATCTAGACAATACATCACCAAATAAATTTGAAACTGTCTAATTTTGCACATCTCTCAGGAAAATAGTCGAATTTTTTCCCTAGTTAGCTTCAGTGGTGGTTTTTGAACTTTAAATGGTTTGGTGTTGACTCAAAGTGAGTGAAATCTCAAGTATTGTTTGCTCGCGCCACGAACGATTAAAGTGCAAAAATGTCGGTATTCATCTAAATATCTGTGTTTGTTTTGATTGTCTAACGTTGAGCTAGCCAATTTTACTTCACAGGAGATTTGTTTTACAAATAAGCTCATGCATTAGTAGATAAGGTTTGTTTTCGGGCATGACTTTTATTATCAATTGCAAATTTGACACATCAATGCTCTGCTTAAAATTTAGGATCGAAGGTAATCATTCATTGATGTGTCAGTTTTCTGAGCGGTCAGAGGTTATGGTGTCCAGTTTTTCAAACATGTATTGTCTGGATGCTCCAACGTTATTGGTTGTTTATGAAAAAACTTTGCTATCTTTAATTTGTTCTCAACTGGCAAGTTCAAATAACTTCCAACTGGCCCTGTTCGAGTAGCCACAAAATAATAATAATTATTATTGCTATTGTTTTTGTTGTTATTGTTAAAATAATTAAAGCAATTCTGTCATGTAATGTAGACTGGATGACTGGAAGGCTGGATAAGATTGATTCCTTAGCAGTTTCGAAGATGCTCTCAAAACTTATTTTTGTTTTGTATGCTTTTGTTTCAGTTTGGCCCTGAGAAAGATGTATATGGGCCAAGATTTGCCAAGAACATCACACTCACATTTCAGCATATTTTTAGATGTAATGCAGAGGAACAGGTAATAACATTATACCATATTTATGCATCATTTGGTGAACCTAGCATTTGTGTATTTAGACCTCAGTGTCTTGAGCAATCAAAGCACAAGTTCAAGCACAAGGAAAATGAAAAAGACTGAAACTCATGCTTCTGTATCTGCATGCACGTATGCAGTGATCTGTTTTCATTTTGAAATGACTAGCGAACCACAATAGATCAATGTGGTGAAATATTTGTTCAGAAGAGCTTACACCTCAGACAATCCAGTTTTCAAATTTCCAGTCCTGATTATTGAATTTTCAGCTTTGTCATTGGTTCATGGTTATCAGTGCAGTGAATAACCCTGCTTTTTATCTTACAAGAAAATATTACATACCATGTCAATTGCTGCAGTGTTCAAATTCTTTTGTCCAAAAATATGGTTGAAAAAGTTCATCAGTGACTACTTAAGTTGAGAACTCAATAAAACAGTTATTCCACTCACACAATGTATGTATTTCTGTGACTGACAATATAAAATTGGCATTTATAATTTCTTTAGGGGAAAGTCATCAAGGTCCTGAACTTGTGGCAGAAGAGTGGTATTTACTCCCCAGAAGTCATTCAACCTTTGCTGAACTTGCCATCTACTTTGCAACAAGGTTAGTCATAGTTTATTTGGAAAGGCAAGACAAGTCTAATTTAATCCTCAGCCTTCTTGCACATTAGATGAGCGCTTTGGATTCCACTGCATAAAATGACTTGTAGTGGAAGTCAACTCTGCCATATGACCAGTTTGGTACTTTTTTGTGGCCCAATCAAAAATGCAGTCATTTTCCTTTTATGACAGAAGAACAAGAAAAGCCCCAGGGGCATTAGACCCTAATGTTGTTGTCCCTCCCCTAGGGTGCAAAATATATTACGGTCACTCAAGATACCAGCCCTAACCTGTGTAGTGGAAGACACAATGAGTATTTGTTTGGCTGAGCGAAAACCAGAGGTCTGGGGCAATTGACCATCACAAAAAACTAATGAATAATGAAAAAAAAAAAAACGGCTATTACTAGACTCCTTCCTGACGGCGGGGTAACAAGTAGTTTATGGAGAAAATGCAGGATTACAAAGAGGGAAATTGGATAACAGTTTGTTAAGTTTGATCTTGGGACATTCTTGTGGAACTTGGAGATTCTGTGTTGTCATCTTGCTTCTCAAGTTTATAGTTATTTCCTTGCTCTTATCACTTTTGGTGATCCTGTTTCAAGATTAATAAAGTGATCTTACAGCAAGTTCCTGGCCTTATGTAAGAAGACATGATACATCATACGGAGAACTGTCCTTTAATCTGATCACCTTGTTAAGCCTACCATGCCTTCAACATTTCACTGTGGAAGGGTAGAAATTATTGAGTACTGTATAATCTCTCTCTCAGCAAATACTCAGTGAATTACCATTGTTGAAGGTTTTGATGTGATTGTTTGTGCAGGTCAAATTCCATCTGATATGGATACGCTGCAGGAACCCTCTAATGAAATACCAGTGAATCCAGCTGCTGCTAGTGTGAACCATCCACTTTCCTCGGCACTAGAGGAACAGCGACAAGAGCATTTGCAACAGATTCAGATGCTCCAGCAAAAGCTGCAAGAACAGCAGCGAATTAATGAACAACAGCAACAACAATTACAGCAACAACAACAAATTTCAGCAGTGCCTGGTATGCAGCCAGTACCACAGGACCTCCAGCCAGCTTATGAAGCCCCTCAGCAGTCACAGGTTGTGGCTGAAAGTACTGCAGTGGAGACAGCAGAAGCTCAAGGAAGCAGTGTACCTCCACCGACAACAGGGCAGCCTAAGTTTCAACTACAACCAGAAGTGTTTGCTCAGATACAAGCTCTCACAGGTTAGGATTTCTTTAGTTATTTGTTTCATTCCAAAGTATTATTGATTCCGTTAAGAAGTTTCTGCATGTTTGTTGATAAGACCAGATTCAGATTGGCTCTCCAATGATGTAAATCTGAAACAGACACCTCATGTGTGGTCTTAATTTCATCATATTCAATGACTATTGCACTTTGTGGTGTGAAATATCGAGATTGATAATTTCTCCCTTGGCTCTTTTCATTGTGGTACAAACTCTCAAAAACCTGCATTAAAAAGAATTTTGCATCAGCATTTGTACATTTTATAGGTTTAAATAGTTGCCGCTGTTTCAATGTATCATTCCAAGGGCACCCCTACCTAGCAACAAAAGGCTTTGACTTTGACTAGTCTTTTGTGCCCCGCCCTCCTTTTCAGTGGTGCCAGTGCATTTATGATACAGGAGTAGAGAAACAGATGATGAACACTGCTACACTGTTACACTTTGCATTTTTTCAGGTATGAATATACGCATGCCACAGTCTAACCAAGCCACTGCACCAGACTCCTCCTCTGGGCCTCCCTTGTCAAGTGTTGCCGAGGGTAGCAACACTGATACCTTACAGTCTAATACAGGTTCTGCTAATCAAATGCCAGGATATTCTGATGGTGCAAACTTTGGGGCATCTTCTGGAATGGCTATGTGGGCCCCCCATGGGATGGGGCCTGGGGGCATGCTTCCTCATCAGCAAGGTGCCCACCAGGAGGAAAGAAGATCGGTGAGTAGTTGCCTAATACCAGCTCATGTTTCCATTTTGTAGTGAATATTGAGTAATGTTTTCAAGGCTAGGTTCTCAGACACCTGAATACCAACATGATGGCCTTTTACCTTTTGAAGTCCCTTATAGATGATTTTGACTATGGAGATGATGACGATGATGCTTCAAGAATAGCTGAGCAAAGGCGGCACTTGATGGAGGAAGAAAGACGACTGAGCCGGGAGTAAGTATTTACATTTAGTGGTTAACATCTTACCAAGACTTTGAAGGAATGGTGGAGAAAACAAGTTTGCTTGGGTCATGCTCAATGACCAGTATTGCTTTATTTTTTTAACCCTCTACAGATGAGACTTTTTTAATCTTCTGGGACTGGGTTAAGGGGGGAGCGGGGGGAGGATTCAGCCCTCCTCCTTAACGCCGAGAATATTAAAGCTATGACAACGAAACTTGGAGGGCAGGTAGTAATTCCAAAAAGGATGATGATGATGTCATATGACGAAAGAATTACATCAGGTTCTCAAATAGTGGCCATTTTGGATCCGCCATCTTGGTTTTTTTGCTTTTTCCAGAACCTTTGAAAATCACTGAAATTGACCAAACAGTAACCAAAATCAATAAAAGAACATGAAAATGATTTTAAAATGTAATTGAAAATTCAAAATTCTAAAAAAAATGGCCTGTCAAACTTGATGGAAAAGCACTTGCTTTGCCAAATTGCTCCCAGATAAATTTTAGGAAAAGTCACATAGTTTGGTGTCTTTGCCTTGCTTATTAAAAAACATAGAAACATCCAAAGTCAGTGTGGGCACAATTGTCCTCCCCTTCCCCCCCTCAGTCTGAATAGGGTTAACTAACTGCATGAGAACACTGCTACTAAAGCTGCGGCTACACGAGCGAATTTTGGCTTGCGATGGTGATGCGATTTTTTGGAAAATTGTCGCGTCGTCAGCGCGCGGTGAAAATCGCATGTGTAGCCACCCTCGCACAGGTGATGCGACAGATGAAAAAATTGCAGAAAAAAATCGCGAGAATTTCAATTAGTTGAATTTTTTACGACAAAATCACGGTCTTTGTCAGAGGGTGGCTACACTTGCGATTTTTGCTGCGCGCTGGCGACGCGACAATTTCCAAAAAATCGCATCACCATCGCAAGCAAACAATCGCTCATGTAGCCGCGGCTTAAAGATCTTAAGTCGGCTGTGGATTAACCCTTTAAGTCCAAGTTTTGTCCTCGTGGAGAAGACGACATTTCTTGATTTTGATATGAAAATGCATATTCTCCTTACTGTTCTCCATACATTTCTTATGGAACTAGTAAGGAGAATTTGTCTAAATATCAAGACATCTTATCCTTGGTGATCACTTCCTTTATTCTTATCTCTTGAATGTTTGAACAAGTAGTGATAATATAAAGAGAAATTTCATTTTCGTCACTGTTAGGGCTGAAGGGGTAAAAAAAAATTGAGTTCTCAATTTTGTAAAGAATGAAGGACAGTTTGCCTTGTACTAGGTATAGACACAAACTGAAGGAAAATTGTCATCTGAGAACATGAGAGGTGCCTGTGTTTTAAAACTCATCGATTACAAGTTTAATAACATTACTAATCTTGGGTCATCTGAAATCAACAAGACTGTGAAACCAACTATGTGTGGAAAAAAAAAAGAAAGAAAAACAAAAGCTGCGCCCCAGTCTTTCAAAAGGCGGATAAATTTTTTTCCACCGGGTAAATGGCTATCCAGCAGATAAAAATGTACTCCGACTAATCCCTTTTTTGGCTGGATAGTGATTTGTTAAGTGGGTAAAGTTATCCAGCCTTTGAACAACAGGAGCCTGATTGTTAAGTCAGTTCAAAGGGTATCTGGCATGAATAGTAAAATATTCTGCTGATCCATTTTGAAAAAACGAATAGCAGATCCACAGCTACTGATAAGGGACAGATACATACAAATGTAGAACAGTTCCCCATCAGAAAACAGGTATCAGTTTGTTATTGATAAAACACATTACAAATTTACTTACAGAGTCCATCCTCGCATGGGTGAGGTGCAAGGTGATTTTCAGAACACATTCAGACCAGTTGGTGAGCAGCCTGACCGACACCCTGATCCCGCAGGTATGGGGCAGTGACTGTAATAAGCTTGTTATGGCTATTTTCTCGGTAATTTTGTTGCCCCTGCATCCTGCGTCTCTGACACAAAAAAATCCCAAAATATCCAAAATAATGTATGGCGTGCTTTAGGATTCACAAATGCAAATGTGCCAAGATCAATCTAAACTCCTGTTTGTGTAATTTAAAATCTATAACACAACTTACTTCAAATGTTAGTTGGTGCTAAAATATATCTAGAAGTAATTTCTCTGGGAAAAAATTCAAGCCTTTACTTGCATTATTAATAAATTTGAACTATTCCAACTGCGCCATGTTTGTCTGTGGTTACGTATTTTGATGTCGAGAGGACCCTCGGAATGAGGTTGTATCAAAATCTGGAATAAAGTGCACGCCACGCAAAGCTTGCCAAACCCCACCATTTATGATAATAGCTGAGGCAAAACAAACAAAACAACAAAGTATGAATTCAAGCACTTGATACAGATGGGACTCGTTGGTTTGGTCTGGGACTCATTATTTTTCATGGGGTGGGTCCCAAGGACTCACTAATGGCAAATTGTAACAAAATGACTACTTCCTCAGCCCAGATTAAAGGTGATGCAGTCATTTTTTCTTTTCTGAAAATTTCTTCAATCCAGTAATCACTCATGAATGGTAATTCAACCAAACTTTTTATGCTCTGTCAGACGTAAAGTCTGCAATTGGAGTGTTTTCTATTCTCCCGTTGTTCACATCAGAGTCACAACTGACTTATTGTCACTGATAGGTCCATTTGGCAGACGATCACCTGACTTCCATCATAGAGAAAGATCCCCTGGTGGGCATTATCAAAGGTCCAGATCACCAAGGAGGCGCAGTAGAAGCCCAAGATGGAGAGATCGCTCACCTAGACGTCGATCGCGTTCACCCTTTGGACGAGAACGGGAGAGAGATAGAGATAGAGATAGGGATCGAGACAGAGGTCGGAATCGTGATCGAGACAGGGAATGGCTCAAGGATCGGGATTCGGATAGAGAAAGGGAAAAGGACAGGGGTAGAGGGAGTGACAGAGAGACTGAGATGAGGAGTGATTGGATTCCAGTGCCAAAGAAAGAGACTTTGAGTGGTGTGTTCACCAAATAGTTCTTTGATTTGATATTAATCCTTTCACTCCCAAGAGTGTCCAACACTAGAACAAAAAATATTTATCAATAACAAACAAACTGCAACAGCACCAAACAAAAGGGCTGTCTAGTAGCATTCACTTTAGGCTTCATCCAAGCAAGTGCATATGTTAGTGTGCAGGTGTAAATACAAGTGCTAGAAAATGAATTTTCTTTCTTTTGCTTGCACTTGTGCTTTGTGGTTGTGTCACCAGTGTAAACTGGATAATGCAAGAATAAGTGCAAACACAAGCACGGTAAACAGCATCTGCTAAATCTGCTAAGTTTTAAAGCACTCTACATGTATATCTGAATGTCACCTTGTGCTTATCTGTATGCTTGCATATATTTGTACATGTAACCAGCATTAATTGGGCAAATGAATCTCTGTTTGTTCTCAAACACAAATCGGTTTTGTATAAGGTGATGCAAAAGCACTGTGGTGTTGTTTGTGTAAAAGAAAAATGTATGAGAAAAACTAATCCTTGTGTATAAGGACTTTGAAGTGCATTTGTTCAAGACGAAGAAAATATCAGTGGACTAACATCTAGGAACAACATGGTCAACCACTTAAGCTATTTACATTCAAACTAAGAAACCATTAACACTGAAAATATTCCTGGAATGTGTGTTTTGACCAATCACATGGGAGACCTTGTACCCGCAGAAAACGAATGGGTTCTCAGTCACGGAATCGAGGTGGTTCTCGAGTTGTTGTTCGAAAGACATCAAGGTTTAATCCTCGTCTTTATCTTACAGAAATTGAAATTGCTATTCCTTTCTGAGAGCCACATGCACTACGCAAGCGAAAATAAGTTTGAGTGCTTTTGGAGAATCAAATTTTTCAACAAGCCAAAGCAACAATTAGCGTTTCCCACATTTCACATAAAAGCAACTCAAGCGGCAGTTATTTCACCTAGATGTAAAAACTGCAACATTCCCCTTCCAAATTCGCCCATTGATAGCACAGGCTGAATCATCCATGCCTTCGAGCCGGGCTTGCATCATGCAACTAGTTGCAAATTTTGAAAATGACACATTAGCAACGGTACACCAGGCTGTTGAAGAATGACGAATGCCGATTTTGACAATCCGTGGCCGTTTTTACAATGCAGCCACAACAATCCAAAGGCCACTCACACATTTTTCTCTCCTGTAGCACATGTGGCTCTCAGATAGAAAGAATTAACAATTTGTATTCTTGTAAGTTAAGATGAAGGCCTTTCGAAACAAATGGAGAATCAACCCGATTCCGTGACTGAGAAACCCATTCATTTTTCTGCGGTTACAAGGTCTCGCCTGTGATTGGACAAAACACAATGAACATTCCAGAAATATTTTCAGTGTTAAGGTTTTCTTAGTTTGAGTGTAACAGTTAAGATCATGAATATTGTCGGTAATGTGTTTAAAAACAAAGTACTGCCGTTTCAAATTAGGTCGGTAAATTATGATTGCTTGGGTGAGTCTAGTCTGTTTCATTTGAGTTTGTGATGACATTGACTGATGTTTCAATAACCTGAGCAGAAGTCATCATCAAGCCAAATTTGTTTCTAAAGTTACACGTACACATATCTCTGGCAATAAAAATAATAATTCTGAAACAGGATTGGCTGGGGATATAAAAGCATTCTAAAACAAACCTGTTAAGATATTTTTAAATCTTTTGTGTTGTTTTTAATAATCTTTGAGTGTTTTTAAGATGTCCATTCCTGGCTGCAATTGAGCATTTTTCCTCTGTATCACATATATTTTTGTGTTATAGTTTGTAGTACAACAATCTGGGTTGGACATTTGGCAAAGACAGTGATGAAGGAAAACCTGATGGAATTGTTTGAGGCACATCAACTTGCAGTTTCATCTATTGATGTATGTATTTCAATGCAGCTTGCAACTGCTGTACTTTTCACAATTTTTTAAAGGTATCGGTAGTCACTGTTATGAAACTGCATTTGCTTAACTATGAACAAGATTGGTTCTTGCTTCATTGACTATTGTAGTGTTTGTGTAAAAGATTATCGCCTACACTGTACCTTCATTTTGTGAATGTCTTGGAATGTGATGACAACAAAGAGACGGGCGGTCAGTTATAAGTTTACAATTCTGTGGACTTGATGGTGATTGTCTCTTAGTTTTCTGATTCCTTGGCTGGTTGTTATGTCCAATTCTCATATTTTAGTTGTTTTCTTCAGAAATGCTATCTTTTCTTTTGTCATAAAAACAACTATAAGCTCATAACTAAAGCCCAAAAAAGTAATAATAATAAATGTTTACTCTTAATAAGATTGTAAGACTACTGAATGTGGTATGTTTAAAAGCTTTCTTGCCAGTCATGTGGGGCTGTTCCGCCCTACACAGCCAGGCCGGCCAGACAAGTTGACTCGAGCCGGTTTAGGAAAAACTGTCCAGCCCTGCACATGTCATCTGTTTATTTATGGTGCACGGGCACTTAAACTTTCATTGAGCATTTGGCCCTCGGTTGTGGTGCATGGTCCTCGTTGTGCTTGGTCAGTATACCATGACCTAGAGTAAATATTTTCCTGTCCGGCCCTCCCACTCAGCAAATAAGTGCATATTATTTCTTGTACCTTCTATGGAGAGGCAACTCACCTGGGTACAAACATCGCATTTGCACCTCACCTGATTGGATAATTATCTTTTTGGGTTTCTTTTCTTTCTTTTGTTTTCCCCTAGATTTTGTTCTATCTGTAGTTTAACCCAATAAAGTTGTGAAGTGTCCAGTACTTGGTTCCATATTGTATCTACACTGCTAATGATGAATTCTCTGATTGCAGATGGTCCCTCCAAGAGGCTGTGCTTATGTTGTACTGGAGCAAAGGAAAGATGCTTCTAGAGTTCTTGTTACTCTGAAGAATGCAAGAATTCATGGCAATTCTCTTAAGGTTTGTAATTAACATAGTTTTGGAAGAATTTGACACTATTGAGGAATGGTGGAAATAATGGTGTGGAATGGAATATTGAAAAATGGAGGAAACTGTATTGAGGAATGGAGGGATTTAACAGTATTAAGCAGTATGAGTTTTTGAGGGTTTCAATCAGCATCCTTAATTGTGGCTGATTTCATTGTGACAGCGGTCACCAAACAAAACTGAAACAAAACGCATTAATTAAAGTTAGTTATGGTTTGTTACAGTTCTAATTTTGAACGTGTTGATTTTTAACAACTATCTGCGATTTCAGAATAAGTACAAAGATTGAAGTGATTTGACTTTCCAGTGTTGTTGCTAACGGTAATAAAGTTGGAAATCGACTCAAGACTGAATATGATTACAAAGTTACTTTCCAGTGTACGAGAAGCTTGACAGTGTAAAATAAATGAATTAAAGCTGATTTTACTGCTACACTTGTCAAAATCCTGGTTGTGAATTGTAGTCAAGGAATCCTGTTAGTACACACTGATTAGATCAGCTGTCTAGCCTGTGACAACTACTATATTTTACCCTCTCCATCCACAAGTTTTGGATGGATGTAACAGTATTCTTAATTGCAGATGATTTTATTGTGATTGCGATTAAATTTTGTTCAAGCAATAGCCAAAAAATGTGATGATGTGCACACTATCACTTGTTAAAACATTTAAAGTATGCTAGTTGTTATCTAAACCTTATGAAGTAGTTTAAGGGGGGAGACTCTTAACTACCATACTGTTGCTATGGCAAGATCCAAACCATCATATCTTGAAAACCATAGCTTCCCCAGATAAGCTGCTCGGCCACATTTGCTTAATAGAAAAGGGTTTTAAGATTCTGGAGTCACAACCCATATTTGGTGGGTCACATGACCTGAACAGAAATAAAGCACAAACGGCGTAAAGTTTTAGTCATTGAAAACGGTGCCAACATTTTGACGGCCATCAACATTTTAACTATCATCAAGATGATAGAAGTTGTGACGTCATAAGTACATAAATTTTTACATTTTCTGTTGTAGTTTTTCGTTTGTGTTAAAAGTAATTCCTTATGTCAGATTATAAAGAAAAGCTGATTCATCTCTTATTGGTGGAAAAAAAATCGGAACCTTACTCTTTTCTTTCAAGTTTGAGGGATTTTTCTTTCTTATGCGTGATTGGGGACTGGCACCAGCTACGCATGTGCAATGTTGACTTTTAAAATTAATTTGGTCATCCTCATACATTTTACCAATCTAACGGCACAAGACACTGCTAAACAGCTTATGACAAAATACCATCCGCAAAAATCCCTTAGCAACAATGCCAAATCTATAGTTAAGAGTCTCCCCCTTAAATAATCTAGACGTTAATCAAATGAGTTCTTTTGTTTGTAGTTGGCTTGGGCACCAGGTAAAGGAGTGAAAGGCAGAGAGTATAAGGAAGATTTTGACACGGAGCAGGGCGTGGCATTCATTCCGTGGAGCAAGCTTGGGAGTACTGTTGATTTGCAGGCTCTGGGTGAAGGGGGATGGATTGACCCTGAAACTCTTCCACCTGGACTACAGGACTCAGCAAAAGAAGGTACTTATACTACCTTATGGTATCAACTGTCTTATGAGTTTTGGTTTGTCTTTCAATAACACATGAACTATAAGCTTCAAAAGCCAATAACAATTTCGTTGCATTTTTTGCTGCCATCGATCTCATGGGACAGTTGGGTATTGGTATTTTACATGAGTCCTCTCTTTTATTTGGGACGTGCATGGTCTTTCGTTAGGATTTTATCAAAACTTGAATCTAGAAACAAAAGACATGACTAACCAACTCACTCAAGTTCTATGGTAGTTATTTGTGAGAATAAGTTAAGGCAGATTTGTAGTTATTATAATTGTAGTCGAAGATGTGAGGCACTTTCCTTTGGGATAAAAAGTTAAAATACTCTCTGTTTATATCTTAATAGGATCAGAGACCAGCAACACAGACACCAATAACACAAAAGATGACAAAGATCTTGGAACCATGAGCCAGGAAGAGCTTATGAAGCTGGCGGCTGCACAAGCAGGGACTGAAGGAAAGGGCTCAGAGCAAGGCCCACCTCTGAACCCACTAGGGCAGCCTCCTCCTCACATTCCTCCTCCTGGCCCTCACATGTTCCCAGGCCATCATCCAATGGTTCCTCCTCCAATGATGATACAGCCACCATTTCCAGGAGCTCCGCTGCCACCTAACATGGTACCTCCAGGGGCACCGCCTCCAAATATGGCGGGGGTGCCACCTCCAAACGTGGCAGGGCCTCCTCTTCATCAGTTTAATCCTTCTGGACCTCCACCGGCTGCTGCTCCCAGTGGACCAACAGGGCCACCTCCAAACCTTGGTAGACCACAGGAAGGCGGACAGTTTCCACCAGATAACAACCGGTTTCCTCCCTCTAACTTGCCTCAAGAGGGAGGTCAGTTTCCCCCGCAATTTCCTGGCAGACCCCAGGACAGTTCTCAGTTTCCTCCTCAAGATGGCAAGTTTCCACCCGGCAGACCCGAAGATGGAGGGCAATTCCCCCCACGTCACCCCAATGATGACGGCCAGTTACCACCTCTTCACCCAAGGGACCAGTTTGCTCCTCATCACCCAGGCAGACCTCAGGGAGGTGGACAATTCCCTCCACACCACCCTGGTAGACCTCACGATGGCGGACAATTCCCCCCTCATCACCCTGGTAGATTTCCAGGTGGGCCATTTCCACCAATGCATCACGGTCCTCCCCCATTCCATCAGCGACCACCCCACCATATGAGAATGCCACCCCTCCATCCTGGAGGGCCGAGGTTCCCTCCTGACATTCCACCTCTTATGCCCACTGGAGGGCCACCACGTGGACCGGACTATGGCCCCCCACCATGGGGTCCAGGACCCGGTCCCATGAGGGGCCCACCCCCTCACGGTATTCCTCCTCCTGGCTGGCCAGATAAGCGACCGCCGGAGGAAGTTCCTGGTCGTGAAGCACCTGAAGACTGGAACGAGGGACAGAGTAACGAGGGCGAAAAAGGCCGGCCTGAAGAGAACAACTCAGGTGACAAAGAAAATTCCATGGACCAAACTGACAATGAACGAGACTTTGCTTCAAGGCCGAGGAGGGAACACGGTGATAGAGAGCGCGATCACTCTCGGGAGCGAAGCTGGGAGCGTGGACGTGACCGCGAGGAGCGAGGGCGTGATCGCGAGGATCGTGGACGAGATCGTGACGATCGTGCACGAAATCGAGATCGAGATGACCGTTTTCGTGAACGTGATCGCTTTCGGGACCGTGAACGTGACAGGGATCGTGATCGTGGCCGCGACTGGGATCGTGATCGCGATGATAGACGACGCGAACGCGAGGAGTACCGATCAAACAGAGACATTAACGGTGATAGGGATGGCCCTAGGGACTTCCCTAGGGAAGGCGCGCGAAGACGGAGCAGGTTTGAACCACTGGAAGAAAAACCCGTTATCACTGAATCGGAGGTGAAAGAGAGCAGTTTAAACGAAAATAAACAAAATCCCTTCAGCGAGGTTACCAGCACAATCCCGCAGGAACCCGCGCCAAGAGAGGAAGGAGAAATTGTAGAAGGAAATGAGAACGAACCCATGAACACTGAAATAGGGAATGAAACTGTGAATATGCCAAAGGGTAATGGAGCTACGGGTATTCCCATTGGCAGCGAAGCTGTAAACATTCCTGAGGGTAATGAAGTTACGGATATTCCCAGGGATAATGAAGCTATGAACATTTCCAGGGATAATGAAGTTATGGTTGTTCCTAATGTAAACATTCTCAAGGAGGACAATGATTTGTCATCCACACAAAAGGTTGCGGGCGATACGTCTTCTAAGTTATCCAACCAAGATACTCATGCAGGTGGTGAAGTTGAGCAAGCTTTCAGCTGACCTTTGTTGAGATAACAAACTAAACGTTGCGTAGCACGAGATGGTTGGACAAATCTACGATTTTTTCGTTATCTTTTACTCTATCCAAGATGGAAATTTTCTGCTTGTTTTAAGAGTCGTAATTAACTGTTCATTTCACCGGTGTGGTCGGTCAATCTCGCGTCTTATGAACTCAGAAGCCAGTCCTTTTTACTTGTAAATTCATAGACGTTTATACGAATAGACAAAGTTAATTTTGTGTAGACGACCGATGTCTTCAGATTCGAGGAGGCCTTGAGTATGCTTGGATTTCTTATGTCTTCTTTACTTGAAGTGTTGTGCGGTGAAGACGGAATTTTATGAGAATATATTTATTTAATTTTACGAGACAAGATGGCGAGCTAACGTAGTCAGGGGTTATGGCTTGCAAATAGTTTAAGATAACAGTACATTTACTTTCCTGCTCGCGCAGAGAAAGAAATCGAATTGACTTGTGACAAGCCAGCAGGTTTGAATATGACAGCGCAATTTTAATATCGCCATGCGCAAAAGTGGCCTCTTGTAAATAATTCGCATACTTTGGTGCGAACGGCTGTCCAATCACAGGTGCCGAGGATAAAAAAACTGAAGGTAACAAAAGAACTTGAACAGGTTTTCCTCGATTCTGATTGAATAGTCGATCACATGAAAGTATGCAAAATAGTGTTAAGTCACCTCGTTTCGGTATTTCTTTAAAAAAAGCTAAAGGTGTTTTATAGGAGCATTCTCACCGGCGTAACCACTTTTATTGGAAGTTGTAACAGTTTCTGTGCGTCATACTGAAAGTTGTTTTTCTGGAGAGCAATCATCTGTGCTGTTATAAACCAGAGAAGCGTGGATGTTGTTTGCCAACCAGTCGGGTGCAGTACTAGAGCCAATGGCGACTTGACTTGCACTGATCGTGTTGCGTGTTAAATTGCCTCGAGTTGCGTTTGTTGGCAAGTGTTTTTGCGACTCAGTTCTGGTTCAACGATACTATATGACTTTTTTATAAGTCAATTAGAGCCGGAGATTTTATCAAATAAGCGATAAAAGTTAGCGAACAACGTTTCGGCGTTTTAGTGTCTTGTCAAGTTCAAATGAACCAGCAATGTCTTTGCTTTTGTGTGCATAATTGTAGGCGTTTATCTTAATAGTTGGTGCTGTGCTATTGTTCTGAGGGCAAGTTTATAGCATAGAGTCAGATTGAAAGGCAGACCGACCTAATTTAGTTTTGCACCTCTTGCTTCGTCTTCCGGTGGAATGCTATCCCATAAGTCCATTCGGGTGCATGGACATGATTCAACCTGTCGCGGTTTACGAATGTCATTTCAGCCGAGGAAAGAGTAAGCTTAGATACAGTGGCGACAGAGAAGCTTTAAAGGTGTGTACACCATTCTACTTTCTTCATTTTTGTGATTTTTATTTTTGCTAGAGAAATTTTAGATCGAACAGCTTTCATTCCAAGCGATTTACACAATTTTAATTCAGCTACCCGGAAGCGACTGCTTGCATTTTGGGACTATGTGACTTTCGTTTTCATGTTAAATTTTCTAATCTCTCGGACTCTGATGTGGCTCACATGATTATTTTAAGCTCACGTTTGATGATAACGAAAGCTTTTGCGTCAGTACTATTCAGCTCCGTTCCAACAGCCCCACAGATTAGTGTTGCCCACGCTGACTTAGCGGATTTCAAACCTGTACAATGTTTTTTTCGTTTGTATGTATTCTGCTGGATTTAAGTGAACATTGCGGATGGATATGAAGGGGATTCGGAACGCTAAGCAAATGCAAATATCTTGCTAAACAGGGACGTTGCTCTTTTCTGTCGGCCTCTTAGCCCACGAGTGCACCTCCCCACCCCCCTTGAAATGGCAAATAGTGATTTTCTTTTGGGAAGAGTAGAGTTATTGGGCTATTCCATTTAATATCCCCACCCCCCCCCCCCCCCCGGTTGAGGAACAGTGGAATTCTTCAGGGGTAAGGGATAAAAGTAGTGAAATTCTTCAGGGGTAAAGGCCAGAAGCTGGGGAATTCTTTAGGGGTAAAACCCATATTACAAGTGGAATTCTTCCGGGGTAAACAGAGATTTCATGAAATTCTTGAAGGGTAAATGCTTTTTTTGTGAAATTCTTTGGGGGTAAACCCATTTCTTAAGGAAGTCTTCAGGGGTTAACGCTTTTTAAAGGAATTCTCTAGGGGAAAGAGGGAAAGGTCAGTCCTCAGCCGGGGGGGGGGGGGTGCGGATATTAAATGGAATAGCCCATTTTAAAGGTGCCCCCAAATTTTTGTTACTTATTATTTTTTATGAAAGGTCCTGCCATGAAATCAGGTCTTCAGTTCATGTTATTGACAGGCCACCCGAAGCAAATTGTGGGTCTGACTAATCCAGTATAGGGGATACAGAAAAAATGGGAGCTTACCACGTTTCAGTCTACATAGAAATGTTTGTTCTCACATCTGTTCTGAGGTGACATTCCATATTAAATAAGTTGTTCCTCATTATAACTCTAGAGCAGTTCATCCAATCCATCACTATGATAGATAATTTTGTGTATATGATGCACCTATTGATATTAAGCCGGGGGGAAAGCTGGTCAGACAGGGGGTATTTGATTATTCTTGCAATCCCTGCCTTCTGGTGTTTCACTGTACGTGTCCAACAAATGCAAAATTCAGTGCTTGAAAGGGAAATTTGTCACAGACTTGACTTGTCTGATACTTTCAATACTTTTGACAGTGTAGAGCATTTGAAATCTGAGAAATTTCTCACCAAAGTCAAGGATTTTCAATAATCAGGGTCTGTTGGTGTTTTGGGTATATGGTATCTTTCACCCAGATAACTAAGAATTTCGAGGTATAATTACACTTCTTACAGTTTTGGGTATATTGAGGGAAACTTGGGAGAATTTTGGGTATTTTGGCTAATTTTTATTTCAATTATAATGGCTTACTGCTAACCCTCCCCTGGCCGACCCTGAATGGTCAATTTACAGGACATTAGGAGAAAGTTTGATGGTCAGAGTTTGAGATTGAGATAAGTTAACCCAGTTTAGCCTAGTGACAGTAGAGCGGTTTTCAAATGAGTGTCGTAAAACAAAAACCAAAATAATAATATTACTCTAACCAATCACAGCAGGAACAAAAATAGAACGTGAAACAATCAGAAATCGAAGCAAATGTAAGTAATTAGTGTTAAGCACAGGAAAACTGATGTGAGCAAGTCACAATATTGATCTTGGTTTTATATCTGATTGGTTGAGAAAGTAGCATGAGTTTTTTTGCCAAACAGATAGTGTAGTAAAAAAAAAACCAAAGCAAACACAACATTACTTGCGACACTCAATTGAAAACTGCTCTATGCTCTATGTGTGGTTTCAGAAAAGTTGTAAGCCCCGCATACGTTATGTGGTTCAGGCACAATCTCGTTTAGGTTTAGAATTAGTAGGTCAAGTACCATATAGTTTGTATCTTCAGTGATGGGGTCAAGTGAGGGGTGTGGGGTCAGGTCTGATCTTAGCCCCACCCCTTTTAATTTGGCCTTTGCGGGCACCGTTGGATGACTGTGAGTGCAATTTAGGGACTTACAATAGTACATTATAATTAGTGCAAGGAAAAGATTTGAAATTTCAAAATACCTCCAAGCTTGATTAAAATTTTTATTCCATTCATCTGATGATTTGATGCATTACAAAGCAACTTGGTCCTAACAATCCTCTTATTAATACCCACTGTTTAATCACATAAATTTACGTGAGATCATTAGCAGGTTTTTGTGTGTGTGAAATCAGAGATCAAAATGTTTTGGCTTAACACTTTGTGATAACTAAAGATGTCGTAACTTTAGGAAAGCAATTTCGATCAACAGTGACAAAATACAGTCATCTATATTTTCTCAGATCAGTACCCAAATGCATATATGCCAAATATAAAAATTATGCCAATTGTACTCTAATATTTTGATATGATCAAAGAAAGTGATTAAGAAAAAAGGACACAAATTAGGAACAATGCTCCAACTTTTGCGTGGAGCATTTACCATCTTCCTTTCTTTATAATTCACTTTATTTCATTATATCACATGGCGCTTTCGACATTGCTTATCCGAACAGTATGCAGGATGTGTCTACACGAACCTAGTTAACATGAACTTGCTCGCCACGAGTCTCCCAGTTGCTCAGTGGTTAGAGCACCCGACCTGTGCACAGGAGGTCATGGGTTCAAATTATTCCCGTCGGGGAATCGCGTTTTTTTGCTTAAGGTGGCTCGATCGAGTTTTTGGGTGACGATATCTCTCAACTTTAAGCAACTAGTGTACCACAGTGAACACCCCAATAGAAAATCGATCGTTACTGCTGACCTAGAAAAAGATGAACGTTTTACATGAGGTACGTTTCATCAAAATCGGAGTTACCATAGCAACGTAATGACGTCATTCCCCATTTTACATGAGAGCTAATTACTTGTCACCAAGAGACAATTCTGGGAAGCGCTCGACTGGATCTTCGACCTTACATATTTGTCTTCACGTCTACAAAATTTGGAGAATTTCTATGAGAGGGTTTTCGAGAAATTTTCGGGTGAAGTTTTAAGGTGTTAAAAAACAACAAAAACAAGAGTTTGAACTGTTATTGAAAAGTATGTCCACAGCGACTTGATGAAACAACATTTTGGTTTTAAATGAATGTTATGTCATTTAATTGCTCTATGTGAAAATTTCGGGGAAATCGTTCCATTTGATTTTTAGAAACATTGGCTTGAATATGAACTGGTTTAGTGTGTTACGCGGCTTTTTTATCAAAAATCGACCCTACACTTATTAAAATGATTATGAATTAAAAAGCGGTAGATGAATTTTTTAAAACTTTGCTCTCTAGGAGAAAAGTCAATATTCAATACAATCCCCGAGTCTCAAACTTATTGAAACGTAGTAAGGCTATCAATTTAAAGCCTAAACTCAGGAAATTATTGGACTGCATATTACGCCAGTGGCTTGTTGCTCTTATTATGCATCTCCATTGTTTCGAATAGGCGTGCAATTGTAAATTTTAGTACATCATGAATTCATATAACGCTTGATTACTTTCCGAAGATGTTCCGAAAAACGTGCTAATGTACCAGGTCAGCATTACAATAACAATGGACGGGCTGACAGCAGTGAGTGCAAACCTCAAGGTTAGCAGTAAGCGCAAACTTCGGTTAGCAGTGAGCGCAAACAGAAAGCTGCTGTGCTCAGTCAGTGTTCCAGATAAATTTTTATGGCATTAAAAGGAGTCAACGAAAAATTTAAACAGGTCAGTAGACGTGGGTCTCCCCCAATCTTATCCCAGTCTCAGCACGTTTTCGGAACATCTTCGGAAAGCAATCAAGCGTTATATGAATTCATGGTGTAGTGAAATTTACAATTGCACGCCAATTCAAAACAATGGAGATGCATAATGAGAGCAGCAAGCCACTGGCGTGAAAATCAGTCCAATACTTTCCTGATGTTTTGGCTCAAAATTGACAGCTTTATAACGTTTCAATGAATTTGAAACGCTGGGATTGTATTGAATATTGATTATTCTCCTTGAGGACAAAGATATAAAAAAATTCAGTTACCGCTTTTTAATTCATAACCATTTTAATAAGTGGTGTCAATTTTTGATAAAAAAGCCCAGTAACACACTAAACAAGTTCATATTCAAGCCAACTTTTCTAAAAATCAAATGGAACGATTTCCCTGAAATTTTCACACAAAGATGATATAACATTCATTTAAAACCAAAATGTTATTTCATCAAACCTTTGTGGGCATACTTTTCTATAACAGATCAAAACTGTTTTGTTTTTGTTGTTTTTAACACTCTAAAACTTCACCCGAAAATTTCTCGAAAACTCTCTCATAGAAATTCTTCAAATTTTGCAGACGTGAATACAAATATGTCAGGTCGAAGATCCAGTCGAGCGCTTTCCAGAATTATTTCTTGGTGACAAGTAATTGGCTCTCATGTAAAATGGGGGATGACGTCATTACGTTGCTATGGTAACTCCGATTTCGATCAAACTTAGCTCATTTAAAACTTTCATCTTTTTCTAGTCAACAGTAACGATCGATTTTCTATTGGGTTGTTCACTGTGGTACGCCAGTTGCTCAAAGTTAAAAGGGTATCGTCACTCAAAAACCCGATCGAGCCACCTTAAATGTCCCACCTCATGACAAACTGAATATTCCATTTTCCTCTTTTGAGTGTATCGTTTGAAGTGAGATTCAAACCCTTCATTTCTTGGCATTAACATTCTGAGCATGCAGACTTAGCAATACCTTATAATGTTGTATGTTCTTTCTAGTTAATATAATGTTCTGTTTCTTAATCGGGTAAATTTCTAAATGCAAGATGTAAATAATGACATAAGCACAGAGCACTATACAATTTATACTTAGGTGGGGTCCTCTTAGGGTAATAGGCTCATCTACGAACAAGTCAAGGAGGCTAGACATTTTTAAAAACTGGCTTGTGTAGAAGCCGGGGTGGGGGCACTCAACAAAGTTTTATACGGGGAGGCTCCACCCCGAGGTCCAACCCCTTACCCCTTTACATACCATTTTTGACAGAAAAGGCACTCCTTTCATATACCTTCCATTGAAAAATGGTACCCCTTTCACATACCTACTTAAGAGCACTGCATCCCTTTCTAAACCCTTGGAAGGTCAAAGGCTTCTTGTTGTTTTCATGTAGCATTAAATAAATTAAAATGATACAGTCATAAGGTGCATCTACTCGAAATATTTTAATTAAAGGCCCTTTTAAATACCTAAATGATGGATTTCCTTACCCTTTCATATACTTCAGCTTGTGAAATCCCTACCCTTTTATATACCTGAAGCCTGGAAAAGGTACCCCTTTCAGGCAGAGCCTCCCTGTATAGGCCGTTATAGGGAGTACCCCCCCCCCCTGCTGGTGTAGAAGTCAGTTGCATTTGCTTGTTTAAATAATTATTAATAAATTGTAACTGTTGTAAATAACAGATACTTGTGTGCACATTCAGTAACAATAATGTGCTTTTCCCACTCAATTAGAACTTTCTGTAGCTGGGTATCTTGTAGAATATTATGGGAGATTCTGAAAACCTGCCTTTCAGTTCACTGTGGTTAAATGCAGGGCGAGTTCATTGTTAGCTCCCACCATGATTTTGCAAAGAAAGTACAGACAAATGTGAAAAGTTTCATTTTAACTGCAAAACTTAAAGCTGTTTCTGAAAACTTTAAGCTTTTTACTTTTGTGTTCAAAATAAAGTAACTGTCATCCATAAGTTTTATCTGAGTGTGCAAAATCCAGTTTGTCAGGACATTTTATGCATCATATTTGCATGAACTTCTCAGTTGTAAACATTTGAACTGAATCAATCTTTAAGACTCTGAAACCCCGGAAGTGACATAGATTTTTGCATTTAAACACTGTGAAGCCATTCAAGTGTTTACAATTATCATGTAAAATATCTTTCATCATTTTCACTTGCTATATAAATTATGCACAGTATTTTCATTTAATTTAAAGTGGTACTATGATCAAAAAATCACTTTAAATTTATTTTTTCTTCGGAATTCGAAACTATGTTTGTTAAACACTCCCCAAGCGAAATTATAAGCCTTAATTTTGAGAAGAAGACCGTTAATTTAAACTGCACTTTTCCGTTTTAATGGTCCGCCATTATTACACCAGAAAGGATACAATGACATCATACACTCAAGAGCTGTAGAATGTAGTGTGTGAACGCGGCTTACAAATTATGCAAAACACGAGTTTGAGAGTGTGAAAGCTCAACACTCCCGTGCTGCATACTAAATAAGGCACTTTCACACACACTGCATTCTAAAACTCGTGGGTGAATGATGTCATTCTGTCCTTTCTGGTGTAATAATGGCGGACTATTAAATCGGAAAATTGCAGTTTAAATAAACAGTCTTCTTGTCGAAATTAAGGCTTAAAATTTCGCTTTTGGAGTGTTTAGTAAACAAAGTTTCGAAATCCGAAGAAAAAATAAAAGTGATTTTTTGATCGTAGTACCACTTTAAGTAGTAGTGTGACTCCCTTTTATTTTGCTAAATGACTGTTTCTAGGTCTTCTGCATATCCACTTAAAACTATTCCAGGGGTATGTTTTGCTACCCTTCAAAATAAGGTATTTTGATTTTTTCTCTCTAGCTACCATGGCCGATGAGACATTTGTTATGTTATTATAAACTGTCGCAAGAGAGGACTTCATGACCAAATAGGAAAAGTGCATTTAGAGTTGCCAGGCCACTTTAAAGGGGGTGTATTCATGTCCATCATCTGAATTTCAAAACACATTTACAGCTTATTTCACTACTAGGTGTAGACCTGGGTTTTTTAAGACACGATTTGGCGGGAATGATTCGTCCATCTTGATTTTCTCACATTTTACAAAGCGATGAAGGATTAATTAGAAAGTGTGTATTTCTTCTGAAAACTCATTTCATGCGCACATCTCCAGAATTATTTCGCAACCTTGGGTGAATCATGACTCACCCCGGGCCATGATTCGCCCAAGGTCGCAAAGCAATTCTGGAGATCTGCACATGAATGATGAAATGAGTTTACAAAAAAGGAATAACTTCCTGAGATATAAACAGTCCTAAAAAAAGGAGAGGATTTGCTCATTTCCTTCATTGCTTTGTGATTATGAGAGAATTAAGATGGGTGTTTCATAACTGCCAAACCATGCTTGGAAAACCCGGGTATACACATAGCTGTGAAATTGGTTGTAATTATTGTCCCAGTTTTGGGCGTGCGCAGTGAGCCCAGTGACCATCCATATTTTTGTTCCTGTTGCAATTTCATGGCAGCAGTCTTGCCAGTTGTCAAAATTTCATTTCATCCATGTCGCTGTTTCAACACCGTGTTGCTTGTCAGAAATCACTGTAGAAGGGCCTCTGTATACCCTGGGTTGAAACTAGAGTCAGTCCTCCATGGGGCTGGAGCTCAGTCCATCTGGCTTAAGGACGTTCGCGCTAATTGTTTCTGCGCATCTTTACTGCGCACGCAATTCACAACCACGTCATGCATTGAGCGCGCGCGCTGTTGGAGAAATGTGGAGATATTTAACAATTATCCTGCGAAATCGCGCGGAATATCACCTGATACTTAGCCGACGAGGCCGTAGGCCGAGTTGGCTAAAACAGGGGATATTCCGCAAGATTGAGCAGGATAATTGTTTTATTATTCAACAAATTCCCATCGCCTACCATTTTCAGAACGAGAAAAACTACAGCTCTAGCTCTAGCAACACATAAGCTTTTAAATAAAAATCAAAACAGAACTTCAAGAGATCGAAGTTTACTACCGTTCACTTAAAAAGACGTATTTACAAACTCATGTTTGAAAATGACAAGACAAAGGAAAAAAAATATTGCTACCTTACCGAGAGTAAGTCCTCTTCCTGTGAATTAAAATCTTTTCAACTTTAGTCTTTACAACTTTCCGTGAGCAAGTGTGCTGCTTCGTTCGCAATAGCATTTTCTTGGTTGAGTTCTCACTATGAAAATTCCAAGTCAACCTCTGGATATCTTTGTGAGCTGAAGCAAATACTTGTTGACATTTTGAGAGCGTTTAATCGTGGAAAGTTTCTTCCAGAGAGTTAAAATGTCCGGAGAACACTGCTGAAACTGTCTCGCTTTTCAAAATGGCCGCCAAACAAGCAATGAAAGAAAATCTGCAGTGCACTTCCAAATATGGTCATTTACTTATATCGCAGGATATCTGTCATGTAGGATGACAGATATTGAGGGCTTCCTTACCATATATGGGCATAGTGACAATTTGTTGAATAATAAATAGCGATAGTGGGCACTTTAGTATCTATGCACGGGTTTAACTCTCTTAAATGTTCGGTGACCCCATATTTTCTTTTGATAAATCACTTTCTCTGTCAATTATCTACGTTTTGAGAAAAAATAAAGAAAATCAGTATTGTGGAAGTTTGGTTTTTTTCAACTTTTCTGCCCTCGGGTCATCGAATTATGCTATTATTGTAGCTGCACGGTGTTCGCAAAAGTCCATCTCAGAGGATGAGTTTAACTAAAAGGATGACACCAGCTCACATTGTTCACTTGAGAGACCCACTTAAATAAAATTTGACTAAGAAAGTGGGTCTACAGCGAATCATTTTTAATATTTTTCAACTAACAAGCACTGAGGCCATGTTGAGTTGCGAGGGTCGATTTGTCAAAATTGGGGTAGTTTTCCACGCGCTTTATTTTGAAAACGAAGTGGGTGACCCCCCAATGTTTTTGCATTTCTGACATAGGTAACTCATTATCTGACTGCAGCCAAAGTATGAAAAAAATCTGTATTGTAGAAGTTTTTCGCGCGAACGTCCTTAAATGGCCAGATTATGTATTGAGCTTTGACTGTATGATGTGCAACGTACAATGTTATGTAGACTCCAAGCCCAGTAATTAGACAAATGCGGTACTTAAGTGCAATTATCTAGTATGCCAGTAGTCTGCCTAAAATGTATTAATTTATATATTCTCTAGACATTCTATTTGCCAGTAGTCCAAATGTTTGTCATCACTGAAAAATTAATTGAGATTTGTTACACGTTTTTTGTGTATTTGAGGCATTGATGTGAATCTGGTCAGTGTTGTCATGTGACTGTCTGTAACTTAAGGCAAGTATCGAGCTCCAATAATGAATTGTTGAACTTACTTAGTACTAGAAGCTGATCAGAGTCGAGCAGCACAGCAAAAATTTGTGCAAAATCTCAAACTTCCTAGCCTGCGTTGCAGACGAAATTTAAACCTCGTAAATATTATGTCTGCGACGCAGGCTAAAATTTCCTTGCACGTGCATTTGTGCAACACTGCTGCACATGCCAGCCTAACGAATTCAACATTGTTGAAATTGTACAAAAAATAATGTTGGAAGATAAGGGATTAATGGCGCTTTATGTAAAAATTTTTTTACGTAAACTAGCTTGAAGCAGCCATGTTGTACAGGATGCCATCGGAAGTGGCTTTGCCAGTTGTGTTTACAGATGACTTTAGTCAAGAAGAACTTTTGTACACGGGAGAAACAATCGTGACTCCTTGTGAGCCATCGAATGAAGGTAAAGTGAAATACTAAAGTATTAGCTATGTAGCTTCATAAAACCGAAGTAATTATGTGGCTATTACAAAACCAACCAAAATTCACGCAGAGAACAAACGTATGAAGTTCAACCCAGTAGCGCATGTTATATAAATGACCATCTGGTAGCGTTTTGCCTGGCTTTTGCTCTTGATTAAGTGAAGTGCTTTGCACCAATAAAATTTATGGAGATAGTCAGCAAATGCTTAATTAAAGCATCAGTGCTGTAGTTGCATGACGAAACTGAAGATCACACACATACGTTGCCTCGTTCATCGTTTTACAGATATGAATTACTCTTGAAATTGCCTCAGTGTGGTTCCCAAAGGTTTGATAGGGCACTTGCATGAGGTCGTCAAACTCATGGGCTCGAGTACCGCTTAAGGCATAGGGAGCCCAGGCCGGCAAAGTGGACTACTAGATGACAAAAATACAAGGATTCCGTAAAGAATTTTGTCGCTTCTGCATTTTAGCATTTTAACGAGTGTTGGATTTTTGAAGATAAACTTACAATGCGTAACAATACTTACAATACTTGCATATTCGTGATTTGAGAATTTGAACTTCATGGTAATACTGCAAACTGACGTGAATTCTATATCTAATTTATTTTAGCTGATCAACCTGTGGCTGTTACAAAACCAACCAGAATTGACGCAGAGACGGAACGCACGACGTTCAATTCAGTAGCCCATGGTACCGTCTAGTATAAGTTTTGCCTGAGTTTTGCTATTGATTAAGTGAAGTGCTTTACGCCAATAAAATTTATGGAGATAATCAGCAAATGCCAAACTAAAACATCAGTGCTGTAGTTGCATGACTAATCGCACACATACGTTGCCTCGTTCATCGTTTTACAGATATGAATTACTCTTGAAATTGCCTTAGTGTGGTTGCCAAAGGCTTGATAGTTCAGTGGTAGTTAGGACACTTGCATAAGGTCGTCAAAGTCAAGGGCAGAATACGCTTAAGGCACAGGGAGCCCAGGCTGACAAAGTGGACTACTAGATGACAAAAATACGAGGATTCCGTAAAGAATTTTGTCGCTTCTGCATTTTAGCATTTTAACGAGTAGTGGTTTTTTGAAGATAAACTTACAATGTTTATACTTACGTACAGTACTTGCACATTTTGGACCTTCACAGCAATACTGTAAACTGACATGAATTGCATATCTATTTTATTATTATTAGATGATCAACCCAGCAGTGAAAAAAAACCCGCAGGAACACCCGCAGTTAAAGTGAGTTATTTATCTGTTTTTCTTTTTGAAAATAAGAAATACCTGAGTAACAGTAACTATATTCGCTCTCTTACATCTTTACTTTTACTTGACATTTTGTGAGAAACAAAAACGGCGCACGCCTGACTCCGTACACCCACGCTTCCAAACAGGTGCAACTGACAAGTGCTGTCTCTTGTTTGCCAACTTTAAACGGATAATTTTTTCATTGTAAACACAACCTGAAACAACTGGCCTCCCACGGCATAGTTGAGAAATCAACAAAAAACCTACATAAAAATGTCAAAAAAAGAATGTCATCGTTCACTAACTGTTCTAGACGTCTTTTTGCTTTTTTTACGTTATTACTTTGCATAGGAGTGTGGGAATCAGATTGTGAAGCTTTGCCACCATGTACGTGGAAGAAGGGGTGGACGATCTGCTAAGAAACCCTCATCCTCCTCCAGTCGCTCTTGTCCTTCATCATCCAGCGCTGATAGTTTAGCTTGGTCATCACCTGTTGGCGTAGGTTCCGGTTTGACGCCAAGTTCCGCTACCATAGCCCTTCCAGGTTGAGTTGTGCTTGTTATGAAATTTTTACACTTGTTTGTTGACTTTGATTGGCTCTAGCCATACCGTGGAATCCCGTTACAACGAAGTCCCTGTTCTAAAGAAGGGTATTTATTCTTCAGCCCGGCCAAAGTTACAGTAAAATGTACGGAACAGGACCCCGTCCACAAACCCCAGTAAAACGTAATCCCCGATATAACGAACACAGTCCAGAAGTCCAAACTTGAAATTTTCCCCGATGTAACAAATAAGCATCACGCAACTTAAGTTAAATGCGTAACAGATCAACAGCGAAGCATGCAGAACGTAGATCACAAATTTTATTTCATCGTTCAAATCTGGATTGTAATTGCACGATTAAACCACAGGCAGCCCAAGCTAAAGTTGAGAGCTGAGCAGAAATTAGACTTTTTTTCCACGTTATGCATAATAATGACATCGGCAACATTTAAGAGTTTGTATGGATATGCTATAAAACATCTTAAATTGCCACAAACAATGACCAATACAACAAAGAAATGAGGCAAATTATTTTCATTTCGAAATCTTTCTTATTTGTGGCAATTTTTAAATTGCCACAAATTAAAATGCCACATGTTAAATCATGTTTTATAGCATTTCCATAGAAACTCTTAAATGTTGCCGATGTTATTATTATGCATAGCGTAGAAAAAACAGTCTAATTTATGCGCAGCTCTCAACTTTAGCTTGGGCTGCCTGTGATTAAACTGAATGCAGAGTGGTGCAACTTCACACTGCCATTATTAAACAAACACTTTTTCCCCAGTTCCTTGGCCTTTCGTTTTATCGGGTTTCCACTGTACTTCGTTCTTAGAGACCCAGGGGCAGTCAGTTGGGGCCTGTCGCCATGGTGTTGCTTTGATGGTTAACTCGAGCGAGAGACAAGGGTATTGTAGATGTAATGCAAAAGCAACAACAACAGTCACTGGGTCTCATGCAATAAGTAAGCTGTTTATAACCAACACTGAGTTAAAAACTGCGAATCTCTCGTGATCTGACTACACTGAAGCAACTCGAGATTTCCTTTTACATCCGGCAGAACAGGAAATGTTGGCTAAACGGGATGATGTACTCAAAAGTTCGCATTGTACGTACGTCGGGCTTTAGAGCGACAGCCAAGTAAATTTATTTATCTGATTTGTGAAAATACCAAAAAAAGCAAGCAATTGAAGTACGGAACGTTAGTGAACAAACGTATTAATGGTACTCAGTGTTTGGTACACAAGAAATCTTCCTCAGGGATGACTCATTATGTAACTCTAACATTCTGAAAAAAACGTAAACAGACTGTATAAGATTTTTTAAACATTTTATTTAACTATGATTTCTATTTTGAAGGCTCGTAAATGGCTCCAGAGTAGGAGTTAAGTATGTCTACAGTTTATTGTAATCCCGCCTTTCTTTGTTTGTGTAACATGACTGGAATTATGGTCTTATGCATTTGCACCGCATTTCATTTCTTACTGCAGTCCCCAAGACCAGTGCTGATGTTTCCGCAGAACAACCATCGACTAGTAAATGCGATTTTGCCTTCACACCAACCGTCAATTTCATCTCAGAATCAAATCCTGCTGTTGTGTTTAGACCTCCACAGACGTCAGCTGCTGGAAAAGAACCATTATCAACCCTGTCTGTTTCAGAAGGACGGCAGATCCGGGACGCTTTGCTTGTAAGCATTGTGAAATGTATGCAGGTACAGAATTCTCTCCACAGACTTTTGTTACTCAAGGTACAGGCGCATGTCACAGCAGCCGCTGGTCAAACTGATGCTGATTCTCAGTGCAGTGGTCCTTCTCTTGTATACAAAGATCCCAGCACGGAAAGGCAAAGAGAGAGTGTAAATGATGATCCAGGAGCTCACCATACGGAAAGCGCTACCCAAAATCTGAGGGATGCTCCTAAT
Organism: Siderastrea siderea; assembly: GCA_964030785.1. NCBI lineage: Eukaryota > Metazoa > Cnidaria > Anthozoa > Scleractinia > Rhizangiidae > Siderastrea > Siderastrea siderea. Next base: position 61,635,790 of record OZ034967.1, read on the forward strand.
GCTCCCAGTGTGGAGAACGTAGACGCGAGTCTAAGTAATGAAACTAAGGTTTACACTATGAAGATTCCAACAAAGGGTCTGCACGATAATCCTTCTTCTTCCAGTGTGAACAGCACGGAAGCGTGTCCTGGTGATGTTCATAAGGCTCCCAGCAGAAAGGGCACAGGAAAGAGTCTGGAGCCTTATAGTCCTACGTCTTTAAGTATGGATAGTGCCGGAGATAATCTAAACGATGTTTCTAAGGCCTCAAGTATTTGGTGCACAGGAGACAGTCTAAATGATGTTCCTAAGGCTCCCAGTAAGGGTACCACAGAAGAGAGTCTTGAAGATGCCCCTGAAGCTGTCTGTGTGGAGACCACGGTGAACAGAAACAATGGTACTCCTAGAACTTCTAGTGTCGGCGCAGAACTGAAACTGAGTGATGCTCTCAAGGGTCCCAAAACGGATAGGTCAAGGAATGATGTTCCCAGAGCTCTGCTGAGTGATCTTCAACAGCCCCTAGAGGCCTTGATGAAGTGCGTGGATATTCAAAAGTCACTTTTCCAAAGGTTGATGGCCGTAAACTTGACAACTGCTGAAGAAACAACTGATTTATCGAGTGAAATATCATCGTTGAGTGATAATCAAGGTGAGATGGTAAACATCTCAACGTATCTCATACTAGCCTCGTCTCCAGCAACTAGTTATTTGAAAGCCAAAAAACACTAACCCGAGGTTAAAGTGGTTTTAACTGTTCAATCGATGTTCTAGTTTACGCCAAATTACGTCAAGTCAAATTCAGTGTCCACTCGTTTCCCAAGTGTTTTGTTCCCAGAGGTCAACCTTAATGTCAATAGCCCGTACAAGCAAATGATTAGTACCTCATTAGAATGTACCAGGGAAATAAGAACGAGAGTCCAAGAGAGTTCAAGTTGTTCGAGAGCTCGGCGGAGTCGATGAGATTACCTGAGAGTTTCAGGCCAAGGGAGAGCGAGAGTTAAACTTTCTAATGGATCCTAATTAAAATTTTAGGAGATTCAAACTCAAGATTCAAGAGTGCTTGAGAATTTCAAGCCAAGTGAGAGTGAGCTTTTGAACTCTCGGCGACTCTTTTTCCCGTTTGGGTCAGCTTTAGACCAAACAATTTGCTCCATATTGTGTCTTTCTATACACGTGTATTTATTGATACCAGCTAGCGAAAACATTCTGGTTGTATCCCTGTAAGGGTCCAACATCCCATGCACAGGGGAAGGAGCAGTATTCCTGTCACCTTATGCCACGGAAACCGGGTATGACTGCCTGCCTCGTGGGCGTCTTTGCTTTTGTTTTCTTTTGTCTTTGCATTTTTCGCTGTTCATATGTTTAACTGAATGTGACAGAGAATTCGTAATATTAATGAAAGATTGAAATGCAAACAGTAGCAAACGTTGGCAACATCCATGTGCTTTTGGCTATCGTTACGAAGTGCAAAAAGGTTTATGCACACACACTGTGCCTATGATCGATCGATCAATTAATTAGACAGTCAACCAGTCAGCCAATAAACTAATAAAAGTCGGTTTTTAAAAAAAGAATGCTTGAGACGTTCCGAGTGCAAGGTCATGCCTTCAGGCAGTCAGCGTAGTCGAATGGTTAGGGCGCTGGACTTAAAATCTGTAGTTCCCAGGTTCAAGTCCCGCTCCGACCACCAGCTGGTGTTGTTTCTTGGTAGACCCGAGTTCAACTTCTTGACCACGCTTAAAACTAGCTAGCTTTTCCGCCTCCTGCCAGTTGGGATCATTGACAATGTTATGTTCAATTTGAAATTTGTTTCTTAAGTTTGAGTGCTCGGCACCACTAGCACCTTGTGCCATAAGGATTTACGAGGGTAAACAATGAGGATGTGGTGGTGGTGGTGGTGGTGATGATGATGACAATGATGGCGATGATGCACTGTCTCGGAGTGTCACTCTTGACTTTGAATTGTTGTTAACTAGGTGACGTTCTTTTGCAGAATTGCATGTTGGAGGTCAAGTTAATATGTTGGTAGTTCAGTCTAAGCTGGAAGCGATCACTTTAAAAACCAAAATAGAATGTGACTATGCTCGAAATCCTTTCACCAATCAACACCTCAAACCGTCAACTAGCGAGGATGTTATACAGCGTATGTCTGTAGACAAACGTCCATTCGGTACTGGAGCAGATGGTGGCGTTTCAAGTCCACGAGAGTTGCCACATGGCCGCGGGATCCTTGAAAGTGCGACTGGCGAATTCATTTACAGTGGAGATTGGCGCGAAGGTACGATGAAACACTTCTGTCTTTTGGCTCGTTACAAACTCATGGCTTTTCATGTGCCATAACTAATGCAAATAATCCCCCTCCCCCTCCCCCTCCTCCATCCAAAAAAAAGAATTCCTCCTTTGCACTCGGCCTCAAGCAAACGGATTCAACGTCATCCAATACTGTTGAGTACAAATTTGTCGTGTGGAGTTGAACAAGGTGGCGAAATGAATTCTACATTGTTTTTCACACCTGGAAACAAAAGAAAAGTTGAATTAACATTATTAAACGCGGTGGGCAAACGCGTTGAATATGTTAAATTTAACAATATCAATATTTCAACATTGTTGAATTCAACATGTTACACATGTTTTGCCAGACTGTTCAATGATGTTGGATGATATTGAATGACGTTGAATGCTTGAACTTTCAGTTCAACAGCATCAACAGCATTCAACATTTCTGTTGTTCTCAGGTGTTAGCAACAATGGCTGTGGTTCCACTAGCGCTTGACTCCGTTGTAACTACGTTGGTTTTGAAATCTCAACTTACAACGTTGTAACAGCGTTTACAACGAATTTTGCTGTCTTTTTACTCGTGCCGAGGCGTTGCAAATTCCAATAAGGATTCAAAAACAACAGAATTTGAGGTAAAACAAGTGTTATCTTTCTATGTGCGACCGCATGTGCAGCTTTGAGGTTTCGTGGCAAAATGGCGGATAGACGCTTTTTCTTGACAGGTTTATTTTTCATTTTCTTCTTCAATCTTCTTGCACGTAGAATATACTTGTACCGTGACGTCATTTTCCAGGAATTTTTTACCCGTGGGTGTATACTAAAACTGTTAGAGCTTTGGATCCCATGGGCACGATTAAATTATCGCTGTGGTCCTGTTGATTAGGTGTACCCTCAACTGCTGAGCATTTGCATTTCAGCTCCTGAACTTGCTTGTGCAATTTAACTCGTGCATTTGCGGTAAATCTCCTTGTGAAATTTAGATATGTGACTGATCAGAAACTCATCAATCAAACTCTCAATCACACCTGTATACGCACCAACAAACGAGGCTGCGACGAAGACAATGACCAGTCAGTGGTGGATAGGTGCAACAGGCATGACATAGTGATAATAACTGGTGATATGAACGCAAGGGGTGGGAAAAGATAACGAGGACATGGAACAAGTAATGAGAAAACAGGGAATGGGAGTAAGGAACGATAATGGAGGGAGGTTATGCGAGTTCTGTCAGATGAATGGTTATGTGATAACTGGGATATTATTTCCCTACAAAGACATTGCAAAAGCTACGTGGGTGTCACCTGATGGGCGGACAAAGAACCAAATAGACCACGTACTGGAAAAAAGGAGTTCAGGACCTCAGTAGCTTATACAAGGGCATGCCGAGGAACCGATGTCTCGAGTGACCACTACCTCGTGAGGGTTAAGCTGGAGTGAAACTGAGCAAAAACAAAATCGGGAACAAGATTCGACCAAAGTTTGATCTACAAAGGTTAGAATGTGACGACATCCAAAGACCGTACAATGTCGAGGTCAGAAACAGGTTCGAGGTTCTGCAAGACAAAGAAGACCAAAATGACTATGCAGAAGAGATGGAGGAGGCATATGTTCAAACTGCTAAAAAGATACTTGGATTCGTCAAGAGGAAGATTAAGCCTTGGCTGGGTGACAATACGTGGCAGAAGATCAAGCAAGGAAAGCAGTTAAGCAAAAGATAGAGAGCACAAAATCTGAGGGAGTTAAAGAGAGATTGAGGAAAGAACATAGAACAAAGGATAGAGAGGTGAAGCGCAGCGCGCGTGAAGACAGAAGGAAATGGGTTGAAGACCTGGCTGGAAAGGCTGAGATAGCTGCAGAAAAAGGACGAGCAAGAGTGCTCTATAATATAACTAAAGCGATAACAAATAAGGGAAGACAGAAGATGGCAGCTGTGTAGAACAAGCAAGAAGAAACCATAAAGGAGAAGAATGCAAGAATGGAAAGATGGAAGGAACACTTCAGCGAGGTGCTGACTAGGGAAACACCAGATAAACCCAGACTTGTACCCAGACTTGTTCTCCCAGACTTGTACCCAGCTCCACAGGCCCTTTCTTCGTTTAGTGCTGCAACGGTGACGTGTAATGGTAATGTGATAAATGGCAACATTAATGGTAACATTAATTGCAACGCTTGTTTTATGCAAGCTTCTCTCAAAACTGTACCCAGTTCCCAAGCCCCAGTGAAAGTAACGTTTTGCACAATGGTAATAGTACGAAGCATGACTCTGGGAGGATCCGTGGGGCCAGTGTGATGCATAGAAACACGCTGTTACCTAGTAAAAATACAGGCTTCCACGAGAACTCTACCTAGTTCCCAAGCCCCGTTGAGAGTGAGGCTTTGTACAATGACGCTAGCGTGATGCGATAACAAATAAGGGAAGGCAGAAGATGGCAGCTGTGAAGAACAAGCAATGAAAGAATGGAAAGGTGGAAGGAACACTTCAGCGAGGTGCTGACTAGAGAAACACCAGACGAGTGTGAGAGAGTTGTTGATGGTGATATTGAATTTGATGTTGGTGAGATCAGAGAGGAGGAAGTGAGAGAAGCGATTAAGAAGACGAAGAATGGGAAAGCGCCTGGAAAGAGAGGAAGCCTTAGAGAATGCAACAATTGGAGAGGGTGACACTACTTACGGTCACAAACAAAATTCTTGGAAGAGTCATAGTCAACAGAATCAAGAATGCAGTAGACGTGACGCTCAGGAAAGAACAGGCTGGGCTCAGGCAAGGGAGGGGTACCACCGAGCAGATTTTTGTACTGAGGAACATTCTAGAACAAGTATGGGAATGGAGATCGTCTTTGTATGCGCATTTTGTTGACTTTGAAAAAGCGTTTGACCTCTGTCCACAGAAGTACCTCATAGACCATCATGAAAGCTTATGGTATACCAGATAAGATCACAAATGTAGTTGAGGCAATGTATGAGAATTTTTTAAGCGCAGTGGTGGATGAAGGCGAGCTGACAGACCGGTTTAGAATAACATCTGGTGTAAAGCAATGAAGCGTTGTGTGTGGCTTCCTCTTCCTTCTTGTAGTTGACTGGGTGATGAGACGAACAACAGAGGGCAGAAGAACTGGAATCCGATGGAATTTCACAGACGTACTTGAAGACCTAGACTTCGCAGATGATATTGCATTGCTAGCACCTAAGTATGAGCACATCCAAGAAAACTGACAGGCTGATTACGGAGGCTGGGAGGGTAGGACTACGTTTAAATGCATCTAAATGTAAAGGGGTGCGAATAAATGCAAGAAGAGTGGAGATGATCAGAGTTCAGGACGAAGAGGTAGAGGAGTTTGACAAGTTTGTCTACTTAGGTGTAAAGGTTTCAAAAGATGATGGAGGGACAGAAGATATAAAGAACAGGTTAAGAAAAGCTAGGGGCGCCTTCCAGAGCCTAACAAAGATTTGGGATACGAGAAGCATCGGAAAGAAAACTAAAATCAACCTGTTTAGGCCGCTAGTTAGGTCAGTACTCCTGTGTGGGTGTGAGACGGGGAAAATGACGAAATGCGAGGAGAAGAAACTGGATGCTTTTCAGTCTAAATGTTTGAGAAGGATTTTAAGGATCAGGTGGCCTACTCGAGTAAGCAACAAGGAAATTATGGATCGAGCATCTGTCAGCAGAATTAATGATAAGATAAGAAGACGTCGATGGACTTGGATTAAACATGTCCTCTGTGGTGATAATTCCAGTGACTGTATGGTGGCGCTAGGATGGCAGCCAGAGGGAAAGAGAGCAGTAGGGAGACCAAAAAACGACCTGGCGATGAACAGCAGAAGCAGAAAGAAGAAAGGCAGGGTGGCGTGGTTGGGGCACTGCAAGAGCAGCAGCCAAAGACAGCGAGGCCTGGAGAGAGAATGTTACGGTCTTATGTGCCTGCTGGCTTGATGAGCAATGATGTTGATGATGATGATTGATCAGCGCTAACTGGATTAAGGATTGCAATTGATAGATCATGCATTTTACCGTTGTAAGCAGCATTGTAATTGTCTTTGAAAATTGCCGACAACGACTGGCAACCTCAAGGTCTCAGGTTCCACTGGAAACAGCTAAACAACGTTGTAACTCCGTTGTAAACTTGCCACGTGAGTAACAAACAATGGCGCTTACAACAACTCACAACCTCAAAGTGACCGGTTCCACTGGAAACGATTAGACAACGTTGAAACTCCGTTGTAAACTTGCTCAGTGGAACCACGGCCAATGTTGAATTCATTAGTCTGGTACGTGCAGCGATATGGAACACATGCACGTACAGGGAACATCAATTGACGTATTTCAACATCATTTAACAGGGAGGCCAAATGCGTTCAACAAGTTAAAGTCAACAACGTTTAACGATGTTGAATCTTGATGTTGAATTCGCTTGGTCATCTTGCTCAACATCGTACGACAAAAATGGGTTCAACCGTGTTGGATGATATTGAAACCATTTGCTGGGACTTACATTTAGCTCATGAAAGCCCCGGGCGTTTCTGGCGGTCCTACGCTTTCACTGATAACACAGTAAAACGTTTTGTGCCTTCACTTCTGTAAAAAGAAACCATTTCGGTCATCTGTGAAAGGTGAATCTAGCTTGTCTGAAAACCACATTGGTAGCTTACCATTAGAAGTTAAAGTCTTCGGAGTAGTATAGTGTGCATGGAAGTAACCGCTTTTTTTAGGTGGAAGATCATTAATTTGGGTTGCAATACTTTAACGTCGATAAGGTCATTGGCCATTGTCTGTATCTCATGAACAAAATGCGGTGTAATCTCATTAGCGTATACCCAGGGAAGGAATACATCATATCTTTGATGAGATCATGAGCTATTCGTACTCATATGAATTAAAATCACTGAACCGTGACGCAATTATGCAAGCTTCCAGGTCTTGCTGCATTCATAATCCACTGCAGACAAACATTGTTCTTCAACAAGAGAAATGCTTTTTGGGGTTCATTGATTCTTGGCAGCTAGTGTTTATGACTCCTCCTCTTGCGCAAGTTTATTTTACCTCCTCCTCCTCCTCCTCCTTCTCCTCCTCCTTCTCCTCCTCCTTCTCCTTCTCCTCGAGAAACTGTGCTCGTGGAACGACGTTTATCCATTTTATCCATATTCAGTTTGTCAAAAGCATAGGAGACGAAGAAAAATCTGAGTCCCGCACAGGAAAGGTCCGGGTACTGGTGATATGTTCCAACCACTGAGCTACTGGTGGCGAGCTACGTTAAAGCTGCCAGAATTGCTTCTTTTGTGATGATGACTTAATTAGTAGAAAACGTTCGGTTTTTTCTTTTGCAGTATTTTTAGTCGTTTTTAAGCGCTCTAAGTAGTTTCTCATACCTGAAGAGAATATTTTGGAGATGCCAGTGTTAATTTCATTTTGAAACGTTTGTAAAGTTTTCTTCGTGAGGAATAACAATCTATTCTGTGCTCCTGACAAACTGAATGTAGCTTAGCTCTCCCTCCTTATCACCACACGATAGGCTTTCAGCATTTTTAGCGATCCTAGCAACCTATACGTATGTGTCACATACGACCTAGTGTTACTGATCCTATCATTTGTATTGTGTCCTACAGGGAAGAGACACGGGAAAGGAGAAGGCCTTATTTTCACTAACTCTACTTCCCATAATGGATTTTACATTGGTCGATGGAAACATAACATGAGGTTTAAGACTTTTGCTCGAGTTTAAAGTGGCTAATATTAGTTTTAAATCATCCTGTCTGACAGTTTTCCGAACTCATTACTTCGTCACGGTAATTATAACTGAGTATGGTTCTCATCTCGTGGACGCATCATCATCCTTATATGAGACAGTATCACATGGCCGAAACAAAATTGCCTTTTCCAAACGCATGAAGCCGGTTTCACCACAGAGAGAATTAGTATGGTCATTACTACATACCAATTTGATTTCAATACGTGTTTCCGTTATTTGAATTTTCTGAAAGGTGAAGAATTTTAAAGTCAAGGCAAAGGGACTTCTCGGATCTACTCCCCAGAAACGTGAGAATTTGATAGTTGCATAATCATCAATCTGTCACGTGGCATATTTCTCTTAATTTCTATTCAGTATTCGCTTTTTAGACTTTCCAAAATACCAATACCAAATCAGTTAGGCGAGTAAGTCGAAGGAAATACAAGGAAAAGTTTGTTTAAACATTGATTTCCTTTGTATGTTGTCTGGGAAATATCAAAGGTCGTAAGAGCGACTTTCAGTAAACATCGAGCATTCAGCGGCAGAATTTGAAAAAATCGATTTCTTTCATGTTTTGCACAAAAATGGGTATTGGTAAAACTAGAAACCTGATGTGGTTTGTTTTCCCCAGAAGCGCTTTATTCTCGAAAAAAACGAGGAAATCGATTCTCGGGTTCGGGGGTCAAAATCACAGGAAATTAATCTTGAAAATCAGTACTATAAACTTGCATCGCACTGGTAAACTAAAGCGCGGAAAAAAAGATAGACACTTCTTATTAACAGAACAAGTCTTTTTCATTAACTGGACAGTAACAAAACAGCAGTAGCGAAATTTAATGAGCACAAACAATTCCAAACTAAAAGGCAGGTTCTGATGTTTACGTAGAAAATGATTTGGAACCTAACTTCTGTGAAATAATTTAACTTGTGCCATAACCCCACATGGTCTCAACCCTCGTTCAATAATTGAACAAAAAAAACTAACTTGAACTAAACTATACCCTGAAATTGGCTTGGGTTATCCATGCTCCTGTCTTTGGATAAACTTGGAAGACAGCGAATCTAACAAATGGGGCTTAATGAAGTTCAACTTTGCCGCATCCCGAAATACACCAAAATTTTCGTGTTAAGCTACACAATCTCTCTTTTCTTCGTCGTTGCTTGATGCTTGATGATGGCTTCAAACTAAAATGTTCGGTTGATCTCAAAAAAAGGTAGAGGGAAAAGAAAAAATTGAACGATACTGGTGATATCGTTGTGAACGAAGGAACAGAAGTTTGGAACGTGAAAATCGCCCATTTCGGGCTTTTTCTTCCTCTTTTTGGAACGCAAAAGAATGTTAACGCTGGAAATTAACAAGAGTGAAGTAGAGCGAGCCCGTTTGGTTAAAGAGGCAAAATTTCCCGTGTTTTTGTGTACGGCAGAATTCAACTTCACTAAGGCCCATTTGTTAAAACTTTGCTGAGTTCGAACTGGTCCCAAACAAAGTAGCATGGATAACCCAAGCCAGTTTCAAGGTATGGTTTATTTCAATGTTTGTGCTGTCTATTGAATGAGGATTGAGACCATTTAGAATTATGGCAATGTTACATTATTTCACAGCCAAATCAGTGTCTACGTGATCATCAAAACCTGCCTTTTAGTTTGGAATTGTTTGTGTTCAGTAGATTTCGCTACTGCTGTTTCACAACTGTATAGTTAATGGAAAAGACTTGTTCTGTCGATAGAAAGTGTCTATCTTTTTCTCTGCCCTTTAGTTTACCAGCGCGATACAAGTTTATAGTGCTGATTTTCAAGATTAATTTCCTGTGATTTTGACCCCCCGAACCCGAGAATCGACTTCCTCGTTTTTTCGAAAATAATGCGCTTCTGGCAAAAAGGAACCACATCAGGTTTCTAGATTTACTAATACCTAATTATATGCAAAATACGAAAGAAATCGATTTTTCAACTACTGCCACTAAATTGAAATTTTGTTTGATTTTTACTGAAAGTCGCTCATAACAATGTTTGGCGTTCTATTCACCAGGCATGGCCATGGAAAAATGATGTTTTACTCCGGTGCTGTATATGAAGGTCAATGGCAGTTCGACAAAGTGACAGGATATGGTACCTTGAAACGTCCGGATGGGACCATTCAGGAAGGGACTTGGAAAGAAGGCTACTTAAACGGCTGTGCTCTCTTTACCTGGCCACATGGCGTCACTGAGTACAGGGAGCATGATGCAAACCGAGGTTGGTTCTTACATGCTACAAACGTTCTGTTGTCTTTCAAGACGGTTCAGTTTAAAAAATGAACAACGTCAACCATAACAACATTTTGGACCTACAAACGCAGTACTAAACAGGGCAGAGGATATCACCAATACAGTAATTTGTAGTCGTTTTGTTGGAGTTATGTGCGTGACACAAAGATGTGGACTGTTTTTATTGCTTGTCTTCGTGTTCTTCTCGGTCTTGATTTTCTCCTTCACTTTAACCTCTTTTTTTTTTCTTTTGCTCTACTTAAAACTCTAAAGAAACCCAATAATTGGATCTAGAAAATAATGGGTGGGTCCACAAAATCAGCTGTCGTGTCTTCAACGTAAATTTGTCAGTTTACTGTCTTTTACGTAACTGATGGAAAATTTGTCAGATTAGTTAAATCTGCGGAACGAATGCAAGCTCTATGAGAAGTTTTATTCTAAATGCTCTCTCCTCTGCAGAAGCTCCTATTTTTAACGTTCCCTGCGCGCTTCAGTTTTTTCCTCTTCCCAGCCTCCGCGCGTTTTTTTCCCAAATGTTGCGACTGTGGGAGGCCTCTGCGGAGGAGAGAGTTCTGAATGCTTGTGAAATTTTTGTGCTTACGCAGACGTTCTTGTCGAAATTCATCAGAAGAACAACCAGGGCTGTAGTTTTGTGCTCTGATTTGTTACTTATGCATTTGGGATAAATTTGGCTTGCATAACAGGCGGTTTTGTGGTTCTCACTGATAAACAAGGTGTCCATTTTTCTTCAATAACAGGTCAACTGTCTTCCTCTAAGGTAGGAAAAGAAACTGCTGAAAAGCTCTCACAGTTAAGTTCCTTCCGCTCCAAGATGTTAAACTTACGTGAGTGCGTTAATGAACTTAAAGATGAGAAACACTTCCTCGCAGAACAATTGAACGCGCTGAAAATGGAACACGCTGAGGTGGTTAGCAAATTTCACACTTTTGCGTTGGAAATTCGCAAAAACTTTGAGGAACAGTGGGAGCGAGAGAGTCAGAAACAACGAGAAGAATTCGACAAAGTGTTGAAAGCAGCAGAGGAGTCTCAATCGAAAAACATTGAGGAGACTGAGAAGTTGAAAAAGGAGCTAGAAGAAACAAAGGAGGCGCTGTTGTGCCAGATTTGTTTTGAACGACGACCAGACTGTATTATTTTGCCATGTTCTCATTTACTGTACTGTAGAGAGTGTGTGACTAAGCATAAGAAGGGCGATTCCCGCTGCCCCACCTGTCGCGGGCCTATAAACAGTGAAATCTCAATCAATGTGCAATGTTAATCATCCATCATGAGAATGGAGACCACAAACTAAGAAGAAAAAATAACGGTCGCATTGTACAAGGTAGCAGCTAGTTTTCACAGCGGTCAAACGAAAGTTACGTCACTTCCGGTCTTCCAGAGCTTTAAAGTTTGAATCAATTTTTAAAACGTTTACGAGCGTGAAGTTCGTATGAAAACGATGCAGAAAATGTCCTGATAAACCGAATTTCTCGCCGATAAAACTTGTGGATGTCATTTACTTCACTTTTAACACACACTCGACGTAAAAAGCTTAACTTTTCAGCAACGGCGTTAAGTTTTGCGGTTAAAAACCTTTCGACATTTGTCGGTATTTTCCTTTGTGAAAAAAGGCGGGAATTGCGCACGCGTCGTGCGTTTGATCGCTGTCAACAGCTAGTTGGCAGTTTGCAGGTAGCACTCAGTTTGCGCAGGAAGGAGGAAGACACTTCTGACAGGTTCTCTCTTTGATATTCCGGCGGTGACAGACCGTCTCAAAAAATAAACGCTTGTTATTATTATTATTATTATTATTATTATTATTATTATTATTATTATTATTATTATTATTATTATTATTATTAGTATTAAGACAACCAGTATTGTAAGACTAATTCCATTGTTTCCTTTAGTGTTAATAGTTGAAAACTAGACACTGGATGTATCGAATTCGAATTAAGTATTCTTGGTCATGAGAAAAGGCCCTTTAATTAAGATAGTGTTGTAGGAAATTCTCACGAATGGCAACTTATTTTCTTGGTTTTTAATGCAGTTCTTCGAAGAAAAAAATTTCGCGATTTGGGGCGCTATTTTACAAAGTGTCGATGTAAGTTACATGCAGGGGTCCACCCTCTACCCGCATAATTTTGAACAAGTCAGTGCAGTCAAATACTGGGCTTATAAGCGAGGGAGCTCATATATTGAACTGGGATTTACCGATATACATATCTAACTGGACTTTTGAAAACGGTACCGTTCGGTCGAGGTGTCTAAGCAGTAGGAGTAGGCAATAAAAAAAATTATGAGTGCCAGGATTCCTTTTTTTCTTCTCCCCTCTCTCCCCTCCCTTCTCTTTTCTCTCTCGCGTGGTTTCGAGGCTGTTCGGAGTCATAAAACCTCGGTTTCGGTGTCGTTCTGGTGAAAACCGCCAAATCTTCAGGAGCCACGTTTGCAAAAATCCAGGTAGATGTTGCAAGAAAATGTTGCTAGATGATGAAAAATGACCGAATTTCGGCTGATGAGGAGCCTTTTCAGCATCTCTTGGCCATTTTCGGCCATTTCATGCCAACAGTTGTTGCAAGGAAATGTTGCCAGATGGTGAAAAATGGCCAAATTTTGGCTGATGAGGAGCCTTTTCAGCATCTCTTAGCCATTTTCGGCCATTTCATGCCAACATCTACCCGGATTTTTGAAAACGGTACCGCTCAGTCGAGGTGTCTGAGCCGGCTTGTCGCGAGCGCTTTTTTGTCGTTCAGAAACTCCAAAGTAGGCAATATAAAAATTATGAGTACCAGGAGTCCTTTTTTTCTTCTCCCCTCTCTCCCCTCCTTTCTCTTTTCTCTCTCGTGTGGTTTCGGAGTCATAAAACCTCGGTTTCGGTGTCGTTCTGGTGAAAACCGGCAAATTTTCGGGGGCCACCTTTTCAAAAATCCAGGTAGATATATAAGTTTTGTTTTAGTTCCCGCAAGTGGGTACATATCCTCGAAAGAAGAGTCAAAATTTGGGAGATTGTCAGAATTTCCCACTTTGGGTAGCGTTCTTGAAGATCTCCATTTGTGCTACGTTTTTCGCGATTGTTTACGTGTGGGCGGGAGAGGTCATCTTATAAAAAATATAAGTTTCAAATAAAAGCGATATAAAACATGTTGTGAACAATTCGCTATTGTGTTTGATCGGCATGAACAACGAGAACTCTTGACAACGACCTGGCCGTAGACTTTTCAGCAGTTCACACAGGATTATTTCAAACTCGTACAATTGCTGATTAGTTTATGAAACTAGCAAAACTAAGAAATAACAAAAAAAGTCAAAATTACTGCCATTTAGTTTTTGGTTGTTTTTCTGTCCTTACTTGGGTAATTTCAGACCCTCGGAAGCGATATTTTCGAAATAACAGTCCGTTTTGAGCGAGTCGCGAAATAGCAGCAATTCTCAGAGTTTGAAAGCCCCAAATTTTCCCTTTTCTAGTTCTGATAAACGGATTGGTAACCCTGTGCCACCAGAGGCGCGTATTTCGAACTACAAGCCATCCCATAAGTCCTGTCGGGTCGGGTCGATGAACACGGTTTGTTTCTAGTTGTGCAGCATTTAAATTTACCTATTAAAGTACAACCGTAGATTATTTACCCGCTACAGAGAAGAATTAAAGGTAGGTGTACTATAATATGATGAACGGTTTGACTTTAAATTGTAGACGAAAAGCTTCCAGGCGCAGTATCCTGTATGAAAGCCATTTCATAGCAGTGCCGGAAGAGGATGAAGGCTGCTTTCGTTTTGATTTCTTGGCAAGAAACTTGTCTGCAATATCGCGTTTTACACTCAGTCCTTCAAATATTTTAGGCGAAAATATAGACCCGTTCATGGAATAAGTAAAATTTATTAAACGTGTCACCAGCGTTGGACTGCAAAGAAAAATCAGACCTTCGAGGACTCGGAGTTTTTCTTTTATACTCGATTGCTTGTGACAATTCCCAACAGGCGGCAAACGGGAGCATTTGATTGGCTCACTGACCAGGAGGAAGCAGGGTGTCAAGTGTGTCCTATAATCCTTTAAAATCCCATATTTTTGGCATTGTCCTACAAAATCCTATAATGCTGCAAAATATCCTATAAAATCCTATATTTTGAGCATTAGCACATAAAGCTAAGGAAACTCATTGTTTGATGGGCCTTCTCTTGTCCTCCTTGGAGAAGGGGCCCTGGGAATGAGTTGTTTGCATCCGCCATATTGAGCAAGTGTCATCCAGGTGAGACACAAAATCCATTTCCATCTCTTCTGAATTCCAGTTTTTGTTGTCAAAGAATGCATTAACATAACAAAAGCTGTGAATAATAGAGTAGCCCATACAAAATTTTTTGGCCTGACAGAACCAAAATCAGGCCTAACAGAGGCCTGATATAGTACACCAGAGGCTTTTAAACAAGAAGCAAAATTTAGCCTAACAATTTTGTGTTAGGCTCCTAGCTGAAAGAGCATGACAAAAAGAAGTCTAATGTTAGGTTACTTGTCAGTCTTCAGTTGGACTAACAAGAGCCTTAAAAAACAGAGGGTCGTGTTAGGGTTTTGTCATCAGCCTAACATGAACCATAATAATAATAATAATAATAATAATTAATCTTTAAAGAGGATACTCCCATCACGTTGAGTGGTTTTCAGGGAGGTCCTCTATAACAAAAGAATACAATAAAACTAAACATTGTAATAGATACAAGCTAAAACTAAAAATATAAAAAGTACAAATATGGTAAAAATAGATCAAAGGTCCTTAAAATATAAATACATATTTTGCTAAAACTATTGAATCATATAATTTGATTTGATTAACCCAAAATATTTTTGCCTGTTAGAAATGTGACCCCAACCTAACAATCCACCAAACATGAACCATACTTTTGGAGGGTTTTTATGTCACTTCAGCTCCTTTAACTTGTTTGTGCATTTGACGGGTAAAGTTACCTCGACCCTGGAGCCACAATCTGAGAAGCGACAAATCTTACAATGCCCATTGCACTTAGGTTTCAAACTGACGTTTGACAGTTGGTAAAATATTTTCTGCACCTGACCCGCGTTGGTTTGAATTTGTTACTTGATGGTTCGAGTTTGTTGCAGAGTAGCTGTGTCCACGCGTAGTCATGCCGTAAAACTGCTCAGTAAATTTGCCATCTACGGCTCTGAAAATAGGGCCTCAGCAATACGATCGACAAAAAAATGCTCGTTGTTTATCAACAAATCTGTCTCCGGTGCAATTATCCCCATTGCGCATTTTCAGTGGGATTTATCGTCCCCGAAACCGTCAACGGTCAGGAGATGGCTACCAACCTTCGCTTTGCTAAATTCTCTCTTCACTTCTCTGGGTTGAAAAGCGACTCGCTCAGAGAGGCGTTTTATCAGTTATATCTGTTCAAGGCCTAAACCGCTGTAAAAACACTGGGAAATGGACGACGGGCCTGAAGCCGTAGTTGAGTTCAAAAGACAACTATATTTTACACCAATTCAGCACATTTTTAGTGCAAGTAATATTTTCCATACAAACTCTTGTAATCGTCAACAATAAATAATAAGCAGGCCAAGAGAGAAGTGGTATTGTGGTCAAAAGCCTACAATAGTGAGCTTCCTGAAGAAACCTGTGATGAAATAGGGCCACTTTTCCTCTTAAAAAACTTACACGTTTGGTATTTGCAACCAAAGAACTCACAAACTCATGTGGACATGAGGCCTGGTGCAAACCAAAATGACAACAGTTACAAGACAAGTCTCCTTTAGATCTAGAAAAAGTAAGTGTATGCAAGGGTATGAAAAATTCATGATTTGTAAAATATGAACGTATAACCTAGCTAGTGCTTCTTGGGTTTACCATCTTAAGAAAGGTAAGAGAGGTAAGTCGCGAGTGATAGATCTTAACTAAATTTCAACCAAGAACTTCACAAAGAACCAAACACGAACCAAAACATTCCTTACATTTTTGTCCTTGAAAGTCGTGAGTGATAGATCTTGCATTAAACAGATCTTAACTGAACTAAATAATTAAAGAGCCTCACTAAACCCTAACATGAACCTAAACATTCCTAACATTTTTACCCTTGGACGTCTGATAACAGTAAACAAAGCCACTTGTGAAAATAACATTAGCGTAACAAAACCATGACAACCCTTGTAAAATGGCTACCGGGATCCCGGCGGGATCCCGCCAAGAATCCCGCTTCCTACCGGGATCTTGCCGGGAAATGAAAAATCTTGCCGGGAAACGGAATTTCCCCGCCGGGATTCTAACGGGATCTTGGCAAGAAAAAATCTTGGCCGGGATCTTGGCAAGAATCCCGGCGAGAGTTTCGGTTCCCGGCGTGATCTTGCCAAGACATCGGTGATCCCGCCAAGACAACCGTAATCTCGGCAAGACAACTACGATCTTGGCAAGATGCGCAGATTCATAACTGACTGTGATGAGATTTCAGAAAAAATATTACAAGTTGTGGTATGTAAAGCCCGAGCAAACTTTAGCGAGGTCTATTGCAACTGATATTTTTATCAGAGTGCGTTTCAAACAGCGATCTTATATGGCTCGTTATGTTGATGAATAAAAAACAGGGCGATCATCGTGCGGGAGTTCGCGCTGGCACGTTGTGCGAGATTGTAAAGACGATGGTCATTAATCCCGAACTCTATTAATCTTCAAAAGTTTATAATCTTCAAACGGGATTAAAGTGACAATTAACGCAGTGCTGTATCCGTAAGGAGAATCATTCCGGGTTCTCGATATAACTGAAAATAACAATCGACGAAGAGCAATGTTAACGGTTGTCCGGTTTTGTAGCTTTGCCGCTACGCGCGACATCTACCAAAATAACAACGATCAGAAACACTGCTGGCTCTGATCGGCTCTGTTTTACAAGTCACCTTATTTTATCAGACCACTGATGTCTGTTTGTTGTCACTTAAGCTTACCTTTTATGCAGAGGACTTCGTTTTCGCATCCCTGTATTTTAAATGACTACTTCTGCCTTGGTGATGTCATGTCATCTCTTTGTTGAACTTTCTTTATAAGCCACCACGGAAGAGTTAAGCAAAGGTTTTTAAATACTGTTTCCTGTGACTAATATGTTGTCGTTCTGAATTTAACTTTTTTCGCTGCTTGCCGGCCATGTACCTAATACCGTAGTCGCGCCAAAAAATCCCGCCTTGACACCCGCCATTGAGTTAATGGAACAATGTGATTGGTTGATTCAATCACGCCATCGGCGAGCCGTGCTCACGTAAGCCAAAAAATGCGAGAACTTTTCCACAAAACAAGTTGAAAATGGCTTCTTTTTGTTGTATGTACAGGGGACAATTGAAACGTTTAACTTATTATTTTTACCGAAAACAACATGGTTCTGTCAAGTTTGAAGCAAGAGAACGTTTTGAAAGAAACTCAAGAAACTGTTGTCAACGAGAGAACGGCCGGCATGCTAAACCCAGAAAAACATGCCACACTAAAGTGTACTGAGAATGAACTTAAACAAAGGATGAGTAGATATTGTGGACAAAGCTACATTTGAGGAATGAACAATCGAGTTAAATGCTTTCAAAAATTTCCAAAGGACGCCTATAGTCTCTACAGCTTACTAATTTGCCGCGATGGAAGCCGCTACTGAACTGGGTTTCTTTCCTTCGACGAGTCTGGTCGCTCCAAGCATTCAACATGTGAGGAAAAGGTCAGTGAGTTTCACTTTTATATTTCACTCAAAAGCATCAGCGTGTACTGCTTTTCGTTGCCTTGTGTTTTTTTTTCGCTGAAAGAACCCTTTGATATGTCGTCGACTGTTAACCTTTAATTTATTTTAATTGGTGATGTTGATTTCAGTCAAGTAAACTGACCATTGGCGGGTCTTTCACAGAAAGAGGCTCCTTTGTGAGAAAAAATCCACACTGAAAAAAAGCTTGACTTACCTATAAAAATGTGTGAGGATGGTATAAATAAACTTACTTACCGGTAACTAATTTGCTCTTAGACATTACTTAAGCATTCATTTTGTGAGTTCAAAAAGTAAGCTTAATTTTCGCCGTCTTATCCAGATTTGCGTAAACTTGACACAATTTAGCCCGATAGCGAACAGAACAGCCAGGTGACAAGTCTGACAAATTTCAAAATTTGCGGCAAGTTGCAGAATCTAATACTGAAAATGGTTCCTTGTTAAATAGTTTTAGATGCAAAACAACAACAACAATATGTAAACAATTTGCGATCGACAATTTCACGAGCTTTGCACTACATGACAAAAAAAATCGTGACTTGCGTGACCACAGTTTGGCGAGCAGCCAATTTCTGCAAGACTAGAAGACGCCACAAAACAAACACTTTATTTTTACATTGTCATTTTCCTTGTTCAGTTTCTTTACTCGAACCTTTAAGGAAAATAAAAAAGGTTCCAGTTATTTGAAGGTTTGAGTTATCCAGGGCAAAATTCTGAAGGAAATGTTGTGAAAAGAAAAAAATGTTCACCTCGAGTTATAAAGTTGGCGAGAGGTTCGATTAACTGAGGCTTCAAGTTACCGGGAAGTATAGTTTGTTTGTAATCCCTTGAATTCTATTTTTCTTTGTCCGGTGTCGTCGGTTTCACCTTTTTGTTCTCCATAACGTGTTCTCCCTTTGTATTCTTTTCCAAGGCGAATAGTTGCGGAAGAACTACGCAAGATAAATTCCATAACAAATTGGGCCAGTCTAATTAGTTGTACATAGTTTTCATTTAAAAGGTCCTCGCACATTCTGTTTTCAGTTGAACTACCCAAAATAAAGCACAAAGACAAAGGAAAATAATGGGATTATTTACTAGATACAATTTATTGGATTCTTAGGGTTATACAAAAACAGATGGTCATCCCTGTTCATCCCTGCATGATCACATTTCAGTGTTTACATTTATAAACAAGTTGAAGCGCAATGCAAGCGGCGCAGATGTTTCAACAAATTCCCCACATTTGCTAGTATTTGGCGATTTAATTTGTGTTTTACATAAGCTTCGCCCAATTACAGACCCTGCACGTATGTTCAGGCAGAACGCGTCAACAAAATTTAATACACTTATGTTTATTAAAGAGAGAGTAATCTTGAAATAACGATGTAGAACAACCTTAAATCTGAAACGGTGTGCATGTTATAAAATAAAACCCAAGCCTTTCCACCTGTCTCCTCCAATGGGGCGGTTCTGTGAAATTCTGAATACTTTGGAGTACCAAACAATATTTGTTCCTCTGATGACAATTGTAAAAGGTGCTTCGCAAAACTGCGTTGCCAGATACTTCAGATTTCACATGTTTCTTTCACTCAGCATTTAAATTTCCACTGACAATTCTCGTCCAGCACACTGTTCCTTTCTTAGATGATCATGAACAAACCCGACTTTCTGCACGGCCGCTATTCCATGCTTTGTCTTGACTACACAAATAAATCGATCTCTCTGAACCGTGAACACATATGGTTTACATTTGAGCGTATAAAATGCAAGTGCGAACAAACACAAAAATGCTCAAACTCAAACTCTTCCTGTTCGTTGGTTATTCTCCTGCAGATGCTACGGATTTCACAGCAAATAAAGAAGAAAGACACTTGCCTCCTTCCACCAGCAACGCTCCTAGCACCACGAGGCTTTCATGGGGAACGTGGAAATCAATCAACAACGTTTAATTCGGCGCGCTGAAGTAACAACACATGCACGTGAACTATTCTTTGTCTTCTCGTTATTGTCACAAGGAAATAGTACCACATAAGGGATAATTCAATTAAGAAACACGTGCAAGGCTGATAACAATCATGTCAACAATACTTGGGACTGCAATATAGGACATAGTTTTGTCAGCGTCTGGTAGTTTGATTAATGTTAATTATGGTTCTCATCGCGAATTCCAGACAGGACCCCCCGAGATTTTGGCTGCCGGAAAGATTTTGGCTGCCGGAAAGATTTTGACCGCAAGGAATTTTGTTTCCCGTCGCAAATCCCGGCAACACTCCCACTGAGATATCCGGTTACCCGCCAAGAATCCCGGCAAGACTCCCGCCGGGATCCTGCCGAGATTTTGGCCGCCGAGAATCCCGTCTCCCACCAAGAATCCCGGCAAGACTCCCGCCGGAATCCTGCCGAGATTTTGGCCGCCGGGATCCCGCTTCCCGCCAAGAATCCCGGCAAGATTCCCGCCGGGATCCCGACGAGATTTTGGCCGCCGGGAATCCCGTCTCCCGCCAAGAATCCCGGCAAGATTCCCGCCGGGAACCGGGAATCCCGGCGGCCAAAATCTCGGCGGGATCCCGGCGGGAATCTTGGCGGGATCTTGCCAAGATCCCGCCAAGATCCCGGTACCATTTTTACAAGGGAAGACCCTTAGAACTGGCTTTTTTTAATGCTCCTACGACATTTATGTAAGGCTCATGTCAGGCTTCATTTTAACGTTGAGAGTTAGTTTCTTGTAAGGTCGCTGTTAGGTTTGAAGATTAAGGCCTTATTAAGGCTCCTGTCAGGGCTAAAATTTTCATGCAGGAGTGACTGCTGAAAGGTGAAGATACAATCTATGGATTGAGAGCAACAAAAGATGTGATAAAGTTTTCAGATCATCAACATCAAAAGCCAGAGGCCAATTAACAGTAAAATCCTTTCTGCTGCCAGATCAGCATATTCTGTCTACCAAAGAAAACTTGTGGAGGATAAAAAAGAAGAAGAAAGATGGAGAAAGTCAAAAGAAGTGGAGAGCACTGAAGCTGCTATAAGAAAGCAGGAAATGGAGGCAAGGAAAGCAAAAAAAACCCACTCTTCTTGCAAAGAAACCTCCTGTAATTGAGCAAGAAAGCAGCATTAGAGACAAACTTTCTGATGTTGGGCAACTCCTCAAAGAAAGAAATGTAATGCTAAAGGACTCAATCAACAAGAATGACAAAGCAGCATTAGCGCTGCACATCTCATGATAGACACCTTTTTCAACACAGACAGAGAAACTCGCCAATGAGCTGGCTGAGGTTCGAGGAAAGCAAAGAGATCTGGAAATTTGCAAACTTAAGCTTCTTGACAGAAGTTTAGAGGAGCCCTCTAAGAAGAAAACCAGACACGATTCCCTGCCCAAGAAATCCAGTGACACTTCTAGATCTCCAAAGAAGAAGAAGAAGAAGAGGAAGCAGAAAAATGCCAAGAACTAACTGACAAGCTAGAGTATCGTATTTTCAGAAGCAGCAAGTGGCAATGTCCAGCTAAGGTTTTTTACTTCAAAAGTGCCAAAAAATTGAAACAAAAGACGAAAAATTCATCAAGTACATATTCATGATCCTGTAGCATCAATACTGCAGATATGCATTTCTACTGCAGATACGGTACTAGTAGACAAGGTCAAAGTAAACGTGTTTGTAACATCAAAGTCTGGCTGTCTTCATTTTAGGTTACGTTTTCAGCTGTTCCCTTTTTTCCATGCTACAGATACTTAAAATTTAATCAGCTCTTGGAAAACAGTGAAATAGATAAACTGGACAAGTGAGCTGATACTCAGGTTGTTTCTTTTGTCCTGTATTTTCAATGTTTTGGTCAAATTTGTCCTATATTTTTGAAGAGAAGTGTCCTATAATCCTATAAAATTTGCACCCAAAAGCACTTGACACCCTGATTTATGCTACAATTATGGTATCAAACAAATGGCCAGTCAACGGTGAACAAGTTACGGTCATTTATGTTATGTAACTGGTTACCATTATAGTAACAGTATAACCTGTTAAAGACACCCTTAATTTCAGCTTTAAGTACGGTACTCGTAACTCAAAAACGAGCTCGATGACCCCCATTTTTTTATTTATTATTGAACTGTAAGTAGCTAAAGTTTAAAAAACTTAACAGAAGGGTTTCAGAGCCACCTTAAATTTTTGGAATTTTAAGGTGGCTCTGGACCCCTTCTGATAAATTTTTTTAGCCTTAGCAAAAAGTTGTATTTTGACAAGCTAATTACAATTCAATAATGTAAAAAATAGGGGTCACGGAGCTTGTCTTTGAGTTATAAGGTCTTAAAGCTAAAACTAAAGGTATTTTGAACAGGTTATACTGTTGCTATGGTTACAGTTATGTCATGAAAATGACCATAACTTGTTCACCATTGACTGGGCATTTATTGGTTATACTCAGTCTGTTACTTCATGGTAACCAGTTGCGTAATGAATGACCGTAACTTGTTCACCATTGACTGGGGATTTGTTTGATACCGTAATTGTAGCATCAACTGATAAAGGTTGGTAGTATCGATCCATCAAAGTATATTAAGCATTGATAATTACTGGAAACTATTGCTAGCCACCTTTACATAACAAAAAGAATTGTACAAGGCCTCCCCTTTCCAGGATCAGAAGAGGGAGGGGGGGGGGAAGGGCTTGTTCACAGATTACTGATGGCAGAGATTGCTTCCTGCTTCGTAACATCGCCCAGAGATTTTTCATTTTAACAACTTTTCTGTTGTCTTGTAACTCTTGTCACTGTTTCTGTAAGTTACTGATAATACATTCATTGGGAGTCTTAATGTACCATCTCTCGAAAAGTACACTATGGACTCCAGCTGTTTATGACAGTGAGAGGTTTGTTACAGCAAAAGTATGCCACTTGTGTACTGATTTGAAATCCTAACTTGACTACGAAAAGTAACAGGGCTACTTGTTGTACCTTCTTGGGGTTATTTATGGTGGACATTTGGGACTGCCTAGGGTTTTTAATCTAAAATGATCACCAGTAGAATAATCCTGATACCTTTTAGGCAAAGCTGGCAAGATTTTATGGAAAAAGGTTAAACTATTTGTCATTTCCCATCAGTGAACCTGATTATTTGTGACTTTTTGGGTCTAACTTAATTTGTTATTCTCTTACTGTTTTAACCTGCATTATTTTGTTTCTTCATATTCCACCTACACCTCAAAGTATACACTCAGTTGACTCCTGATAACTCAAACCTTTGAGGGAAATTTAAAAGGTAAATGAGTTGTCGTGAGTTCGAGTTATCTAGGGTAAATTTTAAATTTTCTTATGTAACCGGGAAGGAAAGGTCGAGGAGGTCGAGTTACCAAGGGTTCAAGTTACCAGGAGTCAACTGTAAATATAGTAAAAAAAAAGAGTTCGTTTTCTCTAACTGCTAGAATTTCATTCTGTAATTTTGTAGAACCATACTGCAGAAATGGAAGAGCCTTAATTTACAAACTGAAGGGCTTTGTGGAAGAAGGCTGTAAGTGGCGCTTTCATGTGTAATTTTGATGTTTGTTTTTGCCTGGTGCCACTGATTCCCTTTTGCAGAAAGTCTTTCAATTTCAATATTGTAATATTAATATTTTAATTCATAAGTATTCTTTTGGTAGATTAGTGTCAGTGTGCATCCCTGAAGTTTATACAGGATGTTAATAGTTGTATTTGAAGATGATGATGCTCAGGAAACCCTTGTGTATTCAGGACAAACAACTTTGGCTCCATGTAAGCTATTTTATTTTATCATCTTATTTCATTAGCTTTGCTGTGATAGTAATGCATCAGTCAATTCCAGCTGCGCCCATGCCCCCCCCGGGCTAACCCCCAGGCATTAGCATTTTTTTTCTCTTGGATGGCAAATTCCCGGGGGTGGGGACACTTAACCTTCCAAATGCCCCGCGGTGGGGACGAAGGAAGAGGGCAAATGCCCCGCCCCCGGGATCGTACGTCCCCAATCAACACTGCAGCAGTTTTCATTCATTGCACAATAATGCCACTTTCAGCTTTAAATGTGTGATTTTTTGTTTCTGTAGGCCTGCCTCTCCGTCTTCTATTGTTTGTAATGGCACTATCCGATGTTAATAAACTTAATAACGCCAAACATGGTATTTTAATACTTCACAGACAACACTACATGATAGTTGACTGTTACTTAAATGTTTGAAAACAGTTCGCTAGTAAACAGAAATCTTGACATTATAAAAGTCATCTGTTGTGAATAATTTGCAAAAGTATAAAACGTCGATCCCTATACACGTTTTTAGAATTTAATAATCGATCATTATAGTTTAAGAGTCATCCCGACTAAATTTTATTTAAATCCTTGAACAAAGAAGCATGCGTACGTCGATTCACGTTGATCGTTCCCAATCTTGATAAGCAATGAAGAAATGCATAAAATCGAGAACACCTCCACTAGTTTGTCCAGCCCATGACAGTCGATCCAATCTGCGACGAATTGCTGGTCCTTTGCGATGAAATCCTCCATGTTTGGATTTCGAGTCGGAAACCACGAGTGTGTCAAAACCCCGGGGGTAGCCCCGGGGAAGGCAAATGCCCGACCCCTGGGCCGTGCCAAATTTGCTAATGCCCCACCCCCGGAACAGGGGGTGGGTGCGCAAATGCCCCGCAGTTGCCCGGGGGGGATGGGCGCAGCTGGAATTGACTGATGCATAAATGAACAGCACAAAACTGATGTGACAGGGTACATATCCACAACAGTTTGAGCCAATTACTACAGACCTTGAGATAAATAGAAATTTATTTAAGAAGAACAGGGACTAAAAATAAAGGGAGGGATAAGGTTGTGTGAGTAGTTACAATTGAGGAGTTTAGAGCATAACCCACAGTTCACTTAAAGAACACTGCTAAAGTGTTTTTTCTCAGATTAGCATTAATGTGCCTAGGAGAGTTAGCGGGAAGGGAGTAGCAGTTCACCACACATCCATCAAACTCATGCATTCCAAGAGTTCCCTGTGCAAACAATGCACAAAACAGAGGGAAAAAAACTTTGGGCAGCTCAGGGCTTGAAATTTATGGTCGCAAATGTGCAATTTTGGACTGGTTCGAGGACATTTGCTCCTAAAAAAAATGACTGAGGAGCAAATTTGCTCCTTCAACTTTTGGCCCATTTTCATAATAAATGCATTTTCTGTTCCTTGTTAGACCAAATTTACTCCTTAAATTTTGGGCCTAGGAGCGGAATTGCTCCTGGGAAAAAATTTAATTTCGAGTGCGTTTGAGTGAACTGAACTGACTGGTCCGAATCCCACTGACTGGTGTGAAGGTCATTCAAAATAATACAATTAAAATACATTCTTGGCTGCTAACAAGTTTCACAACTTTTTTTGGACAGTACATTTTTTCAACCAAAATATTGGATTTCATTTACAAATCATGATCAATCTGTATTACATTTTCTTTTACATAAATTAGTGTTTTAAAAGTATGTTTGCACTCAGTAACCTACATGACGTACCATGTATGACTCATGATTGAGCCGTCCTCGATAGGAACTTTTCACCCTTTAATTTTTTGTTCTTTATTTCTTTTTTATTTCAGTGCCTCAGCTTTGTACCAGCTGGCTACTCTCTGGAACACCTATTAAGTTCCAAGTAAGCTGTATTTCTATCCTATTTGTAGCTGATACATGTTTAGTTTTTTTTTCTTGCCTGGAAACGTTTCCCCTAATTTAGACTGGTGTAGTCAGCCATGCATATATATAGTTAGTAATATTAAAGAACCCATGAGCATCACAGGTTTGTTCGTTGATCATAAGACAAGTAAATAGAAAAATTATGCTTTATGATACTGCCCCTAACAATAAATCATATTTTTAACTCTGCCGACTTAATTAGTAATGTTTTTATCCTTTAAGCCCATGACTGCGGGGAATTATTTGTCTAATCTTCTGGGAGTTACAGAAATGTTTCAAACAATCACAACAATGGGAGTTTATTCTGGCAAGAGTATTGAAGTAAGTTGTCACTTGAATCTCCAGTTTCCTTTAGACACTGACTGAAAATGCCCAGTAATTTTGAGAAGCAAATTTCTGTATTTGTTTTAACTGTACAGGAGTTGCGTTTGGAAGATTACAATATAAAGAGACCTCAATATTCATCATGTAGCTATAGGTAAGTACTACATTATAATTAAGTTGTACAGTGTAGGGTGCTATGAGTCAGTAAACACTTCATTTCGTATGCCGTAGTATCTGCTTTCGTTGGCCCGGGCCGTGATCTGTTCTGCATTTCTAGATAGCTGCGGCTTTAATTGGGACTTAAAACTGTTTGTGAGCGCAACCAGGGTTGCGCTGAATTAAATAAAGGTTAGCAGTCAAAGTGTAGTCAACATTAAGTTTTCTTTTACATGGCATTAACTAAACGGAAAGATGACGTAAGCGTGCAGAATATTTTATTGACTGCTTGAGAAGCCAAACTGTAGTCATTCAACAGCATAAAATCGGCTGCTAAATAACTGCAGCTTAACTGCTGCAGAACTTAGCTCGTTGCAGTCAAACAACAACGTGCAGTTTTTGCTAAATGCTGTTAACTGGCTGTCATTTGACTGTCAAATGGCTGCAGAAAGGCTGCTAGTCAAAGTTAAGCCAAATGCAGTCATTTTACAGGTCTTCCATTTTTGTACAGGACTGCAACTGTTGCTTTAAATTAGCTTTGCAAATTGTAAGGAAATCAGAAATAATTCTTACGATAATCCAGTGAATTGCAAATTGGCATCCTTAATGTTCATAAGTTCTATTTTCATTTTAGTGCTAACACCTCGTCTGCTATTTCACTACATTGATAAATTTAGCACTCTACCCTTTTGAGGGTTTCAACCATTAGTGTTAACTTTTAGCTGTTTCTACTTATAGTGTTATTATTTGTTTTAGCTTTGGCAACTCTGGAGTTTTATTTGGGCATAATAAGGCCAAATCTCTTAAATTTAACTTATCAGAGCAGAGAGGGATAAATCCAGTTCCAAGTAAGCATCATCTGTAAAGTTGTTCTTGTTTTATTTGGGTTACATTTATTTATTTATTTGTTTGTTAGTTTTTTATTTTTAAAGTTAACTTTCCCCCTTAATTACATTTAACTACAACGAGGGAATACAAGGGATGTATCAGTTAAGCAACCAAATCAATCTTTTTTTTTCTGTCCACTTAAATGATTAAATATGTTGCTTCAGAGACAGAAGCAAATAGATCCACCCACTTCTGCTGGCCATGCGTGCACATAAATGCAGGCAAATATGTTTTTTCTCCTTTGAGCAGAATCTTGGTAATTTCATAGTGCTAAAAGTTGATTTTAAGTTTCTGATGCAACAATCATGGATTTGAACGCTATTTGTTAGCCTCATTCATCCAAACATGTTTCTGGTATTTCCTTGCAACTGCAATACAAGTTGTTATTTACTCTTTTTGGTTGTTAAGGTTACTCCAGATCAGACCTTCGCAGGCATCCTCCATGAATAAAATACATATGTACTGTAAGCCATTTTAAGGGAAAGCACGGCAAATTACATCATTGGAAAGGTTAATGAATGTAGATTTCGGAAAAAAAAATGTGAATTACGGTTTCTTCAATTCTGCAAAAGAAAATCGCAAACAAATGTGAAAATGACAGTGTGTCTTTCAATTGAATTAAGGACGGTGCCTCCTAATTTAGATGTGTTTTTGCAAAGGTTATGACTATGGGGAAAAAGTAGATCTTAACAAGGGTTATTGGAATCCAAAAAGAAAAATGTGGCTAACCACGCATTTTTCAGAGATAATTAAGCAACCATATTTCTAAAAAAGCGTTAAAATACAAAGAATATATGGCAATTTCTTTCCAAATTTAAGCTCAATTATCTCTGAAAAATGCGTGGTTACCCCTAATTTTCTTTTTGGATTCTGATAGCCATTGCTAAGATCAGCTTTTTCCTCGTAGTCTTAAACCGCGCAAAAATATTGTTGTATTAGTGGGCAAATTCCTTAAGAAACCCGAATATCCAGAGATGTGCAGAATGTATGCGCAGTAACAAAAGGAGGCACCGTCCTTAATAGGGCATCAAATCCAAGTGCATTGGCAAAATAACTGCAAAGTATTAATCACAAAGGATCAATCATCAAAAGTGTGTGAGCATTGTTTGATATCCTGACTGGTTATTTTTTAGTTATCAGTCAAGTTCGAGCAGCAAAGAATACACAATGTGCATTGCATTGAAGATCACCACAGGTGAAATATTATAAATTTCAAAAATCCCAATACACTTTGGTTTCACAACATCAAAGAAATGTTCAGGCCAAATTTCACAGAAATCCTCCGAATTTTGATACCCTATTACCGTAAACACCGGCGTATAAGCCGCACCCTTTTACCCTAAAACTTCGCTCAAAATCAGGGGTGCGGCTTATCTGCTAGAACATCTGGAAAAAAATCTGTAATTTTCCATGAATCATCACCAAAATAAAGTCAAAAATGCAACGGTACCACGCTATCTTCAAGAACTTGTGTGGTAAATGGCCCACTGTTTCTCCATTGTTGACAACTTTGATGGCAAATTTGTCAAGGCAATTATCGAACTCCCTTTCACAGCTGAGTTTCTCACCGATCGGGGAAAGCGGTCTTGTGTTCAAGTACGTTTTCGTACCTTTTTTATGCTTGTTATAAGGATTAAAATGCATGTTTGAGTCTTATTCAGACTACAAACTGAATCAGCGATCCGTAGTGAAAAGGACTTCACTTCAGCCAATATGTTCATTGAATGAAATGACTCGGCTATGAATTTTTGACAATTTTTTTTTCCAAATCTTGAGCTTCTAAACTCGGGGTGCGGTTTATCTGCGAGTGTGGCTTATACGCCAGTGTTTACGGTAATTCATTTAATAATATCTGTCTGATTGAATGGCACATGGTCATTTTCGCGGTCATTTTTGCAATTTTCTTTTGGGGAATTAAAAAAAACCGGCAATTCATTATTTTTCCAAATCTACATTTATTAACCTTTTTCAAAGATGTATAGTTTGCCATGTTTTCCTTTAAAATGGTGCGCATACGAATTTTTTACGGGAAGACACCTGCGAAGGTCTGGAGTAACCTTAAAGCTGGGGACCTGCATTGCTATTCGGTAAAGGTAAAGTCTCAGTGGGCCATACATTTGTTTAGTAGTGGTTTAACTCTGGTTTCTACTGCATGAAGCATGTTACTCAGGGCACCACTTCTCCCTACTCCCAGCATTTTTTTCAGGTTATCTTTACAGCTAACAGTGTTTAGGTACACATTATTTTGTACACCTTGGTAGGGAGAGATAATTTGGAGTAAAGCTTCTGGCCTTAAGGGATACAAAGTGACACACTGCAGAGACCAAGCCTTCAAGCCTTACATAATTATACTCTTGACAGTCAGATCTCCTGATCGAGAGTCCAATCTCAAATCTGATAGGCTAACTATATACAGTGTACCACCACTCCTCCACCTGCATTGCAATACATAAACAATTATTTTTTTAATTGGCAGGTTATTCCCAGGAAAAACAGTTTGTTAGGTGGATAGGTATGTAGTACCATATAGCATGAAGTTTTTGCAACAGTTTTTTCTTAAAAATTGGCAATTTGCAGGATCAATTTTTTTTATATATTCTCAAGAAGAATGTAATGTTTGCTGTATTCCATTTAAGGGGTTCTTTTTTAAGAGCTTCATGTGCAAAACAAAACAGAATCATGAAACAACAGATATTGCTTTTATTTATTTCGCTAAACTAAGCACAATGATAAGTACAGCTTGTTTGGGTTTTGCTTATTTTAAAAGTACGAAACTAGTGTCATTTGGTCAAATTTTCTCTTCTGGAGAAGCTTCTGAAAATAAAAATTTTGTGCTATATGGAAGGTATACGTAGGTAGGTACATGTCAGTAGGTAAGTTCCAGGTGTGTGTGGCAAGAGGATAGAGAGTTAAAGGAGGTATGTGTACACCTTTCTGTAGCTACAACAGGGTTTATTCTAGAAACTGGCCAATGAGGGCCCAGTGGGCCCCCTTCTGTAATTTTAGGGGGCCTTTTCAAGAAAGGGGGCCCAAGAAAGGAGCGACTGAGAAGGCCTGGACTCAAGTAACTGCCAAATCCTGGATGTCTGTCTCATAAAATAATGGCTCTTGTCCTTTGTAAATGCTGACTCTCCCTGTTCTTTTGTTTTATTGTTATATATGCATGGAAGAAAAAAGAAAAACTCAGAAGCAACTCAAGAAAGTGCAGAATATGAACACAAAAACAAATGAAGAAGAGAAAGGCAATTGCAGAGATAGTGAGAGGCTATAAATTTCGAAGTATAGAGCAGCGGTCATATCAATCTAATCATCAGTTTTGTTTTTGAATAGTTTATTTCGGAAAGTTAGGACTTATCCTAATGGGCACGATATGTGCACCCCATTTGGTGCGCCAACGTAAATTTTATGCTGCATTTTTTTAATTTCGGAAATCCCGCAAAGCTGCGCCGTAGCCCTGTACAGTCAGTATGATCTTGTCCCTCCCTCTCCCACCAGGCAATGTTGTAATAATGTACAACCAAATGGATAAAGACATGCGCTCATAACACAAAGCAAAATTTAATGAATAGGGGTAGGAGGGGAGGGTATTCCAATGATTTGTGCAACTGGTTGTAGGTATTTAAGATAAAGATTAGATACCATGAAAAGCTTTTGATGAGAATGGTTGGGTCTCCCTAGAGTTCAGGTAGAAGCAACCCAAGGTGCAGAAAACTTTGACACTACTATTTGTTTTTGCTTATGTATACAATGAAATCTGCTGTAAGCAAACACATGTACATTTGAAACAAACGTTCAAGTGTTTACGTAGCTGAAGATTGGCTGTAGCCATTCATGAAAGGTATGTGTAAGGTGGGGTGGGGGCGCGGTGGTGTAGTGGTTAGTGCGTTGGACTTCAGATCTGAAGGTCGGTGGTTCGAGGACCAGCCCCTGCCATTGTGTTGTTTCCTTAGACACGAAACATTACTCCACATTGTCTCTCTCCACCCAGGTGAATAAAATGAGTACTGGCAACATACTGCTCGGGTTAACCCTATGATGGACTAGCATCCCATCCAGGGGGGAGTAGCAATACTCTTAGTTGCGTCATGCAACAGGAACCATTAGCCCCGGCTGTGTGGGCCTCCTTGGCTTGTGTACAACTTTGCCTACCCTACCGTGTGTGAGGTGGGAGGTTATACATAATACTTTTCGTTTAGTTTATGTCAAGTCTTAAACATGGTTTAGTTGGTACAACTTTGTGGCAGGTGACATGCTTACAATAAGCCTACAACATGAATCGTGTCATGTAAATCAAATGTACAACTTACTTGCTGCTTATGAAAAAAGTCGAGGGATTTTGAAATGTGCTTTAAACCCCTTTGACAGTTGTAGCCACAGACAGCCAGTTAAATAACGAGAGTTGTTCATGATTTTGCATGATGTAGTCAGCACGCGCTACAAATGTCTCATGTGACTGGTTGTAAGCAAAAGTCATACTGTCCAAATTTATCGGCCCTTAGAGACATGTATATATCATATTAATAATATCTAGTGCTTGTTGCATTTTCCTTGTAGTGTCCACAGCTTCCAGCGGAGAACAGCCTAAAGCATCAGTGCTTGAAAGCCCTTCATTTTCATTCACACCAAGCATCAATTTCATCTCAGAATCAGATCCTGCTGTTGTGTTTAGTCCTCCACAGATGTCAGCTGCTGGAAAAGAACCATTATCAACCATGTCTGTTTCAGAAGGACAACAGATCAAGGACGCTTTGCTTGAAAGCATTGTCAAATGTATGCAGATCCAGAATTCTCTCCACAGACTTGTGTTACTCAAGCTACAGGTGCATGTCACAGCTGCCGCTGGCCAAACTGATACTGACCCTCAGTGTAGTGGTGCATCTCTAGTAGCCAAGGATCCCAGCAAGGAGGGGTCAAGGGATAGTCTAAGTGATACTAGGGCTCTCCTGTGTGAGCTGAAAGAGCCCCTTGAGGGCTTAATGCGCTGTGCCGACATTCAGAGATCACTTTTCCAAAGATTAATGACTGTGAACTTGATCACAACTAAAGAGGAAGCTGACCAAACTGTTGCAAGTTTACCCAGCTTACATGACAATCAAGGTGAGATACGATCAAGCATGGATTTAACAGTGTATGCCTTCTTTTCCTTTTGAATATGGCATGTATTATTCTTTCAATCTTTTAGTACTCTCGTGAAGTAGAGTGTGAATATAATTTTTTCCCTTAATTGTCCTTAAATGCCTAGTGTCCTTGGAATAATGTGTCAGGTTGTCAAAGTGAGAAATTGAGGAGAAAGTGGTTTATTATTGAAGGCATAAGAGGTCTTAATCTCCTGTCATTGCAATAGCTCTAGCACACTTAACATCGATTATTATTACAATAATGCTTTTGTTCCTTTGTTTCTATGCAGAAGTGCAAACCAATGCACAAGTAAACATGTTGGCAGTTCAATATGACCTTGAAGAGATTGCTTTTAACACCAAAATGGATTGTGGCTATGTGCGAAATCCTTTCTCTAGTCAACTCCTCAAGGTGTCAAGTAGTGTAGATGTCATACACCACACCTCTCTCAAAGTTAGAGATAAATCAGCTGTTGGAGCAGGAAAAAGAGTTCTCCCAAATGGACGTGGCAGCCTTAAAACTGTGACAGGCAAGCTTGTATATAGTGGAGAATGGCGCAAAGGTAAAGCTTAAAGTGATGATGATGATGATGATGATGATGATGATGATGATGATGATGATGTATTTCAGTTTGCTTCTTATTTTGCATGGGTCTGTATTCCAAGAACTATAGTGGTGAATTAATTAGAAAAGATCTCCTTCTCTCTGTTTCCCATTTGATTCTTGGACAGCCAAGGTTATGAATGTGAATCGAATCAGTTTTCTAATTAAATGTAATAACCGGATTGTACAAGTGGTGTGTTTAGAGAGGATGCAAGCTCACCTCTATGAGTGAAGTTATCATTTGTTCTCTACCCTTTAGGGAAGAGACACGGCAAGGGTGAAGGCCTTATTGTCAGCTTACCCGGTGTTGGCCACTCCACTGCCCATAGTGGATATTACACTGGTGGATGGAAACATAACATGAGGTTTGACTCTCTTACAACTCAAAGCGAGTGACCAACCCGAGTTTATTGTGGTCTTCAGTTGATAGAGAGTTGATCTCCATGAAATTTCACACTTTTGTGCTCCATGTTGTATTGTTACAATAAAGTTGCTATTCCAGTTTTGTTCTCACTGCATAGTGGGAGAAATGATACATTGTAGAATGATTTTGCATAACCCGTGAAACAATATCTAAAAATTAGCGTCTAATAGACAAAGGTGAACGAAGGAAAACAACAGAATTAGTGTGTAATAGTGCGTAATAGTGTAGTATCTATTTCACAGGTTAACCGGTAAAATCACTTTAACCAGTATTTGTCAAGAAAATGAAAGAGTTTCCTTCTTATTTCATTGAAAAACTATTGTAAGTTCTCTTGTGACATGTTAAGGTTTCTTACTATGTTCCTGAAAGGATAATGCGCCAATCAATTCGAAAGTTCAACATGCCCCCCCCCCCGGGCAACCCCCCGGGCATTTGAACTTTTGAACATTGGCTTGTTCAAATTCCCTCCCCTCGGGGCAAAAAAGCCGTTCAAATGCCCCACCAATTAGTACTGAACTACCTCTCCTCAAAGACAAATTTCGTCTTCAATCAAACACTTTAACGCCTTTCAGAGAGAGATATGCTGAATGACACCTTCAAACTTCTTTTTAAGACCCTTTTGAAAGAGTTATTCACTAACAAAGGCGAAGTTCTACCTTGTAAATCCGTCAAACCCTGCAAAAGCCGAAAAAAACTCATGGGCGTATTACGTCAGAACAAGAGATAAATCCGGTTCAAATTCCCCACCCCTCCAAGGCAACGTTCAAATTTACCCCTCCCCGGGCACGATGCACAGTCAAATGCTCGGGGTTTGCCCGGGGGGGGGGGGGATGTTGAAGTTTCGAATTGATCGGCGCATAAAGTCTGAACGATAATATGGTTCACATGATAAGAAAATTACTTACCGTAATCTATAGGGATATTTGAAATGTATCGTGAAATAGAATTTATAAAACAGGATTTGTATTTTCGAGAGATCTGGAGTTCAGCTTCTAACCATCATAGTCTTCTTGCGGGGTATTCTGCAATTAAGCCCTGTTGGAGTCCATAATCACGAGAGAATCCTAAATTAATATTTTTGGGAATTCAGGATATTTCTGTTCAAAAATCCTGTCCGAAGGCGTTTTCCTATTTTATTGCAAGCATAAACACGGACATATTGTGATATTCTGCGTACTTGCAGGCATGGTCGTGGAAAGATGATGTTCTCATCCGGTGCAGTGTATGATGGCCAGTGGCAATTCGACAAAATGACAGGGTATGGTACCTTAAAGCACGCGGATGGGTCCATTCAGGAAGGGACTTGGAAAGAAGGCTCCTTAAACGGCTGTGCTCTCTTTACCTGGCCACATGGTGCCACTGAGTACCGGGAATGTGATGCAAGCAGAGGTTGGTTGTTATCTGTTTATACAGGAAGGCAACCCTGGAACTGATAGCTCAACCTTGTTCCCAGGGTTCCCTTTCCTTCCCGCCCACGGAAAGAAGAGGGATCCTGAGAACAAGGTTGCTAGTAGCTAAGAGACAATAGTTTTGTTACCAGAACTCAGATTTGGATTTTACACCACAAACTGAAGTTTTCAAACTCGTGTTGACAGTCTCAACTTGGCATGTGTGAAGGTCGCCTTGTCTTCGGCTGCATACAGGGGAAAGCAACATACGTCTTTGAAACATTTGCCAAGAGAATGAGATTTCAACACCAATTCCCTGTTTTAGAAGGTTTATCCTGTCAGAACATGACCCCGAAGCAACCTATTTTTAAGTGGAATCGCACTTCTGCCGAAGCCTAGATACCACAAACAAAGAGTCTAGCATTGTAATCGAGCCCACGTGTAGTTAGTGACACGGTGCAAACAAATCTGAACTATACACCAATCAGCCTTTACTTTCCTGGGGAAAATGAGAGGGGGAATATTTAAAGCTGAATTAGAGGCTTATCTACTTTTCTTCTTCTTTATGTAATCAATTGTAGGCCAGCTTTCCTCCTGTAAAATTGAAAAAGAAGCTATTGAAAATCTGTCACAGACGAGTTCCACTTGGTACGAGTTGATGAACTTACGTGAATGTGTTACTGAACTTAAAGATGAGAAACGCTTCCTCGCAGAGGAGCTTAACACGCAGAAAATAGAACACGCTGAGGTAACTAGCGAACTCGCGGCTACACTTAACAGTATGCAAACAAGCTTCATTACACAGAGAAAGAAGGATTTGCGTAACCAACAAGAAGAGTGCGACAGAAAGGTGAAAGATGCAGAATTGAAAAACGCTGAAAGAATCCGCGAGCTGGAAAAGGAACTGGAACAATCATTGAATGCGCAGCTATGCCAGATTTGTTTTGAACGCCCACGTGACTGTATTATAATGCCATGTACTCATTTGCTCTACTGCAGAACGTGCGTGACTGAGCATAAAAGGAAAGGCGATTCCCGCTGCCCAACCTGCCGAGGACCTATTTCAGGCGAAATCCTGTGTAACGTTAATCATTCATGAAAATTTGACCTTCGCAGGAAAACCGGCCCCCTCTTTCCCCTCTTTGATTCCCGTTCATTTGGAATCAATTTCGGAAAGTCAAAAATCAAGTAAATCAGGAAATCAAGTCTGCTAAAAAGGCTTATTA
Organism: Siderastrea siderea; assembly: GCA_964030785.1. Lineage (NCBI taxonomy): Eukaryota > Metazoa > Cnidaria > Anthozoa > Scleractinia > Rhizangiidae > Siderastrea > Siderastrea siderea. Next base: position 61,671,518 of record OZ034967.1, read on the forward strand.
TAATAATGCTTTTAATAATTATGCCGGTGATCAACGCAAGACCTGGAAAACTATAAATTAATTGACATCCCGTAAGTCGAATAAAACAGCAATAAACGAAATTCAATACCAAGGACAAAAATTGTTGAATAATTTCTTCATTGAGATTGGACCAAGCCTTAGTTGAAATGTTGCGAATGTTGATACCACCTATGAAGAGTTCCTTTGTGCAACTGCCAAGCAGTTCAACTTTGAGGAGATAACATCTGCGCATATTTTGTCTCTCCTTTCAAAACTTTGTAAGTCAAAGGCTACTGGACTGGATAAAATATCAGCTGAATTGTTAAGGGAGTGCTCTGATTTAATCGCTGAGTCTCTTACTTTAACATTTAATCAATCCTTATTAACTGGCATTTTTCCCGATGACTGGAAGTCTGCAAGGGTTACCCCATTGTACAAAAATTCTGGAAAACGAAACGATCCCACAAATTATCGACCAATATCGGTAATCCCAGTCGTGGCCAAAGTATTTGAACGGGTAGTTTATGACCAGGTATACCACTATCCTACTGAGAATCGTATTCTTTCTCGTTACCAATCCGGTTTTCGTTCTTTACATTCTACGGTAACCGCATTACTCGAAGCTACTGACAGCTGGGCAACGAACATTGATCGTGGTCTCGTCAATGCTGTTGTTTTCTTAGACTTAAAAATAGCTTTCGATACTGTCGATCATAATATCTTATTAAAGAAACTGCAATATTATGGAATACGCGGTTCCTGTCACGAATGGTTTACTTCGTATCTAAACAATCGTACCCAAACTTGCCAAATTAATTGCTCTGTGAACTTATATGAAATTCATTATTTGAACTGCGGATAAAGATAGAATTATGTGAAGATCATCGCAGTGAAAGTGTTTCAACCTAAGCGGTTGAAAAGAAGAAACCTGAAAAATTCAGGCTTGAACGGGAATCGAACCCTGACCTCTGCGATAGCGGTGCAGCGCTCTAACCAACTGAGCTATCAAGCGAACTGGGAGCTGGTCAATTGAGAGTTCGTATTTATCCGAGTTCGTATTTATTTATTTATTGCTCTGTGTCAACCCCAAAATTAGTTAAATGTGGTGTCCCTCAGGGAACAATTCTCGGACCTTTATTGTTTCTTTTGTATATTAATGACCTGCCAAATTGCTTGTATTTTTCACAACCTAGAATGTATGCAGACGACACCAGTTTAACCTTTGCCAGTGCAGATTTAAATCGCATAAGTGATCGTCTTAACTATGATTTAGACAGGGTGTTTATATGGCTATCAGCCAATAAACTGACCCTTAACTTGACTAAAACTGAGTTTATGTTAGTTGCGTCGAGGCAGAAGCTATCAACGCTTTCTGAAACTCCTCCTTTCAGTATAAACGAGCATCCAGTGTTACAAGTGTCATCCGCGAAATCTCTTGGGGTGCATATTGACCAAAACTTCAACTGGGAATGTCACGTACAGAGTATTTGCAAAAAGATTGCTTCTGCTTTAGGTGCAATTAAACGATGTATGCAATGCAATGTATTAATAAATGTATATAACAGCTTAGTGCAACCACATTTTGATTATTGTAATGTTGTTTGGAGCAACTGCGGCATCGGTCTTTCTGAAAAACTGCAGAAGCTCCAAAATCGTGCAGCCCGTATTTTAATGTCCGCCAGTTATGAATGTGATGTCGATAATTTGTTCCGGGCACTGGGTGCAGAACCGGGCACCGGGCACCGGGCACCGGGCACCCGGGCACTGGGCACTGGGTGCACTTAAGCACCAAAGATTAGTATCGACATCTATTACGATGTACAAAACTGTACACGGGATGACTCCCGAGTATCTGAGATCTAGATTTGTGTCTCGAGACGACATCACTTCTTATCGATTAAGGAATACTGAAAATAAATTGGCTCTTCCAAAGCCCCGTACCAATTATTTAAAGAAAAGCTTCTCTTATAGTGGAGCTAAGTTGTGGAACAGCCTATCGCATGATCTACGATCTGCAGCGTAAACGTAAACTGCGTCACCACAGTTTTGAATGAGTTCAATACGCTCCACACGGCATCCTTGAAAAGCAGCTTTAGTATGTAATGAGTTGTAATTTTGCTTAATTATTAGTTAGTTTAGTTAGGTATAATAGATCTTCATTTATCTGTTTATTTATTTTAACTGTATGCTGAAGGATATTTTACCGTGGCTAAATAAAGTTATCTTTCTTTCTTTTCTTTCTTATAGTAGCTTTTCTTGAGGTGAAAAGACTAACCTTCCTTACTCCCAAATCAAGGTTAAAACCTCACCCAATGCCTAAAAGAAAACGAGTGGGTTTCAAGCCAGTGGAGTGTGGTGTAATAAAATCATTTGCTTATCTCTGTTGCGCCATATTTTCTCTGTACCGGGAAAAGGGCTCTCCAAATTCGGCAGTGATAGCATAGTATATTGCGTCATATACCTTGGGTAGGAATCAACGCCGAAATCGGCAATATTCTGTGGGGGATATATGATAAAGGAATTAGTCTCCCTCCCTCCCTCGTCCTTCCCCCTTCCTCAGGAGTCTACTTGCTCTCAGGCTCCCTCCTGTTATCATAGAGAGATTTCCCTGGTCATTAGTATAAATACGAGTGAGATCTGGTTACGAGCTTGCTCCTGTTACCCAGCGCAGGGTAAATGATTTGGTATAATATTATTCCTGAAATGGCACACCCTGTGAGAATGATGTGGTATAATATTATTCCTGAAATGGCGCACCCTGTGAGAGTGATTTGGTATAATATTATTCCTGAAATGGCGCACCCTGTGAGAATGATTTGGTATAATATTATTCCTGAAATGGCGCACCCTGTGAGAATGATTTGGTATAATATTATTCCTGAAATGGCGCACCCTGTGAGAATGATTTGGTATAATATTATTCCTGAAATGGCGCACCCTGTGAGAATGATTTGGTATAATATTATTCCTGAAATGGCGCACCCTGTGAGAATGATTTGGTATAATATTATTCCTGAAATGGAGCACCCTGTGAGAATGATTTGGTATAATATTGTTCCTGAAATGGCGCACCCTGTGAGAATGATTTGGTATGATATTATTCCTGAAATGGCGCACCCTGTGAGAATGATTTGGTATGATATTATTCCTGAAATGGCGCACCCTGTGAGAATGATTTGGTATAATATTATTCCTGAAATGGCGCACCCTGTGAGAATGATTTGGTATAATATTATTCCTGAAATGGCGCACCCTGTGAGAATGATTTGGTATAATATTATTCCTGAAATGGCGCACCCTGTGAGTCTTCTCAGGATGGGAATGGGAATTCTATTTCACGGAAACTAATATTTCCAAAACCAAGCAAGGCAGCAGCCAGCAAACCGTTTTCAAGCAGCGTTTGTGATAACTTTGGATAACTAGAACAAATCTCTTTAAAATTCCTTTTTGAGAGGAAAACTACCTGTGTACAGCATTTAAACATCTTCAGTTCCGTCTCTGTTGCGTTTTTCGAAGGCGCCCATAACCTTAGGCTAATTTTCTATTTAAACCGACTTCAAAACGGCGTACACATGCTTTTTTCATTAATTTAGACAACCATTTACTTCTACAGGTTAATAAGACGTCTCATTAACTAATAACAGTGGGTCATATTTTATGTTAAGGCTAATATCTGGTTAAATATTTTTAGAAAATGACCGGTGATGCACGTTAAGAGGCAAGATCAGATAGTTGAGCTGACATATCTCGCGGTGGTGCAATTTTTACAAGGGAGCAGTGGGTTTGAATCCACCCAGTTTGCGAATAGATTAATAAGATAATTGCTTTCTCTTTTGTGCCCGTAACAAGAAAATTAAAATAATAATAATAATAATAATAATAATAATAATAATAATAATAATAATAATAACTGCCCTGCTAATCGCCCAAGCAAAGTACAGCAAGGACTCAGCTCGACGAGGTCGGACCGAAAGCATATATGGGCGCCGCTGGCAGCCGCTGTACAGTCCATGGAAGACCTTGGAGCACAGCCAACAGCCAGCTCGAATAGGCTGCGTGTCGGTTTTTGCTGAGGGAGGAAAACATGAGTACCCGGAGAAAAACCCTCGGAGCAGGGTCGAGAACCAACACAAATTAACTCCAGAAATGCCCTGGAGTGGGCATTTCCTACATTCCTGTGCGGAATCTTAGATCTTAGGATATAAGGTAAGTTGGATGTTTCCTTTGTTGTCTTGTTCTTGCTCCTCTCCAAAACCTGAAAATTCTTATTTTGGTATCTGGTGGCTTATGATTATGGAAGTGTTGGCATCGGAATCCGTCAAAAGGAAAATTCTAAACTTCCGGTTGCCGTCCGTGGCTCAAGAAAGTCTGTGGTTAAGTTCCTGGCGTTTCAGTTTGTGCATCCTAACTCTGTAACCTCGACTGAGCTTTGGAAATGTAATCGGTCTCGATCGCCTTGTGCGTGGTAATATATTCGCGTCAACATGCATTACGCTTATGTTAAGGATTTGTTCCTGCGGTAGCGCGCGCTTCACCAGCACGCGCTATTACCGAATCCACCAATCAGCAAGCGGAATTTGTTTCCAGCTGCTATATTGTGACATCAGATATTTCAAACGGCGCGATGCAATTTCAGCGGTCGAGGTCTTGCTAGATCTGCTGGGGAATTGATAAGACCCAAACATGCCACGGCGGTGGATAATTCTCTCTCTAGTTGTCTGGCTGCTGTCTGTTGAAACAAGACCTTTTCCAATTGGACAGTTTGAGGTAAGGAAGTAAAGCAATCTTCTCAAATGAGGATCCAAGGCGGAATCGTAAGACAGTTGCAAATCCCGCGACGTCAAATATTTTTCCTTGCACCTTGCTGATCATTCCTGATTTCCGTACCGGGGGTGGGTGGCCGGGGTAAAGATACAAATACAGATAACAAACACATAACGAGTGTGACGCGGCTTCTCATGTACAAATCGATGTAGATGTGAACGTTCCAGTGGTAAACGTGTTAGCGGTCTGTCGGCGAGAGACTCGGCTCAGTATTCTCACCAGCATTTCAACAACTTTTAGAACGTTCACATCAAACTTGAATTTGTCGTTTGAACGTTTGCCAATCACGTGTCGTTTGCTTTTCACGTTAGGGGTTAAGTTATGGAATGAACTACCATCAAAATTGGGAATTAAGCGCAAAAACGACGAGTGACAAATTTGATGGCGCGCGTTTATTAGCGAGAAAAACAAGTTAAAACAAAATGAATAACGGTTAAACACTCATCTACAGTGTTAAGGGTTAAGCACTAATCGATAGTGATTAGGCCTAAGAACTCATCTACACTATTTAGGGTTAAGAGCTGATTCTAAGACGGTTAGCTTTTTTATTGTTGAGTTTAGTTATTGCTAAACTATATAGTTAACTAAATTCGTCATTTTTGCGCGTGCATTCAGACATCTTTTTCTCTCTTCTTACAGCACGAGTCCCCTAAAAGTAACGAAAGCCAACAATAACGTGAATTTTGTGACGGTTTCTCACGTGAATAATAATATAATAAGAGCAGTTTTCAATTGAGTGTCAAAACTAATGTTGTGTTTGCTTTGGTTTTGCTTTACTACGTTCACTGATCGGTGAAAAAAAGCTCAAAACCAATCGCAAGCGTTGTAAGGCTAAATTACTTGCAACCTCTTTCCCAGGGTCTCTCTTCTCTGCCTCCCTTGTCGTGGCAGAGAAGAGAGACTCTGGGAACGAGGTTGAATCCCTTGTATTTGCTTTGATTCAGTTTCTGGTTGGTTCATTTTGTGTTTTGTTCTTGTTGCGATTGGCTGAAGTAATTACTTTGATTTTGGTTTCATGACACTCATGTGAAAACCGCAGTATTAAGGTGGCCGAACACAGTTTTCTTGTACCTATGCGTTATTCATCGTTATTTTCAAACCACTGGCAGTTGGTCAGCCAAAATTGACAAGATACAAGTTCAACTAAAAAAGATTATAATTTGATACGTTTTAAATGTAAAGAAGATCCTCGCAGTTATTTCTTCAGTCCGCAGTTCAAATATATGAATTTCATATATTCATAATTTTTGATACGTTTTATTGGACTAGATACCGTTATCATGGCAACACAGCTAGTAGTAAACCAGCATTAAATAATGGGCTTGATTTATTTTCAGAAAATCCAGTCGTTAGATTTTTTCCATCATTTGTCTCTAGAAAACTCAGAAAAATACTAGCCTATTGACACTGGTCTCGTGAAATCCTGACAGAGAGATCTTCAGTTATTTTGTGTTTTGTATTTTAGCGTTTTCTGAACATGTCCTCTGTCAGATTTCAATTTTTGGTTGCAGGCGAGTTAAGCGTGTTCTGAACTACTGCTCTACCAAATTTCATGAAATTCTAACGAGCGGTTCTGTAGAAATCAGTGCATTTCCACTAGATCGTGCAGTCACAATTTTCTAGTTAACTGCGCATGCGCTACATTTGGCAGGATTCTTGATCTTTCTCGATCCATACAAACAATTCCAGAAAGGCAGGGTATTTTCCAATAGCATTACCTTTAACACATTGAAAAACAAACGTTTTTGACACATAACAAACTGTTTGATTGTTAAGACGGAAAAAACACTTGCACAATCTTTATTAAACAAAATGAAATGGTCGCTGTACAGGCTCCATGTTTGTTTTTCTGAAAGCTTTGGGCGCGCGCTTATTCACATCAGCAGTACAACTCGTAGAGCGCGCGCAAACTGTGTTCAGACACCTTAAGCACAGCAGTGCTAAGTGCACTGCAAGTAACTTGACAACACCAGTCTGCCCACTTTCTGACTGTTTGCCAACGTCAGTCAGTTTGCAAAGGCACAGATAAGCTTCACCCAGGGTGCAAACTTATCTGCAGCCGGGGTGCAACATCGCAACAAATTAAAGTTGCAGCCACTGTCCATCCCGATATATCTCTCCTCAGCTTAGAGAATTTAATTGTTTTGGGGAAGGGAATCCGCTGAAGTAAACAATTAACACTCTTGCTGGGCCTGCACTCACGCTGCACAGTGGACCCTTCCTAACGCTCCACTGAACCTCTGCGGAGGATAGAGTCCTGATAATTCCTGAACATTCTTGATAGGGGGTGTTGCGAACAATGTTGTATCGCATGTAGAGGCTAGGTGCACCCAACGGATCATATCATTTTGGTAGAACATCTGTTCGGAAGGCATTAACCGCCTCAGAAATTCCAAATCAATACCGGAGTTTTCTTTTGCGAAATGTCAATTCAAACGTAAATTGTAATAATTAATTCCTTATTTTTTTCGTTGGGACAAATATGTTAAGGTACAGTTCCACTGCGTAAGCTCATACAAATATCCCTTTGAATGGCCCTAAACAGTCTCAGAAGATAGAAGAAAAGTTCAAAGTATTTTGCCGAAATTTTCTCGTTGAGTGTCCCTGACAACCCTTAAACGAATAAAATTTTGATGACATGGCGCATTTTTTCTCCAAAACAGATGACAGAAATACGAAACAACGTCAGGCGAGAAGTTGATACCGTTGGTAAGTTGGATAAAAGGTAGCTTGTGTGGCAGGCGCTATAAAAAGGGGCGGGGGGGGGGTAGGGAAATTTGCAAGCGCGAGACGGAAAAGGAAAGGAAATGGTATCGCTCCGTGCTTGGGAATAATTGCCTTCTTAACTTTCCTTCTCCTTCTAGCGAGATAAAAGGGAATCCAAATTATAATGACTTTCAACCCTCTTACACTCAGGCTTGGGTGTAACTGATAAGTTCGGATCCAAGCAAGGTCGAAAGGTTTTGTTGGGTGAAATCAACAGCCTGTCCACAACCTACTGAAAAATGTCAGGATGTTTTCTTTTCTCATAAAGATGGAATAAATTAGTGGTCATTCGTATCTTATAACAGTGGAAACTTGAATTTGAAATATATTTGTCTCTATTTTGGCGCAAAAATATTTCAAATTTAAATTCAGTCCGCGTGTCTTTTTGCAAAGAGGGCGAGCGGGCTAGAAGCGCGCGCTCACCATGCCAGTTTACTAATGGCGCTTTTTTTATTTCGATATTCGCTCGTTAACGTTGTTAACAACCTGAAGAAGGAAACCTTGCCATTATTTGGGTATTAGTGTTTATGAAGGTGCTTGTTAAATTAGGAGGTAAGCGTATTGTACATTTTCTTTCCAGATTTAAACACTTATCCCGCCCTGCCAACACCACTTCCCGCGAAGGAAGACCTCGGTGTATCTTCTTTCAAAACACAGCGGTTAAAGAGCGATCAGCCACAACTGTTGCCGCCACTGACACACTCTGACGTGGTCACAGACTTAGCTGGTTCAACAGAGACCACAGAACCGCTGACGCAAGGGCAATTAACAAAAAACGAAGCTCTGAGCGACCTACGGACATTTGAACGAGCCTTAAGAGATTTGCAGGAGAAGCTTATCGACAGTGCGACAAATTCAAGTGCTGATTCAAATCGAGAGCATGCTCAGAAAAATTTAACTTACTTGACAAGTGACGGCACGACTCGTCAGAGAAGCTCAGCACTTGAATCTGGAGCTAATACTGAATTTGCATCTGAGACTCAAAAGTCAGGAAAGGGGAGTGAGACTCCAGAACACGAAGCAAACTCTACCAACCAAAATGCACCTGCCGGGCTGATTCGAATAAAGATTCAAATAGTTCCTCCCAGCAATGGATCCACAGTTCAAACTCCGTTGTCAAGAGGTAAATACAGGTTACATAAATAGGAGCTGTAAATGGTTTGAACCCAGGAGTCATATCATATAATTCGGTAAATTGTGATCGTCCGGGTAAGTGTAGTCCTGTGAGAAGGACTGTTTGAGGTGACATTGACTGACGTTTCGACAACCTGAGCGGAAGTCATTATCAGAGTCAAGTGAACTGTGAATCGTCAGTAGATGTTTTAAGTGTCTGGTCGTTGTCCTGATTGGTCGACGATTTCGTGATGTTATTGGTCATCTGTCAGTTAAGCTGTGATGTTATTGGTTGTGAAGACTGTTGATTGGTGCGTTACGATCCGTCTTTTGTTAGTCAAATGTCCGTTGGCTTATTGTTAGTCAAATAAGTCGGTTTGTCTATTGTTTGTCTGTCTTGTTAGTGTCGGCAATCAGTCGTTTGTAAGGTGCAGGTAGCTGTTGGCAACGGTTCAGTGGTGTTTTTTCTAAGTTAGTAAACCAGCTTTCCAGAGTAATTCGTTGATAGTAGTCCGCGCTGTAGGTAACGCATTCAGCAGAGTCCCAGTCGATACTATGGTTTGTTTTTAAATGGTGCTCAGCAATGTGATTGTTGATATCACCCATTTCTAGTGGCTCGTTTGTGTTCAGTCAGTCGGACGTTCAAATTCCTGCCGGTCTCACCAATGTAAGTGGCCTGGCAGTCGCAGCATTTGACCTTATAAACTGCTCCCTGTCTGTCGCTCGGTTCGTCTTTGTCTTTAACGTTCGTCAGTAGCTGTCGTGTAGTAGTGATAGGTTTGTGAGCAACGCGGATGTTGTAGGGTTGTAGGATTCGTGCTTTCCTTTAAACGGAAGAGCTGGAACGACTTGCTAACGACTACATCAGTTATGCAAGCAACGTCAGACGAATACGACAACAACTCTGGTTCAACCACCGCTGTAAGGATGTCGGCCTTGTTCCGGCTGGACTTCGACTGAAGTACCCGTTGAGTCAGTTATGATAAATAGGAACACTCCTTTTTTTAAGAATGAGAGAAATGTGTGACCTTAGTATGTTGTTAACATAACCGGCATTCCTTTGACAACTTATTTTGTAGGTAACAGTACACTTCCACCATTTTCATCGCAATACAACACGAACATGAAAGAGCCCCCAAATCAGGCCGAAAAGCTCGAACAGGCGCCACCCATACACGGTCCCTCAGAGCAATTAAAACCTTCTGCGGACGACAATATCAGGAAAGAATCTGATGAGTCGATTAACGAATTACCTCAACGACTGCCCGAGCACGAAAACAAGCCATTGCTAGGAATGACAGAAGAAACAGCGCTTAGCAAAGTTATGGAGGAAGCGCAGAATATGCCTTTGGAATATGACTTTACGCATACTTTCTTGGAACCCGAACATCAAAGGACATTCGTCCAAAAACACTTGGAAAACCAGGACACCGAGCCTGGACCAGTGGAAACGAATGTCTTGCGTCCAACATCTCTTCCGGCTAGTAATGACGGAAACCAAAAATAAATTACTCTCACGTTTTTTCCCACCAATCAATCAAGAACGTTCCAAACCAACGCCTTTTAATTTCTAGCACGAGATCAGCCCAGAGACCGAGGGCTTTTATTTCATTTATTGTTTTTGCTATTTCGTTTACTTGTATCGTCACTCATAAGCCACCCGAGTGGAGAAGTTTTCCTAAAATTCTTTATGTTTGAGTCATGTAATCATGCACATCAATCTTCTGTAAGTACTGGGTGAAATAAATGCACGTGTGATCTTAACATCCCCTTTCACGCGCATACGTCTTTACACGTTTGGAGGCAACATGTTGCAATACTTTGAGCTGCCTTGAAAGCGTGTAGACTAACAACTGTTGCGTTAGAAACCATCTGTACGTTGTTGCACCTGCAGTGACGGCTTTTAACGTATCAATGATGCGTTAGAAATAATCACATCTCACTTCTTCAGAACGTTCTCGCTAATTGTTTACATGTATACGCATCCCTTACTGCGCATGCAATTCACGTCGCAATGTCACCCTCATGCATCGAGCGTACGCGCTGAGGAAGAAATGTAGACAACTATACAGTGGTGGGGGGTATCGTCATATCTGCGTACCGACGTTTGCACGGTGACCCAGGTTTTCTTTCGACAGTTTACTTTCTTTACTGATTCTCTCCATTTTTACCAAAAACCACAAAATTCTGAACGCGTGAAGTTAGTTATTTCGGTCGAGACAGCAAAAACAAGGTTGAAATCTTCAGAAATAACAAGACCTTTTTAATTCTACAAACATGTTTCGACAGTAACTTCCGTCTTCGTCAGTGTAACGGTTGTTGACAGAAGTGCTAAATTATGTAGCTTGAAAGTTACATAATTTACGTTACATAACACACGATACATTTGATTAAAGTTAAACGGAATTACAGGTGCGCATGCACCTGACCAAAACGGCATAAGGTCCAGATGCCTACAAGGAAAGCGTCAAATAATGTTTGACCTGTTGAGTCAGGTCAGGCTTTTCCCATTTAATGTACATTGATTCTTTTAGCTTAACTTGGTACCTTGTAGCCGCAGAGTCTATCTGTCCGACGGTAAGTGCTCGTGTACGCGCGTAGAAAAATGTCGGCTTGTTTCACCGATGTAACAAGTATTACAACTTGCACACTGGAAAATTTATACACAACGCGTGTACGGAGCCTATCACGGAGAGAATCTTTCACGTTAAACAAGCTCTTAATTTTAAACGTAGAGAAAACAAGTTTGATGTCAATATGCTAAGTTCAGAAAATCGATTGACAAATTTGCGTAACCTATGCTGTGCTATACCCGAGAAACGCCCAATGCATGTAAGGAATCTTAAAACAAAAGTACGGTGATTCCTGTTGTTCGACACCGTTTGAGAGTTGTGCACCCCCTTCTACTGCCTTAAAGATATAGCGGTAGATCATCCTATTTAAAACATGTTCGGGATAGAGATTCTTGGGCAAAATTACAAACAATTTTTGAATGTCACTATGAAAACCTAACCATGTGTTGTTGATCTTAAACGTCCTGTTAACGAGGGTTTTGACCAGCCCTATTTTGTAGCTAAGGGGTGTAAAGCTAAATAAATTGGTAAGCACGCCCATGAAGGTCTTTTTTCGATAAACGATAGCGAACAGGAAGTGTGGGGTTTTGTTTTCTAATAGTACATCGAGAAAGGGTAGAACGTGTCTAGTTTCCTTCTCCATAGTAAAATGAATATTTGGGAGTTATTTGTTAATAAAATTAATGAAAAGGTTGGTATCCTGCTCCGAGCGAAAAAGGCAAAATGTGACGTCCACACAATGACGGGAATCCTTGTATTTTTCCAGTCATAATTTCTCATGGTGTCCCATGAAAAGACTGGTAAGAACAGGGGCTAAGGGTGAGCCCATGGCTACACCATCAACCTGATCGTAAAATGTGTCCTTAAACAAGCAGTGGGTTTCGGCCGTGACTAATTTGAAAAGTCTTTTGAGGTCTTAGGCGCTTATTTTGATGCCTGGGTTTCCTTTGGTGATGTAGTCGACCGCCAGGTCAATACATTCATCCAAAGGAATGTTGGTAAATCAACTAAGCTCCACATAAAACGAGACCATAAAATTGCCCTCCATAGAAAAGCCGTTAATTTCGCGAACAATGGTCAAGGTGTCGGAAGCTACGTATTCAGAGGGAATGTGTGGCTGGAGAAGATTACTTAAAAATTTTGTGAGGTTGTAATTGTACGTCCCTATGGAAGAAACAATCGGACGAAAAGGAGGTGTGAGAACGCCCGTCACGTATTCAGAGGGAATGTGTGGACTTGGGCGCCCGCGGTTTGTGCATCTTAATTAGGTTAGTTATTTCGCCTTTTCTACTCACATACGACCGAATTTTTCTACAAACGCAGGCGTGCATGACTTACAAGTATCCTTCTGTGAGGCTAATTCTACGCGAAAAAAAAAAGATCAGCTGCTAAATTTACGAAACTGGCGTATTTGCGTTGAAATCAACACAGCGACCTTATCTAGAGTTCTCCCTTTCACTTTTTTCTAGCTGATTGCAATGAAGCCGATACCGCAATACATGTTCAAAGCTTCTGGAAATACTGCGGTCTTCAATACGCTTTTTCTCTGAAACTACAATAGCACGGTGACTCCCCATACTCTACGCGACATGCGCAATGCGTATTAGCTTTGCCATCCATCCTCACTGAGCCAAAGCCTACGATATGTTTGGTCATCGGTGGGATCGGCATTTGAGAAAGCCGCGGAGTTCTAAAAACGAAAATGCTTTGCCATCCGAACTGGACCACAAATGAGCCAAGAACTGGTGACACATGCCCTAAAGGAATGGGACAAACATCCTCACAGACACTGCATAAGATGGCAATATGGGCACCCCTGTATCCACACAAATGTGATTTTTATACCCTTCACCAGAGTAGAGCCTTGTTCCACTTACGAGTGTAACAAGCACCCTCTTTACTTACCCCCCCCCCCCCAAAAAAAAAAAGAAACAAAGAAAAGACAAACAACAGTCAAACCTGCGGTCATTCCGAATGGCTTACCAAGCGAAACGAAAATAGAGCCTGATCGTATGTTACAGTCCGCAAGTCATATACAGACAGACTGAACACTGTCGGGGGAATTCAGTTGGCCCACTGATCGCTCAGAAATGGAAAATCAGTGTTTTATTCATATTATCCAACTTAAATAATATTAATATACTGTTTGTTCCATTTTATTAAATAGCATCACATTCAAGTTGAATATTGTCAAAACACAGTGAAAACAAATTAAAGCAGACCAAGACTGCTATTGGGTCAAGACAGTGGCCAACTGTTAGGCAAATTTGATTGGCATTATGGAAGAGTTATCTAAATTTCAACAAACTGACTGGGTGAAACATTGCTGAAAGCACAACACAAAACTAGGAATAACTACTTTTATCAAAACTTTCAGTGAAATATATGGTCACCGAGTTGTGCCAAAACAACAATCCTGCTTGCTTTCAGTTTGTAGTTAACCCTTTAAGCCCTGATATAAAAATGCATATTCTCCTTACTGTTCTCCATGCATTTCTTATGGACCTAGTAAGGAGAATTTGCCTACATATCATGGTATCTTTAGCCACTGCTCTAGCCACTGCTACTATAAAAAACCATTTCTCTTCAGCAATCATCTTTTAAAATCCCCATTAAATCAGTTCTCAGTTAAACTCCGTCTGTTATTATTGGCAGCAAGCTAGTTTTTAAAAATATCTTTAACATTCCCTCACCAAGTTTGAAGTTCACTGACTGTGGCACAGTACAAGTACATAAAAAAGGTTAAATACTTTTCCCACACTGAATACAATTTATTTAAAAGCTATTAAAAACTGTTCTATGTGTGAACTGTGTACATTTACATCAGTATAAAACAGTTGAAACAATCGTACAAAAAATCTACTTCACAGTTTTGTAGACAATTAGCATGCAATCCCACTTTTCCTTGAAGAAAGCCAAGCAAGAAGCAAAACAAGAGAGTGACATAAACATTCTTCAATGCATGGAAGGGGAAGCCCTTCAAAAATGTAAATTGCTTAAGGGCTTGAGATTTGCATACAGATTAGGAAATTTTTATGTGCACTCGTGCTTTGTTTCTTGCAGAATGCACTTATTTGACACAGGAATTACTGAACATCCTCCCAGCCCGGTCAATTTTGATACAACAATAAATTATGATACACTCAATATAAAAGATTTTTACGCTGATGCTGGAATGTTTAACTTGACGGGTAGACTTCAACACTTGGTCGAGTCTTTGTTCCTCCCTCCAGCCTGAAAAAAAAAACCAATTACCATCATTTACTATATAGTAATTTTGTTCATTGGTCCCAGAAAAAATTGCTTACCAAAATCATGCAAATTGATGCACAGTAAACTTTCTACGAATAGGTATTAAAAAGCTGTTAATGACCAAGCACGAGGTCCAGAGGTAAAAATATTGGAAAAGTTTTCCTTTGTTCAAAAAGCAATTACCAACTTTATGATTTGAGATTATGTAGAAAATTGGTATGACTTTTCAATTCCAGTTCACAGGCTTTACATCTTCACATCTCTAGCTACTCTCCATCCCAGAGCCTCCATATCTACTGTTCATAGACTGGAGTGAGGGACATAGAAACACATATTCACTGCATGGTTCATAATTTGAAAGTTGTACTTGTACTTAACCTCTAATTCATGGTCTGAACTAAAGGCTCCTATTTTTTCACACGTGGACATCATGATTGGTCAATGAAATTTTAATTTGCTTTCTAAGCTGCTACTCTCCCATGGATGGGATGCTAGTCCATCACAGGGTCACCTCCAGGAGTATGTTGCTAGAACTTTATATACCCATTTTATTCACCTGGAACCAGTCGTTTGAAAGCCGTTTAACGCTAACCTAGGATATTTAAAATTTAACCACACAGCAAAGTACAAGTGATTGCTTAAAAGCAACCGAAGTCAAAATGTGTGGCAAAAAAAGGTTTAGGAGGAATCCATAACGGAATTTAAAATTGATGCCAATACTGGTTAGCTTAATCCTGTTTTGAACAACCAGGCCCTGGGTCGAGAGAGACAATGAGGGGTAAAGTTTCTTGTCCAAGGAAACAACACGATGGTAGGGACTGGGCACCCAACCACCGACCTTCAGATCTGAAATCCAAATTGTGCCAACCACTACTCCACTGAGCCCCCATGAAATTTTGTAAAGATTCCCTAACAGAAACCATACTCTCATTTTCGAGTAAGGTTCCAATGTCAATTCGATTTTATTCTTAAAAAGTATGAATTTTGAAATTAGAAATAACTTTTCCTGACAAATTTTGCCTGGCTTTTTCCCCAAAAGGAGGCAGGAGGGTAATTCTAACAGTGGTCATGTTAGAATTTAACACCCTACGAAGCGCATGAATTTTAACCCTTAAAAGGCCCGACAAAAATCCAGTCACAAAGGAGGCCTCCCAACCCCCTAGGAAGAAAACAGCTTCAAAGGGTAAGAGGGGTGGACAAAGAGTGAGGGATCCAAACCAAAAAATCTGGCCGACTGGTAAACTAATCATGGGACAGATCAATTCACTTGGACCACTCCTCAAAGCAAAAAACAAATAACAAAAGTTCATACCTATATTTGATAAATCTTCCTAACTGAACCAACTGGCAGACTTCATTACTGAAGTGACATGCAAACAACAGCATGTTTCTGGGTTGGACTTTCCAGGCAAACCTCATAAATAACATTGAATAGATACAAAGAGCTGGGGAAAAAGGTAAAGAAAGTTACCGTCATTTTCACCTTCAAGAGCACGTTCAGTGTCACGAAAGAAGCATGACCTAATATAGTATCAAACATTATGCATGTTTTTTCATTGAACATTTGAAGTTTGAATCTGCATTAGATGAACTTGTTGACCAGCATTGTGAGACCCTGTTTGAATTGTCACTTAAACTTTGTAATTAAAAGCTCTCATAAGCGACAGCTCCTGTAGGTGACCGCGACCACTTTTGTGGATTTTTGACTGGTCTTTTCCTTTGTTTTTAAGTTCTTGTGAGACTTAGTGTCCACTCAGTCAACACTTTGATAAAAGCATTCACTTCTTGATCAGATTAAGTAATACATAGCATAAGCACTAAACGTTTGTTTACTTGAATATTCGCGAACATCTTCTGTGATGGGCAATAATAAACTGACTACAATGCTATTACTAACCATCAAGTGAACATATGCCAAGCTTTATGCAAATGTATCTTGTAAGAGACCACCCTTTACTGTTTCATCATGGGGTCGCTTAAGAGAGCCCATTCTTGTAAGCAACCAGCTTTCGTTGCAACCACTTTTCTGAATTCCTGAGGTGGTCCCTTACAAGAGCTTTAACTGTAGCATTCAACTGTCCTAGATTCAAGGTTGCTGTGACCTACATTGTACAGCTGCAGGGCTTCTGAAAATTGTGTAAAAAGTCTGACTGTCACAATAAATCTCCTCTGATCATTGTTGATACCTGATTGCTACAACTGTCCATACCTGTTGTCATTTTGCCACTAATATACTCAGGATCCCTCTTCATATCAGACATAGCAGCAAGAGGTAGTCCCCAGTTGGCAACTAAAAGTGACACCACATTTGTAATAAGCAAATAAAGGACTCCAAGGTAAATGTAGACTGTGGACCCCTAGGAAGGGGACTGTTCCCCACCCCCTCCCACAGAAAAAATTAGATAGCCCCTACAAGAGCTTCTTATGATTTATCTTGATGATAGCTCAGTTAACTGTCTGTCTCACGATTTAGTCACTTTGATGTGGATTGCGACGGCTACACTGCTGGTCTTCATCGGGCAACGGTGTTAACTGGCTCTGTGACATAATAACTAGCACCCTTCTTGTTGTGATTTGTGCATTTTGATCCTCACTGGGGTTGTCAATGATTGGAGGAGTTGGATCCTCATCAATCCTCATTGTTTCGACTAGATACTATTCACTCCGTGGTCCCTAGCCTGTAGCACTTGGCTTGGCTGTTGTGTTGTTTGATCGTGCATATCTACATGCTTCAGGAGTTTCAATTCCATTTTCCCTATTGATGTTGTTAGGGTGAAGTCTCAAATGAACAGCTTCTTTAATCCTACAGGTGTATAAATGTGTGTCACAGTCAATAAATTTAACCTTGTCCCAAATGCCAACCCATACATGGCAGAGGACTGGGTTCATGCAAGCTGCATATCTCTGTCATGTTCTTTAATCCATTTATACATTGATTTTCCTGCCTCTCCAACACAGACTTTGCCACAGTCCAAAGCAATCAAAAAAAGCAACTTTCTTACTTTTTACCGGAAGTTTAATTGCGATAATTGCCCTAATAGAACTAATCCAGATATGGTAGACCAGCGGCTATTATAAATTGATTACTGTAGATACACACTAACGTATGCTGTGGTTTTAAATTGTGTTTGGTTCGCACCAAATTAAAATGGCAATTTTCTAAGTCGCTAAAAGGAAGTATCCCAAAAATAGTAGCCCTTTGGTGTGTTGTGGATGAATAATTCAGCGCGTGAGATGATTAAGTATGCAGGCACCCGGAGGGTACATCGGAAGAAACTGTTCCTGAAATTATATGGTTCTAGAATGCAAACATCAGCAGTGATATTTGCGGGAAAAAAAATATTACCGTAACTCGCACTGTTCTATCTGTGTACGAATCTGGTTTCTTTCGAAGAAAATAAAACTCGACCGTAATACACAAGCTTTACATGCTTGGGCTAATATTTCCAAACCCACGTCCACAAATACTGAGACGAATAAAAGCAAAGTTTACAGATATCATGACACTAACCTGGTCCCCAGAAATGCTGGAAGATGTCCATGAAAACAAACAAATTTTAAAAGAATCCATTAGCTAACGAAACCACTTGCCGATAAGGTCAAAATCTATTTGTAAACGTGTAAACAAGTGGAAGACCAGTTCAAAACTTACCGTGCTGAAAAAGAAAACAGAAATGAGACGATTTAGTACGGCGATAAGTCATGAATTTTCTCCGAAAACATACATTCATCTTACCTGCATAAGTACTGCCTAAATTCTTTACTTTTTACATGATCGAGTCCTCGTCTTAATAGCCGGCCCGCCATTTTCCGCTTGTATTGAACAATGGTCGACGTTTCGCGTGACATTACGTAATCACTTCATTGCTGTCACCATGAAGTGTCCACGTGGTCGGAACGAGGGTTCTTTCTTCCGTGTAGGGAAAGAAATTCAATCTACTTTTTAAAAAAGTATATTTTCTCGCAAGACTTTGTCCACCATTGTAGATTGGGGCCATAAGGTTAGAGAGGGGAGTGAGGCCTAAGAAAGGCCTTGGACCAATTGAGTGGACTCGACTTTCGTATATTGTAACCTCCAAACCGTGATTATCTCGCACTCCGATGTCTTAAAATTGCGCTATGCCAGCGTTGTTTGATTGCAATACAAAACCAAAGGCCAAGGCTACATATAAGCACGTATGTACGGAACACAAGCCGAGACATTATATGTTGACTCGTCTGTCGGCTGAATCTTACATGTACTTGTTGATATGAATGGTGACAAGGCGGAGTTATCATGTGAACTAGCACATATCTGAATAATAAGTTAAATAATGTCTTAATGGAAGCGCGGTTGTGTTCTAATTGTAGAATTTAGTGGCTCTATAGCTATGTACGCGTCGTGCATTTTTCTTCTTTATATTAGCTGTCATTAGCTGTCACATACCGCTGTAGCTCTGAAATTGCAACTGCTGTATTTTTAAATCGAAGAACGGTGTGGAGCTGAAATCTTCCAAACAGATAGAAATTTGGAACATCTTATACCTGATGAACCGGCATAAAAACTCTGGTGGGTGTGCAATTTTTTTAGTTTAGAATCCGACGACGTCATGTGAAAACGATCTATAGAACAACACAATCTTTCAGGACATTACTGCATGTTCAGTAGTTTGCCTATTTGATTGGTGAAATCACGAAATTTAACTCTTGAGATTAGTTTTCAGGATTCGACACAGCACGATAGGAAGGTAGTATTTTATATTGGTTATTTGATTTAAATGTCATAGTTCAGGATTTCATCCTCAGTGTTGACAAAATTCGTGAAGTGGTTTGGCTGTGTTAGGGTCACTTGTGTTTAGCGTTGAATGTGTCCAAGTCCAATTCTTTTTAACCAGTGAGGCCAGTCTTTATGTTCTGTAGAATCGTATGGTGTGGCTGAATAAACGCAGTTTTTGCGACATCGCTTGCGCTTGCATCTGTGCTGTCTGTTGGCATTTTTGCAGAGACTTGGTGTAGGGAGACGAGAAAGAAGACTGGTGCAAAGGGGTGGAAATCTATGAAAAATTGTAGGCTTCTGTCTGGATTACTGACCTCATCTTATGTTGCCGGCCGAAAGGGTCCCGAGAATAGCTAACACAACCAGACGAAATGTGTCACTATTAATCGAAAGAGACTGGGTCCGAGTGAAAGGTCACATAGAAAAAGGACAGTCGAAGGACAAACGTTGTTGTAGTTTTTAGCGAGCGAAAGTAGTGTCCAAGCGTTGTGTTTCGGGGCCTGGTTGTTCAAAAGACGGATTAAAGTAACCTTGAGTTAGTGCTAACCGGAGGTTAAATTTCTTAACCGCAGGTTTGTTATAATTCCAGGCTTAAAATCGCGTTGCTCAAAGCATGGTTAGCAGGCCGGTAGTTAACCGGCTAACTCTCGGTTAATATAATAATAATCTTTTTCTTTATTGTTGTTATGGTGACCGACTTGTTAGCACCAAAATGGCTTCTCCGGCAAAGTCAAGCAAGCCGGCACAATTTCACTGCTTCAGAGATTTCTGTTTTGACCGTAAAAGTTGATGAAAACCTTTCGGTCCTTCAGAGCAAGCTAACAAATAGTATTATAAGAGAAAAAAATCGAATATGGAGTGAAATTGCCGATGGCGTGAACGCTAGCGACGTCGACAGTCCGTGAGAGTGGAAGAATTTGCATTCACAGGATGAGACTTTTTTTCTAAAGTATATATTGCATTTAATTTCTTTACGTTCCTCTACTATTGTTTTCACTTAATCTAACTCACCTAACTAAGCAATTATTTTTTTTATTTCATTATCGTAGTCCGTTTTAAGTTTGTTTATTTTGTTACTGTTATTCCATTTCTTTTTCACTTTCTGTTGTAAATTTATTTGCTTACATAAAGCTTATTTCAGTAAAAAACTGAACCCTCTGCTCTTGTCTTATAAACTATTTTTACCCTTTTTCAGTGAATAAGGAGTCTATTTGAGCTGAAAAGGGGTTTCTGGAATGGATAAACCTACTTATTGCTTGATATGTTAACCATCTATCAGCCCAATCTCACAAAACTTTCATAACTTGCGTCCAAAGGACAAACGGATTGCTGAACCTATAAGAACCAGGACTTGGCAACAAAAATATTCTTTAGAAGATCTTAACTGTAAAACGGAGGTGCTGAACCCTAGGCTTATCATTTACTTCATTTAACCTCGCCAAGGACACTATAAATGGCTAACAAAGAGAGTAGATCTAGTCGAAGTGTGAGGAATCTCCTCTGGAAGAACACATTTCATGTAGCCTGCAGCGTCGACGTCATCTTCGTCATCTATGACATGGTTAGTCCCCTCTCCTGCTTCTGAAATGGCTGGATGTATATTGCTGTAGAGGTGTCCTGCTTGTATAGAGACATCAGATCTTAGTTCGGATGGATTACCTTCAGAAGGTCTTCTTGTTCGAGGAACGAGTGGTGGTGGGCCATCCTCGGGTGACCTCCATCTCAAGGAATCATTTCTTCCTGAATCACCCGACTGATGTCTTTTGTTGGAAACACCAAATGGTTGCTGTGGTATGTTGGGGCCGTGAATTGCAATCTCAGAGGGCCTCCGTGTCTGGGGAATAGGTGGTGGGCTACTAGTATCTGTTGGAAGTCCGAAGGCTGCGATGTCCGAATGCCTCCTAGATTTGGGAATTGGTGGAACTGGATTAATATTGGTTTGGCTTTTCAGCCGAGAACCTGCAACTTAGGAAAACGGTGGGTTGCTTGCGGATCTGCTGGTTTTTCGTTTTGGAGGAACTGCTGGTTGTGCAGCATTCAATTCATGGCCGTTGAGTCCAGTGGTTGGCATTTCAACAGGATGTTGGCTTTGTATTTCATCGTACGGAGGTGGCCACTGATTCCGGAAAACTGAAGCTGCCTGAGGGGGTATTATTTCGTCTAATTCCTCGTACATTCTAAATGCGGGATTATGAGGTGACATAACCTGGACATCCGGTACTGGAGCACAACTGTCTTCTTCTCTCACAGGTGGATCCACTCTATTGCGAAAGTGCCTAACACCCTATATAAAGAAAGACCAATTATTGAGGACATTTTCCCTGTCAGTTTATAACCCCGTGCTCGAAAAAAAAAAAAACTAAAGCTTGATTAAATAAATATAAATTGGCTAGTCTCACAAACGAAGCTCATAAGCAGAGAAAAAATAAAATCGGTCCAAAGCAATCGCATAGACGATTAGAGAGGCCCGCAAAGCAAAACAAAGACACACACGAGCCTTCGGATCTGGGAGCCAAAAAAATGAGCCCTGTTGGAGCACATTGAACAGAACAATATAAATCTAAAGGACATGTCTGTAGTTACTTATACGTCTTATAGCTAGCGAGAGACCTTCACTTATTGTGTTTTTCCTTAAGAATTATTACCGAAACTGATTACTGTAGAACGGGAAACAAACTACTTACTAGAAATACCAAGACGATTGCCACCAGGAAAAGAAATGCACATCCTAAGGCGATTCCAACTTTTTTCCCAGTTGATAGACGATTACCACTGTGGGTCTATCTCGTATTGGGATTTATCGTGCTCGTCTGTCTTGTATTGGGATTTTCCTTGCTCGAACATTCTGCTTCATCAGCTGCCAAAAAAGTTTATTGTGAGCAAAAAGCGAATTGAAAATGATGCTTACAAAGACAAGCCTAAGATATACACACGAAGAAAGATTATTTCTTCTTAGAACACAACAGATAACCAATTCTGACGGCATTTTCTGTCGAAGTCACACGTGCAGATAGAAAAACAGATAAAAACAGCTAGACTCTTAAAAAAGTTTCTTCTTAATACTGCCGCGTAAATCTGCAACCTTAAACGGAGAACTCTTACCTCGTTTAATGCCTTATGACACATATCGGAAGGACAAAATTGCCCAAAAGTTTCTAGTCAGGGTTGTAATTCCTTCACATATCACAAACAACAGCGACATGTTAATACAAGGGTATTCCTACAGTACGCATGTGGACTTTTTGAACTCGAAACCTACAAGCTCTATTTGAATATCAACTTAAAGAGTTTCGTTCCTGTAGATAGAAGTATTGCCGAAATGTCAGTACTAGTGTTTCTTCGACTAACGTTTCTACACAAAAAAGTTTTTCTCCATCTCCCATACCTTCAGCAGACTTAGCATTTGACTCCTTTCCTCTGAAGCAACGTTCTGAGGCTGCGCAATAAGGTTTCGTAAGTGGAATACTATCCTTGTTCTTCTGGCACCAATAACAGCTAACTAATCCGTCACACAGCAGGGAGCTCTTGCGCTCGTGACAGCGGGGATCATTGCACTTCTTTATACAGTTACCAACTGGTGGTGATGGTGTAGTGTCATCCAGCTGACCTGCGAATGCTGGGCATATAGGAACGCTATATCAACAAAAGAAAAATGTAGTTAATAAGGGTTTGGGAATAAATATCTATGTAGAGAAAGGATACCAGTCGTTATTTTTCTCCAAGGAGCAGGGCGTGCAAAGAATTGGGAATGGCGCGATCCGAGTGGCGTTTGGCAAAGCGCTGCAAGCCACCAGGCACAAGGCATTCCCGATATACGTCTTACGCTTCACTATCCTAGAAGAATAATAGCAAGTGCTCGCAGTCTAAAAGAGATTAGTTTCATAGAAGTTGTAGTGCTCCATCGATGGCGTAGTGTAACAGTTTTATTATCAACTGAGTAAAGACATTCAAAAGTTCACGTTTCCAGGTTGCTCCTTTGATTCGCTCAGCACAACTTGTAAAAGTATACAGCAATACTCTACGCCCCAACATCTACTAAGATATATTTAGTATTAATTATCATTAGGTTACTAACCTGCTGTTTGGGAACTGACTCCGGCAGTAGTTGAAGTCCATGGAAGACGTGCAAGGGGCAGGAATTGACAGCACAGAACGAATCTCGAAAAACAATGCCTGTAAAATTGAGTAAGCCACGATCAGTTAAAAAATGCCTGTAAAATTGAGTAAGCCACGATCAGTTAAAATTTATTAGCAAAAGAAGGATTTTTTGATTGCATCATCATGCTAACTGGAATTGAAAAGTCATATTCGTACTCAAGTTCCTATCGTCCCTATTGTCTTCATAGCCATCGTTATCGTCATTATGATCACCATCAGCAGCTAACAGTAGTAACAGAAGAAGCAGCACCATGGTGGGGGGGAGGGGTGGTGAACTCGTCAATTTTTTTATCCATATGATCTTGGCCGTTGTGACGTCAAGACGAGCAAAGCGCGCGGCTCTGCTGGTCAGTTTTCAAAAATGGACTGGCAAACTTGTTGGATGCTCGGTCTGCAAACTTACGTTTTGTGCTAGTCCGGCTTTCAGCTATTCTTGTTTATTTTCTTGTGGAATAGAATGTTAGTGTCCTATTTTTCGGCATAGGTAAGTGGTTTCTCATCGTCTATGAATGGGGTGCAAGAATTTACATTTCACTGGCGTGAGTAATTTATGGATCTTGAAATTTTGCGGATTTGGGCATGCCTTAATCAGCTTGTTTTGTGAAAGATACTGCATTTGCGGACATCTTCATCATCATCTTCATCATCATTATCATCATCATCATCATCATCATCATCATTCGATCATCATCATCATCATGAACATCTTCCCCATCGTTGCCATTATCATCATCATCGTCGTCGTCGTCGTCGTCGTTGTCGAGATTCTCATCATCGTTATGATGCTTTAACTCCAATTTCCAGTGATATCGCTTCACTAAGGAGTTCATTTTCTAATGCTTTCATTTAATTGATGCCTTTCATTCCAAGGCCTGCTAGGCTGACTGATTGAGAGCAACATGTAACAGACTGTATATGGGCCTATTTGTCTGATTTGTGGATACCTCATGACATTTCTGATGAACTTCGAGTGCAATTTGGCATAGCTTCTCTATGCAAAAATAATATATATATATTCGAAGGAGAATTCAAAGATTCGCCTGTAAACGAGCTTCCATATTCAGCTGTTGTTTAACTTGGCTACTGACCTAAATACACGTTCGTCTTGCTCATAGGTAGAAGTTCATAAGGGCAGCCGCTATGGTTTTCCCTCGCGTCAACTCCATTCAAAGGCAAATTAACTTCATAAAAACTCTGTTTCTTTATCTCTCCTAGATTCCGACACTCCTTCTTAATTAAGTAGCCCCTCGTTATCAGGTCCTCCGCAATCTTCTTCTCCTTCTGAGAGATACGAACATGCTCTACCTCTGCTGCTGTAGCAGAAGACATCATCAAGTCCTCATGCATTATTAAGAAGCCTGCGTGATCCATGACGAAGCATCCGTAAATCTTTGTCTCCGCGCAGTCAGGGTAAACCTTGATGAGTAACCTATGAAACAACCAATCACAACGAACTAAACCAAACAATTAACCAATCAGAAAATGGTAACAAAAACAAATTGACTTCAACACCAATAAATGTTTGCTATTCCTCAGAGATACTTCTTTTTGTTTGCTATCACCTTTTTGGACGTTTTTCTCCTTAACTCTAATACTTTCAATATCCAACAAGTTCACAAAAGAACAAAACATCCTAACTTTTGTTTTTTAATGATAATGATGATATTAATAATAATAATAATAATAATAATAATAATAATAATAATAATAATAATGATAATAATATGCGAACACATTATCTTTTTAAAAAATAATAAATGAATGCGAACGCATTATTAAGTAAATAAATAAATAATAATGGTCTATTAGCAATCCACTGAGTGACTCTTGTTTGCTAAGCCTTCATTACAAAAATAAAGCTAGGGATATTATTGCCCCCCTCCACATCTTTTTCCTGAATGAGTTGCTAGTCCATTACAGCAATTTTTGTAGATACCATTTATATAACTGGATAGAGAGAAGCAATATGGAGTAAAGGTATTCAGTACCTAAGGAACTAAAACATCACGACGCAACAATGTGCACTTAAGTTATCGAACGACTAAACATGAGGACGATCTTGTTATGCCACCTTTTTGCAGCAACATGGGTGACCTTGGAAAAAGTCTTTCTCAGATGAATTACGCATTCGTACCTGTAAAAGTATCTCAAGGGAAAATCGGCACCCATAACTCCAAGGATGTTATCGTCCAATTCACCGCGATACAATGAGTGGGCAACGGTTATTACCAATCCAGCGCCTCCTGAATCCAAATACGGAGTTGTAAGGGCAAGAGATAACGCAGTGTAATACCTGAAAAAAATAAAATAAATTATAAACAAATAAAAAAAAACAAAGAAAAAACCCCATAGGTTTAAACCCAGTTACAATCCTAGAGTAAAAAATATTCCAATAACTCTTAATTGGAAACTATTGCTTGCTCTTATGCAATCTCGTACCCAGAGTCCTCAGACTTCTTGGTCAGCGGGTGGTCACCGGAAAGAGACTCTGGTGTAGTGAAAAAATACGATTTTTTTTGATTGGCAGTTCACTGTAACAAAACTAAGAATCGGTAACTACAGTAATCCCGCGGTAAAACCGCTGACCTTCATGCCGAGCGCACACAGTTCTCGTAAAAATGTGCATGCATGGCTATTACTACATTTGCCTTAGCTCTCTGAGTAGTTTTCTTAACTGTGTTTTCAGAATTAATCTCGTTGATAAAATTTTACTGAAATAACGCGAGCTCCGCTTGCTTACGTAGCTGTCTAAGATAATGTTATATAAATGCGGACATGACGTTACATAAAATTTGCGAAGCCGTTTTTATAAAAAAAAAAGTAAAAAAAATTGCCGCTTCGTGCCTCCATAATCCGGTGCAAACACTCTAGGGAAACTGGAGAAATTCGAAAGTACTTGTGCAGACCCTCGCCTAGCCCGCGGCTCTCTCGTGTTCGCGTCGGGTTTATGCAAGCACGTGTGCCATCTTATATCATCGTCATCCTCACCATCCTCATCATCATCATCATCATCATCCTCCTCCTCCTCCTCCTCATCATCATCATCATCAGGGCAACTTAGCATTAGGATACCAATAGTGCAAGCACGTCCCGCCACTGTGACCTTTCAGCCGCTACAGCTTCTGGATCCTGCTCCACACCAGCATATCCTGCATTCCTTCTAATGGTGTCCTTCCATCTGGTGCGGCATCTCCCCCTTCCACGCTTTCCACTCTCAGGTATCCAACTCTGAAGTGATTTAGGATTATTCTCCCAATCGCTCTCTGGTGTTTGTGTCGGGTTTATGCAAGCATGTGTGCCATTTTATTTACAATACATAAATTCGCCACTGTCTTCTGAAAAATGAATGGTTGGTTACGTTGTTACGGTTCATCAATCTGCTTACCATGGCCTTTCCCTTGGGTCATAAGTTTTCGATTCCACCGTGCCAGGCGTTTTCGGTTCCACCGTGCCAGGCGTTTTCGGTTCCACCGTGCCAGGCGTTTTCGGTTCCACCGTGCCAGGCGTTTTCGGTTCCACCTTGCTAGGCGTTTTCAGATCCACTGTGCCGGGCGTTTTCGGTTCCACCGTGCGAGGCGTTCTCGGTTCCACCGTGCCAGGAGTTTTCGGTTGCACCGTGCCAGGCGTTTTCGGTTGCACCGTGCCAGGCGTTCTCGGTTCCACCGTGCCAGGAGTTTTCGGTTCCACGGTGCCAGGCGTTTTAAGTTCCACCGTGCCAGGCGTTCTCGGTTCCACCGTGCCAGGCGTTTTCAGTTCCACCGTGCCAGGCGTTTTCGGTTCCACCGTGCCAGGCGTTCTCGGTTCCACCGTGCCAGGAGTTTTCGGTTCCACCGTGCCAGGAGTTTTCGGTTCCACCGTGCCAGGAGTTTTCGGTTCCACCGTGCCAGGAGTTTTCGGTTCCACCGTGCCAGGAGTTTTCGGTTCCACCGTGCCAGGCGTTTTCGGTTCCACCGTGCCAGGAGTTTTCGGTTCCACCGTGCCAGGCGTTTTCGGTTCCACCGTGCCAGGCGTTTTCGGTTCCACCGTGCCAGGCGTTTTCGGTTCCACCGTGCCAGGAGTTTTCCTGAAAACACCGTTTGCTGTTCCAATGTATCTCCACACCAAATATTGCGTAAGGTTAATTTTGTCGCGCAGCCACAGCTCTTCCACTTTCCAGGTGGCAATCACAGTGTTCCGAATGCCCCTTTTTAGCTTGTTATATTCGCTGTCGGGAGCCCCCATCATGTAACTTTCCAGCAATCGTATCTCTTTTTCAGTCTCCTTCGTGCCTATGTACGCGTAAGGGTACATGAAGAAAGTAACGTTAAGTAAAGTTAGGAGAACATGATATTTGGTAACGTTACGGAGCGTGTTTCAGACTCCCAAATTTTGGGAAGCATAGGAAAGGAGGTGCAGGAAAAATTTGGAAGGGCGCTTTTCTTTTTCCCTTAGCAATAGGTTTTTTTTTCGCGTGCCATCCTTATCCCAAGAATCTTAACGCCTTGAATAGACTAAGAACAACGACGATTGTGACCCAAATGGGGGAGCGAAGGGTAGGTGAGAGCTGGACGAGTAGTGGCAAATCACGGATCACTATGCGTTTCTGGGGAAACTTCCCACCTACCCCTCCCCTAATCCAACATTTCACTTAGGGCAAAATGTTGGCGTAGGGGAGGGTTAGGTGTGGAACTTCCGAGAAACGCATAATAACCCCAAATCACGAGGTACCACCGCTAACATTTCAGACAGCGGGACGTTCAGTTTCGAGATTTCAAAATTATCATTGCAGCTGCAGGGGTCCATTGTATTATACTGTATTAATAAGAAAACGATGTCTAAAAACGGCGCAAAGAGAAGGTGCTCATTTTATTGGCTTCTTGACAAAAATATGTGAAGCTTAAGGCAGGTCAGATTCTGTATCTTAAGGGGTAAAAATAAATCAAACCAGAAGAAAATATGTTGTCATGTATCGCCCCTGTCCACTATCGTATCTTCATCTGGTTGTTCAGACTTACCAATGGAAGTATATTTACCAAAATATACGCAAGGATTTTGGGGTGGATCCAGGTGATACTTGAATGAAAAATCTATTGCAAAGAAAAAAAACATTTTTATTTTCAAGGGCTCTTGATTTAACAAACCAGACAAACATTCTCTTTCCATTGAGCCTTACACTTGAAGCAATAGGGGGGACATTTCAGACGTTTGAGAGAGAGCGATCCACCAGAAGATAGTAATCTTATTTTAGAATATAATGTACCATTTCACATACCATCTCAGTCTAATTGTGAAGGAGAAGATGGAAATGGTACGACATGTCTTAGGGCCGATTTAGACGCTACGATTTTTCCTTACGACTGTAGTATGCGACTTGCTCACGTCATGTCTATAAGACAAATCGTGTCGTCTAAATCAGATGTATAACATCTTCACGACAGTGGCACACAACACGAAAACTGGGTACTGATCGTTGGGTACAAACGTTGGCCACAATCAAAATATTAGAATTACGAGTTGTATACGATCTTTGGGAGCAACGTGTGCTACAAAAATTGCATACGACAGTTGTAGGAAAAATCGCACCGTCTAAATCGGTCCTTAGACTGAGATGAAATGGCAGATGTACTGCCTCTCCGCTTCGGAAAGGTGTCTGCCTCAGGTAGGTGAAGGTTCGACTGTAGCAAGAAAAACCTAACTAAAAAGGAAAATAAAATTCTATTACTGATAACCTCCAGTCAACCAATAACCTCCAGCCAATCATTCGTGAACCAAGGGGTTCACGAATGATTCGTGAATCGGTTATAAGGTACTGTTACATAATAAAATCTAATTCTCCGTTTTCGTGATCAACATCACATATATTCTTTTCAGACTTATTCATTTTACGTTAAGTGTTTGAAATGTTGTTTACCTTTAGGGGTTTCTATATTGCGTAAAACTTTGCTTTGATAAGAAACAGGTATAACCACACCATTGGAAAATTCAGTCCATTCTACAGGAGTCCAAAAGTAAGAGGATTCTATACGCTTTCCTGTAACTCCTTCCTTAGTGCTTCCTCCTCGGGGTAAATGTCGAGTGGCCATGTATGTTTTCGATCCAGTTGCACCTCTATAGGTTTGAAGAAAGAAATAGAGACCTTTAGCCACAGTATTTACATGCAAACCGCAAACTATAGTTTGAGGTTAGGTGTTTGTCGCCGGAGTTCATGACGGTTTTGCCGACATTTTGCAAGACGTTACTGTTTTCGCCTAGTTAAGAGGCGCACCATGTTTGTTTCACACAACTTCATTCAAACTTGGTAAAGATCTCCATTTAAAGGGCGTCAACAGACAAGAACCTACCTTTTAGCCATGAACGTGTATGGGCTTCTCAAAAATTCGCCGTATTCAACTCCTGTTTCACTTCATCTTTTAAAAGAGGTTTCAGTGGTCAATAAAATCGTCCGAAATTGCCTGAAGTTTTATGTCTGAAAGAAAGGTCCGAAAATTCCCAAATACGAAGTCTTAGACACATATAGAAGCGTTAGACAGATACAGTAGTCTCCCATAGTTAAGTGGACACCTTCTCTCATCTCGAACGATCTCGAGGTACGTAGCTTACGGAGGATATTAATTCGCAGTTCAGAAACATTTAAAAGGAACGTATGCTTACTTTGTCATCGATTCAAAAACCTCGTTGAACTCTGAGTTCGATTCCAGGGTCCTTATGTCCATAAAAATGGGGTCCCCGTGCGCGTGACTTGGAGCTGGTAGGAGTGGATGTATTAAGGTCCTCCCTGATCCGCTGATCATAAAGGCGTAGGTAGTCTGGCCTTGATTGAAGAACGTGATATCAGACAACAGTTCCGCAATATTCATATCAGTGCCTACTACGCCAATGAAAGTTCCTTTACTATCATAACAAGGAAGGGTGATCGACGTTATTAGTCCTGAGGGAAAAATGAACAACAATAAGAAGTAATGATTTAGAGAACGTCAGGAACTAAGAGACCGATTTTGCAATAAAAACCGAAGCCACTAGGCGAGGAGAAAGGACCGATCAAGGTTCAAATAGAAATATGAGTGCGTGTCCCCGGCAAAAATAGCTGGAAAATGCGTGAGCAAGGTATTAGAGGAGAATTCCTGTTCGCTTTCAGCCATATTCAATTGAAATAATCGCTCTCAAACTTCACTAAATTCTCTTAGATAATGAGTGAGTCACCGAAGAGACGTCACGACCGCTAGACTAGACCCCAGGCCCTTGTCTAAAATTTCGTCGCTGTTTTAAATATGTTCCCGCGAAGCCAGATACTTTATTTTTCCGTGAAAATATTTCTTACATCATAAATGTTCTCACTCCAGAAAAAAAAATAGCTAGTTACCCTTCACCATGGTGCAGCACCTAATAGCAAGCTCGTCCAATGACGACGAGTTTAAATAAACGCTATTCTTCGTTTTCTTCATCTGATTCTGATAAAATGGGGTTGCTTGGATGAGCAACACTCAGAAACGAGTGGAGTTAAACGGTAGGCGAAACCAAACAACGGGAACAATTTCTGGGTCTACAGCACTTTCCAGAACAAAGTCATCGAGAAAATAACTTGCAAAAAATTCCAGGACACAGCATCCGTCCACCATGTTGGAGTCCCTCTTAGGGGCACCAACATGGCGACATATAAGTTGGTAGAAGAAATGAGGCAGCTAAAAAAAATCAACATTCCTAGTTTCTTTCCACACCAATGGAGACTACATTTTTTACGTTAGTATGATACCAGGAGCCATAATCGGGGACGGAGACCGTAAGCGCGGGGTCCACGCGGCCCCATCGAAAAAGACAAATGTGCTATTTTTAGAAAAAATTGCGCCACCCTCAACGTCATAAACGCGCGTGGCTACACGCAAATTTGCGTACAACGAGGGCGTGCTGGATATGACCAAGATGGTTATAATTATTTGATATCCAGTATGCCCGAGTACACAATTGCTTTTATTATTAAAAACGCAATCACTAATTGCTATAAAATCAAGAAAGAGAAAAAAAGAGAGAGAAACTCCGAGATAAAAGGGAACAAGAATCGATCGCGATCACATGACTGACCGAAAAAGGCGCCAAAACCTTGCGAAGTGTTGCAGCGTTTCTTTGCGGAGCTGAATGAATCAACGAAATTGCTCCGAAGTGAACGTACAAGCACAAGGTCTGGGAAAAATCTCCCAATTATGGGCTCTGAAATGTGGTACGTGTTTGATTTTTCCTGAAAATTGTTGTAATCGTCGTTCAAAGCGGATTGAAGCTGTACGATCTCACCGTTATGGTTGCGGGAGTTCAAATGAACGAGTTTGAAATCGCTCCGTTCGCACAACGCTGACAACGGAGCCATCATGTGTTTGTTTGATCGAACTGAAGACAGGATTAATAATTAAACTTGAACGATAATTACTATGCAGCTCACGGAAACAAGACTACGGAGGTGAGGAACATTAGAATTCACCATCTTACTTTTTAAACGCAAACCACAAAACGCAGTTTTTCTAAGTTTAGAGCCCGCCGACGAAATGGTAAAAATAACACTCAAACAACTGTGAAAGCGATTCAACGTATTTTACATGGCATCCGACTTGTGTCTAAATGTCTGGAGCTGCTCAAGGGAACACAGATTGAGCCACAACGAGCACTGGTAAACCAGTGTCAATTTTGTGTGGTATAGCCAAAAAATGTCGCCTTTTCTGGTACTGGATTTGTTCAATGCTTGTCGTTCAGACTGTTGCAGGATTTTTGTACTGACTCGCCATAAAAAGTGTGACAATTTTTATTAAATGCTTCTTTCCAATTTTACTGTGCTTTATTTTGTCTTGTCTCGATATTTCGGAGTCAAAACCTTCCGTATGAAACCTGCTGTTTGTGAAATTTTAAGAACAAGTGATTGACTGGACGATGAAAGAAATTGTAAACAAAGCGCTAAATGCTTAAAATTCTATTTCTACAGTTTTTTTTCGTCCTAAGAAATCAAGCACTCTGAAACAACTTAGATTTGTGTCTCAGTGACGTTCAGTCGTAATTTCTTCTTAATTTTGCTTCGATACAAAGTGATTTTTCTCGCCGGGTTGCTGGCAGAGAAAAATAATTAAGCTCACGCTGTCGTTGAACTTGCCACATCCACTGCGCTAGGTATCCCTTCTAGGTTCGTAAATTGCCCAGAAAGTAATATTAAGTACTAGGGCAGCATGGAGTTTCACTTCATCTTTCTCCTTCTCTCCGACAGAAGTAGTTTTTTTTCTCTTGGTGTTTTTCCAGTTCTCCACGAGAGCATTTGATTGAAAACAAGGCGCACTTTTCACTATTCTTGGTCTTCATTATAAACATTTCGGCCATTTTGGTAAAGGCGGGCATTATTTCAGAAAACATACGCTGAGAAATCTCGACAGACATTTTTTTTGCTGACTCGGTATTTGAATATATGTTACTATTTTCCTTGCAGTGAAAAAAGTGACAATGATTTATCAGTGAGTTACTTTTCTTCAGTACGTGCTTGGAAAATCATTTTACAGTCTTTGCGGCTGCCCTTCAATCTCTGTACGTCCTCAGAGGAAATAAATATTCGAGATGTATTTTCCCTTTTTCTGCCTGATTCGCCTTCAACTGATTTTTTCGTAGTTCGACGCCATTTTTGCCCTTAAAACGTTTCTTCCGTCTAACGGGGAAATCCTCGTCCGACTTGTCCCGACACATCTTCGCCACAGGATTTTTCTAAAATATTGTCACTGCCATCATCGGAATCACTTGTATAATCCTCATATCCAGAGTCACTATCCAGAAAGTTCTCCCCAAGGGCTTGCCTCAAATTAGGAAGTGACACTGATGATAGAAAGTGAATTATTCATCTCCAACAAAGGTAATTTCCGACGCCATTTTCTTTGTTTTTTCTGTGCGCGGAGTCCTCGCAACACACACGCGCGTGTGTCACGCGCGATGGCGCAATTTTTTCTAAAAATAGCACATTTGTCTTTTTCGATGGGGCCAACGCCAATACTGAAAATGGCAGTTAGTTACGGTCTCCATCCCCGATTATGGCTCCTGATGATACTTGAGAATTGAAAAGTAACGCAATTCAGGTTTAAGGCAATTTGAGAATTCCCCTGTTTCGAGCTGCCACGAATTTAAACCAGTGTTTTATTTGTGAAACGAAGCAATATATCGACAGGAGTCTTTCCTTGAAGATTTATCTCATTAGTGCGTTGAACATATTAAAAGTGTAGCTCTGTTGCGCCTTCAGTTTACGTTTCAGAATTTTGATGACGTCACATGACAGCCGGCAATTTCACAAAACCATTATCACATACCTGTTCCAAAGGCATCAACATACTGGGCAGAAACAACTGCTCGATTGAGCCTCGCGGATGGCAAAAAGTTGTAGTACCTCGCCATTTCTCTTCTTAGCGTGTTTATGTCCGCTACGTAAATGTATTCCCCTGGCTAAAGAAAAGCACAATCAAGCATGGCTTGCATGAAATTTACATGGATTTGCATGAAATCTACTAAAAATTAATCATAACCAGTTCGCGGAAATGTGCCAAAAACCTCTTAAATTTGTCAGCTGTTTAAAACCTTAATGATCTTCTTGCCCACTAATACAACAATATTTTTGTACAGTATATGATATTTTTGTGCTTAAATTTGGAAAGAAATCGCTATAAGTTCTTTGTATTTTAAAGCATTTTTAGGACTATCACGGTTGCTTAATTATCTCTGAAAAATGCGTGGTTACCCACATTTTTCTTTTTGGATTCCAGTTTTCCGCATAGTCGTAACCTTTGCAAAATACATCTGTATTAGGAGGCAACGTCCTTAATCAAATCGTAAAGGAATGGTTAAAAGAGAAAGTCTTAAACTTAAACTGGGCAGCATTTCTGTCACTCTCTAAAACGATCTCTCAGTATCAGCTTCCGGCTTCGACTCAAAGCAAACGATGGAACCACAACTGCAACTTTTCTCTTTGACTATCTAACCAAAGTGGTCCCAAAAAGCAGAAATTTGACTTAAACGGGGTAGGAAATGAGATTTTTGTCTTCAACAGGTGTCGAGGTTTCCGAAGAGTATCCCTCCCTCCCAATCTCCATCCCTGCAAAAACGTCCGCTGACTTAAGGGAACTCAAAATACTTTACCGTTATGTCCCCATTTCGGGGGAAGCCATGTTTTCCTGTGTTCTGCTCGGCAATATCTGTGAGGATTTCTGCGCTATCCGCGGGTATCCAAAACGTGAAAATTATGACAGAGTTGTTGAGTTCCGAATTCCTATCTATTATTGTTTTGAAGATCAATGTTCTATTGTTATCCGACGGGTCGCCATTCGTCAGAAATAGAATTATTCTCTTCTTAGTTTTTTCGGGTTCTTCTGAAGCGGAGGCCTTTAGTAGAATAAAAGCCTTTTCAAAACCCAGCTTAGATTGCGATTTTCCTGTAGAAAGAGTAAGGTTACACACATTAAAAAGATAGCAGAAATTGGAGGCAATATCTTATTTATTGGTAAAACCAGTACTTAAGGTGATTCCATCGAAATAGAAGGAATATTTAAAATTTTCTAAGACTTGGTCCAGTTGATAGTTATGTTAAGGAAATTTCAAAAATGCAATAAAAAATAGGGGTCACCGGGCTTGTTTAGGTACAACATGGATAGCCATTTATAGCAACTATACGACCCGCAAGGTTTTCCTGAGAAACCCCAGTAATCAGAAATGAGAACTGTAATTGCCTTAAAAAGTCATTACTTGTATTGAAATATTGGAGCAGTTCAACAAAATAGACATTTATCTTGCATTGTGTACTATTTTAGTTGAACAGGAATTAAGGATACGAAAAAAAATCAAATAATTTGCTGCGTGCGTACAAACCCTGCTGTACCTAAAGACGTGTTCTTTTCGGCATTTAAATAAAAATATTTCAAAGCAGAATTTTTAACTTTTCTTGAAATCGCGATATATTGTACTCGACCGTGTGCCATTTGAATTAATGTATTAAAAAATGGGGGTCACCGAGCTCGTTTAGGAGAAAACGACCTGTTATTTCTCTAAACTGCTCTGCTTTCATAGAAACCCTTACAAGTTCTGAAGGTGCGCGCGCTAATCACGCAAAAAATGATGCGCACAAAGGATGCGCAATGCAATTGAATGGAATCACCTTAACATTGTGGCCCACAAAATACGAACGAAAGAAGTGACAGATAAAAAGAAAATAGAATAATCTAAATGACACGAATACAACATGCAGGTAGGAAGCACTGCCGAGAACCACGGGCGAGGGAGCCAAAAGGGCAGAGAGCGCAAGGACAGAAGAAAACATGGCGGAAACCGTACGGTATTTTAAGTCTTAAAACGTTTCTTTACGCATCTGTTCCGCGGTGCGTAAAGACGCGTAAACTCACAGAAGCGTAAAGGCCGCATAAAGAACAATAAAGATACGTAAAATACAAATAAGAAGATGGATGTAATTACGGGTGGAAACAGGGAAAGAAATGATGTTGTGTGAGGTGGTGGAGTCTGTTCATGAAATCCTGTGGCCATTCAAATGAAGACTGAGCAGTATTTTTATTTGGTTCTGTTTGTTATGCTGTATGAGGAAGTTTTGGGTTTGTGGTCGAAACCCTAAATGAAAGCTACCGAGTAGTACTTTCCTATGGTACAGTTAAAACTATTCTGTAAGAGTGGTTCTAGCTTACAAGTGTGTTTGGATGAAATTCTGAAATCCGAAAAAAACGACCTACCATTGAGCAGTACTTTCAAGTGCGAAACTTTTATCTCAGTTTTTAACGTGAAATCCTTACCATGGCCAACAAGTCTATCGACATAGTTCTTCAGTCTATTTTTGTTTTCAGGAACTGCCAGAGCTAGCCTCTCACTGTAACATGGGCTGACCCCCACGCCAGGATAAGTAGAAGCTCCATAATTGAACGACACAACGCCAACCTAAAAATAATTCCAGCAATTCCGCTTGTTAAACCGCGAGAAACTGCTTTTACAACAAATGTGTGCCACAGGAAATGATCGAGCAGGTTTCACGTTGTAATGATGTACTGACGAAACAAGAAAATCTCATATTATTTTACACCAAAGATTGATGGTTCCTGAGTTCAAATTCAAATTTCGTTGCAGTGGATTTCAAGCTGATATCTACGCAACTGTACTGGAGCTGGTTCTAACTGAATTAAAGACTCGATCCAATTAAATTTGAGTGGACTTTTAATTGCATTGAAATTTGAGTTGACCTTTAATTAGTTAATATTGCATTCGATCAAGTTGAGGCCCAAACGAGCTTGAGTTGTAGTTTGAATTCCATTTGAGTTTCAACTGAACTCTAGTTGACGCTCAGTTGCTTGATTTGGAGCAGCTCTTAGACAAGTTAATTACTAGTTCTAAGAGAAAACTAATTAAAAGTGTTTTCCAAAAATTCGTAACCATAAATCTTTTGCTATGATTCCTCTTCACTTGTATTAAGCACCTACCTGGTCTTTAGGATTCATGGTGTCCAACACCGTTTGCGCAGCTGCTTTAGCGATGCGAAGATTATCTCCAGTCATGGATGAACTTGTGTCGATAACCAGCACCACATCCTTGGCTTCAGGTGTAGCGGTTTCAACGTAAAACGGTCTGTAGCGAGGATCGTACTTAGTACACGGATCCTTATCATCATACACTGGAAAAGTTGTCAAGACACCTTCCTCTGAGCCGAAATACTG
This sequence comes from Siderastrea siderea, assembly GCA_964030785.1. Taxonomy (NCBI): domain Eukaryota; kingdom Metazoa; phylum Cnidaria; class Anthozoa; order Scleractinia; family Rhizangiidae; genus Siderastrea; species Siderastrea siderea. The sequence continues at coordinate 61,708,645 of OZ034967.1, forward strand.
CCACTTTATGAAAGGATACTGCGCATAAATGTCTTTCATTTCTTTAAGAACCTCTTCGGCGTCTAAGTGGGTGAGATTCGGTGATGCACTGCCAGAGATCTTCAAACAGATGTTGTTAAGGTCCACTTTAGAGCGAAAGTTTTCATCGTATATTAGTTTCGACTTATCAACCTTGCAGCACTCTTTTGCCGTCGTGGGCTTTGGAGGCTTGGCATATGAGGCTTCAACGGCCCTCTTAAGATGCTCTACCACATTAAATCGTGTCGTGAACTTGTCTTTAAGCTTATCGGCAAGCTCAGGAGTGATTGTTTTTCCATCGATAATCTGCTTGTTGTACTGAAGGTCGTTAAAATATTGCTGGCAAAATGAATCAAGCCAAAGGGAAAACCATCTCAGACAACAATAACTTCCGTTTAACAAACTAAAGCTACTTTCTCGGCAAACGTAGGGAAGATGGAACTACGAATACTGAAGGAATTGAGTACGAGTAAGACCTTTCAAACCTGGTGTTTTAGATTATCAGCCATTAAAGCCCCCATCTCTATTGCACAGCAGCAGTGAAAAGGGAGGGACGTGGGAACGTACCAGCTGAGGGGCGTTTCTCGAAAGCCCCGAAAACGTTTCGGCCCCGCCAAAAAGCTATTTCTACAAACGAACTTATCATTCTGCAAAGCTGCCATGTTTTAACATATCTTTAACTATTGTAACACATCTTTAACTATTGTAACACATCTTTAACTATTGTAAACTTCTTTGGTTACAAGATAAGGTGTAAGGCGTTCAGAGAAACGCTCGCTTTGTTTCAGATTCGAACATGGAATTCCCGCTAAATCTCTTATTCGTAGTCTGAAATGACGGTCACATATACCGCCCTCAGTTTGTTCCCGGTTTGTTTGATTTATACTGCTACGACGTAGCACACGGAAACGAGAATCTGAGCACCCAAGAAGCAACTGCAGCAGGCGTGTTCCAGCGGTTCGCCACATCCAGAGCGCGTAACATTTTTTCTTGCGTTGCCGACTCTTCAACGACAGTGATTCCAAAACAGATTGAGCTCGGTCGCTTAGAAATTGACTGACTGTAATCCTTTAAAGCTTTCCTTAATTCTTAATTCATATACTAGTATATGTATTTCATTTGAACAGGATTTCGTTGACACTGACTTGAAGTTCGGTTTTTAAAAGCACTATGTTCTTGGCTCAACTTTTTACTTTTGTTACCAAAAAAAAGGAAGATTAAGCCTCAGTGTTACCAGAACCTACTCCCAAAAAGAAATTTGCCCAGTAGCGAAGCGGAACTTGCTTCCGTTAGATTAGAGCTCGAAACACAAAATAACAACAAAAGTGTTAGAGTCACACACGAAACTAAAGAGAGATCCACTCTTTTGTACACAAGATTCACAGCATGAAATGACAGATTTAACGAATCTATTTAAATTGTGTGTAAAAACTTGTAAACATTACCTTAACGATGTTCACGAGAAGTCGTAGAATATCGTAAACGTAATCTTAACGATTTTTCACAACCAGTCGTAAAATATCGTTCACGTTGACTTCACGATTTTTCATAACGCGTAAAGATTGCGTTTAATAGACTCTCTCCGGAGTGTTTACGCACTACCGTACACAATGCGTAAACACTTTTAGTACGCAACGGTTAAGAACCTCGCAATGATAAAAAGGAACTTTTCGCCTTCTTTACGACATCATCTCGAAAGCGTAAATTTTTAAGATTTCATGCTGTATGTATATTGGACAAATAAACTTGCGATTGTATTTTAACTTGATTGTGTATGTAATGTGTATAACTAAGAAAGAATCGTGGTTAGTGATAAGTGGAAGAAGGGAAATGAGGCGGAACTAGTTAACTTCACTTGTGCTGTTTTTAGGACGCTAATTTTCAATAAAGCATACGGGAAATTGGAACTTAAAACAGCTGGCACAAACCACAAACTTTCCAATTCTGTGTGAATGTTTTCTTCACCATTCGGGTGGTGAATGAAATTGTGGGAGTGCATATAGTTTTTGACTCTATTTATTTGTAAAAATTAGGGTCGTATATACGGATAATCCATTTGGGAGTTAACCCTTTAAGCCCCAATACAGACAAGGATCTAATTTCTCCGTACAATATCCCTACTTGATCAAGCATACAGGTCACGAGAATAAAGGCAATGATCACCAAACATGAAATGTCTTGATCTTTTTGCAAATTCTCTCAACTAGTACCATAAGAAATGTATAGAAAACACTAAGGAGAATATACATATCAATATTAGGGCTTAAGGGGTTAATCATAGCTGGAACTGAGAAAACTATTTTCTACTGCGCGCATTTTTGTTTACGTGGGCCTGACTTTCCATTTAAAGTTGTTCCCTTAGCTGAGTTTTTTACATTACCCAATCAATGACAAGGGAAAACTTTGCGATAGGAGATTTATCCCATAAATTTTCAATCTTGTTGTTCAACTTCTTAAAGATCCAGACGTCCCTGCACCATTCTCTCTGATCACTTAAAGTGCTACTAGGATATCAAAAAGTCACTTTCCCTTTTCTCTTATAAGGTTTCGAAAGTATATCTTGAATCCCTGAACGTTGGCAACGGTGTAAATTGGGACAAAAGCTCTCGACTGGAAACCGAAACCATAACTGGAAAGGATGAACGAGAACTAAACAACGATTGCGGAAACAGATATGATTGTGTTTGGTTTCTTATAAGCGCTTTTTAAAAGGTGCAAATCAATACACTTCTTTTTTCATGGAACCGACTTTTAACTTCATTTTTCCATTTTTATTTTGTTTGTTTCCCTCTAAACAGCAGAAAACCTGCTCAAAATTTTAAATCGAGATTGAAGCTCAGCCTGTAACATTTTCGTAAGTCTAGCATGCACTCGTGACATCATGGCCTAGCTTCGACGATTTAAGATCCCGATCAATTGTATTTTTTCCACTCGGGCCTTACTCATTCATATCATTTGCACTTTTTCTTATTGAGGATTCCAGATCAACTGCAAAGTTGCAAGGTCCCGTGAATCAACGAAAGTCAAGGTTAGTTATTTATAAGCTAAAGAACCATTTCTTGTCGTCAGCCATTTGTTAACAACAACGTAACTATATTAGTGAACTTTATACCACAAGGTTAACTGAAGTCAGTAGGCATCAAAATTTAATTAAGTATACCAGAATTTTGATGGAAATCGAGCGTTGTGTGCCATATTGATAGAATAACAGTCGACGGCATCTTTGCCCTCTCTTGCATTGGGCGAACGCCTAGTACATAAACGGGCTTCGAATTGTTCGAATGACACGAAAGTTATTTTAAAAGCAACGGGTCTTTTCAGACACTTGTGTTTGCAGCAGAACAAGAGGCCTCGTTGTTATAAAAAAAAACTAAGAGATTATGCATGAGCTTTTACAGTCTCTGGTCAAAAATCCATTTGTCAAGAAACGTTACTTGTTTCCTTGAGCCGGAGTAGAGTTCGAAACACTACAGTGGCTAAACTTACTGCGGATGCGTCCGCGAGTTTATTTGTCCACATTATATACTTGCCAACTTTTTGTGATTCATAGGCGTGACATTGTTATCCTGAGAGTGTCAAGATTTTTCGTAGGAGACCGATAGTATCCGAAGATGTCCGACGATTTCCGAAGACGTCCGAAGATTTCCAAAGACGTTCCGAAGATGTTCTGATTTATGGCCTGATGGCCAGTAAACCGATGCTTTGATCATTTAAACGAGTATGACCATGTCTCCAGTGGCTTTCCCTACTAAAATCCGAGATTTCGCGAAAGTACGATCATTATTTTCTCGCATTAGTTCGAGTTTATTTAAATACTTTATAATTTTTTTTTCAAAATGAGTCGGTTAAGGCTGTAAAGGTTCAAAATTTTCCACCAGGCGTGAGAAATGGGAACGCAGGCGTGAGTGGGCGTGAGATCGCAGTTTTCGATCCGCAGGCGTGACAATTACGCCTTAGGCGTGACACTTGGCAGGTATAACATTAATAAACAAATCTTACGTCAAGCAAAGGAGAAACGATCAAGCGGCTGAATGAACATGTCAAGAGAACTAAAGCGGGTGAGACTTGCTACAGTGCATCAAAACGGTTCATGCTTATTACAAGAGAGGGAAGATTTAAGTTGTATCTTACTTGCAGTTCTGTACAGCGCCGCAAATGATCCCGAGACCGCAAATGATCCCCGACCGCAAATGATCCCCAAATAGGACCGCAAATGATCCCCGAACCGCAAGTGATCCCCACAGCGGACCGCAAATGATCCCGCTAAATAATAGGAATAGAGTGGATAACAGAACGGCGATGACATTGTAAAGGCGTGGACTCTGGAATGGCGTGGACAGAGGCATGGCGATGTCTACGGAATAATGCGGATACTGGAGCTTTTGTCTTTATTATTCCTCAAAGCACGTTTTAGCCCCATAAATCATGACTTAGATATTTTATTTCGAGGCCAAAAAAAAATTAAATAAATAAATAAAATGTTACTAGGTAATGTAGTCCTATAAATTCGCAATTGGTTTTGTACCTTTGGCTTAGCATGCAGGTTGTAAATATACCTGGTTTAATTTGTGTATTTTCTTTACGATCTTTTAACAGAATAACAGAATGCTTTCTTATACATGTAAAAGTAGTACAAGCGCTAGTCACGAGAAAATTTGCAACCGCTCATGTTAACTGATTTTACCAGCCAACTACAAACATATATATTTCTTTATCTCGAGCGGGTTAACTTTTCCTTTCTAGAGCAATGCTCAGTGGGAAAATCAATGGGTTCACTTCAACACTCAAATTTACAATATAGAATACTTTTCTGATTTCTCAGGTGGGTATAACCAGCTGGATGCAACAAGTTATGCACATTTGACAGGTTGCGTGACAACTCAAATCGTTACCTATAAAAGGCATCGGCTGCCAAGGATAATACCGGCGGGATTTCCGCCACACGCACAAAAGACAAGATCCAAACCTAGCTCGGTTTTCTTATCACTTTCATTTTCAGGTCTTTGTCACTACCACCAGCATTAACACCAACAAAAAACGCCAATGAAAGGACGAGAGTATTCAAATTGGAGACCAGTTTAGCAATTTCTACAAGCGCGATCGCAAGCGAACAGGACACTGCCTTAATACATGGTCTAGTGACCTTCTCACACATTGTTTGGGTTGCCCTCGGTGTAAAAACCTCACAACTGACGTCACAGCATCTATTGTTCAACCCGCAGTGATCTGTCGCAGTGATCTGTGGATCGTTAGATCGATGGATCAGTGAGTCGTTAGATTTTAGATCAGTATATCGAGGGATCAGTAGATCGATGGATCAGTGGATCAGTAGATCGATGGATCACTAGATCAATAGATCGATGGATCGCTAGATCAGTAGATCGATGGATCGATGGATCGGTAGATCGATGGATCAGTGGATCAGTAGATCGATGGATCGCTAGATCAGTAGATCGATGGATCGATGGATCGGTAGATCGATGGATCAGTGGATCAGTGGATCGATGGATCTGCGGATCAATAGATCGATGGATCAGTAGATCGATGGATCAGTAGATCAATGGATCAATAGATCGATGGATCAGCAGATCGATGGATCAGTGGATCAGTAGATCGATGGATCAGTGGATCAGTAGATCGATGGATCAGTGGATCAGTAGATCGATGGATCTGTGGATCAATAGATCGATGGATCTGTGGATCAATAGATCGATGGATCAGTAGATCAATGGATCAATAGATCGATGGATCAGTAGATCGATGGATCAGTGGATCAGTAGATCGATGGATAAAATAGAATAGAATAGAAACCTTTATTTAAACACGGTAATTTTATCAAATTTACATATGTTATTATTAAACATAGAAAATCTGTTCTACCTAAAAGCCGTGAGGCATACAAATAATCGTTATAAAAGTGTATACGTTATGTGTAGATCAAGGGATCAATACATCGATGGATCACCACATCGATAGTCGGATCAGCGGATCGATGGATTACTAGATCGGTGGATGACGATAGTTCGATGAATCAGTGGACAGGGACGGTTATTAGATAACTGCAACAACTATTTTCCCGCTTTTCTATAGTGTGTCTGAGGGCTAGATTAATAGATTGCAAATGGCTATGATTAACGTTTTCTTTGTATGCACCTTTCAGGGCTTGTTTTGCTTATTATTTTAAAATTTGCATTTCCTGAATTTCGTGTTATGTCACATGAACCACAACCGGAAACCGCACAAGAAAAACCTCTGGCACTAGGGCAGTTATCTTATTGCCTCCAATGATAAAAATCTGCCTCTTTGTAGACTCATTTTGTGTGTTCAGGTTTTTTCATCTGGGGTGAATTTGATTTGTTATCTTATTGCTTCCCTAGCACTTACACGATCCTCTTTCGTACGAACTCTATTTTTATTTTTATTATTGCTATCACTTTGTCACGCTTTAACACTGGACAACAATAGTGAAAGACTTTTTAACGTGACAAAGACATTCCACGAACCAATCAAAAGGTGAGATTCCCACGTGTATTTTGTTTGGAGTTTTCCCTCGTATGCGCCCTTCATTTCGTTTCACTTCGCACAATGGCTGCTGTTGGAGGACTTGGAGAAGTAAATTCAGTAAGCGATCTTGAGAGAAAGCTTGCCGAAATCCACATTCCATGGGACGAAATTGCTCCGGCCCACATCCACGAATGGCTGGACGTATACTCGAAAAGCCACGGTACCTCACCGGAGCTACTCTTGGCTGGAATGTTACCATGCACCAGTGCATTGATTGGCAACACCACAGTAAAGCTGTTTGATTCCTTTCGAGAGAAGGGAAATCTGTTTATGTTAGGCCTGGCTCCTTCCGGAGCTGGAAAAACCCCCGCCTGCAACATTGGATGCGTTGGACCGTTAATTTCACACTTGGAGCCGCGAATTGATCGAAGCATTCTGGTTGACGAAACGTCGTCGAATGGTCTCTTTAACCATTTTGTTAACTTCCAAAAAGGTGCCGCCGGGGAATGTGTTCCCGTCTTGTGCATTGATGAAGGTTATACCTTCCTGAGCAAACTGATTTCAACGTCGAAGTCAGCATCGCATACTTGTCTGACAATGGAGCGTATGTGCAAGCTGTACGACGGCGATTATTGGTATTCCGTTAAGGGTAGTAAAGGAAAGCGGGTGGGCGTTCAGAGTGCGCGTATGAGTATGGCGACCTTTACAACACCTCGAAGATTTTTGACTGACATATGGCCAAAGGTTGTCGCGTGCCGCAACGGACTTGCGGATCGCGTCTTAATTATGTACCAGGATCGCCGCCAAATGGAAATTGAAGAGATGGAACAGTGTTCGTCTGATATCCAGCAAGGTCCATTGAAAGGCTTAGGGACCGTGTATGAACATATCTACACAGAACACCACCAGGAAAACCCTGTTGAATACACATTAACTGCATCCGCCCGCGAACTGTACATAAAATATTGCAAGGGAAAGACCAACATGTCATCTTCAGTCGGTGCGTTCAATCCTGAGTGCAACGCAAAAACAGGGAAAAACGCCCTCAGGTTGGCCCTAAATCTTCACGTGCTATGGCATCGTCTTGACAAGGCCTTAAATCAACTTGCTGGACCAACCCCAACGGCAGTCAGCGAAAGCACCATGAACATGGCCTTGACTCTGCACGACACCCTTCTTGCCTTCGGAGGAGTTGCTGAAGCAGTAAGTGTTCATTTCTTATTTGTTATGTTGTTTCGAGGCAGTTTATTTTACTTTGAAAATATGTACATAAATTACAGAAATATTTGAAATCAAAATTGACAAGCACGTGACTAAAGGCTGTTGCCCGCGCTTCTCGCGGCCTCGCCTTTCGCGCGGGTTCAACCGGTAGGAAAAGAAGAGACTGCTCGCAATCTATTTGTTATGTAACTATTTGCATTTTCGTTAAAGTTTCCAAAATGAAACGGTCTTAACTAGGCCTTTCACGAATGCACAGCCCAACTTTTGTGTACCTTTTTTTGAGTATTTTACATTTTGAGGAGCACACTTGAGTACTTTTTTGCGTTGGGGGCGACATTTCCGAAATATTTTACATTTTGTTGCAAATTTCAAACTAAAAACGGCAGGTCTGTTTCGGGGATAAGGGGTGTTAAGTGAGAGTTTAACTACGATTACTGGTAACCACAGTCCGGTAACTAAACTGCAGTTATCAGGTCAGCTGTTTACGTGGAAATTGACAACCACGGTACGCAACAGAGCGTGACTGGAAGTTAGCCTGCAACCAGGCTCACTTAGTGTGTTATTCGCGCCAGTATCTTGGCGGTAAGTAGATTCGTTGTTGTAAAAATAGTCGAGGCGATCACTTTTCCTCGCCATATTCTTCTTGCGGCTTCACTCGCCGACTTCCGCCGCCAAGACACTCGCGCGAATAACACACTAAGTGAGCCTGCTCGCAGGCTAGACTGGACGTTTATGCGGGAAATACTAAAGTAGAGCACAACACAAGCTTCACTAAAATGGTGTTCAATTGACTGCTGCATGTTTCATGAATAGAAGCGTTGATTTCGCATCAGTTAACTTTATACCCCAAACATAACTGACAGTCGCTCTGTATTTACTTAAGTTTTCTTCAGCTTTCGATTCACTCTGGCCTCACCATGTCCTCTTGACAATGCGATAAATTCGTCTGAATTTCCCAGACCCGAAGAGAGTTCAGCCATTTCGCTCTTCAACTTAGCGAAAAAGTGCCCGCGAAATGCGTGAATTACCTGATTCTGAAAGCACGTATAGAGTGACACTTTATTTTTTAGAAAAATGAAAAATGAATTTCTGTCTATTTTTCATTTTCCAATTTTTTTCACAAAAAATGAAAATTAAGCAAAACCTCAATTCATTTTTCATTTTTCCAGAAAAAATGAAAATTGAGAAATGAACCAAACGGAATTTAATTTGTTTTTCATTTTTCATTTTTCGAGCTTCGGAAAAAAATGAAAATTAAAAAATGAATTACACGAAATTCGTTTTTCATTTTCTAAAGAGGTTAAAAATTAAATTGAGCCCACCCTTTTCATTTTTCATTTTTCAGTTTTGCGAAAAAATGTATGACCCTAATATACCAAGAGGCACGCATTGTTGTGATGCCGTTGTAGTCGGAACATGCGCCATTATTTATTATTTTTGCTAATCACGCTTCCTCGAGTGCCGTCCAGTAATTTTAGAAACGGTTATTACTTTATTTAAGGCGCTTCCAAAGATCGCGCATTGGCGCAACTTTGCTTATCAATCGAACCCAAATGAACTGAATTTCAATCGAACTCAACCGAACTCAAACCGTGGATTGAATTCGATAGAGTTCGGCAATCGAACGAAATCGATCTCACACACACAAAACAATTGTACAGTCGAACTCAATTGGACATTCGATTTTCGAACTCTTGCTCTTTGGTAAAACTGGTTTTCAAAATCAAGTTCTTGGAGGCTCGAATTACTTCTGTATACCCGGGATTGTAGCACGTGTTTTTAGTACACGCAGAAATTCAGGAATGGCTTCAGATGTACTGTCGGTTGTTAGCTTTAAATACGTAGTAAAAGACTCCCAGGATTTCAGCTTTAACGTAACGGAAGGCGAAGACCATGTTTCAAAGTCTTAACAGTTTTCAATCCTAGACCAAGTTCTGGCGAGAAGATTTGTCACTGTAACTTTTGGAATCCTTGGACAAAATCCACGGATTGAGTTCGATTGGGTTCGATTTTCGAATGCTCCATTAACTATGGGGAAATGCGCGTTTTCTAAGGGCCAATCGCAACACAGCGAGTCTTTTGATTCTTAAACGTACACAGGTTAACTGCTACGTTAAGATGATTTGAAGTTAAAACAAAACATATTTCATTTGTTAACACCTCTCGTGAAAACACGAGGATATTCAAGGATAGATACCGCAACTAGGTATCTTTTCCATTCAAAGCGATTGCCCTATCGAGAGACAAATATGCTATTGTTAGAAAAAATGCGTAATCTCGCGCGATTGTCATACGTGTAAGTTGCGAGGATGCCACGCAAAGAAAAAAACAAGCAAATGGCGTCGACATTTCCTTTGTACGGCCTCCATTCCGGATTTGGCTCCTGTTGAAGGTGAAAGATGGGGAGTAGGAGATGAGAGATGATTTATGAAAAGAAATAGGGGGAAGGATGGCGGTGGGGAGGAGGGGGGAGGGTGACAGGTGACGTAGTGTAGGTTCGGTTCGTGTGAAATACAATATCCGTAACGGGCCTATTGTTTATTATCCAGTCGTAGTTTGCAGTTGTTTTTTTAAAATTTAAGGTGCCTAAACACAGTTTCTCCTGGGTGGTCAGCGACTTTGCACAACACCGCACGACTTTCAAAAATTACTCTCGTCCTCAGAGCTACGCGGTTTCTAGCACTATATTACATTAGGCATGCACTACAGGATGCCGTGAAATTTAACTTTTGCATCTGTGAAGTCTGAGCTCAAAACTTATAAGCATTTTTTGTTGTTGTTTTAGCCACGTTCTTGCCAAAGAAACCCATTTGTAAACCCATATGGCACAATTTTTTTGAGTGGTTTCTACTGATCAGGAATGGGCCGCTCCCTTCTTTGTCGGAAGTGGCCACCGAAAGTGAGAATACACATAACAAAATTTTTCCGTTTTGTTTTCTTTTACGACAGTGTTTGCAGTTGAAACAAGGGGCTGCAGCAATACGTATGGACGTCTCGAAAGAAGACATCAAGAAGAAAATTTTGTGCCTACCTGGGCCGTTTTGCAATGCAAAACGCGTCTACAACAGTTTTTCTTCAAGTTCGCGACCCAGCCCTCAAGTCACAGAACAGTGTTTTCAAGAACTGGCCAATGAATCTCTTGGTAGTTTCAAGAAGGTACAGAAGTCTACGTTCTTCTATAAAGCGCTACCACTAACCCTTGCTGCTTCCGAACATCATCTTGGTGCTCTTAACTTGTCCCTTGAAGATTATAAAGCAAATTTTTTGAAGAAGGATGACCTTCTTCCCTCCTCCCAGAGGGATAAGATGCTTGAAAATCACCCACAGGAAGACGAACTGAGGGCATACCTCCAACAAGAAGGAGTTCTAATTGTAGATGAGTAATTCTTCGAGTCAGACTGTATAGTTCTCAACCAAAATTACATCTTGTTACTGTAAAATGTTAGCCCCCTATCCCACCCCCTACCCAGAGTAAACTACTAGTCAACCTACCAATTGTTGAAAAGGGCAATAGTGTTGCATAGCACTGCTACTTGGGAAAATTAGTGTAGTTTCCCCAAAATGATGATTAGGTAAAAGTCAGTTTCAGTTTCAATTGATTTGGGACAGGGCCTCAATACCCGAGCTTGAATGGGTATTTACAGTTATTGCATTAGTTATTGTAGTACAGTGATCGATTAATGTCCAGCATTAAGTATGCCACGAGTAGGTCATGATTAAAATATTTGCTATAAGTTGCGCTCCTGTCTTGAGCTATTGATTATCATGGGCTTTAAGATAAAAAATTATAGATTGGTAAAGAGCATTTCAGAAATTATTAGCAGAAGAACATGGTTTGATTGCATGATAATAAAAAATATTAACTTGGCTGGATTCGGAAGGTTTACGACGTTATTTTTTTATTGTTTGTGCCACAACTGTATAATATCCATAATAGCAATTTAAAATATTACTGACAATTCAATAACATTATACCCCCAAAGCCTTGAAATAATTTTTTATTAAAATAACGCCAATAAAAGAATTTTGAAATCCTCACCTACTCTTATTCTTCTGCACATGTTTTTGAAAATTAACTCTAGTAAAATACAGCATTTTTCCAGGATAATTTTAATGTTGACAAATAGAGGCTGTTACTTGATTTATTGTCATAAGGGAAATGTCATGATTTATTACAATATTTATTTATAATAAATTGTTATTGATGTTTGTACAAACACCTTTGTTACAGTTAAGCAGATGGGTGAAACAGAAATAAAGATATCATAGCAAAACAAATTATTACCAGGTTTACTTAGTCTTCAGTAAATATGTAAGTGTCCTCTGCTAATGTTTTGTTCTTCACAAAGAAGCACTTAAACTATATCATATGTTATATATAAGCCTGGACAAAACCAGTCAAAACAAAAGAAATGTGATTTAATATATACATAATTTATTGACTACCTGAAAGAAGGATTTGATGGGTAGTTCCTAAAATATTTAATCACCCCATACACATTCAATTTTAACAACCTGCATGGGATAATGACTGTGATTCGGTCTGATTGGTATGGTTGATGAAATGCAAATTATTTATAATAAACAGTTTGCACTTCCCTCCCCTCATGTTTTATAAGCACGTTCATATTGGCATATCAGAAATGAAACTGGTTCCAATCTTGGCATTCCAAATCCAGCAGACTTCAGATCAGCTACAAATGCTACATCTTATCCAAACTTTACAAATAGGCTTAGAAGTTGAGTTTGTTTCAGTCCTGCAGACTTCTGTGCTACACAGATTCTATAGGCTGCTTACTAGGCGTAACCAGGGGGAAGGGGAGAGGGGTAAAAAGAGGGAGACTGGCGAAGAGGCCAGGGAGCATCTGCTGTAAGAAACCCCTTTTGTTCGTTTCTGCAGCCACTAGCGGCTGCAAAATACTGATTCCCCAAACTAACAATTAGTAACACATTAACTTGCATCAAACTGCATTCTTGTACCTGTCCTTTTCAGTATTTGAATATTCTGATTAGCGGTGATCTTGACAGATGACATAATAGGATTAGGGTGAAATTGATGGGCAGAATAAAAAATGGGGTTGTTATATCAGGCATTCCTCTCCCTTATCCCTTTTCTCCCTCTCCCCCTTCCCTTTCCCGTCTTTGTAGTTCCAGTAAATACATGTATCCATACACTCTCCACAGACGGTCAGTGGAAATTCCTAGGAGGTGCGGGTGGGGCGAGGGGGTGAGGGAAATCTTAGAAGAAAAGTATAAAGTCGAACTGGAATTTCCTGAGTGGTGTGCGATGCAAAACAAAAAATATTTTCTAGAACTACACATCTACACATATTCATGTCTAATTTCCTGAATACAGTTCTAAGATTTTGAAATATACATGTATGCAATCAGATAAGGATTTTTCAACGTACTGGAAATTGATAAGTTTTCCTGAATGTCATACTTAAGGAATCTTGCTGTGAACCAAACTACGAGAACCAATTCAACCTTACTTGCTCCTTTAACAAGGCCTTATAAACTCTATCGTCATTCAGAAAAGAAATTACCTTTCCAGAAATTTGAGCTTGAGACTTGGGATGAATTCCAGAGTTATCAACAAGCTGTGAGTATTGCATTGCAATGACATCAATATCAATATCACTGTCACCTGCAGTTAATGAGGACTGTACAATCTGGATAAGGGCTAGTTCTTCAAGAAGTGTCCATCTGCTAACACTCTCCAGGCAGGGTCTTTTAAGCAGAAAGTGTTTTCCAGACATACTCTCTGTTGTCATTTCCTGTGGTCGTCGTTTTCTTTTAATTGTTTCGGATGAATAACTCTTGTACTCTGTTTTTGCCTTTTTTCCATATGGGTTTTCACACCCTAGACATTGGCAATTGTCATTACAACCTTTCACACTTTGAAAACACTTGCACCTTTTTTTGAAGTTATCACAAGAGGTGATATTGGATTCTTTTTTCCTTGCGCCTTGACCACAACGACAAGATTCAGGATTGGTAGCCATGCTGCTGACTGAACATGATTGTGTTTCAGTGGACACTGAATGGCTTGTACTGTGTGCCACAGCATCATAGTGACCCTCACCTGAATGATCAAACGCGACAAAGATTGGTAGGCACTGAAGTGTTTCCCTTGGAGTAACTGGGACAATTGACATACTTTCCATTTGTATGATTACTACAATTGGAAGATTGAGTAAATTTGCCATTGCAAGTGCCATGCAATTGCCTAACTCTGATGCGAAATAACCATCATTAAGAAATAAGGATGCTTCATGGTCTAATAAATGTCCAACACCAAGGAAGGGCTGGTAATCCTCTGGGTGAGAGATCCACTCATGCACTATTAATCCTCGCAGCTTACGACTCATTTCATTTGTGTCTTTGCAGTTCATCAGTCCAAGTGACTCCAGATGGCTGGCTAAATCAATTGATATTGCTTTATTTGGAATAATGCTATTGACTATTGCATATGCAATAGACAGGAAGAAACAGTTACCATTTGGTGGAACATTAACACGGACCATGTTGAAATTTGATAAAACATTATCAAGTGTGGAGGACTCTTTGTTGCTAACTAAACCAGAGTGAAAGAGTGTCAAGCTACTTTTGGAAAAGAACAAAAAGTTTGGATTAAATCTTGCATACTGGCCAAGTGACTGAATTTGTTCACAAAGCTCTGCCATACACTTTGCTGACTTCATAACTTTATGCTGCTGCTGTTTGCTCAAATTGGGAAAGGGTGGTGGTGAGCTGTTTTCAGTAACACTGGGTTCATCTTCATCTGAGGATATGTTTGATGACACGCCATCTAAAAAGTTATTTAATTGTTCTACAATTTCTCCCTGAGTGTTGTCTTGTCCATGGTTACTACAATATGAAGATAAGCCAAAGTCTCCAGTTTTTGGTAGGACCACATCTTGATCAGTTATTCCAAAATGATGATTACCAGATCGTTCTTGATTGCTTTCCAAATGTTCAAAATGTGATTCAATTGGTGGAGTCACCCTTATTCTTCTTTGGTCCTCAGTTGCTGTTATTTTCTTTTCGTTCCATATATAAAAGAAGATGCCAAGAAGTGCTAATGCAAATTGGATTCCAATTCTTGACTTCCTCAGAGTTTTGTTAAGAACTTTGTGAATTCCTTCATTCCGACTGGTACCTCCAGAAGGTGGAATATCTGACAAACAACCCTTTCGGACATGAACTAATAATTTCTCAATTTCATTAATAGCACTCTGGGGGATAACTTTTGTTCCTTCATATTCTACAGATTTCCACTGTATAAGAAAGTTATCAATGTTTTTCTCAATTATACTCGCTGATGGAGTTGGCTTTGATCTTTTCATTCCACGATCTGTTGGGTCCCTCAGAATCAATTTAAAGTCATGCAGCATTTGTGTGCGCAGTTTCTGGAGTGGCCCACTGCCACCCTTCTTTGGTATTTTTGTCACTACTCTCTGTATTGCATGAAAAGGATCAAGCTTTATAGATACTCCATCAAAAACAGAATTCAGTTTATGCCTCCACTGGCAACAGTTGTCAATATAGAAATGGTTTAGAACACAACCTTTAGTGGCAAGTCTGTCTTTTAAACTGGCCAACAGATCTTCAACTTTATCAAAAGCTGTTCCCTTGCAAAGTTTCCAGGCTAAAACTATGCCGATTTCGTTCATAACTATAAATAAACTGTCATACAGCTGTATCCACTTTCCCTCACACCAAAAGCCAATATTTGCAGACACTTTAAATGTATGATCAGCACTTAATGAAGAAGCTCTCATTTGACACATTCTTTTGTGGTACAGATGTTCTTTTTCAAAGTATCCCATAATATAACAGCATGTTGCAACTTTTTCTCCAACTTTGCTGCCTTTCGGTGAAAAGCTTGGAAATGCTTCTGGGCTTTCGTTCTTCTCAGTGAGGAAACACATCTTTCGCACACCATACTCGTCAAACAGACTTTGATGCCAAAGGACTTGAACATCGGAAATTGTCATCCCGGCGCTTATGTGCGAGGTGAAAAACCGGAACAACTCTCTTGTGACTCCAATCTTGTGAAATAACAGAAATGGCGGCTGAAAATCTGCTCTCAATTGACATAAAATGCCTTGATCATGACTAAGAATTTGATGCTTATTTCTACACAGGTAGATTCGTCCAACGAGGAGCACATCGTTTCTTAGGCCATACAGAAGACGTGGCTGGTCGTAGTCGTTTCTACCATCTTTCCAACGAATGGGGTGGAGGGTCTCTTGAGTATTTTTCTCATCGCATGACGGACAGAGAAGGACTAGCTCTGGAAAATGTAACAGTGGATCCCACAACAAGATATCTGGTACTAGAAAAGCACTGGGGGAGTCACCAACTGCATTCTTGACACGCGTTCCACGAGGAATTGCACGAACAGGCCCACTTGAGAAGCAGATGACTTGTCCGTTGCTATTTTCAATGACAAGCCGAATAAATTCTTTTGTTTCCTTATTTACCTTAACTAAAGAACTCCGAGGCGTAAGACAAACCAAGAAAAACAGTGAAAACCATAGCTTTAAGGGTTTAGCCGTGACCGCCATGTTTTCTACCAGAAACTCTTTACCAGGGCTAACAGAGAGACCTCTTCCCCAGGCTGACTCATCCAGTATTTCTTACTGATCCATCGATCTGCTGATCCATCGATCTAGTGATCCATCGATCTGCTGATCCATCGATCTACTGATCCATTGATCTACTGATCCATTGATCTACTGATCCATCGATCTACTGATCCATCGATCTACCGATCCATCGATCTACCGATCCATCGATCTACTGATCCATTGATCTACTGATCTACCGATCCATCGATCTACCGATCCATCGGTCTACTGATCCATTGATCTACTGATCCATCGATCTACTGATCCACTGATCTACTGATCCATCGATCTACCGATCCATCGATCTACCGATCCATCGATCTACCGATCCATCGATCTACCGATCCATTGATCTACCGATCCATTGATCTACCGATCCATCGATCTACCGATCCATCGATCTATCGATCCATCGAGTGAGCGCTTGTATGGCTTCTGTCTGCACATGTGACGTCAGTTGTGAGGTTTTTACACCGAGGATGAGCCCATTGTTTAGTGACCTTTGATTTCAAAGCCAGACGTCAATCACCGTGCCCTGGAAACCCGTGGCTTTCTCGACTGTCGCGGTCTCGGTCGACCATCGGTTGGTCATCCCCGCGATCTGTGTATACATGTGAATTTAAAATATATTTTTTAAACATAATCATGTTTGCTTTCTATGCCACTGTGGTCTAGAGCCTTTAAAATGTTTTACTTCACTGATCTCGATAAACAACAAATTTTTTCTGTTTTTTGATTTAGTTTGGTCAGTACTTTCACCTTCCGGTATTTTCACCTTCACTAAAACTCCACGCCATTCCAATTTTTTTCAGCGGGATCATTTGCGGTCCGTTGTGGGGATCATTTGTGGTCCTGGGATCATTTGCGGTCTCTGGATCATTTGCGGCGCTGTACAGTTCTTCTACACCAAGAGCATCTCTCGCAAAGACACGTAGCTCTCGCCCGATCAAACTTGGATCCAGAAGCAATGCATCAACTTGTGTGCACGCGACAAAGACAGCGAAAACTGCTGTAAATAAAAGCACAACGGAAGCTTTTTTCGGAGAACCCAACCAAGTGATGGCAGCCATATTTGACTTCCTTGTTCGTGAAGACATTGACTACGTCTCACGGTCTGGCTGTTCTTTCAGTTCCGTTTTCGTTAAGGTACCGATTGGAAGATATAGATTGGACTGAAAGAAATTACTATTGCACTTCCAAAAGCTAATAAGGTGACAGTTGTGGTTAACCCTTTCACCAGATTCAGTTATGGAGACATTTGCGGTGATTCTTACTTTGGAGTCTGTGGTTGAACTCCTATGGTGTGACCATTCAAATGAATCCTCGTCAGCAGTATTCAGTTTCACATGTTACTCTTTATATTTAAGGTGTTTCGATACAGTTTTTTTGGGACCATACCTAACTTTTTGACTCGGCTCTTAGACAGTCTTCTCCTTGTCAGATCAACGTGAAATTTGTAATACTTGTTGGTTTTGGATTGAACTTTGGTGTGGTTTACATTTTGTGAAAATCGATATTTCCATGACAACGATAAACAAAAATCCTCGAAAACAGTAAAATTGAAATTTTGCACGATCCAGATTTCGCTTTGAAAAGCAAATACCAGCATCTTAAACTGTGGCGTATGGCAAACAAAATATACAAGAACAAAAAAATTCTGTATGGTTGTTTTGAAGTAAATCGTAAAAACATTTTCAACCTTAGTTTTTGCCTAGTAATAGTAAATGCACCGAAAAATAATCAACGCTTTGATGAAATGGCTAGTAAATACTGTTAAAATGTGTCTTTTACTTAATGCTTTACGACTAGAAAGTTTTGTTGAAACTGGTGTTCGCGATCTCGAGAACGACTTGTTTTTCTAAGATCATTCGCGTAATAATTTTGTGGTAATTTTTTAATTTGAGCGCTTTTGCGAAAATCTTAAGAACGGCTCGATAGATTTTTTTAAAACGTTAAACATGCGTGCTTGACGAAGTGACCAATTTTAGTTTTGAGTCTTATTAACATTGATTCACTGGAACACTTTTAGATTTAACGTTAAAGAGGATGTATGAACCGACGGAGAAGGTTGCGTTACAAATTCACAGTTGGCAAGTAGATGCTAATATATTCAAAGTAATGCGTTATATTCATTGCCTCGTGATTTTTATCTGGTTTCTTTGTTCTTTGTTGCACTGTAGATTACAACGAAAAGTAAAAATCACGGAAGAATGCATTGCGCATTACTTTGAATATATTAGCATTTACTTGCCAACTGTTTATATGTAACGCAAGCCTTTCCGTCGGTTCATACATCCTCTTTAACGTTAAATCTAAAAGTGTTCCAATGAATCAATGTTAATAAGACTCCAAACTAAAATTGGTCACATCGTCAAGCACTCATGTTTAATGTTTTAAAAAAATCTATCGAGCCGTTCTTAAGATTTCCGCAAAAGCGCTCAAATTAAAAAAGTACCACAAAATTATTACGCGAATAATCTTAGAAAAACAAGTCGTTCTCGAGATCGCGAACACCAGTTTCAACAAAACTTTCTAGGCGTAAAGCATTAAGTAAAAGACACATTTTAACAGTATTTACTAGCCATTTCATCAAAGCGTTGATTATTTTTCGGTGCATTTACTATTACTAGGCAAAAACTAAGGTTGAAAATGTTTTTACGATTTACTTCAAAACAAACATACAGAATTTTTTTGTTCTTGTATATTTTGTTTGCCATACACCACAGTTTATGATGCTGGTATTTGCTTCTCAAAGCGAAATCTGGATCGTGCAAAATTTCAATTTTACTGTTTTCGAGGATTTTTGTTTATCGTTGTCATGGAAATATCGATTTTTACAAAATGTAAACCACACCAAAGTTCAATCCAAAACCAACAAGTATTGCAAATTTCACGTTGATCTGACAAGGAGAAGACTGTCTAAGAGCCGATTCAAAAAGTTAGGTATGGTCCCAAAAAAACTGTATCGAAACACCTTAAGTATTTTACAAAATGAAATTTGGGATTTGTCTTGGATTTTGATTTAAGGTATTCTTGGGAGTGAAAATGTTAATAGAAGATAAAAGGGAAGCGGGGCTGAACTCCTTAATTTACCTCTACTTATGTTGTTGCCAAACGTTCGTTTTTAAACATACAGAAACTACAACAAGTACAAGCCACAGCCTTTTTATCTTCCTGCGTAAATGTTGATCAAAAACACACATGTTTTCCCTAAAATGGCTTGACCACCTACTACGTATGGCGTGATATCTCGTAACCACAGCAACTGCTTTCACCACGGCGGCGCGAAGATATGACATTTATTTTCGAGCGCCGGTAAAAACAATAGTTTACGAAGGAGCGCAGCGAGTAAAATATTGTTTTTACCACGAGAAAATAAAATTCATATCTTCCAGCCACCGTGTAATTTCATATTTATTATATAGACAAAAATATTTTTGCACACACTACAATGCAAAACTGGAAATGACGTCATCGATATCCTCACTAGTAAAGATATGGAAAATACACCACTCGAGTCCCGGATTTAGTTTCGTATGAGCTTTACAAGTGGTCTATTTTCTACTAAAACACTTTTGTCTATATATTTAAAAAGGGATAGAGCTACTGAAAACAGCAGGTGCTGAGGCAGTTGCAAAAGCCAACAAGACCCAGGACTTTGTGGTGAACAAAGTAAAATAAATACACAATAGTAGACATTAAATTTAAAATCATCGAAGGAATTTGCTTTTCATAACCTCCAACCGTCAAAATACCTAAAATATAACCGTCAATCGTCAAAAATCCAAATTTTTAGCCGCCAATCTTTAAAGCTTCTCCCGGCCATTAAGACCCTCCTATTATTAAGACGGCTCGTAGCTAACAGAGTTCGGCCATCCTCCAGGATTACGAACGAGCGATTGATTGGCATGTCATTGGGACGGGAGGGGGTGTGTGGGGTAGTATTGTGATCGTTGTATTCTTGGGGATAGTAGCCTGTTCCAGGCTCCGAGATAGTGGGGAAAAGGGCGAAGAGAAAACGAGGGCGAAAAAACGCGCGGGGGCTGGGGAGAGACAAGGCTTCCGTTCCTTTTCCCACCACCGCCCCCTTTTTTCCCCAGGCTTCTGCGTGCGTATTATTTTCGCGTTCCCCTTCTGTTCGCGCCGACCCTACTATCTGAGAGCCTGGAACAGGCTATGGGGATAGGCGTAGGTGTATGTGGTTGATGATTGCTTAGCATGTTAACAGTGATGAAGTAAAAGGCATTTCTTCTTGGTAGGTTGTTCAAGGTCGTTTGGGTCTTGGAGTTCTTGAGGCTTTTTTTAAAAAGCTTAAAAGCATTTTCTGGATAACATAATTTCTGGAGTAGATGACATGTATGATAATAAATTTATGTGGTAATGAAAAGTCTGTGTTTGCATTCGCTCTTTTATAGGACAAGTTAAATAGTCGTTCAGGAGACTACTGTTCAGTAGTTTGCCCTATTTACTCGCTTTTGGTTTAGTATGTGTCTTCTTTGATTTTCAGTTCAACGATTCGTACGTGGTATATTATATTGGTGAATTGACTTTAATGTCATAGTTGAGGATTTCATCTTCGGTGTTGACAAAATTTGTTTAGTGGTTTGGTTGTGTTTGCGTGTCTTTTTAATCTTTATAACACAGTAAAAAATGCCATATTTATTTTTTTATAAAATCGAGTTACCGATATATTGTGACGGTAAATTTTGCCGCTTCAAGCGCTGGGGAAGGGAACGTGGCTTCAATGAAACTTCGGCAGAAACGTAGCGTTAATCTCGGAGAAATTAGCAGGCGTCTCGCTTTGCTAGCGGGAACGGAACCCGTCACTGATTTGCTACAACTGAACAGGACGCGCAACGTTCTTGGGCTTCAATTTGTTTAATCGTCTTCTACAAACGCATCGAAGTAAATCCTCAAATGGCTCGATGTAAGTCCACAAGCGGCGCGATGTACATCGATGTAAATCAGAGTTACAAAGATAAGAGTACTCTATTTATGCCAACTGAAAGCGTATTGCATCATCCTAGTTACATCTGAACAAACACAGCTTTTAGGCCTGAATAAACTTAAAGGAGGTCACTCCAGAAACCGTATATTTTTTGTACTCACCAATTAAAAGGCTACGTTGAGTTGAGTTACTGACCGTTGTTTGAGCTTCCATAGTGCATCCGATCCCAATGAAATTCCTTTCCAAAGAAGCAAAAAATTCGTCATTGGGCGCCGCCATTTTGGATAGCGCTTAGGAGCCTGGCCGCTTATTCGTGACGTCAATTTGTCCCAATTGAAATTGGGGCGAAGCTCAAACGCAGCTGGCCAATTTCAAGTGCATAGCTTTTAGGCTTCTCTCATTTCTTTTTCGCGGTGCCGTTGGGAACTGAAAAGGGAGCTTAAGCAACCACAACGGCACTGCAAAAAAGAAAAGAGAGCAACCGAAAAAATATGCACTTGAAATAGTCCATTTTACAGTTGTGTGCTTAGTGACCTGGCCTTTGAGTGGAAGCGAGGCTGGAGTTGACCTTGTTTTGATACAAGCCCTCTTGCTTTTCATATGTAAATACAAACTAGTTAGCATGAGAATAACATGATTTACATGTGAAAAGTGGGAGGGTCTTTATCAAAACAAGGTCAACTCCAGCCTCACTTCCACTCAAAGGCCAGGTCACTAAGGACACAACTGTAAAATGGCCTATTGGCCAGCTGCGTTTGAGCTTCGCGCAATTTCAATTGGGACAAATTGACGTCACGAATAAGCGGCCAGGCTCCTAAGCGCTATTCAAAATGGCGGCGCCCGATGATGAATTTTTTGCTTCTTTGGAGAGGAATTTCATTGGGATCGGATGCACTATGGAAGCTCAAACAACTGTCAGTAACTCAACTCAATGTGGTCTTTTTACTGATGAGTACAAAAAATATACGGTTTCTGGAGTGACGTTCTCCTTTAACTAGAGGACTAACGCCTAAATTTATAGAGCTTAATGAACCTACTTTTCAATCCATCATTAACTTGTATATACAGCTTCCGACTCTGTATTCAGCTTGCAATTTAGTTGTGTACATATAGCCTTCAGGGCTGAGCAAGGAGTGCTTTAACACTAAATAACGTTTTCATTAACTTGCGGTTAGATCTAAGAAAACTAAGCGTTGATCAACTTTTTACGTTTACGGCGTTCGTACATCGTCTCTAATTTTTATTTACGCACGCAAAGCCAGTTAAATTTACGCCCGTACGCACGTACGAGAAGGGAAAATTTACGCAACAGTGGAAATCAACCTTAATTCATAATTTCCTAAAGTACCACGAATTAATGGATTTTAGCTTGTAACAATATATATTAACGTTACTACTTGTAGTGGTTTTCTGTAATCAAACTTGTTGTTGCAAAAAAAAACATCAAATTGTCTCGTTTTGAAAATAACTGCGACATCGCGTAGGCGCTCACTACTGTGCTTTCTGTTGGCATTTTTGCGAAAACTTTGTGAAGGGAGACGATAAAGAAGACTGTTGCGAATAGAGATCAATTCATGAAAAATTTTAGGCTACTTTTGGGACTACTGACACCGTGCTATGTTGCCGAATACATTCCTAGAACTGATTTACTGAACACAATCAGACGAAATGTCGTCCTTCCATGTAAGACGATTACACGATTACAATCACGATTACAAATGTCAGGTGAAAACACTTGAGTAGAATTTTCTAGAAAACGTCCTTATTTTAAATGGATTGCATTACATTACAACTTCAACCGAGTTAGTTGGGAATCACTTTTCGACAAGATGGCAGTCACGTAAACTGGAAGGGGTAATGCAAGTAGCACAATTCTATAGAATGCATAGCATTTTTGATATTGACAATATGAGAGCTGTAGGAGAATTTAATTCTGTAGGAGATTTAATTCTAGTGGCTCACAAATTAACTTCAGCTTGTATTGTAAACCCTCTTTGATAAAACCACAGGTTTTCTTGTTTGTTGTGAATCCACAGTATAGAAATGGTCAGCGGTTGTGTTGCCTAACCCCAGACAATCCTTCCCAGCAGGTGGCAGGGCCCGAGCGCTATTCACTTCCTCTTTTGAGGTCTTTGATCATGTTTGATGGTGTCTTTGACCTCTTTTATCTGTTTGTTTGACGAAATCACTCTACAATGTCAGATCAAAGCTCAAATTCAACTGGCCACAGAAGAGAGAGCCAACAAAGCTGGACAGGGTCGGACATTTTCCATGCTCCGTTTCCAAACGGTAACGATGTCTCCCCACGTCCACAGAGAGCAGAAAAATTCAAACTAAGCGGCAAGGCTTGGGGCCGCGTAAAGAAGTTCCTTCTTTGTAAGAATGGATTTCCATCAAGCATTTACTACATTGTAGGGAATGAGTTCTGCGAGCGGTTTTCATACTATGGAATGAAAGCCATTTTGATCTTGTATCTAACCAGAGTTCTTGCCCTTGGAGACAATACAGCCACTGCTGTTTTCCACAGCTTCTCTATGCTTTGTTATTTTACTCCATTGTTTGGAGCAATGTTGGCTGATGGCTGGCTGGGAAAATACAGGTGAGTGAAAAATTAATGAGTTTTCTAAAGAATGCACATTGAAGTTATATCCCAGAGCTACATAATTTCAACGTTGTCTTAAAATATTATTAGTAAATGAACCATCCAGGCCACTCGTAGAGTTGAATAATTAAAAAATAAGATTAACAGCGTAGTGATTAACACTATGCAGAAGGTAGTTATAAACTAATGAAGGGTCACAAAAACACATTCAAGCAAACTGTATAAATTCTGTCAATAGCGCATGTGCTTTATCACAATGTTTAATGTCAGTCATCATCAGGATGATAATTGACGATCATGACAGAGGCTCTCCCTGTAAACCCCAGAAGGATTTGTTGCAAGCTCCTGCTCCATAATATACATACAATATATCTAATGCTTGTAAACCATTATTAGTCAGACTTTATCATATGTTTAAAATGAAGACCCCATCCCTCCATCCCTTCGTCATCAGGCAGTTTTGTGAGGCATGGGGTTGGGGGGGGGGGGAGGACAGAGGCATTACAGGAATTAACAACTAGTACATTACAAAGTGTATTAACCTCTAAAGGCCGGGCCAAACGAGAACAAGAGTCACCAAGAGTTGAGGGATGAGAGTTGAACGAGAGTTTTCCCCAACTCTTGGTGACTATCAATTCCAGGGACCAAACGAAGACGAGAGTTGTCCAAGAGTTTGACACATAATTTCACTGCAGGTCATGTTCTCACTGAAAACAAAACAATCATTTCACATACTTTCCAGTTCATCATCTTTCAGAACATTTTGCATGTTGGATACAAAATCACAATTCAAGACAATTAAAAAAACACTTCTGACATCACGGATAATAATCTATGAGAAATCATGGTTCACAGATGCTTGGCAGATCATGGTTCACCAATTTGACAATTTTAATTAGCGGCTGACGAGGCTTGAAGAGTGAAATACATTCTGCAATTTTAACAGTGTTTATACCGTTTTGAAGTTTTTTAAGTGCATCAAATGTGGATCAAAGACGTAATGTCTTGTTGTTCTTCTCGTTGTTTAAACACATTCTTAGCCTCGGTGGTCAAAATTTCTCAGAAAGGTTCACAAGAAAGAAAACAGTCATTTCATGTTTTTCGCCCTATAACCGCTCAAGAAATATATGTTTTTAATGCTTTTTTTTTTGTTTCAGGACAATCTTGTATGTTTCTATGATTTACTGTACTGGGAACTTGATAGTATCTATCACATCACTTCCTCCTCTTGGCGCTGGTGAGATTGCAGGGCCAGTGATTGGTTTGTTCCTGATTGCACTGGGTACTGGTGGTATCAAGCCATGTGTGTCAGCATTTGGAGGAGATCAGTTTACATCTGACCAGACTCATCTGCTTCAAAGCTTTTTTTCAGTTTTTTATTTTGCTATAAATGCTGGAAGTTTACTGTCAATGTTGATTACACCTGTTCTTAGAGGTTAGTTTATGCCTGGCAGTTTCTCCCAGTCATCTGGCTGCAACAGGGATAAGCAACCCAATAGGGTACGGGTTTCAGGAAGTTTGTCGTGATCAGCCAGGGTATTGATGTCTTCACTTTCTGCCTGAAAAAAACATCTATGCTAGACTAGCTGTCACTGCCTCCCCCCCCCCCAAAAAAAAAGTACTTGGCAAATTCTCCCTTCTCCCCTTGAAAGAACTATTCAGTTCACCCATTTTAACCTGGCCTTTAAGCTGCAATATAAACATACATGTTCTCCTCATAATTTGCTCTCTATTTTGTACTAGTTAGGAGAATTTGCTTAAAGATGAAGACAGTTTGTCTTTGGTGATCATTTCCTGTATTCTCATGACCGACATGTTTGATCAGGTAATGATATTGTGAGGAGAAATTACATGCTTGTTACTATTGGGGCTTAGAGGGTTAAACCTAAAAGATCTCTTCCCTGTTACTGTTAAAGCTAAGTCTTCCCTTGGAATGGAGAGGCAGTGGTTGAGCAGTTACTGCATTTATTGATTTTCAACCTAGAAGGCTGTAGCCAATGCAAGATATCCTGAAGCGACACAATTTCACCTAAAAATATTATAAATATTATTATTGACCGGTAAACTGTTGGTGAAAGCTGTTGGTAGAAGGGTAGCCCTGTAGGGAGCATACCATTTGGAGGGGGGGGGGGGGGGGGAGAAGGAGAACCCTCCCATTTGCCTCATATCATGATGGCCAGTCTAGATGAAGTTAGGGATGAGCTCCAGTGTGGCTCAATCATTCAAATAAGGCTGATGCTGTAAGACTGAAATGAACAGCCTTTATTTTGTAGAAGGACAAACCCCTTGTGGGATGCTTCCATAATTATTAAATGGAAACCTCTCTGTCCATGACAGATAGTTCGCTTACGTAAAGGCCAAAACTTGTGAAAACTCTACCTTTGCCGTAGAAACAAGTAATCGATAAGTGTAACATAAACATTCAGGTTTGTTCCTTTTCAGATAGAAACTGTTTGCAGGGCACTAGTTAGTTTTTATCTCAAATCAAAATGAAGATTGTTATGTTGTCAGACATTTAATTTTTTTGACGCATGAATTCATCAGTTAATGACTTTCACAATCCAAATGTTGCCTACAGAATTTATTGCATACAGTATCAAGATTCTTGATTTCTGCATAAATACACGCAAAACCGTCTAGCCATGGACAAAAAGAAAAAAATTTTCCTACTGTTAGAAATACCTTCATTACCCATTAGCTTTCTTCTTGATTTGTATTGTTGCTGTTGCCTTACAGGTGATGTGAAGTGTTTTAAAAATGACTGTTATCCACTGGCCTTTGGTGTTCCTGCAGTGTTAATGGTAGTGGCTATTGCATTCTTTTGGTGTGGCCGTCATAAGTACAAAAGGGCTCCACCGACTGGTAACATTGTGTGGAAGGTGGGCAAAGCTGTCACCTATGCACTCAAGAAGAAAATCACTACCAAGGTAAAAATAATTTTAAAAAGTATTTCCCTGCATACAGTATTCAAATGTAGTTTTTTTTTAATTTATTTCAATTTTTTTTTATTGAGTTACAACTTCACTTACAAATCTTAACTACTTACATCTACTACTTCTACTGCAACTACTTACATTTTACCTCACACTACAACACATTTTACATTACTACAACTACTACAACTACTAGTACATCTCAAATACATATTTTATGTCTTCCCATTCAGTTTGTTGTATTTGGCTATATGAACTTATTGCACCTACTAATTGATTAACTTGAACTTACAGGAACAAAATTATAAGTTATTTTTTCCAAAAAGGGTTTCCAGTTGATATTGCCAACACCTCATGCTAAAACCAGTAGAAATAACAATGTGTGGTTCCAGAAAGTATTCATACTCCTCCCATGGAAGGTCATTGGAAATTCCTAGGGGGAGGGGGGTTTTAAAAGCCAAACAATTAGAGGAAAAGTATGAAGCTAAACTGGGATTTCCTGGGGGGTGCGGGGGTGCAAAACAAAAAACCTTCTGTGGGGGGTGTATGGATATTTCCTGAAACTACACAATAATATCCAACAGTAAAACAATAATAGCTGGAATTTGCGTTATATGGTTACAATACTTAACATGAAGAATGTAAAATTAACAGACAGACTAGGCACATTTTTGAGTAGGAAGCTAACAAAATCCTCACATAATTAGAAGGTGCTCTCCCACTTAAAGCAGCTTCCTGCAACATGTCTCTGAACAAAAGTGCAAGGCATGTTAAATAGTAATTTCTTGCCGTCATCATTGTCTTCACCAGGGCTCCCAATGATAGCAGCATTATCATCATCATCATGTAACATTGATTTTTTTGTGTGACAGCATTCGTGATCATCATCATTGTCATCATTATCATTGATCATCATCATCATCATCATCATCATCATCCCCAAGTCATCATCGTCAACATCATCATTATCACCATCATCGTTGATCATCATCATCATCATCATCATCATCATCATCATCATCAATCATCATTATTATCCTCGCCATTCTCATCATCAATGTTTTGTTGTTTTTACTTAGGGAGAGAGGAAGGCTCACTGGATGGACTGGGCTGGTGATGTATACGATGAACAGTTGATTCAGGATATCAAAGCTCTGTGTAAAGTGTTGTTCATGTTTCTTCCTCTACCTGTGTTTTGGACACTGTTTGATCAACAGGGGTCCCGCTGGGTTTTACAGGCTGGACAAATGGATGGTGATGCTGGTGAGAAATGAGTTACTGACATTATAAAAACAAAAAGGGACCAAGTTGGCCTTTGTTAAAAAATATATGAGAAAATTTTTTTAAACCATTGTTTTTGCAGGTTTCCTGGGAACAATTAAACCTGACCAAATGCAGGCTCTGAACGCTCTGTTTATCATCCTTCTTATACCACTGTTTGAGGGTGTGGTGTATCCGTTATTAAAAAGACCAAAACCTCTGAAAAGGATGTGCGCGGGGATGTTTCTTGCTTCTGTGGCTTTTGTTTTTGCTGGATTTCTTCAGATGAAGATACAGGTACTGGGTATTAAATTTTTGTTCATTTCGTGGACTAATTTGGGCTGAGCTAAGCTGTGATAGGAGTTCAAGGCCTTGAGAGGAGTGAGCTGCTTGTTAGTACCAAGGATGCATCCATATACCTACATGTACAATTCGCTGTTTTGAACCTTACAAATCAGCCAAAAACAGTAGACCTTTGCAGGATTTCTGTTGCTTGAAGGCTTCGTTTTTGAACATTTTCGTGTTGCCATTTCCCAAAATTTTGCAAACATTGTTTGTACTTAGACGTAGCTGCTATTTCTTTCAGTTTAGGGTGAATTTTAGTGACCGTTTAACTTACTAAAACAGCAAATGTCCCTATCCAAAAGGTAACCCACTACAAGGACTACCTCGTCAGACACAATTTTCATGCACCCAAAGAGTGCCTGGCCATGCAGGATAATTCAATATTAACATTATAGTTTATAATCATGCAAACAACTGAACAGCAAAAATTTTATCTATCAAGGCATCAGCTTTCAAGGGTCAGTGGGCATTTTCAAAACATAATTTTCACAATGTAAGCCACACTGCCTGCTATCTTACAATGTATGTATTTATCTTTTGCCATGCCAGAGTGAAGAGATTATTAAGAATGCTCCACCAGCTGGACAGGCTAATTTACAAGTGATTAACACTTTGGATTGCCCTGTATCACTGTACATGGCAAACAACAACATAACAGTTGACTCTCATGAACATTCTCCCGAACAAAAGTTGTCAGTGACAAAGAAGATGTCCCTCTTAATAACATCACCTGCAAGCTGTAACAGTTTATCAAGAAGAACATTTGAAGTTCCTCTTGCCCTGAAAGATAAACAGTGGTACAACTTTGTGGTTGGCAATGATGGAAATAAAACAATTGGACACACAGTCAAACAAAATGTCACTCAACCGCCACCTGGGAAAGCAAAATTGTGCACAATTCTTCTGCCGTTGTCTATGGAGGAAACACAGTTTGATATTTTGCTTGATAAGGATAAGATCCAAAAGAATGTCTTGGTTATGGGAGAGTCAGTTTGTACTGTAGTTTCTGCAGATCATTATAAACTGACTGTGAAAGGAAGCAACTCCAATAAAGTGTATGCATCTAGTGATATTACTATTAAAAATGGTGGAATCTATACTGCAGTGGTACAGAGAAGCAGAAAAACGAAAGGAATGGCTGCTGAAGTAACTTTGTACAAAGATTTGGAAGCTAAAAATGTTTCTATGCTGTATCAAATTCCACAATATTTTGTTATCACAAGTGGAGAAATTCTCTTCTCAATAACAGGTATGTTATCAACTGGTATTAGTCACTTAGTAATTGTAGGGACAAGGAACAGGAATGGAAGAGAAAAGTGGACTAGATATCAGGAGAAAATGGCATTTGTGAGAGAGTGAGAAGTGGGAAAGATAGGGAAAAGTTTGTATTATTGTGTATAGATTATAATGGCCGCAAAAGGCAGGAGCTGCCAACAAAAGGGTCAGATGTTAACAAGAATTAAAGGGCACAAGAAGCTCCCTGCCCTCCACCCCTGCTAATTAAAGGAGAAGATCACTCCAAAAACGGTGTATTGTTTGAAATCGCCAATAAAAAGATAACACTAAGTTGAGTTACTGACCGTGATTTTAGCTTCTAAAGTACATCCGATCCCACTGAAATCCCTCTCCAAAGAGGGCCAAAATTCAACACTGCGCGCCTCCGTGCTTGGAAAAGAGTCCATGTTACCCGACCGCTGGAGCGCTTACCATTTGTACGGAAAACCCGGTAATTCCGGGGAGAATTCAAATGGAACGGTTTATTCCAGTGGAATGTTTTCGGAAAAAAGGTAATACCTTTCGAGGTATTCCTTTTTGTCGCTTTTTCCGGAATTCCCGGAAATTTCTGTACCATTTGTCCACAATTACCAGTGCCAGGCTATTTCCGAGAGGACAGCAATGCCCTTAAGTGATGAATCTTTACTGTTCCAAACCGTTCGTGACGTGACGGTTGTTTTATTCTCGCGGCTACTGTCAACGGACTTCTTGCAACACAATTGTAGCGCTCAAGGTGAGAAAGATTTAAGTTTTGGCCGTCGGTTCTTGTGTTTTACTTTTGCTTTCATGATTCGAGCTTTTGAGCTTAATGGCGCGGGAAAACACTTGCATCCGAAACTTCGAATCAAATGATACGGCTCAATCCGTTCCGTTTTCTTGGTGAGAAATGGTGCAGTTCCATTTGTCCAAAAAAATCCACCGAAAATTCCATTCAAATGGTAAGCGCTCCTGGTCTCGTTGAATGATATGACGTCACGGACAAGCGGCCAGGCTGCTAAGTACGATTTTAAATGGCGGCGAAAGGTTAAATAGACTACCCAGTGGAAGACAAGCATGGGGGTTTATGGCAGTAAATCCTTAACCCTTTAAGCCACAATGGTGACAAGCATCTAATTTCTCCTTGCATTATCACTACTTGATCAAACATACAGGTCACGAGAATAAAGGAAGTGATCATCTAACATGAAATGCCTTGATGTTTGTGCAAATTTTCTCAACTAGTACCATAAGAAATGTGTGGAGAACACTAAGGAGAACATGCATATTGATATTGGGGCTTAAAGGTTTAACAAAGAGGCCATAAGTCTAATTACAACAGAGGAAGAAAGCCAGTGCAAAATAGGAGACAAGAACACTAGTTCACACTATTCGTACCTTTCATTTCTTCACTTTTCACTTTTAGTTTTCACTGTTAATTTTTTAATTTGCACTTCTCACTTTTCATGCCGCACAGGTCACTCGTCACTGTTAAAGTCTTACTTCTCATGTATCAAATCTTTCTGACCAATTCTCGCATTTTATATTTCATATTACCACTTTTTTTTGACATTTCACCTGTCACTTTTTTTCATTCTTAGTTCCCATTATTCACTTTTTTTTCACTTTTTATTTTCCAGGTTTAGAGTTTGCATATTCACAAGCTCCTGCCAGTATGAAGTCGTGTCTTCAGGCTGCTTGGCTGATGACCGTGGCATTTGGTAATCTAATTGTCGTCATTGAAGCAGAGTCTCATCTCTTCACCAACCAGACAACAGAATTTTTCTTTTTTGCTGCCATGCTGTTTGTCGTGATGGTTGTGTTTATAGTGATGTCTTATTTCTATCAATATGTAGACTCGCCTGGTAGTGAAACAACTGTTCCAGTACCAGTTGATATGAGTAATGACAGGGCGGGCATTATCGACATGGATGAGTTGGCACAAATCTGAATAGTAACGTAAATAATAAATATCTTAGAACCCGTTGTGTGGGCGCGATGGGCTGGTGGTTAGCACGTTCAGATCTAAAGGTTAATCGGTTGCCACGGTCAGGGAGAAGTCAGGGAAAACAATGTTTTCAAGGTCAGGGAAATGTCAGGGAATTTTGCATCATGTCAGGGAAATTCTTAATTCTACCTTAAAGTCAGTGAAGAGTCAGGGATTTTTTTGATACGGATTTTTTTCATTGTTGGCAAGGTAATGTTGTTTGAAAAAATATTTTTGAATCAACTTGTTTTGTGGCTTTACCTGTGATGGAGTCCTTCTACCTGGTCAGTGAAACTTGGTTTGTGATCAGTGAAAAGTCAGGGAATTTGGAATTTGTTTTATCCTGATGGGTGGCAACCATGTTGATGGTTCGAGAGCTGTTCTCTGCCGTTGCGTTGGGTCCTTAGACAGGAAACTTAAATTCAGGTTATTTTTCTCCACCTAAGTGTATAAATGGTTCCCGTCGACGTAGCAGTGGAGGTAGCCCTGCGTGAAAAATTGCTTCAGTTGTTGCTAAAAAGTAGAACCGGTTACGATTTGCTTTCCGCTGCCATTGCAGCAAATTTAGCCACAAACGACACTACTTGCTAGGCAACTTTCACAGAATATCACTCTTAGCATTTAATTTGAATTTGTTAGGATTTTTAGAACCTCAGAAAAATCAAGAACTAAGAGAAGCTTGAGTTGTTGACCTCCTCAACAACAGGCTAAGCTCGTTCTATTATTAATAAACAAATACCATATAATTGGTTAGTAAGTCATAGTGCTATAATGTATACATCCAGCTAGTAAATAAAATGAAAGACAGTTATTGATGAACAAAAAAAAAATGAAATAAACATTCGGTGTAGTAACGTATCGTAGATACTAAATTACTAATGTTACAGCCCTGTGAAATTGTGAGTTACATGTAGTTAGTAAAACTAAATTTTTAAGACGGGTTCTCACCGAAGTCCTAGATAAAAGGAGCATAAGATTAAAACTAGATAGAAGTACAAACATATAAACTTATCACAATATTAAGTTCTCGAGTTATCTGCTAAAAAAGAAACATGTCACTGCCTCTAAAGGCTATTTTGTGTAAAAGTCAAATAGATAATTTCAATTTTACATTTAATTAATAATTTTAAATTCGTCGACAAGAGGTGTCAATTATTCATTTCGTATTTAACCTCGGCCTTTATATTTCAAAGAAAGTTAGCACATTTATTTTTGGTGCATGTTGTATTGTAGAAATAAAGAAATTTAATTTGTCAGCAGAATATTGAAACAACACTATCAAACAAGTGAGTGTAAATAGTTTGTTTTACATAGAGATAGTTGTAGTAGTTGTAGGAAAGTATTTTTTTAAAATAAAGCATACTTAAAAAAAAAAAAAAAGAAAACTGATAGTTTATAGTTTCCGAAAGATTCACGGAACTTCATTCACTTGTTTACTTTTCTGTTCTTTTGTCTGTTTATTGATGTATCAAAAATCTTCCTTGCATGACTTTTACTCTCTAAGCTTGAAATTATACATTGGTTTTCCACAGTTTACTACAAAAAGTGCTCGCCAAAAAAAGCTTCGGTCAAGACAAATGCGGGCAACTTTACAATATCCGGTCATTCTGAAAACGTACGGTATGGGGCCCGGCGGTCCCGCAGTCGATTAAAAACAACTATCTGAAGATTTACAATAGTGTTCTTTTCAGTGACAAAATGTAAACGGGCATTGAAATTTCCGTACAGACTAGAAACGAACGCGGAAATTCCCATGTTCCTTTTGACGACAGGATGCAAGAAACATGGACATTTCCACGTTCCACCTTTCAAAGCGTAAAGGAACTTGGAAATTTCTCTGTCCGTTTTACGAAAGCAGGAGAAGCTCATATTTACACCTGAATTGGGTGATTTATTATAGGTGCTTATATTTATTCCAAGTACTTTGCATGCAATTTGTCATTAAATCGTGGTGTAACGCGTCTCATACTAAAACGTTTCTTTTTCCCAAAATCCAAATATACGATTAAAAGTACCCATATATCAGAGAAGTGTTTTGCAGTATATGAGTAAATTGACTTTTAAAACGTTTGTGTTGTTGACTTCCGGTAAACTCGATCCAAAATTGATTTTCCCTGGATGTGCGTGCACTTGGTCCATACATTTACTAGAAATTTACCCTAAATCCAGGGGGGAATCCGGGAGATTTTCATGAAAAAGCGACAGACGCGAAGTCAGACAGGTTCAGAAACGTCCCAAAGGGTGAGTTGAAACCCCCTCAACCCTCCACCCAGCCGCCTCTGAAATCACTCAAACCCTCGATAGCTCGAACCTCCCGTTAACTCGATAGGAATTCCTTTTCCTTTGAGGTCATTTTCTTCACAAGTTTACCCTCGATAACTCGTACGCCCTTTTTATAAAGGGTAATGAGACAAAACATACTCCAAAACACCGAATCTGTTTTGAATCAATTTTCGAAAAATTGAGCAGAATGTAATTTAGAAGTGTCTAACTGTCCTTTGACTCAACTTCGTTAGTTTCCTGGTGTTGTGTAACACAAAACATGTTAGTTCTTCCGATGAGAATACGTGTGATAGTGCATGGTGTCAGCAGCAATCCTGTCCCACGATAACTCGAACCTTTTTTTTATTTCCCTTGAGGGTTCAAGTTATCAGGAGTCAACTGTAGTTACATCTGAGAAATATTTTCAACAATTATTGAATATAAACATAACTAAGGGTAAGGATAGCTGCATTTTAAAACTGTAGCATGACCACTAAATTTGCCAAGTAACAAACCAATGACCCTTAACCAGGAGGTATTCTTTAGTCTTCAAAACGTAGCCTGTGAACAGGCTCCTCAGTGAGGAATCAGTATCCTTAGTAACGACGAAAACAACTGCCATAGGTTTTATCGGGTTTGATACTGGAGCATGGCGGGATTACTCTAACACTGTGGCAACGAAGCAAAATCATGACGAAATAATGGTGGAAAGTTCATCAAGGCCATGGGATTTGTATTTGCGGAGAATTAGTGAACGTTTTCACCTCAACAGTGAATCGAAGAGAGCCGGTTCTCGAAACTTTGTCGTTATGTTATGAGTTGTCTTTGAAAAATTCTCCCCTTAATTGCAGCTTATTTACGTGCCTTAAACTGATTGTATAGTGCTTTTAATACTGGTAATATATTAAACTTTAGGTAAATACCACACAAAGGGCGAATGAGAAAGGGTGCGGCTTGTCTGCGAGCACAGCTAGAAGTTCAGTCTAGTTTTCTATTCTTATGACACGTCTGGCTACTGAGATTCCTTAACAAGATGGCAAATCCGACCCGAACCACCTAGTAAATGAAACTTCCCCGGAAAACTGGCTTTATTTAGGAAATATCGATTAAAATTACGTGCTCAAGTAGACATGGCATTCATACAGAGAGTCCTTTTTAAAAAAAAATGTAATTGAAGAGGCCTTCGTATGTTTCGGTGCGTTGCACGTTGGGGTAATTCATTATAAACCTGACAAGCCCGATGATGCATTTGTTTTTAGTGTCTGGGAACGAAAATAGCTTACTTGCATGAGTGAATTTGGCACGCGTGCATTGTCTAAAGGCGATATATTTGTTTGATTGCCAGCTGGTTGGTATTATTATTGGTACTCCCCAAATGAGTAAATAAGTCTAGGCGCTATGCGCCTCTCGAAACGTCTCATAGGACCGGCTGAGAAAACAATTAAACCAACAAAAAGGACCGTACGGCTGAAAACAATTGAGGTCCTTAATGACTGGGTCTAATGGAAAGAGGTTCCGAAGGTATGTTGGCTTCTGCAGTCTACGTGTCTCGCTTTGAGACACGCCAAGCGTTTCGTCTCGCTTTGAGACACGTCAAGCCTTTCGCAGTTTTAATCTTCTAGGTTAACAGAATTAAGACTAAAGTTGATGTTACTTTTGATATTTGCATTTTCAATACTAAACGTTCGACTCAACGGTACATTGACTCTCTCCTCCGCAGAGGCCTCCTAAAGTGACGTCTTGACTGCACGCTTAAGAAAAAGCGCGCGAAAGCTGGGTAGAGGGAAATAAAGCGCGCGGGAAACTGGGAAGGGAACTCTGACGCTCCCGTTCACTGCGCACCCAGTTTTCTCTTTCCCTGTTGTTTACTAATAGGAGCCGCTGCGGAGGCGAGAGGCACACTGAACTACCGAACGCTTTTGCTTTACAATATCATAAACACGTTTCTCACACAAGATGGCGACAAGCCAGCATACGTTACCTATCACATCGGGTTATATAAGTTCTGAGTTCGATAGCATTGTCTTTTATTCGTAGAACGTTCTGTTTATCCATAACAAGACAGTCTTCTCTTCGCTCAAAACCGCTCAAAAACGCTCGGAACTCCTTCATCTGACCAAGGTAAAGAAGGAAGTTTAAGACACTGCTACAACATGCAACACCAGCGGTGTAATTACTTATCAAATACAGAGTTGAAAAATCGAGTTGTGGCTTATCTATCGCAGTACACACCATATTACTAAAGTATAAAAAGTAAGAAAAAACAAAGGCGAACGAATGAGCCAAGAGGAATAGAAGATTGTCCCTTTGATTCTCTAGGCTAGCAGATGAGCCTTGAAGGCATTGTTCATTCCACTGCCGTTTTTTCGTCTTCCTGCGGTCCACACAGTCTTAAGGACGTTCGCGCTCATTGTTTGTGCGCACTCTTACTGCTCACTTAATTCACGGCGCAATGTCATGCATGCCACGTCATGCATCGAGCGCGCACGCTGAGTAAGAAATATAGACAGATACAGTGGTGGTGGGTATTTTTGTATCTATAAACGTGCTTAACTCTCTTAAATGCACGGTGACCCCATTCTTTTTGTCGATAAATCACATCCTTTACTGGTTCTCTGCATTTTGTCCAAAAACAAAAAATTTTTGAACGTGAGAAGTTTTAATTTTATTGCTATTTCTACTCAAATACGATCAAATTTTTCTACGAATGCAGGTATATGTGACTTTCAATTATCCTTTGGTGAGGGTAATTTTACCTGGAGAAACGATATTACAAGCAAAAATTTACTAAATAGGCCTATTTGCGATAAAATGAATAAATAAGCATTGTCTAGAGTCCTCCAGGCACGTAACTTATTTTAATCGTTGTAGCAAAAAAAAAAAAAAAACAGCAAAAAAACGGCATCTGTAAAAACACAGCATCTCCAACACGCTTTATTTCCGACATGAGTTGGTCATTATCTAAGGACAGCAAAAGTTTGGAAAAACCTGAACGTGGGAAGATTTGGGCGCGAACGTCCTTAAGCAAACAAGTGTTGCTGTATGTTACGAAGATTACCGGGAGGACAAACTGTATTGCAAAATGGATAAAACGTGTTCTCAATGGAAAAATATTATCGTCATGCCTGCAAACGACTGTGAAATGAGTGTTGTTGAGGTCCAACCTTTTTCTACCAAATCCGACTGAAGGAAACACCGTGACGGCAAGTCCTAACACCCACGCACAAATGATCATTTTTCGCACCGTTGAGAAACTAAACGTGCGAGGAACCCTGCGTGTTGATAAATATTTCTCCAGGCTAAATACGACTAAATTATTAATTGTAATAGCGGGAAATAAGAAGTTGATATAGCGCACTATCCTGCACGACCAACCACTTTGGAATATATCGACAAAAATTTGAATGTACATGAGGCAGAGTGATGAATGAATGTACAAAGAAGGTCTGACAGGGACAAACTTTTTCCATATGCTTTCAATTTTATTATAAAAGGACTTCACTGGATTGGATTTCTTAATTTTGATTTCTTTTTCCAGAGATAGAAAAATAAAAGGGTATTTCCAAGAAACCCAACTGCTCCAATAATTGAAAGGATTAAGCAGAGAACAAGCTTAGCATCCTGAAACCAACCGGCATGAAGACGTATATCGCAACGGGATTTATTTTTCCTGTGTTGTTTTCCCACTGTAACGAACTATTTTCAGATGCAATGAGAGACGTCCAGTTTGTTCCATTGCTGCCCATACCTAAACGTTTCAGTTATGCTGAAAAAAAAAAATTAAAACCATTACAAAGTGGAGTGGAGCACTTCCAATACAATGTTTGTGTGTTCATGGACAGTCATGTCGTCGGAAAGGAACGTATAGTTTCATCTGTTTAGATCGTTAAGTAAAAACTTTAACCCAATATTTTCGAGGTGCTGACCAGCTTCTGACTTTCCGTGAAAGCTAGCTGACACTAAGTCTCCGCAACTGCTTCCTTTCCCTCATCCAAGGAAAAAAGCTGAATTTATTGGCATATGCTGTGAAAGTCCAATATGGCATTTCACCAGAGAAAGCTTGGGTTTTTCGTCCCAATAAATCCGAATACGTAGGGCGCTTAAGGTCAGCTACGAACGGATATTCCAGTAGAACGAACTGCTGGATGCCCCTAAACTAACCTCGTATTTTGAAGATCTTTATTGAAGAATATCAACCCTTCATAAACGAACAGCTTACATTATGTAACAAATACCCAACATTGAAACTCAGTTTTACTTAACAAAGCTGCAAGTAGGTTTTTGCCAGTATATTAAAATATGATTGTACTCAAGCGTTTGACTTATATGAGCTCTTAAAGCACGCATTACTAGCAAGGAAGGGAAACCGCCAGTTTGTTTTCTTAACTGAAAAGCGAATTTCCATTTAAAGGTAGAAGTTTAGAGCTCAATTCCACATTACCACACAACGTATGTTATTAGATGGTATATATGTGAAATAGCGAATGTTAGCTACAAAAATTTGCGAAATCTGAAAAAGAAAACATGGATATTTTAAGTATTTTGCTTAACCCTCCTCGTTGGGTTCACCCTTTTTTTAAAAACCAGGCAACTTCAGAATATCCGGCTCAGGTAAACTTACGGATAGCTGGTCAATCCTCCCTTTCTCAGGAAGGTACCTTCAATGATCTTCAATTAACGCATCCTAAAAATTTCTCGCCTTGATTACCTTTAAACGTGATCACCGTGTCTTCTTCTTTCTCGTGAACCCAGTTCTCTGGTGATAACGCCCGAGATTGCAAAAGTAAGGTACTTGATTTACTTGTGATGCAAATTTGCAGCATTTTATGACTACGTGTTTATAACTTCTGTGTCGTCTCCTTGAACAAAGGTATTTTCCTTTTTTGTCAACACCTGCTAGTAATTTACTTCAGTTTGATTTGACTTGACCTTCACTTATAAGGCATTGCCCCTCGAGCATTTCCTGACAACTGCCAACTGTAATGCATCTTCCTTCAAAACCAAAACTTCAAAAGTCAAATATTGGAGATTGTCTAATCGTCGTGGGTGGGTGGTTGGTGGATCGTGGATCGATCGTGCGTCCTAGAATCCCATACGAATTAAAACATCATGGCGGAGCTCCTTTGCAGCCGAAGGAAGCAGAGCAGAGCACCATACTCATAGAAATTAGACTATATATATCCATGCGAGTCAAATTTGACGGTCACGGCGTCACGTGACCGTACGTCGACCGACGACCGACGACCGACGTACCTTGTACCATGCTTCATGTAACATATTCGAAGTGTCTCAATACTCGTGCGTTTACAGTGGTGAAAAATGGCAGAGTACCCTCAAACTTAAACGGATGTACTTTTATGGACATTTTACCACACTTACGTCGGAGCAATAACCCTTCACTGAACACTGACAAGAAAGAATTCCGATCGCCTGTTATCACAGGACTCCTCTGAGAAATTTGAAACGAAAGACCAAAGGCAACAAACTTACAGATATTTTCTCCTAGATCTTCCCATCTAATGTAAAATGGAACGGACGATTTCGCCTGTAAAATCTTGAGCCCTTTTAAGCTTTTTAACTACACAAGAGTTACAGAATCTTATCTGAGTAAAATCGTGATGAGTACGCCCGCATGTAAACAAAATGAGTTAGAGAGTAGTTTTCAATTGAGTGTCGAAAGTAATGTTGTGTTTGCTTTGGTTTTGCTTTACTTCGCTTCCTGATTGGATAAAAAAGTTCGCACCACTTTTTCAACCAATTTTTCGACTCTCATTTGAAAACCCGCTCTATTTTAACGATTGGTGTACCGCACTTGGAAAAACAAAGTCACACACGTTTGAATTTAACAGAAATTACAGGAAAGTAGTAGAAAAGTGATGTCCAAACATTTCTGTTTCGCTCTGTGGACGCTCAGAAAAGACTGGAACCGATCAGTGTGCTACAAGACACGTGGCCAGTTGTTTGTTCAGTTTGCCATCTTCTGTGAAATTAAGTGAGCTAAAGCAACGTAATGTTCGCAGTTTAGGACTTCAAAAATGCTGTATGTTAGCTGTTAAGATTCAACACAAGCCGAAATTGACTTTATATTTTACTTTTCCTTCGTACGGGTTATTTCATTTGAGGATTCATAGTTATTATTTTTTTTTGCCTTGTTGTTCTCCATTTATTACTCGTTTGGCTCTTGTACTGTCACTTGTTTCTTAGGCATTCGAACGTGTACAATGTGAGTTTGAGACAACGGATGATCATAATTGTATGAAATTAGCAAATCAAATTATTGGTGGGACGGATTAGCTTAGGGGCCTATACAAAACTTGTCCCAGAGCCCCACCCTGTTAAGGGCCTCAACTTACGCGTTCACAAAGAAAGCAACATTA
Source organism: Siderastrea siderea (assembly GCA_964030785.1). NCBI lineage: Eukaryota > Metazoa > Cnidaria > Anthozoa > Scleractinia > Rhizangiidae > Siderastrea > Siderastrea siderea. The sequence goes on from OZ034967.1 coordinate 61,748,989, forward strand.
GGTGATAAATACAATCTTTATTCCATTGTCCCAGTAAACTCATAATCAAAATCATTGTTTTAAAGTCATTATTCCGTTATTTCTAAACAACTGAGTTTAATGTGTGATTTCCTTTCCCAAAATTTCTGTTCTCTACAAGTATAAGAATGCATTCTGTTCAATTGCAATCAGCATAATGTAAAGCTGTTTTAAAACACAGGCGGAAAGAGATCTACGGCAGTAACGTGTCTGAAGCTTCGCCTTTCAGTTTCGGTAAATTAAAAACGGGCGAAGTTTCGCAAAGCATTGCTTTTCCTTGGCTTTACGCAAAGGTAAACAATTGTAAAGTATGATCCTTACCTCACGGAGCAACCTAAACCTAAACAAAGTTCGTCTTTACATTTACGAACATTTAAAGGCACAGTAAAGCTCCGTAAAGTGAGAATTATACTGGACACGTAAAGTAGGGTAAATCATACTTTTACGTTTGCTTAACGGAACAGTAAAGCTCCTTAAAGCGTGACCCTTACAGTGACTCACGGGCTAACGTGAACTTCCGTAAAGTTGAACTTTACATTTTTGGAAATACGCGTAAAAGTAGCTTAAACCAAGACTTTATGGTAGCATTGAGGTAGCTTTACGGAACAATAAGCTGCTTTTACGGGCTGTGATGCTTTGCAAATAATTTTGTCATAACATAAAGGCAGGATAGGCGAGCTGTTCTGACATTATTCATCCCAGTTCATTGCCAGGATCTAAAATATAGCTAGGAAAGGACTCTGATCTGCAGAGTATTTTTACGGTTCTTGTATTATTCAGTTTTCAATGACTAGTAGGAGGGGAGGGGGGGAATTCTTTCGTTCGATAGCTAGAGGTAGATATACACGTACGTCCACGTATATGTACTTTGTTTAGCTGGCGTGTTGCTGAAGTGCAATTAAAGTAGCCGATTAAGGAGAGTTCTGTTACCAGGACTGGTCTCACCCCATCACATCAAAGGTGCTAAACCCTGCAGGGTGTGGTTCGGTGAGTCTTCCAGTTTTTTTCGCCCGATTCTGACTGGTAATAATCCGTTGTCCATGTTCGAATTATGATCATTTCAAGAATGTAATCAGTTATAACCCCCCAAAACACCACAAATCTAACGACCTGGTCACGAGTTACCAAGCTGTTCCCCGAAAACATAGGCAACCGACGACGTACTAGGCTCATAAACGAGATGAACTTAAATTGAATAAGTAAAAAGGAAAACGCCATAATTAACTTTCCCACGAGACACAATAGGGAACTTAAGCAACCACGACGGCAACGCCAAGGAAAACGTCACTTTAAAAATGACTTCCAAATATTTCAAACGTTTTCGTGATAGTTTCAACTCGTTCAATCTGTCTAATGTAGCCGAATAATCCGGGAGCTGACTCTGTAAGGACGGCGTTACAGTTCAGGTAGAAAAAAGAAAATTCACTGTCGTGTGTTCACGTTCTACATAAAACTTTGAATTTGGTCATTTCACGTTGTTGTTTTGCAGAGGACGGCAAAGAAATGTACAAAAGTCTGTATCACACGTGCAGAGTCACTGTTTTGCTAATTAAACCTTTTGTTTTGTGACGTTCTCGTCAGCCGTCGCCGTCGTGTTTGCTTAAGTTCCCTAATAGCTTTAAAAAACGCTATAATTTGTTTGTCTGTTTTTTTTGTTTGTTTGCTTATTTGTTTGTCTGCGTGCCACTAGGCTACGACGGGTAAACATCAATCCATGCGATGTGCCTTGAGCCCTTCAGCTTTTCAAACATTCTAATTATATACCTAAGCAGATGTAATTTCATTCTACGCCTATGATATACAACCTCGGTTCTTTAAGCAGTTTGACACTATGATGATGATCTTAGTGATCGAAAACGATTAGTAAAAACTTTTTAAAACATTCTTACCTAATTTTTTAACAGAGGTTAAATTGTTTTGGCATCAATTTAACTTAATTTTTATTCATTTCTAACTTTTCTTTTCTCAGTTGCGAAATACACATAAACGTCGCTCACTACGGTTACCGCTTCAGCGTTAAAATGTGATACTTCGCAGGAAACAACAACTTAGCGGCGGAGTCTCAAAACAAGACTGTAACTGCCAAACGTACACCCAACACCCAGATGCATTGGGAATATTAACAATAAATAAAAATTAGATCAAATTGGGTTAAATGTTCTTAACTGCCTGAGTTCAACTGCATTTTTTTCCTCCGCTAACATATTTACGTTTTGTCTAGGATTAGCAAGGGAGCATGCTCTTCTCTGTCCATTGGCGACCTCGAGGGGGTTGATTTCGTTGTTCCTTTTGCAAAAAAGTTTCTTCAGAAATACACGGAACTCCTTCATTTGACCAAGATAAATTATGAAATTTAAGACACTGCTACAAAATGTGATGCCAGCAGCAGAATAACGTATCATGTAATCGGTTGAAAAATCGCGCTGTGGTCTAGCTGTTTCAGTATACAGTCTATTAGCTACGAAACCAAAGTAAGGTAATATAAAGGTGAACGTAAGAGCTTCGAGAAGAGTTGTTCCTTTAATCCTTTGTGCTCGCAGATGGGCCTTGAAGGCATCGTTCACTACATTGCTAGTGTTCCATCTACGTCTGGTCAACACAGTTTTCAGCAAACAAATGTTTGTGTAAATTACAAAGATACTGGGAAGAACGTACTGTATAGGGGCAAAAAGATGTATTAATATAAATGGATAAAAATCTCTGTCATATCTGCAAACAACAGTGAAATGAGTGTTGTTGAGATTCACTCTTATTCCATCGTATGCGACTGAAGGAAACAACGAGACAACAAGTCCTAACACCCACGCACAAATGATCATTTTTCGCACTGTTGAGACACTGAAGGTGCGAGGAACCTTGCGTGTCGATAAATATTTCTCCAGGCTTATCACGACAAGGTTATTAATCGTAATGACAGGAAATACTGTGTTAAAATATCGCGCTATCTTGCACGGCCAGCCACTTTGGAAAATATCGAAAAACATTTGTATGCACACAAAAGGCAGCGACACCACACAACAAAGAACGTCTGACACGGACAAACTTCTTACATACATATTCAAGTTCTTCTTAAAAGGACTTGAGTAGATTGGGTTTTTTGATTTATGTTTCCAGAGAAAGAAAAATATAAGAGAATTGCCCAGAAAACCCACTGCACCAATAGGTGAGAGGATGACGCAGAGGACCAGTTTTGCGGTGAAACCGGCTGGCGTGAAGACGTAGATCGCTGACGGATTCACTGTTTCTGTGTTGTTATTCCAATCTAGCGAACCACTGTCAGGTACACCGGAAGACATCGACCTTGTTTTGTTGTCCATGCCTAAAAGATTTCAGTCACCTATATTAAAAAAATGATATCAAAACCATTAAAAGAATGGAAAACTTTCAATTTGGCTTTCTTGCTTTTCAGTTAGCCCTCAGGCGTTCGTCTGTGCATGCCCATGGCCGAGAAACAGAAAAAGTTCCTTGTTTTAAGGAACATCAACGAACCAACTGCGTGCCGTTTGGGAGTGATTCACTTTGTTCAGCAACTAAGAAACGGCTTTTGAGTGGTTAAAATTCCGGCCGGTGACAAAGCATTTCGCTAAATTATTTTACCAATTATAAGTATTTGTTGTCTCTAAGTACGCTTTACATTCAAAAAAATGTTTGTAAGTCTCTCATATCGGCTTGGATAATGGGAGAGAGTTCTTATTTACCCACCTCAGAGATTGAACCTAAATGTGGTACACATTATCTACCATGACGAGCCCCAAGTAGGACGAAACAGCTGTCCGAATGCTAGACTTGGAATCTCCTCAGTCTGAACATAAGCAAATAGTTACATAAAGCAAGTGCAGGACCTCCATTCTTACGAACAGTATAATAAGTATGGGTCCCAGCGTTTTAAGTTCTAGCTCTCTTTTACTGCTTGCATCTGAATCAGGGTTAGTGATGAAACTTGATGTTTGCTTCCGGCGTTTTGTCTATCGCCAGTAAATGATTGGCTAAAAGTCGTTTTTCGGGTCTAAGACACACGTTTCTGCGAGTTCTTTATTCTTGGAGAGAATACTTGTTTTACCGATTGAGTGGAGAGAAAATAGACATGCGGAGATGAACGATAGTAGACATACAGGCAAAACTAGTCCAAAGAGCTTGGGCGGGTAGAACTGGAAAGCAGACTGTATTCTTTATTACAGGTTTTTGATTTGGCAATATACGTGTAACCCTATAATGCATCCAGTGTAAGTGGAGATTTTTTTTACCAACGTAACAATAAAATAATTAACCTATTTGTTTTGCTTCCTATAACTGATGAAGACTGTTTTCAAATATGTTGAAAAATATAATGATCGTGAGACGATAACAGATGCTTCTCATTTATCGCTATCCGTTTCGAAACCCTCCTTTGCAGCAAAGCTCAACTAATTAGGTATTTTTTTTGAAAGCATTTCACCAATAAGGGAACGTTTTGTTGCCCTCTTGTTAATTAAGGCGATGGAACAATCCTCGAAAATTCCGAGTTGGTTAATAAAACACTACCAAAATTCTACACGCTTAACTTGGGCTTGGGCTTTCCACATGCTTAATGTCGGTTAAGACATGGTAATAATGTATACAACATGGATAATCGATATGATAGTAGGCACGATTTGAAAACATTAAAATATGATCACTGTAAGTTTTATGATTTTTTAATTTACTCAGTTTTCTCAGTGAGGATAAAGTGCCAGATTAAAAAGACAATACTTGATTTTTCCTCCCCTTTTTCTACAAATGCAGTCTACGGCTTTTTATGGCGACAGTTTGATTAAAAAAGTTTTCTTTTAAAGATTTCTTTCTTCAGACTTACCGAGCGAATGGTTTTTGTTACACTGATTATCTGAAAATCATTAAAAAAAATTAATTTTGTGTACTTGTCGTTAAAATGTGTGTATAATTTTGCCAAACACATGAACAGCAATTGCCGACTAAATTTTCAAAAGGTAAAATTGATCATGCAATTTTCACTCTTTTTCACAAAAAGCACATTAAATATATTATACATATTTCTCGAAAATTACTTCTTGCTCATGTTCTTGGACTTTCTCTGTGATTGTTGGCAAAAGTTCAATCCAAATACTTTCGTGCTAAAAAAGTCGGAAATAAATAGATTCAACAAATATGTACAAGTAATTGCCTGAAAAACTGATGGAAGATAAAGACCTCACCAAAACGTTTTTAAACACAAGACGTCGAATTTGTGGATGAGTTCTGCTAAACGCTATAATATCAGCTGCTAAAATTCACATTGATCGAAATACACCACCTTTATTGTGGCGTAATTTTGTGTGCTACAGGAAAACTATATATGCTGATGGACCGGATCTATACGGGATAAAGAGTCAAAACCTTTTTAAAAAACAGACCATGTGATTTGTCCATCAAAGTTGTGACAAATTCTTTTCCAATGCCTGTAAAAATTTGATCCCTTCTAGTTTATTATCAAGTCAGTATTTCTGTGAGACAGGAAAGACTTGAGTTTCCCGGCATGAATATTGACTCTAGGCTTCCATGTTCAGAACTTTATTTAACGTGAGAAACGAAAGGGAAGATTAAAGCAATGAATAAGGTAAGCGATGTCAACTTCCCTTTAAAAAATGGCCTGTTTATCGTACGAACTCTTAGCTTAACAATTATGCGTCAAAGTGGAGATGAATAGTCGAGAATATTTACCACGTGGTTATTGACATTGAAGGAATCCCCCAATTCTTAGGAAATTGGCAGGACATAATTTCTCTGGCTAGCAGCCTGCTTTGTAAATGAAAGCCCCAGTCCAAAACTAATGCAGTGTGGTGTAAACGTGACGAACATGCCTCTTCTTGTACTCAGTGTGTTTTATCAAGAGGACGGATCGGAGAAAATAATAAATAAAAACACCCTGTTATGGATTGGCATGTTAAATATAATATGACCTCAGTTACTTGCTGTGCTTATATAAAGGAGCCGTTTTCAGGACACGTTTAAGGGAAATGGTTGACTGTTTATAGAGAAGCTCCTTCGTGGGATTTGGATGGTCATGACCGCAGGCGTGTAGGAAGTACGACTGGGACGATGTTGTCCCATGCTTCATGTAAATTGTTCAAACTGTCCTTGAAAAATCAGATTATTTGGTATTTTTAATTATTTTATTTGGCACATTTAGTCATTTAAATATTTTACATTTAATTAGTTGATAATTAGTACATATGGTAGTGCAAACTTGCCAATTTGTTCTCTAACGACTTGGTTTAATTCAACTGTATTGAATTTGGAAACCTTTCTTTTGGTGTTTAAAGACTTCCGTAGCGTTAATATCTTGACTTCTCAGAATAGGGCCCCGAAACACGTTTACTTCCCTAAAAACGAGTGCGAGGGAGGCTAGTTTAGTTGTTAATTGGTGCGAAATATAAAAAGCGCCTAGGAAGCTTGTACTTCGTCTTGTTAACAACCTTCAAAAGAGGAAGGGTTAAAGCAGGCATAACCCGCGTTCTGCGAGCTAGCAAAGCGAATTTGGATTTTCCAACTACGGTTTATTGAAGACAAAGACGCAAAACACTCTCAAATACACTCGGGAATGATACTATCCCCCAACTATTATGAACTGCGTAATTATCACCAACTGAATTTTTGCAGTCCACATTCTCCCTCTATAAAGCGCTTTTTTTTGGACATAATCTAGAACAAAATAATACAAAACAGTCCTTCCATTCGCTAAATGTTATATTCTCCAGTGTTACTTGTTGTAAACGGTCATTTTCACTAAAGGATGAGGCATTTGTCAGTACTGAGACGACTGATTTTTTGTCGCTTTATTTTCAGGATTATTACACATGAACATAAGACATTTTTTTGAAATCTAGTAGTAAAGGAGGCTTGTTAACACATATAATTATGTCAAGTTAAAACATATCAGAGAAAGGAAAGCTTCAGTAGCCGAACTTGACAAGTCACCCCATGCGTGGGTGCATGACCAGTTACATCATGAGGCAAAGTGTCTAATAAACTGACAACGCACGCAATGACATGGCACGTCTCTTCGAAGCCACAAAAAAAAAAAAAAAAAAAGAAAGAAACTGTTCAGGACGTGCTTACTTACAGCCAATTTCACTACAGTGTGTACATCTCGTGTCCTCGCGACGACGGCTGAAGGTGGAGTTCTGGACATTGTAGCGCTTCGCACTTGTACGAAAAAAAAAATGAAGGCGTACGTCAAGGTGCTTAAGTTCGTGCGTTCACTTAACGTTGTTAAATCAATTTCTACTGACGCGTTTTGTTAACGAATGTGTCGTAAAATTTACGAAAATTTTTCGCGCCTACCCGCGTTTACGAAATAACTTCTTTAATAAGAACAGTGACTTTAACAGGCGCTTCAGTCAGGTGCCCCTATCCAAAACACGGAGCTCAAAGAAGTGAATGCCTGCATGTTTGCTGCCGGTTATTTTCGTTTTCACGGCGTCCATTTCATTGCTCACAATCTGCAGGATGATAGGCCTTCACGGAAGAGTCTGTCAGAATAGGGCACTTTCCTTTTCGTCGAGGGAAAAATGAAAAATTGCGAGATAGAAAATTAAAATTTTTTTTCGAGTATCTCAAAATATCTCAGTATTTCAATACTGAAATGAGGGATACAGACATAGATGGATGCATGAGATTGTGTTGACAGCTTCATCCGATTGGCTGGCCTTTCTTTAAAGGACAACGTCCGTCGACGCACGAAAAAACCTAACAGAATTTATTCATTCAATTATTTTTACAAAAGTGGAAATCTGGTTACTTACGTTTTATTTACGCACGTTTTACGTATGTAATTATTTACGTGGTGGTGGAAAGGGACTTTAAAGGACAACGTCCGTCGACGCACGAAAAAACCTAACAGAATTTATTCATTCAATTATTTTTACAAAAGTGGAAATCTGGTTACTTACGTTTTATTTACGCACGTTTTACGTATGTAATTATTTACGTGGTGGTGGAAAGTTACCTTTTTAAGAGGGTCAGGTGGTTTTGAATAAGAGAATGTGTAAAGTCCAACTGCGTATTGACTTTTAAATGCTTCAAGTGCGTTGTTCAGTCGACTTTTTGCTCGACGGACTTTCAAGATGCAGAGTTCTTTACTTTGCACTTTGGCAATGGTGACTTTTCTGTCTGGTGAGTAATATTAACTCACAAGATACAAATGTCATGGCATCAAAATCGTCCTATGTAGCTTGGGTATTTCTCTCTCTTCCTATGTATACTACAGTATGTTACCTAAAGACCGACCATTTCAGTTCGCAACTGCCCTATCTCCCCTTTAAGAAGGAGAAATTGTCGTTTTCCTCAGACACTACAAGTAGTTACAAATATGATGTAAAGATGATGACGTTGTTAGTTTAGTATCTATGTCACAATTTAAATTTTTGGACAGGTCATGAGTGTTTAGCCTATCCTTACGGGCCCAGTATTTGATCCGCAAGGCCTACCATGAACTAAGAGACATGCACTTATGTCTTGGTTTTCTTTTAGAACTTAAGTGTTCTATTCAGTTACATAGATGGACCTGAAGGGTCTTAGCATCTAACATCTGATATCAAGAGAAAATAAGGGGACAGAGAGGGACTCTGAGGGCGTTGGCTGGGATATGTCAATTCCACAAAGGTTATTTATAGATTGGCTTTTGAACGGAAGTCTGTTTCCCGAAGCGTCCGCATAAATACAATTTCCCTTGTTTTTCGAAGTCGTTTTCATCGACAAAACGTAACATCACTTGGTCCGCCATTACAAGCAAAATTTTGAATGGTTCTTCAAACAACAGATGGCGGTTGCCTTTATGCAGACGTTCTGAAAACGGACTTCCGTTCCAAATGGCCGTCTAAAAATAACTTTACCGAACTTGACATATCCCAAAGCCTGGACTGGCAGTATCCCTCTCTGTCCCCTTATTATCTCTTGCTGATATCTGATACAGGCGTCCTAATGAATAGTGTAGGTAAGGTAAGGGACTGGCCCAGGGACTGGCCGTCGAACCACCCACCTCTAGATCTGGAGTATAACGCGCTAACCACTACACTAAAAAATAGAATAGGCGTCGCCTTTATTATGAAAGTGACGAAGTGATAGCATGCAAGAGGACACTAAATATCTTGATCATCAGTTGCTAACACAAGCATGCACGCAATCATAGCCGTCTGTACACTTCTAGCAAAAAAAAAAAAAAGATAAACGGTAAAGCGTCACGTCATTCAGCCTGATGTTATTTACCAGTGAGGGTGTTTTAAAACAGAAACTAAAAAAATGGCCAACCTTTCAATGCTTATCTTCCTGAAGAGCTCTCGCTAAAAAATGCACCCGCACTGATCTTGAACTGTTGGTGAACTACTAGATGAAGGAACATGAGCATGGACTGAAGATCCCCCTACGAGTGCCAGTTCAATTTCCAAACTTAAATATAGATATTTGGATGTGTACCGATTTGATGAACAACAACATTCAAAATTAAGAGGATTGTAGGTAACTAAGAGCATCTCCTTAAAGAAATGTAATAAGTTAAGTGGACTGTATGTTTTTGACGGAAAAATGAGACATCGAGAAATAATTGTGTGGCGTTGGAAACATATAAATGTATAAGTTCACAACATTTAGTTTTGAATTTTAGTTTATGTTAAAAATAATGGCAAGAATCATACATGAAAAAACAAAGTTGTCAGTGCAAGTGTACATGAACGAAGTCACATGTTCAGCAAGTTGTGGTTTATTAGAGTTTTTCCTCTTCAGTAAACAAAACGTAAACGCATTTTCTTATATATTTTGAGACATCCTTCGCGCGTTTTGGTGAACTTTGAATAAATGAAAAAAATTTAGGTTCCATAAAATAGTTAATTAAATAACCTGGAAAAATTTGCAATAGCAAAAAATTAGTTTCAAGTACTTTCCCTAAATTGTTTTGTTTGGTGGCCCTGATTAGTCATGCACTCAAGAACGTTTCTGGTGAGAGGCCACAAGTCTAATATTTGGGTTCATTTCTGAACCGAGGTTATAAGTCTAATATTTGCAGACCAAGGTCAGTTTGAACAAAATGTTTTAAAGGGAATGCGATAAATCGAGCCAAACGTAGATACTACCACTGAGTATCTTTTAAAGCATTTTTGGGGAAAATGCATTTCATGAAAAAGAGGTACACAGATGCACTAAGAACATCATAACCGAAGGTTTGCGTCCCCTAGTGGTCGAACTGCAAAAGATCTTTCCGATACTCGTGTTGAACTATTAACTCTGCGAGAAAATCATGCAGTTCGACGAATTGTTGAAGCAACTTTGGAACTAGTTTAAAAGTAAGAGCGTTTGGCGGGTACCTGCAAAACATGTTGAGTATATATGATCCGTCATAGTTTGAATGAATTTAAATAATAAATGAATTGATATCCATAATATTCGCTTGAAAGTTGAAGTTGAAAGTTGAAGTTGAAACGTCGAAGATGAAAGTTTGATCCGTCAAGAGCGAGTTTAACAATGATGCTAAAATGAAGTTTTTCTATCGCGTGATATATCGGTGGAGCAATGAGCTGTTTCTGTGACACCGATACACAGTAAATTTACTCTCTGGTAAGACAACACCAAGCTATGAAGATGGAGACTTGCCTTGTTAATTAAAGGTGGCTATTTTTAACTACCACGTCATGTATATAGCATTCAAAATAGTCAATGCCTGACATGTAGCCCAGCACCCGGCTTCATGAAAAGGTTCGTGATCTGCGTCACATGCAAAGCGTATCGTAGCCGGTATCGTAGAAACTCTGGATTCCGCGGTGAACAGAGCAAGGGAGGGTGTTGTTATTTTACCACTGAGAATTATAATATAGCAGACGATATATAGAAGAATGATTTATTTCACATCTACGATATAAAACAAAGTTCTCATCTAGGCTACGGTGTCTGGAGTATACAACGACCTGCCTCTCTTCCATCCCGCGTCCTCTTTTATCCTGGATAGAATATCAATCTGTTACCATCCTGCATTTTATCAGGCTTAATGCCATATTTACTTAGATGAACAGGTCTAATAAGATGAACAATTTTCACTTTCAGTTTTGGCACTCCGCTGCTATGTTTGCGTACCAAAGCCGCTCAACTGGTGTACATTACCAGAGCACATGAATGTCACTGACTGTGACACAATACACGATCCTGATGCACCTTCACCGGCTCCAGGAATGAAATATGACGTATGTGTAAGAGCCTCCTATGAACTGGCTTTAGGCCCTGATGTTGAAGGTCAGACTTTCTCTGCGAATGCCATGACATGTGCAACTGAGGTATGCTAAGTTACCATTCTTGTACCCAGATCTCCTTTCTTTTGCACGCCATGCGACGCAGTTTGGCCCGAAGGCCCAGCAGTCGGAAAATGCTAAGTTAATACATTCTTGTCCCCATAAAAAAGCTAGGGAGCTCTAAGAACGAGAATCTTGGCCTAAAAGGGTTTGGAAAAACTTGTCATTCTTAAAGGCTTCTGTCACTAAAATTTAAAATAAAAAAATAAAGCGGTTCTAAAAGTCATCAATAAAACAATCCTCAAAAACTGAACGCAAAGCCGAATATGTAGCAGGTGTATAGGATGTCCAATTTGCATCAGGGGAAAAAGGCTCAAGGGATTAGAGCTTTTCAAATGACGTTAACGTAAAAAGGCTGCTCGTCTTTAAATTATAGATGAAAAGCATCAAGGTAGTCATTTTTGGCTGCTTGAATTTAATTATTATTACTGTTTTGCATTTTGTGCAGTCGTGGTGCGACCAGTTGAAGGAAGTGGCTTGCAATGCAACAAATTGGGAAAGTGTTGGAGCAACCATGAGTAAATGCGAATTCAGTTGCTGTTCTGAAGACATGTGTAACGACGTATCTTCCAAAGTAGCTTCGTTCATCATCACATTTGCGAGTATGGCGGTGATTTTTGCAGCAGGATTTTTCGTTCACTAAGACTAAGATGAAGTCATTTCATCATTTGAAGAAGGGTTGACGCGGTATTATTTACCAAAAGTTAAGCTAAGAATTTTTAAAAAACCGTCCATTGCTGTCACCTGCGTTGTCAGTTTATGTATATATTTATTTAATCGTCCAAAGACGGGTTTTTCCACATTCATCATGCATAAAAACCGAGCATACTATAAATGTACCGTATTCTCTCGATTAAAAGCCAGTTCAAATAAACGCCGGGTCAACAAGGTTACTGCCAAATTTTGATTAAACGCCCCCGACGTTTATTCGAGACACTGGCGTTTTATTTGAGGTCCGGTGTTTATTTGAAACTAAACCTTTATGTTACTGATTCTCATCGAAAGTAGTTATAGCAATTTCGAAAAAGGGTTCATGAACCACTACAGTACTTCAGCTCAATTTGTTTCGCTCATTCCAACTAAAGTTGGCGAGGCGCACTTTGCATTTTACTAAGCACCTAATTTTCCCGCCTTGCTTTGAATTTTACCGACCACAGACGAAATCGGTGACATTTTATTCCTGTTGTGCTATATTTTGCTATAGTTTTAGTGAGCCTAAAGTATTTTAATTTTAAAGTATTTTTTGGTCTTTAAAAGGACCAAAAAACTAAGCCTATCAAAACTGATGAAAAATACTTCTTTTTTAATAAACGTCGGGTTCATAAACTAAGTGTTTCAAATAGTTCAAATTGTACGTCGATCAGTAAGCTACACAGCACATTTTCTTTTGCAAAATTGTAAAGAAGCAGTTAAATTGCATTGCTGTAAGGTCAGCACACACGAGGGGACTAGTCCCTGCGACTGGTCCCTGCGACTAGTCCCGGAGAGCAAGTCCCTTAATTCGTCCAAAAAAACAAAAACAAAAATTCCCTTCTTGGGAACTACCCATTTTAGCCAAAAAATTTGGTCGCAAGGACTACAATTTGGTCCCTGCGACTAGTCCCACGAATTCTAACTTGTTTGAATTCGTGGGACTAGTCCCGGAGACTAGTCCCACAAACTATGCTTAGTCCCTTCGTGTGATCTGTTCATGGGAGAAGTCCCTGCGATCAAATGAAAATATTTCAGTAGGATCTTTTACTTTTGTCCCAGTTGGCCTGGAGAATAAATGTTGTATTTGTCTGTATTGGGAGTCTTGATCCGGAACAGTGGCCTTTTTACGCTTCTGTATCAGCAATATAGGACACCTCAGGACAATAGAGAAAAAACTTTTTTGAAATTGTAAATGACAAACACTCATAGACTTGTGGATGAACATAGTGTGCGGTTTTATTGAGCCGATTTACTTTAACGTTTGCAGTTAATTTACTAAATTCGGTTTTACTGTTGAGGACCACTCCATTTTTCGTCTTCACGTTTTCGCGAATTTCAATAAAAGCGCCCTAGATTTTACTATGTTATTATTAACAGGTCCCCGCGTGTAAACCCTTCAAGGGCCTTGTTCCCGCAACTAGTTCCATCGTGTAAACATTACAGGGGACTAGTCGCTGCAACAAGTCCCTGCGACTAGTCCCCTCGTGTGTGCCGACCTGTATTGTAAGGTTGCCTCAAATAGTACCTAGTAAGTCATTAAAGCCATTTTAAAAGTATTATTGTCTGGATTTCTCGTAATTTCTCCTTCAGTGTAATTTTAATTTACTTATGTGTAGTAGTATCGATAACTTATAAAAAGTTCAGTACTGGATAGACAGTGATAAACTTTATAACCTCCTTCTGATAAAAATGGATTCAAAATTTCCTTCTAATGAAATTAAACGTGAAATGTAAACAACAAAGTTCAGGTTATTCGCAATTTTCCATGGTATTTCTCCGTCAATACTGATATACTAACGAATACAATCCATACTCCCAATTATCATATTGATCATCGTTCGTTCACCATCACTTTATTTTCACTCCCTGGTTTAGGAAGGCCAAACTGTCGAGTTTTTTTTGTTAACAACTCTTGAAGTTTACTGAATGAAACCCAATGCAATCAATACTATTTTATTACTAAATGACAGACTGTAACGAGCTATGAAGAAGCAGTTACAGATTATAGGGAACTTGGACACAGTACGCGGTTGTTCCTCTGCGCGACATCAAATTTTTGCGACTTTAAAACAATTTGTTGCCTCGAATGTCGTCAATTTTCAGTAAATTTCTGAGTTGACGGACGTGGCGCTAGAAAGTTTTCTTTGACAATTGTTTGGTTGTTGTTTTTTGCTAATGAAAAAGAGACGATCTGCCAAAATAATCAGGAGAGCCTAGGTAAGAAAATGGTACCCAGTCAACCACGTCAAAAGGGACGGACAAGAAGCTGGGATGAGATTAGTGAAATAAACTATAATGAAAAAACAACAACTATAAACTACGAGCGAGTTGGTTTTCCCCATATTTCGGACAGTCAAACCGTCCTTCTTCGGGGGATTTAATGGAAAAACGGATAGTCGTTACAATAACAAAAAATAAGAAAAGAGGATTAATAGTCATCTTCTCTGTGTATACCATGTGGTTGCATAGTTTTGGCCTTATCTATTTAAAATGATTCGTGAGCTCTACGTATGGATTCCCTTTAGAATTAATGAGTTCGAGTGGAATAAGTTCCATGTCCGTGAGTTTGTGTCCCTTCTGATTAAAGTGCTGCGGTACTGCATCGGTGGTCTTGTTTTGTATGGCTCTACGATGCTCTCCAAATCTGTCACGTACTGCGCGTTTTGTTTGTCCGATGTACTCTGCTGGACCATTTTGAGTGTTTTTGCATTTTCGGCATTGGATCACGTAGATGAGGTTTTTGGATGCACATGTGATTGTTTGCTTGATATGATGTACGTGGCCTGTGTTTTTGAATGTACATGATGACAGACCGTCTTGAATAAAGGAGCAGGTTTTGCATTTCTTTGAGTTACATTTCTTGATTCTTGGCTGGCTTGTTTGTATCTGTGTATTTTTTACTTTTGCGTGGGCGTCTGTATACGATGAACGGTTTTTCAGAAAAAACTTCTTTGCAACGGTTTGAAGACTGAAGTATGGGAAAGTGTTTAGAAATGATATTGTTAAGGTTTATATTATAATTTATATTTGGAGAAGCTAGATTGTAGGTGACTACGAACGGGATGCCTTGGTTGCATTTGTTTTTTGGGACGCTTAGTTTTAATGCTTGATCTCGCAGAACTTGTTTAGCTTTGTTGATCTTACGCCTCCTCCTCCTCCGATGCAGTACCGCAGCACTTTAATCAGGAGGGACACAAACTCACGGACATCGAACTTATTCCACTCGAACTCATTAATTCTAAAAGAGAATCCATAAGTAGAGCTCGCGATATTATTTTATATAGATAAGGCCAAAACTATGCAACCACATGGTAAACAGCGAAGATGACTATTAATCCTCTTTTCTTATTTTTTTATTTTTATTTATTTTCATCTATTTTATTTTAATTTTTTCATTTTTTTTACACTGCTCTATGTTTATTCATGGTATCGTTATTTCGTCCTCACTGGTTTCTTTAAATTTTAAATTCCAAACAATCGTATCATATATCCAGGGGGGGGAAGCAAACTCCGCCAATTTTCGTGACCTGATGATCCACCGAAAATTGACGTCACATCCGGTTTTAAAAATCGGCGAGCAGCTTGCTCAGCGAGTTGCAAGATGGACGCTCGGGAGTTTATGGTTTCTTCTTTCTTGTGACCACCACTGACACGCAATTGCTTATCTTGAATACCAGAGATGTTACAAAGTTACTGGATCATCTATTTCAGCCGATATATTGGCAAAACAGAAATGTTTAGTACAGTTTTGATGGCATTTTCCAGGGAGCTTCGTGTAATGTCATGGCGAGTATGTCGCTATTTTCAATACAGGTGCGGATCAAACTTTTGCTTCTCGTGACTCCTGATTCAGTGTAATCGTCAATTTAAATAGCCTATGATGCGTGAAATATAATGAAGAAAACGCCAGCAGTAACAGTTTGGATTGTTAACATTGGGAAGGTAATTAACACTCGACGTAAAGTGCTGGAAGTCCTACTCTATCGAAACTACTCTGCACATGATCCTTGATATCGTCTCTAACGAAGCCGCTCAAACTTTTGCCTCTCGTGACCCCTGATTCAAAGGAATCGTCAATTAAAATAGTCTATCCCGAGTATATTACAATGAAGAAAACGTCGGTAGGACAGTATGTTGTATTAACACTGGGAAGGTAATTAACACTCGCAGAAAAGTGCTGGAAGCAGTATCGAAACCAACCGCGGACATGTTTAGAAGCACTCCTGATGTGGCAGACATCTGTGTACTCAAGCAGACTCGAGGTTAGTAGTCTTGTGTTTTCGAAGTTTCCGTTTTACGATGATGGGTAGACACAATTTGTTTTTCTATGGGAATGTATTTTTTGTGTTTCGTTGTTTTAAAAGAAGTCTGAATAAAGAGAACTGCATAATTAATGAATGAATTTTATCTGATTGAGCGATTCCTAGGTTGGGGGGAGGGGTGGGGGAAGGGGAAGTAGGGATGGTGAGACGAACAAACCAGCGTTGTAATAACATAAAGTAGAATCCTGATTTCTCAAGCTCTCGGTTTCTGAAAACTGGCTTCCCTTTCCCAGTCAAACACTGTAATTTTACCCCGATTTTTCAAACCCCCAGATAATTCAAACCAATTCCCTTTTCCCCAGGAGGTTCAAAAAATCGGGATTCCACTGTATGTTTAAGATTGGGATTACCAATACAAATTGTCGACCTAATTGCGGGATTATCTAGCTACCTTGCCCTTTTAATATACATGTATTCCCTTTATATTACTACAAGAAAAGGAAATAGTCCTTTATTGATCATGCTTGTTTGAAATTTTTAATTAATTCCAGTGTTACATTGCTTGTGATGTTGATGTTTTTGTAGTTAAATACAAAGGCATCAACATGTTGGTCACTTTTCTACAAATTATACAGCACCATTCAAAAGTAAGTTGACACTCAATACTTGATCCTCACGTGAATCAAGTATTGAGAATCGAGACTCGATAATTGATTTTTGATTCACAATACTTGATTCCTGCACAAATCACCCAACCGGAACAGCCTTTGTTCAGTTTCAGGTATTTGCCTTGTGTCTCAATAAAACATCAAAACAAACAAAACCAAAACCAAAAAAGATTATCTTTCCCCACATTTCAAAACGTTTCAGCTCTATACATAATTAACTCAAACTCGATTTTGGATTTGTGCGAATTGGAATAGTGTTGTGTTAGTCTCGATTCTAATTTTCGGTACTTAATTCCTGCAGGAATTGAGTAATGAGTAGCTAGTCAAGAATTGAGACTCACAACAAACTGTCAGCTTACTTTTGAATGGTACTGTACAATGTCTTTATTGGCATTGGTTACTACGTTTGTACATGTACTTTCAACTGCAAGGATAGACAGTGGTATTTGTCATCCAAATGTGATCTACATGGACAATTGTAGCTGCTCATTCAAGTATAAAGCATTCTATGTGCACCCTAGCTGTCATGAATTTCATATTCTTTGGTGTCAACTTTGTCATGTGACATTCTGTCCTAAAGGTCTTGTTACACTAGGACATAAATATTGTCTTTCAACTATTGGTACCTATCCATTTTTGCTCTTTAAAAAAATGATTATTTTTAATGAATTTTTACACCTGAGGCTACACATTGTCTGCACTTTGCCTGCTGTAGTTATTTGATTTTGTTACAACACAGTGACTTCTACCAAGTCTCTTCATGTAGAAAACATACCAACCCTTAACTTTAGGTAAATCTATTGCATTCATGTAATTAGTATTAAATCTTTAGCTTATTAATCTTACGTATAGGTACATACACGTTCAGATTTGTGAATACAAATGTATAACAAAAATAAAATTGAGTAACCAAAAGCCCAAGTATGTAACTATCCTAATGTCAGGTAGATATTTGTCATGTACTATCACAGACATTTACTTAACCCTTTCACCCCTAGTAGTGGCCAAAATTTAAAATTCAAGAATATGCTAAATTTCATTTTTTTTTTCAAATCCCCCCAAACAAACAGTACCCTGCGAAAGTACTGCCAAAGAGATTTCATTTGAATGGTCACACCATAGGATTTCATCCACAGACTCAAAAGTTAGCACTACATCACATGTCTCCATAATTGACTCCCCGAGTAAAGGGGTTAATAAAATCTATAGCATTCATGTAATTAGTATCAAATCTTTAGCTTATTTGCATACAGTTACATAGTTACATGTTCAGATTCATGAATAAAAACATATAACAAAAACAAAATTGAGTAAGCCCAAGTATGTAACTATGTTAATATCATGTACATTATCATGTACTATCACATACATTTACATGTATTTGCTAAATGATTAATAATGTAGATATAATATCTAGCAGTTCTTGTAATGAATAGAAAATGAGCAATATTGTTTTTTAACTGTTTCATTTTTTATCTAGATGGCTGTGAAGACTCCTAAAGTTGCTTTCAACACATAGTTTGGGACTATTCTTGTGAGATTCCTGAGCCTGCAAAGGTTTGTCGCTGAGATGAGTACTTTGGTTGCAGACAGGATTTTTCCCTTTGATTAGCATGCTGGACACAAAGATTTATTGCTTTCCTTTCAATAAAGTGGCTGGGTCTGACATGTAAGGAAACATGACCTGCAGCATACAACGGAGGAAGAGATGTTGGTTTCTGAGCCCAGATCTATGTAATTCTTTTGAACTGTGTTTGTTAACATTGTTAGCCATCATTATAGTAGTAGTGACATGTAGCACATGAATACCTGTATATCAGTTGCTGTCCATAAAATTTGTTACTCAGCAACAGAAACAGTGTTGTGCTACCATAACAACTTGTACGGTATGATGAGATACTGTCAACAGTCATCCATAATAATAACCACGGATGCATGACGATGTTGAAAATTTGTCAGTCTCTTTTCCTGTGTTCTACTCAACAGATGTGTAGTCTCAAACATTTGTTAACCAGCAACAGTACTCATCTGGTGTTGTGTCATAGTTATTGTGTAGTTCCAGGAAAAAAATCCATACCCACCACATGGAAGGTCATTGGAAATTCCTAGGGGAAAGGGGCTCTCAAAAGGCAAAATTTTAGAAGCAAAGTATGAAGCTAAGCTGAAATCTCTTGGGGGGGGGGGGGGGGCAAAACAGAAAAACCTTCTGTGGAGGGAGTAAAGATATTTTCTGGAACTACACATCATTCATGTAACCAGTATCCAAAGTGTAGGGACAGATATTGCTCATCATCCATTATGTGTAGGTGACCATAAATGACATTACCATACAGAAACCAGTTTGTAATTCCCAGTACAGTTATGTATACAGTAGGTTGGGGCTACACTTAATTGTTAGTCTTGATTATCTGTCAGGCAAATCTGTTAAAAAATATTCGCGACCCTTATGATCAGGATGGGTTGCTTGAACTTGACCTTGTTGTATAAGGTTACTGGTTGATTCCTTGATTTGTAAGTCTTCTGTCCACAACCACAGTATCAGTGGATGATTACAAAATAATAAGGACTGTGCGATGAATAAGCTGACATATTGACTTCAGTCAGCATCTGGCTTTAATTAAAGACAGCTTTTATGTAGCAGTTTAATTATGAAATTACTAAGCTGTTACTAGTAGTGTGCACAATTAAGTAATCAAAATGTATAACAATACTTAATAGGACAATAATAATAAAGCGTTATTGTTTGTCTTACGATGTGGTCACTTGTGATGTAGATCAATTATATATTGAGAATTTAATAATATAGAAAAAAAGAAAAGAAAACAGATAAAGGGAAGTCTTGGCGGTCAACAGCGACAAAGCACCACAAGGAGTATTGTTTCAGATTCTGTGTTGTGAACAGTCTCTCTAAAAAACAAAGAGTGTTAATGGGGTTCCCACTTGTTAGAAACGCCGTCTTTGTGATGTTTTGTTAAAAGGAGTCTTATTCTACAACATAGGCTATTTAAATAAAGAATTACTCACCTTGAAGTCATCATTTTGACTGATTTTCCGAATCCTGTGAAATTCGAGGGAGACAAAGCCGCCATTTTCCATACAAAAGAACGCTCGAAAACAACGCAGTTTATAAACCTTTATTTAGAATAATCTCTTCACTAATCAAATGGAAGGAAAGAGTACATATTTCATTTCATTGTCACGAAAATGTAACAGGAAAATTTATCGCCGATGAAAAAATATGGCCATTTTACTCACCAACTGAACGAAACTGTCGCCGTCAATTTTGATTTTCCCGCCCGCGGAAGAAAAAGGCTGTTTTTGGACCGGATGTGACGTCAATTTTCGGTGGATCATCCGACCACAAAAAAAGTCCCAGGCGTAGTCAAGTGTTCTCCCCCGCCCCTGCATATATCTAATGTAACCGTTTTACTACATATTGTAACGAATATCCGTTGTTGCATTAAATCCCCCGAAGAAGGACGGCTTGACTGTCCGAAATAACGGAAAACCAACTCACTCGTCGTTTTTCGTTGCTATTTTTTCATTATAGTTTATTTCAGTTACTCCAAAAAGAAAGCAGGATCTTGATTGTAGTCATATCTTATAGAAGTTTCATGAGTTTAGTGCCCAGTTTCTCTCTATTGTAATCAAAATGGCGGACGCTTTGGACGATGAATGGTGGCTAGAGGAAAAGGATGTGGAAAATACCGGTAAACTGTCTCACTGAAAATCTTTGCACTGTATTATTTATGTAAGCTACCTTCTCACGCGTTCATACTAATTTTTTTTTAAAGAAGAAGAAACGAAGGGAGAAAAGAGGAGACGAAAACAAAAGGACGTCGAGACAAGGGGTAAACATGTGAGTAGCTGGTCTGCAGAAACTAGGTATACAAAATTTATAAGCTTAATTATGAAGTTAATCTCACAACTCAACTTTGAATTGACAAACATCCGTTTCGAAACCCTCCTTTGCAGCAAGTTCAACTAATTAGGTATGTTTTTGAAAGCATTTCACCTATTAAGGGACGTTTTGTTGCCCTCTTGTTAATTGAGGCGATGAAACAATCCTCGAAAATTCCGAGTTGGTTAATAAAACACGACTAACATTCTACACGCTTAACTTGGGCTTGGGCCTTCTACATGCTTAATGTCGGTTAAGACATGGTAATAATGTATACAACATGAATACTCGATATGATAGTAGGCACGATTTGAAATCATTAAAATATGATTACCGTAAGTTTTATGATTTTTTAATTTACTCAGTTTTCTCAGTGAGGATAAAGTGCCAGATTAAAAAGTCAATACTTGATTTTTCCTCCTCTTTTTCTACAAATGTAGTCTACGGCTTTTTATGCGACAGTTTAATTAAAAAAGTTTTCTTTTTAAAGATTTCTTTCCTCAGACTTACTGAGCGAATGGTTTTTGTTACACTGATTATCTGAAAATCATTAAAAAAAATTACTTTTGTGTACTTGTCGTTAAAATGTGTGTATAATTTTGCCAAACACATGAACAACAATTGCTGACCAAATTTTCAAGAGGGAAAATTGATCATGCAATTTTCACGCTTTTTCGCAAAAAGCACATTAAATATATTAACTATATTTCGCGAAAATTACTTCGTGCACATGTTCTTGGACTTTCTCTGTGATCGTTTGCAAAAGTTCAATGCAAATACTTTCGTGCTAAAAAAAGTTGGAAATAAATAGATTCAACAAATGTAAGAACTTACCTGAAAAAAGGAAGATAAAGACTTTACCAAAACGTGTTTAAACACAAGATGTGGAATTTGTGGATGAGTTCTGCTAAACGCTATAACATCAGCTGCTAAAATTCACTTTGATCAAAGACACCACCTTTATTGTGGTGTAATTTTGTTTGCTATAGGAAAACTATATATGCTGATGGACCGGATCTATACGAGATAAAGAGTCAAAACCTTTGTTAAAAACAGACCACGTGATTTGTCCATCAAAGTTGTGACAAATTGTTTTCCAATGTCTGTAAAAATTTAATCCCCTCTAGTTTATTATCAATGTCAGTATTTCTGTGAGACAGGAAAGACTTCAGCCTCCCGGCATGGATATTGACTCTCATCAAGGCCTCCATGTTCAAAACTTTATTTTTAAAAGGTGAGAAACGAAAGGGAAGATTAAAGCAATGAATAAGGTAAGAGGTGTCGACTTCCCTTCAAAAACAATGGCCTGTTTAACGTACGAACTTTTAACTTAACAATTATGTGTCACAGTGGAGATGAATAGTCGAGAATATTTACCATGTGGTTATTGACATTGGCGGAATCCCCCAGTTCTAAGGAGATTGGCAGGACATAATTTCTCTGGCTAGCAGCCTGCTTTGTAAACGAAAGCCCCAGTCCAAAACTAATGCAGGGCGGTGTAAACGTGACGAACATGCCGCGTCTTGTACCCAGTGTGTTTTATCTCAGTGTGTTTTATCCAGAGGACGGATCGTAGAAAATAATTAATACAAACACCTTTTTATCGATTAGGTTATTAAATATGACGTCAGATACTTGCTGTACTTATAAGGAGCCGTTTTCAGGACACGTTTAAGGGAAATGGTTGACTGTTTAAACAATGGAGTTCTTCTGTCGAAGGCACTGTCGTGTGATAGGTTGCCCGAGGAAATTTGATGTTCACAACAAATATTAGCCCGAGAACATAGTTCGAGGGCTTATATGAAGTTTGAACATCAAATTTCCAAGGGAACCTATCACACATAGGGCCTGAGACAGAAGAACTCTATTGTTTTTATTGTACAACACTAAATTTTGAGGTGCCTGCTGAGGAGAGACACTATCGTATCACGTGATCGATTTCGACCAATGGGAGCACGCCAAAATTTAGCGTTGTACTAAAAATATTAATAGAGAAACTCTTTCGTGGGCCAAAACCCGCGAGAGCGGATCTACGTCCTCAAAGCGAAGCTTCGTAGCGGGACCGCGAGAGCGGAGTCCCACACTCTTACAATATATATGTGTCATCCATTTGAGTGGATTTGGATGGTCATGACGCAGGCGCGTAGGAAGTACGACTGGGACGATGTTGCGCTATGCCTCATGTAAATTGTTCAAACTGTCCTTGAACAATCAGATTATTTGGTATTTTTAATTCTTTTATGTGGCATATTTAGTCATTTAAATATTTTATATTTAAATTGTCAATTTGCCAATTTGTTGTCTAACGACCTGGTTTAATTCAGCTGTATTGAATTTGGAAATTTTTTTCGTTGGTGTTCAACGACTTCCGTCACGTTAATATCTTGACTTATTGGGACAGGGCCCCAAAACAAGTTTACTCCCCTAAAAACAACTGCGTGGGAGACTAGTTTACTTGTTAATACATGCGAAATATAAAAAGCGCCTTGGAAGCTTGTACTTTGTCTCATTAACAAACTTCGAAAGAAGAAGGGTTAAAGCAGTCATATACCTCGCGTTTTGCGAGCTAACAAAGCGAATTTGGATTTTTCCAACAACGGTCTTAGACAAAACACTCTCAAATAATTTTCTTGGACCGAAACGCTAGAATAAACTGCAAAATTATCGCCAACTGAATTTTTAGAGTCTACATTCTCCTTCAGTATAAAGCGCTTTTTTCTAGATTATTTTGGCGTGAAAATAATCTAGAACAACATAATACAAAACATTCCTCACATTCGCTAAGTGTTATATTCTCGCATGTTTCTTGTTCTAAACAATCATTTTCAATAAAGGACGAGGCATTGATATTTGTATTACTAAGACTATTGAAATTGTGTCGCTTTATCTTCAATATTTTTTCACATGGACATAACAATTTTTTTTGAAATCTAGTGGAAAAGGAGGCTTGTTAGCACATGTAATTCTGTCAAGTTAAAAAAATATATGAGAAAGGAAAGCTTCAGTAGCCGATATTGACAAGTCACACCACGCGTGGCTGCAGTACTAGTTACGTCATGTGGCAAAGAGTCAAAGAAACTGACAACGCAGGCAATGACATTGCACGCTTCTTCGATGCCATTTAAAAAGAAAAGAAAAGAAAGAAACTTTTCAGGGAGTGCTTAGGCGACGGCGGCTAAGGGTGGCGGCTAAGGGTGGAGTTCGACAATTTTCCGGGCCCGGAAAGGTATTTTACGAGCTCAAGGTTTACCTTAAAGATTCAAATTTTGTTGGTTTGTGAAGCTAAGCATTAAAATTGTAAGTTGACGAAACAAGTCGAGCTGGTTTGCGGGCTAAAAGGTACGCCACCATTCTACAGGTTTTATATTTAAAATTTAGTTCCGGGCCCGAAAAGTTACCGGGACTTTCGAAAAACGGGCTTCTGACTGTTGCGCTTCGGTCTTGTACCAACAAAAATGAAAACGTATGTAAAAGGGCTTAAATTCGTGCGTTCACCTAACGTTGTTCAATCAATTTCTACTGACGCGTTCTTTTTTTAAGCTGGTGTGTCCCGAAATTTACGAACTCAAGTAAGAACTTGTCCAATAAGAACAGTGACTTTAACAGGTGCTTCATTGTTGTACCCCTATGCTAAACTCGGAGGTTAAAGAAGTGAATGCCTGTTTGCTGCTGGTCATTTCATTTTCACGGCGCCCGTTTCATTACTTACATTCTGCAGGGATGATTTTGACAGCGATCAGAAAGGATCTTCACCGAAGAGTCTGTCAGAATAGGGTACTTTCCGTTTTGTCGTCGGATTTTTTAAAAATATTTTATTTAGGAGAGGAAAACTGGAAAATTGCGAGGAACAGAATTAAAAACAAAATTCTCAAGTACACTCTTTTTTTTTATAAGAACGTCTAATTTTGCGGCTGAGGCTGAACCGAAACTGAATGTTTGTTGGCGATTTGAGCCTGAAACGTTCTTAACAATGTCCTTAAGATTAATTGAATAGCATTTCATAAATCATAGTTCTAAATGGAAGAAAGGCGGAACAAATAGGTCAAGTTCTACCAATTTCTTAAAAGTTATACGTGTTTTCTTGTTTTAGAAATGGAAGATGACTTGCGACATCACAAAAATTCTAGCATTTGTGGGCTCAAAAAGGCGCTAAATTACTCTGACCAAATTATTACACTTAATTTTATTTTCACATAGCTTATTCTACAAATATGAAACAAGATAAAGACGTTCTTGACAAAATCTCAGCCTGGCTATGTTCTTAGCACGTTCTTAAAACTTTGGCCAATTCCAGCCTAGACGTTCTTATAAAAAAGGTTCTTATAAAAAAAAAGAGTGTATCTTACAGACGTCAATACTGAAATGAGGGAGTCATGAGATCGTGGTTGAGCTTTATCCGATTGGCTGGCTGTCTTTAGAGGAGAACGTCCGTAGACGCACGTAAGAACATAACGGAATTAATTTATTTCTGCAAAAGTGTAGAATCGAAGTACTTACGTTTTATTTACGCATGTTTTACGCATGTAATTATTTACGCAACAGTGGAAATTTACCTTTATAAGAGGGTCAGGTGGTTCTGGTTAAGAGAATGTGTAAAGTCCAACTGAATATTGACTTTTAAACTACCTCAAGGGCGTTGTTCAGTTGACTTTTTGCTCGACAGACTTTCAAGATGCAGAGTTATTTAATTTGTACTTTAGCGCTGCTGACGTTTCCATCTGGTGAGTAAATATCTGCTCACAAGCTAAGATACAAGTGACATGACATCAAAGTCGTCCTATGTATTTGTTAGTGTTTTGACGCTGACTATTTTCGTAGATCAATATTACTGTCAAGACGTTTCGGCTAGTCCTTAAGCCTTCATCAGTTGAAAAGGTAAGGCTATTATACGTGAATGAAAAGGGCAAGCACGTAAAAAGCGCGCGCGCTGAAGAAAGTTACCTGTACAGTACGTTTTTAAAAAGAAAAGAACGTAAGCGCGAGACACATGCACGTGCCACGGCGATGCGGTCGTTCCCAGACTGCGGGTCCTTAATTAACCACCAAGCTTCCAAGAAGAGTCCTAATCTGTTTATTTTCTTCGGGACTACTAAATCGTCCTATGTAGCTTGGGTATTACTCTCTTTTTTGTGTATATTACAGTATGTTGCCCAGCGTCCTATAATTTCAGTTCGCAACTTCCATGCTCTATCTCTGCATCATCAAGGAGAACTGATCGTTTGCCCTCAGATAGTACAAGTAGTTTCAAATACGGTATAAATATGTTGGCGTTGTTAGTTAAGTATCTGTAACACAATTTATATTTTTGGAAAGCTCATTCGTGTCTAGCCAAACAGCACGGGCCCAGTCCTTGATCACGAGAATAAATTTGTTATTCATATAAACCTACATACCTTCGCCCAGAGACATGCACTTATCTCTCGGCTTCATTTTAGTAATTTTAACACTTAAAAGTGTTTGATTCAGTTATATAAATGGATTTGAAGAGTCTTAGCACCTGATACAGGGGTCATAATATATAGGCGTCACCCTTATTATCAAAGTGACGAAGGACTCCGCAAATTACTCCCTTACATCCATGTATCCACTAAGAAAACAGAGGACTTTTATCGCACCCAGATGCGAAACGGAAAGATGTAAGAATAGTTGTATCATAACTTATTTGTATAGTTCATAATTCGATTTAGAGTAGTTTTTATTCTAATTTTACATGTAACACAATCACAATACATAATTTTTATATCGATTTATAATTTCAGACTTTTCCCTTTTTTAGCTATTGTAACTTTTAACGTAATTCAGCCCTTGACTGCAAGTTTTAAGCAAATAAAGCATCTACCTCTATTCTATCTCTACGATGCAAGACGAGAATAAGTATCTCAATCACCAGTCGCTACACAAGAATGAGCGCAACCAAAAGCGTTTAACTTCCAGGGAAAAAGGAGAAAAACGGTAAAGCGTAATATCGTTCAGACTGATGTTATCGTGGTCTGCCTCACATGGAAAGCGTATCGTAGCCTGGTCTGTCTGTGCAGACACTGCTTTAAAGAAACTCTGGATTCTGTGGTGAACACAGGAAGGGAGGGTGTTGTTATCTTACTTAAGATAGGATAAAAAAAAAAAAGAAAAGAAAATTTATAGCAAAACGTAGAGCAAAGTTTCACACTTAGAAACTACTTTGTTTTCAAGATACAGTCAGAATTATCATGCCTGAAATCGACCGCTTTAAAGAAACGCATACAGGACTTTAAAGAAACGCATACGCGCCTGGTAGAACACCGCTGGGTACAACGCATGGGTAACGTTACCACGCTGAAAGCACTTTATCAGCCTTATTAAGGTATTTGCACCGGCAGATTTTAAGATTAACAGGTTTCATTAGATGAATAATTTTCATTTTTCACTCCAGTTTTGGCGCTCCGCTGCTTTATTTGTACGCCAAAGGGCCCCAACTGGTGCACATTACCAGAACATGGGAATGTCACAGACTGTGACGCAGTACAAGATGCACCTGAGCCAGCTCCACGTGACGTATGTGTAAGAGCTTCCTCTGAACTGGTTTATGGCCCAGATTTTGGAGGTCAGACTATCTCCACAAATGCCATGACATGTGCAGCTGAGGTATGCTGAGTTAATATTCTTGACGCCAGATCTCCTTTCTTTTACTGACGTATCGCGCAGTTAGGCCGAAGGGCCAGCAGTCGACACATGCAAAGTTACACTCTTGTCCCCACCAAAAAAAAAAAAAACAAACAAACAAAAAAAAATAATGGGGAGCTTTTTGGACAAGAATGATCGAGACAAGAATGATCTTAGGACAAGGATGGTCGAGATCGTGGCCTAAAAAGGTTTGGAAAAACTCGTCATTCTTAAAAGTCATCAATGAAACAATCCTCAAAAAGATCGCAAAACCGAATATGTAGCAGGTGTATAGGAAGTCCAATTTGCTTCAGGGGTAAAAGGCTCAAGGGATTAGAGCTTTTCAAATGACGTTACCGTAAAATTGCTGCACGTCTTTACAATTACTTCTCAAACTCATTAATAATTTATAAAGAGAAAACAAATGAAATCACGACCTTGACGGTGGGTTAGTTATCAGCATAAAATTTGAATTTCTCCAAGAAATATGAATGGCCGGCGGTTTGAGAGGCCATATCAAAATCTCGAAAGAGTGTTTCGTCGGGTATCCAAACACCTCCTAGTCGGTAAAAAAAAGACTCGGCTGCGCTTTGTTTTTTCAACCCACTTCTCGGTGTTTAAACATCCTGATGATACACTCTTTCTCGTGTTTGATGTATTACTTGACGGAAAGGCATTAAGGTTGTCATTTTTGGTTGCTTGAATTTAATTATTATTACTTTGTATTTTGCCAGTCTTGGTGCGACCTGGCCAAGGTGGTGTTTTGCAGTACAACAAACTGGGAAAGTGTTGGAGCAACCATGAGAAAATGCGAACTCAATTGCTGTTCTGAAGACATGTGTAACGACGTTGGATCTTCCAGAGCAGCGTCGTTCATCATCACATTCCCGAGTCTGACGGTGATTTTCGCAGCAGGATTTTTCGTTCACTGCTAAGACTAAGATGAAGTCATTTCATAATTTGAAGAAGGGCTTACGCGGTATTCTTTACTATTAGTTGAGCTAAGAAATTAAAACAGTCCATTGCTATCACCTGCGTTGTCAGTTTATTTATTTATTTATTTATTTAGTTACCTATTTATTCATTTGTCAGAAAGACGGTTTTGCTACATTCAGCAGTTGTATATATGTCCAGTTGTATCGATAGCTCATAATTATTTACTGGAATAGACAGTGCTAAACTTTATACCCTCCTTTCCTTGTGATAAAACTTTATTTTCAATCCCTGCTTAGGAAAGCCAAACTGTCGAATTGTTTTTTTTTTGAAGTTATGAATATATGAAATTCATATATTTGAACTGCGGAATGAAGAAATAAATTTATTTGTTTTTACATTTATTACATTTGTTTTTACATTTATTACATTTATTTGTTTTTTTTTTGTTAACAACTCTTGAAGGCCACTGAATGAAAATCAATACAATCGATACCATTTGGTTACTAAATGACAGACTGAGAAGAAGGTTATAACAGGTTATAACGAACTTCTATTAGAACAAAACTAAACCCAGTTTTGTTTTATTACACTTCGAGTAACGTCTGGCTCGAACATCTCTACACAAGAGATTTGGCATATACCGAACCAGTGCACTTTATTTACGCGTCGTGTAGACCTCTGCATCCAAAGGTTATTATTATGAACCTTCTATTACTCAAGCTGTTTAAGGGCTGGTTTCAAACACTGAGTGGATTCGCAGATCGAAGTATGAAATCTCCTGAATATAAATATTAATGTCCACTTTTGTGGTCACGTGAAAAGTCACATGACCAGAATGTAAAATTTGTGAAAAAATGGCGAGTAGCCAGCAAATTTTAGTTGTGTTGATAAATAAAACAGCATTTTCGATAAAGATTAAACATATCTAACCTTCTACGCGTCCTTGATTTTTAAAAGTAGATATATGAGCGTTCAAAAGTGCAATTTTATGGCAAAAGTTGACTGTTGACTCAACTTTAGTTTAGTGAAAAATAGACGATCATTCCAAACGTGAAGAACTGGAAATAATTTAAGTGCATCTAAAAAGCATTTATGTTCGATATTATCTCTTAAATTCACTGGCAATTCGTCAAGTATTTGCTATTTTTTTAAAGCAACAGTCACGTGAGATGTCACAACATCTTCGCAACGACTGCGCAAAATCAAATTTTGGCGACTTCAAAACAATTTCTTGCTTCGAATGTCGTCAATTTTCAGTAAATGTCTTAGTTTTCATGCGTGGAGCTGTCTTAACCGACGTGGCGCTAGCACTTTTGACAACAGTTTGGTTGTTGTCGTAAAAAAGATGTTTTTTGTTCATCGTGGTAAATACAATGGTGATTGTAAAGAAGAACTCCCCTCCACCGATTGTCGGTCAACTGTCGGCCGACAGTTGACCGACAAGTTACCGACAGGTTACCGACAGATATATTTGTAGGTGGAGTAATCCAAAAAAAAAACAAAAATCGGATAAAGTACTCAGATAATAGTTACATCGTACATTGGAAACAAAACACACTCTTCTCTTCTGACCCCATGTACCTTTAGAACATCCAATGTCAGAAATGACCACTTAATGTCAGAAAGGACTATTTTTGAAGCGAACTTTTCCACTATTTATCAAAAACTTCATACAAATTGCTCACACCGCGATGAGCGGAAGGAAAGCCCGTTCTGATGAAGACTAGCAGTAAGCAGTCGAAACGTCGCGATCTACAACTCAAGTGACCACATCGTGAGACAAACGATTTACACTTTAATGTTATAGTTTGGTTGTTGTTTCTTGTGAAAAAGAAGACTTGCCAAAGTGGATCACGGACGCTTTGGACGATGAATGGTGGCTAGAGGAAAAGGACGTGGAAAATCCCGGCAAATTGTCTCACTGAAAATCCATGTACTGCGTTATTTGTCTAAACCTCCCACTTTTATACCAATGTTTCTTTTTTTTAGAAGAAGGAGAAACGAAGGGAGAAAAGAGGAGACGAAAAGAAAAGGATGTCAAGACAAGGGGTGAACACGTAAACATGTGAGTATAGTTGGTCTGCAGAAATAATACAGATTTTATAAGCTTTATTGTGAAGTTAATCTCACAACTCAACTTTGAATTGACAGACGCAATAATTATAGAGAGAGACTACTGAATTTGTGTTGCTTTAGTTTCAAAATTTTTTCACAGGGACAAAACAAATGTTTTTGAAATCTAGTAGAAAAGGAGGCTTGTTAGTACATATAATTCTGTCAAGTTAAAAAAATAAGTCGTTAAATTATCGTCCAGGAGAGTGTAGTCCTGAGGAGGACTGTTTTGGTGACATTGACTGACGTTTCGACAACCTGAGAGGAAGTCATCACCAGAGTCAAGTGAATTGTGAATCGTTAGTAGATGTTACAAGTCTCTGGTTGTTGTCCTGATTGGACAATTCTAATCTTGACAAGTCACCCCGTGCGTGCTGCATGACTAGTTACGTCATGTCGAAAAGTGTCAAATAAACTGACAACGCAGGCAATGACATTGCACGCCAGCTAAAGAAAAAAGAAAACAAATAAACTGTTCAGGAAGGGCTTAATTACAGCCAATTTCACTACACTGTGTACGTCTCGTGTCCAGGCGACGACGGCTAAAGGTGGAGTTCTGGACACTGTCGCGTTTCGGTCTCGTATGACTGAGAGAAAAAATGAAAGTGTGCGTAAAAGCGCTTAAGTTCGTGCGTTCACTTAAGGGGCTGTTTACATGGAAGGAGGAAGATCCTAGAAGGCGGATCATCCTAGCGCCATATGTTTTCCGTATTCAGTTTACATGCAAAATTTTGTTCTTGACCCTAGCGCTAGGATCTTCCTACCTGAGAGAGAGGAAGACCCTAGGGCTACGAAGATCGTAGCACCATGTAAACCACCTTCGCTCGGAAGATCCTAGCACTAGGGACAGAAAAACCAATATGGCGGCGGCCGGGTGTTTAACGGCTAAAGGCCGACAGTTTTATTTGATTTCCAGCAACCCCCCCCCCCCCGACCGAAATTTCTACATGTAAAACAAACGAAAGTTTGTCTCGCCTTCTAGCATCTTCCTAGTGCTGGGATCTTCCTCTCTCCCTGTAAACAGCCTCTAACATTGTTCCATCAATTTCTGCTGACGCGATTTCTAACGGGGTGTCGCAGAATTTAGGAATTCTCTTAATTCGCGCCCACCTGCGTTTACGTAAGAACTTGTCTAATAATAACACAGTGACTTTAATTATTAATAGGTGCTTCACTGTGGTACCCATATCCGAAACTCGGAAGTTCAAGAAGTGAATGCCTGTTTGCTACTGGTCATTTCATTTTCACGGCACCCATTTTCATTGCTTAAATTCTGCAGGAATGATTACGACAAGGAGCAGAAAAGGACTTCACGGAACTGAGTCTGTCAGATTAGGGCACTTTTCGTTTCGTCGGATTTTTTTTAAACAAGTTATTTAGGGGAGGAAAAATGAAAAACTACGAGATAAAAAAAAATTGAAAAAAAAAACATTTTCAAGTATCTTTACAGACGTCATCATTGAAATGAGGGAGTCGGTATTATAAAGTAAATTCGATTTTGAGACGACATTACTGTTTTATTATGACGGCTAGTTGGCTAGTTGGTTGGGAGAAAATATATTCCGAGTTGAGAGAAAATATCTTTTCTCTCAACGCCGTCATTATAAAGCCGTAATGTCGTCTCAAAATCGAATTTAGTTCTTTAAAACCGCGATCCATGTCTCTTTTTGTCAAAAAGCAATAATCCCGAACAATAATTTTTGTTGATTAAAATAGAAATTCTTACTTGCCGTGAAAAATTGCACGCGCGATACTTGCTCACGAAAACAATTTTGCTTTGCAGCAAAATGTTTGAATTCGCCGCTTTCTCAACCAAAAATTGCCTTATGAAACAAACTATACTCTGCATTAAACATAAATTTTTTCAAACGGCGGCGATCGACAAAAATAGAAAAAAAGTGAAAATCAACTTCTTTTCCAGGTTACAAGTGGAACTCAAATGATAACGCAATACAGCGCGCGCATCGCGAAATAAAAACCGAAAAATTAAGGTGGCTTACTACAGTTTTCAGAAGAGAAAGATAACCTTTTTAAAACCAGGAGCCATAATCGGCGATTATGGCTCCTGTTAAAACTTAAGTTTAAAGCCAGCAGGAGTTTTATTTTGGGTTATTTTTTGCTACAACTGTTAAAAGAAATGATATTAACCCTCATTATCCTGGAAAAGAAGTACGAGAAGCTCAGAAAATATCAAATATAACAGACCGAGTGCTAGGAGGGGACTGGAAACTAGACTTTTTAAGGCTTTTTTCTCAAAATCTAGCCGTACGAACCTACCTCAATTTTTCAGGATTTGAAAAGTGGCTACAAATAAACAACTATGCAAAAGAAAATGAAAATCTGTAAGGCAGAATTTTTACCAATGAAGAAAATGTTGAATTTTCGCTTTTTTGAGAATTACTAAAAATCTCTCTTACAGATTTTGCTAATATTTTGTCTACAGGTGAAACCTCCTTCTACGAATTGATTCTGAATTTTTTACTGTGGGTTATACGGTCAGTTTTCGTGTAGATTGGGGTCAAAAAGTTGATTTGCGATTTTTTTGCGGTCTCCTTCGTGAGCAAAACTGAGCATGAGTGCAACTTAAGCGCGCGCTTAAATAACGCAATATGGCGCGTCCGATAAACATAAGAATTTTTACAACGACTTCTCGAGGTTTTTGTCAAGGTTTAACAGGTATTTTATACGGGTAGCGCTCACCAACTTCGTCGAGACCTCGTCCATTGATGATAAAGGATGTTAATAGTACACCACGAGCGATTTCTACAATCCAGATTTCAGAGGTGTTTTCAGCTTTTTCTCGATGATGGCGTCGAGTATTGCACGCGCGAAAAAAATGGCATCAGAGAGAATTTCTCAGCGCGCGCAAGTGTGTCTCAGAAAAACTGTAGTAAGCCACCTTAAGGAAAAATACAAAGTCTTAAGGCCCAGTAATACGGGCAACATTTTCGTGCAACTTGTCGAGCAACAATTTTGCCGTTGCAAGTTGAGATTGTTTGTTACGCGTATTACTACCTTCTCGCGCAACAATTTTTTTATGTTGCAGAACGTAAAAGCGACATCTACTTCCTGCAACATGAAAATTTATTGCGCGAGAAGGTGGTAATACGCGCAAGAAACAATCTCAACTTGCAACGGCAACATTGTTGCGCGACAAGTTGCACGAAAATGTTGCCCGTATTACTGGGCCTTTAAAGTTTTAGCACTCACATTTTGCCCAATCTGTCAAGGTAAATTGCTTGCAGAGGTAAGTTGCTTGCAGGGATGAACCACTTGTAATCAAGGTTTTTCCAACTATACTACTGAGCAAAAAGTAAAGTTTTGTCGGCGGTTTTGTGAAGGAAAGTTTGACCTTGGCCGCGTTGTCATGACAGTTTTGAACCAATCACAAACCAGCATTTTGAGACGACATAATCGCAAAATGACGTCGTCTCAAACGCAATCAAAAGAGATCGTTGTTCAGTTGACTTTGTGCTGGAAAGACTTTCAAGATGCAGAGTTATTTACTTTGTACTCTAGCACTGCTGACTTTTCCATCTGGTGAGTAAATGCGTGTATGCTATTAACTAATTGTGATTTTGAGACGGCAATTCTGATCAACATTCGTGATCAACCATTAACTCTGCGAGAGAAAGATGCAGTTACATAACTGTTATAACGATAATGGAAGAAGTAAGAAAGTTTGGCTGGGACCAGTATTCCTGGTTCTTATAATCCTCTTAATTTTGATGCTGTTGTTTTTCATTTTTTCAGTTTTTAATTTTAGTATCTAGTTTTTTGTGTCCCCAAATTAGTGTGGGATTTTCCCAGGTTACATGGCATTGACACGTAAATAAATTACGTTCTCACTCACTCACTCACCAGTAAAACATGTTGACTATGATCCGTCATAGTCTGAATAAATCATAATTACATTAATTTTAGATAAAGTTAGGACGTTTAAGTTCAAAGTTCGATCCGCGTCAAGAGGGAGTTTGAAAGGGCAGCTAAAATCAAATGCACTGTTTCCGTGACACTGATACACAATACAAAATACTCTAGTAAGACAACACCAAGCTATGAAGACGGAGAGTTTGCTGTAATGTGGCTAATTTGAACTACCCTGTCATATATATAGCATTCCAAATAGTCAATGCCTGACATGTAGCCCAATAAAACTTTATGGAAAGGTTCGTGGTCTGCGTTACATACACAGCGTATCGTAGCCTGGTCTAACCTGCGATCAGGCTCTATTTTCGTTTCGCTCGGTGAAACATTCAGGCGGGAAAGGCGAAAGACCCACGTAAGAGAATATGAGAGCGATGCTAAAATCGGCCTGATCGCAGGTTAAGCCTGGTCTGTCTGTGCAAAAACTGCTTCAAAGAAACTCTGGATTCTGCGGTGAACACAGGGAGGGAGGGTGTTGTTATCTTACTATTGGATTTATAATATAGCAGACGATACATAGAAGAATGCTTTTTTTTACATCTGCAATAGAACCTCTTCGTTTGTTTCTCTGCAGTATTAAAACAAATTTGCTCCAAAAAAATCTCCCATTCAGGGTTCGGTGTCTGGAGCATACATGAACTTGCCTCTCTTTCTCCCCTCCCCTCCCCTCCCCTCTCCGTCTTCTTTATCTCGTCGACCCCGACAACCTTTTGGCTCCGGAAAGCCATTTGTAAAAACTTGGACTACTTAACCTACAAAGCTGTTATTTTAAAATGTCTCAAAGATTAGAAAACTTACACTTGTAGCAAAGATTCATACTTAGAAACTGCTTTGTTTTTAAGATACAGTCCGAATTATCATGCCCGAAGTTTCGGGCCTTTAAAGAAACGCATGCGCGCCTGGATAGAATACCGCTGGGTACAACGCATGGGTAAACGTTACCACCCTGAAAGCACTTTATATCAGCCTTATTAATGCTATCTTTGCTTAGATTATTAAGTTAAAGATTATTAAGTTAAGATTATTAAGTTAAGAAAAATAATTTTCATTTTTCATCTCCAGTTTTGGCAATCCGCTGCTTTGTCTGCACACCAGAGCCGCCCATACACGCATGCGCATTACCAGAACACAGGAATGTCGCAGACTGTGACGGAGTACAAGATGTACCTCCAGTTCCAGGAATGAAATATGACGCATGTGTAAGAGTTTCCTCTGAACTGGTTTATTTTGGAGGTCAGACTCTCTCCTTAAATGATATGAATTGCGCAATTAAGGTATGCTGAGTTAATATTCTTGACCCCAGATGTCCTTCCTTTTACTGGACATGTGGCGCAGTTATCCCGAAGGGCCAGGAATCGAAACATGCTGAGTTACTTTCTGGTCCCCACCAAAAAAAAAAAAAAAAAAAAAAAATTGGGGAGCTCTTAAGACGAGAATGATCTACGGTGGAGATCGTGACCTCAAAAGGTTGGAAAAACTCATCATTCTTATTGCCACCGTGACTGCAATATGTAAAATAAAACGATCTTAAAAGTCATCAATGAAAATTAAACAATCCTCAAAAGGTTGCAAAACCGATTATGTAGCAGGTGTATAGTGTGCTCAATTTGCATCCGGGTTGAAAGACTCAAGGGATTAGAACTTTTCAAATGCCGTTACCGTAGAAAGGCTGCACGTCTTTACAATCACTGGCAAGGTAGTCACTTTGGTTGCTTGAATTTAATTATTATTGTTTTGTATTTTGTGCAGGATTGGTGCGACCAGCTGAAGGGGGCGGCTTGCAATGCAACAAACTATAAAAGTGTTGGAATAACCTTGAGAAAATGCGAAGTCAGTTGCTATTCTGAAGACATGTGTAACGCTTCCAAAGCAGCGTCCTTCATCAGTACATTCCTGAGCATGGCCGTGGTTTTCGCAGTGGGATTTTTCGTTCACTGCTAAGACTGCTAAGATGAGGTCATTTCATCATTTGAAGAAGGATTGACGCGGTATTCTTTACCATAAGTTAAGCTAAGAAATTAAAACAGTTTGTTATCACATGCGTTGTCAGTTTATTTATTTATTTCTTTATTTGTTTATTAAGTAATTCATTTGTCAGACAGACGGGTTTGCTACATTCAGCGGTTACCTTTATGTTTAGTAGTATCGATAGCTCAAAATTAGTTGCTGGAATAGACAGTGATAAGCTTTATACCCTCCTTCTAATAAAAATGGATTTAAACTATACCTTCTAAAAGGTGTAAACAGTAAAGTTCAGTCTATTCGCAATATTTTCTATTGTATTTCTATGTCAATAATGATATACTAGCGAACACAACCCACACTCCCAATCATCATCATCATCATCATCATCTTCGCCGTCGTCGTCATCATCACTTTATATTCAATAACCACTTAGGAAAGCCAAACTGTCGAATTGCTTCTTTTTGTTAACAACTCTTGAAAGTTACTGAATGAAAATCAACAGAATCAATACATATATCTTATTAGATGTTTCCGTGTGAAGTACCGCCGTATATTTTTACGAGTTGTGCTGTATTTGACGAGCCCGCAGGGTGAGTCAAAATACAAACAACGAGTAAAAATATACGGCGACACTTCACACCGAAACATCTAATAAGAGATTTATTATCCAACGTAACCTTTTTCAACCTTTTTCAGTAACTTGAAAGAAAACTACAAGTGTAACAGGACGAGCGCGCGCACGGTACTGTACAATAACCAACTGTACAATTTCGTGGGATATTTGTACTCGTTTCGTGCGCTTTCTGTACAATAACTAATACAGTTGTTTAATAATATTTGGTTACTAAATGACAGACTGAAAAAAGCTATAAAGAAGCAATTACAGGTTATAACGAACTCCTATTAGGTAAAGGGCTGGGTTCAAACACTGGGTGGAATGGCAGATGGCGATCGTGAATATAAATGTTAATGTCCACTTTTGTCTTAACCTTTGAAGGTTGAGACAAAAGTGGACATTATATCATGTGATTTGTCACGTGTAAAATTTTTGAAAAAATCGCGAATTGCCAGCGAGCTTTAGATGTAT
This sequence comes from Siderastrea siderea, assembly GCA_964030785.1. NCBI lineage: Eukaryota > Metazoa > Cnidaria > Anthozoa > Scleractinia > Rhizangiidae > Siderastrea > Siderastrea siderea. The sequence goes on from OZ034967.1 coordinate 61,786,503, forward strand.
TGATAAATAAAACAGCATTTTCGATGAAGATTAAACATATCTAACCTTCTACGTTTAAGATGAGGGTCCTTCATTCTCAAAAGTAGATATAAGTGTTCAAAATGCAATTTTATGGCAAAAGTTTACTTTTACCCTCTTAACTTTCATAGTTAAGAGAAAAATAGACGATCATTCCAAACGTCAAGGACTAGAAATAATTTAAGTGCATCTAAAAAACATCTATGTTTTGGCAATTCGTCAATATTTGCTATTTTTTTCAAAACGACAGTCACGTGACATGTCACAACATCTACTCAACGACTGCGCAACATCAAATTTTGGTAATTTCAAATCAATTTCTTGCCTCGAATGTCGTCAATTTTCAGTAAATTTCTGTCTTCATACGCGAAGCTGTCTTGACCGACGTGGCACTAACAATTTTCTTTGACAACAGTTTGGTTGTTGTTTCTTGTGAAAAGGAAGATCCTGGATGTGCAAAAATGATCACGAGAGCCATAAGAAAATGGTACCACGTCAACGACGTCCGAAAGAGGCTGGGGATGAGATTAGTGCCCAGTTTCTCCCTGTTGTAATCAAGATGGCGGACGCTTTGGACGATGAATGGTGGCTAGAGGAAAAGGACGTGGAAAATACCGGTAAATTGTCTCACTGAAGATCCATGTACCGCACTATTTGTCTAAGCTACCGTCTCACGTTTTCATACCAATTTCTTTTTTGAAGAAAAAGAAGAAACGAAGGGAGAAAAGAGGAGAAGAAAAGAAAAGGATGTCCAGACAAGAGGTGCACGCGAACATGTGAGTAGCTGGTTTGCAGAAATAATACAGATCGCAGGTCCCGCGATGTGCGGTCACGTTTTCTAAGCAGAGCAATAAATTTCCCCCCAAATCTTTGCAATGTAATGTTTTAGTCGCCTTTTACTCTAAAATCAAATACCTGCCTTCAACTAAATACAAATGAGCGGCAAGAAGGGCGGAAAACACAAGAGAGGAGAACGCGGTTCCACCGATTCAGAAGAACCATCGTCTTCCAAACGTGTCAACATGGCGGACACTGAAACACAGCTCGACAATGCATCGTGCTCTAGGTCTGCCACTGACGCAGACGAACCAACCCGTTCAGAACTGAAAGAAATGCTCATTGACATTCCACTCTAAAACTAGGATTTTTGAATTAAGATAACCATTCCTTGTTTTTAGTTCTCACATTCTCAAATTAGGAAATGTAACCTTGATTTTAAACTTTAATTTAAGAATATTTTTTTCTCAAAACTATGACACCAAATTAAGAAATGTGATCTTGATTTTAAACTTCATTTTAAGAATAATTTTTTTCTCAAAACTATGACACGAAATTAAGAAATGTGATCTTGATTTTAAACTTCATTTAAGGAACAAATTTGATCTTAAATCTAAGGCACAAAAAGAAGAAAAAATTCTTATTATAAGAATTATTATGATCGTGTCTTAATCGTTGTCTTAAAATAACAACGTGCTGGCTTTCTCGACATGCACTTCGCTCGACTTGGTGATGGAACACGCGCAGCAAAGAAGGCAATACTCCCTCCAAACCAAGAATGGTTACAAACCTTGCAAACAAGAGTCATCCGTGAGAAAACAGTGCGAACTCTCTCGTTTTTCTTGAAGCAGCCAGCCTCATGCGATTGCACATGAACAAACAGAAGTCATTTGCCGTGTTGTTTCCGGCATTAAAGATCGATATTAGTTCGTCTTTATACCCATTTTAAAATGAAATCAGTAAGCGAGTGCATGTTTGTCGAGTGGTTAACACGGGCGACTACAAATCTGAAGAGCCGGGTTCGAGTCAGGTCAGTAGGTCTTATTTTTCTTTTCTTTTCTTTTTTTTTTGTTTTTTTGTAATTTGAGTGACTTTTATTATTATTTTGTTTTCTTTCCATTCTTAAATGTGAAATCTTTTTTGAACCCACACATCTTTATTTAGATCGAAGAACTAGTAGCGCACGATCGTAGTGGACATTTTTGTTTCTTGAATTGAGAACAGAATTGACCTGAAATCAAGTAAACATGACTCTTTCGCTGAGTTTAAAACAAGAAAATTTGTAGGTTTTTTCTTATTTTAGGGGATTCTTATTTTGAGAAATTTTGCTAAAATTAAGAAAAGTTTGGAAATTAAGAACTTAAAAATAAGAAACAATTTGCCCTTACTACCGGAAAAAAAAATAAGAATTTTTTGTCCTTAAATTAAGAAATCGGGTTTTAGAGTGTTCAGGTAAATGTCAATAACATTCTTAGAGATAATATCAAACTACGAGAAGAAGTTATGGCTCTAAGAAGTACAATACAACAACAGCAGGAGGAACTAACCAAGCTTAAGCCGTTAGTCACGGGCCTTCAACAAGAATTAGAGGATGCGAAAAAGAAAATTGATGAGCAGGAAGAAGAAATATTGCAGCTGTACGACTTACAAGATAACCTAGAACAATACACCCGAAAAAACTCGCTAGAGATACACGGCATTCCTGAAAGCGTGTTTACTACAACTGAGGAGGCTGTACTAAAAGTTGCCGAAGCACTGGAAGTCAAGGTAAGACCACAGGACATTGAAATTTTGCATCATCTTAAAGGCGAAGTTGGGGTAAAGCCAATAATTGTCAAATTCGCCAGCCACAAAACGAAAGCTGCTCTTTACAAGCAGCGAACAAAGTTGAAACATATCACTTTGTCAGATGTATTTCCCGGTTTGACCGCTGCTTCGCTGGCCTCCTTCAAAGGCATTTTCAGAAACGAAAATCTGACCTCATACAGACTAGAGCTATTAAAGGAGGCAAAAGAAAATGCAAGGACAATGTTATTTCAAGTGCATGGACAATTGACGGGAAATTAATGATGCAGATTTTGTCACTTCTGACAAGGCAATCTTATCCGAATGTGAATTATTTTACAAACACCTGTACACCTCAAAAATCAGTGACAGCTCCCACGAGCATTCGGATTTCTTTCAACAAGTAAACGACACTGTGCTAAGCCATGAGGACCAAAAGAGCTGCGAAGGTCTCTTATCTGAAAAGGAATGTTTAGATTAGCTGTAAAAAGTATGGTTTCAGACAAAACGCTTGGTACAGACGGCTTACCAGCTGAATTTTATAAAACTTTTTGAAAAAATATGTCCTCCCTGTTAGTTTTGGCCGTAAATTATGCCTTCGAATCTGGCTGCCTCTCCATAACACAAAGATGTGGTATCATTAAGCTCATTCCAAAAAAGGATGCGGAACTCTACTTTATAAAAACTGGCGCCCTATAACTCTCCTCAATACGGACTACAAGATCGCTGCAAAAGTTCTTGCAAATCGAATCAAATCAGTACTCCCCAGTCTTATCAACAACGATCAAACAGAGTTCATGAATTGCAGATTTATTGGAGAAAGCGTCTGGCTTATAGATTGCATCATCCAATACGCTGCAGAGAAAAACATTCCTGGGCTATTACTTTTTATAGACTTTGAAAAAGCTTTCGACTCGTTCGAGTGGTCCTTTATCGTTAAGTCTTTACGCTTCTTTGGGTTTGGTCCATTGATCATTAATTGGGTAAAAGTTCTTTACTGCAAAACGGAAAGTTGCTTTCTGAATAATGGCTGGTCAACCAATTTTTCCAGACTCTAAGAGGAGTGAGGCAAGGCTGCCCCTTGTCTCCATATCTATTTATCCTTTCAGTGGAAGTTTTGGCCAAGGCAGTTAGAAACAACGTTAGCAGGGTGGCAGGGTGGCCGAGTGGTTAGGGTGATGGACTTCAAGTCTGTGGGTCCCGGGTTCGAATCCCACTCTGAGCACTTCATGGATTTGTTTCTCGGCAGTCCCGAGTTATAAATGCTTCGGCTGCGCTTGTATATAACCAACTGGTTTGCCTCCCGCCAGTTGGGATTTTTAAAAAACATGTTATGTTTCATTTACAATATTTGTTTCGTTTGTTTGTTACTCGATTCATTAGCTATCTAAGCTAGGAGCCTTAAATAAGCTCCATAATTTCGAGTATAAATAAACCTTTACCTTACCTTTTATTATAGGTTTTTCTCTCAACAACAATGAAATTAAAATTAGCCAATATGCTGACGATACCACACTCATTTTGGACGGCTCAAAAGAAGCTCTTTCTTTGGCTCTAAATATGCTAGATGATTTTAGCAGAATCTCTGGTCTCAGACTAAATGACAAGAAGACAGAAGCTCTTTGGATTAGGTTCCAGTATTGGTAATGAGAAAGTTATTTTGCCAGGAAAGGATTTTAAGTGGCCAAAATATAAGGTGAAAACCTTGGGACTGTGGTTATCAGTCAAACCGGAATTATCTGCACTCCTAAATAATTTATAATGAAAAATAGAAAAGATCAGGAAAATCCTGAGTTGCTGGAAGTACCGCAGGTTAAGTCTACTAGGGAGAATCACCGTGTTGAAGTATCTAGTCGCGTCGCAATTAGTTTATTTACTATCATCTTTGCCATCAACCTAAAGCATTATAAACGAGATCAACACATTGTTTTATCAATTTCTTTGGAATGGGAAAGGAGACAAAATCAAACGAAAAATTATGATCAACGACTATTGCGAGGGAGGACTTAAGATGATCGACCTTATTTCTTTCAATAAATCACTAAAAACATCTTGGATCCAAAAGTGGATTCTACCAACAATGGAAAATGGAAAGCGTCTTTTGACCTGGCACTACAAAACTACGGCCGTGAAAATGTTTTCACCAGGAACCGTAACATGAAAGACACCATAACGTCGATCAAAGTCTCAGATCCATTTCTGGAAGAACTGCTTAAACTCTAGGCGGAAGTTAACTTCGAACAGAAAATAACGACTCTGGAGCAGCTACAAGGGCAAAGCTTGTGGCACAATTCTCTAATAAGAATAGAAAACAAACCAATCTTCTTTAAAGATTGGTGTTCAAAAGGAATCACTAAAGTCAAACATTTACAATTTCCGGAAAGCAACAATTATCTTTCTCTGACAGAATTCCAACAAAAATACGACCTGCATGTTCCTCCGCTAAGCTTTTACGGCATAATATCAGCTGTCAAGGGCCTTGGTAATAGCAGTATCAAAAAGGAGAAAGACAACAATCAACTGAATCAAGAGTATGAACCTCTTAGTATGAAACTTTTAAAGGCCAAAAAAGTAAGTGCACTGGTGTATAAAACTTTAGTTAGAAATAAGGGTGAAATTCCAAGCAATAGCCAAAAGAAATGGCTTCTGGACTGCGGTTATCCTTGCAATCAAAATCTTGACTGGAGCTCGGCATACCTCTTGGCATCGCGGTGTACCAAAAGCACAAAGCTAATCGAATTTCAATTTAAATTTATCCACAGACGCCTGGCAACCAATAATTTTCTTTACAAAATTGGGCTTAAAGAAAATGATAATTGCACCTTTTGTCAAGACTCTCCAGAGACATTAACACATCTCTTCTGGGCTTGCCCAAAAACCTCTATCTTTTGGAAAAACATAACAGAATGGCTGTGAAGTATAAACTTAATACACGATGATTTCACTCTACTGAGCAGCAAAGCTCTCAGTTTGAAGCCGGACACCTCAAAATTCGCCGTCCAAATTAACCATTGTTTACTATTAGCGTAATATCACATCTGGCTCGCTAAATCAGAAGAAAATTCACCCAACTTTGCCCATTACACTGTACCTGAGATTCCTGAAATCAAGATATGAGTTGGAAACAAAATGCGGTGACACAAAGAAATGGGAACCTCTTGCAGGATACATTGAGTGGCCAGTTGTAAAATTTATGTATTGCATTCCACTTACATGATCCTACTCACAGAAATAATTGACGTTCTCTCTTCTTTAGCTTGAAATAAAACTCCTTTAAGCCAATGAATTAACGTTGATGCTAATTATTATTGTTGCTTCACGCATCCTAGTATACTTAGTATCACTGAAGCAACTCGCTTTCTCAGATTTGTGTACGATTTACGCTCATTTGCAATAACCTTTTTTTTCTGCGCTTTAGCTAGTATTTATTTATTTTTTTTATATATTTTATTTATCTAACCATTTTTTTTATCTGTGTACCTCTTGTAACACCTGTTTTCTTTTTTGTCTAATGGATTTCCAACAAAATAATGTAAATAGAAAAAACACAGCATTGTAACTCAGTTGAAAGTAGTGAAACCTAATTGACTTGTAATGCAATTTAATGTAGCCGATACAGTATGTAAATAAGTAGTCTGTAGTTTAATGTAAACCACTGTAATATGAAACTGTGACTTATTTTGTAATGTTCTCTGTGTTTTGAAAGGAAATAAATATTTCTTAAAGTTAAAAAAATAAAACTTAATAGTGAGGTTAATCTCACAAATCAACTTTGAATTGACAGACATAATAATATTGCTGGAAGCTAAGCAATGCCAACTACATGATACGTAACTAATGAATGAATAAAAAACCGAACAGGCCTTGTTGGCGTTGATGAAGATGTACAATGGATGTGGCAGGATTTCATTTATGCCGTGGAAAAAAATCTTGAATTTTGGTCACATAGAAAATGGATGATGCCTTACTCTATTCTTAGAAATAAAAGGCAAAAATGTGGGTGACTAGACTATTTAAATTGCTGGAAACTAAGTGTAAATCTAGAGCTCAATTTATTTAATTTGTAATTTGTTTTACTCAGGTTGATGTTGACAGCAAAAGTACAGAAAAAGCAAAGAAAAAGAGGAAGAAACCTAAGGTATAGCTTAAGAAAGTTATTTTGTGTGATTAAAAATATCAGATGCAAAGAGTTTTCAAATAAATAAATGAATAAATAAATGTCACAATCTTTCTGAAAAAATCTGGACTACCATAGGGAATCAAATCCATGACTGGATGTGTTCAATTCCTGTTGGGGGCTCTGAATTTTTCTGAGTGAGATCATGGCATTTATCTATTTATTTATTTATTCATTGTTAACATTTGCATGCCTGTTTCACATAAAGAATTTTTAATTATAAGGTACATAAAAAGTCAAGATGCCACTGGTATGCACTATTTTTAGGTTGAAACTATAACCACAGAGCTTCATGGCAGTAAATTGCCTGATGTGTTATGGACGACTTTCTGTGACTCCACTGCGGGATTACTTTCTACATTAGAGCTGGAGGACATAATGATAGATGGTAAACATGTTACAATGTTGAAGGTTTTCATATTTATTCTTCCTCACTTTGGGGGGTGGGGGGGGGGGCACTTGACCCATGTTTGGGTATAGTGCTGCTGCTTCAAGGTTTTGAAACCCTGACCCTTTTTAGGACAAAAAAAGCCCCACTGAAATGCCTACTCCATGTAGGAAAACACACTTCATTTTAGGACCCTGTTTAGGACAAAATTTAATGGCAAAATACAGTCTCATGTTTTACAGAATTTTAAAGTGGTTTAAAGATCAGGAAATGTACCCAGTCTAGGATTGGTAAATACTGTATAAGCCATATTTAATAGCGATGACAATCGTGCTGACCTTACGTTTAGGACAGACTCACATAAAATTGTATACCTTGTGTAGGACAGAGAGCCCAAAAACCACTGTCCGGTGGCACGTCCCTGCCACCTTGGAAATTTTGCTTCCGCTTCCCTTCTCCAGCCTCCCATACACCTCCCATTCCCTTTTCTCTTGGACTCCCACCCCCTTGCCCCCCTGTCCCCCTCCTCTTATCTTGAACTGAAACTTGTCTCCTGTGGTTGATATTAAAAATATTCACTTTTTTACTATTGGATATCTTGAACTCTGGTTACTTCAATTTCCCTGACCAGTGTTTTCAAGAAGGTAAGAGTCCACTGTATTTGCCATTCCTCATTTAAGAAGTAGAAAACATTTTCCTTGGTCCATATGCCAATTTACTACCAGCCATATATTTTCACAGCTGGCAATAAAGGCAATGTGTACATATTATATACCAAAAACTGTATAAAATGCTTAATTCTGTTACTCTTAAGCAATTTATTTGCTTCCACCAGACATTTCGGCATTCACACTAGAACTTTTGTTGATGCATTAATTTTCTGGTGTGAATTTTTTCTCCCTGCTAGATTCTTGTTGTTTGGTTGATGAATCAACTCATACTGGTGCACTAGATGAACTCCTTCCCTACCTTAATAAAGGTATGACTTGACTGCTTTGTAAATGTCATTCATTTAGAACAATGGCCTTAGCTCCCACAAGTCTCCTGAAGCTCAGTGGTAGAGCATCTGGACTAGTAACCAGAAGGTCTTAGGTTCAACTCCTGTTGGGAGAACTCAGATTTCTTCCGAGTTGCCTGTGCCATTTACTGAATAAAAACATCTTTCTCAATGATCAAGCTTTATAACCCTTTAATTAAATGTAAAGAAGATCATCGCAGTTATAGACACAACTTTTGCAGTTGCGAAAAGAAAGCTGGAAAAAAATTCAGGCTTGTATGGGATTCAAACCCTTGACCTCTGCAATACCGGTGCAGCGCTCTAACCAATTGAGCTAACAAGCCAACTTGGAGCTGGTCATTTAGTCAGTTCATTATAAACCTGTCAAGGATGAAGATGAAATAATGAATATATGAATATCATATATTAAAACTGTAAAGAAAATCATCACAGTTATAGACGCAACTTTTGCAGTTGCAAAAGAAATACATGATATTCATGTATTCATTATTTCCACCCTTGAATTGTTAAAAGCTTTTTCACTTGGTTAGACCAGTTGAAACTGCACCTGATTAGACTGGGCTGCAGGTTATAAGAGTTTGATTGCAATTTAAAGTCAGTATTTGTTGAACCACTGCACCAGTCAACGTTCTGTCTGTTTGGAGCTGGTAGAAAATTGTCGTAAATGGGATCTTCAGGATTTTCTGGGATCCTGTACAATCCTGTAAGGTCACACGGGATCCTACTCAGGATCCTAAATGGAAAAATCCCAATCACGTTATAGGTTCCTGCTCAGGATCTTTTATCATCGGCTATTATCCTGGAAAAGATCTTGTATGATCTTCTTTAGGATCCTACAGGTTCCTACAGAATCCTATAAATTTCCTACACCGGTTTGTCAGGATCCTGGGTTAGGATCTTACAAAATCCTTTTAGGATCCTATTAAGATTCACTGTAGAATTTCTACCAGGGATCTGGCTTAAAATTTGCAAATTCCCTCAAGTGTTTACAGCAGGTTATTTAAGCATGCACACCTTTTTGTGTTTCTTAAGTTTAAAGATGTTATGGTTTGATGTTGCTTCTCTTTATCTCATATTCATTGTAATTAGTTACTATGATTAACATTGTGTAACAGAACATAATATTTTATTCAGGATGTGAAATTAAAAGACTAAGTCTAAACACACCACTAAAGGGAAAATTGTGAAGTTATCCCATCAAAAACAAATGTTCCCAACTAAAGAATGTGCAAATTTAAAGAAAGTATAGAATACACAATACTCCCAAAAATCATGGACTAAATTTGGTTATTGTTTATTAAATAAATTAGTTTAATATTAAATTTATTTATGATATAAATGCATCTATTATATACATGTAGATAGAATAGGGTTCTTCTTTACTCCGTTTTTTTTGTTGCCTAAGACTGTTATTGTTTGGTTTATTTATGTTGTGGTTCAATTTTATCCTTGACCTTCATTTTTTATTTTTCTTTGTTTAATACTCATTATCATATATTACCATACACAAAAACAAAGGAAAATAAAAATTGAACCAACATTTATTTTGTTAAGGACCCCTTTGAAAACCACATTTGAGCTTCCTCGTTAAATATTGATCTCAGCTTTACATGTAAGTTTACCCTTAAAAACAGTTGGGACGTGTATAATATTTGGAAATGCTAAAAAAATAAATGTTCTTATATGGAGCTTTAAGCACACTAATGGTTAATGACATAGACAACCTGCCCTCACAAATAAAAAAGCCACGCCTGAAGTTTAAAGCTGGTATTTTGTAAGTCACAAGCAGAGCCTGGAACTAGGATTCAAAGAAAAAAAGGAGACTGAAATATTTATGGCGCAGTGCATAGTTTACATTTGTTACTTTTGGGGCATAGACAGGATTTAGTTGTAAGAATGTGTCTTTGTATCTTTTGTTGCAGTTGTTCCCCACTGGTCAGGGAATGTTGCCAAACTTGACAAGAAAGGTGACAAAGGGGCTCCAGTCCTTCTTTTTGTTTCATCAGCTGCCACCAGAGTTGTAGAGCTTAACAGGTCAGTAATGCATAGAAGCACAGTGCTGTTATAAAGCATAATTATAGGGTTGTCAATCAATCAATCAATCAATCAATCAATCAATCAATCAATCAATCAATCAATCAATCAATCAATCAATCAATCAATCAATCAATCAATCAATTAATCAGTCAGTCAGTCAGTCAGTCAGTCAGTCAGTCAGTCAGTCAATCAATCACTTCTTGTCAGAGATGGCTGGAGAAATATGAAAGAGATTTACTTGCAGGAAAGCAAAGTTGTTTTGTAGCTTGTATACGTTGAATGGCATGAAACCTGTGTACACAAAATGGCCTAGCCTGTGCACAGATGTTGCCTATTTCGTTACATGTAACAGGAGATGTATGCGAATGGGATAAAAATGGCACTGCTCTTAAAAATTGGCAGCTGAATTACTTGCAACAAACTGAGCACTACTTGACTTTTTGTGATCTGTTTTTTGGTGTAACCTACCAACAAAGTAACAGTTTCTTCTGGTTTGCATCTTAATAGCTACCCATGCATGCTCTTATTTTACTCAGTATGTAATTTTTTTTATTAAGCATGTCACGAGATATGCTTAATTAACTTAAGTATAAAAATAAGTATGTTTAATATCAATGTCTGTTTGCAGATCATCAGCAGAATTCAAAGGAAATTGTAAAACAGTTAAACTATTTGCCAAGCACATGAAGGTACACAACTTTAATATTTTGGCTAATGGTCATGGGGTCAGTAAAAAGCATATTTTCCTCTGGCATTTAATTAGCAGTGCTTAAAGTAAAAGAGAGTGTTGCATGAGAAAGTGTTCAGGGCCTTTGCAATCTGTGTGCAGTCATTATTTTCCTTCTTGTATAATACAGAGCCTTACCACCCGAATCACACCATTTCTGGTTCTTTGCACATTATCTGTTATCCTGGAAGAAAAAAAAAAGACATTTACATTCTCGTTCCCAGAGCCCGTGTTACCAGTGTAAAGTGGGCTCTGGGAACAAGAATGTGGCATTCACAAGTTTAGAGCTTGGTCAGCAGATGGACTTTTCACATCAAACTTTCAAAAAAACGTTTCTTTCAGATGTCTGAACAAGAGCAGTTTCTCGAGTCACACGTGGTTCACTTTGGAATTGGAACACCAAGTCGCATACTGAAGCTTCTACAAAATGGTGAGTGAGCTTTCCATTTGACTGATGGGATTTCAGGATATCTGCCAATAAGTAGTACATGTATCACAGAAACAAATTATAAAACAGGTAAACTTCAACACTTGGTTATTCGAAAACCAATTCATGTCATTTGAGTGAACATTTTTCACTTAAAGTAACTAAATTCAAAATTTTTTGAAGGACTGAAATATTTTAGACATGTTTACTGAGAAACTGAAATTGCATGAATTTAAAATTGACTCCAATCAGTCATGAATGCGTGCTTTGGTAACCTGTAGCCTCAAATGGGAACCATGGCTATCGAGCATAACTTTCCTGTGCCGCTCTTTATTATGCAGTGTGCAAATGGTTCCATGGTTTGACTCTATAGATGACATGTGACCATTCCAACAAACGCCAAATTAAGCAGTTTTCTTGTGTTAGTGGTCCTTCTATAATTTTTTTATTTTTCAGTGGACATGTTAGAAAACATTTTTTCTCAAGTTCAATACATGTACAGTAACAGCATTTTTTCCCGATGTTTTACCTTGCAGGTTCATTGAAAACGTCGCGATTAAAATATGTGATTCTTGACTGGACGTGGCGTGACCAAAAGCTGCGGAGAATGATCGATATTCCTGAGGTAGGTCGCAGTATTCAAAAGCTAGTGAAAACTCGCTACCGGGAGGGCGAAAACTTTAGCCTGAATATTAGTCCTTCCTTAGGGGAGGGGGGAGGGGAGGAGATAAGAGAAAACCTGACAGCCCGTCTTTTGTTACACGTAACAAGGGGAACACTGTGTAGTTTGTTTAACATCAAAATCTCTAATGCTCTGTAAGTACAGCCAATGAGAACAGCCTTACATTTAGTATCGTTGATTTCAATCCAGTGGCATTCGACCTTGTTGGTAACCAAGTCATTGCGTATTGCAAATGGCAAACCATCACGAATGTAAATACGTAGACCTCTGCCTCGTTTGTTTCCGGCCCAGTTAGTAGTAGTAACACACAAATGTCTCGGGAAATGAATTTCAGCGTCAGAGTTGAAGAGTCTGGCCAAGATTGAAATACGCCAAACCTACAGGACTCAGATAGGGACGGGGCTTAGTAAGCGATATGGAAATTATCGCTTCAATTTATTTATTTCGCTGAAAATTACACTCCTAGAAATCATTGCGACTTAATGAAAATCAAAAATTCGCTTTTATTTCATTGAGCGTTAACCCATTGACTCCCGTGCCGCCCAAAACCGCCCATAAAGGACCATAGTCCTTGTTCAGTTTGTGACGTCATCACTTTGAATGACAGCAGATATTTTGATAATCAACTGATGCACCAGGCACACTTCTAACAAAAAGTGGCCAAACTGCAGCGCTCTCTTAAAATAGACCAGCGTTACACAAAGAAAAAGGAAAAAAGTTTCCTTGTGAAATTGATGCAAACCTTGATCTTGGCACTGGTTGACACTTCTAGTTGAAAATTTCCCCTTTTTTTCTGAAAGTTTAGGTGAAATCTTTTCTAATCCAAGGAAAGACCATCAAAAAAGAAAATCGAATTGAAAACCCAAAACAACGGGACTGAGCGCTAAAATCCGGCGTTGTTCTCGTTCAAAAACTGTCTAAATTTTAATTGTGCGCTTGCCCCAAATCAAATTTGCCAAACAACTTCGGAAATGGAAAAGAAGTTTAGTTTCCATCCTGCAGATGAAGTTATAGACGTTTGGACCGGGATTTAAGCAGACAGGAGCCAAATTACATCGTCGTTGCTGTAGAATAGTGTTTTGTTTTTTGGAAAACGGTTGGGAGTGAATGGGTGAATGTCCTATAATAGAGTATTTATAATACGTGAAAAATGTTTTGTTGTTGAATTTTTATATTTGCTGATTTTATTTTTAGGTGAGAGGAGAGCTTATCAACATTCTGAAGGATTATATTTTCCCATTAGCAAAGGCTTCAAAACTTAAGATTGGATTATTTTGATAGCAGAGCATACTGTTTTTACGTCGTCACTTTGTAAATATTGTTTGCAATGAACGTAACTCAACGTCAAACTGTAGTATGAGAGAATATTCTTTGAATATTCTTTGAGGGGTTATTAAAGTAGCTTTGAGTTAACCAGAGTAAATGGGAACCAAAATAGGGGGGACTGGGTGCCCCATTTTAGTGGGAGGCAGTGTGGCCGAATGGTTGGGGCGCCGGACTTGAAATCCGAAGGTCCAGGGTTCAAATCCCGCACTACGCACTAGCTGGAATTGTTCTCGGTAGTCCCGAGTTCAAATCCCGCTCTGAGCAGTAGCTGGAGTTGTTCTCGGTAGCCCCGAGTTCAACTCCCCGGCCACGCTTGTAAATAGCCAACTGGTTTGCCTCCCCGCCAGTTGGGGTACTTAAAAACTGTTATGTTCATTTAGATTATTTCTTTCATTGTCCCTGAAAAGCGCCTTACGGGGAGTGGTCAATAAAGCAATTTATTATTTTTTTCTCTCCCTTTCTCGCTCCCTCTACCCCTTCCCTCCCCGTTTACGCTTGCTACGCAGACCACTTTGAGTAATCATGACTCAGCTTAGTCTCCACGCATTTTTTTTCCTCTCGGTAAGCTCGAATCCGCGTTTCTGCGAGATATAAAGCCGTAGTTTCTACGTTGACTTCAGGTGGATTTATTTGTAGCATACGCGTATAGCTGTCGCTTTAGTACCTGGGAATTTTTTTTGCTTAAGGTGATTCCATCGAAATAGAAGGAATATTTAAAATTTTCTAAGACTTGGTCCAATTGGTAATTATGTTTAAAACATTTCAAAAATGCAATAAAAAATTGTGGTCACCGAGCTTGTTTTGGCACAACATGGATAGCCATTGATAACAACTATATGAACGGCAAGGTTTTCCTGAGAAACCCTAGTAATCAAAAATGAGAACTGTAATTGCTTTAAAAAGTCATTGCTTGTATTGAAATATTGGAGCAGTTCAACAAAACAGACATTTATCTTGCATTGTAACCTATTTTAGTTGAACTGACAGGAATTAAGGATATGCAAAAATTAAAGAATTTGCCGCGTGCGTTCATACCCTGCCGTACCAAAAGACGTGTTCTTTTCGGCATTTAAATTAAAATATCTCAAAGAAGAATTTTTAAACTTTTCATAAAATCGCAATATATTGTTTTCGACCGAGTGCCATTTGAATTCGTGCATTAAAAATTGGGGGTCACCGAGCTCGTTTAGGAGAAAACAACCAGTTATTTCTCTGAACTGCTCAGCTTTCATAGAAAACCTATCAAGTTCCAAAGGTGCCCGCGGGCGTGGGCGCGCTAATCACGCAAAAAAATTATTTAAAAAAGTCTGGTATTGACATGATAAATTACCGAACATATGGACTACATAAAAAGAACATATGGACTACGTAAAAAGAACAGCTTTCCCCGGGTAAGAGGTTTGGACTACTGGAAAGAATGAATTGAAGACCTAGTTCTTCTTAGTAAGAAAAGATGCACGACTCTCAGTCAATGAAAGTTCTTTCCAACTAAACCTAATTGTTATACTTCAAATCAAATCAAAACGTTTTTTTTTCAGACAATAGTAGTGACTAAATTAGATTGCTAAAACATTAGAACTCTTGTTAAATCGTCTGAAGAAGGATGGTTGGTGACAAAAGGCTTCAGTGTAACCCAAGCCATAGTTTCTATTTCTTTCGCCTTCGCTCTTGCTTTTTCCAAGTCTTCTTTTTCCCCGATGCAAGCCAATTGTTCTTGTTTTAGTTCCTTTCTTTTATCAGCCACCAAATTCTGCAGGGATCTTCTCAGTTCACCCAGTTGACCTTCCGTTAGCTTTCCCAACTCTTCGCCAGTGAACTTCGCTTCTATCTCCAGTTCAAATAAAGCGCCGAAAAGTTTGCGAAGAAAACCGAATGGACTCGACACATGGTGCGACTTCACGTTGAACATCTTCAGTTTTGCTTCAATATTCCTTCCAGCCACTAAATAGCTTCTAAGCCTGGCATAAAGTGTCTTCGCGCGTCTGTTTCTGCTTTCGCAATTCCTGCAAGTAACGCTCCTTGCTTTTTGCGGAGAAAGTATCTCAACAAAGCACTCGGGCTCATTTTTCTGCACAAATTCTTCTATCTTAACAGCAGAACTGTTATATTCGGCATTTTGGTTCATCACATCAATACGGACAGAATCGCCCATGGCCAGTGCTAAGCACAACAAATAGTTTTCCCGATTTTTAACACTTAGCTAGTCCACACATTTTTCCATTAGTGCACGTCATAATGAAACGACACCTAACGCGCGCGCAGTACAAAAATTAAATTTCTCATATTTAGTGACGCAGAAGGAATGCAGGTTGCTGAAATCGTTGGAGGAAAAAGAGCTAAATAAATCCTATAACGGCTGTTGTCATCAAAACTGTAGTTCGGTTGCAACTTGTATCGTAATAAAGGAGAAGTTGCCACGTGAATTGCGGGAAAGTAAAACAATTTCGCATCTGTGAGAAGACAGTTAAGGACGGTGCCTCCTTTTGTTACTGCGCATACGTTCTGCTCATCTCGGGATATTCGGGTTTCTTTAGGAATTTGCCCCCTAAGACAACAATATATAGATTTAGCCAAGCCTAAAAGTGGAGCCCCCCTTTTCGTTTTGTTTGTTTGTTTATTGCTGACAGTTATTAATTTGTGAAAATACTCTCATTCAAGTCGTTAAATTAAAAAAAAAAAAAAAAAAAAAAAGAAAAGAAAAAACAAAAGAAAAAACTCCCACCCTCGCTGAGAGTCGAACCCGGGTCGTCAGCGTATGAAGTCGGATATCAGCCCACTTGGCCATGAGCGTTCTTTGACATTATACAAGTTAATTTTAATAGTTTTTTCTTTCTTCGTGACAAGCTGCCTATCAGCATGAAAATGCTGGTGTTTTTCCTGGCAAAATGTGTTGGGAACGCCGTAAAAACCATGGTTGTGGACAGAAAAAAACCAAAAAGCACTAGTTCTGCTATACTTGGCGTCGAAACCGTCGCGAAAAGCTGCGAACTCAAGCGGTGTGCCGACCGAGTTCGAACAGAACCGACGCGGCAAATTTGAACTTTTCGCCTGAACTTTGTCGCCTAATTTTTTTCGCCTAAATTGAACTTTTCCCCTTCCACCAAAAAGACAACTGAGTATTCTTTTGAACGTTTTTTTCCATGAACAAATTTGTTTGTGACTTTTGTTGTCTTTGCTTGTTTTGTTACAACGCGGGTCAACATGCGATTTCGCGCCAAAAACACATGGGATTCAGCAGAGGGTTTTATTCAGTGTATGAAGTGTATTGGTAACCCTGTGGTGCGGACGGACGGACGTACGTACGTATGTACGTAAGTGACTATTACGTCACTACCAAAATTTCTTGGCTTGATAGATTACCAAATTTCCTTAGCAATGGAGCTCCGCTGACGCGCTAGCGCGCTGGCTCCGCTAATATTTTTGCGCGGTTTATAACTACGCCGAAAAAGCAGATCTCAGCAAGGCCTATCACAATCCAAAAAGAAAATTGGGGGTAACCACGCATTTTTCTGAGATAATTGTGCTTAAATTTGGAGAGAAATTGCCATACATTCTTTGTATTTTAACGCTTTTCTTGAATTGTGGTTGTTTAGTTCTCTCTAAAAAAATGCGTGGTTAGCCACATTTTTCTTTTTGGATTCCAATAACCCTTGCTAAGATCTACTTTTTCCCCATAGTCATAACCTTTGCAAAAATACATCTCTATTAGGAGGCACCGTCCTTAAGCATCAAAGATATCGAGTGTTTACCATTTACAAAAAAATCCGGAAATTTCGGTTGGACTGTAAATGGTACGGCTATTTTGGTTCACCCGACCGGAAAATTTCCAAAATAAACGGAACATCTTGAGAGGTAGTCCAAAATTCCCAACCGGAATATCCAAACGGGAAATTGTGTTCCATTTAGTCTTTCTACTAGTTCCAAGTCCTGCGCCAATGGTCAAACTAGTAGCAGACTCTCTGTAAATTCGAGTGAATTGTACAAATGGTACATGTTAATCTCGAACGGAATTTCCCATTCGGGAGGTTTTGCTTACCATTTGCACAAACCGTAGACCAACCGGTTTCCCCCTGTAAAGTAAACAACCATCGTGACGATTCTCTTTTGTTCGCAAGAATGTCGACTTATGGGGAAAACTTGTGGCTTGCTTTTTGCTGTTAAATAACTTTCTTTTTTTCACAGAACGAAGAGATGAAGGAAACTACGAGAATATAATAGAGCACACTATTCGCACGTTATAGGTCTTTTTAATTCTACAAAAAGGCTAAGTGTGAGAAAATATACAGTAAGTACAAAAATAAGGCGCCGCGATAACACTGTTGGAAAGGTTTGTTATTATCTGACTCTATCCCATCTCCAAAGCGTCCCGTCATCACACACAGAGATTAAAATCCTGCCAAGGAAGTAAAAAATAATAAGACATCATCAAAGGTTGGGAACGGTTGACAATGGCAGCAGTTTTCGGAATACTAGAAAGGAAATTGCTTTCTTCGCCTTATTGTTTGCACAAATTCCTCTTGGAATGTGCACGTGCCCATACAACTAGCACTAACCAATCAAAGCGAAGTTTTCCCTTTCTGGCCAATCAGAAGGAGAACCGAAGTCAATCATCGTTTGTTTCACGCTTCTTCCCGCCCATGGCACCTGTTAAAAATTTGATGAGTTCTAACAACACACGACAGAAACAAAGCTTTCAGTTTTGTTTTCTGGTCCAGTCAATCAAATCTGGATCAACCACTGCACTGCGAATTCCTTCTCAGTATTTTCCCGTTCACGGAATCACACTTAAAACCGCACTAGGTCGCGGTGTCCGACCAACGGTCCCTTTATTAACCACTACACGGTCCTGAAGGCAGCGATATTTTTGACATATTGAAAACCATTTTTCTTATTTCCGAGAGGCAGGATTTTCTTCTTTAACCTCGCGTGGCTAAGCGCGAAAACGTTTTCTTCCTAAACAATATTGCTTATAGTTTAGAAGACCCGTACTGAGTCTTTTTTCCCAAGATGAGGAGATGTTATTCACTTACTTGCCATCTCTGCTGAATCCCGTCTGCCTGATGGCCGACACACACTTGTTGTGCACAAGCGTTGTTGATCTAGAAGACAAATGTAAAATGATATGACTTCACAGTACATTTAGAAATCTACAAGTATCACATCTTCCAGTGCCACTCTCGAAACGTTCAGTATGCTCCTTAATGAAATTTTTTAAGTTGGTCCAAACAACCAGAGCGAAGTTTCTGTCTTGAGGAAACCAAGCGAAAAAGCAAACCACACGTGGTTTGTAATAATAATAATAATAATAATAACGAATTTTTAAACAGGATGGCCCTTCAGTACATGCGTACTGTTATCAAAGGGGTCCTGTAAAAGAAAAATATATATAACAATATAAAAATAAAATACATCATATAAAAGGATAAAAGGTAAAAAGTTAAAAATGTAAAAAGTTAAAAATGTGGTAAAAAGTTAAATTCCAAGAGGAATTTAAAAAGGTAAAAATGTCTCACATTCGTTCCCCGCACGTGGGACCGAATCCATGATCTTGGTTCGGTTCCATGATCATAATTCGTTCCACGCTTCGCGCTCTGCGTGATTTGTATCAATGACTGTTCTAAAATACTTAAACTTTGGTGTACATGGTAATAGAAAAATTAACCTCACATCGATTTTGGATCTGAAACAAACTGGCATTTTGAAAATGAAATGTAGTAACAGAAAAAAACAGAACATAGATGAAGTACTTTATTTAAAAAAAGTCACATGGATGATACTGTCAAGGAGTGACGAACTCAGTTCAATTTAGTGACGAAAAGGTTTGTTGTACCCTCAGGCAGACCACCCTATGTGTTCGTGGTTAATAATTCTTGACATAAGACAATGTTGAAATCAATGGCGCGAATAGAAGAAATATAGAGAAACATTACGTCAGCTTCGATTTACTATTTATATTTTGTAGTAAATCGAAGCCGACGTAATGTTTCTCTATATTTCTTCTCTACGCGCCATTGATTTCAACATCGTCTTATGTCAACCATTGTTAACGACCAACAAATAGGGTGGTCTGCTTGTGTTGTACCTCGCTTTAGTTGGATCGTCCACGCCAATATCCCAAACAAACGTCTTTCCTGTTTGATTTCCAACCGCCATAAGCTGCAAGTAAGGAGAAGACAATCTACTTAATCAGCGCAAGGTTGGGTCTTGCGGATAAGCCTGGGACTTAACTTAAGACCGCAAGCTCTGGTTATACGGAAATAACCAGTGGAATGTGCTGATGTGGCGCCAAGTGTCCACAATCTCGTGATTGCTACGACAACCACGAGACAAAAAGAAGCAAAGAAAAGAAAGAAAGGAAGGAGAAGCAAAACAACAACTGAAGCCAACGTCACTAATTTCTTACCCTCTGCTCGTAATCTAAACTGAACCTCATGTACCAAATGTCGCACTGGGAAAACTCAAATCTGAAGAAAGAGAAAACAAACAGTAACAGTGAAACGATACCGAAACACTTATTGCAGATTGCCGCGTAATACTAAGAATGTATTAAACTCAAGCCTAATGTTGGCCAAAGACACAAACATGTTATGGTAACAAACGATTCATTAGAACAATTAAGATACGTTCTTTACAAACCTGTGAAGTACCGTAACACTCCGCTCAGAATTAAACGGCTGAAAAAAAGAAATAACCGAAAGTTAAAATGCTTTGTTTACAGTGGCTT
The DNA here is from genome assembly GCA_964030785.1 of Siderastrea siderea. NCBI lineage: Eukaryota > Metazoa > Cnidaria > Anthozoa > Scleractinia > Rhizangiidae > Siderastrea > Siderastrea siderea. Next base: position 61,806,589 of record OZ034967.1, read on the forward strand.
GTAGTGTATTTTAAAAGTAACTTATCACAACCTCCTCTGCTTTGGTTTTTCTTGAGCCTTATGCGTTTTCCCGCGCTGAGCACGTGTTACATGGTTTAGCTTCGTCTTCTGATTGATTCATTGTGTTAATTGAAAATGTCTGTTGTGATTGACCAGTTGTATCATTGGAAAATAAAAAATGCAGCAATAACCACAACAAAAGGACGTTACAAAAATGACCAAACTATCCTGCAAACTTTACAACAGTTTCAGAACATAGTGCTGTTTCCATTTTACTGGTTCCCAGTTTGAGACAATCTAAACTTTCTTTTCGATGCAGTGCCTTTCTTCCTCCAGAAAAACAATACACTTCAGATAAAGACCCCAATCCTCTTACCCCTTTAAAAATGGCCTCGAATTTTTCCTGTGGTTTCCAGCACACAATACAGTTTTCACAAGACTGAAAAAGAAAGTGAGAATGCGAATTAACGGTTACAAATATTAATAAAACATACACTGAGCGGCGAGAAAAAAAGTAGAAGTCATTCTTAGTCTCAAAAGACAAAAACCAATAAAATTCTAACCTTGGACAAGATCAAATCCCCAAACCAACGAACACTGTCAACATAGTTTCTGTGAATGTCACGTGTTGTGAAATCAGGGTAGTGGACTTTGACCGTGTGGAATGCTCTGCAATACCAACAAATCTGTACGTTACTCTAAACTTGCATGTGAAAAACAGACCACTGTTTTTGCTTTTTTTATATAACATAAGTCGCTCAGTACCGAATTATAAAACTCACAAACTCAAACTCATACGCTCAAAGATATTTGCGATACGAAAACCAGAAACACATCGAATCTTTCTGTCAAGCACCGAAGTGCAGTTTCTAAACCGTGAAAACCGCTTCGCGAGATTGATCGGTTTCGCGCAGGATAATCGTTCCTAATTTATGCCAAAATTGCCGCTTCAGTGAATTCGCGTAGCGCGCGAAACGAGACGCGACTGGTAACTTACTTTTAAGCGGTACTGTATCGCAGTTCGTCAGCACAGATGAGACACACCAAGGCGTAGATGGGTTTCAAAGTGATAGCAAGGTCAGAAGGATTTCATTGGATTTGAAACTGATGATAATGGTACTCTTTTAGCGAGTATAATTCAGCTCAGTAGTGAGATTCCTGCGGTTTAGTTTACAAAGCTTAAAGACAATTTGGGATCAATGCAAACGTAAGGACAATGGTCCAGTTTTGTGTAAAGTTATCCACTAATTTTCTTTAACCACAAATAAGTGTCTTTGGCTATGAATTGTAAGGACGGAAATGGATTCAATTATTTCATGAGGGTCTGGAAGGGTATTCTCGGGATCCGGGATTTGACCAAAATACGGTGCGGGATTCGGGAAAACGCAAAATATCTTGACGGGATTCGGGATTTGACTGCTACCAGGGAAGCGGGATTCGCCAAAATTTGGGCACGGGATGCGGGATTTTTTGGCTTGTCTGTCGGGAATTCGGGAAAGCGTCACGGCCCAAGTGAACGTTCTAGCGGCAAAAGCGAATCAACCAGGCGAGCGAAAAATATCAATCAAAAGGGCCAATCTACATCTTAAATTTATTAGCTTTTGCAGAAATTAGCCTTTTTTAACGTATTTTTGGGAAAGAAAAAACGGTATTCGGGATAGCGCTGAAGAAAGGGCGGGATGCGGGATTCTCCTCAAAAGGAGCGGGAATGCGGGATCAGGACCCCCCCTTCCAGACCCTGTTTCATGTTACTCTCCTCTGTCTTGGAAAAATTATGGTTTGTTCTCCCTTTAAGAAAGTGCCTCGATGTCCACCGCTCCATGTTCTAGAAGCATTTCATGTACAAGGAGAGTGTTTAGTTTTAATTTATTATTGATAAATTATTAATCACTATCATTAATGAATTAATTATTATTATTAAACAAATACTTTCAGCACAGTTTTGATCCTGCGTAGCAAGAGTTTCTGTACGCTTCCGTAAAATTGGGCCGTGCGCAAAAACGTTCCTTTTCTCGCCTCGCCTCCCCCTCCTTCCATTTTTCGTCCAATATTTCCGCGCAACCAAAAAGAAAAATGGCTCGAACGTGCCGAAAAACCTACGGAAACGATTGCTACGCTGGCTATTTTGACCCCAAAACGTTCAAAAAAATCCTGCCACTTGAAGACGCCTATTCCCCACCACGCCCTCCCCAGGTTGATACTATAGACTGATGACTGAATTTCCACGTGATTTTAAAGGCGACATTTGCTCGGGTTGACAAATCACCAGAACTAAGAGAGTGTACAGCTGTAGTTTTGAGGTGGTACGTAGAGTAACAGTTACATGTACCAACATTATAAAGCATACTCACTTTTCAGTTTTGGTTGAATCATAAGAATGCGACTCTGTTATTGCCTGACAAAAGAAGGAAAAGAAAAGGAATTATTCACTGAACCGATGAGGGTCAACATCCACCAATGAAAGCTGCCCATGCTGCTACAAATGGTTAAGGCTTACGTCTGACTTTACTTCTGGGTACAGGCCAGGGTTTTTAAATCATGACTCGCTAGTGCTGATTTCCCTGTCATGACTCTCCCGTATTCACAAAGAGGAGCAGGAAATAAGTGGATCTTCTGCTTCTTTATGATTTTTTACACAGGAAATACTGTCCTAAAATATATAAAATAATCTAGCTGGATTTTTGAAAAGGTGACTCCTGAAGATTTGCCTGTTTTCACTGGAAGGACACTGTAGCCGAGGTTTTATGACTCCGAACAGTTTGAAAACCACACAAGAGAGAAAAGAGAAGGGAGGGAAGAGAGGGGAGAAGAAAAAAAGGACTCCTGGCACTCATAATTTTTATATTACCTACGTTTCTGAATGATAAAAAGGTGCTCACGATGCACCAGTTCAGACACCTCAACCGAGCAGTATCGTTTTTAAAAATCCAGGTAGATATATCAAATAAGTTACTTTGATGTACCTTTCTGACAGCATCAGTTTCAAGTGACCATATCTTAAGAGAGTGATCCATACCACAGGACACCATCTTTTCTCCAAGAATGTCAAAGTCCTGAAACAAATCAAGTTAAATTAAGATATTCACCTTAAGTACAGTAATCTGTCGCACTTACTGTAAAATCTCCATTTAGCCTCTGGGGGACTTATTTGATGTCGGGCCTCAAGGAGGGGGGACTACCGGCAGTATTGTGCAAAAGTAATGAGAGCGAATTTCGCCGAAATTCGCGCATTGTTATCACGATATTTCTTTCTTTGATATTTCGACGAAAATTCGCAAGGACATCCGAATTTTCGATAAGCAATTCGAAATTTTGCAAGCACGTTTTTTCGAAGAAGCGAAACTGAGCCAGTCGAAATTTCGACGATTTTTCGCTTAAACGAAAAAAAAAAAATACCAGCGAGTTCGAGCCGTAAATGTTGACATTTACGGGACGATTACTCACAGTGTATTAGAGAGGAGGGGGGGGGGGGGGAGGGGTGATAGAGCTATCACATTAATATTCGGAGAAAGCAAAACAGTTCAACCTAAGTCACATGTTCAGTTATCTATTCACATCTTTTTGTAGAATTCTGAAACCTCAAAGTACCTTCCCTAAAATTTGTTACACTAATATCACTTGTATTGCTTTTTCCACTAGAGGGAAGAAAGTAGTTTGACAAACTCCTTCCTCTAGGTAGGGGGTATGCAAAAAATCTGTTGTCATGTCAATACACGAGGTTCCTTCTTTGGAGAGACAACTATTAAATTTTTTATCAGGGAGTGAGAGAAGGTTGCAAAATTGCCAGTAAAAGGTTACTCCTGGGAAAATTTTGTCAGGGTTTTACGTAATCATTAATAATATCGCATGTTTTGAAGTGATGATGCACAAAAAATTGAACCAACAGATCACCTTTAGGTTGAGATGTGGTTTATTTGCTAGAAAAAGAAGGTATGACAAGTTTTAAAACACTTTCTAAAGAGATAAATCTCCTAAAAGTTCACAACAACTGCAGTGTCAGTGTTTTGAAACCGAACTTCTTTGTTTATACTATTGGAACCTCACTCGAACTTCAACCTTCCTGATTTAATAATTTTTTTTTCCAATAATGACTTTCCTGAATTGGGGGATATGGCTTATCTACATGTATGGATGCCGCTTATACACGGGCATTTACGGGAATTTTATTTTGCTGTTTACAATCCAACCACTTTAACTAAAACTTAAAGAAACTTCAGAATGATGTCATTTTGAAGAATGCTGAAACAAAAAACAGTACCACATGTGCATGTACTGTATATGGTTTGACTCTGTAAGGAATCAGTGGCGCATTTTCTGTTACTGGTGATCACTGAACACAGCGACAGACACCTACAGTATGTGTAGACTGCAAGTAGTTGTCCTTTTTTCCTGAGATTCTCCATTTATGTGTGAGTGGAAATGCATTTATTACAATGCAAATCAACACTATAAATAATCCTGTGCTTTTTGATACAAAGTGTTTTGCTCAGTCGTCTTGTACCATACAAAAATAATAGAAGAAAGGAATGCTTTGCAGCTTCATAATGTTGATCACTTACTGCACTGAGGACTTCATCCCTGTGACCGTCCACTCCACCAAAGATTGCAACTAGCACATCTGTCTTGATATTCCACAGTCTCAGGCTGTGATCTCTCATTAGAAACAAATGCATGATTAGCACCCATATTCTCTTTACTTTTGAGGCATCTTCTATTTTTAACAAGAAGTTCTCTCACAGGCCTTTGGCCCATAAAAGGTCAAATAGTTTGTTACCTTTGCTCGCAGAAAGGAGAATATATGGATCCACTGGATGAAATTTAAGTTCGTTCACAGCTCCTCCATGACCAATATAATGCTGAAAAAGCAAAAAATTCAAGATAAACGTACTAAAAATTATTTAGAAATTGCAAAGGTTTTATCTCAGTACACTAATGATTAACACTGCAATTTATTTAAATGGGCAATGCTCTGCTCAGTTTTCATTATGACCAATAAAAGTTACAACTTTAAGGGTGTCGTGAACAGCGTATATGCCATTGCCATGAAATCAAAATAATCAAAATTTCACCCATGAGTGAGCTTTCACATGTGTTGCCGCGACCACACCACAGCTGTTGTAGGATTGGTGAAGAACAACATCTCATTTAATTAAACACTGTACTAGTATGATTGGTAGATTTCTAATTGAGGCAGCCAGTTATTTATTTAAGACGATTTCCGCTCAACGTTCGAGCAGTAAGTGCAAAAATTAAGTTACCCAAAAAATACTTGCAGCACTGTCAAATTTTGAGAACAGACAAGAAGAACTTATCATTACTTTTGCTCCCAAGCTGACCCTGCGAGAGAAAATTGGATTTCAACTTATCCATATTTCAATTAAAAATGTTTCAAATAGCATTTAAAATGTTACCGTGCTATGAGTAGTTTTTTGGTAAATATTTTTTGCACTTATTGCTCGAACGTTGAGCGGAATCCGTCTTAATAATTTAAAAAACTGTTGCAGCTTACGTTGTACATTTAACATAACAATAGTACACTCACCTTAATACAGTTCATACTGATTGGACTGAAATAAAAAAGAAATTACATCAATATAATAATCATAGTAATAACAACAACAATACTAATTAATAATAGTAATAATAATAATAATATACTTATTTAATTAGAGCCCAAATCTCCACTAATTCTTCATGTGCTTAACAATCAAAATCTAATTAGCTATATGCAAGTAAAAAGTTAAAGATACAAATTAAAATCAAATACTGGCAACTTAAGAACACACACTAAATAGTTTCAGAAAAGGTGCACTTTTAATACAACAATATGATGTTACAAAATAAAATAAAATTACATCAGCTTAATGATCTAGAATAACTTAGTTCGATAATTAAATGTAAAAAGGTGATATTAAATTGCCTGATAAATCTGATGAGTCCTCTTGTCCCAGCAACAGCAAGTAATGGTTCGCCTGTCTCAGGGTGGTATGACCAGGCACAAGTGTAGAAACTTTCTGCTGGCTACATATTGTTAAGGTCTGCACTGTCACAATGATGGCAGCTTTCCAAGGCTATTTATCCTTTCTGAAAGCCCCCCCACAAACAAGGAAACATTGTGGTGGAAACAAGTTTTCCTACATGTTTCTTCATTTGCACACACATGAAACATTTGTTGAGAAAACATTTTTTCTTTATTTTTTTTTACAACTTTTGTTTCTGCAGAAAATGTTTTCTCATTTGCAGGCCAAGGAAACAATAATGTTGCCTAAATTCCAGGGTCACATGGGCTTCATTTTCTAAATTGAGCATGTGCAAACATTTGTTTTCACTGAAGTATTTTCTATGCAGGGAAACATTTGTCTCCTGCCCATGTGTGTGCCCAAGAAACATTCTGGGAAACAATGTTACTGCAAATATGTTTTCTCATTTGATTCTATAGCCGATAATACAGTAGGTGCACTCACACTCATTGTTCAGTTCAGTACTACTATTGTAAATTAGACCCTTCCAAGATCTGGCATTGTAACAAAACTAACACTCATGAACATGTATGTAGGAAAGGAAACAAAACATTTTACATTCATTCTTTTCCCCTCGGGGTATGTGGTACGTGTAGTTCAAAAGAAACTTACAGTAACCCTCGTGCCCAATCTTAAATCTATTGCTTCAATGAACTACTGCTGATTGTGACCAGAGCCAATATTAATATACCTGTACAACTACATTAGTGAAATTGTTTTATAGTAAGTGGTTAATAATTTACCTACCAATGTCTTTGTTTTGTTACCTTCCAATGGGTGAATAATTATCCAAGAACAAAAAACTAAAAAGGCAAACACCAGTACTTGATCAATCAACCTATAAAATCTACATTTCTTCGCCAGAATTTAAGAGAATTGCCAACAAAAAGATACGTCTGCATCCATATATGCTTGAAGTAGTTTGACGACTCCTTTTGCCTCACACTGGTAGATTGTCACCTGCGAATGGAAAAAGAAAGTTAAACCATTGATAAAACTCATCAACAATAGATGAGCTTGGGGAAGGTGCCTAAAAGAATGGTGGAGCCAGAAGCAATTGAGCCGAGCACGTCGGGTAACCATGACAACCCTGTGAGCGGCAACCACCAGGCACCATCACACTGATAACAGTGGAACAACGATACTTACCACATACTTACCATAACAGGAAATGAAAAAAAAGGGGGGGAAGGGTAGGGAATGAAAGCACGGAGAACCGTCGACTAGCGAACAAACACGTGAAATGAATTGACCTCAAAAGCCGAACTATAAAACACAAAAGGCCCCTGCGGCAACCCCCCGGCCACCCCGCAAGCCCACCACGTGGAAGACTGCTGACCAGCATTGCTTCGAGTTTAACTTAGCCTAAATTACATTTAGCCACATTTAAAATTGTCATCATAGTCTTTAAAGTTCAACATGATGGCTGTTACTAGTTACCTGTGACTACAGCTGTAGCTAAAGACAACCTCTGAGAGGACAACTGTCATTTTTTCTAGCCTGATAAAACAGCCTCCATTTCGTGAGGTCGCCACTTGAGCCCTCGCAAAACGACGTCTGAGTAACGAGTGCAGAAATGCCATACTGATGATGTGCAGTACCCAGATCTTGGTAGTGCTTCTGATTGGTTGTGCCACGAGGGAATTTTCTTTCAACCAGTCAGAAGCACTACCAAGATCTGGGTAGTGCATGTCATCAGTGTGGAATTTCTGCGCTTGTTACTCAGACATCGTTTTACGAGGGCTCAAGAGGCAACCTCATGAAACGTTGGCTGTTTTCCCAGGCTATCGTTATTTCATGATTCTGCTGAAATTTGCTGAGGCACAACAAACAAATTACTACCCTGTGGGGAAATCAGATAATATATTCTTGTCACCCTTTCTTTGCCAAAGTTTCAGATAACTCACTATAAGATTAGACACCCTAGCAAGAAAGATGTCAAGAAAGAAGGAGAGACAAAGCACGTTGAAAGCAAAAATATTAGTTTAATTCATTAGTTACCCTGTTGCTTCCAACTGTCGCAAACATATGAAGATCTTCTGTTCCTTCTGGTACATTGTGATTAAACTGCACTGCAAATATGGGCTGTTTATGGTCTTCCTGGAAAGAAAAAATCCTAAGAGAATCACCTTTCTGAACCAAAGGGACAACTGATACTAATTGCCAGGGCTGTCATTAAGTATTGAGTCACCTGTTGCCTTAATCTTCACACCCGTAACAAACTTGTTCCTTTGTAAGTAAATTATACCAACAAGAGCCAAGTTCATCTATAAGGTAAAGGTGCCATCAAGCATACTCAGCCGTAACAAGTGTTACAGGTTACGGCCCTCGATGACAACCCTGAATTGCCATGATCACACCGGCCAGGAAGAAAGTTTAGTCACCAAAATAATAGTGTAATAATTTAAAAATAATAATTCACTAGAGAAGGAACACAAGTTTGTTGGCAGTCCATCAACTACACTGAGTGTTACTCTCCCGGGTCCTCAAACACAGACAACTTATTAAGTAATGGTTTTCTGCATAGTTTTTTTCCTAGTTCAGTAAAATTTCTGTTGAATTCAAACTGGCTAAACAATACCAGGAGTGGAAGTCCCTTGCTGCCATCTTATCTAATACTAGGCAAGGAGAGGCTAAGGGAAAGAGAATTTTCCCCGTGATGTCACATTCATTTTAAATGATAACAGTTGAATTTCACTGACCAAATAAATACAAGTCAGACATAGTAGCGGCCTCCAACCTCCCCTTGTAACTATCCTTTCCACCCATTTTATTATTGACAATAACAGCTTGCATTATTTGTTGAGAAGAAAATCTTTGCTGAATTGATGGTGACCTGAAATTTTTTCTCTGTCTTCTATTAAAAATATCAATTTTCCCTGACCCAGAACACAATTCCCCGACTTTCCCTGAAAATGAGGAATTTTTGTTGTCCCTCATCATTTCCTGACCTGTGGCAACCCTGTAGAACCTTAGACAAATCATAAAATTAAATAAATGTGGAATTTTTGAGAATCTGTAAACAATACTAGAAGTGACCTTTCCATGAAACATGGTTACTGGAATTCTTGTGAGTCCACTACCTTTTTGTTTTTACTCTAAATTACCAAGGCGAGGAGCAGAGATATAAACAGGCTGACAAAAGATAAAATCTGTTCATTGGCTCATTTTTACTGATGTCCACCCCATAACATAAACAAACAAGAAAACCCTTAAGGGAGTACATCTCTCCTTAATCCACCGATGGCTTTTTCAACCAAAAATTACCTTATGAAACAAAATAAACTCTTTCAGTGCATCAACATAATTTTTTCAAACGATGTGGATCGACAAAATAATAGAATAACTTGAAAATCAACTTCTTTTCCAGGCTAAAAGTGGAAAACAAAATGATAACGCAACACAGCGCACGCATCGCGAAATAAAAACTGTAAAACAAACTGTTTTAAAGAAAAATACACAGTTTTAAAGTTTTAGCACTCATATTTTGGGCAATCTGTCAAGGTAAGTTGCTTCCAGGGATGGATCACATTGTGATAAAGGTTTTTCCAACTATATTACTGAGCAAAAACTAAAATTTTGCCGGCAGTTTTGTTAAGAAAAGTTTTGAAGTTTGACCTTGGCCGCATTGTCATGACAGTTTTTGAACCAATCACAAGCCAGCTTTTTGAGACTACATTATCGCAAAATAACGTTGTCTCAAATGCAATCAAAAGAGACCACTGGATCACAATAAGTAAGTGTAATACAAGCGTGATTCAACTGCATAGATCCCAGCAACCGAAATGACAAAAATCGCGGGCTCATTAGAGCCTAAAACACAGCACCTTTACACAAACAGATAGTTGTCTCATGTGGCAGCTCTTTGCTCAAAAACCTCCACCTTAGTCGAGATATCATTGTTATGAATTCACTTTCCTTGTTTCTATTTGATGCAAAACACTATCAACTGTCTGTTAATCCGATTTAGAAAGTTTTATTCAGACAAAGGACGGGGCACGTGGGGACCAGGCAAATTAAAAATACGCGGGAAATAACAATAAAACATCTCTTTGATCAGATGAACTCCACTGTACATGTATTTCAGCAGCAAAGTCAAGAAGTAACTGAAAGGGATTACTCATTAACCCTCTTACCTTGAGAAAATTCACGCATCTAAACGCTAAACTTCTTTTCTTTCTGCCTTTTCCTCGAAATCCTCGCTTTCCTACGTTGGACGCTTGGGTTGAATTCGAATTGGAACTACTCACTGTCGAGTCGTTGTCGCTATCGTCTTCGTCAAATTTCGCTTGTTTTCCTCCTCTTTCAAGTTCCACGTCTGATCCTGCACCTTCGATATCTATCTGAGATTCTCGTTGTGTAGTTTCCAAAGTTTCTTCGCTCATGCTGTTGTTTTTCTAAGTTTCTTTTATGGCACTGCTTTCGGAATATTTTAATTTTTGCCAGGCAAGTCACGCAAATTCGACCCAATCCTTCTCCTCTATTTTTCCTTCCCATCACCCAACGCTCGCGCTCCGCGCTTGCTTCCAGTTCCCCCGCTCGTGCTCCGCGCTCGCTCCCGATTCCCCCTTTCGGGTCAAAATCCGCGCTCTCTTGGCCTTGGAAAAGCCTGTGGAGGAGGCAGGGTAAAGAGGAGATAAAACAAGAAAACCTGTGGTTTATCAAAGACAGGCCTTACATGCTGGAGTTAATTTGTGAGCCACTACTGGACGTTCATGAGCTACATGAATTCTTAATTTTTTTTCAGTTTTCGAAATAGCAAATTTAAAAACAGCAAAAATGAAAACCGGCTTGCAAGAACTTCAAACCAAACTGTAGTTGCTAAAACTAAACCTCTGGGCCCGGTTGTTCAAAGGGTGGAGAATGCTATCCACCGGCAAGAGAGAATGAAGACTAATGAAGGCATTCATCCTCTCTTGCCACCGGATAAATTGCTATCTAGCAGATACATGATACCAGGCATAACTAATCGATGACATCAATGACATCAATGAAATCAATGAGTAATCAATAGGTAATCGATAGGTAATCAGTTGATTAGTCATTGATTATTGCCGATGATCAATGAGTAATCGATGACTAATCGATAGGCCACAAAATTTTGGGTCATCGATTAGACATCGATTGCATCGATTAGTCATTGATTGCATTGATTAGTCATTGATTTCATTCATTACTCATCGATATCATTTCGTGGCTGAAAACCGTATTTGGCGAATAAGAACAAAATAAAAACAACTTATTAAATGTAAACAGATGTTTCCAGCTTTATTTTATCCAGCTTACAATTAAGCTTACAATTAAGCTTACAACGTGTGAAGCGTCAGAAGGCCTATTTTCATTTGTATTTTGTTCCCCCGTACCTCGTTGTCTTTTATTATTGAACCAAACCTTGACGGTTGCCCCGTCAAGGTTGTTCAACTTAGCAAATTCTTCTATTACTCCTTGAAGACGGGTATCTGCTTTCTTTAAACAGGGCCTCAAGGGCCATTTTTTGCAGATGGGAAAATTTGGTTCTTGTATTTGTAGTTGATGAAGCCGCTCGTTTCCTTTTCCCTCTAAGCAAAAACAAAATAAAACTAGATAAATTTAGTTGAACATGTATTTATTTATTTATATGCAAAGCGAAGAGGACTGATGAATAAACATCTCATAAAAAACATTTCCAGGAACGACGTAATTGAATAATGACGGTCGGGCATATGGATTGTGCAACGGAAATAGTTCTTGCGAATTGATGAATTACACGTATTCATAAGTGATTCATGTACCTTTGATCTTTCCTCTCAGATCTGCTATGGGATCTTCTTGCTGTAGCCAGTTCTTTATCCTTCAGTAGGGCTCTCTTCCCTCCTCCGACAATTGTTCAAACGTCTTAGGTTTGTTGAGAATTTCCGATCCTCTACCCTGGGGGGCCACGGTTTTAGCTAAAACCGTGGCCCCCAAATAACTCTCACGCCTTGCGTAAATATTTCACAGCTTCGCCTGTTTCTTTTTTCGTCAATCCGGCCGCACCTTTGCGGTCCGTGTTTCTCGAAATAGCCGCTATTATTGCTTAAATACAGGCATTTAGCATTTGTTTGTAAGACTCCCTGAAGAAGTCTACGATAGTTAGACGAAACGCGTAGGAGAATAAACAAGTTTTACAACTACAAGTTCGCAGAGTGCTGCTCACTAGTTTAAATTTAAAAAATTGTTTTAAAAAATTGTCATCGATGAGTAATCAATAACATCAATAGGTAATCAATTACATCAATGAGTAATCGATGTCATCGATGAGTAATCGATGGGCCACAAAATTTTTGGGCTTCGATTAGTCATTCATCGCCAATAATCAATGACCAATCAACTGATTACCCATCGATTACTCATTGATTACCAATTGATCTCATTGATCATCGATTAGTTATGCCTGGATGATAACAAAACAAAGTACACTATCCACTGGATGGTGTTTTATCCGGTGGACTGAACAACCGGGGCCTGAAATCTCCTACAGCCCTAGCATTTTTAGTACTTTACAATACAGTAAGTGAAATGCCTTGCATTTTAGAAATTCGCGTTACCTGTATACTTCAGTGCGTGACTACTTGTCGAAAGGTGGCCCCAACTAACGCCTGAAGTTAAAGATTTCTCTTGAATGAATCTTATATATAATATTTTGCTGACGTCTAAGCCTGTATTCACCGCTAAATGTTTCCCACTGTAGATTCTAGCGTTTTTGTTCCCTCTTTATATGAGATAGATTTCAAATGCGTGAATTTAATCAAAAGGCCGAACTTGATGGCAGACTTTTCATAACCAACCAAATTCATTATCATGTGTATTATTAACTCCGGGAATTTACTTTCTTGTTTTATCCAGAAAAAGGCTTAAAAAAGTCGGCCTCAGGAAGTCCAAGGCCCGAAATGTAGTCCTCATTTTTAAGTTGCCGACATTCAAATAAGCCTTCTTTTTGAGGAAAATGCTATAATCTGTCCTGGAACAATGATTTGTTGTTTTGATCCCTCCTACTTCCAGTCCATTTGAATCGAGTCTTCTAGAGCTTGCCTATTTGTTTTCACCTTTTAAATGGCCTATTTTTATTCGTATATCATAATGCTCAAAACCCTCTCGAAAATTGATACGTACAACAATCAGTCGGGCCATCATTTTTCAAAGGGTCCTCTAAAACTTCCAAATAAGTGTGCTGGAGGCTTTGCAATAACCTGGCCATGTCCCCAAGAAAACCAGCCTCAAAACATAGGCCCTCTGCCTTCCCCACCCCCATAGGATATCATTAGGAAATCAATCAATCATCGTGAACTTAAACAGCTGACCAACCATGACTGGAATCTTGCAGAACTATAAGATGGACTCCGAGAATGAAATGTTGATGATTTCAGTTTGTAGCTTCAGTAACAAGAATAAGAACATTTCAGATGCGTGCTTTTGAAGGAATTTTAATTTGTTTTAAGCTAAAATGCTAAAGAGTTTCAGAATTAGTGCGCTCTGACTTGCCGGACTCAAGACAAAGTCATTTCTTCGTGCTTTAAGAGTCTTAGTGAGAATGATAAAATCCGGGAATTGCCGATATTGATTGAAACTGATCGAAATAAGAATTCCTATGCATCGAAAAATGAATATTTTCCATTCATGTTAGACTGTTCAAGTCTAAGTTTGTTATCACTGCTAAACTCGCTTTGATTCGACAAAACTGATTTACCTAAAATACATTCTGGCATTTTTGTTCTTAGCTCTTTATACGTCCCATCCCCCATAGAATATCAACTGAAGACCTTGAATACCCGGTAGGAAAAAAACTCTTGCAGAGACGCGAAGGTTCTTAAGGCCTGGGCCCATCTAATGTTGAAAAGTAACTGAGGACTTGTACATAAATAGATTGTCAAGTTGTTAAAAAAACAGCCAATCAAAAAAATCCTGTTATTCGCTTTTGACTCTTACTTAATGTTTCTTAATTGGGTTCATACACATGATGGACTTGTAAGGAAGTTTGTCAAGTTCACATCCAGTACTTCGTTTTTGCAGTTTTAAAACTTTCAGACGCAAAATGCAATCCAGTTACCGAGCCTAAACCTTTTCTAAACGCAAAATTCCCTCCAACGTTAAATACCCCCTCTTACAAATAACTAAAGTCCACAAACAAGCACTTTGAACTAATTTAAGGCCGGATAGCTGAAACGATATTTGACGGATTCTGAGATCCAATTTTTTACCATCTTTATTTTTTATTAGGTTCCAAGATGCGAGCCTAAGATTGCGAGAGTCGACGTTAAGACGCCGAGAAATTTCGAGACTTCGACAGAACTTTCAATCTTTTTCTACCCCCTAAGTATAAGTATGTATATTTTCTTGCTGTATGCTGACCTGGCTCAGCCGGAAAGCCTAAACAAACAAAGCTATCACTCTCTCCTTGTTGCAGTTTCTTGTACTTCTGTAATCGTTGTTTTGAAAATGCTCTTGACAGAAGATCGAAATATAAACACCGAATGGCGATCTTTTGAAACTTATTTAATAGTAAGCTAACATGATGATCGTCTGGCTTCTTTTTATTCTTTATTTCCTCCATTCATTATCGACAGGAAATGGGTCCTCCTCCGTCGCTTAACCCTATTCAAACTAGGGTGAAAATCTGCCCGCCTGAACTTTGGACGTTTATCAAACTTGGTGGCTTTTCCTAAAATTTAACTGTCAGCAATTTGGTTACCCTGGCAACCACATAAAGGCAGTTTTTTCAGAATTTTTAATTTTCCTCATTTTTAATTCTTCATTTTATTGTTCTTTTATTGAATTTCATTACTGTTCAGTGGCCAATTTGGTGCTTTTCGGAGGATCTTTAGACGTGTTATCTGCCCTCTAATTTTCTAGGAGTTAAGAGACATCCGATCCGTACGGTCCCAGAAGACCAAAAAATCCAAAGACCCGGTTGGAATAGTTTTTTGCGTAAACTTTATCACCACGATTCTATAAAACGAGAAAAATTGCCGGGTATTGTATAATCAATTCTTTTATTCGGCGTAAGCTCGCCAAACATACAACAACGAGCGACTATACCAACCTTTATGACAATAACTGTTTTAATAGTTTAAAAAAAGTTTTAACATGTCCCTTGAAGTTTTTTATGAAATTAATTATTTTACGTCTTAATAATGACAAAGTTTGTATAATATTAAATTTCCATTCACGTTAACTTCAATGATGAATAACGTAGACATGCTGCCACATTCATTTGTAACTGGGGAGTGCTTTTTCCTGTCCTGTCTTGCTCCAATCGTTATTTTTCGGGTCGTCGTCCTCAAAACTGGCATGTTCCACGTTCCGTTTCTTTTTATTTGCGTCGTTCCTCCCGTGTAAGTACCTTCGACGGCTCCCGTGTAAGTACCGTCGACGGCTCCAGCGGTTGAAGCCCAACACATTCTCACTAGCACTGTAGAGCAGTTCTAAGTAAGTTTCTTCATGCTTCAGAAATTTCGATTCCACTAGCTATCTCATGAAGTTTTCAGGCTGGTTTTCACTAGGACATAAGTATAAGCACAAGCATAAGCATAAGACAAAGATATTTAGCAAGTGAGAGCCGGCAACATAAGCATAAGGATATACGCACGCGCAGAATACCATACTTGACGCAAATCTAGATACCATAAGCATAAGCACAAGCCGACACAAGAAGAACGAACGTGTTCGTTTTTCTTGCGTCGGCTTGTGCTAATGCTTATGTTATGTCGCCGGTGTTCTCACTCGCTTATGCTTGTGTTTATGCTTATGTCCTGGTGAAAACCATCCTTTATGCATCGAGCGCCCTCGCACTTTGCACGTATCGGCAAATTGAGAGTAAGCAGGATAAGAGACTGTGCACGTGACTTACCAGCTGTCAATCATCATTGACATCACAAGACACATTACTATCATCACAGCAAAGACTTTGGCCTGATTCATCATCAAATATTCTCTGCATAAGAAAAAATAGAAATAAAAAATAACGGAAAAATATGATAAAGCAAACCGTCGACAAATCAACTCAATTAAGTAACAGCTCACCTTACAACACAACGACAAAACAACCTGTTCTATCAGCACTTCGCAGTGCATAAATACCTTTGTAATCTAACGCAAGAGATTACGAAAGAAGAGAGTATATCCCCATACAAGCCTTATTCCATAGGTAATACTTCTCAGGTTACTTTTAGATGGACTCACAGAAAAGGGTTAGGCAATAGCAATCATATGACGAGAATTTTTTCTGCGTGGACGACACTCACGCAAAGCCACGCGTTCTTCGCGTAACAATATGGTGGACGACGTGGCGAGTCAGGATCTCGCGTTGAGCATACGTTTTGTCGGAGTTTGTGGACGAACAGAACGAAGTTTCTGTCCCAAACACGGCAAGGAGACGTCGCTGGAAGAAGAATCGGCCTTCCGGCTGGTTTCACTTCGAGGACAGATCTGAAGACTCTTCGAGCAGTGAAGCCGGAAAATTTTAGTTCCAGTGGGGAAGATGGAACAAAAAGTGTGATCGGGAGCGACGCTGAAAGGAGTGAAAACGATGCCCACGTTGAGATCGAAAGTGATGGTGAAAGCAATGCCCACGAAAGCTCCAGCACTTGCCCCGACGAAAGTTTGGACGAGGGAAACGCAGGCCGGAAAAAGAAAGCTTCTTCGATTCAACGCAGCAAAAGCCGAAGGTTTCGAGCTCTTCAGTCATGCGAATCCTCCACGAATCACCCAAGCAACACGCGAGGTAAAATTATCCGCAAGGACTGGAACATTCTAAAAACAACCTGACAGGTATTACTTATGGAGTAAGGATTGTATGGTGGATATACTCTCTTATTTCATAATCTCTTGTCTAACGCTATTTCATTTATAAAAGAAACAGACGGCACACGTTTTGACTATACAGCCAGTAGGAACCCATGGGTACCCTAGTTATCTGATAGCCGTCAGATCCTAAAAATAACAATTAAACCCAAATATCTGCGACATAACCCCGATGATACAGAAAAGTTCCTCTCCTGGGAATATAGATGAATTCTATCGATCAATTTCGGAGAGAATTGGATCGCCGGAGAACACTTTGTATGATTACAGGAAACAACTTTTTGATCCAGTCTAATTTCAAAACTTAAAACATTTCGCAAGAGAGCATAATTTTCTTTTGCTCTAAATGACCGGCTGTCAAAATATGAGCGCCTAAGTAAAATTACGTTAATGCCCGCTTAAAATGAGAACCTCGAAAAATTATCCAATTCTATCTGGAATCAATCTCTATGATCTGGAGATATACTTGAGCTTTCTTTGAATCTCTTATGCTTAACCTCTTACATTTTTTCTTTTTTTTCGCACAATTTTCACGTCAAAACTTCAAGGCTTCTGATATTCCTCAGAAGCAAGAAGATGTTTATAGTATTCCCTGTCGGGTTGTTAAATTATAAAAAAAACACGATATTTGAGTCAGGAACAATCCTGGCTCAGCTCTTCACTAGAAAACATCAATCTAAGCAAACCTCTCACAAAAGACCAAAAGGAGTTGTTTGGAATTTTTGGTGATCGTGCAAGCTCGACTCCTGGACTTTTCAAAAGATATGATGCAAGCTTTTAAATACGAAAACTCAAAATTATAATATTCCAGCCTTCACTATTGGTTATGGCTTTGGCCATTTTGTAATTTATAAATTTAATTCTCGAGTTAGTGGTTCTGCAGATTTTAATTACCGAGAAAAGTAAATGAATTTTCTTAAGTAGGAAAACAATAACGCAGGAAAATTTTTAAATCGCTGTATAGTTTAACTAGTTTATATTAGTTTTGTTTTTCAGGCATCGTCTTTTAGGCACAAGGTTTCGTTTGAGCAATGAAAACAATGTCCTCAACGCAATGGATGATTTTGTAATTTCTTTCGCTCCAAATAGAGAATGCCAAGTAAAGGTATGGAAATATCTTAATAAATTGTTGTTTTGTTGTTGTTGTTATATTACAAACAACATGTTATTCAGCTTGCTTAACATTTAAAGGATAAAATAGATTAGACTTTACCTCTCACACCGTAGTCTTTGGTGTAATTAAGTTGATGTAGTTTGAGCTTTGAGTTACCCTCTGATGTGGTCATAAATGGAAAGAAGTTCCTGCCTAAGGTGACTTAATATGATGGTGGTAAGCTAGTAGAAAGCTTTGGAAGTGCTCAGGCTCGTTCTTATTGGACAAGAGGAACCCGACAATTATTCCGGTATAGTTATGCGAGGAAATACAGCCAGCTGCGCATGCTTCTGCCGGGAGTGACCCCGGAAGACGTTTTTCGTAAGAGAATAGTTTCCAACGATTTCAGAAAATTTGTTGTGTAAGTGCATTATTTTGTGTGGTTAGAGGAAACGAAACTTTTCTCTAACTGTTTTGGCTAGTCAAAAAAATGATTTTTCTTAGTTTGTTGTTTAATTAACATGCTAAACTATTTCAGATGCTCGCTGAGGTCAGTTGAAATTCAGACAAATGATACAAACAAAATTAAAATTGGCAATTTGTTTTCAATTGATGAGAGCATAATATTATTTGTTACTCTTTCTGCAGGTGTATTGATCTCAAAGTGATGAGCGCTTCAAGTGAGTTTAAGCCTTTCAGCCATTGTTGAATTTGAATGACTAACAATTGGCTGATTGCGCTTTTGTTCCATGTAAAGAACCACAAAAGGACCTTTTGATCCAACTTAACTTAAATCTGGTTGCTGATTTTTTTCGTGTTACTTTTTCTCAATAAAATTGTATTTCCTTCTGAGTGGCTAAGATATAAATGATGAATGAACATTACAGTATATGAAATTCATATATTTGAACTGCGGGTAAAGATAGAATTATAAGTAGGTCATCGCAGTGAAGATGTTTCAACCTAAGCAGTTGAAAAGAAGAAACCTGAAAAAATTCAGGCTTGAACGGGAATCGAACCCAGGACCTCTGCGATACCGGTGCAGCGCTCTAACCAACTGAGCTATCAAGCCAACTGGGAGCTGGTCAATTGAGAGTTCGTATTTATCCCGTAGATGGAGAATAAATGAACATTAATATATGAAATTCATATATTTGAACTGCGGATAAAGATAGAATTATAGGTAGATCATCGCAGTGAAGATGTTTCAAATACGAGCTCTCAATGCTCTCTAAAGCATTTCAAGATTAAATGGGAACCTCTGATCAGCAGCAAATTTATTGGAGATGTCGATATTTGAGAGACCTTTTGACCCGCTTTGCAATTTATATAGTTATTTATTTGGATGTTTTTATTTGTCTATTTCTTTTTTTATTTAATGTAATTGCTTTATACGTCTGTTGATTTTTTAGCTACTGGTTCCATTTGTAAAGATGTGTATAGTAGTCTTGTAATTGCTTATCTATTGTATTGTAATTTTTTTTGTGTGTGTGTTCTTTAATAAAGAACATTGAAAACTGAAAAAAAAAATGCGTGCAATGTTGGGTATTTGGACTCGTGCACACGTTGAGGAAATTGAGAAGATTCTGATCGCGAGTGGACTGCAGATTAATACCTTTTCAAATGGCACCTCTTTTGAGCAATTTTTTTTCCATTCGTCTTCCAGTGAAAAGTCGTGTTTAAAGACTTCGTTTTAGTACAGTGCAAACTTTGTTAACACTAAATGTGTTGTTGTTGTTGCTTTTATTTCTGAAAAGAAAGGGGGAAGCGCCTAGACGGACGACGTACATAGTCGGCAAGGGCTGTTCACTCTCAGAAAAGAAGAGATGGCACAAACACTTACGTTATTTCACTTATTGGCTTTGTTCTGCTGACGTTTTCGCTAGAGAACTTTCGCACTTCTTTCGAGTTGTAACTGTCATTGATCTAACACTGATTATTTTAAGGTTAGATACAATGAGCCATTAGAATACTGTTATATCATGACTGTTAAATGAATTCTCGAGTGGTGTCATATTACATCCCTACCTCCTCATAACGGCCACCTCTCTACAGCGGCCAGTAAACTCTGTCCCCTGTGTGGCCGTTGTAGAGAGTTCGACTGTATCTTTGTCTGAGTTGGGCGCTACCCTGGCCATTCACCAGAATATGAAGCAATTTTATCCCTGAAATTCGAAGCTTAAGATAATTCGGGTGCAGGAGCATACTTCTGAATGGTTCAGGAAACAACTTTTTGCTCCAACCAAATTTCAATATTTCACACGAGGGCATGATTTCCTTTGGATACAGCAAATGAACTCTTACTCTAAATGACACTCTGTTAAATTGATGAGCACCTAATATGAAATTGCGTTAATGTCCGCTAAATTAAGCAAAGCAATCAACCCTTTCCTTCTTGTAATGTGTCATGGCGTGTGTAACCTGGAACCTAGATCCGGGATAGTATCCGAATCGGCGGGAAAAGAGGTTAATTTAGTTGGGGGGGGGGGGGGGACAGGGGGGCGGGAGACCGGGAGAAAAGGGGGCGGGAGGTGTACGGGAGGCGGGAGAAGAGGAGGCGGGAAGCGGGATTCCCAAGGTGGCGGGAAGCGGGAGAAAAAGGGAAAACTTATGCAACATTGCGCAATATTTCGCAATCGAAAAAATGCAAAGGGCGGGAGCCAAAAAATACAGGGCGGGAACCGGGATTAAAGGGTACGAGAAGCGGGAGGTTCAAACCCCCCTGTCCCACCCCCTCCACAATTTATGTATGTTATTTAGACGTGATACCAGAATGACCGAGTTCATGCGTTCGGACTGTGTACTGTAAGAGTTACATGTTTCTGTTGGACATTAAATTGGCGACGAGGATGGGATAATGGGGATAATGTAATGTAATGTGATGTAATGTAAATAAAATTGTAATATAAATAAACATATAAAAATAAATCGACTTTGTTTAACGAGCGTGACACTTAATAGTAATTAAACTGACAAACCTGTGGCCCTCGGATTCCAGATCTAATTTGAATTTGGAAATGTTGGTTTTTGAGGGGGGAGGAAAAACCGGAGGACCCGGAGAAAGACCCCATGACCAAGGACGAGAACCAACAACAAACTCAACCCACACATGACGCCGGGTCCGGGCATCGGGCTCCGGCCACACCGGTGGGAGGCGAGCGCTCTCGCCACTGCGCCATCCCCGCTTCCCTCTACAACTTAATTAATACAAAGTTTAATAAGACTCTTTTTAAGCTTCGGGCTTTTTTCCCCTTTATTTCGTACATTTACCGACGGGAATTCTTTTTCGTGTAAACGTTATTGCGACAATTTTATGTAACTGTAAAAAGCCCGTGAATTGTATCATCAACTCTTTTATTTAGCTTAAGTTCCAACCACATACAGTAACGAGTGACAAATAACCCCTATGATTACTACAAGTACCACTATTATGAAGACTGACTATTAAGTTTTGGTTCCTTGATGTTTATTTTCATATTGATAGTTTTAATTTTTAGAAGTATGACAAAGTTCGTTCACTACTAATGCTTCGTTTCCGTTTATGCTAACTTGCTTCCAATGAACAGTGCAATCACCCCGGTGCCACATTCATTTGTAACTGGGGACTGCATTTCCCTGTTCAGTCTTGCTCCATTCGTTATTTTTTGCGCCGTCGTCCTCAAAACGGGCGTACTCTACACTCCTTTTCTTTTTATTTGCGTCGTTCCTCTCCAGTCTCTGGAATGACCTTCGTCGGCGCCTGTGCATGTTAGCCTCACTATAAAGTAAAAACAACAGAGCAGTTTAAAATCATGTTCAATGAATACGTCTGCGTTTCGCAGGCTAGCGGTTAGAAGGCGGGTAGAAGGCGGAGTGCAAAGGACTGCGCGAGGCAACGAAGCCTAACGAGGGAAAGGAAGGTTTCCAGATTCCCACATTGCACTTTGTTTCCCCCCAAGTTTTTCATAAACTATTGTTTTCAATTTCTTTTGGCATGCATGTCCCAAGAGGACTTGGCGGGGGGGGGGGGGGGGACAAAGTGTATTATGGGAATGTGGAAGTGGTCATTTGCCTTCGTCCTCTCCTCGAATTCAGCTCCTTCCATGATCCTTCAATGCTTTGTAAATAGCCGACTGGCTAACACTCTACCAAATAGGATTCTCAAGATATTTTTTTCACATTAACGAACCCACAAGCTGTCGAATAAGCTGCTTTCAAAAACCCAAAATCTGTACTTGAATAAACTTCTTTACAATTGTCAACAAATAAAATAAGAAGATAGTTACTATACTGTTGTAGGCAAATTCCGTATCAGTTAATTTTTTTCTGCCAACATAAAGCTTTTCTTCACTGCTATTGTCACTGGTTGCACCTTCATTTTTTTAAGCTTTGGTTGGTCAAATAACTCTGTATTAAATTCTCGTTCTCTGTTATTCATCGAAGAAAGGTTACCAACGAATAACCCTATTTTTGCCCATGATAAGGAAATTAGATGCCATGTCAAATGCCGCGCAGCATGAAAGTTTTCGCCGCGAAGCAAACGTTTTGTCCAAAACGTCTGGCAAAAAATTTCGAAATTGAAAATTTAATTTGAAAAATAACCCAATCGCTGAGATTTTGAACTCGGTAAACTGTTGTCAAAAGGACAAATTCAGCCTGAGGCTCCTAGGCCCTCAGGTAGACCGAATGGATAAGTATGTTAAGAGTGGTGTTTAGCGCCGTCCCGTCTTTAAGTATGTAATTTGAGAATGGTCTGAACAAGAGACCGTGCACGTGACTTACCAGCTGTCAATCATCATTGACATCACAAGGCACATTGCTATCATCACAGCAAAGACTTTGGTTTTATTCATCATCAAATGTTCTCTGCAAAAACAAAAACAAAAAAAAACAAAAAATGACGGAAAAATTAAACCACATTTAAGTCGCTTAATCTAGCATGGATACCCAAACTGTACAGACGACGTTTGGCTGTACATCCCAAGCTATCATTTTAAAAGGTACGGTGATCTTAACTTCCTACTTCGATGAAATTACGATAGCCATATTATATTAATCAGATTTTTTTAGACAAAGAAATCCCACTCGACGCGTCAGTGGAGTTAAAGCAACTCTATGGATATTACCAAGAGCAAGATTTGATGCTCTTCAATAATAGAGAAATTTTAATAAATGGAAAGTCATTTTGTTAGTAACGAATGGCCCCTGAAAGGTATATTTTCTATCAAGTCAATTCCCAAACATTTGCAAGACAAAACAAGGCAGACTTCGACTTGACAAGCACAAATTCGAAAAGGATGATTTCATATTTTCCTTTGTCGCTTACTAAAGATGAAAAGTAAAGATTTCTACTGGCTTATTATAAACAAGTCGGCATTTAAGGCTATTGGCCCAAGAAAATTAAATAGGAACACGAAATTCAATTGATGAACTTGAATTGGTCTTGCTATTTTAGTAAATTGAAGGTAATTTGTAACGAGGCCAAACTTAGAGAATTCTACTATAAATTTCTACGTAGAATTATCGCTACAACGGGAAGGAATTGTATTACTTTGGTATTGAAAGTAACAAAGACTGCCTAATTACTGTAATAAAAGTGACTCGATAGGTCATACTTTTGTTGACTGCCAACTTTCCAAGTCTTTTTTCGATCTTTTCTTCAATGGTTCAACAGCGAACATGCCACCTCTTATTCATTCTCCACTGAAGAATTTTTATTTGGAAAATTTGAGAATGGTCAGTTAGTGCGTTCTGATAGGACCTTAAAACAGTTAAATTACTCTTTATTATTTGCAAAATATTAGCTATACTGTCAAAAACTAAACAAAAAAGTTTAATGAATTTAGGCAACGAATTGCCTTCAAATTTCGCATTGAAGGCCTTACTTAGTTAAATCTTATTTTTCCGTATTCTCTTAGCCCATATTTAACATGTCCTCTATGAAATTATTTGTTCAAGGTTACGGCCACTTGTGTTTTTCTACGGTGCATATTTGCTTCTAAGGTACTTGTTGCATTTCTTTGAATAACAATAGAACATATTTGTAGAGTTCTCGTTCTCTGTAGAACTGAATATATAATCGATTTTCTGCTATCCCGCACCTCGCCAACTCAGACCGATCTGTTAAATACTCTTGCTGCCCAAAGAGGTGAAGATCACGTTATTTTTTAAGAATTAATAGGGGAAGAATATTACCTTTGTGCCTTGAAACAATGAGATGCTGTTCCATGGCAGATTTACCAGCCGATAAATCTCAGTATTTGTTCAGGTTATGCCAAGATTTTGTAAATGCTATAATTGTATTTTCTTAAGCAGTACGAGGGCATTGTATGGGGCATCCATTTAAAGACCTTCACCTATTGGATCTCACCTTTGCCTTGAGTTGTTGACCCCTGCACAATGTGCTTCGTATTACAAGTTGCACTAGAGACCACACTAATGAATTCTTGAATTCCTTATTTGGAACAGATGTCATCAAAAATAACAAAAGGGCAAAATAAACTAAATGTGTTTCTTTATCTTCTTTAAGTGAAGGGCATTGTTACAAGCGGAAGTTCATTTTGCATGACAAATTTTTTAGCAAAGAGGCACGTAACGTGGCTGTTGCCTTGTTATTTCGTGCGTAACATCATGACACAAAGCAATTCCAATTTAACGTTGTCAG
Source organism: Siderastrea siderea (assembly GCA_964030785.1). Classification (NCBI taxonomy): domain Eukaryota; kingdom Metazoa; phylum Cnidaria; class Anthozoa; order Scleractinia; family Rhizangiidae; genus Siderastrea; species Siderastrea siderea. The sequence goes on from OZ034967.1 coordinate 61,831,163, forward strand.
CTTTTAAATCCTGAAGCTTACACGGCTAGAAAGAGACATGGTTACTAGTTATAAATCAAGTTGCACTAGAGACCACACTAATAAATTCTTGAATTCCTTATTTGGAACAGATGTCATCAAAAATAACAAAAGGGCAAAATAAACTAAATGTGTCTCTTTATCTTCTTTAAGTGAAGGGCATTGTTACAAGCGGAAGTTCATTTTGCATGAGAAATTTTTTAGCAAAGAGGCACGTAACGTGGCAGTGTTGCCTTGTTATTTCGTGCGTAACATCATGACACAAAGCAATTCCAATTTAACGTTGTCAGCTTTTAAATCCTGAAGCTTACACGGCTAGAAAGAGACATGGTTACTAGTTATAAATCCGTCAAGGTCTTTGCGAGTTGTGCGAGAGCGGTAGGATGAAAGAAAATAACGTAAATCAATGTGATAAATGTTTGCGTTAGCGTTTTCTTTTCGAATATTCGAGCGAGGGGTTGCTGGCTTAAAAACGCTATTGAAGCTTCAATCCAACAACGTTCATTGAAGTAGCTGTGTGTTGCACGCGATTGAATCGCGATTGATTGCAAGAATAGTGCGATTCTTACCTTGCTAATATTTGGTTGCAATATCGTCCTCTTCTCATTTTAATACATTGTTAGCATGAAATCCCAATCTAATTTTTCACACTACCCGAATGAAGTAATAGCATATAATTTGGACACTAACGACACTCTGTTTACATTGACAAAACTCGGCTGTCCGACGAAAACGCGCAAAAAAGCAAAAGAATCAAATTTTAGCCAATCAGAACCCAGCACGTTCCGCGGCATGAAGCGCACGAACATTTCAGTGTTAACAGTCGGCGGAATATCATAGTATAGCATTGGACCTAAAAATGGAACATTTGAACACCGACGGTTTTGCAAACAAAAACAAAGAGGATTTCAAGAAATAAAAGTTGAAAACAACAGAAACAAGGGGAGAACCACGGAGAAAAGTACGTCAGCATGGCTCAATGTACTTAACAAATACGGTGGTTAGTTTCTATATGAAGAAACTGTGGTGCTGCGTCGGTGGGGAAATGAAACACAAAGATGTGGATCTCGTTCTCTGTAGAACTGAATATATAATCAATTTTCTGCTATCCCGCACCTCGCCAGCTCAGACCGATCTGTTAAATACTATTGCTGCCCAAAGAGGTGAAGATCACGCCATTTTTTAAGAATTAATACAGGGTCTGGAAGGGGGGGTCCTGATCCCGCATTCCCGCTCCTTTTTGAGGAGAATCCCACATCCCGCCCTTTTTTCATCGCTATCCCGAATACCGTTTTTTCTTTCCCAAAAATACGTTAAAAAAGACTAATCTCTGCAAAAGCTAATAAATTTAAGATGTAGATTGGCCCTTTTGATTGATATTTTTCGCTCGCCTGGTTGATTCGCTTTTGCCGCTAGAACGTTTACTTGGGTCGTGACGCTTTCCCGAATTCCCGACAGACAAGCCAAAAAATCCCGCATCCCGTGCCGAAATTTTGGCGAATCCCGCTTCCCTCGTAGCAGTCAAATCCCGAATCCCGTCAAGATATTTTGCGTTTTCCCGAATCCCGCACCGTATTTTGGTCAAATCCCGGATCCCGAGAATACCCTTCCAGACCCTGTTAATAGGGGAAGAATATTACTTTGTGCCTTGAAACAATGAGATGCTATTCCATGGCAGATTTACCAGCCGATAAATCTCAGTATTTGTTCAAGTTATGCCAAGATTTTGTAAATGCTATAATTGTATTTTCTTAAGCAGTACGAGGACATTGTATGGGGCATCCATTTAAAGACCTTCACCTATTGGATCTCACCTTTGCCTCGAGCTGTTGACCCCTGCCCAATGTGCTTAGTATTACAAGTTGCACTAGAGACCACACTAATGAATTCTTGAATTCCTTATTTGGAACAGATGTCATCAAAAATAACAAAAGGGCAAAATAAACTAAATGTGTCTCTTTATCTTCTTTAAGTGAAAGGCATTGTTACAAGCGGAAGTTCATTTTGCATGACAATTTTTTTAGCAAAGAGGCACGTAACGTGGCTGTTGCCTTGTTATTTCGTGCGTAACATCATGACACAAAGCAATTCCAATTTAACGTTGTCAGCTTTTAAATCCTGAAGCTTACACGGCTAGAAAGAGACATGGTTACTAGTTATAAATCAAGTTGCACTAGAGACCACACTAATGAATTCTTGAATTCCTTATTTGGAACAGATGTCATCAAAAATAACAAAAGGGCAAAATAAACTAAATGTGTCTCTTTATCTTCTTTAAGTGAAGGGCATTGTTACAAGCGGAAGTTCATTTTGCATGAGAAATTTTTTAGCAAAGAGGCACGTAACGTGGCAGTGTTGCCTTGTTATTTCGTGCGTAACATCATGACACAAAGCAATTCCAATTTAACGTTGTCAGCTTTTAAATCCTGAAGCTTACACGGCTAGAAAGAGACATGGTTACTAGTTATAAATCCGTCAAGGTCTTTGCGAGTTGTGCGAGAGCGGTAGGATGAAAGAAAATAACGTAAATCAATGTGATAAATGTTTGCGTTAGCGTTTTCTTTTCGAATATTCGAGCGAGGGGTTGCTGGCTTAAAAACGCTATTGAAGCTTCAATCCAACAACGTTCATTGAAGTAGCTGTATGTTGCACGCGATTGAATCGCGATTGATCGGGAATAGTGCGATTCTTACCTTGCTAATATTTGGTTGCAATATCGTCCTCTTCTCATTTTAATACATTGTTAGCATGAAATCCCAATCTAATTTTTCACACTACCCGAATGAAGTAATAGCATATAATTTGGACACTAAAGACACTCTGTTTACATTGACAAAACTCGGCTGTCCGACGAAAACGCGCAAAAAAGCAAAAGAATCAAATTTTAGCCAATCAGAACCCAGCACGTTCCGCGGCACTGATGAAGCGCGCGAACATTTGTGTTAACAGTCGGCGGAATATCATAGTATTTGGGTGTTTCGTTCGACTTATTTAACTAGCATTGGACCTAAAAATGGACCATTTGAACACCGACGGTTTTGCAAACAAAAACAAAGAGGATTTCAAGAAATAAAAGTTGAAAACAACGGAAACAAGGGAGAACCACGGAGAAAAGTACGTCAGCATGGCTCAATGTATTTAACAAATACGGTGGTTAGTTTCTATATGAAGAAACTGTGGTGCTGCGTCGGTGGGGAAGTGAAACACAAAATTTAGGATTTATCAACTGAGTTGATAAGGTAAATTGTTCACCATAAAGAAATTGAAAGCTGACGCGTCAGAGCATTGGCCCTTCGTCGTAACGAATCGCTCTATGAAGGGTTAATGTTTCAAAACGTCAGCTTTTTGAATTTCTCTCCGGTGGCTGATTTACCCTATCATCTCAGTTGATAAATCCAAATCAATGTGTTTTAAGAGTCACCCGCGGTGAAAAAAGATTTACGGAGGACATTCCGGGTGAAGAACTTGATTGATGCTGTAATTGCCAATTATTCACTGAAGTTTAAAAAAAAGACAGGAAAGAATTATGAACCAGGCAGTTTGGTTGTTATATCAGTCAGTCAAGCCTTGCCCGACTCAGTTACGCGGCGCGAAAGATGTGAAAAAGTGTATTTAAGTTAACAGCAGTTTTCAAAATGTCAAAAGGCTTCAGTGTTCCGTTTGTAGTTCGAGTTTATTTTTCGCGAGCATGTCCAGCTGATTCTTGTGATGTCAGCAAATTTCATACAATATTATCCGTCATGATAAGAATCGCAGGGACGTATGAAGTCCATTATGAGTAGCTGGGTATAGGCCGAGGTTTTCTCGACGAACATCAATGTATGTTAGGTAGTGATTTTCTTTAATGGCTTGTGTAGAAATTAACCCTATTCAGACTGGGGTGTTTTTGGTCTTATGGGACCGGTGGGGAGGGGGGGGGGTAACGGATTCCACCCCCACCTCTTAACTCCGAGACACAGGAGGGTGACTCCCATATGGAAGTGATGGGGATGCTCATCGTCTCGCTTAGGGGTGTAAATTGCAGATTTTGGTCTTACTTAGGTTGTTCAGGACGAAAAGCCGATATTTTTACCCATACAAGTATCGCTTAGAGTAGACTATGAGCGAAAAACTAAAGATTAATGACAATGCTATTAAAATCCAAACACAGAAGACAGCATTCGATATCAACATCTTTAGCGCAATCAAAATCACTACAGCTCTTAATTGGTTGTCTGTTTTAGCATGGTCTCCTTTAGGGGTTTAATTCTAATTTTCCGCCGAGCATCCCCGTCCCTTTCAAATGGGATTCCCCCCCCCGGTCATTACAGCGAGAGGTGCAAAAGAGTGGGTTTTTTTGTACAAGCGACAATCCAATGAAAATTGGGTGTGAAAGTCATAAATGAACTGAAGTTAGTTTACTGACAGCTGTCCTCGAATTGTGATGGTTATTCCTTCATACGAAAAATAACAATCAACGGCTGTTTTTATACTAGGGACGCATTATCCGTCTAGGACGAACTTTTTCAAATAATATGTAGTTCGTCTGGCTACTGATGCGTCCGGCCTAGTTCGTCTCGTAGTGAAATTCGGACACAAGGTGTAGTTCGCCTTCCAAGAGGAACAAAAGCCAGTAGTTCAACTCGACGGATAATCAGTCTTGTGCCCGTCTTTATAGGAGACGACTGCGAGACGCATAACTAGCGAACTAAACGTTGTTTGCCCAAATTCGTCCCAGACGGATAATGCGTCTCTAGTATAAAAAGGGTAAAAAAGATGTAGCAGTTCTCTTGCGCATTGCGCTGGAAGACTATAGAACGAGTAGGAAGGACTAAATTAATTAGGAAGACTATAACGATTAGGTATGGCTAAAATAATTAAGAGAAATAAAGTAATTCAGGAAAGGCCTAAAATAATTCGGAAGATTGCTTGTTGCTTAGTTACCATAGTAAAACTCTTACACTGGCACAAGCACCATTCCCTTTACTAGATGACAATGATGTTCAAAACTATAAAGCTGGTATTGTCAAATCTATTTTTTATTTTCTAGTAAAGCCCCCATTACAGCAACGGGTGAGCAGCCCTTATATAATTATTGCAGTGTTTAACCTTTAAGGATAAAAATTAGCGAGAAAAGTTTAACGCAACGTTTCGATGTCTCCATGACATGATTTTCAAGTGAGACATCGAGACATCAAGTGAGACATCATTTTCATGGAGACATCGAAACGTTGTCTTAAACTTTTCTCGCTAATTTTTATCCTTAAATGTTTATCCAAATTCAATCTGATTCGAGTGTTAAACCTGCTAGCGAATTAAACAGTCCTTGCGATTTACAAAAAGGGTACTGACGCCTACAGCTTCGTTCACTGTAATTTGCTTCCAGTGAAAGGTCAAGCAATCACGGACTGTCACTGAGGACTACATTTTCCAATTCTGTCTTGCCCCAATCTTTGTTGTTTGAGCCTTCTTCCTTAAAACTGGCAAACTGCACGCTTCTTTTACTGCGGCCTGTATCACTGGCAAATGCGTCTTTGTTCCTTCCAGAAAAGCCGGCTCCCCGCCGGCGCCTTTGGGTCTTAATAGCAGCCTCGCTATAGAATAAAGAACAAATCATCCTTAATTCATGTTCAGATTCCATGTGGCTAATTTCACAGTGAGTTGACAATGAGAGAAAAAGTTGCTCTTCATTACCAACCCGCCTGATTTCTTCCATATATCCCCTAATAAGAAATGAGTTCTACAACCTAATAAAAATTAAGCCGTTTCATATCACTCCACTACGTCCACTCACGTACTTCAGAATACGCTATAGTGAGTCACTCACAGTTCTAACCGAATCGAATGTTATTTGGATCTCGGGACTTTTCCCGTTATTCTCATTGGTTGCTGGTTTCCTTTTAGGAGCTCTGGTTGGATAATGACCTCGTATTACGTTCTCTGTTGATTGCATTATATTTCTAGCTTTCAACGAAGAGAGGTTATCAACGAATGACTCCGCAAATTGCTACCATGATGTTTCAAGTGCATCATGGTCTAAGTCCTGAACACTTGACTGGCATGCTCGCAATCAACTAGTTACGGTCTAAGAAGTACAAATGTTTTGGACGAATGTCCAAAAAAGAGCTTCAGCTACAAAGGGGCATACTTATGGAATCTCTCGTCAAAAGATGCTAAAATTGCCTCTTCCTTGCACTCCCTCAAAGCTGCTTTGCATCCGAGTGATTTTTTCTCATAAATTCTTAATAATTTAGCGTTTTGCCCGTTAGTTAGTTTAGACTTAAGGTACTTTCTAGTAGTTTTTCTCCTTTGTATTTTGCATTTTGTATTTTGTATTTTTACTTACGGCTACTTGTAAAGCAGCCCAGCTGAATGTACTTTTTACCGTGATAAAATAAAGTTTATTATATTATTATTATTTTTTATAAGGAAATTGGATGTCTTGTCGAATAGTATGTGGCTCATAAATTTTCGCCGCAAAACAAAAGTTTTGTTAAAAAAAGTCTCACAAAAAAATCGGCAACTATTTACCGAAACTGAGAATTAAATAGAATAATTATTTCACTCCCGCTTGTTGGATATTAGGTAATATTAACAAACTCGTCTCAGCGCTACTTGCCTCGTTAGTTGTTATCACCTCACATCTAGCGCGCGCTTGTAGAACACGGTGAACTTAATCCTTGAAAAAGCTCTCCTTCGTGATAAAATTTGTTTATGTTTCGTAACAGAGTATCCTAACTGGGAAAACTTTCTCCTTTTTAAAAAAAGGAGAAAGTCAGCCTGCAGCCCCTAGGCTTTTTGTAGACAGAATGGATGGGCCTCTTAAGAGATTCGTGTCAAACGCGTTTCCTGTTTTGCCGGAGTATAATTGGGAGCGATCTGGACAAGAGGCTGAAACAATGACTCACCAGCTGTCAATCATCAGTGATATTACAAGACACATTGATATCATCACAACAAAGACTTTAGTCTGATTCATTCTCAAATATTCTCTGCAAAAAAAAATTGACGGAAAATTAAAATAATGTCAAATTATAGTATAGGTTCATCGGGTCAGGAGAGGGGTTTCAGAGTCTTGTTGTAGTAATCGTAAAATTCTATTGATTGAAAACAATTGCTATTCAAACTACAATCAGGCTGTCCAGCACAACGTGAACTGGTAGCATGAATTGAACGAATCCTTTGTAAAGAAAGTAATTACTTGCATTTTTTTAATCAAAGTTTTAACGGCAAACGTGATCCTTTAAGTCAGAACCTCAGGATAGGTTGAAACGTACCCCCCCGGGGGGTACTCCCTTATATACGCTATATAGCAGGGCGGGAAAAGGTTGGGCGATGAAACGAGCAGTCCGCTCTTCAAGCGATGTGTGATGCGGAGAAGGACTGGCACGAGCGCTCTTTCCGCGCTTCCGGTGCGTTTGGTGGCCGGCAAAATTTACCTTTCAACAAACCGGAAATCTCATTTTCTTTCTTTATTTTTCAGCCAGCCGTGCACTATAATTAAAACGTTTTTCCACAGTCCTGGCTCACAGCTTAAAGTGCTTATGTCTGCGTGGACCTTAGTCAATCTTTTTCACAGTAAGTTCCCGAAAAATGCGCTCAATTTGAGAGTGTCGAATGCTTGCTCTTGCCGAAAAACATGACATGGTTGTCTTTCCTCGTCTCTTTTAAAAAAGCTCCAAATTACTCCACCCTAAATCTTACATATATTAAAGGCCAATAAATTTTACATGACATAATAAAAAATTAGCTGGAGATATTTAGAGATAGTGGCGTTTTGCAACTTTAACCTTTGCCTCCTTGCAACGCGCCATGGCGATGATTTGTCGCAACGCCGCCAACTGTATGTAAACAAATTAAAAGTGAAATTAAATTTGCAGATTTCTCCTCCCTTTATCTCACAAAAACAAAGCAAAGAAAACCGTCTAAACTGAGGAGCAATTCTATTTGTAGTGCCTAAAGAAACAGACAAGCATAGGAGAGGTTTTGGGGAAAAAAGAAGAAGAAGCGCGGTGTTAATGTTGGATTTAATTAATTAACTAGGGACGTGTCCTGATTAACCTTGCACGAGCTGCACGAATTATAAATGCGCGTCATGCCACGCGTCATCCAAACGCCATTTTCCATCTTTTTACTTTGCTCTGCTCGTTTTTAGACAGTTTTTTAGCATCGATTAAGGCGGAAAAGACAAAGAAAAGATAACCCAAAGTTAACGTTTTTCGGCCTATTAATAGATTATTAAGATTTTGACTTTGGATCTTTGAATTTTGAATTTTGGTCTAGCACCTCCGTTCGATCCCAGTCGACTGCATCACACCTTTTGCTCGGACACGCTCGTTTCATCGCCCAACCTTTTTCCGCCCTGCTATATAGGTATGTGCCGCCCGATAGGGTAGGGTTTTTGAGGTGCTCAGTCCTTAAATAGGGTATCCTTTTTGGTATTTTTTGGTATTGTAATCTTTAGATGTTCCTTAGATAGGGTTACTAAATTGCAGTATCCACCTCAACAGGCAAAACGAAAAACATATGGTCTGTTGAAACTGTACTACACGCCCGAATACACGTTATAAAGTTTAACAAAGCGATTTTAAAAGGACGTTTATAGCTTGTGCTTCTGTAAAATAGGGTGCCATTTCTTGGTTTTGGACCTTAAAAAGGGTATCAATTCTCTATTTCTACCTTAAATAGGGTCAGGGTTTGAGAACCTTGGCGGCACACACCTATCCTAAATTGACGGGAGTACCCCCCCGGGAACGTACCCAAGGTTCCAGTTTGGAAGCAATTAACACCTTTTAAACAAGCTCAAGTCCACTGTAAAACCATCGATTCCCTTTCTGAACAAGGACCAAGATGAGCAATCTAAGCGCAATCTAAGCGCAGCGCAGTTTAGCTTATGATTCTGCCAGCACCTGCCACCCTACGTTCTCAAAACTTTTACTGCTGTTTTTCCGTATTTGGCGTGTTCCTCGCCTGTCCACCCAGTGGTCTTTCTTAGCTTTCATCAGCTCAGTTCCGTGAGTATTTATCGCGGACAGTTTCCTTTGAAACACCCTTTCAAGAACTATCTTGAACAACTGATAGCCCAAGCAGCAGAAAATCGTAAGCAAGTTAAGTAGACACCAACAACATGGATAAATTTATTAGACCGTAGACCGTATCTCCCGTTTGAAAAGAATGCAAACTGAACAAATCGACAGATATTTGTTAAGTTGAAATTAAAACTATTTTTTCTTATATTTTCGCAATAACTCGGCATTCAAATCATCCTCCGTTGATTGGTATAAGATTTGAAAGTCTCCGATTTTTACAGAGAAGTTTCAGGTGACATTAGCCTTCAAAAGGGTTGGTATTGGCTCAGTATAGGTATCAAATTTTGGAGTAATGGTATGGATTTTTGATGTCTTGGCGTGAAAAGGGCAAATTAGTTTTTATTAAGGACAAGTTAAGCTTGTTCACAAAGCAGTGCCTGTTTACAGAATCGGTTTCAAAAATTCTACATGACCTTTTTATCAATCTGTTTTTTTAGAACAGTGGCGGCAAAGTGAAAAGCAAATTCGTTTCCGATAAAATATTAACATTTTTCCGACCCTAAGTAGATACCAAGAAATTTCTTCTTACTATCACTAACACTGAAAATTAAAAAGGTGGAATCGAAATTAAAAGTTTTACGTTTGCGACGATGAACAGAAGAATGAAATCAAATATACGCGGATTGAGCTGTTATGGGTTGAAATGAAGGAAAAGATGTACCTTCGCGGAGTAAATTGCGTTTATAACTCTAAGGCGTTTTATTTTTCTGCACTTTTGAACGATCACGCCTAAAAGTTGGATATTCACATTATCATGTAAACATGCGCTATCTGTATGTAGTTTAGGTGCGGTTCCGGTATTGCATCAGTTAAGAAAGTACAAATCCATTAGTTACTAGGAACTGAGATAATTACTTTAAAATTAAAATCAAAATATCTCAAATTTAAACATTTTCATATTTATAATTAAGGGCGTGAAATTACTAAAAAAGGGAGAGAGTTTGCTGTTTTTTGGAAAATTACTCATTATATTAGGAAAAATGGAGGGCGTTAGACGAAATAGAATTCTACAAGCAACAAACGTGATCTAAAGAGGATCTCAGGTCAACGAAGTAAACCGAGACCAAACTAGTAAACATTGCTGCAAGGCAGCTCCTTATGCTGATGTTTAGAGCACCACTTGCTGTCCAAAGAGGTAAAGATCCCACGAAAAACTTCCTTCAAACTGCTAGAAATAAAAAACCTTTGCTACCATATTTCTGAAGCATTATTTTAGTGGAACACCATTCCCTCCCTTGAATCAACGAGATTCTTTTCTATTGCAGATTATTTAGCTTGCGGTGTTTGTTCAAGTTATCCCAGAATTTTGCAAAAACTATAATAGCAGCCTTCGCAGTACATGTACATGGGCACAGTATGGGATATACATTATTCAGACCCCTTACCTTTTGGATCTCACCTTTGCCCTAAGTTGTTGACCTCTTCACAGTTCCGAGTCGCACTTGAAATGTCGAGTCTTATCTGAAACGACACTGTTTTAGAAACTACAATTATGAATTCTTCAATTCCTTATTTGGAATAGATGTCATCAAAAATAACAGATGAGGAAATGAAATAAATGTGATTTTTATCACCTCAGTGCCTGTCGAAGTGACAGCCATTGTTACAAGCGGAAGCTCATTATGCATAACAAGGCAGCAATTTTTTAGCGCAGCACGATTATGTTTTCAGGCACGTTACGTGGCTTCGTCGGTACAATCAGGACACATGACCCGTGAAATTTAATGTTGTCGGATTTTAAAGTCTGAAATAGTTACGGAGCTGAAAAGGAGATATGGTTAGTGAGAACTCCGTCTAAATTTTTGCGTTTTTTTTTTAGCGCGGTAAGATAAATAACATGAATTATTGTGATAAATGATATGCCTTCGTGTTTTCTTTTCTACTCAAGCGAGGGGTAGTTGATTTTGATATTAAATTCAGCAACGGCCCAAGAAACCCCTGCGACGTAGCCTCAGTAAAGCTTCGATCCGACCACGTTCATTGGAGTAGCTGTATAGTGGGGGGGGGGGGACACGGGGGCGGGAGACCGGGAGAAAAGGGGGCGAGAGGTGTACGGGAGGCGGGAGAAGAGGGCGCGGGAAGCGGGATTCCCAAGGTGGCGGGAAGCGGGAGAAAAAGGGGAAAATTACTCAACATTGCGCAATATTTCGCAATCGAAAAAATGTAAAGGGGCGGGAGCCAAAAAATACGGGGCGGGAACCGGGATTACAGGGTACGGGAAGCGGGAGGTTCAAACCCCCCTGTCCCCCCCACTGTATACTGCACGTATTTGCTCATCCAACAGTTTTCAATTTAAAAACAAATTGCGTTTAAGCTCTTGAGTAGTCCGAATCGGCCTGCCTTGCCTGACATTTAGATGATAATTTCGTCGATAAGAATGTTGAGTTTATTGACAGTTGAGTAGGATATGTCAAGTACTGTTTGATCCTATTCTTATGTCCTAGTGACGATATACATCGAAAAAGCTAATTACACTTGCTTGCCTAAACGCCTTTCCAGGTCGTTCAAAAGACACCAATTTCAATTTCTCTGGGGAACCATGCCACGAAGGATTTATCCCCATCCCCCGTATCCTCGTGAGTTGTAACAACTTCCTGCTTTGCAATACCTGTTGTGATTGGTAATGCTTGTCGTAAATTGTAATCCCCTTGTATCTGTCGTAAATTGCCAAAACACCTTGCAATAATCTGAGCTATCGTAAATCGTAACACGTTGTCGACATTGTCTTGTTTTGCACAGTGACACTGCATTGATATATCTAGTGTCATCATTCAATAAAAAAAAAAGCTTATTCCTTTTATATATGTTTGAGCCATCTTATCTAAAGAAGAACTGAATATGAATTTTATAAAACTTTAAACTTGGTGAGACCTCAACGACAAGATGTTTTAATGAAAATTGCTGTATCTTTAGTAGACCTGGATCTGTAAAATACTCGAAGTAAAAGGTTGTACGGTAAGACTGATCCTTACGGTGGTAAAAGATAGATTTCCACGAAGAGGACGAAAACAGAAAATTTGGATACATAAAGCAAACATGAAATTTATGTAACAAAAAAATTGCTCGATATTTCGGTTTGCAAAACAAACCTTTTTCAAGGGCTACAAGGTGGGTTGGTGGGTAGACAGTTAATTTGTTATTCTAAGATGGGCCTCTGGGGCACCGTCTTATAGCAATGCAAAACGAAAGGAATTTCGTTGTAGTAGGTAGCCTGAAAGAGAAGGCTTATATGAATGTTGGCAACTGTTTTGGCAACTGAGACATGAGGCATACATTTCGGGCCTTGGACCTCCCCAGGCTTTTAAAGCCTTTTCTGAGTGAAATAACAAAGCAAATTCCCGGAGTAAATTAACACGCATGACAATGAGTTTATTGTATCAAAAGTCTGTCTATAACTCAGACAACTGAATTATTTCAATCTAGCTCATATAAAGAGGGAACAAAAAACGCTAGAATCGACACTAGGTTAATTCTGTCGCATCAAATTATTTAGCGGTGAAATCAAGCTTAGACTTCAACAAATGCAATTATATAAAGAAAAACTTTTAACCCCGGGCGTTTAGTTGGGGATCACCTTTACAGTTTAGGTTAAATTATTTTCCGTTGAAATAATCGATGTTATAAATTACAACTTTTTCTAAGTGATAAAAGCGGGTGGCATTCAAAAAACCCTAGGTCTCTGGCAGGCGACCAAAAGTTTCGGCTGAAAACTCCGAACAGATCAACTTGTATTAGCTTACAAAAATTTGCCTGCAAAAAGCTGTGAAACAATCTAAGAAAGTAGAAAATGACATTTCAAGTATTTTGCTAAAATTTTTTCGTTGGGTGCCCTGTAAAGTACAGAAGAAAACAAAAAGGACAAATCACCGAAACAGCTTGGCGCAAAGGAAAACCGGGTCCCATCTTTGGTACCTGCCGATACGATTTAATACGAAAAGTAAAGAAGAAAAATTCAATTCAATTCAATTCAATTTATTTAAACACGGTAATGCGCCGATCAATTCGAAACTTCAACATCCCCCCCCGGGCATACCCCGGGCATTTGACTGTGCATCGTGCCCAGGGAGGAGGGAATTTGAACGTTGCGTTGAAAGGGTGGGGAATTTGAACCGGATTTATCTCTTGTTCTGACGTAATACGCCCGAGCGTTTTTTCGGTTTTTGCAGGGTATGACGGATTTCCAAGATAGAATTTCACCTTTGTTAGTTAATAACTCTTTCTTTCAAAAGAAGTTTGAAGGTGTCATTACGGCATATCTCACTCTGAAAAGCGTGAACAGTGTTTAATTGAAGACGAAATTTGTCTTTGAGGAGAGTTATTTCAGTACTAGTTGGTGGGGCATTTGAACGGCTTTTTTGCCCCGAGGGGAGGGAATTTGAACAAGCCAATCTTGAAAAGTTCAAATGCCCGGGGGGTTGCCCGGGGGGGATGTTGAACTTTCGAATTGATCGGCACATAAAATTCATTAGGAATAGAGCTCAGTATGCAGACGCCATATGCATATTGGTGTCTTTCCGAGGGACACCAACATGGCAGCCGGGAGTCAGTGAAAACATCTGGAACTCGCTTTTGCTATGAGAGCGATTATATAAAGAATAGACCCTTCTTCAAACGAGACAGCTTTGTCACGGCGCCATCTTGATGTCACGTACTGGGCGGCAATTTCGAAAATTCAAGATGCGGTATTTTAAACTCAAAGTACCGGCACCCAACGGCATATTTTCGGGGAATATCTGTTCGGAGGGCCTAAATCACCTGAGATACATTGTAGTGAAAGCTTGAGATTTCTTTGACGAAACATCAACTCAGTCTTTCGTAACAAGGGGACTGATTAATTCCAGTATTGTTTACGGAGGGAAATACGTCGTTTAGAGTGTAAAATAGGGCCAGCTAGCTCTCTTGGCGAGCTGTCAACAGCTTGCAAATTCGTCGGATAGGATCCTGGCTGTTTCCTACAATTTTCTGCGGCCTACATTTTCAGCTAAAAACTCCGAACAGATCAACCTGAATTAGCTCACACAAATTTGCCTTCAAAAGGCTCTGAAACAATCTAAGAAAACAGAAAATGATATTTCAAGTGTTTTGCTAAAATTTTCTCGTTGGGTGCCCCTGTCAAAGGATGATACCCAGCTGGAGACTGACTTGTGTAAAGATATATTTTAGTTGTTCCTACAACTGGTGACGATAAGGCCTAGCGAGTTTTGATTCTAGAATTTTATGACGTCACGTGCAAACTAGCAATACATTCAATAAATAATAACAGTAACAAAGCATAAAATATCCTAACATTCTAAAAAGACTGATCTTAAACAGTACAACTAATTTTAAACATCACAATGTTAACTAAACCTGCCCGAAACCTGCTTTCCATGAATATCGTGTCTCTAACTTAAAAATTAAGATTAAGTAATCGCTTAAATTGAATAAGTGATTTTGTCTCCCTAAGCTGTTCCAGAGAGCTGCACCGCTATAGCTAAAGCTATTTTTCAAATACCGGGTAATTAGTTCGAGGGAAAGGGACAACTACTTTGTTTACAGAGTCTCTTAGAGAATTGCGCGTTCCATTACGTTTAACCAATTTAGATGATAAATACTCGGGGACAAGACTATTTAAAGGCCCATGTATCATCAAGGCTTTCTGGATTTGACGCAGAGTACACAAATCTTTCCATCCGAGTTAATGTATTAAGCAGTTGGCATCAGCATCGTAACTCGAGGAGGTTAACACGCGAGCGGCACGGTTCTGAAGCTTTTGTAGTCTTTCTGATAAATTTTTACCACAATTACCCCAGACAAGATTGCAATAGTCAAAATGAGGTTGAATTAGAGCATTGTATAATTATATAATGAAGTTTAGGTTGTGGAACAAAAGTCCTAATTCTTTTAATTGCTCCGATCCCAGAAGCGATCTTTTTAGATAATATGTCAATGTGCAGGTGTTTGCCACGTTAGGTTTTCATCGATAAATATTCCAAGCGATCTGACAGAGGAGACTTGCTCTATTGGAACATTATCAATCGAGAGCTCAAGTGGATTCGATAAAGTACTCAATTTTTGCCTGGAGCCGATTAACATAAATTCAGTTTTAGTAGTGTTCAAAGAAAGTTTGATAGAAATAAGCCATTTGCTTAGATTTTCTAAATCATGATGAAAAGATTCCTATAATAAAAATAATAAAAAGATAAAAAGATCATAAAAAAGATTCTTAAAAGATTCCTTCCAATGACGCATTCCGCCTTAACTGAGACGCCGCGGAGTCAAACGCTCTCTTGATACGTGAAAACTCGTCAACATCAAATACGGATCTCGTGACGTTTCCACCATCGGACGGATCCTCAAGCCTGATGTACGGACCGCGCCATATCTTGTCGTACATCAGTGTCGGCCGTGTACTTCCCGTGCGAATGGACATGGTCTTGTCCCAGTTGAATGTAGAGTAGTACTGGAAGAAGCCGATCAGAAGCTCTCCGAGACTTTGCTTGTTTTCAGACTTGAACGAACGAATTTTCAGAGGAACATCAGCTATAAGCTTATCGATTAGAACGTTGTTTGAGGTTTGGAAGACATCTGGAAAGATCTGTTGCAGGGCGGGAACAACCGGCGGGGTACATCCCGCTTGAAGGTAATGAATTACAAGGAGAACTACAGCGAAACCTGAAAAGGAATTAGAAATAAAAAACTGATAGCACGTCTACCAGGCTAGTCTAGGAATTGGGTAAACGCAAGACAGAAATTTAGGGCACAGCATAATAAACAGTACCAGAGGGAAGATAAAGATGAGATGAGATAAGATGAAGTTACAAAGCCACTTAATGCGGACGCTATTAAAAATTGAATAAAATACAACATTCCTCAGTGGATTTTTATTTGAATGGTTAGCCCTCACTCATAATTCAGCCATTTGAAGCAGTACCATAAAACAACCGTTTTGTTTCATATCTTTCCATTGTATGATAACCCGTTTAGTTTAGAGTTACATCTAGAGACCACTTCGTAAAGGAAAATACATTACTAGCTAAACTAGTAAAAAAAAAAAACGCAACAAACTCATGATTTCTAATGTTATCACCCACCACTCAATGTGCCATGCTGGGTTTTGTTAACACGTCTTGATATCCAGCAAGTTTCTAAAACGAAAAAGACTTATTCTCTAAATATTTCTTATAATTTTCTTACCTGCAAGCCTCTTCAATTTCGCATCAGTAATTCCTGCCTTTTGAGCCCACAGTTTAACGACCATGACCAGTGGTTTCACTCTGGGGTCACACTCGGAATAACACCTTAAAAGGAAAGCGTTTCGTACACTGCACCAGTTCTCCACGCTGATGTCGGTTTCAAAAGACTTCTCTCTGTCCTTGAGTTTGATTATGGGTACTCTGACTTTATACGAGATGACCTGCAAATATAATTCTATGGTGGTTATCATGAGCAGCCATATTATAATAAGAGTAAGGAGGTTTCCTTTTTTATGTTAGTTTTCTTAAATAACTTTTTAAAATTAATTTTTGTACTATTGAAGGGGTTATGTCATGGGGATTTTGCTATTTTAGGTTAATCCTGCGCTAAAATCATGACCTAGTGCCTTCACTTATACACAAAATGCTCCTGTAAAATTACGAGGAAGATATCAAATGAATTTTATGAGGGACAGCTAACCATAATAATTTTTTGGTGATTTTTGAGAACATGGCATCAAAACTTGAAAAAATACACCGATTGCAAATATGGCGGCGTATGCACGAAAGCGAGGCTTTTCGGTGACAACCGTTGCTAAGGGCCGATTCACTTACTCGTTCTCTTATACGAGCGCGAGTTGTTTACACTTTTGTTCAAGCTATTTCTTCGAAGATATCTCAAGAAAAGTCCTATTTGTGAAAAGATATGGTTTATCAATCATTTTTCAATACTTCTGAGGCGAATTTAAGGTCAGTCAATTAAAAACAGTTTTGTTAAAGCCCGTATTGTTATTCAAATGTGTCGTGCAGGAATGCTATGGCGGCCGCCCCGTCGCTAAACTAAGTTCCGCAACTACAATCGCTTGCAATCGCTAAGTTTACTGTGCACGTACAAAAGCCTTACCGAACAATAAAATGGTCACTTTCGCAGATGATTCATCGATGATTCAAGGCCTAGCTATGTTTTCCTCCCTCGCAATGTCATCGCAGGGAAATGCGTGCGAGATTGTCATTTAATGTGATTTAACCTGTTCAAAATGTATTAATAGCTTACAGTTAAGTTCCAACTTACACAGTTCTGTGACTTTAATAAAGGAGAAAGAATAATATCACAGGTTGCAAAGTGTTCTTCTGCTTACATTTGACACCGAAACAAACCATGGACAGACCTTTGGAAAAGATGCATGTCGTCGAACTCAAGCAGTTTCTTCGCGACAATAATGTGAGCTTGAAAGGGTTAAAAGTGAAGGCACAGTTCGTGGAGAAGTAAGTTTTCCTTCGTCTTTTTTTACTAGAACTAAACTTTTAAAAGTCCTGAACTCTAGCTATCCTCAATTACTTGTACGCATGAGTGCAGTTTTTGGTGTATCGAACGTTGCTTTTTTTCGTGTTTTGTTGTAGAGCAAAGGAGGTACTCCAAAGGAAGTCAGTTAATGCTACAGGTACTTCAACGGGCACACAACCTGATCAATCACAAGGCACCCCGTCCTCCTCAAAAACTGACTCAGACCTGCTCAAGGAAAATGAAGAGAAATTTAAGTTCTGCCCTCTAGAAAAGGATATGATAAAATACCTGGATGGCCTTCCTCCTTTTACGTTTAATTCCATTGTTCGATATGTGCGAACCTCTGGCAAAAATATTCAGCAGACGGCTGACTATATGGTCATGAAGCCTTTTGAACGTGGGGTCAACTTTTTTATAGAGGGATACCTTCACAACGTTTTTGCCAAGAAGCATGCTGAGAGCAATACTTTTTATTTCAGAGCCCTCTGCTATCGGAGTCTGCGAAAGAGTGAACCCCCCCACAAAATTAGAATAGCAATTTCCTTAAAAGAACCATATCATGTGTTAGGATCATCGTGCACCTGTGTTGCAGGGGCACTGGGGTTTTGCAATCATGCAATAGGGTTAATGTATTTAATTTCCCACTACTACATGACAAAGGCGAAAGTGATCCCCGATGACCTGGTTTGTACATCGCTTCCACAGCAGTGGCATAAACCAAGAGGGAAAAAAATTTCTTCTGAACCATTAATGGACATGGTTTTTAAAAAACCAAGGCTGGATTTGGTCGTGAATAGTGGAACTTCAACAAAAAACTCACCTGGAATTTCTTGCTCATTGTACCAGGCCATGAAAATACCTCCCAGTGGTATAGAAATAGCAAATTTTAAAAGTAACTTGCAACAGATAAACAAAAATTTTGGCCTTAGTTTGTACATGGATAAAGGCACAGCAATGGTGCCAACCAAGGCTGGCCCCGCCCCCTTGGGTGGTTATTTGAGCTATCAACTGGCACCCACTGAAGGTAACTTTACAGTGACATGCAATGTCGATTTGTCTAAGGGGCCCACTGACATTGATGCAGTACCAGTTACTTATCCACCCTTTCCAATATCAACAGTCTGCCCCCTCTTTGCAGTTACACAATGTACACCAGAGTACCAATCCCTGTTTGATTCCCTGCAGTTAAGTGAAGCAGAGGCAGCTAAACTTGAACAAGAGACCCTTTTGCAAAGAAATAGTGATCAGTGGTGGACACATAGGAGGTCACGACTTACTGCATCTCAGTTTGGAGATATTCTGAGTCGAAAATCCATAAGCAGTGCTTTTCTTAAAGGGCTGGCTGAACAAACACCCTATGTTTTCTCAAGGAACATGCCAGAATCCTTGAAACATGGTATTGAACATGAGAGCACAGCTCTTAAGCAATATTGCAATTACTTAAAACACAGTGGGCATCCTGTCAAAACCTTTCCCTCGGGATTTGTTGTCAACACTGGCTACCCATTCCTTGGTTGTTCTCCAGATGGGAAAGTCATCGATGGCAGTGAGGAGGATGCATTTGGTTTAATCGAAATTAAGTGTCCATACAAACATCGGGCAGTGACCCCAGAAACAGCATGCCATGGTGACAGTCAGTTTCACCTTGAACTTAAAGACGACTTTCCAATGCTTAAAAAAACTCACAAATATTATGCACAAGTTCAAGGGCAGATGGGCATAACAGGTGCAAAATGGTGTGACTTTGTTACATACACATTCAGGGGAATGGTCATTGAACGTATATATTTTGATGCCAATTTCTTTAACAGTATGATACTGAAGTTGGAGCAGTTTTTCTTTAAGCATTATGCAAAATATTTAAAGAATACTCCTATCGAGCAACAAACACTAGCTGCACGAGCAGAAGCATGTACTGTTACTTCGGCTTCTACTTCTGATACACCTATTGAAACTGTAGTAACAGTAGCAGCAATCAGCAGCACTGAGTAGCATTTAAAACCAGTATACTCCAAGTAGTTATTTCCTGTACTTGTTTGTGTATTTGTATTGTGTATTATCAGAATACATAAACAGCGTAAATATTCTTGCATATTTTTTTAATGTCAATATTTTAATAAGCAGTTTTAGAAATGTCTCTGTTCTGAGGCTATCACTAAGAAATAATTGGATTTTGAAGATTTGTAAGCATACCACATACTGTCCACATTTGATTGAGACTTCCAGCTAAGGACAGTGGAATTATTTGATTAAATATCTGGAAATTCTTAATTTTGTTTATTGCCCTTTCAACATGAATCCTCTCAGAGGCGATTTCCTGTGTCGCAATAACTTCGGAAGGGTTTTGTTGACTTCTGGATCCAACAAATGGTGGAATGTTGAGCCCAACACCCATAGGCTCAAGGAGATCAGTAATATTAAATCCTTTGTCAGCCATAATTACATCTCCAGCAGAAAAAGGCAGTTTTAAAAGTCTGGATCTTACTGTTATTTCCCTGTCAGAGATGCTTCCAGCATACAATTGTGATATGAAAGTAATGTGACCACTGGGAGAAATAACAATCAGACCCTTAAAAGTGGTGTGACTCTTGTAACTGGAATATGTCTCACTGTGGAGAACCAACGAGGACGGAGTTTGACACTTTATTTCTGTGCCATCAATGATGACTCTTGTGGAGGGATATTTCTCTTTGAAGGATTGAGGCATGGCCTTGTAAATTGCAGATCGACTTGGCCAAATGTTAAGGTGGCCAAATTTAAGGTACATAAAATTGATCCAGGAAATACAAATTCTGTTGACAGTTGACACATGAACTTTAAACCTGTGAGAGAGGTCAAGCTCAAACAAGCCAAGCCTTAATCTTATCAAAACCATGAAAAATTCATCTAGAGTACTCAGCTTACGCCGTCTACCAGGTTTATTCCCCGGAATCTCCTCGCTGTTTGTAGGAGTGAAACTGTCATCAGTGCTGCTGGTATAAACATAAACAATGTTCTCACCATTTTCCCCTGGACTCAAAAAATTATAGCAGGCCACTAAAGTTTGATAATTGGGAAACCCTGTGTAAAAGTTTATGTCCGAGTCTGAGTCTTTAAATTGTGCTATTCCGAAAACGTTTCTAGCAAGATCATCCACCGTCTTTAAAAGCTCTTTGTTTTCAAGTCTAAGAGCCTTAACTTCCTCTTCAAGCCTAGCAATCTCGTCTTGTATTGGCGACTCTCCCAGCTCATCAGCCATTCCCATCTCCATATGTTCACTGACAGGAGAATTTTGTTTTTTTGTGGGAGAAGGCCATAGTCTCTTGCGAGGTGATTTTCGCTTGGGAGATGCGGGAGACCACGCAAACTTCGACGGAATAGCTTCATTCTTCACATTTCGACGACCAGTTAAGGTGGTAGTAAAATCTGATGGCTTAAAGTGCAATGAACAAATTCTGGTCCGCTTATTGATTTGGAAGTCAGCCGACACATCCCTTTTAATTTTGGTAATCCACGCCTGAAAAGCGGTCGAAAATAATAATTTATACTTGAAACAACATTTGAAGTAAGAAATAAATCACAAATGTTCAAAATAGCAACACACACCTTTAGAACTGACGGATCTTTTGGAAGTGTATGGAAGGTGACCTTTCTCCCATCCGAATGTATACGATAACCTGTTTTGTTGCACAACGGTACACAGCACGTTTCTGGCATATTGAAATTACACACTTCAAAAGACGACAAGCAAATTTTAACGTAATTAACGATTTCCAAACAATTTTCACTGGACTTCAGTCACAAAATGCGCAGCTCAAGAGTTGTATATGTTCGATGAAGGCGGATTCGTGTGACGCACGCAAGTTTCTTACGATGACATTGCGAGGGAGGAAAACATAGCTAGGCCTTGAATCATCGGCAAAAATGTCTATTATATCGTTCGCTAAGGGTTTCCTTCGTGCACAGTAAATTTAGCGATTGCAAGCGATTGTAGTTGCGGAACTTAAAATAGCAACCGAGCGGCCGCCATAGCATTCCTGCACGACACATTTGAATAACAATACGGGCTTAAACAAAACTGTTTTTAATTGACTGACCTTAAATTCACCTCAGAAGTATTGAGAAATGATTGATAAACCATATCTTCTCACAAACAGGACTTTTCTTGAGATATCTTCGAAGAAATAGCTTGAACAAAAGTGTAAACAACTCGCGCTCGTATAAGAGAACGAGTAAGTGAATCGGCCCTTAGCAACGGTTGTCACCGAAAAGCCTCGCTTTCGTGCATACGCCGCCATATTTGCAATCGGTGTATTGGCCCAAATTTTTCAAGTTTCAATCCACTTCCATCCATCCTTGCCATTGGTAGCAACAGACGACAGGAAACAGTCTCAGTGCCGTAAGACAGTCTTTAATAACAAAGGTAGACCATTATTTTTGGAATTCAGTTGATACCAAAACACTTTTTAGCTTTTCAAAAAGATACTGAAACAGCGTGACATCGCCCCTTTAAATGTGTTTTTTGGTGGACGAGCCCGTTGAGTTCCTATGTTCCTTTCTAGTTCTTCCCCATTGCATCTCTTTTCTTTCTCATCCCCTTCCCCCCCTCCACCTTTTTAATTTCAACGTTATGTCAGTATGCATTGAAACTGGGTTAAATTAAATTGACGTAAGCCTATCATTCACAAGCGGTTCGCATGACAAACCGTCGTCGGAACTAGCTCATATATCTCGAATAAACGGTTTACTTTCTAAAGAAACTGTGGTGCTGTGTTGATGGGGCATTAAAACTCAAAGCTTTGGAGTTATGACCTGAGTTGTTAAGGTAGATTGGCCACCGTAAAAGCTGATGTTTCAGATTTTAGCCATTTACCAGAACAAAAGGGCTGACTACGGACTAACGTTCGTAACGTTAGCTTTCAAATTTCTTGACGGTGGCCACTAATAATGAATAAATAAATAAAAAACAAATAAATAAATAAATAAATAAATAAATAAGTAGATAAATAAATGGGAATTAACAGTGGCACATCCACAAGGTGGCCCTTCGTCAACTGTGTCCAGATCGAATTGGAATTTGGAAATGTTGGTTTTTGAGAAGAGCGAAAAACCAGTCTACCCGGAGAAAAGACTTTCCGGAGCAAGGACGAGAACCAACAACAAACTCAACCCACAGCTGACGCCGAGTCCTGGACTCGAACCTAAGCCACACATTGGTGGGAGACCACCACTCTCACCATTGCGCTATCCCTGCTCCCCCAATGGCCACTTTAAGTTATCAACTCAGTTGATAAATCTAGATTTTTGTGGCTCATATGTCTCGGGTTAACTTGGAGTATTGCTTCCCTACTTCCACCCCCTACCGATAGGATAGCTGATCTTAATATTATCGTGCTGGCTTGCTAGTTCCTCAAAGGTTAGCTGCAGGTTTGTGTTGGTTTTCCTAACAATACGCTAAATATAACTGGTACTCTTTTATCTGCTAGGACAGTAACAACATGTAGATACCAAAGCCTGCCAAGTGCACTGAAACTGAGAAATACGAGAGAATTACCAAACGTTTGAAATATGTTTGCTTGCACCAATAATAACAAATAGGAGTGTTTGTCCATCGCATTAAAATGAAAACTTCGTTTTGTTTTCGAATTTCTTTTTGTGGTAGGATATATCGTTTGGAAATTATAAAAAGAAAAAAACTTTTAAGGTTTGGTGACGGGAAAAACTCTAAGCTAATTCGGTGTCAAACAGCTCAAAGTTCGAAACGCTTTTCCAAATCAAAGCTCTGCCCAGGCGAGTATCGACATAAAATTACTGAAGCTTAGTGAGATGAGGACACGGCTGTTACTGATTTTTAACATCTGTAGGAAGAAAAGCATCTTAGGATGAAGTTATGTGAAAACGAGTAAATTTAAACTAAAAAAGTTACCAATTGAAGAACAACAAGTACATTTCTTCAATTATATTAGTTAAGAGCATGAAGACTTAAGATTGTTTTATCGAAACGAAGGGCAAGCTTAGGGAAATTGACTTAAGCTTCCGGCTTCTAAAGCTCATGCTACCAGCTAAGAAACACAGATGCCCTCCAACGGCAAATCACAGCCTTGCAACCTTAAAAACAACAAACACAACTGTAGTGAGTACCTCTGTTTGAAAACGGCGACGATCGCGAATGAAAAGAGACTCGATTCTCCTCAGCATGGAAGGAATCATTGTCGACGATACCCTATCGAAACACAACACAAGATCGATGTCGCTGTGAATGCTTCCAAAACCGTTAGCAGAGGAGCCGGATAAAACAAGGCGGCTACTGGGATAAAGCTCTCTCACGATTCCTTCCATCTCCGCTCGCCATTGATTCTTCTGCTCATAAATTTCCCTGGTTTGTTGATTCACTTGGAACTTCTGTTGAATCTGGGCAGAAAGTTGTGAATACTGGTCACTGGGATTTAAACTTGCCATAATGAAAACCGTTAGGACGATGTCAAATAGGCAGAAATTAAAAAAAAATGTATCAGTAAATGGGATTTCGCAAATTAAAACTTTCTTTAACCAACAACACAGGTTTCTAAGAAATCATGCATTTTAATCGGAAAACTTGCGTTGCATGACAAAGTGATGACCTAATGAATCAACTCACTTAAGATCAACTGCGATTGGCTGACAAGCTTTATTTAATATTCATGTGATGCTCGGTTCCTAAGAAACCCAGTATTTTTCTCGGAAAGTGTATTAGGGACACTAAACATAGAATTCCTAGAAAGAGGCGATTATTAAAGAGTTGTGATTGATCGGTTGAGTTTTATCTACATGACATAACAGGAAAAAAACAATATCATTGATATAAAATTTTGCAGCTTCTATTTTCTAATATTAATCAATTCATTAAAAAAAATTCACTAAACGAGCAGTAGAGAGCGTGAATATGTGGTTTCTTTTATGGGGTAGAAACTAGCAATAGGGATTAATTCCGATATTCTCCGCTAAGTAATGTAATATTTTATGTACATGTCAATTTATCGGGCCTTACAGCATTGGCCGCGCATTATTGTCCGTTATCTTAGGTTACACTTTATGAATTTCCAGAAATCACAGAGGTCACGTAACTGCAGAATTTGGCAACGCATCTTGCTTCTCACTTTTGACTGAAGTGCGATTATTCTTGAAGACGTTTCTTGAGCTAAAAAATACTTGCAAGGCCTGCTGAAGTATACGATAAGCTTACAATGTTATTTATTAAAAAGACGACTACAATAATATCAAAAGTGCGAATATCAAGAAAATTGGAGGTTATCTAAATTGTAAATCATATGTAGAGGATATTACACGGCGGCGGGAAGACTATAACTTTTATTTTCTCGTGGTAATCTCGTGGAGAAAAACAACGAATTTGTGCTGTCGATGAAATTAAGCTGAACCGTGTTTTAAAGGATTATTTTGTGAACAGTTTTCATTGGAATAAACGTTAGTTAAGCAATTCGAATTTTTCCTGGTATTTCTGTCCTATTCTTACTAAACTTTTCATTTACAAGCCAGTGATTCGCCGAATTACAGCGACGAAACTCAGGTTCTGCGGCCATCGCATCTTGCATTGACTATTGGATTTCTTTCCTTCGCTTGAAAATCAGTTTAGCTTTTTTGTTATTGTAAAATTAACAAATTGACGTCAGTTTTTTATGCGTCTGTCCTCTTATTGATGATAAATTTCCTCATAACATTGACAAAGATTGTTCTGGATCCACAACACTTTGGCAATGTTACTGATGACGCAATTTATCATCAATAAGAGGACAGACGCATAAAAAACTGACGTCAATTTATTAATCGGATAATCGACGAAAGTTAGGTTAAATGCTTTCATTCTTGAATATGGTTCTTATGTAAACTTCTGACGCTGTCGACGAAATCCGGTCTAACGTTTATTTGATCTGTTTCAACGATAGGCCATTGAACAGAACTTTCCTGAGGTGCTTTTATACAATATACAGTACAAGGCCGGTGCTTTTAACATTTGAATCTGAGTAAAATCTTGAAAAGGACGACCATCCATAAATAATGGCAGCCGGGCAGTACCCTCACAATCGCTGTGTTTCTTCCCTTCAAGTATTAAAGCAAATTTTGGATAGCTTGGAAGTCGTCTGTCTACAGTGGTCTAGAAAATTAAAACAAATAGCGATAATTTGACGGAAAATGGAGAAAAGGTGACACGCGAACGTGGATAAAAGTTCAAAAGAAATGATATTGCGAAGGTAATCACTGCAATATCACAACCTTGATCGCAAAAATAGACAAGTGTAGGTGTTCTAAGATAATCAAATATACTGATCTGTAGCATCTAACATATATATTTACGCTGTACACGCCTATCTAAATATTCTTGTAGCGTTTAGGATTCTCGGGGCTCCTATTGATAGCAGATCAGCTTGTTCGAGCTGTTCACAAGGCCACCCGAAGTTTAATCAAATGTAGGTGTCTATCTACCTATCAAAACTCCTGAGGAAGTACATGTAACTGGAGAGCAAGTTTTGTAACGCTGTTATCAGAACTTTATAACTCTGACCGAGTGGACTAACAAGGACCTCAATACTTGAACATTGTTATTATTATTATTATTATTGTTATTATTGTTGTTATTATTATTATTATTATTGTTATTATTATTATTATTACATTGATAAAGACTGCATGGGCATGTACAAATCAGTTACTCTTTCATTCAGCTTCCTGGTTTTTACTGTTCGGCTACTCGAACCAGTTGGAAGAACAGTGACCAATCGCGACGCTAATTGGGAACAAAAGGTAGCAAAGTTTTTCGTAAACAACCAATAACGTTGAGGCATCGAGACGATACATGTTCAAAAAAAAAAAAAATTAACACCGAGACCTCTGATCATGACCTCTCGGCAAACTGCCACGGCTACGATTGGTTACTTTCGATCCTAAATTTTGAGCTTTTAGGTGTGGAGTTCGCAATTCATAGTAAAACTTTCGCTCATAAACAAACTTTAAACAATACTTTTGCCTCAGCAGTACAGCTAATGCTTAAGTTTATTTGTAGAACGAACCTTTTTCCGAAATAAAAATTCGGTAAAGTAAGGTTATACTGAGATGCGTTCGCTCATCGCGGCGAGTATAAACAAACGCAGATATTAACTATTCGCACGCGTTCAATAATTAACGGTTCCCAAATCTCATTGTGCTTAGCGTTGATGTATTGATTCTGGCTTCTGCAGCCCTTTCGCAGCCGCGGTCTCAATACTGCAAGGAAATCTAAATAATTTGTGGGAGCCGGGCTTTTAGTTCCATTTCAGCGTGGCACAAGTCTGAAACGTAATCTCGTGGTCGGCTGGAAGGCGGCCGGACTATTGCCGTATACGTCGCCCGACTTCAATCACATCGAGTCAACATCGTAGAATGTTCTGAAATCACTATTGAAACTAACAGTTGAAAATATTAGACTATTAAGCGAGAGCTCCGCAGAAATCAGGTTTCAAATTTTTTCAAACATGTATTTTCTGGATGCTTCAACGTTATAATAATAATAATGGATTTTTACGAAAAAACTTTGGTCTATTTTTTTCTCAATTAGCGTTTCGATTGCTCACTGTTATTCCAACTGGCCCTGTTCGAGTAGCTGGACAGTAAATTATAAACACAGACAGTAGTACGTGGAACAAGGTTCAAGAAAAAAAAAACGATAATCAGTTAATCTATAATATCAAGTCAATCACTGCTATATCAGAGGCCTTTGTAAGATACTGAAAGACATTTTAGTAGAGGGAATATTGTTTCTGTGATATTACTCTTTCAGAAAACACTGACTTCTGAAACGCCTTTCTAAAAAGGAACAGGAATACTTATTTTCCAACTTTCATGCCACCACTTGTTTTGAACTACAGTATTATTCAAGAACTTCTGGCGAGAACCGCAACTTTCACGCGGTTGCGGTAAATATTACGCCACACGTACGGATGTTCCGTAAAAAGTATTTGAACACAGAGAATAACCATTGGGATAACTCACAATCAACAATCTGGTGCATCTTCGGCTATCAGAGCTTGTCGTTGCGATTTTGAGTGTACTATCAGTAAGCACAATATTTTAAGAGAATGTCGTCACGTTATAACGCAAAAGACACCATGCATATCGTCGATCGTGAAACGACGAGAGAAATTGAAAGTTTTAAGTTTTCTTTCTTTTATTGTCGATTAGTTTATAGAATAACCTGTCAATTCGAGGTAGTTTTAATGCCATTCCCTTGAGCTAAAAGTTCACTATTAGAATTTTTTTTAAACTTCCGGTGAATCTGATCGTTCACCCACCATTTATTGTTTCGTAATAGAAAACAACGGGCCATTTATTTCCCAGTCGAACCTAACCTGAACAAGTCCTGCAATCTTCTGTATGTGCGCTTTTCTGTGCCCTGTAATGACGCAATAAGAAAAAAAGCATGCATAGCAAAGGTGCGCAATGCATTCAAATCAACCCGAATGTTTTAAAGGACAAAATGACCGTGTTGTGATAATATCGCGTTATTCACATACCTCGTGCGATATCGGCATGTGACTACGCTGCCGGTGTGGTTATTATTTTAAGTGGTTAATATATGCTTCAACAATATAGGCAGGCAGTACGTAATAAAAGTTGCGAAATATTCATTATAATATAAACTATTTCTGCTACCGTAATTTTCCGGAAGAAAAAGAGCAAATGAAACAGTTGTCTAGTTGTTTTAGTCGCGTCAAAACAAATACAAAACTATTACATTTGTTCTTTTTCTTCTGGAAAATGGTGGAAGAAATAGTATAAAACAGTGTTAACATTGCATGACTTGGTTCATTGCAAACAAATCACTAATACAATGGATACCACCGGCCGCACTTTTTACTATGTCTGTCAATTTCCAACTTTTATTCATATTGGCTTTTTTGGAGATCGCAATATGTTATCTAGTGTTTCGGTGTTGTTACAGGGTAGGCGGATTGAAATGTTCTTTTAAAAAAGAAAACTGTGCTCAGTTGTTAAGACCAAAACAGTAGCCGTATTTGACTTAAGATTTTTGGCACTGCTCGTCAGGTAATTTTGGGAATGGAATGGCATGCCTGGACAAACACAAATTATTGAGTATTGAATACGCAAAGTCACGAAAATAAATCAGTTCCAAACAAAGCAAAACACCTCGTCATTGTTACATCATTGTTGATTTTTATTTTAGCTTGAGTAGTATTTTTATGCAAAGTTAAATTGTTACAAACAAGAAAAAGTTAATTTGTCTGCTTCTTGTCGCACCCAAACTTTGCCTGTTGGTTGGGGTTTACCCAAAACCCCGTTGCTTTATAGGTGCTTATTTCTTCCCCCAACCACGTCGCGATCGGCCGTAGTTGTAGTTGTACTGGCGGCGACGGCGTCTGCGTTTCCCCCATTTCGCCGGATCTGCTGGAACGGAGTTAACACTGAAAACCGGAAGAAACTTTATTTAGTACATGAAGTTAGCGAAAACCTTATTGCTTAGCTCTGGTCAAGTAACGTGTAAACTGTACATAACATGAAAAAGTACTGATAAAATTCGGAGAAGGTCGATGAAATCTGAGAAATTGCTAGCGATATTTCTAGATTAACGACATATTCCTCTGCCCTTCCACCCCCTATAGGGATGCTATTGTTCATCAGCCACTTCAATTGTTACAACATGGGGCAACGCCTTGTCTCATGCCGTGCTCCAGCTTCGTTCCATGAAAAGGTGACACGGCCCAACAAACATTTTATGGGCGTTGAAATCGTTGCAAGTTTATGACCATGAGAACCTATTTTGGTTTTCTGCTTTGGTTTTGTTTTGTTTTCAGAGCAAACTTATGTCTCAAAATCACCGCATGAATCAGAAAGGGCCAACTATTTATGCAGTCGCAGTGATCTCGTCCTAATAAAACTGAGCGAAGTGGAACAACTTCAGTACATGTGGTTTCTGAACAAGGGAAGACTTACCTGTCGGGATCATCAACTGCATCCTCAGGCTTCTCAAGAACCTCGTCTTCTCCATTTGTCACGTCGTTCATGATCATTCGTTGTTCATTCCGCTCTTTTTCTTCTTTATGGTCGTCATCGCTGTCACCAGGGGTGTTCATTCGTTCTTCATACCGCCCTTTTTCTCCTTCATCGCTATCGCTGAAGTCAGGGGCATTGGTGTCTTCATATCTTTCATAGCTTTCCTCTTCACCTTCCGGATTTTCAGCCGTTTCAAATGGTTCTTCTGCTACAACAGCTTGCATCAGAATCCCAAGCGAACAGCCCACCAAGGCGATCAGAACAAGGGTCTTCATGGTGGAACTGAGCAGCAAGAAGAGCTCGGCCACTCTGAAGGATTTATTTTCTTCCTCTTCTTTATATGAACGGGCTTTCGAGATATCCATGGGAGATGATTGACACCTCAAACATAGTTGTTACTGCGGACATAAATTCTCAAGTCTAAGTGGACGATCAAGTGCCTGAGAACCCAGTCGAACATCCTTACCACAAAACGTGATATCATGCGGAATTGTAACCGCTTCGTTTCTTCCCTTCAAGTATTAAAGCTAATCAGTTGGACAGCTTGAAAGACTTCTGTCTAGAAAATATAAACAAATAACGATAATTTGACGGAAAAGAGACAAAGGGTGACAAGTGAACATGGATCCAAGTTCAAAAGAAATGTTATTGCGAAGTTAATCGCTGCAATATCACAATCTTAATTGTAAAAATAGACAAGTGTGCGTGTAGATCAAATATACGTCTGTATTATCTAATACATCTAATAAATTATGACCACTTACACGCCTCTCTGAACGCCTGAGAAAGTAGGTAGAGAGGAAGTTTTTTAACGCTATTATCACCACTCTTTAAAACTGCAAAGAGCCTCTGGAGTGTGTTCCACTGAAATCTAGCATAACACAGTAACGGACCCCTGGGTTAACAAACAGATGCGTCGGTATTCGGCCATCAGAGTTGTAATTGGTCAGGATTTTGATTGCTTTTTGTAATTTCACGAAACGAAAGAAGTCCGAATATCTTAAAAGGGTTATAAGGTATTTTCGTGCGCAGTGATTTTGCCCATTTTTGGCTTGAAAAGTAAAATGACTCTGATTTTCTCTCATTATTACCTGTGCGGCGAGTTTCTATTTAAAGGATTGGTGTTTTATTTTCGGTGAAACGTAACCTGAACACGCTTATACCTTCAGGTTGTCACTAAACTAGCCGATTCTTAGGGTATAACTGCAATATACCCGGATTCAACATTTTTTGTGAATAATCGGTTAACTTGTATGGCCCCGAATTGGTTATTAGTACGTAGAGACATAAAAGCTACAAGGATGTTTAAGTTTTATTAGGCGTTTTTACCATGGGAGAAATTAAAGTTAAAAGGATAAACTTTAATTGGTTTCTTGAGCCTCGCTGAGGTCTGCATTTTTTTAAAACTATATTTGGAACTCCTTCAGTTGCAGCGTGGCAATGGTTTCTCTTTCTGTGTCGATTTACCCATGTTTCAGTGTATGATGTATTTCACAAGATCTGCCGGTTTTTTAAGTCAACCTGATTTTACCTGCGTGTTAAATGAAACGCCCACATTGACAACTACGGCAGCTCCACATGGATCATGTTTGGACCCAAGTTTGTTGATTCTTATCTCTCATCATGCTTATCATGCATGCGACACGAATCAAAACTACAAGGAATAGTCTTTAGATGCGGTTACTTTGGCCAAGCCTTAACGTGAACATTACGCTTGATGTATGGTATTAAAAGTTGTCTCTAGAAATTGGAAGTTATATATGTTCCTCTTTGCTACATTTCATCACAGGGGGCTAAAACAATTATCCGGGTGTATTAGGCCCAGTTCAGACGCCGTACCTCTCATGTGCCGTACCAAACACATTTTCGCTCCTATGTTGTATTAAGCAGCAAGCTTTGCCGTACCCTAAGATTTTGGCTTGCCTAATTGAAATCTGTTGAAAAAAACTAATTTGGACACCGTACAACTGCCAGAAAACTACGTACTACTTGGTACGGCACATGAGAGGTACGGCGTCTGAACTGGGCCTTAGATCAGGCTTTCACGCGCTAGATTGAGTTAACAATGAACTGGCTAAAACGTTTTCTTCTCGAAGTCAACCAAAAAAAGTCAATCTCGGCAAGATCAAGATCTCCTCAGTTACCAACAAAACGCAATTGCTTCAGAATATTTTATGCCTCAAGCATTTGTTCTAAAAAATTAAAACTGAAAAAAAAAAAACCACAATTAAAACTGAAAGTGATTGCGGCTTTGACTCGGTTCTGGCAAATATTATGCCACACGTACCCATGGATGTTATGTGAAAAAGTATTTGAACAAAGGGAATGACTATTGGGACAACTCACAATCAATAGTTTGATACTTCTTCGACCATCAGTCGAGTTTATGGTTATGATTGTGAGTGTACTCTGAAGTAGTTTAAGGCTATTCCCCCGAGATAAAAGTTCACTAAAAAGATTTTTTGAAACTTTCGGTGATTGTTCACCACCGTATTGTTTCGTTTAGGAGACAACAGGCCATTTATTGCCCAGTCGAGCCTAACCTGAACAAATACTGCAATCTTCTGTATGTGCCCTATTGTGCGCGCTCTAATGACGCAAAAAAAATTATGCATAGCGAAAGTGTGCAATGCAATTCATATCAACGGGAAGTTTTAACGGACAAAATGACCGTGTTGATAATATCGTGTTATTCAAATACCTCGTGCGATATCATGTGACTTCCCTACTGGTGTGGTTATTATTAAGGGGTTGATATTTGTGAAATATAAGTTGTGAAATATTATAATATAAACTATTTTTGTTACCATTTTCCGGAAGAAAAAGAACAAATGAATCAGTTATTTAGTTGTTTTTAGTGCCCTTTCACGATTAAAACAACTGCAAAACTATTTCATTTGTTCTTTTTCTTCCAAAAAATGGTGGAAGAAATAGTATACATTAGTATCGATATCGTTGAAACTAATCTTAGTGAAGCCCTGCATTGCGACACGATTATTTTGTCCGATAAAACTTTGCACGCAATTAACATGATTCCATTGAATTAAAATGCGCACTTTTACTGCGCATAATTTCTTGTGTATCGTTTTCGCTTGCGCATTCAGAACTTGGTAAATTTTCTTTAATGCTGAGCTGTCTAGAAAAAAAAAATCGTCGTTTGATCTAAATCATAAACGAGCTTGAGCATGGTGACTTACCATTTTATCGCAAAATCCTAGCCGAACATCCATCATCTTTAGTGGAAAATTTGGAAAAATGTCTTCGTCTGAAAAATAACATCGCTAGAACGCGATCTTTTCCACTACTAGAAGACTTGAAATCGTGACCTAGAAGTAGACTGTGTAGCTGGCGGGATTGTTTGCGCCAAGTTCGAGCGGCGGAGCCGCAAATACAGTTTGGAATCCCGCCCGCAGGAAAACTGTTTTTTTTTATATATTCCCGTCAAAATTCGGATTGGCTGAGAACTGTGAACAGGGGCGTAGCTAGCCTTTAAGCCTTTAAGCCCGGGCCTCACAGGAATTGCTGTCACTTTTTTTTCAGTAGCCAAAAGGCTATTATTTCTTTTAGAGCTTTTGCTGCTTATTATTCAATAGTGAATAGTAAACTTAAAAACGTTTTGATTCCGTGAAATAAAACCACGAAACAATGTGTTAAAAGTGCTAAGAGACTGTGCTCCAAACGAAGAAAAGACGTTGGTCTAAAGCCTTTGTTTAAGCAAGACTGGGCATCGAAATGGCGTGTTTCTTTTCTTTTCTTGGTTTTGACAGCTGTGCAATAGAGGATATGCCCCGATCGAAAACTAAATAACTGGTTAAAAGTACAAAATAAATTATATTCCTTCATTTCAATTCGCAACAAAACAAAGTACGCCTTTATTAGAAAGAAGGATTAAAACATACATGCAGAAAGAGCAGGTATCATCTCTAGCTTTTATGCAAACATACAAGAAGGTCAAGAAGAAGGGAAGGAGCCAAGAAGGGCATCGCGAGAGAATGCCTCCTAGCGCCTGCACATTGTTAATCAATATTCGCCGAAGCGGCAAATTCAAAGGCAAGCACGCTTTGAAAAGCGCGGGATAAGAGAAAAAAGGGGCCAAATTGGCTCAGTAGCCGGTTGATAGAACTCGCTTTTCTGATTTCCAGAAGTCTTAACTGAAACATCCACGCACGGCGTTTTGAAGAGGGACGCTGCATCTGTGATTTTGTCTTTGAATGAATGAGTTTTATAAAAGTTTAAAGACTTTCCCTTTACACTAGAAAATCCTCCCCCCCCCAAAAAAAGGGCCTTTCACGTATGGAAGCCTCTTTCCTCTTTCCCTGTCATTAAAATGCAAGTTGCATTTTAATGACGGACACTGCTCATGGCCGTCCTGCTGGATGCTGACTACCCTGACGTTCTTCATCAACGAAACCCGTTTACTGTTAATTGTCTTTAATAGTTTTCTATTACAATTCCGGCAAGGAAAAGGGGTCAGCCTTGCTTTTACTTTTCATTATCCAGTTGATCATCAGCGATAAAACTGGTGTTAGTAACCTGTTTGTAAATGAAACTCTAACTAAGGAGATTAACAATTTTCGCCTTACATCTCGGGCCGGGCTTAAAGGGAAAAAATGGCTGCCTACGTCCCTGGTGAACACGATCAATCAGATGTTAGACGATTAAGACTCCTGTGTTTCCTCTCCAGACCAATGCACTAAAACGAAAAGACAAGCCCATCACGTTTACGGCCTGCAACTAGTCGCCTGGTCGTGAGCATAGCCAAGAAAGCAACGTTAACAGTGAATTTTCTCGCGTTTCCTTCGGTGAATTTTGTTAAGATTTTGCACATTTTGAGATACCAACGCTACCTTTCACATGTTAATTTTTTGAAGAAATTTTATCTGAGCAATTCAGTGTAACCCTATTCAGACCGGGGCCCGGGGGGGGGGGGGGGTGGGCTGAGGCCCACCTCAACTTTGAGGTTGCGTAATTTCGTAACCGTTCACGCTATTACCACTAACTTTTGTTAATTTTCCTGAAATTTAATTGAACATTGTGGCATGAGTGTCTTGTGTTCAACAAACTAGCTTGACGTTGCCATGGCACCCACTTTGTGACAGGCATGTTTTCAAAAAATCACGATTCTCGCTTTAATCGCTACTATTTTAATGTTTTCTAATCGAATTGTATTTTTACATTAATTGTAACATCAATTTGTCATTTGGGAATAACCGCTCACTAAAAGAAGGAATTTAGTACTAATTTGAGGAAAACGTGAAATTTAGAATGTGAAAAGAAGAGACGAATTAATGGAAAATATCTGTCATTCTTTAGATGTCTTGTTGCCATGACAACGGCCTATGTCTGAGAAGCAAAACCTGAAAAAATAAGGGTAATTATGTTGGTAACCTTAATTACTGGTAACAATTAGGAACAAAGATTGCCAGACAACAGAACTAGGGTTTCTTTTGCAAGTCTTGCCAATTCGAATAGTCACTTTTGCAGAAACTTAGGGAGCCACCTTAACTTCAGTACCCTTCATCGAGCAATGGCTTGAAAAATTTTAGACGCGGTTAGCGTTGTTTTCCTTCTACATTTCATTTACCAAGTAAAGTTATTCTAGAACCCAGGCCACCCTAAGAAAGATGCCACGTCCTCAATTTCCTCTCAGCCGTAACTTAGGGCCAGTTTCCAGATGATTGCTCGCCACTGGGTCGCTAAAACCTCTGAGATAGATCTGAAGTCTATCTCAGCGATCGTTGTCGTAACGATTGCTGAAGAGTGGTTTCCATATAATCGCAACGATCGCTGAACGTTTCAGTTTTCCAGCGATCGCAGCGATCGTAGCAATCATTGGAAACCAGCCTTAAACAATCGCAGGCGTGAGCAAATGTTTTGAAATAAGCCTCAAACGGTCAAAGTAAGATAGGGAAAGACAAGGTAGCAAATTGTTTAAACACGGTTAATTCATCAGCTGAGATCGGAAAGAAAAACAGTAAATGTCTATCTACAACGGTCTATGTTGAACTTCTTATTTTCCCAAAACTTCCGCTCACTTATCCATCAGATCACTGATAATTTAGACTGCGAGTAGTCTCTAATTTTGGCGATCGCTTGTGGGGCGGGCGAAATACACACACGCGCGCGCGCGAAATTTCGAGGAGACGCGACGCGAGGGGAGCGCTCCCCTCGCGTCTCCTCGAAATTTCGCGCGCGCGCGTGTGTGTATTTCGGCCGCCCCACAAGCGATCGCCAAAATTAGAGACTACTCGCAGTCTACTGATAATTAAAAACAAACAACATTGTTATTAACACAAGGGTACCAAACGAGGAAAACTGTTTTGATAGCCCTTAATCACGATATCCCTGAGAACCGAGCTATTTGTATTTACAACCGACACACAAAAGACCACTATTAATGTTTAATTAATAGCGGTAAGAGTTAACCATGTATAAGCGTTTACCATGTTTACTTTCTTTAGGTCAACTAACCAATTACAATTCGATCTCAGTTCCCTGGAAACCAGCTCAAGGGCCCTGGTTTTCAGAAACTAAATTAATTTGTGGTGACATTGCGCGGTGATAGCTATTTAGGTTTTCCTATCTCTCTATCGGATCAAATCAAACGAATGTTTGCTCTCACAATTCAGTTTTACAAGAAAAACGTTTAAAAGTTAATGTGGAAAGGTAGAATCAAATGCTAATTCAAATTTATATTCTCTTAGCAACACTTAACGGTTGACTTAAAGAACGCAACATTGTCCCGGCGCCCCGCAGCCTCTTAACGACCTTGGTGTTTTACCATTTGAAACTGTACGTTATCAGGACGTTATACAGGCAGTAAGGTGTTTTAACAAGACGAAAGTTGGTAAGTTTACTATTCCCCGATCACTTTTGGTGTCTTCTTATCTTCTCAGAAGAAACTCTAGGGAGTCCTTGTAGCAATTATGATCAAGTACGCTGACGCTTTGTAATGCACGCTAAAAAAAATGAGTGACGGACTGTATTCTAAGTTAGTGGCTTCATTGCTTTAAACATACGAAAGATTTTTACTGAAGTTACCTTTCATTTATTCATCCAAAGGTGCTAGTGATCTTGAGAGCGGGATTAATGCCGAACTTATCTATTATTCCTGAATTTACATATACCCAATGTAATTTCGTAATTTTCGGAAACTCGAACCTCTTCATGATCATAACATTTCCCTTTAAGTTAATGGTACCAGAATTTACAGAATTTAACTGAAGAAAATTGCCTACTGAGGCCTTCAACCGGTTAGACATAATAAGGCGAAAGGAGTGTTGGAGGATATTTTGAATATATTCAATGTTCCGAAATATTTTACGGTTATCTATTTATGATGCTATATTAGGTGTTGGGAACATATATATCTATATATTGTTAGACATTGGTCTTTGAGACACATTACGGCTTCGTTCGGGGATTGGAAGGATTATTGAGATGTTTTGCTGTAATTATTCTGTCTTCTCAGAAGAATTTCTAGGGAGTCCTTGTAGCAATTATGATCAAGTACGCTGACGCTTTGTAATGCACGCTAAAAAAAAATGAGTGACGGACGGTATTCTAAGTTAGTGGCTTCATTGCTTTAAACATACGAAAGATTTTTACTGAAGTTACCTTTCATTTATTCATCCAAAGGTGCTAGTGTTCTTGAGAGCGGGATTAATGCTGACTTATCTATTATTCCTGAATTTACATATACCCAAATGTAATTTCGTAATTTTCGGAAGCTCGAACCTCTTCATAATCATAACAATTCCCTTTAAGTTAATGGTACCAGAATTTACAGAATTTAACTGAAGAAAATTGCCCACTGAGGCCTTCAACCGGTTAGACATAATAAGACGAAAGGGGTGTTGGAAAATATTTTACGGTTATCTATTTATGATGCTACAATTTCGGACAAAACTGTTGAGACACTTCGGAATGAATGAGAACTTAGGCCGTGAAAATCACTTACCACAACAAATCTTCCCCCCTCTCCCCCTTATCAATGTTGCTTTGCCACTAAAAACCCCCTGATGATTCCTCAGTCTCTCCAAACAACATTGATGGAGGGGAGGGGGGGAGGAAAAGCATTTCTGCGATCTTGTCGGTGTTTCCATAGAGAGAAATGGAGAAATACGCTCGCTAATTGCGTTTGTCTCAACTAGTTTTGTCCAAGATTGTATATTGGGTGTTGGGAACATATATATCTATACATTGTTAGACATTGGTCTTTGAGACATTTTACGGCTTCGTTCGGGGATTGGAGGGATTATTGAGATGTTTTGCTGTAATTATTGTAATTCAATCATAGAAATACAGCTATGATTTTATTGTAACGCTAAGAGTGTTTGGGCATGATTATCTTGTAAACAAACCACCATGGCAATTTCGGCTTCAAGTTAGAACACGGTTTTCTCTTTATAATTCTAGCTAAGATTAATCCAGTCTGGACATAAGTTTGTGTCAAGTTGACAGACGGGTTTGTCTGTATCTTCCTGGGATAACGTATGATGCTGTGACGTTTTGCTGTGATTCTATTTGTAGCGATGATATTACAGTCTTACCTTCGCATTTCCGATTTATTAATTAGACAATTTGACGTGTTCTAAAGTGAAGCCGTGATAACCATAAATATATTCCCCTTACAATTTCAGTTTAAGTATATGATTTGAGAAAATCAATGTGCGATAGTCTGTTAAATCTGACTTTCCCATGCGTTAACACCACCTGCTGTTCATTTTCGCGGGAAAATTATACACCTGTTGTTTTGGTTTATTTTGGCTATCTAGCCCTCGCTTCTTGGTAAACAACGCCAAGAACTCACCATTGTGGCACTAATTATTGAACGCTTGGTTGGGGCTCACCCTGCCTCAACTGATCTACCTTAACTCCCAAGACATTAGCTATTCAGGCTGTCAACCAATATAGCGAATTAACGCAACTTCAATTATTAGTGAGATTTTGCTGAGGTAACAACCAATACCGCTCATTGGTTTCTTTCCTGGAAAATCACACCGGGAATTGCAAAAGTAGCCTAACTTATGACTGATGTAATTTCGTTAAGGTAATTTCCTGTAGAAACTCTTAATCCTTTCCCGTCCGATTTTTTTCCTTAAAAAAACGCATTTTTTACCGTTAAAGCGGTTTTTTGAGTGCTACGTTGCCAAATGCCACTAAACTTTGCTACAAAAGCGTTTTCTTACATTTAAGCTAGATTTTGAACCAGCTTCTGTTGTAAATTGTACAATATTTTGCTTTCACGCATGCGCATAAGCCAAAATTTGGACTTTTTTTTGTGCGGATTCATTTCCAATTTTTTTCTCGCTTCTTTTGCTTTCCTTTTTCTCTCCCTTTCTTTTCTCTTTATCTTATACCCTTTATTCCCTTTCTATCCACTGGAAAAGTTTTGGCCTCAGTCCTTCAAAAAACCTGGAAATGGAACATTGATCAACTAGGTGACTTGGCCTATTTTACCACCAACTTTGCACCCAAAATTGGCAACGTTTTTTCTGGTATAGCTCTGCCAGAATTTTGTCGATATTCAAAATGGACACAGGTATTGATGGATCTGTCCTTGCTGTATTAGCTGCTTATCAAAACAGTTTGGTGACGTCAAAAATGACGACGTCACAAATGGTTCAATGGTTCCCGTCTTTAACGTCGGGAAAATACTAGTCTTGACGCGAAAGAGTTAAAAGAAAACCGTGTAAGACAAGAGGACGAACTTATGAACACCCTACGACCAAAGGGACATGAAAAACACACTTGAGCCTACGCCTGCTATTGTAATCGCTACTCAAGCCTGGAAAATAAAGGGACACTTCAGTGACGACAACATCTGCCTCGTGACAGAGTAGTGTTCGTCCATGTAAAACTCGTAATAGTAACAATTTGCATCTACCCCGTGTTGAAACAAATTTAAATTGGATCAAGCAAACATTACTTTTTATGCTGGCAGTGAGAGGAAAAACTTAGAGGAGAATATTAAACTGGAAACCTATCCACTGTCACTTTTTAGGGACCTTTCAAATAATTTTTTACCATTTTTGTATTCATCGTGGTTTGAAATGATAGCTGATACCGTGTTGACAGTAGGCCGAAATCATGTTTCACCTGGTCACGAATGAAACATCTTTCAGTTTGAAAATAGCATGCATGGTCACATTGGGCAGTGCATCGCGCGAATCATGATCGAATAGGCTTGGACAAATTCTGCTCGTAAAATAGCACATTCTGCCTGCCGGCAGTGCTCTTAAAAATCTCTTATTCTGCTCGAAATTCTGCTCGGACACCCTTATTCTGCTCGAATTCTGCTCGGTACCAGAAAAGTTTTCGACCCTTCGGACCTTATGTATTTTCACAAATATGGAAGGGAGCCTGGGCTTAACCCTAAATACTGATTAGACATCCCTAATGCATAGAGTAATTGTAATTCATCTTACTTTATATCACTAATATCAGACGAAACAGTGAATTTTTATATGCAACGCACAAAAAGGAACATCAAACATATGCATAAAGTCTGTGTTATTATTTTTGTATTTCTTGTATTTACTTACTTTTCATTTTTTCTTACAAATGTTGTGCATATCATTAGTGTCACTAATTTTCCCGTATTCTGCTCAAATTCTGCTCGAAAATGCCTTATTCTGCCGGCAGAATGCTTCCCTCAAAAATCGCTTATTCTGCTGGAAATTCTACCGGCAGAATTCATCCAAGCCTATGATCGAAACCCGCGTTTGAGTACCTTAGGGGACTAATCAAAGTTAAGAGTACATCCAGACATAATCTTAGATCGGACGGGGGTATGTTACTAGAGGGCTACAGGTCACGATCAAAGAAAACACTAGAAGACAGGCTTTTTTTTTAAAATAAACTTTATTATTTCAACGGCAACAGAAAAATACAAAGGAATAAGATAAATAACCGAAACAGGGACTGGTAGCAAACAAACTAAAGTACACTATACGGTTGATAATGTTCGTGAGGGAATGAAAGACACTACTTACTTACAACTTTTAACACTGACTATCATTAATATTACAATTATTTGACACTCGGCTTTGTAATTGCGTACAATTCTATTTTAACGAACCTAACTTCTATTTAATAATACTTAACACTATTATTGATCTCGCTATATTGTAAATGATGGAGCAAAGGCAACTGTTCAGTAGAATATTAGTTAAGTGATGTTTTCAAATTTATAATTAAGGAGTAGCTTATTTATAAATTCCTGAAAGTAGATGGCCTTGCTATTTATTTTGTTTGAATATATGTAATGGCGCATAGCTAAGGTGGTGTAATTGAATTTTCTCTTTATTGCTGTTTCATGAATGCTAGAGAAAATACCGAACAAGAGTTCCTCGGTGGTAGGACAAATCTGACAAGAGTTGGTTTTATTAAACCACTGTAAGACTTTTTTGACAAAGGTTCTAGTAAATGGGCATTCAACAACGTGTGTTCAATCGAGTCTTTATCCCCACAATATAGGCATTCATCGTCAGTTGTGATGCCAAATCTGAATAATTCTTTCTTCGTTACTACAACTCTATGGATAAATTTAAATTGAAACTCCTTTAGCTTAGTATCCTTACACACGTTTTTGAGTGACTTGAAAATTTTACTCCAGGAATCTTTAGTTAGCGATAGGTTTTCACTCCAGCGCTTGGGGCCAGTTTGATCCGGAGTATGAGTTTTGGAGGTGAACAATTTGTAGAAATCTCTTGACCTTGCCTTTTCAAAATTAATTTGTACGGAATCATTCAGTTGGAAAGTGCTATCATTACTGGTAAAAAAGTTTTTGTTAAAGGTGTCAGATTCTTTGGCTATGGACAGGCGGTGCTTCGGAATAGCACTGATCACTTGATAATATTGTAGAAAGTTGGCTTGACATGAGTATATGCGGGAGAACTCCTGGAAAGTTAAAAGGTTGCCCGTTTCATCTAGTAAGTCTACAATCGAAACGATTCCCTTGTTAAACTATTCTCTTAGAAAGCCGGGTCGGTTTCCCGCTAACGAGTATTTCTTTGTTATTGAATAATATTATATCCTGTTTTTGATAGCATAGAGAGATTTTAATTCGTTGAAATTATCCAGGATCGTCTTCTCCGTAGAAGATCGGTAAGTCGTTAAGATATTTTGTATCATAGTTGCACCTTAGGAGAAAGTTCAGGCCACCCATCTTCTTAAAGAAATAGTTTGGAATAGTGCACCAGTTTCTCTTAACAGAGTTCATAAGCCTAGGAATCCATGCTAGTTTAAGGGCTTTAAACATAATGTTAATATCGAGCATGCGTATTCCTCCCGTATCCGGATCTTGATAAAGGCCAGATCTTTTTATTTTATCCTTTTTATTTCTCCAAAGAAATCTAAACGATTTTGTCTTTACTAAATCC
Organism: Siderastrea siderea; assembly: GCA_964030785.1. Classification (NCBI taxonomy): domain Eukaryota; kingdom Metazoa; phylum Cnidaria; class Anthozoa; order Scleractinia; family Rhizangiidae; genus Siderastrea; species Siderastrea siderea. The sequence continues at coordinate 61,873,113 of OZ034967.1, forward strand.
ACGGTTCCCGGAGGGACTACAAGATTTGAAGCCGAGTACACTAATTGTGATAGATCCAAGCTTTTTAGTATCATTGTTGTTCCGAATAATGTCAGGTCTCTTGAACTCCACATGTCCAGTTTAGTTTGTAGTTTTCGAATCTTTTCAGTGATTGAAATTAAGCTCGTTATTTCCTTTGTCATCGTAAGAAAAGTGTATCCCAAGTATTTTCACCGGGCCATGAAACCATTTTATACCAAGGGGCCTATTTTTATTACTTGACCATCGTCCCAGCCAGATAGCCTTCGTTTTTTTCACATTTAAGGATAGACCAGCTAGTTTCCCAAAATCATCTAATATTTTCAGTACCTTTTCAACGATGCTAAGTCGGCGTTAAAGAGGGTCGTATCATCAGCGAACTGAGACAGCTTGATTTCATTTCCGAAAACCTTGATACCTTTCAAGGTGGAGTCCTGGCGAATTTTATTTGAAAGCAATTCAGCCGAAAGAATGAACAGGTAAGGGGAGAGGGAGCAGCCCTGACGTACACCTTTAGACGGTTTAAACCAGTTCGTTGTATAGCCATTATTGACTACCGTACTCTCTATGTTCGTATAGAATGTGCTAACCCAGCGTTTGATGTCACTTCCAAAATTAAAGTAGTCTAGCGTTTTCGTTATGAACGGCCATTCGAGGGAATCGAAGGCCTTCCGAAAGTCTAATGATGTTAATATCCCGGGAAGATTTTGTGATTTCGTTGTTTCCATTATGTCATTTATAAGACGAATATTTTCCCCTATGTAACATCTTTTAACAAAACCTGTTTGATCGGAATGGATTAGGAGAGGAAGTATTGATTCGAAGCGTTTTGCGATTGCTTTAGAAGCTATTTTGAAGTCAACATTTAGTAGAGTGATTGGTCTCCAATTTGTTAGTTCTAAGAGCGAGCCATCATCTTTTGGGGTTAGTGTTATTATTCCCCTTCGTTAGGAGATTAAAAAGCTCACCTTTCATATGAGCTTCGTTAAAACTTGCCAACAAGTCGTTACCTATTAGTTCAAAGAAGTATTTATAAAATTCGACTGTAAAACCGTCTTCCCCTGGAGCTTTGTCATTCTGGAGGGTTTCTAATACTTTTTTGCATTCGTCATATGTTAGTTGACCTTCTAGGCTGTCTCTATCTTCGTCCGAGAGCTTGGGGAGTTCTAAGTTCCGGGTAAATATATCGCATTCCTCTTCCGAAAAGGTACCTTCAGATGCATATAGATTTTTGTAAAAGGTTTCAATTTGGACTAGAATCACGTTGGCATTGTTTGTGGTTGACTCATCCTGTAATCGAAGTTCACTGATGGTCTTTTTGTTGTAGTTGCGTTTTTCCAAGTTGAGGAAATATTTTGTCGGTCGTTCTCCGTTTTCCACCCAGCGGCATTTTGCGCGAAACATAGCTTGTTTACCCTTCTCTTCATAAATTGACTTAAGTTCAGCTTTAAGTTGGTCATATTCTTGCAGCACCCCAGCAATATCGGGGGATGAGAAATTATTACAGATGGCGTCATCGAGCAGGTTTAATTTCTGTATAATGTCCTGTTCACGGTTTCCAATGCTTTTAGATTTACTTTTGGAGTAAGAGATTGTCGCAGATCTAATTTCCATCTTCATCATCTCCCAAAGGAGTCTTTTATCAGTTAAGTAGCTGTAATAATTACGAGCTTGTGAGTACGTGTCACGAACCTTGGCGATATATTGCTCGTCGTTTAGAAGGGCGTTGTTAAATTTCCAATATCCCGGGCCTCTGGGGCATTTGTTTGGCAAAGATAAAGAGATGTGTATCGCGTCATGGTCGGGTGCTATCGCCGGACAGATCTCTGTGTTTTTTACACTAAGTGTGAGGTTTTTGGCAATTAGAAAAAAGTCAATTCTTGATTTAACTTTTAAAAATTTTGACTCGTATGTGAACTTTCGTAATTTTGGATGGCGTACTCTTTGAATATCTACTAAATCAAACATTTCCATAGTAGTAGAAACGAGGTTACTATAAATGGTCGGTTTCTAAGGTGCTCCTCCGATTTTATCTTTTTTTGACAGTGTGCAATTCCAGTCTCCTCCGATAATCAACGAAGTTAGCTCTGTCTTACCTATAATGCAGTTGTTAAGTTCTTGCATAAATTGCAATTGATTGCCCTGATCATTTGGTGCATAGATATTGCAAAGTGTGAGTTTTTGGCCATTCAAAGAGATCGTAATTAACACAATTCTGCCTGAAATGTTGGAATAAGAATAGTCAGCTTGAGTTTGCTCTGTGGGATTAATTAGAATACACACACCTTTGCTATGCTTTTTGCCATGTGAGAAAAAAAGCTCTCCGCCCCATTCCTTTCTCCAAACATTTTCATCATTTGGTTCAGAGTATGTCTCTTGTAAAAAAATATGTTCGCCTTTTGGTCTTTCAGAAACGAAAAGATACTCCTTCTTTTAGCCTGGTCTCTTATTCCCCGGACATTAAGAGAAAAAACATCGAACCTACTAGAAGAGTTACGCGAATGCATACCAGTAACAGAGGAGAAAAAAAATACACAAACACACACGTACACAGATAAACAATAGTTACCTAGGAAGTATAGACCGACCGCAACAGCAATCGGACTAGATGCAGATACAAACGCTAAAATAATTTCAGAGAGTTTTTTCTTTCGATCCTTTGTGAACCACCCACGCCCCCAGTAAGGCATTCTATATTATTTAAATGTTTCTCTGGGCGATCTATTAAAGGTAGTGTAAATCTTCAAGTTCACTGATCTTAATTGGCCTACCTTCTGGCGAAGTTTTAACGAATATTGTTCCATCGAGAGGCCACTATACACTCAACAGCTGACCGTCCCTGCGTTTCTCATTTGCTCGGCTCATAATTCTTCTGCCGTAGGATGTCAAGTTCTCATTGATGAAAATCCTGTTAGATTGTGCTGCTGACGCATAAGTTGCGCCAGGGAACAAGTCGGATAGCGTGACATTCTTCAACTTGACTCTTGCCCTGTACAAACTTGATTTCACTTTGTGATTTATAAACTTGGCAATAATGGCCTTACTGCCCCGTGTGTTTAGTTTGTGAGAAATCTCGATGTCTTCGGCGACAACAGGGACCTCTACAGCGTTGGCGATTTTGATGACAGCCTCTTCGGTTGAAGTGTAAGCACTTTCGGGAACTCCGTGGAACTCGAGCGAGTTCTTTCTAGTATATTGTTCGAGATGATCTTGCAAGTCGTAAAGCTCTTGTAATTCTTCTTCTTGCTCGTCTAATTGTTTTCTAGCGGCGGATAGTTCTCTTTCTGTCTCTGCGCTCTGTTTCCTTGCTTGAGCTAAAGCATTCTTGACAGCAGTTATCTCCGATTGTTGTTTACGTACCGTAGCTTTGAGCTCCGAAACCTCGTCGCAGATTCTCTTGTTTTCAAGTAGAATTAATGTTATTGAAGGTTATCTGTATATCTACCAGCATCTCTCTAAGTTCACTAAGGCTGGGTTCTTCATTGGTTTCAAGCGGTTTTTCGGTTGGCGTGCCTTCGTTTCCACCTTCGGCCGCCGCCATGTTGGCTCGTTTCGACGGCCCTGTTGGTTCTTCTTCTAATGACCCACGGTCACCTCTTTTATGTTTTCGGCCTTTTCCTGACATTAGTTGGTGTGAAGCACCATTACACTGTATTCGCACGCCAGAGAGATAGATTGTTGGCGAAAAAAACCCCCAAAACTTGGGGACGTGGACTCCTCCTTCAAAAAAAGTGCCACTGCACTCAAAGGCCCTCACTGCAACTCAAACTGCCCTTCTAGAAGCTACTAATGAGTGGCACCTAAACATAGACAATGGTCTCATAAATGGGGTTCTATTTCTCGATCTCAAAAAAGCTTTCGACACTGTAGATCACCGGATTTTACTACAGAAACTTCAACTTTATGGGGTGGATTCCCACACTTTAATGTGGTTTAAGTCATACTCAACTGACCGTAAACAGAAAACATTTGTAAACGGCCAGATGTCAGACTTTTGCCCCATTATTTGTGGTGTCCCACAGGGATCGATCCTGGGACCTCTGTTGTTCTTAATCTACATAAATGACCTCCCCGCGTGCCACCTACACTCTGTGCCAAGGATGTACGCCGACGACACAAGTCTTACTCTAAGCTCGAGTGATCCAGTCGATTTACAATCCAAATTAAATCATGACTTAGCTCAGATTCAGACCTGGCTACAAGCTAATAAACTTAGTCTTAATGTCAAAAAAACCAAATTTTCTATTATTGGTAGCCATAACAAGTTGGCTAATTTAAACCATCAGTTTGATGTAAAAATCAATGAACACTATCTAGAAAGAGCTAAAACCTACAAATATCTTGGCATTGATTTGGATGAGAGCTTATCGTGGGACTCCCATATTGACAGTGTTGTCAAAAAAGCGTCTGCCGGCCTCGGGGCTATCAAACGCGTCAGGAACTTAGTTCCCCGTGAAACCCTAATAACTATCTATAAAGCCCTCGTCCAACCGTACTTTGATTATTGTAGCTCCGTATGGGGCAGCATAGGTGTGTGCCAGTCTGAGAGGCTCCAAAAACTCCAAAATAGGGCTGCACGTTTAATCACCTTCTCAGACCTAAATGTTAGATCTTCAATTTTACTCGGTGACCTCGGTTGGGACTGTCTGGAGCGAAGGCGTTCAAAGCAACTAACGATTAATCTGTTTAAGGCTCTCCACAATCTTTCTCCGATTCGTTTAACAAGCATCTTTAAAACTACATCCAGTGTTCACTCACATAACCTACGAAATTCAAAATATAACCTCTTTGTCCCTAGACCGAGCACTGAAGCAGGAAAACGAAGCTTCCAATATCGTGGTTCTGTTCTCTGGAACAGCTTGCCTTTGAGCGCTAAGACACAGCCCACTCTCGGCTCTTTTAAATCGTCTCTATGTCATTAAATAATAGTTAATAAAGATAATCTTGTACAGATAGGTAATTTAGTTGGATATTTTAATTAGGTAATTGATTAATTTAGACACGGCTCGATGGAAGAGCATGTAACATGAATGGATTCCGTGTATAAATAAAGTTTTACCTACCTAGGCCACGCATGCTCTTAAAATAAAATAGCTACCCCCAAAATCTGGAACATTTTCACCGCAGGACATTAGAATGCAGGACAATTATGACATTTTTAAGAGACGGTTGAAGACGTACTATAAGTGTACATAACTTTTACTCTTTTAATTAATTTCAATGAGACATATACATTTCCTTTTCGTTATAACCATCTTTGATAGACTGGTGTAAATAAGTAAACTTAAGATTCATTTGTATTGTTTTTAAGATTAATTCATGTAATTATTCTATATATTCGTATATTTTTAGTTTTGGGTAGTTATAGTTTGTTGTAATGCCCATTTGATCATGTTATTTAAATGTTAATTTGTGCAATATCAAGTTATTTTTATTATTATTATAATTATTATTATTATTATTATTATTATTATTATTATTATTATTATTATTGTTATTATTATTATTTGTTTATTCTGAGCATGATTGAAACTACCAAATGAGGTGGTTCGATCTATGGCAGACGAAACATGTTCAATATGGCAACCGCGAGCGGAGAGAAAGCTAGACCCGAAAGATTCCTAACTAGGGCTATAACGAGACAATTTTTAGTTCCAATATGGGCTGATGAAGAAATACAACAGCAGTTATTGGCGATGAATCCCGCAAGCCCTTGTAAACGGGACAAAAGCCCATGCAATCCAACAAGCCAGGAGTGTTCACTGGAGGCGATATACAATATATCCGCTGCGCAGGCCACACGGTGCTGGCAAAGAATTTCTGGCACTGACAAGAAATTTGCTTTCAATTCAGTTTTGAAATGCTCGCGACAAAAAATCCTGGGGAAATTTAATACTCCCAATAGAAATTTACTTAATCAAACGATTGAATAAATAAATGTTATTAACAAGTTGGTACCTACCTACTACCGTTTGTGGAAAAAAGAAACTTCCCCAGAAGATCCTTTGAGGATTTGGATGACTGATTGTCTTCAGTGTATGTAAAAGTTCCTGTTTGAGATGATCCCTTTCCCCGCGGTATATTTAATGCTCTTTTTTCGTTTTGTCTCGTAGCTTGTAATTGCAAAACTACAGCCTCGCGAAATACTTGCTTGCCAAAATGGCGAAACTAAGCACGCGCGAAATTAAGTACTAATAAGGTCATCGCGCAGAATGCCTATTCTTCTCGCGACATTTACTTCCAGTTCAAGAAACCTTGTAGATCTGTCATATCGCGTGCTATTATTCATAATTATTCATAGACGCTTAGAAAGAGCTTAATTCATTGGTTGTCATGAACGCATGGCGATGCTCACTATCATGATGTAGGCGGCAAACTAAACAATGAACGGAGCGCGCTATTGTTTCGCCTTTTGTTTCGTAAAATCGAACATATGCGCATATTTCGGGTAGACTTTTTTCACGATTTCATGAAACGGTTTTCCAGTTTGATCCGGTATTGCATGGGCATTTTAGAGTGGTTTTGTCTGGGCAAAAGTTAAAACACAGGAAGAAAGCCATGTCGAATCATCACTGCGCGAGCGAGATCGGATTGTGTCGTAAATAAATTCAGCATTTCGCTTGTCTGTGGTATCGTGCGCAAGCGGCAGATACTGTAACGTTTTGCTTCTGTCTTTGGGAGCTCTTTAAGGAAACCCCAAATGATAACACTCCGTTATCACCAATGTACTTTTCAAAAGTACATCGTTCACAGAATCGGTCTCGCTCCACTCGAAAATGGTCTGGAGTGTGAGACGAACATCGCGCCGAATTCTTCACACCGTTGTCTCAAAAACCGCGTCTCGGAATTTTTTATCTGGCCTGGTTTGTTTTCCGCACTCGGTTAAACTTTGAAGTTTGAGAAAATACCCCTTCTCTTTCTTTAAAATAAACGCAAAAAAATTAATTCGGAGACACAGTTTTGGTGTCAAATTACTGGCAGCATTCTCGCCAAATTTGAGCTAAAATGGTTGAAAACGCGCACCTAAAACGTGCGCTCAATTTCTTGAAAAATTAGTTTCGAGAAAAAAGGCAAAATAGATGAGGAGACCTTTTTCCAGCCTGATAAAATTAAAACACCTAGATGTCAGGATAAGTACTTGCAGTATCAGATAAGCGCAAACGTGCCTCTTAAAGAAGGTGTCATATTTTTATCGAAAAGCGAATTTCGTTCAGGTCTGTGTACGCGTGCCGTTCAGAGGGTCGTAACGCACTGGGTCGTAACGTAGAGGGTCGTAACGCATAACTTTTCGTCGGCTGTACAATGCCAAAGAGATCAACAAGAAGAAAGGGTGGGACTAATCAAGCTGCCGGGACCCGAAAGACGAAAGTAAGGGACTGTGCAATAATTATCTGGAGTGGGGTGGGAGTTGGGAAATGGGTAAAATAAGGCTCAAAATTAAGTCGCACCCCTCCCCGCCCTCTCACCGAGCGAAAATTAACTGTAACCTCCCCTCACCTACTGATAATATTAAGGTCAACCCCCCTCCCCTGCCTCCTTCCCGCATTGGTTCCCTCATACCTAATTTACGTGTTGGATGTCTTCGTCAGGCACAAAAGTACTTTAAATGACTATTCAACGTATGTGTTCTCTCCATCGGAATCACTTGACTCTGATTCTGAAGTTGTGTCATCTCCACACGAGTTATTAAATTCTTCATCTTCCAGAACATCTCTTGCAGCATTTCCACGTGCGTGGCCGGAGAACTCGTTTAGTTAAATCAGCCTTACTTCCGCTTATCTTGAGACCATGTTGTTTCAAATACATTTTTAGCTGGTTGTTCGTACGCGCTTCCATATCTGTTTCAAGAAATATTAGACGGGAGAGCGTTCCTTTCTCTTACTGTTTTTTTCGTCTTTGCATCCAAGAACCCAAGGTGCTCTACATGACTTTTACACGCAGTCTCGTCCACCTTGTACTGGGAACAGAACTCTTGCAAAGACCTTTCTTTAGAGGAGTACAATTTTCCCTCGTTGGACAATTTTTTTTATCTGGACACTTGGGAGAAGTTTATAAGCTTACTTTGCAAATTAATCAAACTGTTTATATTTACACAGTTCAATTTATTGCTATTAAAGTCAACAGTTAGGTTTTCCATTCTCTTTAATTATAATACAATGTAGGCTATCCTACATTGGCATCTTTCTTTTTCATTGAATAACATCATAGTGCCAGGGCCGTAGCCAGACGTTTTCTGATAACCGAGGCGACTGCGAAAGCACCGAAGGCGCGAGCTTTTAGGGGGGTCTGAGGGCTCTATCTAGACGCTCGGAAATGCCATTTTTAGCGTTTTCCTGGTGGTATTTTCCCCCAAATATAATCAAAATCCATGCTAACTTTAACAGCATTCCTGGTGCCAATAAAGTAGCACTATTTCAATATATTACAGAGGCATTCCTTTCCTACTGCATGACAGATAGGAAAATATTAAATAATTAGCCAGTTTAGAGATCAAAACACCTGGAGTTGATATTTTCCCAGTTTAATTCCAGTGTAAGCAAGTATGAATGTTTGAACTCTAATAGCTCTTCTACCACTTTTCCAGTTTGTGAAAAAGAGTGAAAAAGGTAATGCTCCCCTGTATGTATTAAATTTTACATCCAACCCCCCTCTCTAGTTGTGATTTTTCCCTATGCTCCCCCCTCTGGTTTCCCAACCCCCCCCCCCCCAGGTAATTATTGCACGGTCCCTAAATGCGCAAGGAAAGCATTTTGAAACCCGAGAAGAAGGTGCCACGCACTCGGCTCAAGATCTAAGAGAGAACGTCCTGTCACAAATGTAGGCAGTTGGATAACAATAAACTTCTTTATTACTTTGCAATTTACGTTTTCGAAGAAGGCCACGTCCGGCTGACAAACTCGACAACAAACAGCTTCATTGAGCTTTTCTGCATGCGAGCGTTTCGCCTAACATGATCATGCTCCCTTTCAATCGTTGCCACGATTCTCCACAGTATTCTCCATCGTCTTCTCTTTCCGCGTCTTCCATCGACTCTGTCGGTATCTTTAAGCGGCTCTCAGACACGGCGTTCTCGTTCTTCTCTAGGTTCTTCCAACCACATTTCTTGATTATAAATATACGAGCTTTTGTCGCTTGCGGAAAGATTTTCTGTCCACACCAAGCAAAATTCTCTCTACACTTACGCTTTGCCGTTTTTTTTGACAGAGGCAAACAGGCAGGATCTCTTCCTACTTTTTTTCGTCTTTTGTACACAATAGACCCTTCGATAACGCGGGAATTGGTACGCAATCGATCTCATGTCAAAACATCAGGGCCCTCTGATGTCGCATGATATTTTCGGCGTTGTTGACAGATAACTGTCAACACGTGATTAGAAAAAATCAATGGCCCTAACCTTTCTTCGTCAATAACTTTGCATAGAAACAATCTTTCTCTGAAACTTTTTGTAAAGAAGAGGTTTGAATAATATCTATCTGAAAATGACAAAAGCGTATTTAAAACAAAAAAAAGTGGTCAATTTTGGGGTACCACGATACCTTAAATTAAATCTGTTTTGAATTGCCTAAAGGTAAAACCCCTCATTAGAATTTTAGCATATATATAAAATTGAAAGCTTGAACATGCTTTAAAGCTTTCATCCCAAGCCAAAAATTACTGGAGTATAAACGTGTCACAAAATCAGCTAAAAATGGTGAGGTACGATGAAAAGTAATTTTTGATCGCTGCCAGTGGCGAAGGTTTATCTTGTCGGTCTATTCACCTTTAATCGTTTTCATTGCACCACGTCAAAACAATTTTTCATCTCACCCGTTACTGTGTGAACTGCAACCACCTCAAAAGGTACGTTGGTTTTGTAACCGTGCACACTTATTTCCTACAACTCATGAACAATACATCACTTGGGTGCTCACTCCTGAACGGCTGAAGAATTAAAACCAAACGTTCCAGAGATATCGAATTATTGATTGCTGAAGAGGTAAGTCTAATGTCAGCAAATGCTATTTTCAAGAAAAATCACACGTACCCGCTGAAGTAGCGACTTAAGAGGTGAGAATCACTAACCAGCCATGATCAGAAGGAAATTGGATAAAATTAGACACATTTTATCCTGTGAAAATTGTTTTCACAGAAGCTCAGTTTTGAAGGCTTAATGTCTAGTTGGACACAATGTCGTTCCCCTTCAGAGTCTTTTCTACAATTTAATTAGCGTTTGATAACTTTTAACTCCAGAAATTGTGTAATAAATATAGTTTTATGCAAATGCACAATGATAATGCTTTTTTAGAAATAAACAAAAGTCAGTTAGCCTACCGTTAAAGTGCGTCAATACATCTCAAGGTCATGCAAATACAAGTCTGTTATTTTATTATTTTTATGCAGAGCTCTATGTTACACCACAGGTACGATTTTACTTACTTGGTCCGCACCTCCTATTAAAGACTGTACTACATGAATTTGCTAGCTAGCGTCACCATCTTTTACTTTAAAGTGTATATGACACAAAAATTTTTTCTTCGGTTTTTGATTATTTTTTGTGTATAAAAAATGGTTCTAAGCTTTAAACCGGCATCAAACTTTTCAAACGTACTTTTTTCGCGGTGAAAATAGCGCAAATTTGACTTCAAGAGTGTCGCCGGCTCGCACGGCCAAAATATCACGTGATTAGCTAATGTGACGTTAACCGCGCGCCTTGACAACAAACCCAATATGGTGTCAAAGTGGAAGGAACTTGGGAGAGTTGGCAAAGGTTTCTCGTAGCTGAAGCGCCTAATAAGCGGTGGTTTGCGTATTCCTTTTGACGAAATGGAGGGGAAGTAGTCAGTATTCCTAGGATCCAGCACTTTGGGACAAGGAATCAAAATAATTGTGTTGAAGGAGATGCAAGGTCGAAGCACTCAGGCTACTCGAGATTTTGATGTTTGCTATGTTTTTAACTTGAAGATATGGTTACGAACGAACATTGTTTTATAAGGATCTGTGGCAAGATTTCCGCACAGCCCGATACTTCATTATGCATACAGCTCTTTGTTTAAAGAAAACAATAGCGCGTATTTCTAATGCCCATTTCTAATGACTCCTTTTGTTCAACAAAGTTTATATTTTTTTCTAAGTCCATGGGGCTTAGACAAAATTTACGGATTTCGGTAAATTGTTAGAAAAAATGCGGATTTAAGTCGTTAGCGATAAATGAGGTTATGGACAGCGCGTATTTTGTTAACGTAAACCACATAACATTTTAAAAATAAAAGGTTTTCTTACCCTTCTTGTGTCTTGTGTCGTTTATTTTTTATTTCATTTACTTATTTCTTTATTTTTGCTTTCCTTGTTAACACGGAGACAATGCTTGTGAAGCAGGAATTTTTCGTATTTTATTCGTGCTTTCCCTGTTGAAATGTAGCGTGGCCGAATTACGAACGGTGGATAAAGTGGTACTCCGGGAACTGAACCATTTATGCGTCCTTGCGGACCTCACAAAGGTCGACGATAGGCTTGATAATGTTGCCAAAAGGATCCTTGTTAAAATGCTGTTGCTACCTCCACTCCTGTATGTAGCTTTCGTAGAGTTCTTTGGACATTCCTGTGCGGGGCAAACCTCGGTGCCTAAGTCTGCGAAGTTTAAGCTGTACTAGTTCACTGTGAGATGAATATAGCCCTCGTTTTGTAGGTAATCATAAGCTTTCACTTGGCGCTCATCGCGCGTGTTCCTGGCAAGATGTGTGCGCGTATGATGGGCAAAAAGTGTATCTTTATCACTGCGCTCTACCGGAACAAGGAAGCAAGCCTTCGTTTCACGGCCGCAGAAGACTGGATCGAGCAAAAGAGTGAAATGCGTGGCCTTTTTGTTCAACTGAGAACCAATGGATGGGTCAATGGATGGACAAAAATACATCATTTTTTCGTGCAGTAAGTCTAAAAGGTGTCTTTGTAATAGAAGTAATTCAACTGTAAATTTCGTTGAATTTTAATATTGTTGATTGGTAGCTAAACATAAATATAATTTATCGCCGGGAAAATGTCAGCAAATTACCGTGGTGTAGTAGTATAGTAGATGGACAGCTAATCCAAAGGTAAGATGAAGAGTGAGAGTTCGAGGCAAGCCGAGGGTAAATCCAAAGGAAAAAGGAAGAAAAAAGCTGGTAAGGGACTGGGTAAGAGAAAAATAGAAGAAAAGAGGATGAACAGAAAAGAAGGAGTGAGAGAAGAGAGAAAAAAAGGCAGACGCAACTAAATCCATTTTTGTTGAAAAAAGTAAGTAGTAATTATCAATGTATATATTCAAAGAGCCATTGTCTTCAATAGAGCGCATGCATAATTAATTTATTCTGCATGCATAATAAAGTATGGGGCTGTGCGGAAATTTTTCCCAGTTCGAAAGCACACCGAATGAAAATGAGCAACATAAGCTCGAAACCGGAAATGGCCGAAGTGAGCGGATGCGCAGACGTTTTGCCGTGGTGTCCTTACGACGTGACAATAACTGCCAAGCGATGATCAGAAAGGAAATTGGATAACCTTAGAAAAGAGAAAGCTTTGCCTTGGCGGAGTCTTAGTTTTGAAGACTTGATGTTCTTGGGTACCATGAAGTTTCTCTTCAGAATGTTTTGTACTGTTTAATCAGCGTTTGATAGCTTTTAATTCCAGAAATTGATTCAATAAATATAACTTTAAGCAAATACACAATGCTGCTGTTCCTTTTTTAGAAATAAACAAAAGTTAGCCTACTGTTAAAGTGCGTCAATACATTTCAAGAGCACCCAAATACAAATCTGATAATTTCTTATTTTATGTAGAGCTCTATTTCACACCACATGTATGATTTAACTTACTTGGTTCGTACCTGCTATTAAAGACTGCACCACATGAATTTACATGTACAGTTCCTCTATGTTCTTAAATTTAAAAAGAGAATATTATAAGGATTGATAACCCCAGAGAAACTGGTTAAGATCAGTCTCCAACGCAGAGATCTTTTGCGCTCGTCAACGCCGAGTAACCTGCATTTATTGAAACGTTATAGTGACCGATTTAAAATGCTTTGATTGTTTAACGCTATGTTTTTGGTTCTAACATGGCTTTCGTTGAAACAAAAACGTTTCGAAATCTTTCTCAGTCTCTTGGGTGCCTGCTTTTGATCACGAGTACATCTCCAGTTAAGCTTCTCCGTAAAAATTGTAAATTATTTGTAGTTCTCAAGAACGGTGACTGCTAGTTGTTTGAAATATTCGATTTAAATTTCAAAGATAGTTTTAGTTTCCAGTTTTCTTTAGTTAACAGCGGTGGAATAAAAGCAGATCAAAATTAATGAAACAGGAACAGCTTTAGGTTTCTTGTTGAACCAATAAAAATATTTTGCAACACCAACCAACCAACCAACTGTAATATCAGGTCAAAAACCGTTTACCGGTTTATGTAAGAACGTATCGCCCGTCATTCTTCTCACAGTGCATCAGATTACGTCGAGATTACGTGTCATTTGCGTGGTGTTTAAGACTGTACTGCTTTCGAAGGCTAGCGTCACCATCTTTCGCCTTAAGTGTTTTTGCGGATTAAGGCTTATACTGTGGAACGACTACCATGTATTATATTAAAAACCATGTTTACATTTCAACCTTGCGCTCATGTGCAATGAATTCTTTTACAGGCTAGCGTTCATTCAGTATCATAACATAAGGCCTTCTCACGTTCAGACACGAGAAAAAGCAGAATTGGAACTTTTAACCGGCACGGTTACGAAACCAGTTGACCGCTGTAAACGAAAGTCTCCATGTGCTGTTAGCATCTTTCGGCTTTTTAAAGGTGTCTACTTTAAATTGTATCTGTTTTGAATTGCCTCCTCCTCATTAGAATTTTTACAGATGTATAAAATTGAAAGCTTAAGCCCACTTCAGCTATTTTTATGCCCAGCCAAGAATTACTAGAGTAAAAATTTGTCACGAAATCAGCTAAATTTATTGTAGTAGGATGAAACGTTATTTTGGTCACTGGCGGTGGCGTAGGTTTTTTTGTCGGTCTACCCACCTTTAATCATTTTCACTGCACCGCGAGTCAAAATAATTTTTCATCCCTCTTGTTACTGTGTGAACCGTAACCACCTCAAAAGGCATGTTGGTTATGTAACCGTGCACACTTATTTCCTACAACTCATGAACAATACATCACTTGGGTTCTCACTCCTGAACGGTTGAAGAACTACAACCAAACGTTCGAGAGATATCGAATTATTGATTGCTGAAGAGGTAAGTCTAATGTCAGCAAATGCTATTTAAGAAAAAATCGCACGAACCCGCTTAAGTAGCGACTTAAGAGGTGAGAATAACTAACCAGCCATGATCAGAAGGAAATTGGATAAATTTAGACAAGAGAAAGCTTTGCCTTCACAGAATCTCAGTTTTGAAGGCTTAATGTCTAGTCGGGCACAATGAAGCTCCCCTTCAGAGTCTTTTCTACAATTTAATCAGCATATGATAACTTTTAATTCCAGAAATTGATTTGATAAATTTAATTTTAAGCAAATACACAATGATAATGGTTTTTTAGAAGTAAACAAAAGTTAGTCTAATGTCAATGTATTTCAAGATCACGCAAATACAAGTCTGTTATTTTATTATTTTATGTAGAGCTCTATTTCACACCACAAGTACGATTTTACTTACTTGGTTCGCACCTCCTTTTAACGACTGCACTACATGAATTTGCATGCAAAGTTCCTGTATGTTCCTAAATTTGAAAAGAGAATATTAGAAGAATAGTGAAACTGGTTTAGATAGGCCTCCAACGCAGAGATCTTTTGCGCACGTCAACGAGTAACCCGCCATTTATGGAAAACTTTAGTGACCGATTAAAACGCTGTTGATTGTTTAACTACGTTTTTAGTTCTAACATGGCTCTCGTTTAAACGAAAACATGACGGAAACTCACTCAATCCCTTGCATGCCTGCTTTGAGCACAAGTACATCTCCAATTAAGCTACTCGGTGCACTTAAATTCTTTGTAGTTTTGAAGAGCGGTGACTGCATGCTATTTGTTTGAAATTTTCAATTTAAATCTCAAAGATAGTTTTTATTTTCAATTTTTTTAATAGCGGTGGAATAAAAGCAGAACAAAAATTCATGGGGCAGGTACAGCTTTAAAAGGTTTCTTGTTAAAAGAGTAGAAGTATTTTGCCACATCAATCATTCAACTGTGAACATTCAAAACGTTTACCGGTCTATATAAGTACCTATCACCCGTCATTCTTCTCACATTATATTATGTTTCATTCGCACAGTGCATATAAAATTACCTGCAGGCTTGGAAAAAAAAACTGTACTGCTCTCGTAGCGTCACTCTCTTCTGCTTTAAATATTTTTGCGGATTAAGGCTTATAGACCTTATTTAACTGTGGAACGATTACCATGCATTATATTGAAAACCATGCTTCATTCAACCTTGGGCTCATGTGCAATGAAGTCTTTTTCTGGCTAGCTTTCGATTCAGTATCTTATGATAGGCCCTCTCACGTTCAGACACGAGAAAAAGCAGAATTGGAACTTTTAACCGGCACGGTCACGAAACCAGTTGACCGCCCGGCTCAAACGAAAGTTTCCATGTGCTGTTAGCATCTTTCGGCTTTTTAAAGGTGTCTGCTTTAAATGGTATCTGTTTTGAATTGCCTAAAGGTA
Organism: Siderastrea siderea; assembly: GCA_964030785.1. NCBI lineage: Eukaryota > Metazoa > Cnidaria > Anthozoa > Scleractinia > Rhizangiidae > Siderastrea > Siderastrea siderea. The sequence goes on from OZ034967.1 coordinate 61,888,793, forward strand.
AAACTCCTCATTAGAATTTTCACATATGTATAAAATTGAAAGTTTAAACCCACTTTAGCGTTTTTATCCCCATCCAAGAATTACTGGAGTAAAAAATTGTCAAGAAATCAGCTTAAAATAGTGTAGTAGGATGAAACGTTATTTTGGTCACTGGTGGTAGTGTAGGTTTTATTTTGTCTGTCTATCCACCTTTAATCATTTTCACTGCACCGCGAGTCAAAATAATTTTTCACTCCACCCGTTAATGTGTGAACCGTAACCACCTCAAAAGGCATGTTGGTTATGTAACCGCGCACGTATTTCCTACAACTCATAATAAATCACTTGGGTTCTCACCCCTGAACGGCGGAAGAACTACAACCATACGTTCCAGAGATATGGAATCTTCGATTGCTGAAGTGGTAAGTCTAATGTCAGCAAATGCTATTTAAAAAAGTCACACGACCCACTTAAGGTGGCTCGATCGGGTTTTGAGCGACGATACCTCTCAACTTTGAGCAACTAGCGTACCACAGTGAACAACCCAATAGAAAATCGATCGTTACTGCTGACCTAGAGAAAGATGAAAGTTTTAAATGAGGTAAGTTTCATCGAAATCAGAGTTACCATAGCAACGTAATGACGTCATCCCCCATTTTACATGAGAGCCGATTACTTGTCACCAAGAGATAATTCTGGAAAGCGCTCGACTGGATCTTCGACCTGACACATTTGTATTCACGTCTCCAAAATTTGAAGAATTTCTATGAGAGCGTTTTCGAGAAATTTTCGGGTGAAGTTTTAGGGTGTTAAAAAACAACAAAAACAAAATAATTTTGATCTGTTATTGAAAGTATGCCCACAAAGGCTTGATGAAATAACATTTTGGTTTTAAATGAATGTTATATCGTCTAATTACTTTGTGTGAAAATTTCGGGGAAATCGTGCCGTTTGATTTTTAGAAACGTTGGTTTGAATATGAACTTGTTTAGTGTGTTACTGGGCTTTTTTATCAAAAATTGACACTACACTTATTAAAATGGTTATGAATTAAAAAGCGGTAGATGAATTTTTTTTATATCTTTGTCCTCAAGGAGAATAATCAATATTTAATACAATCCCAGCGTTTCAAATTCATTGAAACGTTATAAAGCTGTCAATTTTGAGCCAAAACTCAGGAAAATATTGGACTGATTTTCACGCCAGTGGCTTGTTGCTCTCATTATGCATCTCCATTGTTTTAAATCGGCGTGCAATTGTAAATTTCACTACATCGTGAATTCATATAACGCTTGATTGCTTTCCGAAGATGTTCCGAAAACGTGCTGAGACTGGGATAAGATTGTGGGAGACCCACGTCTACTGACCTGTTTAAATTTTTCGTTGACTCCTTGCCATAAGAATCTGGAACACTGACTGAGCACAGCAGCTTTCCGTTTGCGCTCTCTGCTAACCGAAGCTTGCGCTTCCTGCTAACCTTGAGGTTTGCACTCACTGCTGTCAGCCTGTCCATTGTTATTGTAATGCTAACCTGGTGCATTAGCACGTTTTTCGGAACATCTTCGGAAAGCAATCAAGCGTTATATGAATTCATGATGTACTGAAGTTTACAATTGCACGCCTATTCGAAACAATGGAGATGCATAATAAGAGCAACAAGCCACTGGCGTAAAATTCAGTCCAATAATTTCCTGAGTTTAGGCTTAAGATTGATAGCCTTACAACGTTTCAATGAGTTTGAGACTCGGGGATTGTATTGAATATTGATTATTCTCCTTGAAAGCTTTTTAATTCATAATCATTTTAATAAGTGTAGGGTCCATTTTTGATAAAAAAGCCGCGTAACACAATTAACCAGTTCATATTCAAGCCAACGTTTCTAAAAATCAAATGCAACGATTTCCCCGAAATTTTCACACAAAGTAATTAGATGACATAACATTCATTTAAAACCAAAATGTTGTTTCATCAAGTCGCTGTGGACATATTTTTCAATAGCAGTTCAAAATTATTTTGTTTTTGTTGTTTTTTAACACCTTAAAACTTCACCCGAACATTTCTCGAAAACTCTCTCATAGAAATTCTTCAAATTTTGTAGACGTGAAGACAAATATGTCAGGTCGAAGATCCAGTCGAGCGCTTCCCAGAATTATCTCTTGGTGACAAGTAATTAGCTCTCATGTAAAATGGGGGATGACGTCATTACGTTGCTATGGTAACTCCGATTTCGATGAAACGTACCTCATGCAAAACTTTCATCTTTTTCTAGGTCAGCAGTAACGATCGATTTTCTATTGGGTTGTTCACTGTGGTACACTAGTTGCTTAAAGTTGAGAGGTATCGTCACTCAAAAACTCGATCGAGCCACCTTAAGCAATACCTTACGACGGACACCGCGGCAAAATGAACTGCGCACGCGCTGTATTTTTACTTCTTGTCAATGCTCCCCTATTGAAAACTATTGGCAAGAATAACAAACTCGGGTTCCGGCCGCGAATTTTGAAAAACTTACGCTCCAGACATCAAACTTAAGGTTAAAAAATCCAGAGCAACTTCTGTTTCTACACCTTTGCACCTCGTAGTTTCGGGCTTGCACCCACAGCGAAAAACATTATGAAAGTCGATAGTTTACGTTCGCATGTCGCCATTGTAGTGACATTAGGAAGTTTAAGCAACCACCACGGCGACGGCAACGAGAACGTCGAAAAACAATAGGATGTAATGAGCAAAACAATGACTCTGCACGTGCGTTACACATTCTGGTACATTTCTTTTCCGTCCTCTGCAAAACAACAACGTGAAATGACCAGTTTTAAGTTTTTTTGGAGAACGGGAACACACGAGTTCCCGGACAGTTCGAAAGCACACCGAATGAAAATGAGCAACATAAGCTCGAAACCGGAAATGGCCGAAGTGAGTGCATGCGCAGACGTTTTGCCGCGGTGTCCTTACGACGTGACAATAACTGCCAAGCGATGATCAGAAAGGAAATTGGATAACCTTAGATAAGAGAAAGCTTTGCCTTCGCGGAGTCTTAGTTTTGAAGACTTGATGTTCTTGGGTACCATGAAGTTTCTCTTCAGAATGTTTTGTACTGTTTAATCAGCGTTTGATAGCTTTTAATTCCAGAAATTGATTCAATAAATATAATTTTAAGCAAATACACAATGCTGCTCTTCCTTTTTTTAGAAATAAACAAAAGTTAGCCTACTGTTAAAGTGCGTCAAGAGCACCCAAATACAAATCTGATAATTTCTTATTTTATGTAGAGCTCTATTTCACACCACATGTATGATTTAACTTATTTGGTTCGTACCTGCTATTAAAGACTGCACCACATGAATTTACATGTACAGTTCCTCTATGTTCTTAAATTTAAAAAGAGAATATTATAAGGATTGATAACCCTAGAGAAACTGGTTAAGATCAGTCTCCAACGCAGATATCTTTTGCGCTCGTCAACGCCGAGTAACCTGCATTTATTGAAACGTTATAGTGACCGATTTAAAATGCTTTGATTGTTTAACGCTATGTTTTTGGTTCTAACATGGCTTTCGTTGAAACAAAAACGTTTCGAAATCTTTCTCAATCTCTTGGGTCCTGCTTTTGATCACGAGTACATCTCCAGTTAAGCTTCTCCGTACAAATTGTAAATTATTTGTAGTTCTCAAGAACGGTGACTGCTAGTTGTTTGAAATATTCGATTTAAATTTCAAAGATAGTTTTTGTTTCCAGTTTTCTTTAGTTAACAGCGGCGGAATAAAAGCAGAACAAAATTAATGAAACAGGGACAGCTTTAGAAGGTTTCTTGTTAAACCAATAAAAATATTTTGCAACACCAACCAACCAACCAACCAACTGTAATATCAGGTCAAAAACCGTTTACCGGTTTATGTAAGAACGTATCGCCCGTCATTCTTCTCACAGTGCATCAGATTACGTCGAGATTACGTGTCATTTGCGTGGTGTTTAAGACTGTACTGCCGTTTCGAAGGCTAGCGTCACCATCTTTCGCTTTAAGTGTTTTTGCGGATTAAGGCTTATACTGTGGAACGACTACCATGTATTATATTAAAAACCATGTTTACATTTCAACCTTGCGCTCATGTGCAATGAATTCTTTTACAGGCTAGCGTTCATTCAGTATCATAACATACAGGGTCTGGAAGGGTATTCTCGGGATCCGGGATTTGACCAAAATACGGTGCGGGATTCGAGAAAACGCAAAATATCTTGACGGGATTCGGGATTTGACTGCTACCAGGGAAGCGGGATTCGCCAAAATTTGGGCACGGGATGCGGGATTTTTTGGCTTGTCTGTCGGGAATTCTGGAAAGCGTCACGACCCAAGTAAACGTTCTAGCGGCAAAAGCGAATCAACCAGGCGAACGAAAAATATGAATCAAAAGGGCCAATCTACATCTTAAATTTATTAGCTTCTGCAGAAATTAGTCTTTTTTAACGTATTTTTGGGAAAGAAAAAACGGTATTCGGGATAGCGATGAAAAAAGGGCGGGATGCGGGACTCTCCTCAAAAAGGAGCGGGAATGCGGGATCAGGACCCCCCCTTCCAGACCCTGAACATAAGGCCTTCTCACGTTCAGACACGAGAAAAAGCAGTATTGGAACTTTTAACCGGCACGGTTACGAAACCAGTTGACCGCTGTAAACGAAAGTCTCCATGTGCTGTTATCATCTTTCGGCTTTTTAAAGGTGTCTACTTTAAATTGTATCTGTTTTGAATTGCCTCCTCCCCATTAGAATTTTTTACATATGTATAAAATTGAAAGCTTTAACCCACTTCAGCGTTTTTTATGCCCAGCCAAGAATTACTAGAGTAAAAATTTGTCACGAAATCAGCTAAATTTATTGTAGTAGGATGAAAAGCTATTTTGGTCACTGGCGGTGGCGTAGGTTTTTTTGTCGGTCTATCCACCTTCAATCATTTTCACTGCACCGCGAGTCAAAATAATTTTTCATCATTCTTGTTACTGTGTGAACCGTAACCACCTCAAAAGGCATGTTGGTTATGTAACGCACCGTGCACACTTATTTCCTACAACTCATGATCATCACTTGGGTTCTCACTCCTGAACGGTTGAAGAACTACAACCAAACGTTCGAGAGATATCGAATTATTGATTGCTGAAGAGGTAAGTCTAATGTCAGCAAATGCTATTTAAAAAAAAATCGGACGAATCCGCTTAAGTAGCGACTTAAGAGGTGAGAATAACTAACCAGCCATGATCAGAAGGAAATTGGATAAATTTAGACAAGAGAAAGCTTTGCCTTCACAGAATCTCAGTTTTGAAGGCTTAATGTCTAGTTGGGCACAATGAAGTTCCCCTTCAGAGTCTTTTCTACAATTTAATCAGCATATGATAACTTTTAATTCCAGAAATTGATTTGATAAATTTAATTTTAAGCAAATACACAATAATAATGGTTTTTTAGAAATAAACAAAAGTTAGCCTAATGTCAATGTATTTCAAGATCACGCAAATACAAGTCTGTTATTTTATTATTTTATGTAGAGCTCTATTTCACACCACAAGTACGATTTTACTTACTTGGTTCGCACCTCCTTTTAACGACTGCACTACATGAATTTGCATGCAAAGTTCCTGTATGTTCCTAAATTTGAAAAGAGAATATTAGAAGAATAGTAAAACTGGTTTAGATAGGCCTCCAACGCAGAGATCTTTTGGGCACGTCAACGAGTAACCCGCCATTTATGGAAAACTTTAGTGACCGATTAAAACGCTGTTGATTGTTTAACTACGTTTTTAGTTCTAACATGGCTCTCGTTTAAACGAAAACATGACGGAAACTCACTCAATCCCTTGCATGCCTGCTTTGAGCACAAGTACATCTCCAATTAAGCTACTCGGTGCACTTAAATTCTTTGTAGTTTTGAAGAGCGGTGACTGCATGCTATTTGTTTGAAATTTTCAATTTAAATCTCAAAGATAGTTTTTATTTTCAATTTTTTTTTAATAGCGGTGGAATAAAAGCAGAACAAAAATTCATGGGGCAGGTACAGCTTTAAAAGGTTTCTTGTTAAAAGAGTAGAAGTATTTTGCCACATCAATCATTCAACTGTGAACATTCAAAACGTTTACCGGTCTATATAAGTACCTATCACCCGTCATTCTTCTCACATTATATTATGTTTCATTCGCACGGTGCATATAAAATTATCTGCAGGCTTGGAAAAAAAAAACTGTACTGCTCTCGTAGCGTCACTCTCTTCTGCTTTAAATATTTTTGCGGATTAAGGCTTATAGACCTTATTTAACTGTGGAACGATTACCATGCATTATATTGAAACCATGCTCCATTCAACCTTGGGCTCATGTGCAATGAAGTCTTTTTCTGGCTAGCTTTCGATTCAGTATCTTATAATAGGCCCTCTCACGTTCAGACACGAGAAAAAGCAGAATTGGAACTTTTAACCGGCACGGTCACGAAACCAGTTGACCGCTGTAAACGAAAGTCTTCAGTTTGCTGTTAGCATCTTTCGGCTTTTTAAAGGTGTCTTTGACTTATTGGTGTGTTTTCCTTTTCAGCGTCATCAAGGAAGTGAAAAGAGGACAGTTATCCCTCTTTTTTGTGTATTATCTTTGAGTTCAAATTAAATATATGTTTGGGAGTTTATTTACCTGTTGGAGTTTCCTTTAAGTTAATTTCATGCAATAATCCAGTTTTGTCCTGGAGCATTAATGATTCGGGCATCAATCCGTACGTTTCTGCAAACCACAGTGCATCTTGAGCTCTCTTCCTACAAAAAAAAAAATAACGGAAGATGATTCTACTGAGCCTATTTTTTAAGGTCATGGAGCCATATTTGCGTGCAGTGTTTCCCTTGGTAACCAAATTGTTTATTGCAAAGATTAAAGGCGACTTACTTTATTTGTGTTAAATGTCTGTTTCACTGCTTCTTTCCTACTTCTGTAAACTCTTTTCCAGAGTTTTTCTCTGGCGCATCTCGTTGTACAAATCGGCCGCCTTTAATTTCCTCCACGGCCGCGCGAAGTTTGCTGTTGTCTTCTGTGAGCTGTGCCAACACGTCGTTTGGAGTCTGCTTGATCTCGTCCGGTCTTGTAGCTAGTTTTATCCAAGTCTTTGCTTTTATTCTTCTTATCTTTTTCCCGTCCTTGGTGGATTGCATCTTTCGCCACAATTGCCTAATGCTTTCGGCGGTTGTGTTCCCAACACGCTCTCGAGCAGATTCCGTCATTTGGTAGCCAAGAGGCAAAATACTCGCTTGCAGTAAGTCAACACTGTCCTCGGGCGCCCATAAACATCTCTCCATTTATACACTGCTTCGCCATTTATTTGCAGGTGAAACATCGGGAAGATTTCATCAATAAAAGGAGGTACCATATGAATGAGTAGTGGGTTGATCGGGGTTTCGAAGAGCTCTGAAAAGAGCTCCCGATCAGTGACGTTTTCGCTCTCTTGTTTGTTCATTGTGTGATCTGGTCGTCGGAAGTTTTCGAATTAATCAGCTGGTGGACCGAGATCAGTTTTAAAATTCGCGGCGATTGTGAACTATTTTACAATTGAGTGGTTTCCTTGAATGGGTATTGTTTGTCAGTTAGCAACCATTAAAAAATAAATGTAAAGAAGATCCTCCCAGTTGGCTTGATAGGTCAATTGGTTAGAGCGCTGCACCGGTATCGCAGAGGTCAGGGTTCGAATCCCGGAAAGCCTGATTTTTTCAGGCTTTATTTTCGCAACTGCATAAGTTGCGTTAATAACTGCGAGGATCTTCTTTACATTTATTTCTTCATTCCGCAGTTCAAATATATGAATATCATATATTCATAATTTCATCTTTAGCAACCATTGTTATTCAGTCGTGGGCTTAAAACAATAGCTCGCTCGCCATTTTCGAACACACCTCCAACTAGCAGTTTTCAAATTGAAAAGAACAGTGGTTCCTCTTCATCAATTTTCAAACTTTAAACGGATTCTGTTCGAAAACAGCTCCATCTTCCATAATCCGCGCGTGGGTTTTAGGAAAACAGTTTAGCTTTTAAGAAAATCGCTCTTGAAAACGGCCTTCATCAATAACAAAAAAAGCTGGTTTTATCTGTATTTTCAAGTGCAAAAGAACAGTCTTAAAACTTTCTAAATTTCGTTCGTTTTAAACTTAAATTGTAGATACATTATTCGTGTTCAAAAAGCCGCGCGTGGGTTGTTTAGTTTCGGCTTTCTATAAATCAGTAAAGCGAGTTTTATGAACCCTACATGGCCAATTTGGCCCCTTACTTCCCTTCTTCCGGGCTTTTGAAAGCAAACTCGTATTCAAATTTGCCGCTTTGTTGGTTATGAATATGATGATGATAAATGATGATGAAAAACTTTATTAATGTGTCAAGGCCACATAGCCTGGCCACATAATTAACGATGTCCAGCCATTCTGCCCGGTGACTGGACGCTTTGTGCCGAGGATAGCACAAATGTTCCCGTCTTGCTATGAACAGAAAGGCCCTTCGCCTCTACAGGGCTTGGTAAGTGTGATTAAAACACAAAATGAATGTAACGGCAAGTTCCAGCTCCTTATTATGATTTTCTGCGTGTTCCGTTATATTATTAAGCGGCATAAATTATATAGAACCAGGCGTGAGGCTTGTTTGAAACTGACACCTTGTGTGAACAACACAATTGCAAACATGTTTAATCAAAACGAGTTCATTCAAACGTGTTTACTCTAAACATGTTTAAAATAAGGAAAGATGGAATATTCAGCATGTCGCGAGCGTGGGACAAAGAAAAAATCTGAGTCCCCCACGGGAATCGAACCCATGACCTTCCGTACACCAGTCGGACGCTCTAACCACTGTTTTAAACCACATGTTTAAAATAGTGTGAATGCTATTTTACATGGTGGCTAAGGGTGCACTTCTTTGGGAGAATCCGAAAACGGATTTGTGATCCCAGATCATATGGATTCTTCGACACCAAAGAAACGCAAAATCCGAAAAAGGATTATTTTGTCATGACAAGACAGGCTGGAGGCACACAATATATATATCAGAACGATATTTCTCTCGTACTGCCCTAGAATTCAACTAGATGGAATACAAATAATTTATAAACAAGGACAGTATCTGCAGTAGTTTAAGTGAACTCGCTATTTGCGTTCACAATTAGCAAAATCTGGTCCCTGAATTACAAAAATGGTACACAAATGAAGTTATCCTGACGTGTCAATGCTTCTGTCTGTACTTTTGGAGAAAACTTTTCAAATATACGGAACGGAATAGTCACCTGAATTTTCTTTTTCACGATCGAATGTTTTGTCACGCAAGATCGAGAGAAAATATGACGAGACAAGTAAATTTGCATGGAAGACCGCTTGACAGATGTACTATTTTCGGATCCGTCCCCCAAAGAAGCGCACGGATCATGAATCCTAAAAATCCGGATTTAGATTTGATCTGATGTATCCACTCGAAGTGTGGATTCTTCAGATCACTAATCCCTGATTAATCCATTTTCGGATTTAGGTAAAGAAACGCAAAATCCGTCTTTGGATACAAGAATCCGGATTTGGATTTTCCCAAAGAAACGTACCCTAAGTCGCACAAGAATCCTATTTTTATTTTTATAAGTATTTAATAGTACGAAGAAGAAAGCTTTTGAAGGTAAAACAAGCGGGATGAAGACGGTTAGACCGGTTAAGGAGACGTATGAGCGATAAACAGGTTAAATAAAGGGTGGAATTAATTATTTGCAGAAAAGTTATTTGCCTGCATCGCATTGAGGTTACGCATACAGTGATAAGCTATCAAGAACGACATGCAGATAAGACAAATATGCTCTTTTGTTGTATAATGAGATGCAAGAGGCGCTTTTTGATGGGTTTGCCTCGAGAATTCAAATTCCACTAATATATGGCGTTATTTCTGTTATCGTGAGTACTTTTCCAAAAACAAAGACCACTCTCTTTCCCTTTTTACCTAATTTCACGTAATTATGATGATGTAACCCAATTGCAGAGGTTTCATTCAACTGATAAGGACAGTAGCAAAGTTTTGACTCCGCTGTCTTCAACTGATACACCCATAATTTGGTTTTATTAGTTTTAATTTTTCTCTTTTTTGCAGAGAATATTTGATGATGAATCAAGCCAAAGTCTTTGCTGTGATGATAGTGATGTGCCTTGTAATGTCAATGATGATTGACAGCGGGTAAGTCACGTGTAAAACCTCTTGTTCAGATCACCCTCAACTTACATACTCATCCATTCGGTATACACAGGTTGAGTTTGTCCTTTTCATGACAGTTAACCAACTGAAGTTAAGAATCTCAGTTGCAAAGTTTAAAATTTTTATCACGAAGGAGAGCTTTCTCAAGGATTCAAGTCCATAGCATTTAACAATTACTGTAATCCACAATCGTGCGTTGGTTATATGAGGTGATAATAACTAACCACGTACGTAGCTCCGAATCATAATCACCCTCTTATCCAACAAGAACTATCGGAATAGTTTTTTTTTTAATTAAATTCTTAATTTTGTAATATTTTGCCAGACGTTTTAGAGAAACCTTTGGCTCGTGGCCAAAAGTTTTGAACTGTGCGACATTCGACATGGCATTTAATTTCTTTATAATGGGGCAAAAGTGGGTTTAAACTGATCCTCTGTTCGAGGAATAACAGAAACATAACAAACATAACGCAAAAACAATATACCACGGTCAACATATCACCCTCTGCCCTCCCCACATGCACGTATCTCCATATATCACTAACGTACCAATCCTATCAATCGTCCGTGACCTTGAAAAACCTACGACGACGAAAGGAATTTCAATTCGTAATCCTATAAAACGGTGCCTCTATTTGGCACGTCTTTAATAAAAATTAAATTAACTTGGATATTTACATATTTACATATTAAGAAAGTTTTTCAGTCTTTCTTTAAAAAAAATTTAAATTTGCTGCCTCTAAGACATCCCTCGGCAGACTATTCCACTGGAATAGCCTCCAGTCGAATTATTAACCCGAACACGGTACTGTAGCAATCAACAAGATAGCAGTACACTCTGCGCATGCGTTTCTCTAAAGTAGGCCACTTTAAGATATTGAGACGTTCTTCATACTCCATCTCACCCCGTCTTTTGCGCCAGGCGTGATGCCCTCCTCTGGACCTTTTTAAGCGCGTCCTTGACCAGATAGGGACACCAAACTGCAGCAGCATATTCAAGAATGGGACAAACAAGAGTCTTGTATAAGATAGCTAAAGCTTCTTGATTTGAGGACCTATGCGTTCTGTAGAATTATTACAGAAAAATCCCAACGTTTAATGGCAATGAGGACACAAACGAAACAATGTCACGTGATTCAAATGACAGTTGATTCGGTTAGAACTGCATGTGAGCGACTTCTGCTGTGGGTCAGTTGCTACAGTGGAGTGATAATAAATGCGTCATTTTTAGGACTTACAACTTATGCATTGAACTTATTGATTGATTGATCGATCGATCGATCGATCGATTGATTGATTGATTGATTGATTGATTGATTGATTGATTGATTGATTGATTGATTAATTGATTGAACTTATTTATTGAAAGATGGAAGAAATCGGGTGAGGGCCGGGGGCAGTCTCAGGAGAACAGTTTTGTTTTCTTGCAGCTCGACATTGTAAAATTTACTGATGCGGAATCTTCCAGAATAGTGCAGTTACTATCTTTTTATTTTATATTTTTCTTATAGACAAGGAATTTTATTAATGTACACATTTGAGTTTTTTAAAACCAACTTATTCGACGGCATATGGAGTAGGTTTTATGAAACAAATATCCTGAACAAATACGTAACATAACTGAGAACGCCATCTGGTAGAGGGATCGCTAGTTGGCCATTTATTTAGACTTTAGATACTTTATTTGTATAAACATCGCAGCCAGAGGCTGAATTACGTATATACCTGATTGAAAAAACGTTGTCGGGAGAAGACCACAAATCATAAGCGATACGACCCAGTGGTTTGCTGGGAAACATCTGAACTATTTACTGATTTGCATTTTGAAAGCCGTTCACTTGCATTGTTTGTCTGTTTTGATATCGCGCTTTGTGCGTCCGTCACTCATGTACCCGACAGTGAACGAGTGGTTGGTGGCAGGACTTAAGTCTACCGAATAGCTTTCCAGCAAAAATTGCTTTAATTCAGGTACGGATGCAAACTTTGGCAAATTTCGCACTGTGTAGCCCTCTATTTGGCCCTTGTTGGCCAATTTGGCCACTTTCAGGAAGGCCTGCACGGCTTCCATTGCCACGTGCAACTCGCTGCGATCAACATCAGTCACAAGGGAACAGGCTTGTATTTTGTACCCAAAAATCCGTTGGGTCTCATCGTCAATGGTTCATACTTTTCACCCGACAACGTTTTTTCAATTAGCTGTACACATGTAAAAGATAAAAGCTACTAATATTATAGAAAATACGCATAAATCACAAATACAATTACAATTACAATTACAATTACAAAACGCATAAATTACAATCGGTTTAAGAAAAGTTTACTTATACATAAAATATGTAAAATACGAACAAAGTTAAGTTAAAGATCTGATGGCTATCCTATGCAAAGCATGGAAGGACCTGAATTCGAGAACAGGACGAAGTTAATCCATATGTCAACAGGCTGGAGTACGTAACCCAAGAACACTGGACAGCAAGTCTGGTAAACGCTGCACCCCTCCCCTCCCCCCCCCCCCCCCCCAATTGGCTTGGGCCTTCCTTTATCCTCGTTGGACTTTGTCCTCTCGGTCCTTTCCATCCCGTCTCCTAGACTCCCTCTAATCTCCTCCACAAGGGAACGAATTATTTTTTTATAACATAAATAAGATTTAAAACTGATTTTTCTGTTCTTCTTTACACTAACTATAGTGATGCTTCCCGCCGCCGGTTTGTGTGGAGAAAGAAACGTAGCGAGGAGCATCCTGAGGGTGCCAGTTTTGAAGACGACGACGCAAAAAGTAACGATTGGAGCAAGACTGAACAGGGAAATGCACTCCCCAGTTACAAATGAATGTGGCACCGGAGTGATTGCACTTTTCATAGCAAGCATAATCTGCACAATTAATAACCAAAATATTGAATTTAATAATGAACTTCAAGGGAATTAAAACTTAATAGTTATCATCATAATAATAGTATTGTATTAAACATTAGATAAGGGTTTTCAGTCGCCCATTGCTGTGTGTTTAGGGAGCTTACGCGGAATAAAAGTATAGATTCTACAATACCCGGCAATGTTTCTGTTTTTATAAGATCGCCGTCATGAAAGTTTGCGCGAGAAAAAATGTATCGAAACCAGTAGCCATAAGGCTCTCGATCAAAACCCGTCATTTCACCCCATTTCCGACCAGGCCATTTTAGTTCCTTGAAACCAGTTGGGGGGGGGGGGGGGAATTGCGCTTAACTCTGCGAAAATTATACTACGATGGCAAAGCTTAGAAGGCAGATAGGACGTTTAGAGATCCTTCCTTAAGGCCCACAACTTGGGATGATGACGTCACGTGACGTAGGAATTACGTCATATCCTCAAACGGCAGCCGTCTGGGATCCACCATTTTGGTCTTTCCAAAGCTCCCAAAAAGCACTAAATTGGCCAAACAGTAAGACTTGTGATCAGCATCAAATTTCTCCTCACTGGACATGAATTGTCTTGATGTTTAAACACTTTCTCCCAACTAGTACTCAACAAAATGAATGGAGACCAGTAAGGAGAATTTGTATAATGACGCTGGGGCTTAATTATAGAGGGGTAACCAAATTCAATAAAAGAACACTAAAATGAGCTAAAGATGTAATAGGCTACCCCAAGAAATTTTCTGATTAAAAAAGCAAAATTTTAAATTCTGACAAAAATGCCTGTCTAAATGTGGTTGCCGTGGAAACGTCAAATTTCGTGATTAACGATACGATATACCAAATTATTCCTAGTTTAATGTTTTAGGAAACGTCACCAAGTTTGGTCGCTTTAGCTTGGCTATTAAATCGCACGGCAACGACTAACAGCTTCGGCAAGGAGGAGCTATTTCTTTGAGTGCAAAAAAGCTTAGCAAGCGGTTCAAACAAGTCAGTGTGATTGACTTGCAAGAATAGCCAAGCTTTGACCAACCCTATCCCCTGGATTAATATCGGGGGACCCCAAATGCAGAGGGTGTGTTAGCCCTGTTCCTATAGAGTTGCTGGGAACTCGAGTTGACGTAGCCCCTCCCCCCCTCCCCCCATGAAATAAACCACTACCCTAAGGTGGACTCACTGCCTGTGGCAGCGAGCCCACCGGGATCGCGGAGTAAAATTAGTGATTCCATTTTATATAAACGTCGAACGTCTGTGTGGGCAGATTTCACCCTCTCCAGTTTGAATAGGGTTAAGCAAGAGAAGAGGACCGTTTCCTGTCCATAAATGGAGAAACTTTACTGAATAAAAAGCATCGAAAAAGCAGCCAGAAGATCATCTTGTTAAACTTAATATTAATTAAGTCATAAATAAAAGATCGCCATTCAGTGTTTATATTTCGATTTTATGTCAAAAACATTTGACGTAAAAATGAGAACTATAATTTCTTTAATTGCTCTCATTTAAATATAGGAGCAGTTCAACAAAATAGACAATTATCGTTGAAATAAATTAAAGAATTTGCTGCGTGCGCAAGTACCTCGTTGTAACTAAAGACGTTCTTTTCGTAAGTCGAATAAAACATCTCAAAGCAGAATTTTTATCTTTTCTTAAAATCGCGATATATCGTATTCAACCGTATGTCATTTAAATTCATGCAATAAAAACTAGGGGTTGTAGTTGTTGGGAGAACTTTTTTATACATCAAGGCATTTCATCGTTGGTAATAATTTCCTTAATTCTCATAGCCTGTATATGCTATAATACACTGATATGGTGAAGAGAAATTTCATTCTGATCACCGAACAGTCTAAATGTTTCTCAACCGATAACTGAGAGAGACTTCTCTTTTATAATTCAAAAATCAACCGAGATTCATAATGCGCCGATAGTTTTAACCACTTCAGGGAACAGCGAACACGTAGGTCAGACCATGCACTTCGCTGTGTCTGTTCGGAGTTTCTTTCCAAAGAGAATAACCGTCCCACGGACAAGATCTCGTTGTTGTTGCACAGGGAGCCCAGGGTCACGAGAAGGCAACTTTAGTGGCAAAATAAAAGGATTTGTATGGAACTTGAGTGTAGTGTAGTCAGGAAACTAAAAATGACAATAAATAGCCAATTAAGTTTACATACCATATCAAATATTGTCCTTGTGTTGTTTCTTGACCGTCTAAACACCTTTAACTGCATTTCCGCTAGCTGTTGGGTTTCCGCAGCATTCGATTAGCACACCCAGCAAGCGTCTTCGTATTAGCTCAAAATAGAATATCAAAATATCTCTTTTCGTCTCTTCTAAAAAAAACAAATTATTCCATTCATGTTTCCTGTTTTCTCTTGTCAACACAATCCTTTCTGATGGTGTAATTGAAACATCTGTGACTGTCCTCGCGCAAAATATGCCATTTCATGCTTATGAAATATAGCTCATATAAAGAGAGAAAAAAAAAACGCTAGAATCTACACTTGGTTAATTTCGTCGAATCAAAACATTTAGCGGTGAAAACAAACTTAGTCTTGAATAAAATGCCTAAGACTCGATTTACAACAGAAACCTCCCCGGGCGTTTAGCTAGAGATCACCTCCTGACAAGTAGTCACACAAATACACAGGTAACGCAATTTAATAAAACGCATGCCATTTATTACTTTATATTCAAAATACTAAAAAATACAAGGGCTGGAGGAGAATTCAAAGGTTACGGTTTGTTATGGAATTTTTGCTGCGGGTTTCCATTTTTGTGATATATTATTTGGAGCAATTTCCAAAACAGATCACGCAAAATTTATTTATCTTTGATAACCAATAGAAAAAATCCGTGAATCAAGGTGCCCACAACTGAATATCTCCAGCTTGAAAGGGCCCGTCTTTGATAAACCACAGGTTTCCTTGTTCTTAATGTACTCAGACTGTTAGCGGGTACTGGATTTCGGACTTAGCTTTATCTAGCTAATCGAGGAAGAATCAGTAACAATCGCGGAAACGTTAACTTCAATGACGTTCACCATTTTCGTTCTCCTTGTCAGTTTTTGTTGTCTTTTCCTCCCCAGGTATTCTTTGTGGTTTCAAACAGATGGTGATATGAAAGTTGGAGAACAGTTGTTTTCGTGAGCGTTTCAGTAGTCGTGTTAGTTCTGAAAGAGTAATACCAAAGACAATATTCTCTTGTACTGAAATATCTTCTCTCGTCTATTTTTGAATAAAAGTTTCCATAAAGGCTTGTGATATTTTCGGTCATCGCTTGCTTTCTTGAACCTTCATCAACCTACTGTTTGCGCGGTTAATTTGAAAGCCTCAAGCAGGAAGCTGAACGGAAACTGAGGCACAGTTGTTGTGCATGTGCATACAGTCTGGCTGGATTAGAAGTCACGCAAATATACAGGTAACGCAATTTTATAAAACGCATCCATTTATTACAGTAACTGTGTTGCAAAATACTGAAAATGCAAGGGCTGCAGGAGAATTCAAAGATTAAAATCTAGCAACTACGGTTTGGCGTGAAATTTTGTGGGTTTTCACTTTCGCGATATGCATTTTTTGCAAGTTCCAAACGAACAGATCTCACAAAATAAAAAACTTCACCCTCGCTTCTCGGGTAATAATACTGAAAGACAAGATTACTTAAACCAGACGAAGTGTTAACCAATCACCGCATCTGTTTGTTGTCCCAATAATCCGTTACAAGATTATCTTACATTTAGTAAAATACCCGCCCGGCGTTCTTGCGGTGATATCAAAGTTGGAAAACTAACTTGCTCTCCCGGCAACTGCTTCACATTTGTAAAGAGGCGTATAAGCTGCCACATTTTTGGAAAAAAATATTAGATGCTACGGACGTACTAGTTTGATTATCTTAAAATATCTACACTTTTCTATTTTTGTAAGCAAGGGTGTGATATTGCAGCGATTAACTTGAAAATACCCACGATAAATCAACCTTTTATCGGAACTTCAACCCACGTTCGAGCGTCACATCTTCCGTCAATTTGTCGTTGCTTGATTGAATTATCTAGGCAAATGTTTTTCAAGCTATCCAACACAAGGCAAGAAACAAAGAGAATATACCATGTCACGGTTTCCGACGCCGTTTTTTGTGTGAGAATCTGATGTCGAATAATTTTCGAAAAAACGTCCGTTCTGAAAAAAATATTAATGGTAAACTAATGCTAAAAGATAAAGGATTCTTTTGACAAATTTTGAGGGCCGCATCCGTGCTATAACTTTCCCGATCGCTTGTTTTAGGTTTCTATACATTTGTCTGTAATTTTTCTCGGCAAGTTTTAGCCGGCGAAAATGCTCTCTTGTCGGCGGGAGGAAAAATTTTTACACTAGCTCAAATGCATAGAAAATTAAAGGTCTTTTAAAGAAGCGATTCCAGCTCAGGCGAAGTCTTCAAATTTTGTCAGAAGAATCTTTTGCGTAATAGCTTTAGTTTACAATTCGGATTTTTTTTTTGTTTTACTAAAATTATTGGCCATCGGATTCTCATACAAACACAGTAATTTCACGCCTGCTTGCCTACCCGTCAAGATGGCATCGATATCGAAAACCGTGACAAGGTCTATATTATATTAAGTTATGCGGAAAGGATGTTGGACGGGCTTATCAGGTTCTTTTTTGGTTCACGTAAACATGGAAAACTGTCAACAATATAATGATATGTTTAAGGTGTCTCAGAAACTTGTTTATTTAAAGGCCGGGCTAGAAAACAACCCCATCCAGAGTAACAGAGCTGTTCTTGCTGCTCAGGTCCACCATGAAGACCCTTGCTCTGATTGCCTTGGTGGGCTGTTCGCTTGGGGTTTTAATGCAGACCATTGTATCAGAAGAACCGTTTGAAACGGCAGAAAACCTGGAAGATGAAGAGGAAAGCTATGAAGGATACGAAGACGCCAATGCCCCTGACTACAGCGATAGCAACGAGGAAGAAGAAAAAGGGCGGTATGAAGAACGAATGAACGCCCCTGGTGACAGCGATGACGATGATGAAGAAGAAAAAGAGTGGAATGAAGACCAAATGAACGCCCCTGACGATGGCGGTGTTAATCAGAAAGAAGAAGGAACCATTGAATAAGACAAGGTCCATGAAAAGCCTGCAAGCACCGTAAAAAACCCTGAAAGGTAAGTCTCTTCTTGTTGAGAAACCTTATGCAAATGAAAATTGTTCCACTTCGCTTATTTTAAGAAGAAAGTATCACTGCCATTACGTAAATAGTTCGCCCTGATTGATCTGTCGGGTGATTTTGATACACAAGGTCACTCTAAAAACAACACATTGCATCTTGTTATGAACAGAAATGAACTTGCGTCGATTCGTTTTACTTTGAGTTCGTTTGATCTTCTACCCCCATAATATAGTGTTTGTTTGGCAGTGTCAGCTTTTCATCATGAAACAAAGTTGGAGCGTGGTTTGAGACAAGACGTTCCCCTCATGGTGTTACAGCTTGAAGTGGCCTCAAGATGGACAATAGCATCCCTCTATGGGATGGAAGGGGAGATAAGAGGAATACGTTGTTAAAAAAAAAACTGGAAATGAGCGTTGGCATTAATGCGGTTTAAGGTTTCATCGACCTACTTCGAATTTCAACGGTGTTTTTCACGTGCAACTTACATGCTACCTAACCAGAACCAAGCAAAACGTTTTTCGCTTACTCCATGTACTAATTGGAAGTTCTACTGGTTTTCAGTGTAAACTACAATCCAGCAGATCCGATAAAATTCAGATTGCCGTGGCCATGGCGCAGGCGCCGTCGTCGTCGTCGCCGCCGACGTGGTTGCGGGAAGAAGTGAGCACTCTATGGCAAAGGGTTTCTCCTTGAAGACACCGACCAACAGGCCAAGCTTTTGACCTTTATAGGCAATGTTCGGGTACGGCAAAAAAGAAAGACAAAAACTGACATTAGAAGTGGTTAAAAATTGGACTAAACAGAGCGAAAAATGGACTTTGAGAAAGTCTACGATGTCACATATCGTTCCAGTTTAAATTCTCTCTTAAAGACGCTAAAATTGATTAACAGAGCTAAACGGGGGCTTGTTTTAAAATGGTGGCCAATTCCAAGAAACGTCTATACCCCACAAAACAAGATGATACAAAATGACTGGTGTTATTTTATTTTATTTAAAAATTGATATAAAGAAACGAGTATAATACACAAAAGGAAAATATATTAGTTTCTTCCAACAGTATACATCAAATCAGGAACAATATTGTTATGCACAATTGCGTACATGTTCGTATTATATAGCCTCCGACGCATTCTTTTTTACTAGCCTCCCACGCAGTAGTTTTTAGGTTTTACGCGATCCTATCTTTAGAAGACAACTGAGACTTCCGAAACGGCTTTGCACAAAAGGTCTGGTGCTGAGCCGTTAATATGAAAAGTTACATGCACAGGAAACCAAATTTCATATGAAAGGTTGTGTACCAGGCCTCGCGTTGAAAGAGAGGCTAGAGACAATTCTGAAATGGCCTAACTGCCTATACCAGGGCGGGGGGGGGGGAGGTAGAAGCGAGGCCTGGGACCAAGAAACGATGTTCTCACAACTTGCAAAGCGGTCCAGTCAAAACGTGGACAGCGGTGTTCGTAACTGAGTAAATATTTCCGATCGACACGGATCGACATGGCGATCAACTTATTTGGAATAGTTTTCAAAATTTATGTGTATTTTGTCGGGGAAAAGTAAGCGGTGAGCGGCTAATCTCTCATGGAACTGGCTGTCAGTTTCGGACAAGAGAATATTCGATGGCAGCGACATCAATGAAGACACTTCTGTTTTCGCACTGTCTTGTTTGTTGCAGTGGCGAGTGGATCAGCTGCCAGCTCTACGGTAGTAACGTTCCGCTTGTTTATGCTTGGAGAACGGGTTTGCGACTAACGTTTCAAAAGTGAATGCTAGAATTAGATAATTCAACGTAAATAAAAATCTCAGCGAGAGAAAGCCGAGAAAGCGCTTGAACTATTCAGGATTTTATTTCTTGTACTCCGCGTCGTAATTTTGGTCTTTGTCTACCGCTGAACTGATGCATGTGATAAATAAAATACTGTCATTGTTTCTTTTTACATCTCATTCTGTAACGAATTGATAGCATGAGATGAGACAGTTATGGCTGTACTGGGTTTGCATGTTTTCCTCCAGCGTGGTCTAAATGAAATGCAACGAGAAATGTTCCAAAAAACATCGATGGAAATAAATTCAATCAAAACTGCTAATAACCTAATGGAAACAATACCTACGCACAAAATACGACTTTTATTATCAATAATCCAGTTATGTACTTTGAACCCGATCCCAGTTTTTAACCCAACTTCAGAAAATTCTGATTCTATACAGTCGATCAGCGCAGACTGGATTGATCGAAGCGCTACTGTTGTACTTTGCGCCCAAAATCTCCGAGAGTAAACTTTTGTCTTCATAAAAAGCAAAAAGCACGAAAACATAATAAAAGTGTAAAATATGATCAATTCGTCAAATACCTAAACGAAAGGACAAAACCGAATCCGCCGCCTTTGGCCGCCATAATTTTTCCCTTCAGCGTCCGAGTTCCGTTGGAGCATGCAACATCTGCGCACGCGCGGGAGGCATATCCGCTGACTAGAACTGCTTTGCAAGTTGTGAGAACATTGTTTGGATTTCATTTAAGAGAATGTATGGGAAGTTGCCCCCCCCCCCCCCCTGGCATATACAATCAAACGACCGGAGGGCTCCGAGGTGCAATCATCCACACTTATACCTAAATTTTATTCGTAAACTAGAACGTTTTGGAAAATATAAAGCAGGACGTTCATGTACATTGTTCGATGTATAAATCAAAAAAGCTTGCACCAGGGTAAAAAGGATCCTCTTGCGCCTTGCTGCACCATTCTAAGACCATCTCGTCCAAAGCTTGAACTTGTTCCAACGTCACTTCTTCACTGTCCAGGAGTTTGACTATAGAAGACCTGTAAATCAAATGCATTGAAGTGAACGCCGTTGAGTTATATCTTCCTGTGACAACCGTTTGTTATTTCATGTATTTTTCACAATAAACATCAGTTTTCATACATGCATGGGTTAAACGAAGTTTAAGTTTGACCTGGGGTCAGGATAAATCGAGGTTAGCGGGTCAAAACTGGCTAACTGCGTTATGTGGCAGTTAGGGACTGTGCAATAATTACCTGGAGGGGGGGGGGGGGTTAGGAAACCAGAGAGGGGGCATAGGGGAAAATTACAACTAGAGAGAGGGGGGGGGTTGGATGTAAAATTTAATACATACAGGGGGGCATTACTTTTTTCACTCTTTTTCACTGGAAAAGTGGTAGAAGAGCTATTAGAGTTCAAACATTAATTTATACTTGCTTACATTGGAATTAACTGGGAAAATATCAACTCCAGGTGCTTTGATCTCTGAACTGGCTGATTATTTAATATTTTCCTGTCTGACATGCAGTAAGAGAGGAATGCCTCTGTTATATCTTAAAACAGTTCTACTTTATTGGCACCAGGAATGGTGTTAAAGTTAGTTTGGGTTTTGGTTAAGTTTCGAGGAAAATACCACCAGGAAAAGGCTTAAAATGGCATTTCCGAGGGTCTAGATTTCGAAATTTTCTGGGGGAGCATGCCCCCAGACCCCCCCTAAAAGCTCGCGCCTTAGGCGTTTTCGCAATTTTCTCGGTTATCAGAAAAGTCTGGCTACGGTCCTGACACTATGATGCTATTCAATGAAAAAGAAAGATGTCAATGTAGGAAAGCCTACATTGTATTATAATTAAAGAGAATGGAAAACCCAACTGTTGACTTTAATAGCAATAAATTGATCTATAAAACTGTAAATGGTTTGAATCCAGGAGTCATATCATAATTCGGTAAATTGTGATCGTCCGGGTGAGTGTAGTCCTGAGAAGGACTGTTTAAGGTGACATTGACTGACGTTTCGACAACCTGAGCGGAAGTCATCATCAGAGTCAAGTGAACTGTGAATCGTCAGTAGATGTTATAAGTCTCTGGTGGTTGTCCTGAGACTTATAAGGTCGACAACACGTAAATTAAGTATGAGGGCACCAATGCGGGGAGGAAGCAGGGGATGAGGGGGGGGGGGGGGGTTAACCTTAATATTATCAGTAGGTGAGGGGAGGTTAAAGTTAATTTTCGCTTAGTGAGAGGGAGGGTGCGACTTAATTTTGAGCCTTATTTTACCCATTTCCCAACCCCCCCTCCAGGTAATTATTGCACAGTCCCTAGCTAGCCTTACATCAGCTCAGTTCCGCAGGTATTTATCGCGCCAACAGTGTCCTTTGAACCATCCGGCTTTTAAGAACTATCTTGAACAACTTATTCCCAAGCAGCAGAAAGTCGTGACCAACTTGAAGTAGACACCAGCAACATAGAATAATTTAATATATAGATTTAGCCATGCCTAAAAGCGGAGCCTCCAAGGAATAAACTGGTGCTCTTTTCTCAAAAATAGTCCTGAAACTTTTCGCTCTGAAATATATTTCGGGGCTTTCTTTGGCTCGTTCCCTTTCGAAAAGTGTTTCTCAAAAAGCCCGAAAGTGTTTCGAATTGTCCTCCAAGATTTTGAGGATCTGTTCTGTAAAACCAAGCTCGAAAGGTCATTCTAGAGGCTGAGCACAGCTTAATTTTTTTTCGGGCATCAAACTGAACACATATTTTACTCAGGAGCAGTCTTGCTTGGTTTTTTAAATGTTTCCATATCCTGTCATTAACTGTCAAGGCTTGTCAAATCTCCTTGGATTATTGGCTGTTGGCTTGAATGAACTTGAAACGGCGCTCATGTACAACAACAAAATAAAACTTATTCTGAAGTAAATGGGTTATCTTCATCGCGTTCGGATGTTCAGTTAACAAATAACATGAACTGCCCCTATTAGTCTGGTCAAAATTTATACCATCAAGATTGAAAACGAGCAAACACCAAACACGCTTTTAATTATGGCATAAGTTTTGCGGATGCGAAGTAAGCCTATGTAAAGCTAGGCGCTTTGAGGAACGCAAAACAACTTGTTTTTCGGAAGCTTTTCGGATAAAATAGCCTTAAACCGACAACTGCTTCGCTTACTATTGAAAAGTTCTAGGACAAGAAAATCGACAATTGCACAAACCGATCCGACAGTTAAAATTGAAAGCAATTATTCGCCGTAAGTGATGCTTGTGCAGTTGCCTTGCGACTGTGCTTTGACCTACTGTTATGAATAAACAAACACAAAATAATAAACAGAGAAATCATTTTTGAAAAAGTTTATTCGAAAACCCGTAAGTTTATACTTAAATGCAATTCGCATTACACTTCCAGCATGGCAAAATATTCTAAGACTACATCTGTCACAAATCTGAGCTTGTTTTCTAATAATTTTTTGAAGTCAAAAGTAAATGACACATTTCTAATGACATAAATTCAATTTCAAAATGTAATTTCTTTGACCGTAATACTCAAAATCATGCACCTTAAACCCTTTAAAAACTTCACTTACTCGGCTGTGTTTCAGAACAAGGCAAGCTCTATGCCGTGAAGAAAACAAAGCGATGAGGTCCTTTGAAGGCAGCTTTCGTAACTTGAAGTTTTCGCCTACTACCAGTATTCTTTTGAACTTTTTCTTTCCATTATAGGTATTAAATGTTTCTTTCTCAAGTTTAAAACTACAGTACCGTCGAACAATCGTTTTGCTAAATAAACTTAAGCTTTTTAAAGAAACCTCTTTTTCAAAAGCGACGATGGTCATGCGATTTCCCGCCAAGAAAAACGCCGGTTGCCCAAAAGCACCGCGCGATTTCCCGCCAAGAAAAGGTGGCATTCTCCACTCCCGGTCGGGTTGCCTTGGGACTTCCCTCCCCCTCCCCCAGAGTCTGTACGGACGGTCGGACGGACGGACGGATGGACGGACGTACGCTGACGTCACAACCAAAATTTTTCGGATCGATAGATTACCAAATTTCCTTAGCAATGGAGCTCCGCTGGCGGGCTTTGCCCGCAGGCTCCGCTATTAGACCATAAGGAGTTTGCAAAATGACGAAAAACTGTAAAGAAAAAGTATTGACTTTGCATCTAAAATTCTCTACAACTCAACTACGAAACACGCTAAGGAAACTTGGCAAGGACCTTTGAAATATCCTGTTGTAGCTCCCTTTGAAAAGAATGCAAAGTGAACAAATCGACAAATATTTGTTAAGTTGAAAAACTATTTTTTCTTAGATTTTCTCAATAAATCGGCATTCAAATCATCCACCGTTGATTGGTACAAGATTTGATGTAAGCCTCCCATCTCTTTTTATAGTTACAGAGAAGTTTCAATTGACATCAAATGGGTGCACTTTTGAATGATCACGCCTAAAAGTTGGAAATTCACATTATCATGTAAACATGCGCTATCTGTAAGTGTGTTAGGTGCGGTTCCGGTATTGCATCAGTTAAGAAAGTACAAATCCATTAGTTACTAGGAACTGAGATAATTACCTTAAAATTAAAATCAAAACACCTTAAAATTAAACATTTTCGTGAAAATGCAAAAAAAGGAGAGTGTTCGCTGTTTTTGGAAAAGTAATCATTCTATAAAGAAAAAAATGGAGTGCGTTAGACGAAATAGAATTCTCCAAGCAACAAATGTGAACTAAAGAGGATCTAAGGTTAACAAGGTAAACCGAGGCCAAACTATTAAAAATTGCGGCAAGGCAGCTCCTTATGCTGATGTTTAGAACACCACTTGCTGTCTAAAGAAGTAAAGATCCCACCGGAAAAGCTTCCTTCAAACTGCTAGTGCTAAAAACCTTTGATGCCATTTTTCTGAAGCATTATTTGAGTGGAACACCACTCCCTCCCTTGAATCAACGAGATTCTTTTCTATCGCAGATTTATTTAGCTTGCGGTGTTTGTTCACGTTATTCCAGAATTTTGCAAAAACTATAATAATAGCCTACGCAGTGCATGGGCACAGTATGGGACATAAATAATTCAGACCCTCGCCTTTGCCCAAAGTTGTTGACCCCTTCACAGTTCCGAGTCGCACTTGAAATGTCGAGTCTTATCTGAAACAACACTGTTTTAGCAACCACAATTATGAATTCTTCAATTCCTTATTTGGAATAGATGTCATCAAAAATAACAGATGAGGAAATGAAATAAATGTGATTTTTATCATCTCAGCAGTGTCGAAGTGACAGCCATTGTTACAAGCGGAAGCTCATTACGCATAATAAGGCAGCAATATTTTAGCGCGGTACGATTGTGTTTTCAGCTGGCACGTTACCTGGCTCGGTTGCCTTGTTTTTTCGTGGGTACAATCAGGACACATGGCCCTTCGAATTTAACTTTGTTGGAGTTTAAGTGAGGCTTGAACTAGTACAGGGCTGGAATAAAAGGTAATATAGTTTAGTCAGAGCTCTAAATTTTTGCGGTTGTCGGCTGAGTGCTGTAGGATGAAAGAAAATAACATGAATCAGTGTGGTAAATCATCGCATTCGTGTTTTCTTTTCTATTCGAGTGAGGGGTGGTTGATTTTGATATCAGTTATATTCAGCAACCGCCCATGATACCCCCTGCGGTCTTGTCGCGTAGGCTCATTGAAGCTTCGATCCGACTACATTCGTTGAAGTAGCTCTTTATTGCACGCGTTTGTTCATCTAAGTTTTTAATTTTAAAAAATGCGTTTGAGCTCTTGAATAGCCCGATTCCTACCTTGTCCGACTTTGAGATGATAAATCGCCTTGTTTTCATTTTCATAATTGGCATTTTCAATTTCGTCGATAAGTACGTTGAGTTTATTGACAGTTGAGTAAGATATGTCAAGTATTGTTTGATCCTATTCTTATGTATCCTAGTTACAATATGATTCAAAAAGGTAATTACACTTGCTTAATCTTCCAGGTCGCCTTTCCAGGTCGTTCAGAAGACACCAATTTCAATTACTTAGCTGGGGAACCATTGCATGTAGGATTTAGCTCCACCCCCCGTACTCTCGTGAATTGAAATTATTGTCGTGAATTGTAATGCTTGTAAATTGTAATCCCCTTGCCGTATTTTAATAATGTATCTGTCGCAAATTGGAAAGACATGTTGTAATAATCTGAGCTTTTGTAAATCGTAACATGTTGTCGATATTGTCTTGTTTTGTAATAAGTCTCTCAGTGACACGGCATTGATGTGTCTGGTGTCATCATTCAATAGTGGAGGTGGACAGGGGGAGGGAGAGCGGGAGAAAAGGGGGTGGGAGGTGTACGGGAGGGGGAGAAGAGAGGGCGGGAAGCGGGATTCCCAAGGTGTCGGGAAGTGGGAGGAAAAGGGGAAAATTACGCAACATTGCGCAATATTTCGCAATCAAAACATGCAAAGAGGTGGGAGCCAACAAATACGGGGCGGGAACCGGGATTAAAGGGTACGGGAAGCGGGAGGTTTAAGCCCCCTGTCCCCCTCACCCACTCAATACAACTGAAATAAGTTTATTCCGTTTATGAATGTTTCAACAATCTTATCCAAAGTAGAACTGAATATGAGTTCTCATACAGAGATGTAACCAACTCTTTAAGCTAGTTATGGCTGAGGGACAATAAATTTGTTCATTGGATTGGTAAATTCAGAGGGTGTAAGAACACAGCGACAAGACTTGAGAGTTGCTGTATCTTAAGTAGACCTGGTGTGCGTTTCTCGAAAGCCCCGATACGATACGGTTTCGGGCCTATCTCAGGCACGATAATTCACTATGCATCTTAAAAACAAAGCCGTTTCTAAACATGAAACTTAACTGTACGCATTTCTTACATTTAAAGACATGTCAAAATAACGGCTTTGTACAATGAGTGTTCTTATTTCTTTACAAATGGCTTTTCGGGTTCAAAAAGTTTTCGAGGCTTTCGAGAAATGGGCCCCTGGATCGGTAAAATACTCGAAGTAAAAGGACTGATCCGTACGGCAATAAAAGAAAAACTCCCACGCAGAAGACAAAAACATAAAAATTTGGACATATAAAGTAAAAAATTTATTTAACAAAAAAATTGCCGGATATTTCGGTTTGCAAAACAAACCCTTTTTAAGGGCTACAAGGGTGGGTGGGTTGGAGGGAGGGTAGAGAGTTTGTTATCATTATTCATATTCATTTGCGATGAGTACGTTATTACAATTTACGACAGGTATTACAAACCTCGATGTTATGACCTTGATTCACGAAAGTGCTACCCCCACCTCACCCCAGCGCACAGCGGTCCGTGTGATGCCAGTGCATCTGGAAGTGCGCGTGCGCAGCCTACACCATAATGCCTCTACATTGAGTAGACACGTGTCAGGTGTTCATACAAGCCAGCAGTTTACCCAAGAGTTTCCAAAAGAAAAGTATTCTGTGCAGTCTAGATCAAGCCCGATAAAGCAGCGTGAGCGTTCACGCTCAAAGGGACGTAGCGAGGTACACTTTTCTATTAACCCTATTCAGAGCGTGCTTTTTTCGACCTTCTGGGACCGGTGGAGGCTTCCCCCTCTATGTAACTTTAAAACCGCTTGTGCTACGGCCACCAAATTTGCACAGGATAGTGCACGTGCTAATTCTAATCACTACAGATACTGTGATGTAACTGTTCAGTACCTTTTATTTGAATGGCCACTCATTAGGCCTGGCTTTCCTGTGGATGCTGTTTCTTTTGTGTATACGGTGGTTCTAACTTTTGAGTCTTGAGTAAAATCCTTAAGTGTGACCATTCAAATGAAAGCTAAAAAGCTTTACAAGAGTGCCGTGGTATTTCTGTTTGTTTTCACAGTTGTTATAAAACGCTACCTCGTAAATCAAGTGTGATTTCGTGCCACCTTCGATTTTCCGAACTCCCGATTTTTCGACCCAATTTCCGTTTCCCTAGGAGGTTCGAAAAATCGGGATTCCACTGTATTGCCTAAAAACGTATTTAATCAATATTTCCATCAGTTTTGAATGCGTATTCACAAAACGTTAACAGTAGCCTGTCCAAAAACCTTCCAATGTTTATCTTTACTGGTAACAGTAAAGAGTATTGAAATAACCAACTGAAACTACCAACAATACATATGTCATAAACAAATGATAAAAGTTCTGAAAAACATTTCACAGATCGACGCTTGCACAAACACTAACGAGTCAAGACATTTTATCACCATAGTAACGACAAGCAACGTCATAGCTACGTCATAAACGTACACTCAATTTTTCACTTAGAAGCTCTAAAGCAATAAATTTACTGAATACTCAGTGTACTTGAAGGATTAAAAATACTTTGTGTATAAAGGGCATCTATATTACATTTTCTGCACGTATTTTTTGGAAGACATGAAATTATGCAGATAAATCTCATATTAGAGATAAAATGGCCATTTTGACGTCCGCTATCTTGGATCCGCCGTCTTGGATCCGCCATCTTGAATTTCTTCATCTGCCTCATTTAATAAACAAGAAACTGAAAACAGTTGATTGTTAAAAGTTTATTTAATTAATTAACAATGTCATACACTTGAAATTTATGGTGAATAGTGATTTAATAGCGAGAAATCACCTTTTTTACCAGTTAAGTCCGCCATCTTGGGTTTTCACGTTTTAAATTTTACGTTTTCCTCAAATTAGCGCTAAATTCCTTTTTCTAGTGAGCGGTTATTCCTAAATAATAAATGTTTGCTACAATTAGTGTGAAAATACAAATTCGATTAGAAAACATTAAATAGTAGCGATTAAAGCGAGAATCGTGATTTTTTTAAAACATGTCTGTCACAAAGCGGTTGCCATGGCAACGTCAAGCTTGTTGGACACAAGATACTCATGCCAAAATGTTTCCAGTAAAATTTTTGGAAAAGTATCAAAATTTGGTGGTAATAGGTTAAACGGTTACGAAATTACACAACTTCAAAGTTCAAAGGCACTTCTGCACTAGGCATGGGTGAAATATACCGGCTGAAAGTATGATTTATCATGACCATACTCTATTTCATACGGAAGACTAAAATCTTTATCCAATTAGTAAAGGTGAAAACGACGAAAACCTTTACCCTTTTACAGACCATGACCAGGCGCAAAACACATTGTTTTTCTGATCAAAAGGTCAAAATCTACAGCCTTCTTTGCCCAATATTAAAGACATTTTCCATTTCTCGGATCAAAATAGTCAAACGCCATAACTCTTTTCGAGCCAATACGCAAGACATATTCTATTTCTGACCAAATTAGTTATAGATCTATACCTTTTCCAGAACAATAGGCTAGGGAGATACATAAGCAGTCGCACAACGTATTGTCTTCTTGAGAAACGTTATTGAGTGACTACCATAAAATCAGGGGTACCCAACGGTTCGTTTTGGGATATATCTGTTCGAAAGGCCTAAACCGCCTGAGCGAAGCGAAAAGTAGAGATTTCTTTGGCGAAACATCACCTCAGACTTTCGTAACTGGGGGACAGATTAATTCTTATTGTTTTCTGAGGGACAAATAATGTCATTTACAGTGTCAAATGAGGTCAGCTAGTCTTTTCGGAGAGTAATCAGCTCGAAAATTTTGATTCTGTTTCCTAAAATTTTCTGCGGCCTAAATTTTTTAGCTAAAAACTCCAAACAGATCAACCGGTATTAGCTTGCACAAAGATGAAGAAGATGATTTTTCACGTATTTTGCTAGAATTTCTCGTTGGGTGCCACTGTAAAATGCAAAAAGAAGAAAATAAAAAAAAAGGACAAAGCACCCAAACAGCTTCGTGCGAAAGAAAACAGGGTGCCATCATTGGCACCCGCTGATACAATTTACATACTAAGAAAAGTAAAAAAGGAAGCTAAAAAGTAAACGATTCCTAAAAGATTCCCTCCAATGACGTATTCCTCCTTAACTGAGACGCAGCGGAGTCAAACGCTCTCTTGATACGTGAAAACTCGTCAAAATCAAATACGGATCTTGTGACGTTTCCACCATCGGAGGGATCCTCAAGCCTGATGTACGGTCCGCGCCATATCTTGTCGTACATCGGTGTCGGCCGCGTGCCTCCCGTGCGAATGGACATGGTTCTGTCCCAGTTGAATGTAGAGTAGTACTGGAAGAAGCCGATCAGAAGCTCTCCGAGACTTTGCTTGTTTTCACTCTTGAACGAACGAATTTTCAGAGGAGCATCAGCGGTAAGCTTGTCGATTAGAACGTTGTTTGAGGTTTGGAAGACATCTGGAAAGATCTGTTGCAGGGCGGGAACAACCGGCGGGGTACATCCCGCTTGAAGGTAATGAATTACAAGGAGAACTACAGCGAAACCTGAAAAGGAAATAGAAATGAAGAACTGATAGCATGTCTAGCAGGCTAGTCTAGGAACGCAAGCATTACAGAAATTTAGGACATAGCATAATGAACAGTACCAGAGAGAAAATAAAGATGAGATGAGATAAAATGAGGTTACAAAGCCACTAAATGTGGACGCTATTAAATATTGATTAAAATATAACATTGCTCAGCTGCTTTTTATTTGAATGGTTAACCTTCACTCAAAATTCAGCCATCTGGAACAGTACCATAAAACAACCGTCACAAGTTTAGTTTAGAATTACATCTATAGTTATAGACCTCTTCGTAGAGGATAATAAACATTAATATTACTAGCTAAACTCAGAAATATAAGTTCAAAAAACGCAAAAAAACTTTCCAATGGTGTCACTTAATGCGCCATGCTGGGTTTTTGCTTCTTGATATTCAACAAGATTCTAAGAGGAAAACGACTTATTCTCTAAATATTTCTCACAATTTTCTTACCTGCAAGCCTTTTCAATTTCGCATCAGTAATGCCTGCCTTTTGAGCCCACAGTTTAATGACCATGACCAGTGGTTTCACTCTGGGGTCACACTCGGAATAGCACCTTAAAAGGAAAGCGTTTCGTACACTGCACCAGTTCTCCACGCTGATGTCAGTTTCAAAAGACTTCTCTCTGTCCTTGAGTTTGATTATAGGTACTCTGACTTTATACGAGATCACCTGCAAATATAATTTTATGGTGGTTGTGTTGAGTAGCCATATCATGAGAATAAAGAGTTTTCCTTTTTTCTTATTTTAATTTTCTTAAATTATTTTTTAAAATTAATTTTTGTACTATGTGATGTATATTTTGGTGGACGAGCCCGTTTAGTTCCACCTATTTTCCATTCTATTTCTTCCCCATTGCATCTCTTTTCTTTCTCACCCTCTCCCCCCACTTTTTAATTTTAGCCTTATGTAAGTATGCATTGAAAATGGCGCAATTTAAAGTAGCTTAATTCTATCAGTAAGCAGTTCTCGTGACATACCGTCGTCGGCACTAGCTCATATATCTCGACTAAACGGTTACTTTCCAAAGCAACTGTGGTACTGTTTTGATGGGGCATTCAACAGCAATGCTTTGAAGTTATCACCTGAGTTGATAAGCAGATAAGGTAAATTGGCCACCGTAAACGCTGGTCAGAGCGAAAGGGCTGACCGGCTGCGGGCTAACGCTCGAAACATAAGCTTTTAAATGTCTTGTCGGTGGCCACTTTACTTTATCAACTCAGTTGATAAATCCAAATTTTTGTGGCTCATATGTCTCGGGTTAACTTAAAGTATTGCTTCCCTAAATCCCCGCCCCCCCCCCCCCCCCTCCCCGCTACGTGAAGGATCTTGCCATTTCCTGAAAGGTTAGCTGGAACATTGTGTTGGTTTTCCTAACTGGTACTCTTTTATCTGCTAGGAGACGAACAATATGTACCAAAGCCTGCCCTACAGCAACAGTGCACTGAAACTGAGAAATACGATAAAAGCACTAAACTATTAAAGTAGACAAATTTGTTTGCTTGCACCCGGTAATAACAAATGGGAAAGTAGGAGTGTTTGTCCATCGGATCTCTTTTTGTCTTAGGTTATATCGTTTGGATCTATGAAAAGAAAAAAAGTGAGAATACATTTAAGTTTCGGTGACGAAAAAACTTTAGCCAAGTCACAGAGTCAGTGTATCAAACAGCTCAAAGTTCGAAACGCTTTTCTGAATCAAAAGTCTGTCCGTATCGTCAAACATTACTGGGATAAGGACACGGCTGTTACTAATTTTTAGCATCTGTAGAAAGGAAAGCATCACAGGACGAAGTTATGTGGAAAAAAAGTGAACTTAAAGGATCCTAGTCACCCACAGTGCTTTGCGCGCATCAAGTGCGAAATCCGCCATTTTCTGTGCCATCTAAAATCAGGATTTTTTCACAATGAATTGAAATCCGGCTACATCCGCGCCAATACGGCCAGTTTGGGCCTTCATTTACTTTTTTGGCCTTAAAGAATTAATAGCGGTTACATCTGGCCGGTTATTTTGGTGTTGTTTGCTATTTTTCTCGTGAAATGTGCGAGACAACGCCAGGACTCTAAGCGGTTTAAGCTCTCCTTCGCGTGGCAGTACCAAAACAGTCAAGCTTATGAAAGAAATCATTATTCAAGGACCTTCTTGGTTATTGCACTAGTCAAGCAAAAGATATCCAACAGATTGAAATGCTGGTCAAGTTCATTCGCTGACATTTTACTTCATTACGGTGCGCGTTCTTCACGCGCTGAAATGTTTTAGTCTTCTAAATGTGGCAACGGGACTCGCTCTGCAGTGCCGGTAGCAACGCTAAAGGGAAAGCTTCAAAGCCTTCGATGCCTTACCCTGCGAGCAGAGGCCCTTAGGAAGATCGAAGGGCCTCTGCTCGCAGGGTATCATGCCTAAGAACAACACTTCGATTTTTTCCATAAACTAATCCCTGGAATTGCAGAAAAGGAGGAGAAAGAATGGTTTGCGAACAGAAATTTTGTAAATCAGATCTGTTAGCCGCAGTCGATACCTTAGCTAGCTACAGTACGTTTTGTTTTCATGGCAATTCATGTATTTTGAAAATTGAAATGACTATCCATCCTGTGCGGTGATAACAAAGAAAATAAAAGCTATTAACAAAGGAGTTTCTGCTATTTTGAAAGGAACGTGAAATGTTCTGGCCTTATATAGCGCTATTAATTAAAACTAAATGTGGTTCGGAGCAGTGGTCAGAGCGGCGTGATCGAATGAGTTTTGGAAACATTTTTGCCCTCCGTGCGTTCACCTTTTGTGTTTTATGGCGATGGGAAAGTCAATACCCAATTAAACAAGATTCCAAACCTTTATGACTCTCGATTCGCTTGTAAATCATATTCCGTGAGCGGTCGCTGAATATAGTTTGCTTTTGGGTAGGCGGAATGGGAGGCTGGCCGGCTTGCGAACACAAACATTCTTTGAGTTCTAGGTTTTTGGACAGCCGCCAAAATGCGCCGAAAATAATCGAAATTAAGCCCTTTTACTGGCACTAAAATCAAAAACAAGCGAGGAAATTTCAGCTTCAGGCTACAATTTATATTTTTACCAGTTGAACTGTTGACGTTTTGTCACGTTCGACGAGTAATTTGATCGCAAATTTCAGATCAAAACAATAACAAAGGCGTGCCTGACTAGGATCCTTTAAACTAAAAAGATACCAATTGAGGAACAACAAGTGAATGTCTTCAATGATATCAACTTAAGACTGTCTTATCGAGCGGAGGGCAGGCTGAGGAAATTGACTTCCGGCTTCTGAATCTCAAGCCGCCATGTAGCTAAAAAACATGGCCTCCAACGGCAATTTACAGCCTTGCACACCCTACAAAAACAACAAAACTGTAGAAGTACCTCTGTTTGAAAACGGCGAGGATTGCGAATGAAAAGAGACTCGATTTTCCTCAGCATGGAAGGAATCATTGTCGACGATACCCTATCGAAACACAACACAAGATCGATGTCGCTGTGAGCGCTTCCAAAACCGTTAGCAGAGGAGCCGGATAAAACAAGGCGGCTACTGGGATAAAGCTCTCTCACGATTCCTTCCATCTCCGCTCGCCATTGATTCTTCTGCTCGTAAATTTCCCTTGTTTGTTGATTCAATTGGAACTTCTGTTGAATCTGTGCAGAAAGCTGGGAATACTGGTCACTGGGATTTAAAGTTGCCATAATGACAACCTTATTATTATATAGGTGATGTTACATTCGCAGAAATTTAAAGATGTATCAGGAATTAGGATTTTACAAATCTTTCCTTAGCCAAAAATGCAGTTTCCCAAGAAATCATGCATTTAATCGGAAAACTTGCGTCACACGACGAAGTGATGACCTAATCAATCAACTCACTTTAGATCAACCGATTGGCTGACAAGAGTCATTTAATATTCATGTGATGCTCGGTTTCTAAGAAACCAGGGATTTTTCTCGGAAAGTATATTAGCGACACTAAACATAGAATTCCTAGAAAGGGGCGATTTTTAAAGAGTTGTGATTGCTCGGTTGAGTTGTATCTACATGACATAACACGAAAAAAAAATCAATATCATTGACATAAAATTTGGTAGTTTCTATTTTCTAATATTAAGGACTTCATCAAAAATTAAACAAGCAATAGAGAGCCCAGATATGTGGTTTCTTTTGTGAGGTAGAAACTAGTTATAGGGATTAATCCCGATATTTTCCACTTAGTAATGCAATATTTTATGTACATCTTGTTTTGCGTACGTACCGTATGTTTAAAACACATTTTGTCCACAACACTTTGGCAATGTTATGACGCAATTAATCATCAATAAGACGGCAGACGCATAAAAAAACTGACGTCATTTGGTGATCGGATAATCGGCAAAAGTCAGGTTTAATGATAGCCGATGATTTCCAATTGAGTGCTCTTATTCTCGAATATGGTTTTTACGTGAACGTCTGAGTCTGTGGACGAAATCCGGTCTAACACTTATTTTACCTGTTTTAACGATAGGCCATTAAACAGTACTTTCCTGAGGTGCCTTTATACAATATGCAATACAAGGCCGGTGCTTTTAACATTACCATCCGTAAATAAGGGCAGCCAAACAGTACTTTCATGGGGTCCTGTTTACAGTTTGTCATCGGTATAATGTTTTTTTATAGTCGCTATTGGCATTGCATTCAGAGAAATCTACTTCAATCGTTAAAACCGAACGTTGAGGACAAGGACAAACCGAATGAAAGACAGGGAGAGGCACACAAAATCAAATAGGGCGACTGCCAGGCCACTTATTTCAATGGGACTGGCGAAAACCTAGACACACGACTGACTGAACACAAACGAGGAACGAGAAATGGTGATATCAACAAACACATTGCTGGATGCCATTTCCATAATAACCACAGAATTTACTGGAAGTTAGTCTGGCTTGATTTGCTGAAAGTGTTTACTTATAAATACTGTAAGAGCTACTATCAACAACTTATTCTAAAACAAACGTCGAGCTAAACCGAAGCCAACAGCTGCACCTGCTTCATACAACTAGCTTATCGACAAAATCAACAAAGCAGACAAACAACAGAATGATTAAACAAACGAACATATGTGACTAACGGTAGTCAAAAGACTTGTAGATATTACAGTAATGAAAAAGGCGAATCGAAACGCGCCGATCTTCCAACACGGCTTGACTGACATTCGACCAATAACATCGTGACTTAAGTGATGAATGACCTTCACGTCAATAAACTGAGACTAAATACCATCGTAACAACTGGTCATACATAATTCTCTTTTTGACTTTGATGATACCTTCCGCTCAGGTTGTCAATGTCACATCACAAACAGTCCTTTTACATCATTGTTACTTGGCAACGTATCTGCCGAAAATCGCGAGCTCGTGAACAGTCGTCGGGAGTGGGTTTGTACCCTCGCCTCTATTCCTGCAATTGTTCAGTAAGAGAGTTAACCCTAGAAGTGCCACGGGCCACTATAAGTGGCCCAGGCTTAAACACCTAGGAGTGCCAGGGCCACTATGAGTGGCCCTAAAACTAACATGCAATTTTATCGGCTGGTGATAACAAAGGGGGAACGTTAGTGACCAATGAAATTTACCCTACTATTGAGTTGTTCTTATAGTTTCGTTTAGCATTCGCCTGAAAGTCGTGTGGTCGACAAGTTCCGAGTTTCGGCATCTTCTTGTGCGAAGAAGAAGAGAAAATGGCCACCATTTTGTTTGAACGCATTTCTTGTCCAAAGATGTCCGTTTAAAAAGTAGTTCTGACCAGGAAAACCACTGAAATGTAATTTTCAACATCTAAATATTCTTCGATAGTGCATTGTTTTCCTCTGGATTTACGTTAAGCGACGAAATTTTGAATTGATTTCAACTTGTGTTGCCGTGAATTGAAGCTTCGACCCGGCTACGTTTGTTGAAGTAGCTGTTTATTGCACGCGTTTGCTCATCCAAGTTTTTAATTTTAAAAAATGCGTTTGAGCTCTTGAATAGCCCGATTCCTACCTTGTCCGACTTTGAGATAATAAATCGCGTTGTTTTCATTTTCATAATTTGCATTTTCAATTTCGTCGAACGGTATGTTGAGTTTATTGACAGTTGAGTAAGATATGTCAAGTATTGTTTGGTCCTATTCTTATGTATCCACACTTGCTTGATCTTCCAGGTCGCCCTTCCAGGTCGTTCAGAAGACACCAATTTCAATTTCTCAGCTGGGGAACCATTGCATGTAGGATTTAGCTCCATCCCCCGTACTCTCGTGAATTGTAATGCTTGTAAATTGTAATCCCCTTGCCGTATAGCCAAAAATTTATTTAAAAAAAAAAATGCCCGATATTTCGGTTTGCAAAAGAAACCTTTTTTAAGGGCTACAAGGGTGGGTGGGTTGGAGGAAGGGTAGACAGTTTGTTATCATTATTCATATTCATTTGCGATGAGTACGTTATTACAATTTACGACAGGTATTACAAACCTCGATGTTATGACCTTGATTCACGAAAGTGCAACCCCCACCTCACCCCAGCGCCCAGCGGTCCGTGTGATGCCAGTGCATCTGGAAGTGCGCATGCGCAGCCTACACCATAATGCCTCTACATTGAGTAGACACGTGTCAGGTGTTTATACAAGCCAGCAGTTTACCCAAGAGTTTCCAAAAGAAAAGTGTTCTGTGCAGTCTAGATCAAGCCCGATAAAGCAGCGTGAGCGTTCACGCT
Organism: Siderastrea siderea; assembly: GCA_964030785.1. Taxonomy (NCBI): domain Eukaryota; kingdom Metazoa; phylum Cnidaria; class Anthozoa; order Scleractinia; family Rhizangiidae; genus Siderastrea; species Siderastrea siderea. The sequence goes on from OZ034967.1 coordinate 61,925,892, forward strand.
CGAAGGGACGTAGCGAGGTACACTTTTCTATTAACCCTATTCAGAGCGTGCTTTTTTCGACCTTCTGGGACCGGTGGAGGCTTCCCCCTCTATGTAACTTTAAAACCGCTTGTGCTACGGCCACCAAATTTGCACAGGATAGTGCACGTGCTAATTCTAATCACTACAGATACTGTGATGTAACTGTTCAGTACCTTTTATTTGAATGGCCACTCATTAGGCCTGGCTTTCCTGTGGATGCTGTTTCTTTTGTGTATACGGTGGTTCTAACTTTTGAGTCTTGAGTAAAATCCTTAAGTGTGACCATTCAAATGAAAGCTTAAAAGCTTTACAAGAGTGCCGTGGTATTTCTGTTTGTTTCCACAGTTGTTATAAAACGCTACCTCGTAAATCAAGTGTGATTTCGTGCCACCTTCGATTTTCCGAACTCCCGACTTTTCGAACCAATTTCCGTTTCCCTAGGAGGTTCGAAAAATCGGGATTCCACTGTATTGCCTAAAAACGTATTTAATCAATATTTCCATCACTTTTGAATGCGTATTCACAAAACGTTAATAGCAGCATGTCCAAAAACCTTCAATTGTCTCTAAAGAGTTTTATCTTTACTGGTAACAGTAAAGAGTATGGAAATAACCAACTGAAACTTCCAACAATACATATATCATAAACAAATGATAAAAGTTCTGAAAAACATTTCACAGATCGATGCTTGCACAAACACTAACGAGTCAAGAAATTTTGTCACCATAGGAACGAGAAGCGACGTCATAGCTACGTCATAAACGTACACTCAATTTTCACTTAGAAGCACTAAAGCAATGAATTTACTGAATACTGTACTTGAAGGAGTAAAAATACTTTAAGTATAAAAGGCATCTATATTACATTTTCTGAACTTTTTTTTGGAAGACACGAAATTTTGCAGATAAATTTCATATTAGAGATAAAATGGCCATTTTGGCGTCCGCTATCTTGGATCCGCCGTCTTGGATCTGCCGTCTTGAATTTCTTCATCTGCCTCATTTAATAAACAAGAAACTGAAAACAGTTGATTGTTAAAAGTTTATTTAATTAATTAACAATGTCATACACTTGAAATTTATGGTGAATAGTGAATTAATAGCGAGAAATCACCTTTTTTACCAGTTAAGTCCGCCATCTTGGGTTTTCACGTTTTAAATTTTACGTTTTCCTCAAATTAGAGCTAAATTCCTTTTGCTAGTGAGCGGTTATTCCTAATGATAAATTTTTGCTACAATTAATGTGAAAATACAAATTCGATTAGAAAACATTAAATAGTAGCGATTAAAGCGAGAGTCGTGATTTTTTAAAAAAATGGCTGTCACAAAGCGGTTGCCATGGCAACATCAAGTTTGTTGGACACAAGACACTCATGCCAAAATGTTTCCAGTTAAATTTTTGGAAAAGTGTCAGAATTTAGCGGTAATAGCTTAAACGGTTACGAAATTACACAACTTCAAAGTTCAAAGGCATTTCTGCACTAGGTATTGGTGAAATATACCGGCTGAATGTATGATTTATCATGACCATACTCTATTTCATACGAAAGACTGAAATCTTTCTCCAATTAGTAAAGGCCAAAATGATGAAAACCTTTACCCTTTTACAGACCATGGCCAGGCGCAAAACACATTGTTTTTCTGATCAAAAGGTCAAAATCTACAGCCTTCTTTGTCCAATATTAAAGACATTTTCCGTTTCTCGGATCAAAATAGTCAAACGCCATAACTCTTTTCGAGCCAATACGCAAGACATATTCTATTTCTGACCAAATTAGTTATAGATCTATACCTTTTCCAGAACAATAAGCTAGGGAGATACATAAGCAGTCGTACAACGTATTGTCTTCTTGAGAAACGTTATTGAGTGACTACTATAAAATCAGGGGTACTCAACGGTTCGTTTCGGGATATATCTGTTCGAAAGGCCTAAATCGCCTGAGCGAAGCGAAAAGTAGAGATTTCTTTGGCGAAACATCACCTCAGACTTTCGTAACTGGGGGACAGATTAATTCTTATTGTTTTCTGAGGGACAAATAATGTCATTTACAGTGTCAAATGAGGTCAGCTAGTCTTTTCGGAGAGTAATGAGCAGCTCCGAAATTTGGATTCTGTTTCCTAAAATTTTCTGCGGCCTAAATTTTTTAGCTAAAAACTCCAAACAGATCAACCGGTATTAGCTTGCACAAAGATGAAGAAGATGATTTTTCAGGTATTTTGCTAGAATTTCTCGTTGAGTGCCACTGTAAAATGCAAAAGAAGAAAATAAAAAAAAAAAGGACAAAGCACCCAAACAGCTTCGTGCGAAAGAAAACAGGGTGCCATCATTGGCACCCGCTGATACAATTTACATACTAAGAAAAGTAAAAAAGGAAGCTAAAAAGTAAACGATTCCTAAAAGATTCCCTCCAATGACGCATTCCTCCTTAACTGAGACGCAGCGGAGTCAAACGCTCTCTTGATACGTGAAAACTCGTCAAAATCAAATACGGATCTTGTGACGTTTCCACCATCGGAGGGATCCTCAAGCCTGATATACGGTCCGCGCCATATCTTGTCGTACATCGGTGTCGGCCGCGTGCCTCCCGTGCGAATGGACATGGTTCTGTCCCAGTTGAATGTAGAGTAGTACTGGAAGAAGCCGATCAGAAGCTCTCCGAGACTTTGCTTGTTTTCAGACTTGAACGAACGAATTTTCAGAGGAGCATCAGCGGTAAGCTTGTCGATTAGAGCGTTGTTTGAGGTTTGGAAGACATCTGAAAATATCTGTTGCAGGGCGGGAACAACCGGCGGGGTACATCCCGCTTGAAGGTAATGAATTACAAGGAGAACTACAGCGAAACCTGAAAAGGAAATAGAAATGAAGAACTGATAGCATGTCTAGCAGGCTAGTCTAGGAACGCAAGCATTACAGAAATTTAGGACATGTGAGTAGTAAACAGTACCAGAGGGAAAATAAAGATGAGATGCGATAAAATGAAGTTACAAAGCCACTAAATGTGGACGCTATTAAATATTGATTAAAATAGAACATTGCTCAGTTGCTTTCTATTTGAATGGTTAACCTTCACCCAAAATTCAGCCATCTGGAACAGTACCATAAAACAACCGTCACAAGTTTAGTTTAGAATTACATCTATAGTTATAGACCTCTTCGTAGAGGGTAATAAACATTAATATTACTAGCTAAACTCAAAAATATAAGTTCAAAAAACGCAAAAAAACTTATGATTTCCAATGGTGTCACTTAATGCGCCATGCTGGGTTTTTGCTTCTTGATATTCAACAAGATTCTAAAAGGAAAACGACTTATTCTCTAAATATTTCTCATAATTTTCTTACCTGCAAGCCTCTTCAATTTCGCATCAGTAATGCCTGCCTTTTGAGCCCACAGTTTAATGACCATGACCAGTGGTTTCACCCTGGGGTCACACTCAGAATAACACCTTAAAAGGAAAGCATTTCGTACACTGCACCAGTTCTCCACGCTGATGTCAGTTTCAAAAGACTTCTCTCTGTCCTTGAGTTTGATTATAGGTACTCTGACTTTATACGAGATCACCTGCAAATATAATTTTATGGTGGTTGTGATCAGCAGCCATATCATCATGAGATTAAAGAGTTTTCCATTTTTCTTATTTTAATTTTCTTAAATTATTTTTTAAAATTAATTTTTGTACCATGTAATGTATATTTTGGTGGACGAGCCCGTTTGGAAATGGAAATGGAAATGGTCTTTAATGGTTATTCCTTGACAGGCTTTTCAATTACTATTTACAATAATATAATAATAATTAATACTAAAATCCTAATGTACAATAAATAGCATAAAAATTATCTAATAAATATATATGTATATATCAATGAGTATCAATGAGTACCCTATGTTCCTTTCTATTTCTTCCCCATTGCATCTCTTTTCTTTCTCATCCCCTTCTTCCCTCCCCCTTTTTAATTTTAGCCTTATCTAAGTATGCATTGAAAATGGCGCTATTTAAATTAGCTTAATTCTAACAGTAAGCAGTTCTCGTGACATACCGTCGTCGACACTAGCTCATATATCTCGAATAAACGGTTACTTTCCAAAGCAACTGTGGTACTGTGTTGATGGGGCATTCAACAGCAATGCTTTGAAGTTATCACCTGAGTTGATAAGCAGATAAGGTAAATTAGCCACCATAAAAGCTGGTGTTTTAGCCATTTGTCAGAGTGAAAGGGCTGACCGGCTGGGGGCTAACGCTCGAGAACATAAGCTTTTAAATGTCTTGTCGGTGGCCACCTTACTTTATCAACTCAGTTGATAAATCCAAATTTTTGTGGCTCATATGTCTCGGGTTAACTTAAAGTACTGCTTCCCTAAATCCCCTCCTCCCCCCTCCCCCCCCCCCCCCCCGCTACGTGAAGGATTTTGCCATTTCCTGAAAGGTTAGCTGAGCATTGTGTTGGTTTTCCTAACTGGTATTCTTTTTTCTGCTAGGAGACGAACAATATGTACCAAAGCCTGCCCTACAGCAACAGTGCACTGAAACTGAGAAATACGAAAAAAGCACTAGCTAAACTATTAAAGTAGACAAATTTGTTTGCTTGCACCCGGTAATAACAAATGGGAAAATAGGAGTGTTTGTCTATCGGATCTCTTGTTGTCTTAGGTCATATCGTTTGGATTTATGAAAAGAAAAAAAGTGAGAATACATTTAAGTTTGGTGACGAAAAAAACTCTAAGCCAAGTCACAGAGTCAGTGTATCAAACAGCTCAAAGTTCGAAACGCTTTTCTGAATCAAAAGTCTGTCCATATCGTCAAATATTACTGGGATAAGGACGCGGCTGTTACTAATTTTTAGCATCTGTAGAAAGGAAAGCATCACAGGACGAAGTTATGTGGAAAAAAGTGAACTTAAACTAAAAAGATACCAATTGAGGAACAACAAGTACATGTACATGATATTAACTTAAGACTGTCTTATCGAGCGGAGGGAAGGCTGAGGAAATTGACCTCCGGCTTCTGAATCTCAAGCCACCATGCATCTAAAAAACATGCCCTCCAACGGCAATTTACAGCATTGCACACCCTACAAAAACAACAAAACTGTAGAAGTACCTCTGTTTGAAAACGGCGAGGATTGCGAATGAAAAGAGACTCGATTTTCCTCAGCATGGAAGGAATCATTGTCGACGATACCCTATCGAAACACAACACAAGATCGATGTCGCTGTGAGTGCTTCCAAAACCGTTAGCAGAGGAGCCGGATAAAACAAGGCGGCTACTGGGATAAAGCTCTCTCACGATTCCTTCCATCTCCGCTCGCCATTGATTCTTCTGCTCGTAAATTTCCCTTGTTTGTTGATTCAATTGGAACTTCTGTTGAATCTGTGCAGAAAGCTGGGAATACTGGTCACTGGGATTTAAACTTGCCATAATGACAGCCTTATTATTATATAGATGATGTTACATACGCAGAAATTTAAAGATGTATCAGGAATTGGGATTTTGCAAAACTTTCCTTAACCAATATTGCAGGTTTCTAAGAAATCATGCATTTTAATCGGAAAACTTGCGTTGCATGACGAAGTGATGACCTAATGAATCAACTCACTTAAGATCAACGGGATTGGCTGACAAGGGTCATTTAATATTCATGTGATGCTCGGTTTCTAAGCGGAAACCCGGGATTTTTCTCGGAAAGTACATTAGGGACGCTAAACATAGAATTCCTAGAAAAGGGCGATTTTTAAAGAGTTTTGATTGATCGGTTGAGTTGTATCTACATGACATAACACGAAAAAAAAAACAATATCATCAGAGAGATATAAAATTTAGTAGTTTCTCTTTTCTAATATTAATAAATTCATCAAAAATAAACAAGCAGTAGAGTGCCCAGATATGTGGTTTCTTTTGTGAGGTAGAAACTAGTTGATAGGGCTTAATCCCGATATTTTCCACTTAGTAATGCAATATCTTATGTACATCTTGTTTTGCGTACGTACAGTATATTTAAAACACATTTTGTCCACAAACAACACTTTGGCAATGTTATGACGCAATTAATCATCAATAAGACGACAGACGCTTAAAAAAAACTGACGTCAATTTGTTAATCGGATAATCGACAAAAGTTAGGTTTAATGATAGTTGATGATTTCCATTTGAGTACTTTTATTCTCGAATATGGTTCTTACATGAACGTCTGAGTCTGTGGACGAAATCCGGTCTAACACTTATTTGACCTGTTTCACCGATAGGCCATTAAACAGTACTTTCCTGAGGTGCCTTTATAAATATGCAATACAAAGCCGGTGCTTTTAACATTTGAATCTGAGTAAAATCTTAAAAAGGACGACCATCCGTAAATAAGGGCAGCCAAACAGTACTTTCATGAGGTCCTGTTTACAGTTTGTCATCGGTATAATGTTTTTTATGGTCGCTATCGGCATTGCATTCAGAGAAATCTACTTCAATCGTTAAAACCGAACGTTGAGGACAAGGACAAACCGAATGAAAGACAGGGAGAGGCACACAAGATCAAATAGGGCGACTGCCAGGCCACTTATTTCGATGGGACTGTGGAAAACCTAGACACACGACTGACTGAACACAAACGAGCAACTAGAAATAGTGATATCAACAAACACATTGCTGGATGCCATTTCCATAATAACCACAGAATTTACTGGAAGTTAGTCTGGCTTGATTTGCTGAAAGTGTTTACTTATAAATACTGTAAGAGCTACTATCAACAACTTATTCTAAAACAAACGTCGAGCTAAACCGAAGCCAACAGCTGCACCTGCTTCATACAACTAGCTTATCGACAAAATCAACAAAGCAGACAAACAACAGAATGATTAAACAAACGAACATATGTGACTAACGGTAGACTTGTAGATATTACAGTAATGAAAAAGGCGAATCGAAACGCGCCGATCTTCCAACACGGCTTGACTGACATACGACGAATAACATCGTGACTTAAGTGATGAATGACCTTCACGTCAATAAACTGAGACTAAATACCATCGTAACAACTGGTCATACATAATTCTCTTTTTGACTTTGATGATACCTTCCGCTCAGGTTGTCAATGTCACATCACAAACAGTCCTTTTACATCATTGTTACTTGGCAACGTATCTGCCGAAAATCGCGAGCTCGTGAACAGTCGTCGGGAGTGGGTTTGTACCCTCGCCTCTATTCCTGCAATTGTTCAGTAAGAGAGTTAACCCTAGAAGTGCCACGGGCCACTATAAGTGGCCCAGGCTTAAACACCTAGGAGTGCCAGGGCCACTATGAGTGGCCCTAAAACTAACATGCAATTTTATCGGCTGGTGATAACAAAGGGGGAACGTTAGTGACCAATGAAATTTACCCTACTATTGAGTTGTTCTTATAGTTTCGTTTAGCATTCGCCTGAAAGTCGTGTGGTCGACAAGTTCCGAGTTTCGGCATCTTCTTGTGCGAAGAAGAAGAGAAAATGGCCACCATTTTGTTTGAACGCGTTTCTTGTCCAAAGATGTCCGTTTAAAAAGTAGTTCTGACCAGGAAAACCACTGAAATGTAATTTTCAACATCTAAATATTCTTCGATAGTGCATTGTTTTCCTCTGGATTTACGTTAAGCGACGAAATTTTGAATTGATTTCAACTTGTGTTGCCGTGAATTGAAGCTTCGACCCGGCTACGTTGTTGAAGTAGCTGTTTATTGCACGCGTTTGCTCATCCAAGTTTTTAATTTTAAAAAATGCGTTTGAGCTCTTGAATAGCCCGATTCCTACCTTGTCCGACTTTGAGATAATAAATCGCGTTGTTTTCATTTTCATAATTTGCATTTTCAATTTCGTCGAACGGTATGTTGAGTTTATTGACAGTTGAGTAAGATATGTCAAGTATTGTTTGGTCCTATTCTTATGTATCCACACTTGCTTGATCTTCCAGGTCGCCTTTCCAGGTCGTTCAGAAGACACCAATTTCAATTTCTCAGCTGGGGAACCATTGCATGTAGGATTTAGCTCCATCCCCCGTACTCTCGTGAATTGTAATAATTGTCGTGAATTGTAATGCTTGTAAATTGTAATCCCCTTGCCGTATTTTAATAATGTATCTGTCGCAAATTGGAAAGACATGTTGTAATAATCTGAGCTTTTGTAAATCGTAATACGTTGTCGATATTGTCTTGTTTTGTAATAAGTCTCTCAGTGACACGGCATTGATGTGTCTGGTGTCATCATTCAATAGTGGAGGGGGACAGGGGGAGAGAGAGCGGGAGAAAAGGGGCTGGGAGGTGTACGGGAGGGGGAGAAGAGAGGGCGGGAAGTGGGATTCCCAAGCTGTCGGGAAGTGGGAGGAAAAGGGGAAAATTACGCAACATTGCGCAATATTTCGCAATCAAAACATACAAAGAGGTGGGAGCCAACAAATACGGGGCGGGAACCGGGATTAAAGGGTACGGGAAGCGGGAGGTTTAAGCCCCCTGTCCCCCTCACCCACTCAATACAACTGAAATAAGTTTATTCCGTTTATGAATGTTTCAGCAATCTTATCCAAAGTAGAACTGAATATGAGTTCTCATACAGAGATGTAACCAACTCTTTAAGCTAGTTATGGCTGAGGGACAATAAATTTGTTCATTGGATTGGTAAATTCAGAGGGTGTAAGACCACGGCGACAAGACTTGAGAGTTGCTGGATCTTAAGTAGACCTGGTGTGCGTTTCTCGAAAGCCCCGATACGTTTCGGGCCTATCGCAGGCACGATAATTCACTATGCATCTTAAAAACAAAGCCGTTTCTAAACATGAAACTTAACTGTACGCATTTCTTACATTTAAAGACATGTCAAAATAACGGCTTTGTAGAATGAGTGTTCTTATTTCTTTACAAATGGCTTTTCGGGTTCAAAAAGTTTTCGAGGCTTTCGAGAAATGGGCCCCTGGATCGGTAAAATACTCGAAGTAAAAGGACTGATCCGTACGGCAATAAAAGAAAAACTCCCACGCAGAAGACAAAAACATAAAAATTTGGACATATAAAGCAAAATCTTTATTTAACAAAAAAATTGCCCGATATTTCGGTTTGCAAAGCAAACCTTTTTTAAGGGCTACAAGGGTGGGTGGGTTGGAGGGAGGGTAGACAGTTTGTTAACATTATTCATATTCATTTGCGATGAGTACGTTATTACAATTTACAACAGGTATTACAAACCTCGATGTTATGACCTTGATTCACGAAAGTGCAACCCCCACCTCACCCCAGCGCCCAGCGGTCCGTGTGATGCCAGTGCATCTGGAAGTGCGCATGCGCAGCCTACACCATAATGCCTCTACATTGAGTAGACACGTGTCAGGTGTTTATACAAGCCAGCAGTTTACCCAAGAGTTTCCAAAAGAAAAGTGTTCTGTGCAGTCTAGATCAAGCCCGATAAAGCAGCGTGAGCGTTCACGCTCAAAGGGACGTAGCGAGGTACACTTTTCTATTAACCCTATTCAGAGCGTGCTTTTTTCGACCTTCTGGGACCGGTGGAGGCTTCCCCCTCTATGTAACTTTAAAACCGCTTGTGCTACGGCCACCAAATTTGCACAGGATAGTGCACGTGCTAATTCTAATCACTACAGATACTGTGATGTAACTGTTCAGTACCTTTTATTTGAATGGCCACTCATTAGGCCTGGCTTTCCTGTGGATGCTGTTTCTTTTGTGTATACGGTGGTTCTAACTTTTGAGTCTTGAGTAAAATCCTTAAGTGTGACCATTCAAATGAAAGCTTAAAAGCTTTACAAGAGTGCCGTGGTATTTCTGTTTGTTTCCACAGTTGTTATAAAACGCTACCTCGTAAATCAAGTGTGATTTCGTGCCACCTTCGATTTTCCGAACTCCCGACTTTTCGAACCAATTTCCGTTTCCCTAGGAGGTTCGAAAAATCGGGATTCCACTGTATTGCCTAAAAACGTATTTAATCAATATTTCCATCACTTTTGAATGCGTATTCACAAAACGTTAATAGCAGCATGTCCAAAAACCTTCAATTGTCTCTAAAGAGTTTTATCTTTACTGGTAACAGTAAAGAGTATTGAAATAACCAACTGAAACTTCCAACAATACATATATCATAAACAAATGATAAAAGTTCTGAAAAACATTTCACAGATCGATGCTTGCACAAACACTAACGAGTCAAGACATTTTGTCACCATAGGAACGAGAAGCGACGTCATAGCTACGTCATAAACGTACACTCAATTTTTCACTTAGAAGCACTAAAGCAATAAATTTACTGAATACTGTACTTGAAGGAGTAAAAATACTTTAAGTATAAAGGGCATCTATATTCCATTTTCTGAACTTATTTTTTGGAAGACACGAAATTTTGCAGATAAATTTCACATTAGAGATAAAATGGCCATTTTGGCGTCCGCTATCTTGGATCCGCCGTCTTGGATCTGCCGTCTTGAATTTCTTCATCTGCCTCATTTAATAAACAAGAAACTGAAAACAGTTGATTGTTAAAAGTTTATTTAATTAATTAACAATGTCATACACTTGAAATTTATGGTGAATAGTGAATTAATAGCGAGAAATCACCTTTTTTACCAGTTAAGTCCGCCATCTTGGGTTTTCACGTTTTAAATTTTACGTTTTCCTCAAATTAGAGCTAAATTCCTTTTGCTAGTGAGCGGTTATTCCTAATGATAAATTTTTGCTACAATTAATGTGAAAATACAAATTCGATTAGAAAACATTAAATAGTAGCGATTAAAGCGAGAATCGTGATTTATTAAAAAAATGGCTGTCACAAAGCGGTTGCCATGGCATAGTCAAGTTTGTTGGACACAAGACACTCATGCCAAAATGTTTCCAGTTAAATTTTTGGAAAAGTGTCAAAATTTAGCGGTAATAGCTTAAACGGTTACAAAATTACACAACTTCAAAGTTCAAAGGCATTTCTGCACTAGGTATGGGTGAAATATACCGACTGAATGTATGATTTATCATGACCATACTCTATTTCATACGAAAGACTGAAATCTTTCTCCAATTAGTAAAGCCCAAAATGATGAAAACCTTTACCCTTTTACAGACCATGGCCAGGCGCAAAACACATTGTTTTTCTGATCAAAAGGTCAAAATCTACAGCCTTCTTTGCCCAATATTAAAGACATTTTCCGTTTCTCGGATCAAAATAGTCAAACGCCATAACTCTTTTCGAGCCAATACGCAAGACATATTCTATTTCTGACCAAATTAGTTATAGATCTATACCTTTTCCAGAACAATAAGCTAGGGAGATACATAAGCAGTCGTACAACGTATTGTCTTCTTGAGAAACGTTATTGAGTGACTACTATAAAATCAGGGGTACCCAACGGTTCGTTTCGGGATATATCTGTTCGAAAGGCCTAAATCGCCTGAGCGAAGCGAAAAGTAGAGATTTCTTTGGCGAAACATCACCTCAGACTTTTGTAACTGGGGGACAGATTAATTCTTATTGTTTTCTGAGGGACAAATAATGTCATTTACAGTGTAAAATGAGGTCAGCTAGCCTTTTCGGTGAGTAATCACCAGCTCCGAAATTTGGATTCTGTTTCCTAAAATTTCTGCGGCCTTAATTTTTTAGCTAAAAACTCCAAACAGATCAACCTGTATTAGCTTGCACAAAGATGAAGAAGATGATTTTTCACGTATTTTGCTAGGATTTCTCGTTGAGTGCCACTGTAAAATGCAAAAGAAGAAAATAAAAAAAAAAGGACAAAGCACCCAAACAGCTTCGTGCGAAAGAAAACAGGGTGCCATCATTGGCACCCGCTGATACAATTTACATACTAAGAAAAGTAAAAAAGGAAGCTAAAAAGTAAACGATTCCTAAAAGATTCCCTCCAATGACGCATTCCTCCTTAACTGAGACGCAGCGGAGTCAAACGCTCTCTTGATACGTGAAAACTCGTCAAAATCAAATACGGATCTTGTGACGTTTCCACCATCGGAGGGATCCTCAAGCCTGATATACGGTCCGCGCCATATCTTGTCGTACATCGGTGTCGGCCGCGTGCCTCCCGTGCGAATGGACATGGTTCTGTCCCAGTTGAATGTAGAGTAGTACTGGAAGAAGCCGATCAGAAGCTCTCCGAGACTTTGCTTGTTTTCAGACTTGAACGAACGAATTTTCAGAGGAGCATCAGCGGTAAGCTTGTCGATTAGAGCGTTGTTTGAGGTTTGGAAGACATCTGAAAATATCTGTTGCAGGGCGGGAACAACCGGCGGGGTACATCCCGCTTGAAGGTAATGAATTACAAGGAGAACTACAGCGAAACCTGAAAAGGAAATAGAAATGAAGAACTGATAGCATGTCTAGCAGGCTAGTCTAGGAACGCAAGCATTACAGAAATTTAGGACATGCCAGTAGTAAACAGTACCAGAGGGAAAATAAAGATGAGATGCGATAAAATGAAGTTACAAAGCCACTAAATGTGGACGCTATTAAATATTGATTAAAATAGAACATTGCTCAGTTGCTTTCTATTTGAATGGTTAACCTTCACCCAAAATTCAGCCATCTGGAACAGTACCATAAAACAACCGTCACAAGTTTAGTTCGAATTACATCTATAGTTATAGACCTCTTCGTAGAGGGTAATAAACATTAATATTACTGCTAAACTCAAAGATATAAGTTCAAAAAACGCAAAAAAACTTATGATTTCCAATGGTGTCACTTAATGCGCCAAGCTGGGTTTTTGCTTCTTGATATTCAACAAGATTCTAAAAGGAAAACGGCTTATTCTCTAAATATTTCTCATAGTTTTCTTACCTGCAAGCCTCTTCAATTTCGCATCAGTAATGCCTGCCTTTTGAGCCCACAGTTTAATGACCATGACCAGTGGTTTCACCCTGGGGTCACACTCAGAATAACACCTTAAAAGGAAAGCGTTTCGTACACTGCACCAGTTCTCCACGCTGATGTCAGTTTCAAAAGACTTCTCTCTGTCCTTGAGTTTGATTATAGGTACTCTGACTTTATACGAGATCACCTGCAAATATAATTTTATGGTGGTTGTGATGAGCAGCCATATCATCATGAGAGTAAAGAGTTTTCCTTTTTTCTTATTTTTAATTTTCTGAAATTATTTTTTAAAATTAATTTTTGTACCATGTAATGTATATTTTGGTGGACGAGCCCGTTTAGTTCCTATGTTCCTTTCTATTTCTTCCCCATTGCATCTCTTTTCTTTCTCATCCCCTCCACCCCTCCCCCTTTTTAATTTTAGCCTTATCTAAGTATGCATTGAAAATGGCGCTATTTAAATTAGCTTAATTCTAACAGTAAGCAGTCCCGTGACATACCGTCGTCGACACTAGCTCATATATCTCGAATAAACGGTTACTTTCCAAAGCAACTTTGGTACTGTGTTCAGTGATGGGGCATTCAACAGCAATGCTTTGAAGTTATCACCTGAGTTGATAAGCAGATAAGGTAAATTAGCCACCATAAAAGCTGGTGTTTTAGCCATTTGTCAGAGTGAAAGGGCTGACCGGCTGCGGGCTAACGCTCGAGAACATAAGCTTTTAAATGTCTTGTCGGTTGCCACTTTACTTTATCAACTCAGTTGATAAATCCAAATTTTTGTGGCTCATATGTCTCGGGTTAACTTAAAGTATTGCTTCCCTAAATCCCCTCCTCCCCCCTCCCCCCCCCCCCCCCGCTACGTGAAGGATTTTGCCATTTCCTGAAAGGTTAGCTGAGCATTGTGTTGGTTTTCCTAACTGGTATTCTTTTTTCTGCTAGGAGACGAACAATATGTACCAAAGCCTGCCCTACAGCAACAGTGCACTGAAACTGAGAAATACGAAAAAAGCACTAAACTATTAAAGTAGACAAATTTGTTTGCTTGCACTCGGTAATAACAAATGGGAAAATAGGAGTGTTTGTCTATCGGATCTCTTGTTGTCTTAGGTCATATCGTTTGGATTTATGAAAAGAAAAAAAGTGAGAATACATTTAAGTTTGGTGACGAAAAAAACTCTAAGCCAAGTCACAGAGTCAGTGTATCAAACAGCTCAAAGTTCGAAACGCTTTTCTGAATCAAAAGTCTGTCCATATCGTCAAATATTACTGGGATAAGGACGCGGCTGTTACTAATTTTTAGCATCTGTAGAAAGGAAAGCATCACAGGACGAAGTTATGTGGAAAAAGGTGAACTTAAACTAAAAAGATACCAATTGAGGAACAACAAGTACATGTCTTCAATGATATTAACTTAAGACTGTCTTATCGAGCGGAGGGAAGGCTGAGGAAATTTACCTCCGGCTTCTGAATCTCAAGCCGCCATGCATCTAAAAAACATGCCCTCCAACGGCAATTTACAGCATTGCACACCCTACAAAAACAACAAAACTGTAGAAGTACCTCTGTTTGAAAACGGCGAGGATTGCGAATGAAAAGAGACTCGATTCTCCTCAGCATGGAAGGAATCATTGTCGACGATACCCTATCGAAACACAACACAAGATCGATGTCGCTGTGAACGCTTCCAAAACCGTTAGCAGAGGAGCCGGATAAAACAAGGCGGCTACTGGGGTAAAGCTCTCTCACGATTCCTTCCATCTCCGCTCGCCATTGATTCTTCTGCTCGTAAATTTCCCTTGTTTGTCGATTCACTTGGAACTTCTGTTGAATCTGTGCGGAAAGCTGGGAATACTGGTCACTGGGATTTAAACTTGCCATAATGACAGCCTTATTATTATATAGATGATGTTACATACGCAGAAATTTAAAGATGTATCAGGAATTGGGATTTTGCAAAACTTTCCTTAACCAATATTGCAGGTTTCTAAGAAATCATGCATTTTAATCGGAAAACTTACGTTGCATGACGAAGTGATGACCTAATGAATCAACTCACTTAAGATCAACGGGATTGGCTGACAAGGGTCATTTAATATTCATGTGATGCTCCATTTCTAAGCGGAAACCCGGGATTTTTCTCAGAAAGTACATTAGGGACGCTAAACATAGAATTCCAAGAAAAGGGCGATTTTTAAAGAGTTTTGATTGATCGGCTGAGTTGTATCTACATGACATAACACGAAAAAAAAACAATATCATCAGAGAGATATAAAATTTGGCAGTTTCTCTTTTCTAATATTAATAAATTCATCAAAAATAAACAAGCAGTAGAGTGCCCAGATATGTGGTTTCTTTTGTGAGGTAGAAACTAGTTGATAGGGCTTAATCCCGATATTTTCCACTTAGTAATGCAATATTTTATGTACATCTTGTTTTGCGTACGTACAGTATATTTAAAACACATTTTGTCCACAACACTTTGGCAATGTTATGACGCAATTAATCATCAATAAGACGACAGACGCTTAAAAAAAACGGACGTCACTTTGTTAATTAGGTTTAATGATAGTCGATGATTTCCATTTGAGTACTTTTATTCTCGAATATGGTTCTTACGTGAACGTCTGAGTCTGTGGACGAAATCCGGTCTAACACTTATTTGACCTGTTTCACCGATAGCATTAAACAGTACTTTCCTGAGGTGCCTTTATAAATATGCAATACAAAGCCGGTGCTTTTAACATTTGAATCTGAGTAAAATCTTAAAAAGGACGACCATCCGTAAATAAGGGCAGCCAAACAGTACTTTCATGAGGTCCTGTTTACAGTTTGTCATCGGTATAATGTTTTTTATGGTCGCTATCGGCATTGCATTCAGAGAAATCTACTTCAATCGTTAAAACCGAACGTTGAGGACAAGGACAAACCGAATGACAGACAGGGAGAGGCATACAAAATCAAATAGGGCGACTGCCAGGCCACTTATTTCGATGGGACTGGCGAAAACCTAGACACACGAATGACTGAACACAAACGAGCAACTAGAAATAGTGATATCAACAAACACATTGCTGGATGCCATTTCCATAATAACCACATAATTTACTGGAACTTAGTCTGGCTTGATCTGCTGAAAGCGTTTACTTATAAATACCATAAGAGCTACTATCAACAACTTATTCTAAAACAAACGTCGAATTAAACCGAAGCCAACAGCTGCACCTGCTTCATACAACTGGCTTATCGACAAAATCAACAAAGCAGACAAACAACAGAATAACTGAACAAACGAACATATGTGACTAACGGTAGACTTGCAGATATTACAGTAATGAAAAAGGACGAATCGAAACGCGCCGATCGCGTTTTCTAAAGAGTCTTCCATGCGACCAATAACACCGTGACTTAATTGTTGAATGACCATCACGTCAATAAACTGAGATTAAATACCATCGTAACAACTGGTCATACATAATTCTCTTTTTGACTTTGATGATGCCTTGCACTCAAGTTGGCCGCCATTTTGTTTGAACGCGTTTCTTGTCCAAAGATGTCCGTTTAAAAAGTAGATCTGACCACGAAAACCACTGAAATGTAATTTTCAACATCTAAGTATCCTTCGATAGTGCATTGTTTTCCTCGGGATTTATGTTAAGCGACGAAATTTTGAATTGATTTCAACTTGTGTTGCCCGGTGAAGTTGTCACCTCGCTAGATCGACTGCGTGGTGAAGAAGATGGATTTGAAACAAAACACCTTGCTTACTGCTTTATATTTCGGACTACATCAAAAGATGAATGCTTTTTTAGAATGTACGTGCTTTGTGGGAAGCTGAGACTTAAATACAAAGGTACAGTGAGGTGATTTATTTGACATGTTACTTTGCGAATAAAGCGAACACGAGAACCGTGACTTCCGTGGCACTGGCGGGCCGCCCCTCTCAAAATCGTGGCACTCCTTGGGCTAAACAAAATCAAATGGCTTTTCAAAAGCTTTCCCACTGACTGATTCCACGACTGATAATGTACAGCTTACTATCAAGAGAAAGGAAACATAAGCATCTGTACTTTGAGCAAGAGCTTGATGTTGGTTATCATGAGATAACCAACACCGTACACTGACCCTACTTGTTTATTTTAATAAACAAGTAGGGTCAGCCACAACTGTAATATGAATCCACATTCATAGCTAAGCTTGGTAAATTTATTTATAAAGTACACATAACTAGCGGTGACGGCTTATATCTCGTAGGCTTTCCGTCAGATTTAATTGAAATAGTTCTTGCCAATGGTGTCACACATGTCACAAATCCTGATCATAACACATCGGCTCCATATTTTCATTAACGCAATTTTAAGCACTAGTAGGCCAATTTCGATATCTTTTTAAAACTACTGTAAATCACTAGCATCAGGCCTAGGGGACAAAAGGAAAGGAAAATTATGTTTATTGATTTCCGTAATTTTTCCCTACGCCCCGCTAACAAGATCAAGAAATGGCTTTTTGCAACTAAAAAGTTATGATACAGGTCATATATTTGATTATTTTTAAAATAAAAAAGTTATGCTGGCATATATTGGATTATCTTAAAATACCTGCACTTCTCTAGTTTTTGTCAACAAGCTTGCGATATTACAACGATTAACTGAAACTTTGATTAAAATTGTTGGACCGCTCTTTGAACTTCGATCGGCGAAACAACGTCGCAACAGACGTTTGTGATTAATTTGTCCTTTTTGCGGATATTTGCAATAATCATATATCTTCACTGTCAACAAATACTGTTTGGTTGGTTGGCTGGTCCGGCCGTCCAAGGAACAAACTCATTACTTGAGTATGGAGGGATTGTGCTATGGATATACCTCTATTCCTCGCAATACAGCTCTGCATGATCAAGGCATCAATCTATCTATATAAAGTCTTGACTGCTTTTAGACATGGATAACATTCCATTTGTCGACAAAGATCTTGGAAAACACTGGAAATCCACCAAGAACCATATTTCCGAGGGGTGGGGCGTGTCACACACTAGGTTTGAATTATAATACTAAGTTAGTGTCAATTAGAAGCACTAACACGAAATGCATGTTCTTTCATATACAAGAAAGGAAGATCTTAGAAGATCGTCTTATTAGATGTTAGCCATGCACGCGAAGCATCATTTTCCTGGCGAAAGGGAAGAACAAAAATTCCCGAGAGAGAATGGGAACTAGCCAAAGGGGTAGACGCAACATTGTTTACGTTTGGCGTCCTTTCGACGACCAGGGGAACAGGTAAGCCTAATTGTGAATTTTGTCATCAGCCTCTGTTCCCTATAAAGGCAGAGTCGATAGACAAACGACAAAGTTGCTCAATATTACCAAATATAAACTACCATTGAGCAAGCACCTTTCCTGGTATGACGTTGGACTGTTTGAAATTGAGAATTCAATGCCAAAATTCGTAGGGAACGCTTAATTAAAAGGATCTTGATAACCGTCGAGGTATTTTTTAGTACGAAAAATTAGAAGCATCGTGTTGAATACTAAAACCGTTCGAACGCTTTTTCTGTAAGCATATCCCAAAACACGTTTCTCGTACTACTAAAAATTCAATACTTCTCCAGCATCTGTCGAGCAGTTGTTGTGAACTGGCTGTTTTTTGTGATTGTTTTCGTATAATACAACAATACAGTTGATGTTCGCGGGCGTAGATATGTTTTAAATATGTTTAGCCCGAGCCACAGGCGAGGGTTAATAAAATGAGCTCTGAGAAGGGCCAAAAACATCAAGAACATCAAACACGCCCAAGAACGTCAACTCTTTTACCATTATAATCATTTCAGAGGGTATTAAGAAAAGAAATTATTAGCAGCATAGTGAGTGATGAAATAAATGTAAAGAAGATCCTCGCAGTTATTAACGCAACTTATGCAGTTGCGAAAAGAAAGCCTGAAAAAATCAGGCTTGCCGGGATTCGAACCCTGACCTCTGCGATACCGGTGCAGCGCTCTAACCAATTGAGCTATCAAGCCAACTGGGAGCTGGTCATTAAATTGGTTCGTAATGTACCCGGGAAAGATGAAGATGAAATTATGAATATATGAAATTCATATATTTGAACTGCGGAATGAAGAAATAAATGTAAAGAAGATCCTCGCAGTTATTAACGCAACTTATGCAGTTGCGAAAAGAAAGCCTGAAAAAATTAGGCTTGCCGGGATTCGAACCCTGACCTCTGCGATACCGGTGCAGCGCTCTAACCAATTGACCTATCAAGCCAACTGGGAGCTGGTCATTAAATTGGTTCGTAATATACCCGGGAAAGATGAAGATGAAATTATGAATATATGAAATTCATATATTTGAACTGCGGAATGAAGAAATAAATATAAAGAAGCTCCTCGCAGTTATTAACGCAGTGAGTGATGAGTTGACTAAATTTTATTGCAAATGTTTACAAAACAAACACGGCAGAATACAATCGGAATTGGAAAATATTTGAAAAAAATAGTTTCTGCTCCAAAATGTTTGAAAGAAAAATGAAACAAACTTTTGTAGAACCAGCAGAAAATAAGTCATTTAGTAGTATTAATGTTAATTATACAATCTGTGAATTGGCAGTTTGGCATAATTGCCTGAACGGACGAGCAAGTTTTGCTTGTCGACGACAAACAGACATTAACTTCTCCGCTTTACATGGAGCTACTACAGGCATTATTTTCACTTACAGCTTCTTCGAGCTTGTTTCAATCTTCTTCATCCGAGTGAGAATTTTGTCGTTCATCGGCCATTTTTTTTTACACAAAGACAAGAGCTCCAAAGAAGCGAGTAAAGTAAACAGTACTGACAGAGAAAACAACGCGAACATTTGAATGGTTTCCAGTTTTCTGATTGGTTGGTAGCTAAATTTTCGCGCTTCTGATTGGTGATCTGAGCGGGCTAAAATGTATTTAAGCCCGCTGATTTCCCCTCTTTGGCCCGCAAAATACGCCACAATGCCCAATGAAATGATTATAATTACAATTTTAACAGGGCAGTTTTCAAGCAGGGAAAAATAACTTCGAAAAAAGAAAATAAAAAAACGCGGTTGACAAAAATGCAAGACGCTAGCAAGGAAAGAAATGATATGCATACAAAAATAGTCGTTATTAGCACTGATTTCTTTTTTGGTTTCAGGTGTCAATTTGAAAAAGAGCCACTACAGAACTGCAGTTTGTTTCCCTCACCTATACTAAGCAGAAATATGGCTAAACAACTTTCGAGGGTGCAAAACTCTATGATTTTCTGTGTGAGGGCAAATTTTGGATACATTAATATGTTTTGTTTCCATCGGTCTGAGTCTTAGAAAAAGAGAGACTGATGCTACAAGTACAGTTTGTTTAGATAATTTTTGCATTTTTTGATGTTCCACCTATGCAAATATAGAAGTTAACAATTTCTGAACTGAAGGATTAAGGAGGCTCGCAACAGTTTTTTTGGCCTTCGAGTGTATCTTTTGAAGTCAAAATTTCGCATAGAAGGTAAACTTCGACTTCCTTGATACTATACCACCTTTTCAACATATGATCAAAGTTTATTTTCTCGCTGGTTTCCTAGCAACAGCTGTCACCATAGCAACGGTAATGGACAACCCTCACTTTAAGTAATGTCGAATATCTCGAAAACTAGTCAGACACTTTGTGACGAAACTTGAACTATTTGAACAATTCAACCAACACAACTTGTACGCGAAATTAGGGAAAAATCTCCAAGACCGTTTTCGAGTCAATCATGATTCATTTTTTACGGGCTGATTTTGGTCATTCCTGCAATTTTCTCCAATATTTCAAGAAAGATAAAACTTAACACTTTCTCTTTTCAGTTGAAGGATCTTTTATGATTGTACAAGTCCACGCGCG
Organism: Siderastrea siderea; assembly: GCA_964030785.1. Classification (NCBI taxonomy): domain Eukaryota; kingdom Metazoa; phylum Cnidaria; class Anthozoa; order Scleractinia; family Rhizangiidae; genus Siderastrea; species Siderastrea siderea. Next base: position 61,946,622 of record OZ034967.1, read on the forward strand.
AACAGCGTCCCACGAGACTGTTGTGAACATTTAATATGCACGCTAGTCGTTTTGAGATATATGTAAATTTTTTTTGTCTCCTTTTTGAGTTTGGCGATGTTGAAATGGAGCTCCGTAGAATAAAATCATGTAGAAAACATCTTCTGTGCGCAGTGATGTCTTTGGGCCCGTACATTTGGTAGCAGAGAGAGGTTATTTATTTAAGAAGTTACGGCCGAAGCACGAACATGGCAAATGCAGAAGAAGTATTGCTAATTCCGAAGAATTTAGATGAGGCGAAGGAATTGGTAAACAAGTTGAGCATCGAGGATTTGAGGACGTTTTGTTTTACATTTGGATTAACTCAAGACGGAACGAAAGTAAGTCTCAAAGAGCGATTATTCGAGTACTACAAGGGAAAATTTACATTGGAAAACGGAGCTCCTGTGCCAACGCCACGGAAAAGATCCGCAGTCAAGATCCCGCATTCGAATGAGAAAGAAGCGTCTGTTTCAGAAATAATGGCTGATGTGGAACAGAAATTGGACGAGTCTATTTCATCTATTGCCAACCAGTTACGTAAGTCGGATGAAAGAATTGACCAGATAGAGTTTTCCGTTAATAAAATGGGAGCTTATGTTGAAGAGTCGCTATCAAAGTTTCGGGAGTCTTTAACAGAAGCTATCAAGGATTCTACTGAGAAAATGATACGGTCTTTCGATAAGCCATCCGACGAAGCAGGAATTGAAACGGATCAGGATCGACTTGTCCATGGCTCGAAATTAATTGCGGTCAAAAGAAGATTAAATTTCCTGGAGAAAAATGCGAAAGGTGTGTGCAACGAGTTGGAGAAATTAATGGATGCAGAAGCCGCACCCGCGAGAATTGAGCCTCACTTGAAGAAGTTGAATGAGTATGAATCTGACTGTATACACTCTGTGGAGGAAGTTTTGTCGAGTGTGGAAGAAGAGAAATTAACGGAAGAAGTTCTTAACGAGTGGGATGACTTTCATTCACAAATATTACGGATCTCCGGAAGGGAAGAAGATTTTATTGCGAAAAACGGAGTCAATACACAATGCACAGCTTCGAGTGAATTTACTGAGCACATTACGGGAGTTATTACAGCTGCCAAAGTTTTCAGGAAATGTGTTGGAATGGCCTGCGTTTCATGATGCGTTCATTGCTTCAGTTGATTCGCACAAGAAATTAAGCAATGTACAAAAGTTTACTCATCTGCGGTCATGTCTTTCTGGCAGAGCGTTCAAGTGTATTGAAGGATACTCAGATACGAATGACAACTACTCTAAGGCCTTTCAAGACCTAAAAAATCGTTTTGGACGGAAACGTTTACTTGCAAACGAACTTGTCAAGTCTATTTTGATTCTGGATGTCCCTGAAAAGGCTGATGGAAAATCGTTACGAGATTTGTACGACACATTGCGAAACAGGATGAGAAGTTTGGAGTCACTTGGTCTTAAGCCTGATGATAACCCTAGTCTGTCTATGGTGTTGTTACCTATCTTCGATACAAAGTTGCCACGTGAGCTTAAGGAGAAATGGGAGTTGGAGCTCACTAAATACGAAACTGAGGAGGAAGACAAGGAGATCAACATAAAGAAATTCTTTCAGAAGATCAAAGAATCGTGATGATGAAGAGAAAATGTCAGCTCAATCCCTAGTTGGTGCCTCTGATTGCAAAAAGATGAAGTGTGGATTTTGTGCAAAGGGTAATGAGACAACAAAGTGCCCAGCTGCCCTGAGTAAAAGCCCCGACGAGAGATGGGATATGTTAATGACACGGAAGGATGCCCCAACGTGCTTTAATTGTCTACAAGCAGGAAGCGTTTCCCATAATTCAAGGACCTGTAAGGCGCCACGATGTTTAGTTGACGAATGTGGAAGAAAACACCACGAGCTTCTACACATCGCTACAGACAGGTCAAAGGTGAATGAAGAGGATAAACAATCTTTGACGGGATTTGTGTCCACAAACAAACATAATCTACTGCCGACGGCTTGTGCAAGATTGATTTACGAAGATGAGGAATGTTCAGTCCGTATCCTTTTGGATAGTGGATCGCAAGAAACTTTCCTGAGAACAGCCATTGCTGATGATCTAAAATTGAAGCCTCATGGATCTTCCATTACCATGAAGATTAAAGTCCTGGGAGGTCAAGAACAGAACAAAAGAATGAATCGCGTGAAGTTTAAGCTGGCACCTCTTGATTCGAATGATGGTCAAATGATTTCTTTTGATGCCTGGACTATAAACAATGTATGTGCTCCTCTCGCAGCTGTAGACGTAGATGTAACAAGATGTAATCATTTGCGGAATCTTAAGCTCGCTGACAATTTCCCAAGGAAAGCTGCTACGGTGGATCTTCTGGTTGGCGCTGACCAGTATTACAAATTAGTACAAGGGAGCATTAAAAGAGTACGACCAGGAACTCCAATCGCAACTAAATCAAGACTTCAGGTTGGCTCCTGAGTGGACCTGTCCCAGGATCTAAGAAGGGTGAAGAGACGATAGCCATGCTAACCGTGACGTAAATGGACAATGTACATGATCAACTTAAACGTTTCTGGGAACTGAACGCTATTGGAATTGTAGATCATCAGAGAAATGAAAGAACGGCACAGGAGGAGGATGCAGTTAATCAGTTTAACAATTCCTGTCGTTTCGATGGCGAGCGATATGAAGTCGGTCTTCCTTGGAAGAAAGACCACCCACCTCTCGTTGATAATTATGAGCAAGCTTATCAAAGACTTGTCTCCACCGAAAGAAAGCTAGTGAAGAATCCACAGAAGGCGAGGATGTATTGTGAGGCAGTGAAACAATACATTGTTGATGGCCATGCCCGAGCGATAGACGAAGAAGATGGCAAAGCAGACAAGATACGATACATCCCTCATCATGGGGTATTCCGAGAACACAGAGCCACTACGAAGTGTAGAGTCGTATTCGACAGCAGTGCCAAATTTCCTGATGGTGTATCTCTCAACTCATGTCTTCTTAAAGGGCCGAAGCTGCAGCCAGATTTCGGACATGTTCTACTCAGATTCAGATGCCATAAGATTGGTCTTATGACAGACGTGAAAAGGATGTTTCTTCAAATTAAACTCAGAAGTCAGGATCAGAACAGTCACAGATTTTTGTGGAGAGATTTACAAACTGATCGAGCGCCTGACGTTTACTGTATGACCCGAGTGACATTTGGAGATACACCTTCTCCATTTCTTTCCATTGCTACAGTACAAAAGCACGCAAAAGAACACGAGAAAGATTATCCAACGGCAGCTAAGGAAGTGAATGAGAACATGTACGTGGATGATGTACTTTCTTGTGCTTCGGAAGATGACAGTGCACTACAATTGAAGGATGAACTTTGTGATCTCCTTTCTAAAGGGGGATTTCAATTAACGAAATGGGCTTCAAATTCCCAGAAGGTTATAGACATCACACCCCTTCACGAAAGAGCGCCGACACGTGTGCCGACCACTGAACCTGAGAAGATGTCAGATTCATTAAAGGCACTGGGCACTTCATGGAATACACAGGATGACGTGTTGATGTTTACAAATGGTTCCAGCATCTCGACAGAAGAAGATCCTAAGACAAAGAGAAGCTTGATTAGCTTGTACTCGAAAGCATTCGATCCAATGGGTTTGCTGACTCCATTTCTGATGATACCAAAGTTGTTGTTTCAAGAACTGTGGACTCGAGGTCTAGACTGGGATCAGTCATTAGACTCAGACATCGCAGAGTCTTGGGAGATCTGGAAACATGAATTGGCGAACGTGGATCAAATCAAAGTTCCGAGGTGGTTGCTACAAAATTTATCTTCAGTTGACAAAGTTGAACTCCGTGGATTTGGTGACGCCAGCGAAAGAGCTTATGGTGCAGCGGTCTACATTTGTGCTGAGGACGGAGATGGCAACAGAGTATCCAACTTAGTTATGGCCAAGTCCAGGGTAGCACCGGTAAAACGGGTCACTTTGCCAAGACTGGAGCTTCTTGCGGCGTTCATCACTGCAAGACTACTTAATTACGTCATACAAGCTCTCCGAATCGCGGTAGACGAAGTATATGCTTGGTCGGATAGTCAGATTGCACTTGCGTGGATCAAGAGGCCAAGCTCTAATTGGAAGGTCTTTGTTGCAAACAGAGTTCAAGAGATTCAGCAAAGAGTCGCACCAAGTCAGTGGAGATTTTGCCCAGGAAGCCAAAATCCTGCAGACCTGGTCACAAGAGGAATTTCTGCATCTAACCTAAAAAATAGCAAGCTTTGGTGGAACGGTCCACATTGGTTACAAAAACCTGGCAGTCATTGGCCTATGTGTGAAATTAATGCAGCAGTTCCAGATGAATGTCTAATTGAAGCAAGAAAAGAAACTGTTGACACAAGTGACATTGTTTGTCTAACAACGGTTCAAGAAAGCACTCCTTCACTGGCATTAAGATATGAAACCTGGCAGCGCTTAGTAGGAATAACTGCGTGGATCCTAAACTGGTCACGTTTACGCGGAGAATCAAAGAAAGGGAAGCTGTCCGCTGAGGAAATAAAGGAATCAGAATTCACGTGGCTAAGAAACAGACAAAGAGTTGTCTTTCTCCCAGAGATTGAGGAACTTTGCAACAAAGGAAAAGTGTCACAGAAGAGTTGCATCGTTAAGCTAGATCCACAATTTGATGAATCCAAAAAGTTGCTTGTGGTTGGTGGACGTTTACAATTCGCACAGATTCCAGAAGAAACTAAGCATCAAATCATTATACCACATAATGATCCAGTTATAGAGAAGTTGATCCTTCACGTTCATGTCAAAGCAAGCCACGCTGGTCCAGAGACAACCCTAGCCGTTCTTCGTCAACGTTTTTGGCTCACACAAGGAAGGCGAGAAGTAAGGAGAGTCTTGAAAAAATGTCTAACTTGTAAACGTTGGAAGACTGAGCCAGTTCAACAGAAGATGGCACCCCTTCCAGCCGAGAGAGTGCAGATAGCACCACCATTTACCAACATTGGACTTTACTTCACAGGCCCACTGTATCTGAAAGTCAAAGGAACAACTACGTCAAAGGCCTATGTATGTATTTTCATTTGTGAAGATACCCGTGCAGTCCATTTAGAATTGTTGAACAGCATGACGACTGAAGATTTCTTGCAAGCCTTTCGCCGCATGGCTAATTGACGAGGGATGGCGAAAGTAATTCATTCAGACAACCAGACTACTTTCCATAAAGCAGCAAAGGTTTTCAAAGCGTCGACTCAAAGAATAAAGTTAACTAAGATAGACCCAAATGTCGTGGAAGAAAAACTGGCCAGTCAAGGAGTAAGCTGGAAGTTTATAACGGAAAGGGCCAGCCATCGTGGAGGTCACTGGGAAAGAGTGTGTCGACAACTCAAAGAACCTTTAAGGAAAGTGTTGGGGAGAGCTTTCCTCAATTACACAGAGATGTTGACTGTCCTGACAGACATAGAAGCTTTGATCAACTCTCGTCCTTTGACGTACATTGGTGATGACATAATTAAGAGATGGAAGAGTTATTACTCCGGCTTTGTTAGCCACTGGAAGAGATCTAGAAAGTCCACCTGATAACCTACCCAAGAAAGCAGAAGTATCCTTGTCAGAGCGTTATCGCTACCAACAGCGACTTCAAAATCACTTTTGGTCCCGTTGGTTACAAGAATATTTACCAGGACTTACTGTCCGCCAAAAATGGTTTAAAGATGAAAAACCACTGAAAGAAAAGGATGTCGTTTTGATTTCAGAAGACAACATTCCCAGAGGAAAATGGAGAATCGGTAAAGTTGCAGAAACCTTTCCTGGCAAGGACGGGAGAATTCGCACAGTTAGAGTTCAAACCAAGAAAGGAATGATCAACAGACCGGTGCAGAAATTACACTTGTTGGAAGAGTATAGAGAATAAGTGTTATCTGACACGCGTCTTCCATTAAATCCTACAGCAATCTAAAGAGATGTTAATGACTGTTCGTCATTGGTGGGGGAGGATGTACAAGTCCACGCGCGAACAGCGTCCCACGAGACTGTTGTGAACATTTAATATGCACGCTAGTCGTTTTGAGATATATGTAAATTTTTTTGTCTCCTTTTTGAGTTTGGCGATGTTGAAATGGAGCTCCGTAGAATAAAATCATGTAGAAAATATCTTCTGTGCGCAGTGATGTCTTTGGGCCCGTAAAATGATATCAAAACATTCTTAATATACATTGAGTTTCCTTGGTGGCTGCAATTTTAAGATATTTATATTTAAAAACTGCTAAAATGCAGCACAAATCAGCCAAAAAGTTCGTAATTTGCATGAATAGAAATACTTCTAAATTGCCCTTACAGTTTTCTCTCTTAAACTGATTGCCGTTAGAATAATAACCCTTTTTGATGTTCCAGTGAGTTTTAGGCTGAATAAACATTTCTGTTATGAGATAAGAAGGCTGAATCTCGGTCAAGTTTCAGTCATTATTAACGTTCAACGAGCAACAGTTTTTTTTGTTTTTCCTGGTCTATTTCACGGTTATTCACGTGCAATGAATATTTATACACGCTGCGCTTGTGTCCTCTCGTGCATTTATAATTCCATCTCATAATAATAAAAAAATTTTCGGCTTCTGAGCTTCTTCCTGGAGACTCTTTTCCATCATTCTTTAAATACCCACTGACGTTTTAGCATTTTTAATTACGGATTTAATTACACTGGGGCCGAAAAATGAAGAGAAACAAGCTCAGAAGACAAATATTTAACAATTATTCTACGAGGGCGCGCCGGATATCGAATGATAGATAACCAAGGAGGCGCGTAGCGCCGAGTTGGTTATAATCATTTGATATCCAGCAAGCCCGAGTAGAAAAATTGTTTAATTAAAAACTTAACCACTATTAAAAAAAAATCAAGAAAGAACGGGAAAAATGAGAAAAGAAATTTAAACGGAACAAGAATCGATCACATGACTGAACGAAAAAGGCGCCAAAACCTTGCGAAGTGTTGCAGCGTTTCATTGCAAAGCTGAATGAATCAACGAAAACTGCTCGAAAGTGAACAAGGTAGCACACGTTTAGGAAAGAATCTCCTCTGATTATTGGCTCTGAAATATGGTACATGTTTGATTTTTCCTCAACATTGTTGTAATCATCGTTCAAAGCGGATTGAAGCTATACAATTTCACCATATAGCTTCTGGAGTTGAAACTGAACAAGTTTGTAATCCGGCTGTTCGCACAACGGAGCCATCATGTGCGTGTTTGATCGAACTGAAGACAGAACAAATTTGAACAGTTGAACTTGGAGAGGTAATTTCTATGCAGCTCAGAAGAAAAATTACTGTAGCGAGGAACATTAGAATTCACCATCATAGTTTGTTAAACGCAAAGCGCAAAATGCAGTTGTTCTCGGTTTAGAGGTTGCGGACGGAATGGTAAAAACAACATTCAAACAACTGGAAAAGCGATTCAACTCTGTTTACATGGCATCCGATTTCTATCTGAGCATTTGGACCTGTTGGAACACAGAGCTACAACAAGTGCAAGTAAACCAGTGTCAATTTTGCGTGTTAAAGGCGAAAAACAATCTCACCTTTCCTTCTTGGTAGTTTGCAGCTGTATTTTTTTAGTACTTGTTTAGACTGCTTCATGATTTTCGCACCGACTCGCCATGAATGCTCCTGCCCCATTTCACTGTGTTTTATTTTATGTCTCGTCTTGATCAGATTTTGACGTGGAAATCGTTTCTGATAAAACTTACCGTTTGTTCAATTTCAATGATCGACGTGACGATCGATGAAAGAAATTATAATTGTAAACACAACGCTTAATGCTTAATTTTCTATTTCTGCACAGTTTCTTCAAACAATTTGGACTTGTGTTAGACGACGCTGTTGGTGATGCTTTGAGGTGACGCTTTTGGAATTTCTGCTTGATTTAAATTCGCTGCCAAGTGATTTTTCTCGTCCATTTTTATCGCTGGGTCACTCGCGAGGAGAAAACTTTCAGCTCACTTTGTTGTTGAGTGTTCATTGACCATATTTGGTCGCAGCAGGTATATGAGGTGATAGCCTAGCTCCGTTGAGCCAATCAAAATGCTAGAAATCCAATATACCTAGTCCAGTTTTTAATAAATATATATATATATTTTTATTATGAGAAGGAATTATAAGCGCACGAGAGGACACAAGCGCAGCGTGTATAAATATTAATTGCACGTGAATAACCGTGAAATAGACCAGGAAAAACAAAATAAAACTGTTGCTCGTTGAACGTTAAAAACGACTAAAACTTGACCGAGATTCAGCCTTCTTATCTAATAACAGAAATGTTTATTCAGCCTAAAACTCACTGGAACATCAAAAATAATTATCATTCTAACGGCAATCAATTAAGAGAAAAATCTGTAAGGGCAGTTTAGAAATATTTCTATTTATACAAATTACGAATCTTTGGCTGATTTGTGCTGCATTTTTTAAATATAAATATCTAAAAATCGCAGCCACCTAGAAAGCTCAATGTACATTAAGAATGTTTTGATATCATAAAAGATCCTTAAACTGAAAAGAGAAAGTGTTAATTTTATCTTTCTTGAAATATTGGAGAAAATTGAAGGAATGACCAAAATCAGCCCGTAAAAAATGAATCATGATTTACATGAAAACGCTCTTACAGATTTTCCCCTAATTTCGCATACAAGTTGTGTAGGTTGAGTGGTTCAAATAGTTCAAGTTTCGTCTCAAAGTGTCTGACTAGTTTTCGAGATATTCGACATTATTTAAAATGAGGGGTTGTCCATTACCGTTGCTATGGTGACAGCTGTTGCTAGGAAACCAGTGAGAAAATAAACTTTGATCATATGTTTAAAAGGTGGTGTAGTATCAAGGAAATCGAAGTTTACCTTCTATGCGAAATTTTGACTTTAAAAGATACTCCCCAAGGTCCAAAAAACTGTTGCGAGCCTCCTTAATGCGGTGTACTACATGTTGGCTTCAATAAACTCATTGTTTTTTTCGCTTTAGATTTTGCGAAATGTAAATATCTGTTTGAAGTATTTGCATGTTTTAATATTTTAATATTTTTAAAACACGCTAACAAAGTTGATCCATTGTACCAGAAACCCATAACGGGATTCTAAGTTTCTTGCATGTACATACTGACTGGCACAATAAAACAAACAAGTAAAAACTCACATCTCGGATTGCTGGTACGGGCAGGAACAGCTCGAACTGATTGACTTAACACCAAAGAAATGGGACATAAGAAAGCATCAAAAGGCATTATATTAATTTCTAGAAAGAGCTTGCAATCCTCCGTTCAGTTTCATAGCATGAGACGTTCCCTTCGTAACAGAACCACAGGTCAACTCCATCTAGGAACGTCAGAGTTGTGCCTTGAACATCACAATTCTTTTGATTAGAATTCTTTTGACAAGTCTCTTAGAAACGTACTCCGCAGAAAGATCTTGACAAATCCAGCAGCTAGGGAAGACAAGTTTATTCTGTCGATTTTTATATCATTCAGTTAACTTTATTTTGGTGAATCGGAGCTTGCAAATAGATCGGGGTCCCCTAGGATCATGATCAGGGTTCCTTGTAGACATTTTAGTTGACACCATTAGATCAATCCAAGCACGGTTCAAGTTGAGTTGATTCAAATTTGGTCTTTTCTTGTTTTTTAAAAGTTATTTTCAGCTTTATATTGAAAGATATAAAAATACAAAAATAGATATAAATATATATATATAAATATCCTAGGAAACCAGTTGTCATGCCTAACACAGAAAAAGTTGTTAATTGCCCTCGTCATGTGCCCTGCATATCACATAGTCTATGGTCAGTTCTCCTTATATCCCTTCATGTGTTGAAATCATTATGTTACATGATGTGATAAACCATGCCAACAAAACAGCTTTTAAACGAGTTTTAAGAGTAGTTGCAGAATACCCAGTCAATTCTGACTACGATTGTCTTCTTGAGTCGGCATTCTTTGAAGAACGAAGCATATAACAGTAAACGCTATTCACATGCAAATAAACGGCTAGGTATTCTGCAGTTAAGCCGAGGTTTATTTCCTCTACAAAAAGATTACATCGCTAAAGCTGCAAAGATTCAACTGATACAGTCGAACCTCGATTATCCGGACATCGATTATCCGGACTTTTTCTCTGGTCCCGTTTTTTTCATGAATATTAATGACCTTAGATGTTAAAAACTTTAGGAGGTAAAAAAATTCAGATATTATGTTAAAAGTCAGGAAAATTGCGTTTAAAACAGCGCATTACACGCAACAATTCCTTGTAAGCTTCGGAAATATCTTCGTGCACGCATTGCGTGCCTATGTTTCAAACACTGAAATATAGGCCCAATATTTCCTTTAAAAATATCTACATTTGTCTATTTTTATACAAAAGTCTTATAAAAGTTTGCGAGATTGCAGCGACCGGTTAACGCAGAGCAGGGCGGGTTGCCGGACAGTGTGGCGGCCTAATGCGCCTTCTGGCTCTAGAGAATTAAGGCCAAGGTAAGGATATTGCAGCGAATAACTTGATGTTATCGACTTCTCTCTTGATCTTCGATCAGCGCTTTCCATGCGTCATTTTTGGTTATTTTTCGCTAATTCCTCTTGTTCGGTTTTGTTAACTGTACAAACGCAGTAGTATTAAGTATGCATGCAGTTGTTATGTGGTAGGGATTTTCGCTGAGGTACTCATGTTGGACATGGGACACATTCAGAGTACCAATATGTTTTAGGTGTCAATCATCCGTATAAATATCTTATAATCCCGTTCATATAAAGACTGGGGAAGAAAACGACTCCCTCCAGAGGAGCAGAGCTGTTCTTGCTGCTCAGGTCCACCATGAAGACCCTTGTTCTGATCGCCTTGGTGGTCTGCTCGCTTGGGATTCTGATGCAAACTGTTGTAACAGAAGAACCACTTGAAACAGATAAAAACCCGGTACAAGAGGAGGAAAAACATGATGAAGACGAGAACGCCCCTGATAGCGATGCTAATGATGAAAAAGAAGAAGAGCAAGAAGAGACAAATGAACACAAGGTTCTTGAGAAACCTGCTGATGCAGCCTCAGACGATCCTGACAGGAAACTCTTTCGTTGTTAAGAAATCACATGAAGATTGTTTCATTAGGCTCTCAGTTTTACTTCTGACCCTGATTACTCCATTAGGTTATTTTGAGGCAAACAAAGTCACTCTGCTTTGGACATGAATTTATTCGGCTTTCTAATTAACACTCGATCACAAACTCTAGCCACGAACGGTTTTCTGAAAAAAATTATGGAGCGCTTAATCCACTTTGTTCTTCCAGCATAATTTAACCAATACTCAGCAAGTTGGTGTGTGACTAACTATAGGTTCTGACTTGTTTTAATCGTAAGCTCCATTCCAGAAGATGACAAAGATGAGGTAAGAAGACAATCCCGAAGTAGACGGACCTATTGCCGCCGCTGCCGCGCGCAGGAAGTGGAGGAGGAGGAGGAGGCTCCGACGGCGACGTCGTTTGACGGGGAAGAAGTAACCACCCCACAGCAACAGGTTTGTCCGCAAAGACCCAGCTAACAAGCAAAGTTCTCTATAGGCCAAGTTTGGGTTCTACAAGAAAAAAGACAAACTAATTAACTTTAAATTGCTTGTAACTGCTTAACCTGCTTAAGCTGAATAAAGTTTAACAATTTGTACCTCTTAGGAGGTGTTTCACTTTGTTTGGAATCGAGTTTGCTGGGGTTGCTTGGGCTTTCAGTAGTTTATTTGTTTAGCGCGCCATTCCTTTCCAGAAATTACTTTAGAATCATTTCGGGATTATCATGAAAAAAAAACTAGGGCTGATTTCAGGATCGATTTAGGGTTTATTTCGAGGAATGTAGTACATTGCATTCTTAGCCGCTGAAACAGCCAGCTAAAATCATATCACTAACATTCAAACGCGTCAACTTCTGAAACCAACTCGCAAGCTGACTTGCGCAACAAAAAAAAAAAATCGTTAAAAGTTTGACTAAACTCCACAGAAAACGGACTTGGAAGAAGTGTAAGTGGTTTTCCACTGTCGTGCTTTGGTCTACGCCGGTACATGAACGTACTTAACAATTGAAAACGTACGTGAAAATACACAAACTTAAACAAATTAAAATTAAAATTAAATTAAACAAATTAATTAAACAAACTCGTGTCCTAACTGTACGTTGTTCAATTTCACAGCACCCCAACGTGTTTTTTTGCGCGTGTGTAGCAAAATTTACCCACGTTTTGCATAAGAGGTCATAGCGACCGTTTTCTCAAAAGTTAGTTCAAGGTTTTCGTCCCGACTTAGTATCGCAACTTAATTGAGCGATGACCAACCAGGTCAACAACCAGAGACTACGAAACTAAATACCATCGTATCAACTGGTCATACACCATTCACTTTGACTCTGATGCTGCCTTCTGCAAAGGTTGTCCGCAAAACGTCAGGACTACATTCACCTGGACGATCATATTCAACCTATCTATGTTATTTCTACATTGTTATTGACTAACTTACATCATTGTTACTTGGCAACGTATGGCTGCCGAAAATCGTGGGCTCGTGATTAGTCAATTCTCGGGGTTGGGTTTGTACCCTCGCCTCTGTTCTTGCAATTGTTCACTAAGAAAGAAAGGTAAACAAAATCAAATGGCTTTTCAAAAGCTTTCCACTGACAATTCCACTGAGTGGTGATGAACAGCTCACTATCAAGAGAAAGAAAAGGTAAGCATTCGTGCTTTGAGCAACAGCCTGATGTTACCTCATTAAATGCCATATTGCAAACAAATGTGTCTTCGAGCGAATAAATGATATCAGGCTCATAACACCGTATTTGTTTATTAAGTAACGGCCACAATAATAAAACGAGTACCTCAACGATATTCTTTTTTTTTTCTTTTTTACTAATTTTGGTTTCTGAGTGATACCTCTCTTCCATCAGGATATATTGGGGCTTCATTTTTAAAACATTTATTTCAGAGTCAAAGAGAGGTACTTAACTTAGCAATAGCTAGCAGTAAAAACTCTAACATAAATCACAAAAATACATTAAAAGTGAAAACCTAAAATAACTAGTTAATTAAGTTTAGCAGCAGTTAATAACATTTAGACGAACATCTTCTAAAAAGCCATTAGCATAGCGAAGGGAATTCTTGATCTGAGCCCCTAACGCTAGCGCTCATGTGGACGGATCTCAAGATCTCGTAGGACATGCGTACTCTTAACCACGTGATTACTATGTCATACAGTTCCTTGCCCTTTCTTGAGAGTTTCTGAGCAAGGCTTTTCAGAGGGTGTGAATAGGGTTTAGTGTTTAGTGTTATTTGCTCACAATTTTTAGTGTTTGCTGTTGAATTGGCCAATATTTTAATGTTTACTGTTTTCGGAGAAAATACTGTTTAGTGTTTAGTGTTTAGAAGGTTTTTCTTTCAGTAAATACTTATCTGCACTGCTGAAATCGCTAATAAAGTCACTCAATCGCCACGCTGCCCTAACTTTGAGCTTATGCTGAAAGGGGCGGCAGTTTAAAGGGGCAGTAGTCTCTTTTTTCTACCCATGCGCATCAGTATTTTGGGGAAACCTGGAGACCAATAGCGTACCGATAGCCCGCGATCCTTTGGTCACAGTCGCGTGCGAACGGTCGACGTTAAGGTTCCACGAGGTTGGAACTCGAGGTCAAATGCCAAAAAACAACATGGCGGCATCCGGTGTTGTTAAAGTTCGAGTGAGATTCTATGGAAGCGGAAAGGATTCTGCTTTCGAAAGGCACAGAAGCAGGGTCACGTTTGACCTTGCAAAGCAATCCAGCGTGGCAGCCGTCAAGAAACATCTGACGGAATTTCTTGGGCTTCCGGAGCTTGCATTGAAATTTGGCAAGGCGAATTTTGAGCTGAAACTGTTCAGATTGCAGCAGGGTTCCAATGGAAAAACGGAGAAGGAGATGAAGGCCACAGTGAATTAAATGGTAAGTGCCAATGTTTTGGTCCACAATGTAGCTCATTTTATTGGGAATTCCCTGCCACGTTAGCCTCCATCGCAGACATTCTTTGGGCTCGTCACGCGTTTCTCCAAAGACTGTGATAGCAAGGTTAAACCTTTGATTACTTAACCACAATAGTTAAGACCTTCATGGGCACCGGTTATGAAGGAACTGCCGATGGAACTGACGAAAACTGCACCTTCACGCAAGTCCATGGTATACATATGTTCCTTGCAGAATACTATTTTTGCTTCGGACATAGCCGCCGGAACAATCAAATTAGTTTCGGGGCTTACTGGCACAGTGTCCTTCTGTCACAACCTCGGATGTCTCTACGACAGTTTTGGAATTGGTGCTCAAATAATAAACGCAGTACAATTATCTCTTCAAGAAGCTGTGACAAATGTTTCATCTGTGAATGAATGTATTGAAAATACAGTTGCTGAAGTAAAACAGCACTACAACATGAAAGAGACGGTAGCAACGAATGGTCCTGATAGAACTGTCTTGAGCAAAACACAGGTTTCGTTGGTACTACTCGAAAAAGGGATGAGACGACTACAAGATAACGTGAAGAATATAAATGAGGAGTATCTTGGTGAGATTGACCTACGTACATTACTGACAACTTTAGTTGAGAACCTTCATGCAGTCTCCCACTTCAAAAACGAGACTTTCACAGCTCTGCAGTATGCACAAGGCTTTGGCACGATTTCGAAGGAATCTTTGAAAAGGACAACAAAATGAAACGGCAAATACTTTACACACGAGAAATCGTACTATCCGGTTCCAAAATCCAGCATGTAGTTGGGAGATGTAAACGTGATGAAACCTCCTTCAGTTGGAAGCATAGATCCCCAGATCGAAACAGCCATGGAGGAGTTGGTTGACAGATATCGCCCTGTGAGGCAAAGAACAGTGCGCAGTGAGACCAGCAAAGACAGAGCAGGAGCTCTGCCTCCAGCAGTATATTCCAGTCAACCTTCTTGTACGAAGGTGATATTCGATGAGGATTCACAAGACCATTCATTGACTGAAAATCAAGAAGAAATCGAGCAGTATATGCCACCAGTTGCAGATCACGATCATAACGTAACCGGAGTCACATTTGTGGACGATAGCGAGGTTGCAGTTGTTGCCGTTTGTGAAATGACTGATCTACCTGTGCAAGAGGATGAATATGACACCGACTCAGACAGCGATAGGGAGGATGATACCCCAACTGGCATAACGGTTACCTGGTCTGGTCGAACCATCCGCGCTCATTTTCGCCATGAATTTGTAAGAACATCAGGACGATCAGATAAATTGCACACATCCATGAGCTTTTGACCGGACATGAAAATGATTAATTAAACAATTTTGCACTTTTTGCAATTCTTTTGTAAGCTCTACATAAACACTGATTCAGCTTTTACTGAGTTTCTAAATACCAGTAATTCACAACTCAACAAATTTACAAAGAGTTGATCCTCGAGCCAGATTGGACAGATTGAAGCTTGCAATATATCTGAGAAGAGTTTTCATATTCGGGGGCATAACGGAAGCTGGCGCTGAAAAGTTCGTGATTCATATACGTCATATACATGTAAATTTAGCAAGGAAGGAATTACATCTGTCATTTTTGTTGAGCATTTAATGGTAAATAATATCCCATGTTATGATATAAATTAGTGAATTACAAGGATTTTTCTCACTGAGAAAAATTCTGTCTTCACACTGTAAGAGATATATCTTTCACATGTGAATATATCGATTACGTCACGTTTGCAACGTCTTTTCCTTGTTTAAGTGATGAATGAACTGTTTGTACTTGGTATATAGTCGCAACACTTTCGGAATGCTCCTCGGAAATCTTCGATAGTCTTTGGAAATCTTCGGAAATGATCGAAAACGTTCGAATGATCTTCGGACTGCTTTCCGACAATTTTGGAGCCGATTTTGTTTCTTTCTGGTTGAAATTTACTGTTACAGTGAATTTTTTACTGTTAGTGTTAAAATGCCTAAAATTTAACTGTTTAATGTTACAGAGGCAAAAAAATGAAGTGTTAAGTGTTATCGAGGTACCCCCATTCGGACCCTCTTTTCAAGGATTTTCATTTGCTCGTAGAAATTATTCGAAGAATTATAACGTGTGGTTTTCAAGAATGCGTATTCTAGGAGCGGCTTGTATGGAGTCCCTTTAAACGTCGGGAATATTTGTGCCACTAAACTAGTTCTTTTTATTTACTTTTTTGTAGCCTGCGTAGCAGGCGCAAACGGGGAAGGGTAAAGGAAGCACAGTCCCCCATTCTTGCTCCCCTTCCCCTTCCCCGTTTCAGGCTAACTTTTTTGTTTTTGAAACCTACTCTCATTTTAAAAATAACACTTCTGGCAACTTTTAAAAAAAGATTCAAGAGAATGTAGCTAACTACATGCTTTTTCTATCCTTCTCGATTATGATCAATACGAAATCAATTCCGCTGTGAACAACTTTCGAAGATGCCAAAGCCAATAAATTGAGTAACAATATAATTACCTAACTGAATATGTTGTTTCCATGCTCTGGGGAAGACATGTCGCATTAAAAGTTTTCAGAACTCAAATCGATTTAGTTTAAAATTCGAACATTTCTACCGAATCACTCGGACTTCATCACTTGACCTCGTGGCCACGTAATGCGGGAAACCTCTGCGAACACTGCCAAAACGGGACACAACATCGACCCGCACAACATGAAGATTTTGGCTACTGAAGATCATACCACTCAAAGACGTTTCAAGGAAGCCAAAGCCACGAAACAGGGAAACCTTTGCTGAATCGGGACGAGGGACTTGACATTCCGGCTGTTTATAATTCTCTCCTGAGATTACGTGACCCCGAGGTCATGTGATCTCGTCTGTCAGTTGAATGTAGTCGCTGATGAAGTTAGAGTGATTCGAGCGAAATATTCGAACTTTTAAACTAAATCGTTCTGAGCTCTGGAAACTTTTATTGTAACAATGAAATAACTGTTTTGTCTTTTTTGTCTTTAACATGTTTAAGGGATTCTTGAAGCAATTAAAGCGTTTTCACAGAATAAAAGAATGCAATATTACATGTAAGATTGTGAATGAATAATCAGTTTAAAAATTTTAACTTTTTAAACGAAAAATTGCTGTATTTAACTTATCTTTGCCTTGAGTTCGTGTAACAATAACAAAACGAGATCATACATTCAGAACTAGACATTTGTTTTGTTTCATTCTTGCCAAGGGTGTGACATATGTCATCAATCCTGGGTTGGTTACTGCTGACTACGTCCCTTTGATCAAATCACATCGGCTCCATATTTATATTAACAAAATGTTAAGCACTAATAGGTCCTGATTTCGACATTTCTTTAAAACTACCTCACTAGCACTAGGCCTAGGAGACAAAAAAACAATGCAAAATCACGCATATTCAGTTCCATAATTTTTCCCTATGCCTCGCTAAAGAGATGAAAAAATTGGCTCTTTGCAATAGGAAATAAAAAACGGTGTCAGTACATGAAGATGCGCTTTTTTTAAAGTTATGATTCAAGACATATATTTGATTATCTTAAAATAAAAAAAAATGTAGAGACATATGTATGTTATATATGTTAGAGACATATATTTGATTATCTTAAAATACCTACACTTGTCGCTATTTTTGTCAACAAGCTTTTGATATTGCAGCGATTGATTGAAACTTCGAATAAAAATTGATGGACCTTTCTTTTGAACTTAGATCCGCGAAACAGCGTCGCGACAAACATTTGTGATAACATTTGTCCTTTTTGAAGATATTTGCAATAATCAAATAACTTCACTGTCAACACATGGTTTGGTTGGTTGGCTGGTCCGTCTAAGGAACAAACTCGTGCTATCGATATTTGTATTTTTCTGAAGCATCTCAGCGGTCCGGAATCCTAAATCTTTGAATCTGATTGGCTAATGACACGCGTTCCAGCGGTCCTGATTTTCCCATCCGTACCCCACGTACGGACCGCTCCGATCTGCGGGAAAACTTGAAGCGAAATCATTTTACTCCCACACAGCTCCCGCACAACGGAACGTTGGATTTTTCTTCTTAAAAGGAGACTTTTCTCTCACTAACCGTTGTAAAGTGAAAGGGAAAATCAGTAGTTGAAGGGAATATTGTTTCTGTGATATTACTCTTTCAAAAGACGATGACTTCTGAAACGCCTTACTAAAACGGAACGAGAATACCTGTTTTCCAACTTTCATACCACCACTTTTTTTTAACTACAGTATTATCCAAGAACTTCTGGCGAGGAGAAAACAAACAAAGACGTCTGGCTACAAAACATGTACAGGGACCACTGAACTTCTTGAAAATGACGAACGTGGGTGAAGTTTAAGAGATTATCAACACTGCCTCGATTAGAGATAACACTAACCAAATACGTCAATCTCAGCCTCGTCCGCAGGCCAATTCGCGCTATGCGAGTGAGCGGAGGAGGCTTGGAATTTTCCCACCGAGTTTGTCGGGTTATGTGGTGTAGTCATTTACTACATGATTCAATAAGACACTCACTCTTCCATTGCTTTCTATGTAATGAACTTTACTCACTGAACAACTATCTATAGCGTGGTACAATGAATCATACTACTTCTACTCAGTAACAGTACTTTCACATCACGCAGTAGAATGTAGTAGTTTTACTTATCTTAGTATTAGGCAATAGTAATACATGTCCATGTTACTATAGTAATCAATACACTACAGGTGACGTCACATTTGATTCCGTGCCGAGGACGACTGGGAACGAGGCTGCGTCAATCTCGGCAATATCAAGATCTCCTCACTGTTACCAACTAAGAGACAATTGCTACAGAATATTTTATGACTGAGACATTTGTTTAATACTTAAAGTTTAAAACTAAAAGTGATTGCGAGTTTGACGCGGTTGCGGTAAATATTACGCCACACGTACCCATGGATGCTCCGTTAAAAGATTTGAACACAGAGAATGACCATTGGGACAACTCACAATCAACAATCTGATGCATGTTCGGCCATCAGAGCTTGTCGTTACGGCTTTGAGTGTACGGTTTTGAGTGTACTGCTGTGGGTGATCACCTCAGGGACACGGGACACACTCTTGACTTCCCTTCCTCCCTGGCTATTGCAAGGGAAAATGACACTTTCAAGAGACGAATTAGGGAGGCCATCAAAATTCACTGTCAGACCCCAACAATGAATCGTGACAACGGATACGAGCTCCGGGCGATCTACGGGGATGTTTTGTCACGTGGTTTTCACCATCCTAAATCACGTGACAAAACATCCAACACCATCACTTGATAAAGATTCCGCGACGGAGTCGAAAGCTTGTGGCTTAGCTAAATTTTGGATCCTGAGAAAGAAACCTTGTTTTGTTTTGACTTATTATGACAGGATCAACCAAACATTTTTTCACTAATACTATAAAGTAGTTTTAATGCCATTCCCTTGCAATAAAAGTTCACTAAAAAGAATTTTTTTGAAACATGCGTAGCAAAAGTATGCGATGCATTCAAATCAACGGGAAGTTTCAACGGACAAAATGTCCGCGTTGTGATAATATCGTGTTACTCACATACCTCGTACGATATCATGTGACTTCGCTGCCGGTGTGGTTATTATTAAGGGGTAGATATTTGTTTCAACGATATAGGCAGCCAGTATATAATAAAAGGTGAGAAATATTCATTGTAATATGAACTATTTCTGCTACCGTGATTTTCCGGAAGAAAAAGAGCGAATGAAACAATTGCCTAGTTGTTTTAGTTGCGTCAAAGTTGTCCTTTCACGATTAAAACAACTATAAAGTATTACATTTGTTCTTTTTCTTCTGGAAAATGGTGGAAGAAATAGTATAAAACAGTATTAACATGGCATGACTTGGTTCCTTGCAGACAAATCACAAATACAATGGATACTGCCGGCCGCACTGCTTAACAGAATAAAGGTTGTCTGTCAATTTCCAACTTGTATTCACATTGGCTTTTCGGGGATCGCAAAATGAGGGGGGGTTATCAATAGTGTTTGTCTTGTTACGGAGTCGGCGGATTGAGATGTTCTTAAAAAAAAATGGAGAACTGTGCTCAGTTGTTAAGACCAAAACAGTAGCCGTATTTGACTTTCGATTTTTGGCACTGCTCCTGTAAGAGTGGTACGTACGAATACCACGCTCAGCACGAAATGATCGTCAGGTAATTTTGGAAAAGGAATGGCGTGCCAGGCGAACAGAAACTATTGAATACGCAAAGTCTCAGAAATAAATCAGTTCCAAACAAAGTAAAACACCTCGTCATTGTTGAACTTTATTTCAGCTTGAGTAATATTTTATGGGAATTTAAATTGTTACAAGCAAGCAAAAGTTAATTTGTCTGTTTCTTCACGCACCCAAACATTGCCTATAATGAACTTCCCCTGTTGGTCGGGGTATACGCAAAAACCCGTTGCTTTAAGGGTGCTTATTTCTTCCCCCAACCACGTCGCGATCGGCGGTAGCGGTAGTTGTACTGGCGGCGGCGGCGTCTGCGCTTCTGCCATTTCGGATCTGCTGGAATTGAGTTAACACTGAAAACCAGTAGAAACTTTATTTAGTACATGAAGTTAGCGAAAAACTTATTGCTTAGCTCTGGTTAGGTAACGTGTAAGTTGTACATAACATGTAAAAAACACCCGCCTGATAAAATTCGGAGAAGGTCGATGAAAGCTCAACAATTGCTAACGATAATTTCTAGATTAACGACACATTCCTCTGTCCTTCCACCCTTTAGAGGGATGGTGTTGTCCATCATAAGGCCACTTCAGTTGTTACAACATGGGGCAACGCCTTCAGTCTCAAGCCGTGCTCCAACTTCGTTCCATGAAAAGCTGACACGGCCCAACAAACATTATTTTATGGGCGTGTGAAATCGTTGCAAGTTTATGACCATAAACACGGGAAACTATTTTCCTTTTTCCGCTTTGGTTTTGTTTGGTAAACTTATGTCTCAAAATCACCTGATGAATCAGAAAGAGCCAACTATTTATGTAGTCGCAGTGATTTCGTCTTAATAAAACTGAGAGAAGTGAAACAACTTCAATACATGTGGTTTCTGAACAAGAGAAGACTTACCTTTCGGGATCATCAACTGCGTCCTCAGGCTTCTCAAGAACCTCATCTTCTTCATTTGTCACTTCGTTCATTCGTTCTTCATTCTGCTCTTTTTCTTCTTTATCGTCGTCATCGCTGTCACCAGGGGCGTTCATTCGTTCTTCATACCGCCCTTTGTCTTCTTCCTCATCGCTATCGCTGTAGTCAGGGGCGTTGGCGTCTTCATATCTTTCATAGCCTTCCTCTTCAGCTAACGGGTTTTTATCAGTTTCAAATAGTTCTTCTGATACAACGGCTTGCATCAGAATTCCAAGCAAGCAGACCACCAAAGTGATGAGAACAAGGGTCTTCATGGTGTAACTGAGCTGCAAGAACACCTCTGCTACTCTGAAGGATTTATTTTCTTCCCCTTATTTATATCAACGGGGTTTCGAGATATTCATGGGAGATGATTGACACCTCAAACATATTTGTTACTGTGGACAGTAGTTTTCCAAGTCTAAGTGGACGAGCAAGTACCTGGGAACCCAGTCGAACATCCTTACCACAAAACGTGATAGCATGCGGAATTGTAACCGCTTCGTTTCTTTCCTTCAAGTATTAAAGCTAATTTTGGATAGCTTGAAAGACTTCTGTCTAGAAAATAAAAAAACAAATAGCGTTAATTTGACGAAAAATAAACAAAAGGTGACAAGTGAACATGGATCCAAGTTCAAAAGAAATGTTATTGCGAAGTTAATCGCTGCAATATCACAATCTTAATTGCAAAAATAGACAAGTGTGCGTGTAGATCATCAAATATACGTCTGTATTATCTAATACATCTAATAAATTATGACTACTTAAACGGCTCTCTGAACGCCAGAGAAAGTAGGTAGAGAGCAAGTTTTGTGACGCTGTTATCACCGCCCTTTAAAACTGCAAAAAGCTTCTGGACGGTGTTCTACTGAAATCTAGCGTAACACAATAACGGGCCAGTGGGTTAACAACCAGATGCGTTGGTATTCCGCCATCAGAGTGTTTTGCTCAGGATTTTAATTGGTTTTAGTAATTTCATGAAAGGAAAGTAATCCAATATCTTAAAAGGGGTATAAGGTATTTTCGTACACAGTGATTTTGCCCATTTTTGCGTTAAAAGTAAAATGCCTCTAATTTTGTATTATAATTACCTGTGCGACGAGATTTTATTTAAAGAGCTGGTGTTTTAGTTTCGGTGAAACATAATCTGGATACTCTTATACCTTCAGGTTGTCAATAAACTAGCAATTCTTATGGTACAAACAATATACCCGGATTCAGGGGGTAGGTAGGTAGGTAGTAAAACTTTATTTAAACATGCACGCTTGCCCCGTCAACTAACATAATACTAAAAGCTGATTTCCACAAGGGGCGTGTGGCTACAACAAAAAGAATAAAGCTACTTAAAATTCCTTAAAATAAGAACTTCTACATCTAGGAAGTTCAGATTCACGAAGTGCAACCGGAAACGAGTTCCACAGTTTTGCTCCACTACAGCGAAAATTTTTCTTCAGGTATCCAGTTTTGGGTAGCGGTAATTGTAGAGAGGTGGAGGAGCCTCTGAGGTTATAATGTGTTGTATTTTTCTAACTAGAGAAAAGATCTGCAAAGCAGTTAGGTGCCAAACCATTGCTCACTGTATACATTTGTTGTGCTTTTGACTTTGCCCGTTGAGTTTCAAGAGTTAACCAGCCTATAAGACATTTAAAGCCTCAATGGCAGGAGTATTATTGCTCAAATTCATTAGTAGGCGTGCAGATCTATTCTGAAGTTTATGGAGTCTATTTGAGAGCCCTTGACCTAGGGTATCCCAAACCTCACTACATCAATTAATTCAACCGCGGCATTTTTTTGTGACGTGGCGCACGTAGACATAAAACAAAATTGATAATCAGTTAAGTGTCTGGTCACGAATTGGCTATTAATACATAGAGACATAAAAGCTACAGGGATTTTTGAGTTTTCATAGACCGTTTTTACCACAGGAGAACGCTAAAAGGCTAAACGTTTTCTCAGCAGGATTAAAAATGGTTCCTTGAATCCCGCTGAGGCCTGCATATATTTGGAACTCCTTCCGTTGCTGCGCAACTGTTTCTCTTCCTGTTTAAATTCATCCGCTTTTAAACAGTATATGATGTATTTCTCAAGATCTGTTTTTTAAGTCAACATGATTTTACCTGCCCGTTTAACCAAACACCCACATTAATAACTACGGCACATGGATCATTTTTGGACCCAACTTTGTTCGCGCTTTTTACAAGTATAATCGCTCATCAGCAATGACCTCTATGTATGCAGACGACACAACTCTACACTGCAAGGAATAGTCTGTAGATACGGTTATATACTTTATGGTTATATACTTTATGCTTGATTTTCGGAATTAAAAATCGTCTCTAGAAATTGAAACTTATGCTCCTCTTTGCTACATGTCATCACAGGGGCTGAAACAACTATCTCGGTGTAGAGTAAATCTTCAAAATATAAAAATGTGACGCCACCTTGATGCGTTAGAGCTACTTGTAGCTGCAAAACGCGTTGGTAGCTACCTTTCGCTTTCCACAGAACAACTCACCGTCCCGCCTTTTTAGAGGCAAGTTGGGGACGAAATTGGGCTTGTAACACCCCCTCTTCGCAACAAGTACATGTCTCGCAAAGAAAAATTCCGCTGTGAGATGCAGAAAAAGTAAACTAGGTTTCAAATTTTCGCAACGTTGTGAGGTAAGTTTAAGGGTGTAACATGTATTCCGCAACTTGCCTCGCCATTCTGTTGTCATCTGGGCTGACTTGCATAAGACCTATCGCCGGGCACAACTGCTAACGTCAGACGTTAACAATTTGACTGGACTGAACGTCTGACGTTAGAAGTTACGCCGGAAGTTAAGTTTTTATGCAACTCACCCCTGTTGCGTTGCAAGTTGCAAGAAAAATTGCGTCGTGTTTACGGCGCCTTTACCGAACAATCATGCCCGAAAACACGACAATGCAGCCCGCGCGTCAAATGTAAAATCTGCAGAAAATCTGTAAAATCTGTAAAATCTATAAAATCGTCAAATGTAAAACCTGCAGCCTGCGCGTCAAATGTAAAATCTTTTTCGAAAACACGTGGTGACACTGATTGACACATTTAGAAAAATTTAAATTTAAAAGTAAGTAATGACATTGCACTTTCATTTTTTGGAAGTTGATTGTTGTTACTGTATAGGTATCTAAATATTTTAATTTACACACGGCTGCAAGCTTCATGCAACCCTTATCTTGTATAAATAAATTATTTAGATTTTCCTGGAGGCATCCGAGCGGGTGACCGACAGTAAAACACATTGCTCCAGTGTCTCGCATCAGAGTGGATCCACAACGAACTGAATACTTGAACGTCCGCATATTACACTGGTAATCACTACAACCACATACGCAACAACTGTGACTCTTTTCTTCAGCTTCCTACATCAGGCTTTCAAATTAACGCAGACAGTACGTGAAATCAAGACTTAAGAAAAAAGCGATAACTGGTAATATCAAGCCAATCACTGCATTATCAAAGGCCCTTGTGAGACGTTTATTCAAAAATAAACGAATAAGACACTTTAATAGAAAGGAATATTGTGTGTGCGGTGTTTAATACTCTATCAGGAAACGTGATCACTGAACCGCCCTTGTAAAAAGGAACTGAAAAACCTGTTTTCCTTATTTTATTCCACCACCGTTTTTAAAACTACGATTAAAGAATCTCTGTCGCGGAAAAGATAAAAAAGGGCAAACAAGGACGTTTGGCTCGAAAGTAGAAACCACTGAACTGCTGGAAATGGCGAACGTGAGGGAAGTTTTACCACTATCTCGATTAGAGATAACACCACCAAAAAAAGGTCAATCGCAGCAATAATATCAAGATCTCCTCAAAAGAGAGAATTTCTGCAGAATATTGTATGCCTGAAGTATTTGTGTTAATACTCAAATTTAAAACTGAAAGTGATGGCGACTTTTACGCGGTTGCGTGCAGTAAATATAACGCCACCCATACCCATGTAGGTTCTGTGAAAAAGTATTTGAACAAGGGAATGACTACTGGGACAACTCAATAGCGAGTCATGCGTCTTCGACCATCAGAATTTGTGATTATGGTTTTGAGTGTTCTGTGAAGGTGTTTAATGCCATTCCTTTTCGGTGATTGCTCACCACCATGTATTGTTTCGTTTAGGAGACAACGGGTCATTTATTTCCCAGTCGAGCCTGACGTGAAAAAATCCTGAAATCTTCTGTGTGTGCGCTCTCGGGCGCCCTCTAATGACGCAAAAAAAAAAAAAAAAAAAAAAAAAAAAAAAAAAATATATATATATATATATATATATATATATATATGCGTAGCAAAGATGCGCAATGCAATTGAAATCAACGGGAAGTTTGATGACCATGGCGTGATAATATTGTGTTGTTCATGTACCTCGTGCGATATCATGTCACTTCGCTACTGGCGTTTATACCTAATCGTACCTTTTTGGTACGCTTCGGCGGCATATCAGGCGAGTTTGGTCGAGCCATGGTTCGTATTTTGGCGAGACGCAGTCGAGCCAAAATACCCATGGTGAGACCAAACGAGCTTGATATGCTGCTGAAGCGTACCAAAAAAGGTGCGATTAGGTATTTACCGTACCCAAATTCGTCCTAAAACCCGGCGTTTTCTTTTTTTTTCAGTTACCGTGATCAGTCAGGCGTTGTAGAGTGACACGTATTTACACTTTTCTGGTCGTCAATACTCTTCTCCAACTCCTCATCTGCCATTTTATTTAATTCTTTTGTTTGGAGTTTCGTTTTCTGAAACTTGGAAGACCAATTTAAGGAAGAAATTTGGAAAACCCGGCTCCGTTTTGAAACCAAAAACATTTCAGCGCTGTCCGTAAAGTTCACACGAGCGCCCGCCAGTGTAGCCGCTTCCAATTTTGGCGCGAAATTGTATTTTTTTCCCTTCTCTTACCGTTAAACAAATTACTTTCTCGTTTAACAAATGTAATAGTTTTACGTTTCGTTGTATTTCTGTTGTAATTTTCGCCTCTAAAGTCTGCAAAAGAAATGCGAGTTTCACAAACTGTCCATGATATCGTAGGATATCAGGTCAGTGACTTGATATCGTAGAAAATCATGACAGTAAACAAGGCTTCTGATTGGCTAATTCACAATTTGGGTACGGTAATGTTTGTTATTAAGGGGTTCATATTTGTGCCAACGATATAGGCAGCCAGTCATAATTTATTAGATGTATTAGATAATACAGACGTATATTTGATGATCTACACGCATCTCTTGTGTCATTTGGTTGTTAAAGTCAAGAAACGAAACCCATCTTTTCTCAAGAGCTGTTTTCAACAAATTCACAATCTGGTTGTCGGTGAGAAATCTCCACCGCTAGTCTTCCAAAACGACGAGTGGTTATTGATTCGGACGAAGATGACTGAGCTTGAAGTACATTTGGATTGTTTTAACAATCCAAATGTACTTCAAGCTTGACTTGACTTTGGAGTTCTGTTTGTTCTGTCGAATGTACTTCAAGTTTGACTTGACTTTGGAGTTCTGTTTGTTCTGTCGAATTCTTTCTTTTCGTAGTTTTACTCGGTGACCAAGAACGTTGTAGTTAATCTAATTGTAAACCCGAAAATAATTCAGTTTTTCCTTATTCCATCTTTGTTTTCCTTGCTTTTCCTTTCAAGTTTGAAATAAAATCACCACGCTTTGCTCAGTTGACAGGTCTGACAAGTTTTCGTTTTCGACCAATCAACAACAGCCTCGCATCAAGCGCGCGAAACCTGGCCCCGCTGGACCGCTCACTCGCTGCTCAGAAGTCACGTTAGTTTGTCACGCAACTCAGGCAGGTTATAAGCGGACCACTTTTCCACTTTGCAGCAAAGTTGAATAATAAATCCCTTATTAGACGGTTTACTGTGTAGTATCGTGGGATATTTTTACTCGTCTCTTGTATTTTGACTCGCCCTACGCGCTCACCAAAATATGGCGTGACTCGTAAAAATATCCCACGATACTACACACTAAACCGTCTAATAAGATATATTTATTACGACACGGTTATTTTGTCCGATAAGACTTCCTGCTCAATCAAAGGGATTTCACTGAATTGAAATGCGCATTGCTACTGGGCATAATTTCTTGTGAGTCGTTTTCGCACGCGCTTTTAGAATTTGGTAGATTTTCTTTGAAGCTGAGCTGTCTAGAGAAAAAAGTGGTCGTTTCAACCGAATTGTAAACGAGCTCGTGCAAGGTAACTTACCTTTTATCGCATAATCTTAGCCCAACATCCACCATCTTTGGTGTATAATTTGGAAAAACGTGTTCGTCTGAAAAGTAACAACGCTAGAAACGCGATCTTGTCCACTACTAGAGGAAGTGAATCGTGACCCAGAAGACACTAGAACAGTTATTGCTTATTAGTTATTACGTGTCATTGGCAATGAATGAATTGCAACCTTTATTTAGATTAGATTTTACGAGAATACAATTGTTTAGTAACTTTCATGTGAAAAATAATTCTCAACTAGTGTCACCATTAGTTGTTTTGTACAGTAGAACGCCGTTACTTTCTTCCTTACCGACCTCGATAACACGAAGGCGAGAAACGTTTTGAGTTTGTACCTTTAATGGTTGCGACAATCGTCATGAAACGTGTATTCATTTGTCCCTCGTGCTTTTACTTATTCTTCCTGCTCCCCACCCAAACGTGGCGCTAACTGGTCAAATGAGCCCAAGTTTAATATAATAGGTGATATTTCAAGCAATTGTCAGGTGCGGTGACCTATTCTTTTTACTGCGCATTTCGCAAGAAAACGTGGTAGTGGACAATTACAGAAAGGTTCAAAAAATCGTTCGTGAACTTTTATTTCGAGGGAGTCATCAACATAGAACATTCACAACCACAAGCACAGAATCTGGTTAATTAGACCAATCAGATTAATACTTTTTTACAGAAAGCCCATGGGTATATTTTTGGTTTAATATCTATCGCGACCACGTCAATTCACAATCACTTTTTAAATTTTAGAGTATTAAAATAAATGCCTTTTCAAACAAGAATTGACGCAAGAACCAGAATCTTTGAATTTTATTCGCTCATAGAATATTGTTTATCAGCTCCACTCTTTTAAGATGAAATTGCTCCCATCACCGGTTTGCTAGGTGTTTTGCAGCTTAGAGAGCGATACCCCGGAGCGTGAGTGTGATTGTGCATATGTAGGTAGATTTTGTAATTAATAAATAATTCTGGTTGATCTGCAGTGTCTTTCTAAAGGAAAGAACAAATCACGGCAATTACAGCCAACTCAAACAACTGGGCTAACCCGGAAGTATAAGATTGTTAGTAAGCCCTTTGAAACTGACAAATCTTAAAGCCTTTGAGAGACTTAGAACGAAGGCTTTCTTGACTTCGAGAAGACGAAGTTTTAGCCAGTTCATCGTTACTCAATTCCAGCACGTAAAAGCCTTTCACGGCAAAAAAGGTGCCAAATCACTGCTCACGAAAATATGTTATACCCCTTTTAAGATAGAGCAGTTTTCAAATGAGTATCGAAAGTAATGTTGGGTTTGCTTTGGTTTTGCTTTACTTCGCTCTCTGATTGGTTAAAAAAAAACTTGCGCCACTTTCTTAACCAATCAGAAGTAAAACCAACACCAATCGTGACTTGCTCGCACGCGTTTTGCCGCGCTTGACGCTAATTACTTGAATTTGCTTCGATTTCTGATTGGTTCATTTTGTTTTCACTCTGGTTATGATTGGTTAGAGCAATTACTTTGGTTTTGGTTTTATAACACTCATTTGAAAACTGCTCTACTAGACCATGAAATTACTAAAACCAATCAAAATCCTAGCCAAAAAACTCTGATGGCCGAATGCCAACGCATCTGTTTAATGTCTCAATAGTCCTTTGCTATAAATTATGCTACATTTAAAGGGCAGTGATATCAGACTTACAAAAATTGCTAGATCGGCTCTTAGACAGTCTTCTCCTTGTCAGATTAACGTAGAATTTGCAATACTTGTTGTTTTTGGATTGAACTTTAGAGTGGTTTACATTTTGTAAAAATCGATATTTACATGACAACGATAAACAAAAATCCTCGAAAACAGCAAAATTGAATTTTACGCCAGTTACTTTTTCATTTTTTAGTAATAATAATATAATTACAGGCATTTACAGAGAATGTACGGTCATAACTTTTTAAAACCATAGTAGACACTTCAGACTTGTATTTGATTATCTTGAAATACCTACACTTATCTACTTCCGTAATCAAGCTTGTGATATTGCAGTGATTAACTTCACAATATCGTTTCTCTTGAACTTGGATCCACGTTCATGTGTCACGTTTTATCCATTTTTCTCTTCAATTTGTCGTTATTCTAGGCAGACGTTTTTCAAGGCATCCAACATTAGCTTTGACCGCTTTGCTTTAATACTTGAAGGGAAGAAACGCAGCGATTATAAGGGTGCATGCTATCAAGTTATGTGGTAAGGATGTGTCACTGGGTTCTCAAGTACTTTTTCGTCCACTTAGACACAGGAAACTGTCCACAGCAAAAGTATGCTGTAAGGTGTCAATCACCTCTATGAATATCTCGAAATCCCTTTCATATAAAGAACGGGGACGAAAACTACTCATTCAGAGTAGCATAGTTGTTTTTGCTGCTCAAGTCCACCATAAAGACTCTTGTTCTCATCGCCTTCGTGGACTGTTCGCTTGGGTTTCTACTGCAGACCGTTGTATCAGAAGAATCATTTGAAACGGATAAAAATCCGGTAGATGAAGAGGACGACTATGAGGGATATGAAGACGTCAACGCCCCGGTTGACAGCAATGACGATGATGAAGAAGAAGAAAACGAGGGGAATGAAGAACAAATGAACGAAGTGACAAATGGAGAAGACGAGGTTCTTGAGAAGCCTGAGGACGCTGTTGATGATCCTGAAAGGTTTTCACTCATGTCCAATACTGCCGCACTGATACGGACCGTTATTTGCAGTTGACGGTCCGTAAGTTTCGCACGGACCGTCACTCTTGCTTACGGACCGTTATTTGTGGTTGACGGTCCGTACGTTTCGCACAGACCGTCGTTCTTACAGTCCGAATACAGAGCGTGCATCTGATTATCGCGCCAGGGTCAACTGTTGACGGTCCGAGATACACCAAAGAGGTCGAAAGAGAAGACGGTAATATGTCTATTACTCGTTCTATAAGCGTTGCGCAAACTAATAACAGAGTTCTAAAAGCAAACTGTTATGTCGATATTCCTTCTATTGAAGCCTTGTGAAACTGTTTAGTTCACGGTCCGTACAAACTGTACGGTCCGTAACAAAGACATCTCCCTCTCACAACGGGAATGAAATATTCTAAGTCCCACCAATGAATTACCTTCAGACCACTTGTAAAAATTGAAATATGCATAAATTAAAATGTAACTTAACTTGAAATAAAGCTTAACAATGACGTAGTAACTTTCACGAGGTGTTTTACTTCGTATCAGTCCGAGTTTGTATGGGTAACCTACGCAATTAAATTTCCAAAATTACTTGACGACCGTTTCAGTATCAGTGCGAAAAATTCTAGGGCTGATTTGGGAGATTATCGATCACGTAGACTTCTTTCAACCAAATGAGCGGTTGAGGTTGGTAAACGCTTGATTAAGCACCGCAAAAAAAGGTCGCCGAGACAGTCAAGAATATCACGTATCGTTTCAGTTTATAAATTTTTAAAGACGCTCAACCTGGTTTTGCGGAGCTTAACAGTGGCCTGTTTTCAACGGCAGCCATTTCCAAGAAACCTCCCAGTTAGAAAAACAGAGCTATTAAATAAGCTTGGCCCTGAATGATTGAGGCCGATTAAGACTTTGCGTTTTTAGACGGGCCATCGTTACTTTAGTTGTTATTCTAAATATAGCTCAAGCAAATTTTCCTTCAACCTGTAATAAGGAAATAAATTGCCCTAAACTTATGGCGAAGACTTGGGTAGGGTGTTCAGTCCTACGGTACGCAGAAAAAATATACATTTCGATATGCAGATGTTTTCGGAGCCAGCGTCTGAAGAGAAAAGTTTATTTTGAGAACCAGAGTATTAAGCCAAAGAGCTAAGTGTGAACGCTTTTTACAATCTGTGAAAAACTGTGATGGCCAACTTAAAACTACCGAGATAATACCTTATGATAGATAATACAAAATGACTGGTATTATTTTTCTTATGATTTCATTGATATAAAGGAACGGGGATAAAACCTAAAAGGAAAATAGTTTCTTCGTTCAACATACATCGAATCAGAAACGAAAGATAGTTGCGCACAACTGAGTACATGTGTAGTTTTACACGATCCTAACTTTTAATTTATTAGCAATACAGATGTAAAGGTGAATTGCGACGAGTTGTAATGTTTTCAGTAGTTTGGTACTTGTAGTGGCTTTTGTTTCTGTTAGCTTCGTAGCTACTTGAACTTCGTTCACAGTGAACAAGTCCATCATTGTGAGCCTAGTGTGACGTTTTCTTTCATGTGATCTCATTTCTATTTTAACCTAGCTGTAGCAAATCTCGTCCTATTTGCGAGTGTTACAGTAACAAATTACAGTATGAAAGCTTACACATTGAACACCACTCAAATCGGGAAAGTCTTGTTGCCTCCTCTGTGTTGTGTTGCTTTAAAGTGATTAACATCGATGTTATCCTTCTCGGCACTGACTCCTAAATGAGACAAATGAACATCTTCCGGAGTATCGCACAGTATCGAGCAGTATCAGGACAGTGTAGATAGTCGCCTATATTTCGGGCGTGGCGGAGAGAGGGAGGGGGTAGAACTTTCCTGTAAAAGCTATACGAATATATTCAGCCAAAGAAAGCAATGTGTTTGAACCATTTGGGTGGAGGGGGAACCAAAATTCAGAAGAGTTCCCCTCCCCTTGGATCATGATACAGTGGAACCCTGATATAAAGAATCCCTATTTAACAAAGACCCCGCTATAACGAACGATATTCTTCAATCCAGTAACAGTAAAATATATGGAAAAGTACTCCGATATAACGAACTCCTTTTGCCAGTCCTACATCGCGGTTCCACTGTATTAGGATGATTTTATACTTCTTGTACAATTTCATTTAAAATTGCAAATCAAACAAAAAATTAAAATACCTTATAATTAATTAATTTTACAAATGTAACAAAATATGAGGCCCAAGAGAGATAATTTGTCCGTTGCTCGCAGCAAATGCAATTTGTTTCAGTTTCGCATCCTATCACTTTCTGTGAGATGCAGACGCAGGCAAACTCTTTAGTTAAAATCATTGGGGACACTTCATCCATGTTTGGGTGTGGGAATGCCGCTGAGGGTCTAAAACCCTGGCCCTGTCTAGGACAAAAAAAGTCCCTAAAATACCAACCCTGTTTAGGACAACACCCTCCATTTAGGTCCCTGTTTAGGACAATGACAAAATGCACACTCTCTTGTTATATTGAATACTGTATAAACCATATAAAACGACGACATTCGTGAAACCAGACCCTGTTTAGGACAAATTTAGACCCGATTAGGACAGACTTGCTTAACATCATATATCCTGTTCAGGACAGTGAGGTCAAAAACCATACTCTGTCCAGCGGCCTCTCCACGTATAGCCCATATAAGGGAGCTACCCCCCCCCCTGGGGGGATAAACAGTTTCTACCTTTCCTGTTATTGTCACAAAGAATTACTTTCTTTGGCGTGTGGCTTTGATTTCTCCGTGCTTGCATGCTGAGAATGCTAACAGCTTAAATATTGTTCAACTGATAACAGAGAGAGATTACTCTTTTATAATTCAAAGATCAACCGAGATTCACAACATGTCGATAGTTTTAACCAGTTCTGGGAACAGCTTGCATCAGGAGCCCGGTCAAAAACCCGGCCAGCCTGGCAAAGCCTGGCCAGGTCGCGCTTTCCGGGTTTTTGGCCAGGCTTACCAGGAAAATGCGGCCTGGTAAAATCTGGTATGCCTGGCCACGGCCAAGTTTTTCTTGGCAACCTTGGCCACAAAAGTCCGGCTTTCTCGGCCATGTTAGCTCCAAGGCCAGACTTTCCCGGCAGCCTTGGCCAAAAAAATAATCAAAAAACTTGGCTTTCCTGGCCACTAAGATGTTAGCCAGCCTTTCTTTGAGTTTCTGGCTTTGAAAAGTAGTCGTGAGAAGCCCAAGATTTTTCTCATGGAGTGAAAGTTATTGGTTGTTTTTGCTAATGCCGTCATAAGATCGAGACATCAAAGAAACTCTACTAGAGGTCACTACTAGATGTTTTATTTTTAGCATTTTGAATGTCTCTGAAGTTACAACTAAAACTGATTGACTTCAGCCAGTCATATATTAAAATGATTCACAAACGAGGTCACTGACTTCACCTTAAAAGAGCTGGAACTGAGAATTTTTAATCGTCTTGAATGTGTTGTAAACTTGAAATTCCTACACTAAAAGTGCTATTTAAAAAATTGTGTCCAGTCACGCATTGCATCTTGAGGTATATAAACAGCTATCAAACACAGCTTTGAACAGATTGAGCAAGAATTACGCTGTAAGGATATTTCTTTTTCTGCTTGAAAATTGTGAAAATGAGGCACTATTTAAAGATAAATAAATCGAAATCCTGCACTCAAAAAAAGCACTTTACCTGTTGATTGTCTGCGTAAGTTTGCAATGGGAGACAACACGTGTAACTTTTGATGTGGTCAATGCAATGACACAATGCATAACACCTTTTTCAGAATAACAGGCCCGATTCCAAACTTCTCCAAGAAGTCAATTTCTTTTGAGCCACTGTATAAGTCAAAAAATGATTTTTGATCCTTTTCTTGCATTATGTTAACTTTTAAAATCAGAAAGAAAGCGGAGTTTGTTGATAACGTGGCCCATTAGAGCAACCGCCATCTTGAAATTCACAACACATTTCTGAGGAGCCTGGAAACAAATTGGGTTGTTTCGGTCAGCAGCTAGACCACTGCGGGCTCAGATAGTGACCGTTTTTTTCGATTTCGGCGCGATTTTTTGTGTTCAGATCGTGGCTTGAAATGTTTGCTTCTTTTGAGCTTGAAATGAAGAATCAGAGCAGCAAATTAACATGAATCAGCTACCCTTTAGGCTGAGGTAAGTTGAAGGCAAATGATAGAGGATTTGAGTCCTTGTTTTTAAAAATGCTCAAAGGATCTCCTAAATTGTGAAATGTCTGGGGGGGAATGAATTACTTGAGTTAATACAGCTTGTGGGCTGTTAGAGTAGTATAATTTAAAAGAATATTGCTCTTTAAGCATGCTTTAAATGCACCATCATTCAGATAAGCTGGTTTTGACCATTCATTTTTGTTTTGTTGTAGATATTGTCTGTATTCAACACATTGTTCAGTGTCTTCAGCTGAGGGAGACTGACACTCAAACAGCAGAGCACTATCAAGTCACCAATGCCGGTTCTTAATAAGCTAAGTTGCTTAAACATGGCACTAAATTCTGTTGATGCCATTTTCTTTGGCATTATTTGACTCATAATTACAGAACACAGTGTTCAAATGTAGATTTATTTTCCATAACACATATACAAATAAGTTTATGGTGTCAGCAGTTCTTTGTGCAGTAACTAATATACATGTAGATTGTAATCTACCAATATTGCAATTTCCTGGATGTTTTAGTCAGTTGAACCGATTACTGATTACATTGGTTTGCTAGACAATGTAAAACCTTGTTTTTTTTAATTGAATAGAATTTAAATGTATGGGGTGTTTGTGTCTAAATGCTAATGCTCTCCATGTTTGCCTTTTATATGTTTAGTCACATGGGGACAAACATTCAATAAATTCAAAGACACTTTTCATAGCTGCCTAGAGATTAAAACTTAACTTCTTGTTTTAGAAGAATGAAAAGAGCAAATACATGTATATCAGAAAAACTAAGTCAAACAATTTTTTGAGTTTATTATTTTTTGATTCTTGGGTACTATTCCTTTCTGAACGAGATTCTATTTATTATATCATTGCTGTATTATACATTGTATATTAAACCATTACTAAGAAGGTGCTGTTATAAAATTGTTGTTAATAATGCAACTGAAGGAAAAACTTTCAATGTCTGACGTGCAACAATGCATAATAAATCATGGTATTAAATGTTATTCTGGTAGTATTTTTGAAATGACATTCAATTTTATTACTAGTAATGTCTGGGCAATTTGCCTGGCAACTTACTAACCTGCCAGTAATTAATTTCCTGGTTACTTTTATTTGTCTGAGTGCTGACTAAATTAATTCAGCTGACCTTGGCAGCCACAGTTGTCTTACTTTTGTCACTGGCCAGGCTGGCCTTGGTGTTTTATGCCCGGCCAGTCTGGCCTGTGACCTGGCTCAACAAGGTTTTCAAGCCCGGCTTTGGCCCCGGTCTGCCACGGCCAGGCCAGGCCGGGCTGGCCGCCTGACCACGGCTTCCCTGGTTTTTTTATCCCTTGGCCAGCCCGGCCAAAGCCTGGCTTGTGGCCGGGCTCACCTCGGCTTTCAGGCCAAGCTTTGGCCCCGGTCTACCCCGGTCTGGCCAGGCTCCTGATGCAAGGGAAGACGTAGGCCGTGCGTAGGTCATACCATACACTTCGTTGTGTCTGTTCGGAGTTTCTTTCCAAAGAGAATAACCGTCCCACGGACGAGAACTCGTGGTTGTTGCAGAGGGAACCCAAGCTCTCAAGCAGACAACTGTAGTGGCAAAATATAAGGATTTGTATGGAAATTGATCGCTAGTTTAGTCAGGAAACTAAAAATGACAATAAATAGCCAATTAAGTTTACTTACCAGATCAAATATTGTCCTTGTGTTGTTTCTTGACCATCTGAAAACCTTTAACCGCATTTCCGTTAGCTGTTGGGTTTCCGAAGCATTCGATTAGCACACCGGTCCACACCCAGCAAGCGTCTTCGTATTACCTCACAATAGAATATCAAAATGTTTCTCTTCGCCTCTTCTAAAAAACCTAAATTATTCCATTCATGTTTCCTGTTTTCTCTTGTTAACACAATCCTTTCTGACGGTGTAATTGAAACATCTGTCACTGTCCTCGCGCAAAATATGCCATTTCATGCATTTGAAATATAGCTCATATAAAGAGGGAAAAAACGCTAGAATCTACACGTGGTTAATTTCGTCGAATCAAAACATTTAGCGGTGAAAACAAACTTAGTCTTGAATAAAATGCCTAAGACTCGATTTACAACAGAAACCTCCCCGGGCGTTTAGCTAGAGATCACCTCCCGACAAGTAGTCACACAAATATACAGGTAACGCAATTTAATAAAACGCATGCCATTTATTACTATATTTCAAAATACTAAAAGATACAAGGGCTGGAGGAGAATTCAAAGGTTATGGTTTAATATGGAATTTTTGCTGCGGTTTTCCATTTTTGTGATATATTTTTTGGTGCAATTTCCAAAACAGATCACGCAAAATTTATTTATCTTTGATAACCAATAGAAAAAAATCTGTGGATCAAGGTGCCCACGACTGAATATCTCCAGCTTGAAAGGGCCCGTCTTTGATAAACCACAGGTTTCCTTGTTCTTAATGTACTGAAACTGTTAGCGGGTACTGGATTTCCGACTTAGCTTTATCTAATCGAGGAAGAATTAACAATCGCGGAAACGTTAACTTCAATCACGTTCACCATTTTCGTTCTCCGTGTTTTTTGCTGTCTTTTCCTCTCCAGGTGTTCTTTGTGGTTTCAAAAAGATGGTGATATGAAAGTTGGAGAACAGTTGTTTTCGTGGGCGTTTCAATAGTCGTGTTAGGTCTGAAAGAGTAATACCGAAAGACAATATTCCCTTGTACTGAAATATCTTCTCTCGTCTATTTTTGAATAAAAGTTTCATAAAGGCTTGTGATATTATCAGGCATCGCTTGCTTTCTTGAACCTTGATCAACCTACTGTTTGAAAGCCTCAAGCAGGAAGCTGAAGAAACTGAGGCACAGTTGTTGTGCATGTGCATACAGTCATTGGCTGGATTTGAAGTCATGCAAACATACAGGTAACGCAATTTTATAAAACGCATGCCATTTATTACCACTCATGTCCAATACACCCAAACTGAGTCGAATCGTCTCAAAGCAAAGACGATTCGAGTCAGCTCGAGGATCAAAGACTTCCGACTCACCGGAAGTCCGTTTAGCGGAACTCGACTTACCGGAAGTCAGGTCGCCAATAAAATACGCAGGGAGGTGAAAAATTTTGACGAATCGACTCGAATCGACTCGATTCGAGTCGATTCGTATTTCTAAAAGTCGATTCGACTCAACGGAAATCAGGTCGTAAAGTCCTTCAAGTATGTGCGCGTGACACAATAAGACAACAAGGAACGCATAACATGGACCTTTCTCGTTCTTAAAGCGTCACTGATGCGACACTAAACAGGAACATTGTAATGAACCTTCTTCCTCGCTTGTGTTGTCGATCTGAAGGATTTGCACACGGAACGACAAGAAGATAACATGAACCTTCCTCGTTCTTAAAGCGTGATGCGACACAAAACAGGAAAATTGTAATGAAACCTTCTCCCTCGCTTGTGTTGTCGATCTGAAGGATTTGCACACGGAACGACAAGAACATAACATGAACCTTCTTCGTTCTTAAAGCGAGTCGATTCGACCACTTTTCCTACCCTCCATGTTCGCCTTCTTGTGTAATTTTTTTTCTAAGTGTCTCGCAAATCGACTATCCAGTTAGTTGAACCGACTACACAACGGACGATTCGAGTCGAATCGACTCGAAGTCGATTCGACCACTTTTTCTACCCTCCCTGTTCGCCTTCTTGTGTGATTTTTTCTGTCTCGCAAATCGACTTTCCAGTTAGTCGAACCGACTACGCAACGGACGATTCGAGTCGAATCGAGTCGATTCGACCACTTTTTCTACCCTCCATGTTCGCCTTCTTGTGTGATTTTTTTTCTAAGTGTCTCGCAAATCGACTATCCAGTTAGTCGAACCGACTACGCAACGGACGATTCGAGTCGAATCGAGTCGATTCGACCACTTTTTCTACCCTCCATGTTCGCCTTCTTGTGTGATTTTTTTTCTAAGTGTCTCGCAAATCGACTATCCAGTTAGTCGAACCGACTACACAACGGACGATTCGAGTCGAATCGACTCGAATCGAGTCGATTCGACCACTATTTCTACCCTCCCTGTTCGCCTTCTTGTGTGATTTTTTCTAAGTGTCTTGCAAATCGACTTTCCAGTTAGTCGAATCGACTACACAACGGACGATTCGAGTCGAATCGACTCGAGTCAAGTCGATTCGACCACTTTTTCAGCCCGCCCTGTTCGCCTTCTTGTGTAATTTTTTCTAAGTGTCTCGCAAATCGACTTTCCAGTTAGTCGAATCGACTACACAACGGATGATTCGAGTCAAATGGACTCGAATCGAGTCGATTTGACCACTTTTCCTACCCTCCTTCTTCGCCTTTTTGTGTGATTTTTTCTAAGTGTCTTGCAAATCGACTTTCCAGTAAGTCGAATCGACTACACAACGGACTTTTCCAACCCTCCCTGTTCGCCTTCTTGTGTGATTTTTTCTGTGTCTTGTCTTTCCAGTTAGTCGAATTGACTACACAAGGGACGATTCGAGTCGAATCGAGACGAGTCGTCACTGCCTTAGACGAATCGAGTCAGTTTGGGTGTATTGGACAACCCTCTTTATTACAGTAACTGTGTTGCAAAATACGGAAAATGCAAGGGCTGTAGGAGAATTCAAAGATTAAAATCTAGCAACTACGGTTTGGCGTGAAATTTTGTGGGTTTTCATTTTCGCGATATGCATTTTTTACAAGTCCCAAACAAACAGATCCCACAAAATAAAAAACTTCACCCTTGCTTCTCGGGTAATAATACTGAAAGACAAGATTACTTAAACCAGACAAAGTGTTAACCAACAATTATGATGGCCGAAGACCTAGTTTAAGACATCACCGCATCTGTTTGTTGTCCCAATAATCCGTTACAAGATTATCCTACATTTAGTAAAATACCCTCCTGGTGTTCTTGCAAGTTTAAAGGGCGGTGATATCAAAGTTGGAAAACTAACTTGCTCTCCCGGCAATTGCTTCTCATTTGTAAAGAGGCGTTTAAGCTGCCACGAGGCGTATAAGCTGCCACGCTTTGGGAAAACAATATTAGATTTTTTTTTTTTTTTTTGTAATTTGTTTATTTTTTTCAACAACAAGTTACAATACATACAATAACTTACTTACATTACACGTTACAATACATTACTTATACTTACAACTTAACTACATGACTTATTTACAATACACTACTGGAAGTATATAGCTTAGGATAACCTACAGTACACAACTTACGATTATATTGCATTACTTCTTACATTACACTAAAAATTTACATTTTTCTTAAAATTATAAAACACAAAGACAGCGCAGTGCATACAGACATTATATATGTGTAACAACATACAGTTCAGTAAATTACCTTTACTTGATTAGATAGTTGTTCCAAAAAAGAAACAAGAAGTGCCGTGTGCTTGCCAGCTATTTTAAAAAGAGAGGAGGTAACCTAACAAATCTTTCCATTTGTCATAATGAAGGTTGATCTTGTTATTTTCTTTAGCAATTAAACGTTCAGAATCAAACACTGCTTTCAAAGTTTTTGTGAAACTGATTGCGCTGGGAAGAGAGTTGTTATGTTTACATCTGAAAATATGTTGTTTTCCTAATAGAATTAGATGATTCTTTAGAAATACATTTTCAACTGTGTCGGTGATCCCTAGGATCACTTCTCTTTCAACTAGCTCATAACCCCCCAATAGATGCTTAACTGATTGCCAAAAGTTTGCTACCAAAGGACAATGGAAAAAGAAGTGGGACATGTTTTCCTCAGAGGATTGGCAGAAAGAACAGAGAGGAGAATTGGACTTGCCAATTTTAAAAAGGAAATCATTTAATGGAAGTATTCTATTTAGTATCTTGTATTGAAATTCACGCGTTTTGGTGTCTATTGCGCATCTAAAAGCATTGCTATAAATTCTTTTCCAGTCAAGGGCTTGCTCTGTAGAAGCATATGAATCTTCGAATTTCTTTTTTGCCGACGGACTAATCGAAATCTTTGACACCAAAATATTGTAGATTTTTTTAGAGGACAATTCACTTAATAAAAGGGCATCATTGCTTGAGTACAAAAACACATCGTCCCATATATGGTTAATTTTAATGAGCACCGATGGAGGATCGTTGGTCATCACCTTTTTCCATTCAGGTGGAAGGCAATCATAAAGACCATTCAAAAATAAGAAATCCACGGCATTTAGATTTTGCAAGGTGGTATGTGGCTTAATATATATCTCGTTAAAAAGGTCTCCTACTTTATGTAGCCCCAAGGAGAAAAGTTTGCGGTTAAAAACTGATTTCTGTCCGATGCAGATGAATTTGTTGTTCCATAAGATCTGGTTAACGATCTCATCCATTGAAGAGACAGGTGAGGCAGTTAATTTTGTCCAAGTTGCGAGACATTCCCTGTAGTAATCGGGGAGGTCCAGTGGGAGCTTTGTGTACTCGAAGTTACAGTGGAAAAGTAAACTGCCCCCGACTTTGTGAAGATAATGGTCGAGAATAATTTTCCAGGAACAGGGTGAATCACCCAAATACTTTTTGATGCATACTATCCTTTGCGTGTCAATGAGAGACTCGATGTGCGGCATATTTAACCCACCGTTCTCGACACTGTTTATCAGAGCGAGCCGTTTAACTTTATCCTTGCCTTTCCACACAAAATTATACAGCACCTGATTGACCTCTTTAACAAAGGTTTTGTTTGTTGAGACAAGGGAGAGGCGATAAAGAATTTTAGGAATGGCGAACGACTTGATTATTTGTATTTTCCCTAGCAAAGTGAGACCTCTCCAGTTCCAGCTGTTAATTGACTTTCTAATCGATTTAATGATAGTATGAAAATTTAACTTATCTGAGAGCGTCTGATCATAAGTGAAATGTATCCCTAGAATTTTGACTACCTTTTTTATTTCATCTATTTTTAGTTCTTCTGCAGAGATTTCAGGGGTTCCAAGCTTCATAACCTCAGTTTTTCCTCTATTAACGTTCAAACCAGAGTATTGACCAAACAACTCTAGCTTGGCCAACAGGCAGTGAAAAGATGCGCTATCCTTTAGAAAAACCGTGAGATCATCAGCGAAGATGATAAGCTTAATTTCGTGGCCATCAACGTTTATTCCCTTAATGCACTCGTCATTTCTAATATGAATCGCGAGTGTTTCTAGGACTAGAATAAACAGATAGGGCGAGAGAGGATCACCCTGACGCACGCCGCGTGAAAGTTTAAAAGGTTGTGTAATAAATCCATTATTCATCACACAGCTGGAAATATTTGAGTAAAATGCTGTAATCCAAGTAATAAAGGATGGACCAAAATTAAACTTCCTCAGGGCGTGTCTAAGAAAATTCCAATTCACGGAATCAAAGGCTTTTTCGAAGTCAATTGCTACCAGTAATGAGCCCATATTATTTGATGATGTTAGCTTGATAATATCGTCGATGGTTCGGACAGCGTCGAAAATAGTTCTTCCCTTAACATATGCGTTTTGACTATGATGTATGATTTCCGGCAGAACTTTTTCTAATCTTTTAGCTATAGCTTTCGTGCCAATTTTTACATCGACATTGATTAAAGAGATTGGTCTCCAGTTCTTT
This sequence comes from Siderastrea siderea, assembly GCA_964030785.1. Taxonomy (NCBI): domain Eukaryota; kingdom Metazoa; phylum Cnidaria; class Anthozoa; order Scleractinia; family Rhizangiidae; genus Siderastrea; species Siderastrea siderea. The sequence goes on from OZ034967.1 coordinate 61,988,446, forward strand.
ACTTGCCGTCTATCTTTATCTTTCTTCTCAATTAAGACGATAAGCGCTTGCTTTTGGGAGGAAGATAATTCACCGTGTTTGTACGCGCAGTTTAGACAATTAACTAGCAGGCTACCCATGAGCTTCCAGAAACATTTATAGAATTCTACAGTTAGTCCGTCGTTCCCTGGTGTCTTGTTGTTTTGAAAACTCGAAAGAGCTAGTATTAAAACACTCTGCAATAGTTAGCTCTCCTTCGCATAATTCCCGCATTGCTGGTGAAAGCTTAGGTATGTTCCCAGAATTTAAGAAAGGACAATTTTCATAAGTTAGCTCTTCGGAGTTCTTCTCTTTATAGAGATCTGAATAAAATGAGTGTAATTCATCCATTATGCATTTCGGGTCAACAGTAATATTACCATTCTTGCGTTCGAGTTTCCTTATAGTGCTTTTTGTCTTCTTATTGTTTTGTAGATTAAGGAAATACTTATTATTTTTCTCACCTTTTTCATACCAAGTTGCCCGTGATCGTATTATTGCTCCTTTCGTGATGTGATCGTATTCTTTTTCGTATGCGCTTTTTAAAGCGTCAAATTCATTTTGTGTATCATCATTTGGAGAGTCAGCTAATTTTTCCTCAGCAATTTTCAGTTGAGTTTCAATGCGTTTTATTTTTTCCCTTCGTTCTTTTGCTTTCGCTTTGCTATAAGTAATGGTCTCCTTACGGATGTTGTATTTTAGCCAATCCCACTGAACTCGAGCATCATCAGAATAATTAATCTCCTCAATCCAATCAGGAACAAGCTGCTCAATCAATTTAATGTATTGTTCATCATCGAGTAGACTATTATTAAATTTCCAAAAAGATGGACCGTGGTTTAAGTTCTTTACGCTATCAATATTCAAAATAATTGCGGAGTGGTCACTTTTGACGGAAGTTAAAATGTCAACATTTTCTATGTCGTCCTGTAGAGAATTGCTGATTAACCAAAAGTCTAATCGTCTTTGAATTAATGGATTTTTCTGTCTCCAAGTGAAGCGCTTTTTGTCTGGGTTGCGCACTCTCCATATATCGACCAGGTCATTTTGTAGCATAATATCATTTAGGCTCTTAATGCAATTCTTTATGGAAGGCCTTCCACCCGAACAGTCAAGATTTGGTTCGAACGTGGCATTAAAATCACCTCCAGTAATAATATAATGTTCAGATTGACATACTTTATCTGCGATGTGAAAAGCAATTTCATCTAAAAACTGACATTGTTCAGAAGCTTTTGTTGGGGCATAGATATTTGCTAGAAGAAACGGTGACAATATTAGATGCTAAACAATATTAGATGCTACTGACGTACTAGTTTGATTATCTTAAAATATCTACACTTGACTATTTTTGTAAGCAAGCCTGTGATATTGCAACGATTAACTTTAAAATACCCACGATAAATCAACCTTGTATCGGACCTTCAACCCACGTTCGAGCGTCACATCTTCCGCCAATTTGTCGTTGTTTGATTGAACTATCTAGGCAAATGTTTTTCAAGCTATCCAACATAAGGCAAGAAACAAAGAGAACATACCGTATCACGGTTTCCGACGCTGTTTTTTGTGTGAGAATCTGATGTCGAATGATTTTCGTAAAACTTCCGCTGAAAACAATATCAATGGTAAACTAATGCTAAAAGGTAAAGGACTCTTTTGACACATTTTGAGGGCCGCATCCGTGCTAAAACTTGCCCGATCGCTTGTTTTAGGTTTCTATACATTTGTCTGTAATTTTTCTCGGGAAATTTTAGTCGGCAGGAAGAAAAATTTTTACAGTCAAATGTATAAACATAGGCGCGCAATACGCGCAGAGCCAATGACGTTTTTTTTCACAATATGGTGAAATTTGTCCTGACAACCTATGGGACTTTACACCTCCGGTAAGTCCCACCCTAACCCCTCAGCCCCCCCCCCCCCACCCCACCACCACCATCAAAAAGATCTTGTGGTTATCCACTATAAAACCTGGTAATGATTCAGCAGCGTGACTACGCGGAGTAAAAAAAAAAAACCGAAGAAAGCTCTTTGTTTCACGGTTCTTCAAAGAACACAGACAAAAACAAGTAAACTTAAACTTAAACTCACCGTCGAAAAATATTGCATACATAATTTAGGCAAAGATCAGTGGAAAGTTAACAATTTTACTTCAGAAATAAATGCAAGTTGCAGTTGAACCTTTTAATTCTTACTTCTACCGGCGAATATCCAATACTTTTCAGTGCTCATACACGGTCAACTTTCTAAAGGGTGCCGTTTTGACGCTCTGCGTGATTTGCGTGACACGCGACTCGCTTTACTTTGTTTAATTTGTAAGGTTTCAGACGTTTCAGGCAACCACTTACGTTCTTAGTACATTGTATTGTCAAAACAGGAGTCTGCCATCAAACGGCGTTTCTTGTATCTCGGTTTGAACTAGCGTTTATAAACACGACTGAAATAGTTTTGCAACTATATTTATTTCCCCTGTTATTTGAAGTTGCTTGCCTTGTAATCAAGTCGGCTATAATAATTTTCGTCGTTTTGCTTCACAAATCGACCAAAGTATGTTTACATTTGTAACTTTCCCACGGTACAAAGTTATTTTTAGCTCACGTGTTTATTTGGAGTCTCAACCTACAGCCGAATAAATTTCGTTTGCTTTACCTTCGAACAGTACGAAAATGTTCAAATTCAGCTCACTTTCCAGTAGATCCAACAGGTCTCTGTTAGAATGCTTTGTCACATATCTGTTGTTGTTAATCTTTCGGTACTGTTTCGGTCGGTTCGAGATGTTTCAAGTGTTGCGTTACATTCCTTATAAGGCTGAAATTACAGTTGTCAACTATGCAAATTTCTCAACATGCGCTTTACACTTTGAGCTATGAATAACCCCGAAACAACGTTTAGTATCTTGTTAAGATTTTACTACATCCATCCTCTAATTCCTTGATCACCACTGTGACTTGGATTTTAATACTAGTTTCATTCAAGTTTTTCAGTTTTAAGAATAGCTAGCAACAAGCCGCGCAATTTCCGATTTAGTTTTAATTGGGTTCATGTTTTATAACACGCACACAAAAATGACACTGCAAATTTTAGATTCGCTGTTACCGAGTAGCCTGCGTTGCAGCCGGCCCACGCGTTGTCGAAACTCGAAACCGTCGATATTCTGTACAGGCGGTGTAGAGTGTCTGCGACGCAGGCCATTACCGATAGATAATCCCGAAAAATTTTATGCTGTTTTACTCTACTCTTTTCACTATCGTTATATAATTGGGCTTTAAATATTGTTTCTTTCACTGTTAATTAGGGATCGATATAACGTTAATTTCCACGTTCTGTTCATACAACATCTCAAATTGGCAAGTCCGTCTTGTATTTGCTGCTGTGGAAAAATGTACTTCAGCTAAGTAAACACAGGACTACAACACGAATAAAATCCTCCCAGACCTCACGTACACAAAACAGGCATTCGAAGTAGATCCACACTTGCGAATGCAAAACACTTCAAAGCCCGGAGGTCTTACTCCCATAACATTAGCTGTATGGGTTTGTGCCGCTGATAAGGTAAGACTTTCAGTGTCCCGGTGCACACCCCCACCCATCGTCTCACAGAATATCCCCCCAGCCTCACAAATCGTAAGACAGACATCGCACGTACGTACAACGTCTATCCAGACGTCTATCGTTGATTTTTAGGCTCTGACAGTAGCCATATGACGTCACTAACGTGACGTCATTGGCTAAAAATTAAAGGTCATATTAATAAATAGCTATGGAGTAACAACAATTTACTTCCAAAAATATGACAGTACAGTCGTTGCTCACTTCTAAATTTAAATGCTTTTAAATGTGTCAAGCATTGTCCCCACGCGTTTTAGTGGTGCTAAAAGTGTCTTGATTTTGGAGCAAGATGCGTCTCTTAGCTATGTGTAACATGGCAAGGTGGTGTAACATTGAATTTGAACATTTACTAAGTTTAATGTGAAAAAAGTGTTCTAGTTGAAGCCTGCAGAGGGGAGATCCTTTCGTAATTAATAAATACTTCTGGTTTCTCTGTAGTGTCTTCCTAAAGAAAAGAGGAAATCACGGCAATTACAGCAACCCTTAACAACTGGGCCAAAGGTAATTGATCATAGGATCACCCCGAAGTATAAGGTTGCTAGTAAGCCGTTTGGAACTGAAAAATATTAAAGCCCTTAAGAGATTTAGAACGAGGGTCTCTTGACTTTGAGAAGAATACACTTGGACTCTCTTCGCAGTTTTAAAGGGCTGTGATAACAGAGTTGCAAATCTTGCTCTCCAGGGACCTTAAAACACTTACACTTGTCTATTTTTGGGATCAAGCTTGTGATATTGCAATGATTAACTTCGCGATATCATTCTCTTTGAACTTGAATCCACGTTCTTGTGTCACGTGTTGTCCATTTCCCCTGGATTTGCCGCTTTTTGTTTGGCTTTTCTAGGCAAACTTCTTTCAAGCTATCTTACATATTAAAGCTTTAATAACTTTAATACTTGAAGGAAAGAGAAAGAAACAGTGGTTACAATTGTGCATGCTATTAAGTTATGTGGTTAGGATGTTCGACTGGGTTCTCAGGTACTTGTTCGTCCACTTAGACACAGGAAACTGTCCCGACAAGAAATATGTTTTGAGGTGTCAATCATCCGCATGAATATCTCGGTGTCCAGTTCATAAAAAGACCGGGGAAAAACAATTCCTTCAGAGTAGCAGAGCTGTTCTTGCTGTTCAGGTCCACCATGAAGACCTTTGTTCTCATCGCCTTGGTGGGCTTTTCGCTTGGGATTCTGATGCAAGCCGTTGCATCAGAAGAACCATTTGAAACGGCTGAAAACCCGGTGGATGAAGAGGAAGGCTATGAAGGATATGAAGATGCTAACGCCCCTGTCGACAGCGAAGACAATGACGAAGAAGAAAGAGAGCGGAATGAAGAACGAATGAACGAAGTGACAAATGAAGAAGACGAGGTTCTTGAGAAGTCTGAGGAAGCAGTTGATGATCCTGAAAGGTAAGTCTTTTCTTGTTGAGAAACCGCATGTATTGAAATTGTTTCACTTCGCTCAGTTTTATTAAGACGAAATCACTGCCACTGCATAAATAGTTGACCCTTTCTGATTCATCAGGTGATTTAAAAAAGAAAAAGTCACTCTAAAAACAAAACCCAAAGCGGAAAACGAAAATAGTTTCTGGTGTTTATGGTCATCAGACTTACAATAATTCTTTACACTTTGAATCTATTTTATCTTTTACGCCCTTAAAATAATGTTTGTTTCCTGAAATGAAGTTGACGTACGGCTTGAGGCAAGGCGATTCCCTCATGTTGTTACAACTTAAAGTGGCCTTACGATGGACACTAACATCCCTCTAGGGTGTGGAAGGGCAGAGGAATATGTCATTCATAATCAGTGGAAATTAGCGTTAGCAACTTTTCAGGTTTCATCGGCATTCTCCGAATTTTATCAGTGTTTTTTACATGTTATGTACAACGCACACGATACCTAACCAGAGCTAAGCAAGAAGTTTTTCGTTAACTTCGTGTACTAATTGAAGGTTCTACTGGTTTTCAGCGTAAATTCCATTCCAGAAAATCCGGGATGGAACTGGCGCAGACGCCGTCGTCGTCGTCGCCGCCGACGTGGTTGGGGGAAGAAGTAAGCACTCTATGGCAACGAGTTTCTGCGTAAAGACCCCGACCAGCAGGTGAAGCTCTTTATAGGCAAAGTTTGGGTGCGTCAAGGAACAAAGACATAAATTGCTTTTGCTTGCTTGTAACAATTTTAATTTGCACAAAAATGTAACTTAAGCTGAAATAAAGTTCAACAATGATGTTCTCTGGCACGAAGAAGACGCTTGTATTCAGAAGTGGCTGGGTATTCTTAAACCTCTTTTATAATAAATTTTCGATATAACGCGCGCTCTGATTGGTTGAAACAGCGTGCCTTATCAGAGTACAGATGCACGGAGTAAGCTGTGACGCCATTCTGCGCGCGCTGACAAGCTGAAATCCTTTCTTGCGCGCGCTTGCAAGCTGTGAAAAAAACTTGATTTCTTGCAATTAAAAGCCAGTTTCTCAAGAAGTGGGGAGAAGCACTCGCCTGCGGCTCGTGTTCACCCTACACTTCTTTCGTGCTCTCGTCACTTCCTTGCGTGCTTTATCACAGAACAAAGCACGGTTTTGGCTTTTTTATTTGTTAATTAAAGCTTTAAGGCAGGTATGGTTCATCTTCCTTATGCAGCATAATGATATCAAAATATGAGGGAATATAAGGACACCCGAACATAAACTTTTAGAGGGACATGCAGCACACATGATGAGGGCAATTAATAACTCTTTCTGTCTTAGGCTCGACAATCGGTTTTCTAGGATAGTTTTTATAATCTTTCAATATAAAGCTGAAAATAATAATAAAAAAAACAACAAGAAAAGAAGAAATTTGAATGGTAAAAGAAAAAGGTAAATCAAATTTAACGTCATAGTGTGGGGCGTAGTCGCCTAATCTCCCGAGCCAGGGGCTTATGGGTAAACACTTGACGTCCAGGTCGAATTGGAATTTGGAAATGTTGGTTTTGTATGGAGGGAGGAAAACCGGAGTACCCGGAGAAAAACCCTTGGAGCAAGGACGAGAACCAACAACAAACTCAACCCACATATGACACCGGAACCGGGAATCGAACCCGGGCCACATTGGTGGAAGGTGAGTGCTCTCACCACTGCGCCATACCTGCTCCCCTTCATCTTGAATCAAATCAACTTGAATCGTAAATATATTATCAAAGCTAGTATGCTAACACATTCCACCCTTCGGAAGAATGGTTCTTGGTGGGTGTCCAGTGTTTTTCAAGACCTTTACCGACATAATAGAATGTTATCCATGACTAAAAGCAGTCAAGACTTCATAGAGATAGACGGATGCCTTGATCGTGCGGAGCTGTATTGCGAGAAATAGAGATAGATCGATAATACAATTACTCTACTCAATTAAGGAGTTTAATTTGTTTTTTGGACGGACCAGCCAACCAACCGAATCAAATGCGTTGACAATAACGATATTTGATTATTGCAAATATCTTTAAAAAGGAAAAATTTTTACACAAATGTTTGTTGCGACGTTGTTCCGCAGATCGAAGTTCAAAAGAGAGGTCGATGAATTTTTAAGTTTCAGTAAATCGCTGCAATTTCACAAGCTTGTTGCGTATTTTAAGATAATCAAATATATGTCTCTACCATAACTTCTTTTTTATTTTAAGATAATCAAATATATGTCTTGTATCATAACTTTTTTAAGAAAGCATATCTACTGAAGCGCCTTTTTATCTGTAAAAAGTCAATTTCTTCATCTCGTTACATTGTAAGCGAGACGTGGAGAAAATTTGCGGAAATGAAGAAACATGATTTTGCTTTGTTTTTGTCTCCTAGGCCTGATGCTAGTGGTTTAGTTTTTAAAGATATCGAAATTGGCCTACTAGTGTTTGAAATTGTGTTAATTGAAATGTGGAGCCGATATGTGTTATCAAAACGGACGTAGTCAACAGCAACCAATCCAGGCCTGATCACATATGTCACACTCTTGGCAAGAATAAAACAAAATGCCGTAAAGTTCCGATCGTGGTGACCCTCGTTACTTTCGGAATTAGCAGCCCTTGGGACTCGTTACTTTCGGGGGTCTTTATTTCGGGGAACATAAACTATGAAGCGCTAGCTCGTTTTTCCGAAATGAAAAATAAACAACAATATTAAAAAAAAAACACATTTTATTTGTATTCCAAGGTATACAGATGGCGTTTAATTTTGCAAACAGAAGGTAGGTAACAGTGATACCTAAGTAATAAATACAGCAATACTCTGATAAAAAACAAAAGCAATATTACACAAATGAGATCGAATTTGTCTATCCAGTTTCATGTTTTTGTCCGCCACATGGGTGGGCTCTGGATATTTAATTACCTATATGGTGTTGTCACTTGTTGGGACGAGTTGTACTAGTTTGTCTCTCAGTTCTATTCTTAGACTTTTAAGTCCTTTCTGGACGTCAATTTGATAAAAGCAAGGAATCTCGATGCCTCCTCCTTGCACCCATACACCTTCAGGCGCACTCCTGCATTGTCCGGACACACGGCAAGTCATCTTGATTTTCTTTTCCAGTAATGGCTTGTACAGGACCACCGCCAAGCTATCAGGCACGTGTCCGACTGTTGCACTGCCCATTTCTGGTAGTAGGGACAGTGAAATAAACATCGATGGTCTACCGGACTACCGCATGGGTGAATCATCCGATGTAGAGGGAATCGAATTCTTCTGTGACTCAGGGGAGGAAAGCTAAACTCAGTGCTTTTAGTCCATGACACACCAATGCGTTTTATACTGCAGTATGTAGAGTTTTCAATTTTAATTTGAAGAAACGTTCCTGTTGTTAATACGAATTAAATTATACCAGTTCGGAGTTTTTACATTGCGCCATCGGTGAACTGATGTCAAGGGCGAATGATGGATTAAGGCTTCCCCTTGTTGTAAAGTGCCTTATCGTGATCAATTTGTCACTGCACGAAGATATTAGTATTGTACATTAAAAATTTGACAATGGATTAGAAACAATAAAGGCACTCGGTATGTGTATAACTTAATTAAAAAAACTTGGTGTCGCTACTTTTTGGGGGACTCGCTACTTTCGGGGGGGGGGGGAATCGCTACTTTCGGGGGGGGACTCGCTACTTTCGGGGGCTCGCTATTTTCATACAGTCAGCGGCTCGATATGTGGGCTCACACAGTTTTCATATTCGTTTAAGTGAATTAGTAAAAAACCGTAAAATCTACTATTAAGCGACACAATTTTGGTGCCTAACACACATTCAAATCAAAAAGCAAGTTAAAAAGAAGAAAAGCCCACGTTTTCTTGTTATTTAAGCATTGCGCAATCAACAGCCATATTGTCACACCACTTTGTCACGCGAAGTCACACTGTCAGAGAAAATTCAGCCCGAAACTTCTATTCAAGCTTGTACAGCGGACCTCTAAGTGAAATTTAAAGTTGTCATGTAAGCTGAATATAAATTGAACATTTTCAATATGGCAGCCGATGTTGAGTTCGGTGAAAAGGTTATAAGTCTTTCATTTCCTCATCGTTTCCAGATGTCACGGGCTTAGGAAATCATAAGTGTTTTACCCGTTTTTCAGTCGTGGTGGGAACAGCGATGAATGGTTTGTGGGTCATATTTTTGCCTTCGAAACTTACTTTGGTGTGTGGATAGCTGATTAAGATTTCTGCGATTCGACCTTGGAACCGCTTTTCAGTGCAACCGACTATTTTGCCGTGGGACCTTATCACTTATTGTTGAAGACAGTATCGCGGATAGAATGAAGTATGCCTGAAATTTTCAAAACCTGGGGGAACAGTGAAATCGTCGGCAAACTGTAGGCAACATAGCTCGAAGACAACCTCATAGATGTCTATTTCAAATAAGATTTCTGCACTTTTGAAATATTGTAGTCTTACGGAGGGACAGAACAAAATTCAACAAGGTAAGCCTAATTTTCACCGTTTTCTCTGTAATTTGAATACGATGCGTAATAAAAAATAAGTCCCAGAAATGACGTGATTCGCATGCGCAGCGGCCATGATGTATGAAATTGTTCGCCGTGATTCTTGAAAACCACATATGTTATAATTCTGCACATATTTTGATGGAAGAGAAATATCGTTCAGAAACCCAAATTAGTAAAAAAAGAATCTCGTCAGGGCAGTCATATTATAATTGTGGCTGTTGCTTAATAAACAAGTACGGTGTTAGTTACCTTATATCTTTCATTCGCTCAAAAACACATTTGTTTGCAATATGGCATTTAATTAGGCAACATCAAGCTCTTGCTCAAAGCACGGATGCTTATCTTTTCTTTCTCTTGATAGTAAGCTGTACGTTATCAGTCTGTGGAATTGTCAGTGAAAAGCATTTGAAAACCCATTTGATTTTTTCAACTCTCTTACCGATCAATTACAGAAATAGAGCCGAAGGCACAAACCCACTCCCGACGACTGTTCACGAGTCCGCGATTTTCGGCAGATACGATGCCAAGTAACAGTGACATAAAACCTTCTTTCTCAGTCAGAATAAAAATGTAGAAATAGCATAGGTAAATTGTAATGTATATGATCGTCCAGGTGAGTGTAGTCCTGAAAAGGACTGTTTGTGATGACATTGACGGATGTTTGGACAACCTTTGCAGAAGGCATCATCAGAGTCAAAGTGGATTGTGTATGGCCAGTTGTTACAATGGTATTTAGTCTCAGATTGTTGACGTGATTGGTCATCCATCAATTAAGTCACGATGTTATTGGTCGTCTGTCAGTCGAGCTGTGATGTTAGTAGCTGGAAGACTTTAGAAAACGTGATCGGTGCGTTTCGGTCCGTCCCTTTTCAGCATTGTAATAGTGAGTTTAAGCAACCACGACGGCGGCGGCAACGAGAACGTAATAAAGGGGCTTTTAATGAGCAAAACAATGGTTCTACACGTGAGTTATATATTTTGGTGCATTTCTCTGCCGTGTTCTGCAAAACAACAACGTGAAATGACTAGTTTTAAGGTTTTAGGTGAACCGGGATCCCACCACGGTGAATTTTTCTTTGTCTACCTAAACTTGAGCGCTGTCCCCACGAATTCAGTTCGAGGATAGTTCGGCCACATTAATCAAGTTAAACGAGTTGGAATAATTGGAAAGTAGAATAAAAGAACCAAAATGCACAATTTCAATGACGTTTTCCTTTGTGTTGCCGTCGACGTTGCAGTTTAAGTCCCTAATATAACAGGGAACTTAAGAACCCCGACGACGGCTTGGACGACGATGACCGGAAGTAAGGTAAATGCCAGTGCGCATGCGCAACCCACTAAGCTCGTCGTCGTGCTGTTGTCAACGACGGCCAAGAGAGTAGTTTCACGTCGTCGTCCAACTGAAGCGTAGAAGAATTTTGTTCGCCAAGTTTAAGGTAGAATTTACCCTCAGTTTTCACGTTTTGTAATCCTTTGAGATCCCTTTTGCCTTGTGTGGTTCGATTTTACTTTCCGTTTTTTATTTAAAACGCGAAAATTCCAGTGATAAACTTAACTGTACTTCTTTTCTCAGAATGGCAACTCTAGGAGGTTCAGAGGAGAAAGCAAACTCGTATTTTCTTGTAATTAGCGAAAATGTTTTGTTACTAGTTAGGTTAAGTGAAACGCTTCGTGTAGAATTGGTATTTAACTTTTTTATCAGTAATAGTACCACAAATTCGTAAGTGGCAATGAAAATCAGTTTAGGATTTGCAGAGGGCAAGTTAAAATTGTAACCCGACGATTGTATCTGCGTATCAGGCACAGTTCTCTTCCTCGGAACACAACTTGCATCGGGATTCTTTGTAGCTTTCCCTTAGTTCAGTTAGTTGCAAAGTGTGGGTCGTTTTAATTATACCTCGTAGTCTTTAATAAACAGAAGTTTGAAATATGATTCGAGGAGAAAAACGTTTCAAAATAATTGAGGGGCTCCTCCGGTTTCATTCATGGTTATGTTTAGCATGAAATGTAATTAACTTCTGCCACTTCGGGAGCCCTTTCGACGTAAAAAAAATTGTACTAAACCTAGAAAATAACATTTCCTTTTCTATTTTCACACACAAAAAATGCACAAATATAAATACACTCTTTTTCTTTTATAAGAACCTTTTTTTATAAGAACATTGAGGCTGAAATTGACCCAGATTTTAAGAACATACTAAGAACGTACGTACCCAGGCTGAGACTAAGAGACAAAGCAGTAATTTTATTCAGTTCGGCTTTTGCATCGAGCTAAAAACATATAGTAACGACATAAATTTTTATCGAGCCACATTTTGTTTTTTTTCTTGTTTTTTTTTTTTTGTTTGTTTGTTTTTTAATGTCGAGCTCAGGCTATATTTTCTTGTCATTATCAACTGTGGAAGAGTAATAAAGTGAATTTTGCTGAGAAGAAAAAAACAACAACAGTATGAATGTCAAAGAAATTTCAGTGACATGATACAGCGCACAATGGGCGTTTTAAGGTTTTCTGGTCATGTTTATAGGCAGTTTTCTGAAATTCTATGCCACGTAACTTAAAGGGGCTACGTCACGAGGATTTTGCTATTTTAGGTCAATTCTTTGCTAAAATCATTACTAAGTGTCTTCACTCATACACAAAATGCTCCTGTAAAGCTATGAGGAAGATATCAAATGAATTTTATCAGAGAGAGCTAACCATAATAATTTTTTGGTGTTTTTTGAAGACATAGCATCAAAACTTGAAAAAATTGGCCCAATTTTTTCATGTTTCAATCCATTTCCATCCTTGCCATCAGTAGCAACAGACGACAGGAAACAGTTTCAGTGCCGTAAGATAGTCTTAAATAACAAAGCTAGACCATTATTTTTGGAATTCAATTCATGCAAAGATACTTTTTAGCTTTTTAAAATGATACTAAAATAGCGCGACATAACCCCTTTAAGAACACTCCTAAGAACGTTTTAGGCTCAAAACGTGAAAAAAATAAGAACATTTAGTTTCGGTTCAGCCTCAGCCGCAAAATTAGACGTTCTTATATAAAAAAAAAGTGTAACCCAAAATATTAAAAGAAATTCACAAACAACATGAACGTAAGCCATTAAAATGTACTGACGTTAATGAAACACTTTCTCGAATGCGAGGATTTTTTTGGAGACGGCCCAAATGCTTCAATCAAATTTACTCATTTATATGGACAGAACAAACGATTTTTGCGATATTTTAGAATTTTTCGAAACTAACTAATTCATGTAGCCTCAATCTTTATACCAATTTGTTTTCAGGAATCCAAACTTTTTGTGGAAGTACGACCACGATTTATTGATGTTCCAGGAAGTTTTAGACATAGAACCTTACCAGTTTAAAGTAAGAAGTCCCGAAAGAGGAAAGGCAAATGAGAAAAGAGAAGATCTTTCATGGTTTCAAACGACGCCATGTAAACAACCCGTTTGCATTCACATCAAGCGACCGTCGTCGTCGTCATGCAAGCCGACTTAACTTTCTTTTTTACCGCCGAAACTCACGTCGTCGCTCCAGTCCTTCAGCGGTCGATAGACGTCGTCGTCGTGACTTTCGTCGTGGTTCTTAAGTTCCCTAATATCTGTTGCTCTACGGTTAGTCAAATATGTTGGTTTGTTCAATCAGTTTGTTGAGCCCCCGATATTCTCCGCGCCGCTTGTACTTACAAGCCGCAAATCTTAAGAGGTCTGACGTCGAATTGGCAACCCGATTTCAAGTCCTCGACACATTTTCTCAAGAAAGCATTTTATTATATCTCTCAGTACGCGTTGGCAAAGTCTTAACGATTGTATGACCATTCTAAGGCGTTCAGAAAGGTAGTTTACTGGTAGACAAAGTCGTAGATATTCTAGTCCTGTTGCCAGGACGCACCAGTTGCCACTTGTAATGAACATTATAAGCTTGTGGCGTTTAAGAACCTCGCTGATTTCTCTTTTTTTTTTCTGTTGTCGTTTAATGTCAGTTATCCATATTTCTTACGGTTATTACACCTATAGATGAAGCTTCAAAATATTCGACCACGAATTCTCATAGAGTTGCGTTATCTTTCAAGAAATTTGCTATCTTTAATATTTCTATTAAAACATCCTTAGCAGAGAGCTAGTCTTAGCTATCTTCCAAGGGGCGAAATGGGGGTAAAACAACAATATGACGTCACTATTCTAATTTCAGATTATAATGTCATCGTTTCCGATATCTTCATTCTTCTAGTTTGGATTATGATGCCATCTTTTCCAGTGACGTCAGCCCTCTAGGGGATTATCGTGCACCCCTGGCACTCCCACGGTCAACGACCTTGTTTCAGAACTGTCATTTTATATCTACTACAGTAGTCCAAGCTTACTTATCCGGAATTCTAGTCCATTGTTTTAAACTTGCGTAACCCTTTAAGCTCTGACATGAAAATCCTTATTCTCCTTACTGTTGTCCGCTCATTTCTTATGGAACGAGAAAGGAGAATTTGTCTAAATAACAAGTACAAGTTGCCATTTGGAAACCTCCTCACGAAATTTCCTGGATCCGCCGCTGACTAACATGTTCTGAACGTGAATAACAAGTAGCTTCCTTTTTTCTTGAAAGGAGACAGCACTCTGTCGATGGAACAGTCGCAAAATTTTGAACCGAACAAGCTCGTAAAATTAAAGGTGAGTGTAGTTCATATAGTTAAATTTAACGTCAAGTTTCTTACAACAAGTGCTGTACACGGCAATCCATCTAGAGCTGCCTAGACTACGAGCAATCCCTCTTTTGCTTAGGGACAGTCGAGCGAGAAGTGAATAATAGTAATAATACTTTACTAAATTCTCCCTACGAGCTTTTCAGAAGAACATGACAATGCCCGCGAAAGACGGCTGCAAAGGAGCTGGAAGGAACTCCCCAGACGTTCGTTACGTTTTCACGCGGCTGCGGACTTTCGCCATCATTCGCATTTCTACTCACTCTTCTATCCCTGAGCGGAACAAGGGGTTGCACGAAGTCTTAAAAGCTGCCCGGTATTGAAGCCCCTCTTACAAAACAATGGAGGCCTCAATTAATTGCCAAAGACGCAATTCAAACCAAAACAGAAAAGGTCTTTGCTATCGGGTCCTCAGAGCAGTGCTGTCAGTAACTCCTCTTTCTCAAGCTGCCCGTGACACTTGTTTTGTTAATGCAATATTTTGCTGACAGGTGCGAGCATACAATCAGAAAGCTTCACTCTTAGAGGCTCTGGGTCAGAACAACGATGCCTTGCATCAGTTGCATCTCAGTTTGGAGTGTTTACCAGGTGACGTTTTACTCTTTCAGTTTCAAGATTGACATCTCAGTTCACCTTACTGGTAGCTAGGCCTTTCTATAAATGCTTGCAATGATTTCCATTCTCATCCGTTTGTGCGCTAGAGTGTACTGACAATGCAGGGAGAGGTTGAATTTTAACCATTCTTGAAGGTTAAGGCATAAATCACGTTGTTAAAAAAATGTAATGTGGTTTCTGTATCGTACAGAATGTTTTGTTGCTGTTTTTTTTCTCTTTAGTTCCAAAATCGTAGAGGCTCTCATGTCTATATCACTTATTTTTACTTTTATTTTGCAAAACTAAGAGACATATTGGAATCAAAGGAGACCCAAAAATAAAAATACTTAAACATGAAACACTTAAAAATTCTGGGGGCGCGGTGGTGTAGTGGTTAGCGCGTTGAACTTCAGATCTGAAGGTCGGTGGTTCGAGGCCCAGTCCCTGCCATCGTGTTGTTTCCTTAGACAAGAAACTTAACCTCACATTGTCTCTCTCCACCCAGGTGTATAAAATGGGTACTGGCGACATACTGTTGGGCTAACCGTGTGATGGACTAGCATCCCATCCAGGGGACAGTAGCAATACTCTCAGTTGCTTCATGCTACAGAGACCGGACTAAGCTCCAGCACGTGTGAGCCTCATGGCTCCTGTGCGACTTTACCTTTACCTGTGTTAAAAATTACCTCACCAGTGTTCTGCAACAATTAATACGTTTCTTTTTCTATGGATGGCCAGGGTGGAGGTGGATTGCCCATTCAAGTGTTTCCGTGTCTGAATGTCCGCTAAAAATGTGTTTTTCCCTTGATACAGTCCTTCCTCTTCGTGTCATAGAAGCATTTCTGGTACAAGACAAAATGATTTGTTTGTTTTAATTTAATCACCAAGCACTAGACGGCCTCCTCTTTACCTCTTAAGATTGACCGTGTGATCTCGTTATTCTCCAGGTAACCCTGGAACAGTTTACAAGTACACGCATGCTGCTATTAAAATTTACATCAGAGAAAGAAGCGGTCACCAGCTCGCTCCGGTTCAGAGGCATTCAGAGTCAAAATAACAGGGACCTGGGTGCCATTAAAAGACTCCTGAGGTAAAGCCTAGACATAATTAATACACCTGATGTAGGTATATAATGATGTTGATGATGATGATGATGATGATGATGATGATGATGATGATGATGATGATGATGATGATGATGATGATGGTGGTGGTGGTGGTTATTAACTGTGTGTCCATAAATACAACGGCTCTTCATAGACATATGTTACTAACTGCAACATGACGCAGTTAGCCAGTTTTGACCCGCTAATCTCGATTTAACCTGACCCCAGGTCAAACTTAAACTTCGTTTAACCCATACAGGAAAATGACGTTCATTGTGAAAAATACATGAAATAACAAATGGTTGTCACAGGAAGATACAACTCAAGGACGTTCACTTCAATGTATTTGATTCACAGGTCTTCTATAGTCAAACTCCTGGACAGTGAAGAAGTGTCCTTGGAACAAGTGCAGGCCTTGGACGAAATGGTTCTAGAATGGTGCAACAAGGCGCGAGAGGATCCTTTTTACCCTGGTGCAAGCGTTTTATGATTTATGCGTCGAACAATGTACATAAACGTCCTGCTTTATATTTTCCAAAACGTTTTAGGTTACGAATAAAAATTTTGGTAAAAGTGTGGATGATTGCACCTCGGAGTTCTCTGGTCGTTTGATTGTCTAGGCAGTTAGGCCATTTCGGAATTGCCTCTAGCCTCTCCTTGAAAGCAGGACCCGGTACACAACCTTTCATTTGAAATTTGGTTTCATTTACATGTAAAAGGTCTTTTCATATTAATGGCTGAGCACCAGACCTTTTGTGCAAAGCCGTTTCGGAAGTCTCAGCTCTCTTCTAAACATAGGATCGTGTAAAACCTAAAAACGACTGCGTGGGAGGCTAGTAAAAAGAATGCGTCGGAGGCTATATAATACACACATGTACGCAATTGTGCATAACAATATTGTTTCTTATTTGAGATATTTTGTTGGAAGAAAATAATATATTTTCCTTTGTGTATTATCCTCGTTCCTTTATATCAATTTTTTAAGTAAAATAAAAATAACACCAGTCATTTTGTATCATCTTGTTTTGTGGGGTATGAAAGTTTCTTGGAATTGGCCGCCATTTTAAAACAAGCCCCCGTTTAGCTCCGTTAATCAATTTCAGCGTCTTTGAAGGAGAATTTAAACTGGAACGATTTGTGACATCGTAGACTTTCTGGAAGTCCATTTTTCGTGCTGTTCAGTCCAACTTTTAACCACTTCGTCCCTCATTTGGTTTATTAAAGAACTTCAGTGAAGAGAATTCCTAGACTTTTTCACGCTGACCTCGAAGTGATCGTCAAGTAATCTTGGGAATGGAATGGAATGGCGTGCCAAACAAACGGAAACACTGAATACTCCAAGTCACGCAGATAAACTTGGTTCCAACGAAAGAAATCCTCGTCATAGTTACAATATCGTTGCTGAACTTTATTTAGCTTAAATTGTACAATTTAAGAGTGAATGTCAGTAAAAATCAAAGAAAATTTAGAAAATCGCGGCCACGGTCAAAAAATCAATTTGTCTCATTCTTTGTGTACAGGAACCTTAATGTATGTAAGAAAGTGAAATGGGGTTAACTTCTTGAAATATTCTGTTTACCGGGAATAAACGGTTAAAAACTGAACCGACCTTTAAAATTCAAATTTCAGTTTACGTGACCTCGAAATGTTGCACTTTTCAGGTAGTTCCTACGCTCATTAAAATGTAACAGCCAGACTTCCCTTACAGTGTGTTGCCCAGTTTTCGTACACTTTAGTTTGTAATCGCTATATCTTTTCGTCTTTGAGATGAAAATTTCTGAAATTTCTTTTAAAGATAGCCCATTTACTTACCTTCAATACAAAAAACGATTGGCCGCTTGATCGACGTATGTTCAAAATTATGCCATTTTTCCCAAAACTCCTAAGTTGCCCAGTCTTCGTACACCTGGCCCAGTTTTCGTACATCGACAAAACAACATTTCTCCACGAAAACGCTCGACGCAAACCGATGTGTCAGCCACCCTGCTGAGTGCTTATCGTGTTTTCTCTTCGATTTGTGAATAAATATCGGCTTAGCGACCAATAATTGGTGTAAATAGCAAATGGTTATTCCGGGGGTGGATGTTTAATCGCTCCTGCAGTGCTGATTTTTTGGTCCGTCACATAGGGGCTGTTTACATGGAGGGAGGAAGATCCTAGCGCTAGGAAGATCGTAGAAGGCGGATCATCCTAGCGCCATATGTTTTCTGTATTCAGTTTACATGCAAAATGTTGTACTTGGCCCTAGTGCTAGGATCTTTCTAGCACTAGGATCTTCCTAGCTGAGAGATAGGAAGATCCTAGCGCTAGGAAGATCCTAGCACCATGTAAACTGCCTTCGCTCGGAAGATCATAGTACTAGGGACAGAAACATAATTATGGCGGCAGCCGGGCGTTCAGCTGCTAAAGACCGACAGCTTTATTTGATTTCCAGCAACCACCCCGACCGAAATTTTTGCATGTAAACTAAACGAAAATTTGTTTCGCCTTCCAGGATCTTCCTAGTGTAGGATCTTCCTCCCTCCATGTAAACAGCCCCTTAATTGGGCGGCTTTTCGTACGCTCAATCCACTGTCTCGTACGTCATTTACTGCCTTGGTAAAGGTAGTTGACAGGTTACTATTCTACGTATTACAACTGTTAAGAAAAGGCCTGTATAAGATTCGACGTTTTCCTTCCGTTTCCGCTTACGCCTTTAAAATAGCAAACGCTTTACTTCCGTTTCCGCTTACGCTTGCTTTTCTTAGCTACTTTTGTAAATGTTTATTAGAATCGCAACAGAGTGAAAAAATCGGTAAAACTGGTAAACTAACGATATTTCAAGGTGTATGTCAACATTCTATGCATAGACATCTACCTTAGTTAAATATTTGACGATTTAGATTGTTTGCGCGGGATTAAGATTCTGAAATATTCGTGACCTTTGCATGACTGGATGTAAAGCGTCGCTGTTATACCACAACAAATACATGTAGTGTATTGTACTTTGGAAGGATTGTTAGTTTTCGAACAGTAAAGTTTAAAATTCAGTTCTTTAACTTATTTAAAAATAGGTTTTCAGAAAGGCGCAGCTAAGTGTACGAAAACTGGCACAGTAGGTCGAAAGGTATGCGAAGATTCTCACCGCTAAAATTCAGGAGCAGTTAAATTTGAGGTGGTGTTGAAAGTTTTTTCCATTCACTTTCATCTTTTATCTATCATCTGTCCAAAAATCATGAAGTTCCGTGCAAAATTACCTACAAAACGGGGTATTTGTTTATCTACAATACCTTTACTGTGCAGTGAAAAGTGCAAATATTAGCCGCTAAACTTTTACTCACCTCGAAAGAAATTGTCCGCACTGACCTGCTTCTTCGTCAAAAAGCCCGGCAAAACCGGCAATTTATAGCTGAAATGTTCCTTTTATTTTTGGAACTCTTCGGTTGATGAAGATTTAAATGACCGACGAAAATAATCAAATAAAGTTCTTTTTGTACGAAAACTGGACCCTTACGAAAACTGGGCAACATACTGTACTATAAATAAACATATTGGGCCTTCTTCATTCTAGATATAGTGATATTTTTTGTCTCACGTTGTTTTCGTAAGAGCAAGGCATGGATTGCGAAGTGACATTTGAGAAATCTAAAAAACACCAAAAAGATGGACCAAAGTAGCTCCACGAAAATGCATGTGGTAGTGCATTAAAATCTTCCAGTCTTTATCCAGGGATACTTTAAAGATGGTTCTTCATTATTTTTATTTTAATTTTCTGGGACCTTCTAACATTGAAATGCAAACACAAAGTGAATTTCTGATAAATTACAAATGGCGTCATGTAAATACAACAAAGCGCTCAGTATGTGTTCAACAAGAAAAATGTTTGGTACGAATACGGCAACTTGCCTCGTAAAAATCAACGTAAACTTTTCAAACGTTCCTTGTTACATTGTTTTGCTTATACTCTATCAAGTTAATTTAAGGTATCTACAAATAACGTACCGTAACTTGCTTCGCGAGTCTTCACATACAGTATTATTTCCAATCAGTTTAGGACATGTCGGCACTTTAACTGCTTCCTTCGAAACGTCCATAAAAATACATCTTAAATGTATTAAGGAATGCTTTTGGGAAAATTTTAAACTTTGGTTTTTGGTTGAAACGAGCGACGATCGATAAAGCGAAACTCCACAACAGGTGCGAGCCGGATAGATTGAAGATCAACACATTGGTATGTCACGCAACGCCTGATCGTACATTCGTGACGGATTTTGCCTATCCGGTTTCTGGTGACCAGATAATTCGCATTCGCTTTTTCTGCAAAAATGAAGTAAAGTAAACATAACTTCCTTGTACATAAGGCTAGAACAAAAGAAAAGTTATTTCATGAGACGCGAACAAACTATGAGTATGAGGTGTTTTGCTCGTTAGAGAAGGGGGGTGGGTGGGGGAGAGGTGAGGCTGTCAATGTCTTTCACACTAGCTGCAATGTTTTCAAGCTTGCTGACTTGCTGAACGTGTAGGCACAGGATTTATTGAATCCACAGACCGGTTCATGGCGAAACAACGGGGAACGCCAAACATTGAGGCATTGTTGGAACGGGTTTCCGTAGTTGAATTTCCACGGCCTTATTACAATAAGTAGTAGGCTATGCACACTGGTAAGCCTCGGCTTAAGCTGCAGAGTCGGTATCATCATTATCACACTCTTTTCCTGCTTTTTCCACTCAGCGTTTCTTAGCTGGCAGACGACCAAAGAAGCCTGTGATCTGTTGAGCACTGAGACCTTGTCGGGTTGAAATCGACGCGCCCCGATTCGTCCCTCAGTGACGTCGTAAGGATTACATTTATGTCCAGTTTCCCCTCTTTTTTGAAACTGCTCCGTTAGATTTTTTTGTGCTTGCCAGTGAATTACGTCTCCTTTGTGATAGTCTTCAAGGCCCAACCCTTTGTAGGCGGCGGTTATCCATCACCAGTCTGCAGGTTACTCTGAAGAGTACGAATTCATTCGCAAACCTCCGTCAACTTACAAGTGTACAATCTCGTTGCTTTATCATACAGAGTTTCCTCTTACAGTGCTATTTTATTTCTTATTGTATCGCGGTATGCCTACAGGTAGGTAAAATGGCCGTACGCTGTCACGCTTCTTTCTTCAAAGCAGGGAAGAGTACGCCCTCCTCCCTGTCATTAAAATTGCCTCCAGGCAGGTATTCTGAAGAAGAGTGCAGAGAGGCTTTCTTAAAGTGTCTGTGCCTGACAGCTCTAAAAGTTCGGCCACTTGTTATACGCTGGAATGGAGGAACTAGAACTTAAATTGGTGATTGTATAGCTCCTTCGAACTTGGCCCATGGAATAAGACTGTCAGATCCCAATGCTCACTCTCGAGCTAGCAAGTTTGTCCTAAGCTAGCAGGGAAATCCTGTCCTAAAAAGGAGATAGACTTTCGAACAGAAGCCCAACATGCAGCCAGACGTCTGTTTAGCGTTCTCTTGCTCCTAGACTCGAAGTTGGTCTCACAACAATATTGCTGATATTGTTGAACAATACGTTCTGATGTTCTCGTTCTAGCTGAAAACGTTTGGAATTCTTATTGTCTCACATGTTGGCATTTTCAGGAACTATTTGCTAAAAGGGACATCCTAAAAATACGTGGGGACTCGTAATAAATGAAGTCAAGTCTTTGCGGGCTTAATTCGCATTCTTCTGGTCTCATTACGAGGTACGGGAGCAGCCCTCCCATGAAACAAGCTATGGAGTCGCGCGATATTGTAGCGATAGCTGGCGATCGTTGGGAAGAATTGTCGTAACTCATTGAGAGACAAATTGTCTGCTATAAAAGACAGTATTTGCCGTTGAGTATTCCAGTGTTGCGCGTTCAAGTAGCTTTGCGCACATGCCTCGAGAAATTTCACTTCTGTTTCGCTTCTACTATTAACGTTGTTTTAGACAGCATGCATATGCAGGAGGATGAGTAAGGGCTCCGTCCAAACAAACCATCGACTTTGACTAAATGTGGCCTGGTTATACTGTTATACTGCAAAAAAACAAGTTCCTCGCAAATCTGAAACCATACAAATACATTTATTTACGTTGCACAAAGTAGATTTGTACGTTAAGTCCACAGACAGGGAACAGTATAATATCCACTAACTAGCCTACCCGCATCTTTGCCGCAACGCAGGAAAGAAATTTGAGTCGTGTGTGCGCAGGTTATCCTCTAACTATTCCGTCCTGAAACAGATCCTCTTATACAACTCACACGCACCATCCTGTTGTCCTCTCAACATCTTGTTTTTTAGGTTTTTTAGCCTTCATAACAAGCGTTTCCGTAGGGTTTTCCTCAGTTTGGAAGCATTTTTGCTTTTTTTACCGCGTAAAAATTGGGGCGGGTGCACTTTTTTCGCGCTCGCCCCAATTTTCACTCGGAAATACTTGCTATGCAGGCTATGTTTTTTTCGGCCATTTGTTGTTTCAGTATCATGATCAAGTTGTAAAAATAGATCCCAGATTATATTCAGAAATGCCAAATGCAAAAACTCAGTACTTACGGGCGACCGCTGAGCTAGTCTCTATTTTTCTTTTTAGGGGGGGGGGGAGTTGGAGGCAAGGGATAGAAGACGAGAAGGAGTGGGGTCGATTAAAAAAATAGCAGAATAGGAAGGATTTATCCTGAAAATTCGAAAAGCTAGGACAATAAAACTATAATCAATTACAAGAAACAACCGGGATAAGCTGTTTTGTTAGTTCATACAGCTTCCTGGAAGTTAGCAAGTTAATCTCCCTTTCCGCTTGTGGTACCTGCTTTCTATGGCCCGAAATTTTCTGAGGAGCACAACATAATTTCTCGCTCAACCCCATCCTATCCCAAGACTTGATCAATAAGACGGACAAATGGCAATTTCCGAAAAATGCTTTGGACTCTGAAAAACTCCACATCTCGCTTAAATCAAACCAGCTTCCTTTTCAACCCTGGAGAACTTCAAAAACGTCTTGTGACTACTGATGTCTTTTTCGCAGGATGATATTGGTATGTCCGCAGATGAACAATTTCTGTTGCCAGTTAGGCCATCCCCACGGACGCAATTTTTTTTTTCAACAGCTCCAAAAAAAACAAAAACAAAAACAAATAGAAAGCTTCTGAGTTTGTTCCCTCTCCACTTCCTCTGTTATTTCCAAGTTTATGCTTTGTACACATGTAAATGAGCCCTTTACCGACTGACCCTCCCACATTTACAAGAAAGAGGGGGATGGGAAACAAAACATTTCATGGGGATGGCCTTATCTGCGCCGCAAACACCACCTGCAAAGACCAAGAATGAGCAAAACATTCTCTATCGAAGTTGTGACCCTTTTTTGATTAATAGTTTTTGCCACTAGTATTTTAAACAATACGAAGAGGTTCTTAGCTTTCTTACTTGGGTAACAATGAGGGTTTCCCATGAGTACACAAATGTGCGTGTTTCATTTGTTTCTTCAATAGTCGAGACTTACAAATAATAATTTTGCGCGCGTTTTTCTTGTTTACCGTTTGCTTTGCTGTCGCATTAGGGACGGACCATTAGAAAAGGTTATGGGGGGGGGGGGGGAGGAGAACAAAAAAAGAATCATGCAAGGGAACGTTATGAGAAAAAAAATCATACACAGCGAGTAGCCCAGAAAAGAAGTTCTTGAATACGGAAAAAATATCCCTGCAAGGGAAATGTCAACGAAAAAAAAATTTTGCAGCTCGACTTCCCTACCCCCACCTCACTTTTCTCAGTTAGGGTACGTCCCTTTTAGTGAGTTCAATTTACTTACGTATAACTGCATGTTACGTGACACGTCTATTTTGAGTAGTCACGCGGGAAAGAATTGGAACAGTTGGTATTGTTTCTTGACTTATTTGAGTCCAAACCAGAATGATAGTGGACCGTAAAAAAGTCCATAATCAGAACTTTTAAAGTAAAAAGTGCTTGTGGAGAAAATCAACTAGGGATGTTTACAAGACTTGGCATCCGACAGGCTGGTAAGTCTCATAAACTGAGTCAGTGATCTATTATAGAATACACCAGTTTTGAGGTGAATTTCAAGACATCGGCAAAACGGTTTGATCTAAAGGTCATTTTATCGCTGTGAGTCCCGGTGAAAGTAGTTTGGTTTCGTGCTGTGCGGCATAATTCAATTACATGTAACCGAGCTTGCCTGTATAAAACAAGATTCAATCATGACTATGTTAATTCGGTCGTCGCGTGTAATCGGTCGATTTTAGCTGTTTTAGTTGTACACATTTAAGCTTTATTTAACAGGAGGGATGCAAGACAATATTATTTACCTGATTCACCTAATTTGAGTGATTTTAATCAGATATTAGATGTTACTGAACGGAAGATTTCCGTGTTTATCGCATGCCGCACTTTTAATGTTCTTGAATTGCGTTATGGAGTCACTTGTGTTTTGCCAAAATTCAGTTGGCGTTCGCATTCATAAATGAGAAGGTCCCAGAAATACAAAACCATAACCTTTTAGAACTATGTTTCAAGACTCTAAGTCTACAATATTAGACATTTTGATGCACTACCACATACATTTCTACGAAGCTGTTTCGGGCATGCTTTGGCGTGTAATCGAACGGCTGAAAATATAACTTCAAACTTTGTGCTTTTTTTCTTCAGGAAGACCCTGAGACGAAAAAGAACACCATATCCCAATTAAATAAGACCCAGTGTGTACATTTGTAGCTGTAGAAGTCTGGCTGTTGTATTTTATTTCGAACGGGAATCTTGCAAAAAGTGCAAAATTTTGGGCTCGTGCACCGCCAAATTCGATCAGATGGTTTTTAACCGTTAATATTGTTCAAAATGCATATTTCAAAAAACTAACCCCATTTCACTTTGTTTAGTAAAAATGAACGAAATCGATTTTTTGACGGTGGCCGCGATTTTACGGTTTTTCTTTGATTTTTACTGACATTCACTCTTAAGCAATTTAACAAGTAATCTAATGTCAATTGATGTCTTTCTTTTTTGTTGTACACCACACTGCCTCTAAAGATCAAGACTCTTCGCCTGTTGGTCGGTGTGTTCAAGGAGAAACCCTTCGCCATAGACTGCTCACTTCTTCCCCCAACCACCTCGGCGCCGACGACGACGGCGTCTGCGCCACCATCTGATTTTTATCGGATCTGCCGGAGTGTGGTTTACACTGTAAACTAGTAGAACTTCCAATTAGTACATGAAGTTAGCAAAAACGTCTAGCTTACCTCTGGTTAGGTAGAATGTAAGCTGCATGTAAAAAACATTGTTTAAATTCGGAGTCGTTCCAAGTTCTCTTCTGTTCATAAAGAGGTACAACGTGTTGTCACCTGATAGATCGGGTAGGACAAACTATTTATGTAGAGGCAGTGATTTTTTTCTTAATAAAAACGAGCGAAGTGAAAATTGTCATTGCATACGGTTTCGCAACAAGAGGAGACTTGCCTTTCAGGATTTTCAGCGGGGTCCGCAGGCTTCTCATGAACCTCTTCTTGCTCAAAGGTCCCTTCTTTCTTATTAATTAACATTGCTGTCGTCAGGGGCGTTCATTCGTTCTACATACCGCCCTTTTTCTTCTTCCTCGTCGCTATCGCTGTAGCCAGGGGCATTGGTGTCTTCATATCCTTCATAGCCTTCCTCTTCATCTTCCAGGTTTTCAGCCGTTTCAAATGGTTCTTCTGATACAACAGTCTGCATCAGAAACCCAAGCGAACAAGCCACCAAGGCGATCAGAGCCAGGGTCTTCATGGTGGACCTGAGCAGCAAGAACAGCTGTGCTACTCTTGGATGGGGTTGTTTTCTACCCCGGTCTTTAAATAAACAGGTTTCTGAGACACCTTAAACATATCATTATATTGTTGACAGTTTTCCATGTTAACGTGAACCAAAAAAGAACCTGATAAGCCCGTCCAACATCCTTTCCGCATACATAATATAGACCTCGTCACGGTTTTCGATGCCCACTTGACGGGTAGACAAGCAGGCGTGAAATTACTGTGTTTGTATGAGAATCTGATGTCGAATAGTTTTCGTAAAAAAGAAATACGAATTGTAAACTAAAGTTCTTAAGCAAAAGACTCTTCTGACAAAATTTGAAGACTTCACCTGCTCTAGAATCGCTTCTTTAAATGACTTTTAATTTTTTATACGTTTGACTGTAAAAATTTTTCTTCCCGCCGACTAAAATTTCCCGAGAAAAATTACAGACAAATGTATAGAAACCTAAAACAAGCGATCAGGCAAGTTGTAGCACGGATGCGGCCCTAAAAATTTGTCAAAAGAGTCCTTTACCTTTTAGCATTAGTTTACCATTGATAATTATTCGACATCAGATTCTCACACAAAAAACAGCGTCGGAAACCGTGATACGGTATATTCTCTTTGTTTCCTGCCTTATGTTGGATAGCTTGAAAACATTTGCCTAGATAATTCAATCAAACAACGACAAATTGGCGGAAGATGTGACGCTCGAACGTGGGTTGAAGTTCCGATACAAGGTTGATTTATCGTGGGTATTTTAAAGTTAATCGTTGCAATATCATCCCGCACAGCCCGGCTTACGAAAATAGACGAGTGTACATATTTTAAGATAATCAAACTAGTACGTCCATAGCATCTAATATTTTTCCCAAAGCGTGGCAACGTATACGCCTCGTGGCAGCGTATACGCCTCTTTACAAATGAGAAGCAATTGCCGGGAGAGCAAGTTTTCCACCTTTGATATCACCGCCCTTTAAACTTGCAAGAACACCGGGAGCGTATTTTACTGAAATGTAGGATAATCTTGTAACAGATTATTGGGACAACAAACAGATGCCATGCTGTCTTAAACTAGGTCTTCGGCCATCATAATTGTTGGTTAAGACTTTGTCTGGTTTAAGTAATCTTGTCTTTCAGTATCATTACCCGAGAAGCGAGGGCCAAGTTTTTTATTTTGTGGGATCTGTTTTGGAAATTGCAAAAAATGCATATCGCGAAAATGAAAACCCACAAAATTCCACGCCAAACCGTAGTTGCTAGATTTTAATCTTTGAATTTGCCTACAGCCCTTGCATTATCAGTATTTTGCAAAACAGTTACTGTAATAAATGGCATGCGTTTTATAAAATTGCGTTACCTGTATATTTGCGTGACTTCTAATCCAGCCAATGTCCGTATGCACATGCACAACAACTGTGCCTCAGTTTCTTCAGCTTCCTGCTTGAGGCTTTCAAATTAACCGCGCAAACAGTAGGTTGATCAAGGTTCAAGAAAGCAAGCGATGCCTGATAATATCACAAGCCTTTATGAAACTTTTATTCAAAAAGAGACGAGAGAAGATATTTCAGTACAAGGGAATATTGGCTTTCGGTATTACTCTTTCAGAACTAACACGACTACTGAAACGCCCACGAAAACAACTGTTCTCCAACTTTCATATCACCCTTTTTTTGAAACCACAAAGAACACCTGGAGAGGAAAAGAAAACAAAAAACACGGAGAACGGAAATGGTGAACGTCATTGAAGTTAACGTTTCCGCGATTGTTAATTCTTCCTCGATTAGATAAAGCTAAGTCGGAAATCCAGTACCCGCTAACAGTTTGAGTACATTAAGAATAATAATAATAATAATAATAATAATAATTTAACGCTTATTCGGCGCAAATTAATATATGGATATGATCAAATGCGCCTTACATCAAATTAATTAAAAACCTAAAAATTTACAATAGAAATTTATAAAAATAGTTAAAAACTTCCTAGAGTTAAAAATCAAGAACAAGGAAGCCTGTGGTTTATCAAAGACGGGCCCTTTCAAGCTGGAGATATTCCGTCGTGGGCACCTTGATTCGCAGATTTTTTTTCTATTGGTTATCAAAGATAAATAAATTTTGCGTGATCTGTTTTGGAAATTGCACCAAAAAATATATCACAAAAATGGAAAACCGCAGCAAAAATTCCATATTAAACCATAACCTTTGAATTCTCCTCCAGCCCTTGTATCTTTTAGTATTTTGAAATATAGTAATAAATGGCATGCGTTTTATTAAATTGCGTTACCTGTATATTTGTGTGACTACTTGTCGGGAGGTGATCTCTAGCTAAACGCCCGGGGAGGTTTCTGTTGTAAATCGAGTCTTAGGCATTTTATTCAAGACTAAGTTTGTTTTCACCGCTAAATGTTTTGATTCGACGAAATTAACCACGTGTAGATTCTAGCGTTTTTTCCCTCTTTATATGAGCTATATTTCAAATGCATGAAATGGCATATTTTGCGCGAGGACAGTGACAGATGTTTCAATTACACCGTCAGAAAGGATTGTGTTGACAAGAGAAAACAGGAAACATGAATGGAATAATTTGGTTTTTTTAGAAGAGGCGAAAAGAAACATTTTGATATTCTATTTTGAGGTAATACGAAGACGCTTGCTGGGTGTGCTAATCGAATGCTTCGGAAACCCAACAGCTAGCGGAAATGCGGTTAAAGGTTTTCAGACGGACAAGAAACAACACAAAGACAATATTTGATCTGGTATGTAAACTTAATTGGCTATCACTATTGTCATTTTTAGTTTCCTGACTAAACTAGCGATCAATTTCCATACAAATCCTTTTTTTTGCCACTACAGTTGTCTGCTTGAGAGCTTGGGTTCCCTCTGCAACAACCACCAGTTCTCGTCCGTGGGACGGTTATTCTCTTTGGAAAGAAACTCCGAACAGACACAACGAAGTGTATGGTATGACCTACGCCCGGCTACGTCTTCCCTTGCATCAGGAGCCTGGCCAGACCGGGGTAGACCGGTGACTAAACATATAAAAGGCAAACATGGAGAGCATTAGAATTTAGACACAAACACCCAATACATTTAAATTCCATTCAGTTAAAAAAAACAAGGTTTTACGTTGTCTAGCAAACCAATGTAATCAGTAATCGGTTCAACTGACTAAAACATCCAGGAAATTGCAATATTGGAAGATTACAATCTACATGTATATTAGTTATTGCACAAAGAACTGCTGACACCATAAACTTATTTGCATATGTGTTATGGAAATACAGAGCTATAAGCTTTTAATCTTATATTCATTTGAATGTCCAGAGCAATCAAATCTCAACTATTTAGATTGCATTGAAAGACTAATGGTCACTATTTTAAATGTCTTAAATCTATATATGAACACTGTGTTCTGTAATTATGAGTCAAATAATGCAAAAGAAAATGGCATCAACAGAATTTAGTGCCATGTTTAAGCAACTTAGCTTATTAAGAACCAGCACTATGGTGACTTGATATTGCTCTGCTGTTTGAGTGTCAGTCTCCCTCAGCTGAAGTCACTGAACAATGTGTTGAATACAGTCAATATCTACAACAAAACAAAAATGAATGGTCAAAACCAGCTTATCTGAATGATGGTACATTTAAAGCATGCTTAAAGAGCAACATTCTTTTAAATTATACTCCTCTAACAGCCCACAAGCTGTATTAGCTCAAGTTATTCATTCACCCCAGACATTTCACAATTTAGGAGATCCTTTGAGCATTTTTAAAAACAAGGACTCATGACAAATCCTCTGTCATTCTAAGTTACTTTGAAAAAATGTACACAAGTATCCAGATTTAATCTCAAGCTTTAATAAAGGACGTCAGTGACTGCCTGCTTCAGATCCTCAAACAATATTCTGCAAACATTTAAGCTGCTTAGCTCAGAAGCGCATGGTCGATCTGTACTTAAAATAATCATTAGTTTTGAATCCAATCTTTCAAAATTATCATTTGCCTTCAACTTACCTCAGCCTAAAGGGTAGCTGATCCATGTTAATTTGCTGCTCTGATTCCTCATTTCAAGCTCAAAAGACGCAAACATTTCAAGCCACGATCTGAACACAAAACATCGCGCCGAAACCGAAGAAAATGGTCACTATCTGAGCCCACAGTGGTCTAGCTGCTGACCGAAACAACCCAATTTGTTTCCAGGCTCCTCAGAAATGTGTTTTGAATTTCAAGATGGCGGTTGCTCTAATGGGCCACGTTATCAACAAACTCCGCTTTCTTTCTGATTTTAAAAGTTAACATAATGCAAGAAAAGGATCAAAAATCATTTTTTGACTTATACAGTGGCTCAAAAGAAATTGACTTCTTGGAGAAGTTTGGAATCGCGCCTGTTATTCTGAAAAAGGTGTTATGCAATGTGCCATTGCATTGACCACATCAAAAGTTACACGTGTTGTCTCCCATTGGAAACTTACGCAGACAATCAACAGGTAAACTGCTTTTTTTGAGTGCAGGATTTTGATTTATTTATCTTTAAATAGTGCCTCATTTTCACAATTTTCAAGCAGAAAAAGAAATATCCTTACAGCGTAATTCTTGCTCAATCTGTTCAAAGCTGTGTTTGATAGCTGTTAATATACCTCAAGATGCAATGCGTGACTGGACACAATGTTTTTAATAGAACTTTTAGTGTAGGAATTTCAAGTTTACAACACATTCAAGACGATTAAAAATTCTCAGTTCCAGCTCTTTTAAGGTGAAGTCAGTGACCTCGTTTGTGAATCGTTTTAATATATGACTGGCTGAAGTCAATCAGTTTTAGTTGTAACTTCAGAGACATTCAAAACGCTAAAAATAAAACATCTAGTAGTGACCTCTAGTAGAGTTTCTTTGATGTCTCGATCTTATGACGGGATTAGCAAAAACTACCAATATCTTTCACACCATGAGAAATTTGCTGGTTTTTGTTTATTTTTGGCCAAGGCTGCCGGGAAAGTCTGGCCTTGGAACTAACATGGCCGAGAAAGCCGGACTTTTGTGGCCAAGGTTGCCAAGAAAACTTGGCCGTGGCCAGGCTTACCAGATTTTACCAGGCCGCATTTTTCTGGTAAGCCTGGCCAAATACCCGGAAAGCCGCGGCCTGGCCAGGCTTTGCCAGGCTGGCCGGGTTTTTGACCAGGCTCCTGATGCAAGCTGTTCCCAGAACTGGTTAAAACTATCGACATGTTGTGAATCTCGGTTGATCTTTGAATTATTAAAGAGTAACCTCTCTCTGTTATCAGTTGAGAAATATTTAAGCTGTTAGCATTCTCAGTATGCAAGCACGGAGAAATCAAAGCCACAC
Source organism: Siderastrea siderea (assembly GCA_964030785.1). Lineage (NCBI taxonomy): Eukaryota > Metazoa > Cnidaria > Anthozoa > Scleractinia > Rhizangiidae > Siderastrea > Siderastrea siderea. The sequence goes on from OZ034967.1 coordinate 62,019,493, forward strand.
GCCAAAGAAAGCAATTCTCTGTGACAATAACAGGAAAGGTAGAAACTGTTTATCCCTTCCCGGGGGGGGGGGGGGGGGTAACTCCCTTATATGGGCTATACGTGGAGAGGCCGCATTCTGTCATTGTCCTTAACAGGGACCTAAATGGAGGGTATTGTCCTAAACAGGGTTGGTATTTTAGGGACTTTTTTGTCCTAGACAGGGCCAGGGTTTCAGACCCTCAGCGGCATTCCCACACCCAAACATGGATGAAGTGTCCCCAATGATTTTAATTGAAGAGTTTGCTATAACCTGCGTCCGCGTCTCGTGCTTCGCGCCCAGGTCGCGCTTGCGAATAATTCCGGCGCTTGCCATGCTTAGCTTGCTATTGAATGGATGCATTCAGTGAATATTACTCCCCGTTGTGGTCGGTGATCACATTTCATAATAGACAAAACATGGAGCATCACGGAAAGTGATAAGATACGAAACTGAAACAATTGCATTTGCTGCAAACAACGGACAAATTCTCTCTCTTGGGCCTCATATTCTGTTACATTTGTAAAATTAATTAATTATAAGGTATCTTAATTTTTTGTTTGATTTGCAATTTTAAATGAAATTCTACAAGAAGTATAAAATCATCCTAATACAGTGGAACCTCGATGTAGGACTGACAAAAGGAGTTCGTTATATCGGAGTACTTTTCCATATATTTTACTATTACTGGATTGAAGAATATCGTTCGTTATAGCGGGGTCTTTGTTAAATAGGGGTTCTTTATATCAGGGTTCCACTGTACCATGATCCAAGGGGGGGAACTCTCCTGAATTTTGGTTGCCCCCCCCCCTCCCCAAATGGTTCAAACACATTGCCTTCTTTGGCTGAACATACTCGTATAGCTTTTACAGGAAAGTTCTACCCCCTCCCCCTTCACCTCTCCGCCACGCCCAAAATATAGGCGACTGTCTACACTGCTCGATACTGTGCGATACTCCGGAGGATGTTCATTTGTCTCATTTAGGAGTCAGTGCCGAGAAGGATAACAATGATGTTAATCACTTTAAAGCAACACAACACAGAGGAGGCAAGAGGACTTTCCCGATTTGAGTGGTGTTCAATGTGTAAGTTTTTATACTGTAATTTGTTACTGTAACACTCGCAAATAGGACGAGATTTGCTACAGCTAGGTTAAAATAGGAATGAGATCACATGAAAGAAAACGTCACACTAGGCTCACAATGATGGACTTGTTCACTGTGAACGAAGTTCAAGTAGCTACGAAGCTAACAGAAACAAAAGCCACTACAAGTACCAAACTACTGAAAAGATCCCCGACAACAAACATTGCAACTCGTCGCAATTCACCTTTACATCTGTATTGCTAATAAATTAAAAGTTAGGATCGTGTAAAACTACACATGTACTCAGTTGTGCGCAACTATCTTTCGTTTCTGATTCGATGTATGTTGAACGAAGAAACTATTTTCCTTTTAGGTTTTATCCCCTTTCCTTTATATCAATAAAATAATAAGAAAAATAATACCAGTCATTTTGTATTATCTATCATAAGGTATTATCTCGGTAGTTTTAAGTTGGCCATCACAGTTTTTCACAGATTGTAAAAAGCGTTCACACTTAGCTCTTTGGCTTAATACTCTGGTTCTCAAAATAAACTTTTCTCTTCAGACGCTGACTCTGAAAACATCTGCATATCGAAATGTATATTTTTTCTGCGTGCCGTAGAACTGAATACCCTACCCAAGTCTTCGCCATAAGTTTAGGGCAATTTATTTCCTTATTACAGGTTGGAGGAAAATTTGCTTGAGCTATATTTAGAATAACAACTAAAGTAACGATGGCCCGTCTAAAAACGCAAAGTCTTAATCGGCCTCAATCATTCAAGGCCAAGCTTATTTAATAGCTCTGTTTTTCTAACTGGGAGGTTTCTTGGAAATGGCTGCCGTTGAAAACAGGCCACTGTTAAGCTCCGCAAAACCAGGTTGAGTGTCTTTAAAAATTTATAAACTGAAACGATACGTGATATTCTTGACTTTCTCGGAGACCACTTTTTGCGGTGCTTAATCAAGCGTTTACCAATCTCAAATGCTCCTTTGGTTTAAAGAAGTCTACGTGATCGATAATCTTCCAAATCAGCCCTAGAATTTTTCGCACTGATACTGAAACGGTCGTCAAGTAATTTTGGAAATTTAATGGCGTAAGTTACCCATACAAACTCGGGCTGATACGAAGTAAAACACCTCGTGAAAGTTACTACGTCATTGTTGAGCTTTATTTCAAGTTAAGTTACATTTTTATGCATATTTCAATTTTTACAAGTAGTCTAAAGGTAATGCAAATCTTTGTTTCTTGCCGCACCCGAACTTTGCCTATAAAGAGCTTCGCCTGTTGGCCTAAGTCTTTACTCAGAAAACGTTGTTTAGGGTGCTTACTTCTTCCCCCCAACCACGTCAACGGCGGCGACGACGGCGTCTACGCCAGGCGCCAGGTGTCTACGTCGGATCTTCTGGAACGGAATTAACGCTGAAAACATGTAGAACCTTCACTCAGCATTTGAAGTTAGCGAAAAACTTACTTCCTTCTCCAAAACTTTTTTTATGGGCAGGAGAATCGGCCATAAATGAATCATGAATCAGAATGAAAGGAATCGCAAATACATCACAACAAACTCTGACAATAAACAAGAGGTAGTGTTTCTTTGGTTTTTGATTTTGTTTTGTTTTGTTTTCTTTTTAGAGCGCACGAGTTATGTCGTTTTGTATTGCTTGTGTGCGGTAGGACTTTATCGAGTTGAAAGTGTAGAACGAAGGCAGAATACTACATTTATAATCGATCGATCGTTCGTGTTTAAACAGATCGTAATGGAAGGGAGAAATTACGCATGAAAATAATTCCTATTCATCGATCGTTTGCGGTCGGTTGGTTGCCTGAATTGACAGTATGAATATTTGTTTGATAGATTACTGATCCACGGACTTAAGTGTAGCACTCATGGTAGTCGACATTTTTTAATAAATCAGGGCACATGAAAGTGCGAACCTCCATAACTAAGTGCTTTCGATTGTACTCCAATTTAAGAATTGAGGGTATTTGAAACTAGGCAACCACAAGACCAACATTTGAGATCATCACGGTTATTTTAATTTATGATATGCTGACCCCAACAAATGTGTTTTTCTTATTCCTCTTCATATTGCGGAGGAAATGCCATTAATGAGAAGTAATGTTTGGGTCTTACAGAACCCGATTTTACAACTCTGTTATCAGTTTGCACAACGCCTATGAACAAGTATTAGACATATTACCGTCTTGGTTTCCGTATATCAGGGTCGTAACCAGGTATATGGGATCAGGGATCACAGCCTCGGGATCGGGATCATGGACCCGGGATTCGGGGTCACAAGTGATGGGATCCGGATCAGCCAATTTTTTTTTTGTCTTGGAGGGGATCAAGGATCGATCGCTTTTTAGATACTTTATTCTTTATGAGAAACAAGAATATTCCGTTTTGCAAGGAAAAAGGCCTCTTTTCAGGACTATTGAAAAAGCTTTTAACCTTTATACTTCAATTCTTTTACTTTTCCGTTACGCAATCAGCTGTTTAAAGCTTTTCTCGCTCGTATTTCATGTTGCATAACTTTGCGGTTTCCGCTTTGTCGGACTCTCTGAGAAATCGGATACTCGCTTATCAGTACCATGCGTTCATGATGCGGGATTGACTATGGACAAGTCAAGGAAAAGAAGTCGAGAACGACGGTATGACAGTTTAACTTCTATTTTGCAATTATTACCATACCCTTACCGTATTGATCTGTTGATATCATGGTTGTAAAATACTGCGCGCAAATTGAAGGCCACTGTTCTTCATATTTCTAGATCACGTACCTATTCCTGGTCGCCAACCAGAGAACGGTCACGGCGATCAGAAAGCCGAAGACGATCGTCAAGTCGGTCAGTTAACTGTTCTTTTATGTTTTATCCAGCACTAATTCCTTTATAAAGCTTGATAGATGTATGTTGCTTTATCTATAACTACCGATCTATTGCAATGTGCAACAGTATCAGAAGATTAAGAAGTAAATAATTTCAGTGATAATAGAGAACAATGCACCAGAATTGGTCAGATACGTTGTCCTTGACACTTCTTAAGATCCCGTTTTCTTTACTCAGATCTCGGAAATCTCAGTCGAAAAGATCCAGATCTCGTTCGCCGAATCGTCATCACAGACATGAATTGCACGAACGACAAAGGTAAAGCTTTAGTTTATTGTAAACCTGACACCCTGTTGTGTGATGACTGCTGTAATAACAAGTCACGCTGGCGAGTAATATCACTAGTATATCACAGCAAGCGAACAAGCGAAAATATTGCGGGCAGAGAGAGAAATGCACATCCTCGATGATAACACAGTATCTATTCTAGTAAGCAAAGTTTTTTAAACGTGCTTTGCTTCTGTCCAGTTTTTCGAAGCCCTTGACCATCACTTTCATCATGCTTTCGGAGTAACCTCGTTCCCAGGGCTTTTCCCTTGGTAATTTGGAACGGGCGGGAAAAGACCCTCTTTTCCCGCCCGTTCCAAATTGCCAAGGGAAAAGCCCTGGGAACGAGGTTGAGGCAGTGGAAATTGCGCGTTGAAAGGATGGGGGTAAAGATTATGTAAACCATCATACAAGTCTGAATGATGGCTTAAAGATTCTTAAGGGAACAGCCGATTTGATGAAAGAGATAGAAGTCCAAGCACGTGGTCGAACGGGGCGGAGATGCCCACAAGGACCAGATCTTGGGTTTACGAAAGCAACCAGAGACTCTTTCCAAATGCTACACTCTTCATTTGCCAAGATCAAGTCAATTTTAGATGACAAGGGTCTTCTTCACATTGCAGAAGAAATTGATTTCTCCAGCTTCACAACCTTGCAGGTCGAACATTTCTTTGCCGGGATGAGGACGCCGAGTAGGCCGACACCAGACATGCACGATTACGCAAGTCGGAGGCCAAACTGCGTCATTGAGTCGCTTCAGAAAACCTATCAGTCTTCCTTCGTAGTTTACAGTGGTCCTTAAAGTCATTACATTGAAAAGAAAGTCCATGAAAAAGAACCTGAATGGCTGTATGAACGCTGTAAGTCAAGGACTGTGCACACTCTGGAAAAGAGGGATGAGACCAGGGAAGAGGCTAAGGAGCTTAGGCTTTTCGCCAAAGAGTTTGGACAGGGAGTGAGACAGCAAAGGGTGAGGGGTAAAACCCAAGAAAGAGCTGGGACACTACCCTTGGCTATTTCCATGATGAAAAGAATCATTGCGCCAGAAACTCGAAATTTAAACATGCTTGAAGAACTCCAGGGCCTCGAGGAAGAAAGTGGTGATCACCTGGATGCCGGGGCGTCAGTGGAAAAGAACAGAGTTGTTTTTTCAAAAGGAGAAGTTGTCGCTCTTAAGCATAACTACAGGACATACCTGGAGCCCTTTTTTTCTGGCAATCCTCTGTGAAGATCTCCACAGCAGGAATGATTGTTTCCTGGAGGAAAAACTCAAAATAAATTGGCTGGAGCAATCAGAGGAAGATCCTTTAGTCTACAACAAAGGAACCTTTGACGATCAAAATTCACCGAAATGCATCATGGACCGAGTCTCTGTTGATCGGGAAGCTGAACAGTTTATTTTAAGAAGAAACGAAGAACGGCGCCTAAGAAATTTGGCTCACGGGCATGTAGACAACGTGTCAGACGACAGTGACGATGAGAGCCAGGAAGAGGAGAATCTAGCAGAAGTGGAAGACGAAGAGCCTAGTAGCAGATCCCGGTTTGAGGCTGAACACAGTAGATCTGGGAGAAGAGTCACCAGATATCTTCTTTAAATACACTTTTAACATTAATTTTTCAGTCACAATTTCGCTATTGCTATAAAATGAAGAAAGCTTAAAATAACAGCAATCAGGCTGAAAGTTGTCACGTAAACACTTCCAGTGCTCAAGTGGAGTCTTAGCGTATAACAGCAGTCTGAGTTCCTTGATAAGCCTTTCTCTTAGTTCGTCGTGGTTGTAGGTGGTTCGGGTTTTTTTTCCTCGCAGCCAGCTCACCTTTCAAATCGTGACTGTAGGTATTTTCCTTGATACACAAAATCTTGATGTACAGTTCTTTAAAATTGAAAATTCATTAGGGCAAAAACAATGGAATCCTTTTCAATTCTATTGTACCACCAAATATCTCATACGGGCTTGCGGTGTACGGAGCCGCTGAAGCTGAACTAACAACGATCCAGTGTTTTTTGGATAGGTGTAAGAAGCGTAGGTACATCTCACATAGCATAGATATCCACGATCTTTTAGAAAAACAAGATAAGAAAATATGCACTAAAGTTATGGGCTTAGAGGGTCACCCGCTGCATAACATGTTGCCGGAGTTTAAGAACACCAAATACGAGCTTAGAAGAAAGTCGGCCATGAAACCTAAAATAAACACGAAGCGCTTCATGAGCTCTTTTATTAACCGCCTTATTTTTAAATACAAGTTAGCTGTTTTATTTCATTAGAATAATAGTGTTAGTTCATGTAATGTAGCTTGCTTTTTACCCTCAATTTTTGTAACATAGGATATGTGTGTTTATCTTATGAAATAAAGACTTATTATTATTATTATTATTATTATTATTATTATTATTATTATTTTTCTTTCACCTTCAAAGTGCATGTCGCGCCTTACATATATTTTTTGCAACATATTTAGATTCAGTCTTTTTATTCATTTTTTACGTGACGTTAAGCCAAGTCGAATCAGGGAGTTTTAATTAAAAGAAAAACTGTCGTTAATCTTGTCAGTTTTATCGTATTGTTTTATAGCGCGTTTTCTAGTGTTCATACGAATTTTACATTTCTCAACCAAGAAAGTTTTTTAAAAAGTAAGCTAATCAAGTAATGTGTAATGGACCGAGCATTTTTCACAAGCAAGCAACAGAATTCCAGTTATTCCTTAATACATCATGGAAGAGAAGATGAGAACTTGATTCAGAATGAGCAAATGAAGATCTACTTGAGGTAAATACACTTTATTGTTATTAATGAATGATAAATCGACGTCGGGGAGACTTAACTTGTTCAAATCTCTCTATGGGATCATAAAATTTATGTGGGATCAGGGATCAAATGTTGCCACATTTTGGGGATCAGGGATCCAAATTTAGAGCTAAAATTTGGGATCAGCGATGAAAAAATATACCTGGTTACGACCCTGGTATATCAAGCTCGATTCGTTCATGTTCCCCACTAGTTTCACCATGCTTCAATAGAAGGACTAAACGACATAACAGTTCGCTTTTAGAACTCTTATCAATTTGTGCGATGCTTATAGAACGAGTAATAGACTAATTATCTACCTCTATTACATGTACCTCGCTCGCGTCGTACGTATGTCTTTCGTGTATCACGCTCGCTTCTTATGGGGCCCAAATAACGAGGCAAAATCATGGTTGCCTTCCCTTGAATAGTTTCACAAGGTTTCAATAGTAGGGGTATTCGACATAACAGTTCGCTTTTAGAACTCTATTATCAGTGTACGCAAAGCTTATAGAACGAGTAATACACATGTTATCGTCTACCTTCCTTGAACAGTTTCACTAGGCTTCAATAGAAGGTGTATTCGACATAAACGGTTCGCTTTTAGAACTCTGTTATCAGTTTACACAAAGCTTATAGAACGAGTAATAGACATATTATCTTCTTCTATTTCGTGTATCACGCTCGCTTCGTATGGCGCTTAAATAACGAGGCAGAATCATGGTAGCCTTCCCTTGAATAGTTTCACAAGGCTTCAATAGAAGGAGTATTTCACATAACAGTTCGCTTTTAGAACTCTCTTATCAGTTTACGCAAAGCTTATAGAACGAGTAATAGACATGTTATCGTCTGCTTTTCCTTGAACAGTTTCACTAGGCTTCAATAGAAGGAGTATTCGACATAACAGTTCGCTTTTAGAACTCTGTTATCGGTTTACGCAAAGCTTATAGAACGAGTAATAGACATATTATCTTCTTCTATTTCGTGTATCACGCTCGCTTCGCATGGCGCTTAAATAACGAGGCATAATTCACAAGGCTTCAATAGAAGGAGTAATGGACATAACAGTTCGCTTTTAGAACTCTGTTATCAGTTTACGCGATGCTTATAGAACGAGTAATAGACATATTATCTTCTTCTATTCGTGTACCTCGCTCGCGTCGTACGTATTTCTTTCGTGTATCACGCTCGCTTCGTATGGCGCTTAAATAACGTGGCATAATCATGGTTGCCTTCCCTTGAGCAGTTCCACAAGGCTTCAATAGAAGGAGTAATGGACATAACAGTTCGCTTTTACAACTCTGTTATCAGTTTGCGTGACGCTTGTAGAACGAGTAATAGACATGTTATCGTCTGCCTTTCCCTGAACAGTTTCACAAGGCTTCAATAGAAGGAATAATCGACATAACAGTTTGCTTCTAGAACTCTGTTATTAGTTTGCGCAACGCTTATAGAACGAGTAATAGACATATTACCGTCTTCTCTTTCGACCTCTTTGGTGTATCTCGGACCGTCAACAGTTGGCCCTGGCGCGATAATCAGATGCACGCTCTGTATTCGGACTGTAAGTAAGAACGACGGTCTGTGCGAAACGTACGGACCGTCAACCGCAAATAACGGTCCGTAAGCAAGAGTGATGGTCCGTGCGAAACTTACGGACCGTCAACTGCAAATAACGGTCCGTATCAGTGAGGCAGTATTGGACATGAGATTCCTTGCTTTTATCAAATTGACGTCAAGGAAGGACTTAAAAGTCTAACAATAGAACTGAGAGACAAACTAGTACAACTCGTCCCAACAAGTGACAATACCATATAGGTAATTAAATATCCACAGCCCACCCATGTGTCGGACAAAAACATGAAACTGGATAGACAAATTCCTTCTCATTTGTTTAACATTGCTTTTGTTTTTTATCAGAGTATTGCTTTATTTATTACTTAGGTATCACTGTTACCTATTATCTGTTAATTTATAAAATTAAACGCCATCTTTATACCTTGGAATACAAATAAAATGGGTTTTTTTTTAAATATTATGTTGTTTATTTTTCATTTCGGAAAAAAGAGCTAGCGCTTCATGGTTTTTGCTCCCCGAAAATAACGACCCCCGAAAGTAACGAGCCCCAAAGGCTGCTAATTCCGAAAGTAACGTTGGTCGCTACTATCGGAACTTTACGGTATTTGGTTTTATTCTTGCCAAGGGTGTGACATATGTCATCAGTCCTGGATTGGTTGCTGCTGACTACGTCCTCTTTGATCATAACACATATCGGCTCCATATTTCCATTAACACAATTTCAAACACTAGTAGGCCAATTTCCATATATTTAAAAACTAAACCACTAGCATCAGGCCTAGGAGACAAAATCAAAGCAAAATCATGTTTATTCATTTCCGCAAATTTTCCTCACGCCTTGCTTACAATGTAACGAGATGAAGAAATTGACTTTTAACAGATAAAAAAAGACGCGTCATTAGATATGCTTTTTTAAAAAGGTTACGATACAAGACATATATTTGATTATCTTAAAATAAAAAAGAAGTTATGGTAGAGACATATATTTGGTTATCTTAAAATACGCAACAAGCTTTTGATATTGCAGCGATTTACTGAAACCTAAAAATTGATCGACCTCTCTTTTGAACTTCGATCTGCGGAACAACGTTGCAACAAACATTTGTGTAAATTTTTTTCCTTTTTGAAGATATTTGCAATAATCAAATATCGTTATTGTCAACGCATTTGATTCGGTTGGTTGGCTGGTCCATCCAAAAACAAATTAAACTCCTTATTTGAGTAAGGTAATTGTAGTTTTCGATATATCTCTATTTCTCGTAATACAGCTCCGCACATTCAAGGCATCCGTCTATCTCTGACACACATGTAAGATGAGGGTTCTGGGACAGAAATTTAAATAAGCGGTTTTTTCACCGAAACTCGGCTCCCATGCTCGCCTCGTTTCGGTAAAAACCGCTTATTTAAATTTCTGTCCCAGAACACCTCATCTTACATGTGTGTAACGCAAACAGTATAAAAACGAAGTGTGTGACTTCGCGGACCAGTGAAGAGGATGTGTCACAGAAAATATTTTATATTTAAGAAATGTCTGCACTGGTATATATACAAAGTGGCCCAGAATTATTTCCTATTGAACAAGTATCATCACAAGTATATACACCAAAATGGCGGCCGCAAGATATTCGTCTTGGAAAGAGATACACAATGAGCTTTTAAAACAACCTTTCTGTCATAACAGGCAGCAACTTGTGCGTATAATTATATGTTTAGATTATATAGACTGTCGCTGGGAAGGGCTTTGTTACCCTTGTTTTAAGCAAGGAATCAAACATAAACTGTTGTACACTCCTCCGATCGAGAATTTACCTTTATTAAAGATTTGTTCTGATACTTACGATTGGCACAGCTCATATAACGAAATAAAATTCGAATATTAACCACTGATAAACAGGTATTATTCATTCAATCTATGATATACTACTTAACAACCGAAAAAAAAGAAAACATAACTTAACACACACATTTTTTTATCTGATTAGATATTTATGAGTCAAATTTGATGGTTGCCGGATTCAACAACTGTAAGGTTATTGAAGCAATACAAAACCTACCACCAGAGTTACGTGAGATAATTTATAAAGATTACCTCGCCATAAAACTGAAAGAGCGAGAGGCCTTGGGTTGGAACCTGGTTCACAATGAGATTTTAATTCAACCTTTCTGTTCTGAAATGGAGCGGCTTGTACATATTATAGTGTGTGTAGCCTATATGCACTGTTGTTGTGGAGGGTGTTGTTACCCTTGTTATAAACAAGAAGAAATCTTACATGAATAACCACCCCAGTTCCAATACTTGATATAACTCTAGTTAATTATTGCACTGATATATGGGAAGAAGACCACAGCCATTAAGTTGTGTTTACCGCGCGTGAATTCGCGGTCTGGTGAAACTCACAGACAATGACGTAATTTATATTCTCGTTCAAACATTGAAGGGAAACCCCCTAACAACTCAAGCTTGAAAAAACAAATCAATATTCACAGACAGGTTACATTAATTCATAATCAAAATATTCATTACCGTCAGCAGAAGTTTTGAGACCTATTTTGTAGACAAATTGATAACAATCATCTTTCATCAGGTCTTCTGTAAGTCGTTTAGGGGCCCACACACAAAACTCATCTCCATTTTTTGTTTCCAAAGTTAAAATAGCTGAATCCCCATATTTACCTTTTCTATATTTAACTTTTTTAATTTTGTAAATAGTGTCTGAAATATCCCGCCATTTTAAAATTTCTTTTCTTTCAAAACTTTCTTCTGTTGGCCAGTCTTGTGAGATCGCATGCTGATCTGTGCAGACAGCCATAGTAAGAGATGTGTTGAAGATACATTTGTTTAAATAGCGTGTATTTTCTACTCGAGGTAAAATTTTGTCAATCGCATGCGTAAAAACATCCAATTATTGTGACATTAAGGTGAAGGACAGAAAAAGGGTACCATAAGGAATAGAAGAAGAAGAATGTGTTTAATATATATTGAAAGTGATCAATATTAATTAGTTCACTCATTGGTAAAGCTTTAGGGGGTGATGGTTGGCCACCATCTGAACCCTGTTTGAGGGCTTGCATGCGGTGAATTACGAGGTATAGGGGAACTCCTTCCAGTGGGAGAGTACCCTCGGGTGAGCCCGCCTCGGCCCTACTGGTGACAGGGGGGTGCTCAGAAATCCCTCGGGATTTCAACCTCGCTCCCAGAGGTAAAATGTGGAATGACAACCGCCTTGTCAGCTGTTAAATCCTCACTTCGGTGAGGTGAAAGTCCTAGCCGAGGCTAGGCAAGAACAGCCACGAGCACCCCCCGAGGAGGGTTTTTGCTCTTTTATGTGACCTGTCACGCAATGTTACGCGTGACTGTCACGTTTGCTGTCACACAATGTCACGCCTCTTGTCACATAAGGTCACGCGTGACTATCACACATTTTTCGTTGTTTATAAGAGTTTTATAAGGAAAAATCGATTATGGAACCACATCATAGCCTGAAATTGGGTAGCCATCTTCATCAAGAGTTGGTAACATTATTTCTGAAACACACTCACGAGTAATGTATCGTATTTGTCTAATATCAGGAGGAATGAGAAGCTCAAAAAACCAATAACAAATAGCTGCAAAAAGTGCAATCATTTTGTTTGCGTATATAATTACTTTGAAAATCTATAATTGAGTGAATTTTTTATCATACTTTCTTTGAACAGATAGCGGAATTTCCATACAATGATCAGTGATGAAATTATCTTTCATTTTCAATCTATCAAGAAAGACCTTTTCGTCGAAAACTTCACCTCTGAGGTAAAAGCGAATCTCATCAAGTATTTTTTGGTATTCGATACGAGCAAAATTTGCTTGTTCTGTTTTCTTATCGTATTTCTTAAGGCTTGCCACTGCTTTCAAAGTAAGACCAACACCAGTTAAAGTTGCCATGACAGCGGGGTTTAATGTAATTCCTCCAGCTACTGCGGCACTGATTATTAACTTACCAGCTGAAAGATTACAAACAAAATTTTTTCTTCGAAAACCGCGGTGCAACTTTTCATAGCCATAATGTTTCTTATGGTAACAACCATACAAATTTTTCAGAATTTTAACTTTCTCTTTAGAAAGTGTTTGGTCGATATGGTTGAATTCGGAAATGTCCCGCATTGTGCTATATAATGAATGTAAAAATGTTTGGGTTTCTATTTATATTCAACCAATAATATGTGATAGTTGTGTTTCATCCGTCATAAACATTGATATTACATAATAAATTCCTACATCGTGATTAATATCGAAGTTTTGTTCTTTTTTTCTTATATCAGTCGAATTGAACCTGTGTACAGCAGATTTTGTCGAATCATTAGGATCTTCTTTTTTCAAAAAAAGACTAATAGAATTATATTTACTTTGGCTTGTTTCATATATTATTTTTGCCTTTAATAACACATTACTTTTATTCATTATTATTTTTTTAAACCATTTAATGAAAAATCACCATTGCTATCTTTTTTATCATGAAAACCATTTATGCAATGAACGGAGCCACTCAAATTGTGTCCGTTTAAAGACAAATCTGTTTGCATTATCATTTTTCCATTTTCAATAGCAAAAGCGGTGTCATAGACACTTGGGTCAACATTTGAAATTGTTTCTTTAACACCATAGACAATTAAATGACCAATTGTTAAAAATGATGGTTTACTGACTGTACCGTGCAGATCAAGATAAAGAAATTGTGGGGGTGAGCTACCCCATCTGTGAAAATTGATAACTGTTTTGGTGTACTTCTCGAATGTTTTGGTTGTATAATTGGAAATTGAAATCGTCGTTGCTTGCACTGTCACACTTATCTCATTCATTTCCGGCGGAAACCATTCAACGACCATTGTGTAATAACCGTCCGGAAGTTTATAAAGGTTAAAACCGAGGCGTAACCGGTACTGGTTGGGTGAGCCTTTTTCAAACAAGAGTTTAAGTTGGTAAGCTTTTTTATTAATTTGATGTGGAGAATTGGGAAAATCGTTAATACCCAAAACCTCAATATTGTTTTCACTCGAAGATTCATCAGTGTCTTCCATCAAGTATCTGAAGGCGTCTCTTTTTTGCCCCGAGTTAATGATCTGAGATTCATGAATTTTTTGAGTGACAAGATCTCTCATAGTTGTTATTTCATTTTGCATGAAATCAACATTAACTGCGGATTTCGAATCTTTGTAATCGGTTTGTAAGTTAACAATTTTATTATTATTTAAATTCAAGTCTCCAGACATACTTGTTGTGCCATCAAGTTTGAGATAATTTTTTTGTGTTTCACTAACTTTTGTTAACAAACTCGACACTTGTGGCGTCTTTTTGGTTTGATGGAAATTTGAGATTTACAATCGAATTGTTTTTCATATCAATATCAGCTTCTTTATCCAATTTTTTCGCAAGCTGATTATCGACATACTTTTTGTTTGTGGCATGATCTGTCTGTACTGGGTCTTTTACGTTGAAGATTGTATTATTGTTCATATCAATGCTTGCTTCCATTTTTCCACCTTCCTTTTTTGAAAGAAAGATATTTCTCGTGTCTTGATAGTTTATTACCTTTGTCAGATCACCGTGTACAGGATAAGGGTTGCTTTTTAGTCGCAAAATATCGTACTTATTTTGCATGTCAATATTAGCAGAACCGCTGGCACTACCCTGAGGGCCAGGATCGCCTTTATCGCCCTTGTCGCCCTTATCGCCCTTGTCACCTTTTAAACCCTGTGACCCTTTCTGACCTTGGAGACCAATCGGACCTTGTGGTCCTGTGGCACCTTTTTCACCCCTCGGTCCACGAGGACCTTGTGGTCCTCCAGAGCCTTTATCACCCTTCGGTCCAGGAGGACCCTCGGGGCCAGGAGGACCCCCTGGGCCAGGAGGACCAACTTTTCCACTTTCACTCGTCGTAGTTTGGCTAGTTCCACCTATTTGACTGTTAATATACCCCATTATATACCTTCATCAAAATTTTTTTAAATTATTTTTTGGGGTTTGTCATAGTAAAGGAAAGAATATTTTTCATCAGTGGCGCGATCTAAAACCTCATGATCTACACCTATTTCGTTTGCAATTCGTTTGTTTTCTTTTGGATCTAATCTGAAAATACAAAGATGGCTGCAGTTAACACGGATGTCTTTTGGCACCTTGTAAAAGGTTTGAGAGAGGTAAATAACGCAGCAGTTTTTGTGCCGCCCGTTGATAAAATAATTAATGATATCGTTTTGGTTTTTTTCGCAAACAAGATCATCAGAAACAACTATTTTTTGGTTGTCCGTCGGAAGTTCTTCGAGTGGAATGATTTCATCACCATGAGCCTCAATAACATCATAACCAACCTTGGGGTTAATTTTTTCATCAAAGTCCTGCAAAAGATTCTGATATTTGTTCTGGTGCAGGTTTTTTGAAAAGAGGTAAACTTTATCAAACTCTAACAAAAAATAAATCATATTCAGTAATATGTTTGTTTTGCCAGAATTACTGGGTCCACAAATTAGCATGCGGAAAACATCTGCTGGCATACAAGGGTGACCTTGCTTGTAGTTACTCTTGGAAGAACCTTGGTCAAAATTTACGAACTTCATTTTTTTTTCGCTTCTATATATTCACGCTGGAAATATGTCAGTGAAAAAATGGCATCAGTTGGCTGAAGAAAAGTCGGCGATCGATCAGCAAACAGAAGAAATTCACCAAAAATTCAGAATGGATAAAATAAAAAAAGAGTTTGGTCAGCTTTCAGGAGAAGAGTTGTTTAAACCAATCACAAAAAGGCTTGATAAGAGCAGCACCACTGTGGAAGAAGAAGAAGAGGAGGAGCAGGAATTTCCTGATTACACAATGGATGAATTTGACGAAACTTACCCTTTTGGTGATGAATTCAGACCGGATGCGCCAACACCAGCACCATCACCAACACCACCACCATCACCACCACCACCCGCATATCAAGAAGTTGTTGATGATGATGATGATGATTTTCCACCACCACCCCAAACGCTGATGGAAGAAAAAATCCACACGTAAAGAGTGGGAGAAGCCGGAACCGGTTAAAACAGAATATTCCCATGAATCAACCCTATTGCAAACAGTCAATCAGCTGATCACGAAATTTGGAAATGATCCCAATTACAAAGTAAAAAGTAAAAATTCTCCATTATATGGTTATTCAATGGAGGAACTCAAAAAAGTAAGAGATGGAATTTATGCGAAAAGAGGGGTAACAAAAACAGCTCTTGAGAAACAGTTACAGGCGGGGAAGTATAGACTGAAGTCCACTCCCCCACGAGAAAAAAAAGAGAAACTACTCCAACCCCTTTGGAAAAAGCTGTCATGAGCCGAAGACCTGCTTTTGAACTTTCTGACGATGAAGATGACTTTTCTAAACAGGATTGGGAAACCGAAGGAAGTGGCATCGCTGATGAAGCTGAAAAATTGATCGACCAACTTCATTTGAGTTTAGGATCGATAAAAGCAGGAAACAGCTCAATAAAACTTAAAAAACAGGTATTATATCTGCTTGATTCACTTGTTGAACTCGGTATAGTGAATAAAAAGGAAAAGAAAAAATCATTGCTAATTATATAAAACAATAATGAGCTTTGACATACTGCTTGACTCGAGCCTTGCAAAACTAGAAGTAGGTGGAGAACAGAATGTTTCACACGATTTTACAGTGAGTTTTTATCCCCCTATCAACTTAGGTGAAGGAAAATATAAAGCCGCGCTAGACAGACTTATTACAATGAGTTACTCATGGAATAATATCGATTCTCGTTATAATAACAACAAAATTAGATGGAAGAAAAAAACAGAACAAGCGTGGAAAACTTTAACTTTTCCGAATGGAATGTATGATTACAAAAGAATCAACACTTTTGTTCAACAACACACCGGTAGAGTAGATCCAGCAAACAAAGACAGTGATTACATTTTCACAATATACTTCGATATGTCAATTTATAGGGTTGTGACTTTGGTACATAACGATTATGAGCTTGACTTTTCTCAAGGAAATTTTGGTGAATTGCTTGGTTATGGTAAAAGTACCTTGAGTGGAGATGTTGTTGGAAAAAATGTTCCAAATATCACAAGAGGTGTTGATTGGGTATATTTGCACTGCGATCTTATCTCGCGCCGAACAAACAATATTCCAAACGATGTGGTATACTGTTTCTCAACATCAGATCTTCAGGTTAGCTATCCATTTCAAAAAGAGCCGCGTCGGCTTAAATGGCAATCTGTGAATAAAAGTTATATTGATAAAATAAGGGTTTGGGTAACAGACGGAAGAAACAATATTTTGGATCTCAACGGGACAGATATTGCAATTAGCTTGATAATTGAAAAAGAGTAAGATTTTTGTTGGTATAAATATATAGTTATGAATCATCCGAGCGAGTGGGCAAGATTCTTTGACAAAAACACCGGACGTTATCGATATAAACACAAAGGGTCGGGTGTGATCCGTGACACCTTCATGACCATCGGCAAAGTATTCAAAGACACTGCAAAGAACGTTGCAAAGAAAACAGCCGAAAAAGCCACAAAAACAATCGCTGAAAAGGCGGGTCAGAGAGTTGGTGAACTTGCTGTTGAAAAAGGTTCGAAACAAATACGAAAAATACTGCAAGAGCGAAAAAAACAAAAACCATTGTCTAAAGACGCAAAAAAGAAACTTGCAAATATTTTGCAAAACCAAACACAGAAAAAATCAGACGCCCTTATGAAATTGAATCGAATTTTGGCAAACGAAATTTAATCAAAGAAAATTTTTTTTTCTTTTAATATAACTGCAACATGTTCAGAACTCCACAATTCCTTAAGAGGTCAGAAGATATTCGTATTGAATGTGAAAAAAATTAATAGACCCCGGGAATGGTCAAACACAAGAAAAAAGTGGTTATAAATTCGTAATAGAAGACTGGTACAGAGCTTATTTCTTAGTTCATTTTAAGTTTGAAGCAAATGCAAATGGAGGTAACATTGTAGCTGACACTGAATCTGCTCCAATAAATGGGTCTTTTTCATTAATCAAAAATATGAGAGTTTCATCAGCGGGGACAGAAGTTACTGAGTCAAACAATATCCACAAAGGTATTTTCATTAAAAATCTGCTTGACTATTCAAACGATTATTCGGGAACTGTGGCAAAAGATCAATTTTGGTATCTTGACGTTGACGAAACCACAGTTACAGATGCAAATGCGACTAACCTTGGAATGCGTGCAAGAGCTCTTCTTTCACATGGTGGAAAGATAGTTGAGACAAAAATTCCTTTAAACAGATACTCATTTTTCGAAAATCTTTCCGAAGCTCTTTTACCACCAACGAAAATTGAGTTTGATGTTACTCTGCAAGATGATAAAGAACTTATTTTCCAAAACGATGGAACAGCTCGAAGAATTGTTGTTAAAAAAATTGAGTTATGGGTTCCACAACTATCTTTCCACGGTGAAGGGCAAAAATTTGTAAATGAAAATTTTTTAAAAACAAAAAAAATTAAATACTTGAAAGAACGAATTATGGAAAGTTCCCCAAGAACTGGTACTGGTGGTACGTGTTCGTTTACAGCTGCAATTAAAAATGTAAAACACGTATTCATATTTCTTCAACAATATCGTAAAAAAAATCTTACACACAAAACCCTTACTTTTTTGACACATTTAATATCGATGGTGATAACTCGGCAAAATTAACTAGATGTCGACTAAATTATGGTGAAAATTTTTACCCTACAGTTTATTTCTCAGACAAAAACAAATTGAGAATTTACGAACATTTGATAAATTATAGGTACAGAAATTATGATTACAACAGCGGTGTCCAGCTACAGGTTGCAAACTTCGAGAGTTTATACCCGATCATTCACTTCGATCTAAGAAATAATGAAAAATTTATGACAAATGATCCTCGAAATCTTACTCTTGAATACGAATTAAACGAAACAGCAAACCTTCAGTACATTATATACGCATACGTTATAAATGAAGAAGAATTTGTTTTAGAAACGCTTGGTAATGAGCTTGTTGTTGTCTAGAAAAAATTTAAAAAATTCTGAATATAATATATACGCACGATGAGCACAACTTATCATCCATTCAAAATCGCACTGACTGATGGTCAGAAAAAGAAACTTCAAAAAGCTTATGTTTCGAAGACAGCTGTTATTCTGAGAGTTAAACCAGGTCAAGTTGGACGGGATGACGAACTTCTTCTCACTGCTACTCAAATCTCGCGACTGAAGAAAACCTCAGCGGCAATTGGAATGGAAATAAAATTTAGCCAAACCATAGCCAGAAATTTCGGACAACATGGCTGCCAACATGGCGGCAAGCATGCGCAAAGCACGCAAACACGGATTAAATATGGCGGCAGAACGTAAAGGGAATGAGGGAGCAATTTTAAACTTTCCTAATTTTTGTTGTTGTCGCTCAAATTGCGACTTTCCCCAGCTTTAAAATTGATAAAGCAATGTTCGAACTACATTTTTATCGAACAAAAAATGAAGGAAATATTATTCTAGCCACTGCCTTTTTTGATCGAAATATCACTAGAAACGGACACAATATCCTCTTAAAACAGCGCTTACCTTTATGCTTTTCTTAGTGCACGGAGAGAAAATCCTTGCTGCGACATGTTTCCCCATCTTCCCATCCAAAAGATACGATGTTAAGCTCGCAAAACAAATGTTTTTCTCGCGAAAATACACCAGCTAAGGCACTGCCTTTTTGAGACGAAGATCAGGCTTTTTTGTAAGTACGACATTGAGGAAATGGAGCCATTAGTGAGGTAAAAATGCTCCTGAAACGGTTTGTTTTCCTTCTACTGAGAAGCTCCTTGGCAGCCATTTTGTTTCTTTCCCATACATAACGTACTTACCTACTAACATAAAGAAACCGCTGAATATGGGCACCGACTGGATTTCGAAAAAAAGCGGGAAGGAATTGCGAGGAAAAAATTCATATGTGCATGGTGCATGCTATGTCTGAACTGATATAACACCAATTTAATCAAATCTGCAAGTGAACTGTAGCCTTTCCATCGAATAAGATATTCTTTCTGAAAAGGATTACAGTTGCAGATAAATAGAGCGTACGCTCAGAGCAGAGACAAATATTATATTTTGTCATTCAGACGACATCGAACAGTTATCAACAAACCGATTAAGAACAAAATCACAATATTTGCCTTTTTTTTTCATCCTACGATGACTAAATACCCTTTTGGCTATTTCCGCTGGCCGATTCTTCAAAAGGTCTGCATTGCTCACATAATTTAAGTCCTTGTAAAAGCTACTTACTCTTTCATTCGCTCTGGCCGCCATTTTGATTATGCGCCCGCGGTGCAAGCCGCTTGCCGTCACGAATTTCTGGCTATGCTCAGCTTCAAAATACTGCGCAGCGTGGTGGAAGTTTGTTTTCTGCTATGTTAGGTTTGGCACGACCTTTGATAAAGCCAGCCCTTGGTGCATTAGCGAGTGCAGGTTTAAGTTTCGGCGCTGAAAAGGTGCTAAAAAAGATATTCGGAAAGGGTTTTGGACCAAAGGAAATTGAGCTTTATAAACTTGTCCAGAAAACGACTCCTACTCAGAAAAAGGTGGCAGAACAATATCTTGTTGGGCAAGGTTTAGTAAAAGGAGGCGGAGCACAATACGGCGGCTTCCTTGGTATGTTAGCGTCTATCGGAGTGCCTTTAGCCATTGATTTAGTTCGAAAAATAATCGGAAAAGGTATGCAAACGCAACCACCATCACCACCACCACCACGAACAAGACGATCACCAGCTATACCACCTCCTAAAGGTAAAGGAATGCAAATTCAACCTCCACCTTTTTTCGGAACTTGGGATGATTATTATCGTTTAAAAAAAACTGAAATTTGAAGATAAACCTCTATCCAACATTGACCTGAGAAAATGGTGCAACTTTTTACGAATTCCAATAAAAGGTGTTTTTAGCAGAAATGAAACAAAACCTTTGTTTCATTCTCCATGTATTATAAACTTGGATGATTTTGGAAGTTTGGGAACTCACTGGGTATGTTGTTGGCCAAAAGGAAAAGGTCTTTACGAGTATTTCGATTCATTTGGCTTTCCACCACCTTTGGAATGGGAACAAGAGATGTCAATGCATGGGATGAAACATTTTTTCAGAAATGACAACCAAATTCAGTGGGAACAAAGTGTGAGATGTGGTTATTACTGCCTTCTCTTTTTAAACGAAAGAAATAAAGGAACAAGTTTTGCCGATATTTTGAAAATGTTCTCCAACGATTTACTTCAAAATGAGGAAATAGTGAAAAATTATTTTTCTTAAAATATATCTACAATGGAAGTGTACTGTGTGAAAGAAAAGCGGCACACACCCAATGTGAAGGGGACCGAAAAAGTTGTAACCACAAAGAACAAAAGAAAACTCTTAAAGGTAAAATGCGCTAGTTGCGGAATAACAAAAACAGGTTTTATGCCGGGAAACTAGGTAAGCCCTCCCGCGCGGAGGGCAGTGGAATATTTGGAGACGTTGCAATGGCGGTGGGTGATCTTGCTATTACAAAAGGAATCCCCTATCTTGCCAAAAAAAGTGTTGAAGCTGGAAGATATTACGCTTCTGAAGCAATGAGAGACCCGAAATTACAAAAGAAAGCAATAAATTACACTCTTGACAAAGCCCGCCCAGTTATTCAAAAAGTTGGAAGTGAAATGTTTGATCAACTTTCAACTAAAGTTCGACCAAACCAACGTTATAAAACTGACAGACCTGATTTGGATGGAGCTGGGTTTGACATACATGCAGCAATTGGGAAATTTCCGAAACCAAAAAAAGGTTGGACATTACCAGGACATAATTTCACAGGGCCATACAATCCTCTTGAAAAGCAGGTTAAATACGATCCAGAAACGGGTGAAATTCTTGATATATATCAACAACCAACAGGTGCAACAGATGCGATTGCTATGCAACATGATGTTGATTATGATGTTTGTTCCAACCGTGAAAAAAAATACGGTGAAAATCTCAAAAAATGCAAACACAAAGCGGATAAAAAAATGGTTAAGTCTCTTGACGCAGTTCCTTACAAACAGAGACAGTGGGGTCATGCGGCTGCAAGAAATGCAATCAATGCTAAACAAAAGTTAGGGTTGGGTTTGAAAAAACAAAAAAGGAACTGGTGCTTTGGATAAACCATTGGAAGTAGCGAAATTTGCTGAAACTTTGACAAAAAAAATTATTACTTCCACAAAACATGTATTCGATTGGTATTGGTCAGGTGATATTGCGAAAAATGCTTTCGCAGGACCAACTGGTGTCACAAGCAAGAAATTTTGAACTCATCCAAAAAAGGTGAAAAATCCGAAAACAGGCAAATATGAAAATGTTTATGAAGAACCTTGATTGGTTTTCAACCACCATTTATCAAACTCCTGTTTTGCGAGCCACCAGCTTGTTAAGCTTTTTGGAAGGTGATGAGAAATAGATTCCATAATTTCTTTTTTGTTGGGCCAGCATTCAGAAGGTACCTTTTCAAAATAATTATAAAGAAAACAGGGGTAGTTCACTGACTTGCCGGTCATCTTCTGAAATTGAGCAATAACGTTACCAAGAAAATCTACCTCGCTGGAAGAAAACATTTTGTAAATGTTCCATTTCCGCAAAACATTTTTTAAATGAAAATTACTTGCAGTGAAAATTCTTTCCCGATTTTCTTCTTCTTGAAACTGTTCATCATCAAAATCAGACGCTCTACCACATTTTGGACATGCACGACAGAACTCATTCCCCACATAAATTAATTGCTCCTCGCATGAAGGACAACGATAAATTTTTTTTGATAATGGGTATAAATTTTTTTTTTTGCAATGTTTCTTGAACTTTTTTCGCCGAAATTTTCTCACCTTGCAACCAACCAAATGGGTCGTACATTTTTTTATCTTGTATGATATACAATGAGCTCCCGTATTTTCAATAAGTTGTCAAAAATCTATTACAGTCCGCAAGGGTATTGGAAAGGGTTTGCAGCAATTAAGAAATTAGCCAAGGCAGCAAAAGTTTCGGAAAATGTGGCTCAAAACTGGTTGATGAAGCAAGCTCTTTGGCAGGTTTATTTACCGGCCCCACGGTACATTCCAAGACCGAAATTTGATGTTCCTGTTCCAAACAAAGTTCACCAAGCAGATCTTCTATATCTCCCACACGATCGCCCACCACGCTCCCGTAAAACTTTTGAATATGCCCTCACAGTGGTAGATGTGGCCTCTCGATACAAAGAGGCCGAACCGTTGACCACAAAAGAAGCTAAAGAAGTTGCAACTGCTCTGGAACGGATTTATAGTCGTGGTCCTTTGAAGTGGCTGAAACTGCTTCAAGTCGATCCTGGGCGCTGTGAATCAACTTCTTTCGAAACATAATGTTGAGGTTAGACGTGGTCGTGTGGATATTCACCGTGATCAAGCTATTGTTGAAAGATTCAACCGCACCCTAGCTGAACGACTGTTTGGACACCAATATGGGGTTGAAATGCGCCTCCCTGAGGGTCAGCGGTCCACTGCGTGGGTGAAAAGGCTTCCTCAAGTTGTTGCCGCTCTGAACAACGAGGTAACAAGCCTTACCGGCAAGAAACCCCCCGTTGCCATTAAAGAAAAAAATGTTTCTGCAAAGGCATCGACACCTTATTCAAGGCCTGTTGGGCAAAGGGAAAAAAAGCTCCCCTCTCTCGTTAATGTGCGCTATCTCTACCAACCTGGCGAGCTTGAAGGTGGTGTAAAAAGAGCTACAGATCCAATCTGGTCTTTGAAAGTTTACAGCATTGAAAGATCTTTTACCAAACCAAATCAACCCGTTCTCTACTATTTGCACGACGGTCCCAAGCGCGGCTTCGTGCGTGAAGAACTGCTGGTTGTCCCTCCAAACACACAGTTACCCCCCGAGCAACTTTGAAACTTCGGCATCTAACTCTATAAGTTCATCATATGTTAATGTTGGCATTTCGTTGTACCCATAAGCTTTTGTATGAATACCATCGTCACATATCCATCGCTTTGAATCAAATGGTGAAAGCGAAATTTTGTTAAGATGCATTCCATATATCTCATGCCCCTCGCTTCGAAGAATGTTCATTCCATGCCATAGCTGCTCCTTTCCAAAAAGCGTTTCCTTGAACTGATCATGCATAATTTTTTCTTTACAACACTCTTTTTTACACCTTTTGCTTTTTTTATATTTTTTTCGTCAGCCTTCAAGATAGAATAAATTTTTGGTCTTAGACAAACACACTCTGCAATTGGTGTTCCATTGCATTCATCTTTCATTTTGCCCAAGACCTTTTTGTTGATATTTGAGTAAAGTTGATGTTCTTTCGGGTAGTCACATAAAGATTTTTGTTTGTTTCGATGTCTTTGCAGAAGTCATCGGTTTCAATTTCAACAAGAAGGCTGTCGGTATCTGTGTACAAAAGCTCGTACTTTGGTCCGTATTGCTTTTTAAGTTTGTTGTAGAAAAAGTCGTACATCAATATCTTGCTGTTGTCAAGGATAGTCATCCCCGTGTAGACAGGTTTGTTAAGCAGCAGCCGGCTTTGTGCATGTCAATTCCGACAAGGTCATTTGAAAACATTACATGCCTTGAGTACAAAGGGCTGGCAACCAATTTCCTTATTTTGTCTGTCTCATTGCTTCTCACTATTTTTATGTCAACACGGTTACGCAAGTTTTCCATGGTTTTTCCGAAAACTGAGTTATTCATTAGCGTGTAAAAGTTCTTTTCAAAGTCACTCCTTGCATTTTTCCTGAATTCTGTATTCATCCGGATGTACGGCTCCATCCAGCATTCTTGTTCGAACTCCAACACCCTGTTCACTCGCTTAAGTTTCATTCCCTGATTCAGATAAAACTGCAAGTTTCTGTAATGCACAACATAGTTGCTTTTGTCCTCAAGTGTCAGAAGCAGTTTCTCGCTGTCCGGCGGTTTCAGATCCAGGTCTTTCATCAACCTCTTTTGGTAGTCCGACATACCTTCTTTTTGCACGACCTTTTTTTCCGGCGCAAGGTGATAGCTGTTGTGTTGCTCATGCAGTTCTGCTGGATATTCAAGATCCACCTCAAGAATCCATCCATTCTTTGCGTTTTCTTTTTTCTTAATGATATCTTCCTCAGTGGGCATAACACGTTTCCATTTAAAATCTCTTTTCGGGAGTGGCTTGCTCATTGCCCATCCGTAAAGGTTGTTCGCGTCGAGATACATGATGTATTTGTTCGGTTTGCTGGGGTCATAGTCCGGTACTAGCGGGTTGTCTGCCTTAGCGTATCTTTTGCTTACCATGGAAATTCCACCCCGCATTCCCCTTTCCACGAAGAGATGCATTTCAAGGTCTGTGAGTAACTCAAGCTCGACCCCCGTCTTTTTCAAGAGCGCGTCCCAGGAAAGTCCGGGCGACGTGTAATAATGAGCCGGATCTAACCCGTACTGCTCTTGGCATATGTTTCGGAAGTTCTCAAAAACATCCGCCAGCAGTGCGACATCCGTTTTCACGTAAAGATCGTGATAATCGCCCAGCGTTTTGCATTCAAAAGCATCCCAAACAGTCTTTGCGTGCGCATACTCTTCGTCTGTTATGTGCTCGTCGTTCAGCTAGCTGTAAAACTTCTCTTTGTCCGGAAGCCTTGTCTCGCTAAATCTCCCCCATGAGTCCATGTACTTGTAAGGGTAGATACCTTTTTTGTAAAGCAGGTCGCTTCCTTTTGAAATGGTTGATGTTGTTTTCAATGACTCCTTTGGTGTTGCACTTACAAGTGAATCAAGGCTCGCTTGCAAAAAGTTGAAGCTGTCGATGAAACGCAGACCTCCGACTGAAAATGTGATATATTTCTCCATGTTGTTGGCGACACATTTCACCTCTTTTTTCAGCTGTGACATCGCTTGCATTAAATGGTGTGCGTCGTAACCCCTCAGGTTATGAAATACAACTGGTATTTGGTAGGTCTGGGGATTTATACGCAGTTTCAGATTGCATTCGTTATGCGCCGCTCCACGGTACCTTCCAGTAATATGGCAATGGTCTTTCACTGCGTCTCTGAAGTTTTTCTGAAGTAAAGAGTTTCCACAGTACCTACAATTTTTCTGAAATTTTGCTTCCAACTTGTCTTTTTTGTCTGTTAATCTTTTTAGCCTAAGAATACCCCATTGTTGTTCTTTCTGTGCTCTGTAAAAAGATTTTTTGTGCCATTGACCCCTATAACTGCATTTTTCACTGCCTTCACCGCCTTCTATGCTCCAAATCGGTAAAGAGTCTAAGAATTCATCTTTTATCAAACTTTTGTTACAAATATGACAATCAGTTGCATTTTTGAATTTTACCCAGTCTTGGGGCTCCATCACAATCGGCTTTTTTTCTGCCAAACTGTCTCTTATTTTCACCTCTTCCTGCAGAATGTCATTTAAAAACGTTCCAACAGCGTTTTCTCCCCTGTAAACCTTTGACCCTGAAACTTCACCGTCGATTCTCACAACCATGTAAGAATACCCGCATGCCTCATGCCATTCGGTCTTCTCTGTGTAGCTTTTTTTCTTGCTCTCTGGCCCAATCTCACAGCCTGGAATCTTTCTAACCAAAGCCTCAAAGTCAGCATATATCACGTATGGCACCTTCATCTGTTTGTGATGATTTTGGAAAGAAAGGGTGTTTTCCCCCTCTTCCGGCATCTCGATTCTTGTCGGCCTGCCATTCACACCATTGCAATATTTTTTGTGGTTCTCGAGCAAGTCTGCTCTTGAAAAACCTGTTAAGCACATCATGCAGTAGTGTTTTGTGTTGCTGTTTTTGGTCTGATCGAAGAGCAAAGCGCTCACCCGTTTTACATAACAATAGTGTTGTATTATCCCCGACTCAATTAACATCAGGTTTATTCGCGGCACGCTTTTTTTTTTACTTATCCTATGCGGAATCACACAATTATTTTCATTTTCCCAGCCAAATACGTTTATTGCAAGGTTTTTGTTTTGAGCTTCAAGCTTGTCTATCTGTTTTACCGGTGTTGGGAAATCGATTGCTTCATAGTTAATGCCATCGTTAACCGAATATTTGCTTGGTCTTTCCGCGTGATTTCCATCTTTTGGAGGGAATAAAGCAGCTCTGAGCGCCCACTTCAAACATTCGTTGTCTCTGTTTTTCACGTTAATTATTGCCTTCTTTTTTGCCGGATTGGCTGGAAGAGGTAAATAGGTTCCTCCGCACAGTGGCTGATAGCGTGCAACATTCACGTAGGCAACCATTATTCTTTCAAGAGCCCATCCTGAGCCCCGCTCTGACCAAGACTCTATTTCACCCTTTATTCTTTCAACAAATCTGTCGAATTCTGTTTTTATCTGGTCCTCGTCATTTCTGTTGAAAACGTGCGGTTCATTTTCTCGAAAATAATGTTCCATGTACTGTGTTCCACCGTCTCTCTCTATTGAAAACTCTACTTGTAAACCAAAACTTACTTTTACGCTTTTTAATTTTTGGATTTCGTTTTCAACCAAATCAGTAAACTTTTCTTTCGTTTCCCTTGCAAACACAAAAAGATCTTTATTGTTTGGATTTTCTTCAGAAACATCCATTCTCCAAATACGAAGCCAGTCCTGGAAATTATTTTGGGATATTAAAAACCTGTCATATAATGCAACATAATTTGGTTTTAACGTTTTAGGCAAGTTTATGTTTTTCTCCGGTATTGGACCGTAAAACATTTGCAAAACATCGGACGAATATCTTGCGGCTGCCATTTTGGTGTATATACTTGTGATGATACTTGTTCAATAGGAAATAATTCTGGGCCACTTTGTATATATACCAGTGCAGACATTTCTTAAATATAAAATATTTTCTGTGACACATCCTCTTCACTGGTCCGCGAAGTCACACACTTCGTTTTTATACTGTTTGCGTTACACACATGTAAGATGAGGTGTTCTGGGACAGAAATTTAAATAAGCGGTTTTTACCGAAACGAGGCGAGCATGGGAGACGAGTTTCGGTGAAAAAACCGCTTATTTAAATTTCTGTCCCAGAACCCTCATCTTACATGTGTGTCTCTGTAAAGTGTTGACTGCTTTTACTCATGGATAACATTCTATTATGTCGATAAAGGTCTTGAAAAACACTGGACACCCACCAAGAACCATGCTTCCGAAGGGTGGGATGTGTTAGCATACTAGCTTTGTTAATATATTTACGATTCAAGTTGATTTGATTCAAGATAAAGGGGGAGCAGGGATGGCGCAGTGGTGAGAGCACTCACCTTCAACCAATGTGGCTCGGGTTCGATTCCCGGTCCCGGTGTCATATGCGGGTTGAGTTTGTTGTTGGTTCTCGTCCTTGCTCCAAGGGTTTTTCTCCGGGTACTCCGGTTTTCCTCCCTCCATAAAAAGCAACATTTCCAAATTCCAATTCGACCTGGACGTCAAGTGTTTACCCATGAGCCTCTGGCTCGGGAGATTAGGCGACTAAGCCCCACACTATGACGCTAAATTTGATTTACCGGTTTTTTTTGGTTTTTTTTTTACCATTCAAATTTGCTCTTTTCTTGTTTTTTTCATTATTATTTTCAGCTTTACATTGAAAGATTATAAAAACTATCCTAGAAAACCGATTGTCGAGCCTAAGACAGAAAGATTTATTAATTGCCCTCATCATGTGCGCTGCATATCCCTCTAAAAGTTTATGTTCGGGTGTGCTTATATTCCTTCATATGTTGATATCATTATGCTGCATAAGGAAGATGAACCATACCTGCCTTACAGCTTTAAACGAGGTTTTAGAATACCCAGCCACTTCTGACTACAAGCGTCTTCTTGTGTCGGCATTCTTTGAAGAATGAAGCAGGCAACAATACATGCCATATAACATGCAAATTAACGGCAAGGTATTTCTGCAGTTAAGCCGAGGTTTATTCCACTTCTCATCTTTCATCATCATCTTTTATTTTCTCTAACAAAAAAAATTACATTGCTCAAGCTGCAAAAGATTCAACTAATACAACAATCTCTTAGGCATCGGAAATATCTTCCTTCATGCACGCATTGCATGCCTATGCCTTAAACACTGAAATACACGCATAATATTTCTCTTTAAAATATTTCTGTTTGTCTGTTTTCGTACAAAAGTCTTAAAAAAGCATACGAGATTGCAGCAACCGGTTATGGAAGAACAGAGCGGGTTGTTCAGAGAGCCTGACGGCCTAATGCGCCTTCTGGCGCTAGAGAATTAAGATCAAGGTAAGGATGTTGCAGCGAGTAACTTGATGTTATCGACTGCTTTCTTGATCTTCGGTCAGCGTTCTCCATGCGCCATTTTGGGCAATTTTCCGTTAATTCTGTTTATTTGGTTTCATTAAATTAGCAAATGTCTATTCAGACGCTATTCAGAATAAAATTAAGGCAGCGGTTAAAAGTGTGCATGCAGTTGTTATGAATGTTGTTATGTGGTAGGATGTTCGCCGAGGTACTCATGTTGGACATGGGATACCATCCAGAGTACCAATATGTTTGAGGTGTCAATCATCCGCATGAATGTCTTGGAATCCCGTTCATATAAAGATCGGGGAGAAAGACAACTCCCTTGGAGTAGCAGAGCTGTTCTTGCTGCTTAGGCCCAACATGAAGACCCCCGTTCTAATCGCCTTGGTAAGTTCGTTTAGGATTCTAATGCAAACCGTTTTACCAGAAGAACCGCTTGTAAAGGATAAAAACCCTGTAGACAAAAAGGAAGAAAATGATGAGCGGTACAGCGCTCTAACCATTTGCGCTCCCAGTTGGCTTGATAGCTCCGGCAACTGGTTAGAGCACTGTACCAGTATCGCAGAGGTCATGGGTTCGAATCCTGTTCAAGCCTAATTTTTTTTTTCAGGTTGTTCTTTTATCAACTACTTAAATTGATATCTTTAACTGTGAGGATCATCATCACTCCTTGAAGTTAGAAAAGTTGCAATTCTTTAGGGGCTTTGATGTTTCCTCGAATTGCTATGTTACTTCATAGTTTTTTAATCTTTTACAGTTTGCTTGTAAGTGGCCTTGCTCTGATGATGACTTTGAAATAAAGTCGAAATATTAGCACTTACTTCATATTCCTTTTTGCACCCTAGTTCAATTTAAAGGTTCCTTTTATTCGGATTAGTTTTCATAGTATTTTTCTTACGTTTGGGCTGAAAAAGGTTTTTTGCTTTGAGAAGTGGAAAAATGCCCTAATTATAATGTGAAGGAGACAGTGTAATAGAAAAAGTGAGAAAATTTCCAACCCTATCCCGCAACAACCCTTTGGAAAACTGTCGATACTAATCAAAAAATAAATAAACAAAAACATGAAAGAAATTGAATTTCTTTGGCTGGGGTATGGCATTCGCTCACAAATGTCGATTCGCAAGATATCTTTTTTCCACTATTTTTTTCTGTATATTAATTAGCTGTATTTTCTTTGGGTGGAAACATTCTGACAAGCGTGTCTTTGAGCGAATAATCGATATCTCTTAGCAGGTTGTGCTTCTTTATTGAATTAAAAAGAAACAATAGAATTGCGAATGCTATGAAAGAGAAAGTTCTCGCAATACTTAAAACAAAGTTTCCTGTCGAAGGGGTATGTAAAAAAAGATGAATAGTTTCTGTGGTTAGTTTTGCTGTAGCATATATATATATGCGGTTATGATGATGGATTTATGAAGAGTACTTGAGACAAAAAAGGGCAAATTTCGTTGTCGATTTGATTTGATTTGTAAATCTGCTTGTTATGATCTTTCCTCCCACTGTATTTTATGGTGTTAGTATATCTCAATCATACGTTTTTTTGGACTGATTCTTAAAGGATTAGAGCTTTTTGTCCATTCCCTTTATTTTTAGTTTTCGCCGGTATGGACTATGTAATATACATTACTTGCAAATAAATTTAGGAAGATAAAAATTCGGACGTTTTATTTCAGACGTTTAATTTTCAGACACTTTTTCTCACATTTCGGACAAAAATTTCGGACGGTTTGCTGAAACATGCCTAAAGTAAACTTACGCCTACAAAATTATATTAACATGAATTAGACTGAAGTAAAATCTGTGAAAATGATAGTTTTACTGCACCCTCAAGGTTTTACAGACACACTGAGGGGAAAAACACATATTCAATCAAGCCTCTGTCACTCTCAAGCAGTGTCTCAACTAGAGTTCGGTAGAGTTCGGCAGTATCGATGCAACAGTTGAGGATGAAAAGCATAGACCTTCTCCAATTGCAACGGGAGGGATTTAGATCGTCCTCCGAGCTACGTTTAAAATTGACGACAGCAAACGGTTTCTTCTTCTTCGTCTCAAAAAGCTTATTCAAAAGAACTATGAGCTTCTTGATCAATCACCTCAGTCACCAACAGCTACAGATGAAGAAGTACCACACGCTAGTGAGAATGAAGAGAACCTTTCAATTGTGTTGATTGATGATGAAGCAGAAGAGGACTAGCACCACTGGCACTGGCAATGCAATTATCATAAAACTGGGCTTTGATCGAAGATTGAAATAGCAACTGCAAAATGGAATTTATCTATGGTTTTGTCTTTCGTAAAATCACGACATCTGAGCAAAGTCTAATCCGAATTTTAGCTATATCATGTGTATTGGCCTTGAATATGTGGTGGCGTCGCCCAAGAAATTACTTTAAAGGTTTTTACTGTACTGTAAAAATTTTGGAAGCTTAAAATTTCGGACGGTTTTATTTTCGGCCACTATTTTTGTCAGATCAGCAGGTGCACTGTCAATTCACATGATTTTGTCGTCAATGTGATGCATTTTGAAAAAGTGAGTTTGGCTTAATGAAAAAATTCAAGGCCATAGGTGTTATAAATGTGTACTTCAAACATAAGTTTACCCGCCCTTCAGCTTATCTTATTGTTTTGAGTTGGTTTCCTTTGAGCTATTCTCGGATCTTGCTTGGCTAATATCAATGGGCGAAAGTAAATGAATTGATTATTTAAAAGTTGTCACACTATTGTGCGCCCCGCTGTAAATATTAGATTACGCCTTCTATTCTGAGGTGAGAAACATACGTTTACGTCCTTAGTGGCCTGAAACTGGGAAACACACTGTACAGCATAATAGCAATAAAAGAACCTCAGAGGAGTACTTCTCAGTAGCTTTAAATTTTAAGTGCCCGTCGCACTGAAAGACTTCACCCAAAAGCCGAAAGCTGAAGCCACAACTAATAATGCTTAAAGGTTGCATTAACAGGAGTGAATAAAACTTAACGTGGCATGACTCGGTTCTTTGCCGACAAATCACAAATACAATGCAAGTCACCGTTAACAAAATAAAGCTTGTTTTTATTTTGTCTTTCAATTTCCAACTTTTAATGATATTGGCTTTTCGAGGATTGCAAAATGTTATCTAGTGTTTGTCTTGTTACGGGGTCGGAGGATTAAGATGTTCTTTAAAAAAAAAAGAACTGTGCTCAGTTGTGAAGACCAAAACAGTAGCCGTATTTGACTTACGATTTTTGGCACTGCTCGTATGAGAGTGATACGAATGCCAAGCTTAGCATAAAATGATCGTCAGGTAATTTTGGAAATGGAATGGCGTGCCAGACAAACGGAAACTATTGAATACGCCAAGTCACAGAAATAAAATCGGTTCCAAACAAAGTACAACACCTCGTCATTGTTACAACATCATTGTTGAACTTTATTTCAGCTTAAGTTACATTTGTGTGCAAATTTAAATTGTTACAAGCAAGCAAAAGTTAATTTATGTCTTTGTTTCTTGACGCACCCAAACTTTGCCTATAAAGAGCTTCACCTGTTGGTCGGGGTCTTTACGCAACTCGTTGCCATAGAGTGCTTACTTCTTCCCCCGAATACGTCGGCGGCCACGACGACGGCCACGACGACGGCGTTTGCGCGAGTACCCTCTTATTTTTATCGGATCTTCTGGAATGGAATTTACGCTGAAAACCAGTAGAACCTTCAATTAGTACACGAAGTTAACGAAAAACGTCTTGCTCAGCTCTGGTTAGGTATCGTGTGCATTGTACATAACATGTAAAAAACACTGATAAAATTCGGAGAATGCCGATGAAACCAGAAAAGTTGCTAACGCTAATTTCTACTGATTATGACTGACATATTCCTCTGCCCTTCCACACCCCAGAGGGATGTTAGTGTCCATCGTAAGGCCACTTCAAGTTGTAACAACATGAGGGAAACGCCTTGCCTCAAGCCGTACGTCAACTTCGTTTCAGGAAACAAACATTATTTTAAGGGCGTAAAACTGAAGATAAAATAGATTCAAAGTGTAAAGAATTGTTGGAAGTTTATGGCCATAAACACGAGAAACTATTTTCGTTTTCCGCTTTGGTTTTTGTTTTTAGAGTGACTTTTTGTTTTTAAAATCACCTGATGAATCAGAAAGGGTCAACTATTTATGCAGTGGCAGTGATTTCGTCTCAGTTAATAACACTGAGCGAAGTGAAACAATTTCAACACATGCGGTTTCTCAACAAGAAAAGACTTACCTTCCAGGATCATCAACTGCTTCCTCAGGCTTCTCAAGAACCTCGTCTTCTTCATTTGTCACTTCGTTCATTCGTTCTTCATTCCGCTCTTTTTCTTCTTCGTCATCGTCTTCGCTGTCGACAGGGGCGTTAGCGTCTTCATATCCTTCATAGCCTTCCTCTTCATCCACCGGGTTTTCAGCCGTTTCAAATGGTTCTTCTGATGCAACGGCTTGCATCAGAATCCCAAGCGAAAAGCCCACCAAGGCGATGAGAACAAAGGTCTTCATGGTGGACCTAAGCAGCAAGAACAGCTGTGCTACTCTGGAGGAATTGTTTTCCCCTGTCTTTTTATGCGCTGGACACCGAGATATTCATGCAGATGATTGACATCTCACAACATATTTCTTGTCGGGACAGTTCCCCATGTCTAAGTGGACGAACAAGTACCTGAGAACCCACTCGAACATCCTAACCACAAAACGTGATAGCATGCACAATTGTAACCACTGTTTCTTTCTCTTTCCTTCAAGTATTAAAGTTGTTAAAGCTTTAATACGTAAGATAGCTTGAAAGAAGTTTGCCTAGAAAACTCAAACAAAAAGCAGCAAATCCAGGGGAAATGGACAACACGTGACAAAAGAACGTGGATTCAAGTTCAAAGAGAATGATATCGCGAAGTTAATCAGTGCAATATCACAAGCTTGACTACAAAAATAGACAAGCGTAGGTGTTTTAAAGTCCCTCGGGAGAGCAAGTTTTGTAACTCTGTTATCACAGCCCTTTAAAACTGCCAAGAGAGTCCAAGGGTATTCTGCTGTAATGTAGCATAACATAGTAACGGACTATTGAGACAACAAACAGATGCGTTGGTATTCGACCATCAGAGTTTTTGGTTAGGATATTGATTGGTTTAGGGAAGTTTCTACTATTATTATCTGTGTAGCGAGTTTAACAAAAAAGGTAATAACAAATTACTCCAAGAACTATTTTTGCAGTTATTCCAGCAAAATCGTTTGTGGCAGTTGTCCCTAAAGTAGCAAACAATACACCCGGATACAACATTTTTAGTGACGTGCCACACTTAGCACATAAAACAAAATTGATGTTCAGTTAAATGTCTGGTCACGAATTGGTTATTAACACGTAGATATATAAAAGCTTCAGGGAGTTTTAAGTCAACCTGATTTTACCAGCCCATTTAAGCCCACGGTATTAAAAATCATCTCTAGAAATGCGAAAGTTATGCTTTTCTCTGCTACATGTCCTCATAAGGGCTGAGACAATTATCTGGGTGTATAACACCAGGCTTTTACGTGCTCAAATTGAGTCAGCGGTACATTGACTAAAATTTCTTCTTCTCAAAGTCAAGAAACCCTCGTTCTAAATCTCTTAAGGGTTTTAATATTTTTCAGTTTCAAACCGCTTACTAACAACCTTATACTTCGGGGTGATCCTACCATTAATAGCGGAGCTCGCGGAGCACCATGGGTAAGCAAATTTGGTAACCCGTTGATCCGAAAAATTTTGGTTCTGACGTCAGCGTACGTCCGTCCGTCCATCCGTCCGTCCGTCCGTACAGACTCTGGGAGAGGGTGAGGGGAGTCCCAAGACAACCCGACCGGGCGAGGCGGAATGCAATCTTTTCTTGTAGCTGATATAAACAATATGGCGGCTGGTTCCTCGTACGCCCGATTATCAATACGATAATTGTAATACATTCTTGGAATGAAGACTTGTAACAGTTCATCAAGAAAAGGAAAAGGATTGCTTCAATCTCGATGGCGCATATAGAAGACATTGGAGAGCTTGAAGGCAGGAAATCCTTGTTCGAGGACATACTTGCTTTTTTCAAAGCTAAGGAGATCTGGAAAGAATCCGGCGACTTTCGTTTAGATTTTCAAGTCCTTCTTTCAGTTCAGTGGTAAAGTAAATTACAGATTTGATTGTGGATTTACATTATAAAAATTGTTTAATTGAGCGACTTTACATGTTTAGTAAATTACGGTAATTTTCTTGAAATGTTTTAAGAACTTGTTTAAAATAGCTGTGAAATTCCCTGGTAGTTCCCGTTTGCCGGCTTGCGAGTAACTTCAGTCGAGGGGAAATGTAAATGCAGTTTGCTTTCCTAGGCAAACAAGTGCTTCGTATGTGAATGACATTTCATGTTTTTGAAGGTTTCTTGTCCCTTTTTCTGTATTTATTCATTAAAGGAATTTTCATTAGTGAGCAATCTGATATTAGGCTTAACTTAATTACGCTCAATTTCCTTTTGAACTTTTATTGTGCGTAATTTTCAATATTTTTCTTAGAGCAATTCTAGTGTATTTTATTCGAAAAGTGGAAATCGTGACTATTCTAGACTGAGTCTGTGTTGTTTTTTTTCAATGTAGGTTGTTTTTCTTCGGCAACGCATATTGGGTTGTTTTGACTAATTCGTAATTTAGTATTCAATACCTGAAGAGTCGCTCTGTCGTCATTTTTAAGTTTATAGTCAGTCTTAGTGTAAAGCTCCTTATGTTTTTTGTTCAGTTGTGGAATATTTTATCTTCCTTATGTTGTTATATTGTTATACATTAGTTTCCCCATTTGAAGTGAATGACATTTCTGTCCCAATTTAGCGACTAAACAGTGTGGCATGTTTTTGTGTTTTGTTTTTCACCGCTAAGCCATTTCAGTGCGTCTTTGGTTACAGATCGAAATGAAATCTTTATTTAAGTAACTATAAGCAAAGCATTTCTCGGTTTAAGTCTATTTTGTCTAAAATGAGACCCTAAAAGTTTCCTAAAATTACTTCAGGGTGTGTTCTTGAAAGCGCCCGACTAATACTTTGCGGTTGAAAAACTTGTGCCATTTTGTCTTGATAATTATACGTGTGCTTGAAAGTTTCCGAAAACAGTTTTTGGGTAATTTTTGTCAGTAAACGGTTTGATGCCCGGAAAATATTATTTATTTTAGCAAGATCGATTTCGAGAAATGTTTCATGGTTAACAGAACTAAACAGCCAGAGGGATGCATTGGAATCAGTGAGAAATGTGTATTTGCATGGAAAAGTCTGTCGAGTCGCTACCGGGACCAACTTAAGTGGGTTTTTTTTAGCAATTGTAGTTTTACAAGTACTCTTCTTGAACTCAACAAGCTAGCTTTCGAAAGAATGCTACAAGAAGAGCTGTCGGTGAAAGTCGTGCTGAGGTCTTCTCTTTGAAGAAAAATAAGCCAACTCACAGTTTTGTCAACGGTCCGCACGTTTTCCCTCGCTGTTTTTCACCTCTTGGGGAATATTAATCTGCACAACTAAAATTTACTGTATTTTACGGGCCAATAAGCATGAAAGAGAGATGTGGAGCTCCGCTTTTAGGCTTGGCTAAATCTATATATTTACCTTTGGCCCGGTTGTGTAGGGTGGCTGTAATTGCCGTGCTTTCCTCTTTTCTTTAGAAAGACACTTCAGAGAAACCAGAAGTATTTATTAATTACGAAAGGATCTCCCCTCTGTGGACTTCAACTAGAACACTTTTTTCCCATTAAACTTAGTAAATGTTCAAATTCAATGTTACGCCACCTTGCCATGCTACACATAGCTAAGAGACGCGTCAGTATCTACTTTTTGCGTGCAACAGAACAGCTCACCGCCCGCCTTTTAATACGAAAGTGACAAGAAAGTTAAGTGCATGCGGGGGTGCAACCTTATGGAACAATCTTGTTCCAAAATCAAGACACTTTTAGCACCACTAAAACGCGTGGTGACACTGCTTGACACATTTAAGAGCATTTAAATTTAGAAGTGAGCAATGACTGGTACTGTCACATTTCTGGAAGAAAACTGTTGTTACTCCATAGCTATTGAAGTATTTTATTTTACACACAGCCCCGCAAGTTTATTCAAACTTTATCGTGTATAAAAAGTTATTTAGGCTTTCCGAGAAGCATTGGAGCAGATGACGGACACCTAAAACATATTGCTCTAATGTCTCGTTTCTGAGTGGATTAACAAGGACCTGAATACGTGAACATCCGCACATTACACTGATAATAACTCCACGCACACGAGCAACAACTGTGACTCTCTCCTTCAGCTTCCTGCTTAACCAAGCAAACAGTACGTGGATAAAGGTTCAAGAAACAAGACAATAACTGATAATGTCAAGTCAATAGCTGCAAAGTCACAAGCCTTTGTAAGACAATTCAAAAATAGACGAATGAAAATATTTTAGTACAAGGGAATATTGTGTTATGGTATTACTCTTTCAGGAAACAAAACTGCTGGAAAGGCGCCCTCGTAAAAAGGAGCTGAAATACCTGGTTTCCAACTTTAATGTCACCGCTTTTTTTAAACTACAGTTACTGAAGAACTCTTGGCGAGAAAAAGATAAACAAAGACAAACAAAGATGTTTGACTAGAAAATAAAAGCCACTTAACTGATCGAAAATGGCGAAAGTAGATAACACTAACCAAAAAAGTCAATCGTGGCAATATCAAGATCTCCTCGGTTAACAAAAAGAGACAATTGCTGCAAAATATTACCTGTCTCAAAACATTTGTTTTAACGCTCAAACCAGTTTAGTAGTGATTACGCCTTTGACATGGTCGCGGCAAATACTTTACCACAAGTGCCCGTGGCTATTGTCTAGAAAAGTGACAAGGGAGTGACTACTGGGGAAATTGTAGTTTAAGGCGATTCCCTCGAAGCAAAAGATCAGAAACGATTTTCATTTTGAAATTTTCTTCGATTGTTGACTACCTTAAATTTTTTCGAAATGTAAAATGAAAAGAATAGATTACCATGGCTGCATAAAAGGGAAATGATCGACGCAAGTTACCTCACTGTGGTGGGTTCCCGGTTCACCTGAAACCTTAAAACTAGTCATTTCACGTTGTTGTTTTGCAGAACGCGGCAGAGAAATGTACCAAAATATATAACTCACGTGCAGAACCATTGTTTTGCTCATTAAAACCTACTTTTTTACGTTCTCGTTGCCGTCGCCGTCGTGGTTGCTCTAACTCCCTATTACAATGCTGAAAAAGGACGGATCGAAACGCACCGATCACGTTTTCTAAAGTCTTCCAGCTACTAACATCACGGCTCGACTGACAGACGACCAATAACATCGTGACTTAACTGATGGATGACCAATCACGTCAACCATCTGAGACTAAATACCGTCGTAACAACTGACCATACACAATCCACTTTGGCTCTGATGATGCCTTCTGCAAAGGTTGTCCAAACATCCGTCAATGTCATCACAAACAGTCCTTTTCAGGACTACACTCACCTGGACGATCATATACATTACAATTTACCTATGTTATTTCTACATTTTTATTCTGACTAAGAAAGAAGGTTTTATATCACTATTACTTGGCATCGTATCTGCCGAAAATCGCGGACTCGTGAACAGTCGTCGGCAGTGGGTTTGGGCCCTCGGCTCTATTTCTGTAATTGATCGGTAAGAGAGTTGAACAAAATCAAATGGCTTTTCAAATGCTTTTCACTGACAATTCCACAGACTGATAAAGTACAGCTTTAAGAGAAAGAAAAGATAAGCATCCGTGCTTTGAGCAAGAGCTTGATGTTGCCTCATTAAATGCCATATCGCAAACAAATGTGTCTTTGAGCGAATGAAAGATGTAAGGTAACTAACACCGTACTTGTTTAACAACAACAACAAGCTTTTATTACCAAATAGAAAAAGGAAAAAAAGTTAAACTTTACAATATAATATATTAATACAAAAATAGGTAATGTTTACTCAGGATAACTATAAAGCTAATCGAGC
The DNA here is from genome assembly GCA_964030785.1 of Siderastrea siderea. Lineage (NCBI taxonomy): Eukaryota > Metazoa > Cnidaria > Anthozoa > Scleractinia > Rhizangiidae > Siderastrea > Siderastrea siderea. Next base: position 62,058,388 of record OZ034967.1, read on the forward strand.
TGAGTAAAACTAAGTGATGTTTAAGTACAGCCACAATTATAATATGACTGCCCTGACGAGATTCTGTTTTTACTAATTTGGGTTTCTGAACGATATTTCTCTTCCATCAAAACATTTTCGTGCAGTGACAAATTGATCACGATAAGGCACTTTACAACAAGGGAACGCCTTAATCCATCATTCGCCCTTGACATCAGTTCACCGATGGCGCAATGTAAAAACTAAACTGGTACAATTTCGTATTAACAACAGGAACGTTTCTTCAAATTAAAATTGAAAGCTCTACATACTGCAGTATAAAACGCATTGGTGTGTCATGGACTAAAATCACTGAGTTTAGCTTTCCTCCCCTGAGTCACAGAAGAATTCGATTCCCTCTACATCGGATGATTCACCCATGCAGTAGTCCGGTAGACCATCGATGTTTATTTCACTGTCCCTACTACCAGAAATGGGCAGTGCAACAGTCGGTCACGTGCCTGATAGCTTGGCGGAGGTCCTGTACAAGCTATTACTGGAACAGAAAATCAAGATGACTTGCCGTGTGTCCAGACAATGCAGGAGTGCGCCTGAAGGTGTATAGGTGCAAGGTGGAGGCATCGAGATTCCTTGCTTTTATCAAATTGACGTCAAGAAAGGACTTAAAAGTCTGAAAATAGAACTGAGAGACAAACTAGTACAACTCGTCCCAACAAGTGACAACACCATATAGGTAATTAAATATCCAGAGCCCACCCATGTGGCGGACAAAAACATGAAACTGGATAGAAGAATTCCTTCTCATTTGTTTAACATTGCTTTTGTTTTTTATCAAAGTATTGCTGTATTTATTACTTAGGTATCACTGTTACCTATTATCTGTTTATAAAATTAAACGCCATCTTTATACCTTGGAATACAAATAAAATGTGTTTTTTTTTAAATATTATGTTGTTTATTTTTCATTTCGGAAAAAAGAGCTAGCGCTTCATGGTTTTTGTTCCCCGAAAATAACGACCCCCCGAAAGTAACGAGCCCCAAAGGCTGCTAATTCCGAAAGTAACGAGGGTCACCACCATCGGAACTTCACGGTATTTTGTTTTATTCTTGCCAAGAGTGTGACATATGTGATCAGGCCCGGATTGGTTGCTGCTGACTACGTCCGTTTTGATCATAACACATATCGGCTCCATATTTCCATTAACACAATTTCAAACACTAGTAGGCCAATTTCCATATATTTAAAAACTAAACCACTAGCATCAGGCCTAGGAGACAAAAACAAAGCAAAATCATGTTTATTCATTTACGCAAATTTTCCCCACGCCTTGCTTACAATGTAACGAGATGAAGAAATTGACTTTTTACAGATAAAAAAGGCGCGTCAGTAGATATGCTTTTTTAAAAAAGTTATGATACAAGACATATATTTGTTTATCTTAAAATAAAAAAGAAGTTATGGTAGAGACATATATTTGATTATCTTAAAATACGCAACAAGCTTTTGATATTGCAGCGATTTACTGAAACTTAAAAATTGATCGACTTCTCTTTTGAACTTCGATCTGCGGAACAACATCGCAACTAGCCTGCGAGCAGGCTCACTTAGTGTGTTATTCGCGCGAGTATCTTGGCGGTGGAAGTCGAGCCGGCGAGAAGAATGGGCCGAGGAAAAGTGAGCCTGCACGAAAGCCATTGCATTTTGAATTCTCCGCGTTCGTCCACGAACGCAGCATTCTGATTGGATTGAAATGACAGGCGACGACAGAGTTTATTATTGTGACAAGTGGTCTTATTGTTTGTGGCCTTTCTCAGATTTTTAGACTGCTCGCAGTCTATTGCCGGGTTTTTCAATCGATTCAATTTCCTAACGTGACTCGGCTAGTTGCGTCTGGTTCAGCGATTGCGCTTTTGTGTCATTTTTTGGAATATCAGCCACGTTTGTTTCGCTTATTTGCAGCCTGGTTTTAGTGCGTGGTAGTTTTCAAGCCTCTCTTCTTGGGATCTCCGTAATGACAGGATCTGTAAGACTTTATTTAAGCTTACCATGCAATGGGCATTATCTGGCTATCGCAATGAAAGCCCCAGATCGTAAACGAAAGCCCATTATCTTGCAGTCTTCGGTTATTTGTTATTGTGGGAAGATGGTATCGCTTGTTCCTGGTGAAGTATTCTGCGGTATCGGCTTGATACTCTTTGTAATTACAAATTTCATGTCCATCAGAGTTCTATATTTTAACTTCTTATGCGCTCTCGTACATCGATTCCGAGTCATCTGCACAGATGCCTTCGCGATTTGATTTTGCGAGCATTCCTAGTTCCATACTTATTACGAAAACGCGGCAAAAATTGTCAACTGTGTTTTATAATTTTCTTTTGCGCTATTGTGGCACATTCATAAAGAAATCAATCCTCTCGAGTGTGAAAATCTGCTGTCGTGTGGCAAGCCGTCACTGCCAAAAACCTATCGACTTGTAAATACCCCACTGCTATTTGCAGGATAGTGTAGTCCTTTCAATGAAAGGAAAAATTGAATAATGAACTTTGAACCTTGAATATTGAACAAACTAGCGACTTCTCGCCAGCTAGCGAGTTCACTAGCGAGAAAATGAAAACTCGCTAGCGAGAAATTGAAAACTCCCTAGCGAGAACTCGCTAGCTAGCGAGTTCACTGGTGAGAAAAGAAAAACTCGCTAGCGAGAACTCGCCAGCTAGCGAGTTCACTAGCGAGAAAATGAAAACTTGTTAGCGAGAACTCGCTAGTTAGCGAGTTCTCTAGCGAGAAAATGAAAACTCGCTAGCGAAAACTGAACCCTTTCTAAAGCAACTCAACCATAGCTTTCCAGGACTCGACCATGCATTTCTAAAACTGACCATATAATTTTTATAACTCGACCATACATTTCCAAAACTGACGATACAAATTTTACGATGATATTGGAAGCTGTTTGGACCGGTACAAGTCGATAGGCTTTTGGCAGTGTCGGCTTGCCCTAGTCGTGTTTGTTTACATTTTGCTTCGCTTGTATTGGTTGGATATTTGATACCTTGACAGTTGAGACTTGTCACCTCGCAGGGGCGGAATTCAAAATTCAATGGCTTTCGTGCAGGCTCACTTTTCCTCGCCCCATTCCTCTCGCCGGCTTGCTTCGCTGGCCGCCTCGCAGATCGCGGCTTTTGTCGCGTACATATTCCCCAAACAAGTGAGCCTGCTCGCAGGCTACGTCGCAACAAACATCTGTTTTTGAAGATATTTGCAATAATCAAATATCGTTATTGTCAACGCATTTGATTCGGTTGGTTGGCTGGTCCGTCCAAAAAACAAATTAAACTCCTTACTTGAGTAGGGTAATTGTATTATCGATGTATCTCTATTTCTCGCAATACAGCTCCGCACCATCAAGGCATCCGTCTATCTCTATGAAGTCTTGACTGCTTTTAGTCATGGATAACATTCTATTATGTCGATAAAGGTCTTGAAAAACACTGGAAACCCACCAAGAACCATGATTCCGAAGGGTGGGATGTGTTAGCATACTAGCTTTGTTAATATATTTACGATTCAAGTTGATTTGATTCAAGTTAAAGGGGGAGCAGGGATGGCGCAGTGGTGAGAGCACTCCCCTTCCAGCAGTGTGGTCCGGGTACGATTCCCGGTTCCGGTGTCACATGTGGGTTGAGTTTGTTGTTGGTTCTCGTCCTTGCTCCAAGGGTTTTTCACCGGGTACTCCGGTTTTCCTCCCTCCATAAAAACCAACATTTCCAAATTCCAATTTGACCTGGACGTCAAGTGTTCACCCATGAGCCCCTGGCTCGGGAGATTAGGCGACTACGCCCCACACTATGACGTTAAATTTGATTTACCTTTTTTTTACCATTCAAATTTGCTCTTTTCTTGTTTTTTTTTTAATTATATTTTCAGCTTTATATTGAAAGATTATAAAAATTACCCTAGAAAACCGATTGTCGTGCCTAAGACAGAAAGAGTTATTAATTGCCCTCATCATGTGCGCTGCATATCCCTCTAAAAGTTTATGTTCGGGTGTGCTTATATTCCTTCATATATTGATATCATTATGCTGCATAAGGAAGATGAACCATACCTGCCTTACAGCTTTAAACGAGGTTTTAGAATACCCAGCCACTTCTGACTACAAGCGTCTTCTTGTGTCGGCATTCTTTGAAGAATGAAGCAGGCAACAATACATGCCATATAACATGCAAATTAACAGCAAGGTATTTCTGCAGTTAAGCCGAGGTTTATTCCACTTCTCATCTCTCATCATCATCTTTTATTTTCTCTAAAAAAAAAATTACATTGCTCAAGCTGCAAAAGATTCAACTAATACAACAATCTCTTAGGCATCGGAAATATCTTCCTTCATGCACGCATTGCATGCCTATGCCTTAAACACTGAAATACACGCATAATATTTCTCTTTAAAATATTTCTGTTTGTCTATTTTCGTACAAAAGTCTTAAAAAAGCATACGAGATTGCAGCAACCGGTTATGGAAGAACAGAGCGGGTTGTTCAGAGAGCCTGACGGCCTAATGCGCCTTCTGGCGCTAGAGAATTAAGATCAAGGTAAGGATGTTGCAGCGAGTAACTTGATGTTATCGACTGCTTTCTTGATCTTCGGTCAGCGTTCTCCATGCGCCATTTTGTGCAATTTTCCGTTAATTCTGTTTATTTGGTTTCATTAAATTAGCAAATGTCTATTCAGACGCTATTCAGAATAAAATTAAGGCAGCGGTTAAAAGTGTGCATGCAGTTGTTATGAATGTTGCTATGTGGTAGGATGTTCGCCGAGTACTCATGTTGGACATGGGATACCATTCAGAGTACCAATATGTTTGAGGTGTCAATCATCCGCATGAATGTCTTGGAATCCCGTTCATGCAAAGATCGGGGAGAAAGACAACTCCCTTAGAGTAGCAGAGCTGTTCTTGCTGCTTAGGCCCAACATGAAGACCCCTGTTCTAATCGCCTTGGTAAGTTCGTTTAGGATTATAATGCAAACCGTTGTACCAGACGAACCGCTTGTAAAGGATAAAAACCCTGTAGACAAAAAGGAAGAAAATGATGAGCGGTACAGCGCTCTAACCATTTGCGCTCCCAGTTGGCTTGATAGCTCCGGCAACTGGTTAGAGCACTGTACCAGTATCGCAGAGGTCATGGGTTCGAATCCTGTTCAAGCCTAATTTTTTTTTTCAGGTTGTTCTTTTATCAACTACTTAAATTGATATCTTTAACTTTGAGGATCATCATCACTCCTTGAAGTTAGAAAAGTTGTAATTCTTTAGGGGCTTTGATGTTTTCTCGAATACCTATGTTACTTCATAGTTTTTTAATCTTTTACAGTTTGCTTGAAAGTGGCCTTGCTCTGATGATGACTTTGAAATAAAGTCGAAATATTAGCACTTACTTCGTCTTCCTTTTTGCACCGTTGTTAAATTTAAAGGTTCCTTTTATTCGGATTAGTTTTCATAGTATTTTTCTTACGTTTGGGCTGAAAAAGGTTTTTTGCTATGAGAAGTGGAAAAATGCGCCTATTATAATGTGAAGGAGACAGTGTAATAGGAAAAAGTGAGAAAATTTCCAACCCTATCCCGCAACAACCCTTTAGAAAACTGTCGATACTAGTCAAAAAATAAATAAACAAAAACATGAAAGAAATTGAATTTCTTTGGCTGGCGTGTGGCATTCGCTCACAAAAGTGAGATTCGCAAGATATCTTTTTTCCACTATTTTTTTCTGTATATTAATTAGCTGTATATTCTTCGGGTGGAAACATTCTGACAAGCGTGTCTTTGAGCAAATAATTGATATCTCTTAACAGGTTGTACTTCTTTATTGAATTAAAAAGAAACAATACAATTGCGAATGCTATGAAAGAGAAAGTTCTCGCAATACTTCAAACAAAGTTTCCTGTCGAAGGGGCATGTAAAAAAAGATGACCAGTTTCTGTGGTTAGTTTTGCTGTAGCATATATATATGAGGCCTGACAACACAAAAAGGGTCTTAGGCCATTCCACAGGAGTGGTGAAAAAATGAAAATTTTTCAATCCAGTGACTAGAGAATAAAATTGAAGCCATTCGACAGTATAAACATCCTTCTGTTCAAACTTGTATGTTTGGTTAAAACTGTTGCCATGGTGACTCCACAGGGGGCTCTTGCATTTTGACATTTAAGAAGGTAGATGAGACTGGTGACAAAAGCTGAAACTTCATGTTGAATGTATCAAGAGACCAGGAAAAAATCCAGATTGTGAGTGCTAATATTCTAGCAGCCTTTAGTCCCAGGTTTCACTGGAGAATGAAAATTCCAGCTTTGGATTACTGCTACCAGATTTTTAACTTGTTAAAAATTGCAATGGCATCTGTTGGTAATGGTAATCTGTCAGTTATATTACTTCTGCTGCTCTAATAGTTTGTTAACAGCTTCATTTTAGTCTTTCTTATTTTACTTTAATTAACTTCTTTATTTAGAAAAACAGGATGTAAGGTGGGCAAAAGAAATAACGATTAGTTTCTGTTCTGGAGGGGAAATTTGGTTGCTAAGGGGAATGCTGCTACAGGGAGGAAAAGTGTCTGAGGAAACTTATTTTTAACTTAGATGGCTGGCAAAAGAGATCATTTTCTATCACAATTTTACAGCCTTTTCTTATCTCACATCTGCATGTGCACCGTGATGGTACATTTGCACTCATGCAATGCCTTCGCAATACTGTGGAAAGACCCTTGTCTAGCTTAAATTAGGGACTCACCATGCAGTTTTAGATAAGACTTAATGTCTAAATTTTTTGGCAGGTTGACATGGCCTGCAGGAGGAACATTGGCTGGCACCCATTCTGAGCTGTTTTCCATTGGTCTTTCAGGTGAGAATGAAGGAGAACTTGCTGCTCAATGAAAATCCTTGTATAAGCTTAGATTTCTTGTCAGACTGAAGGCAACTAAACATGTTCTTGCTGTTGTTAAATGTCACCATTCTCACAAGTGAAACACTTTCAGGTGTTTTTAACCTTAAAAGGGTATCACCCTCCTATAGTTATGGACAGAAATTGTTACATTTGATTTTGTTTCATGGTGATTCGCGCCTATGCGTGAAGGCGTTACTTCTGTAGAAGATTAGCCAGGGATTTGAAGGTTTTGAAGATTTTATTTTGCACTAGACTTTACGGCTTTGTTCCTTCATCGATCAGTTCGGGAAGCGTCCGTAGTTACAATCGTAGTCAACTGAAATCAGTTAGAAAACAAGTTACTATTTACATCATTCGCTATTGAAACGGCAAACAGTTCTCAACTTACAATTTGTTTTCCATAAATCCTTGAAATCCCACATCGGCGACTGAACAACGAAATGTCCGTTAAAGAAGTGAAACTTGTTCTTTTAAATTCTTGTCACCTAATGTCACATGACCTTATTTTTCCCGCCTCGCTAAGTCGAGGCGATAACTGACAATATGGAAATTTTAGGACATTGTTTGCACGAAATGCAAATCACTCCGCCCCAGTGCGGAAATTAGGTTTAATTAATTATACCTAATTGAGCAACGACTATAATTGTAACAGCGTTCAATAATAAGAAACGTCAGAAAATAGCATGTCTATTGCTTCTGGGAACCAGCTTAATTAGGAAAATTCTGCATTTAGTTCCTCCTTGGTTGCTAGGAGACACAGCTTGTGGATTGGCCTGTCGTATTCACCATCCTGGGTCTTGATTCTGGCCTTTCTGACCAAGCCATCCTTTCCTGGATACGTGACAATGATACGCGCCAACTTCCACTGAGACCTTTTGTGGTTCTGATCCAACTCCAAAACTAGATCATCAACGTGAACATTTTCTCTGGTTCGGAACCACTTGTTTCGTGGTAACAGATTTGGCGCGAAGTATCGCATCCAGCATTTCCAGAATTCATTGACTCGATCTTGTGTGCTTCTCAGAAGATGTCTGGGGTTGATCCTTTCTTCGGCTTCTGGTTGAGGTAGTGGAAGATGATGACCTATAAGAATATCGTTCGGTGTGATGGGGGGACTTTCCCAGATGTCATTGGAACTTGGATACAGAGGACGTCCATTGATGATGTAGTTTGTCTCTGACAGAAATGTTCTCCATTGCTCTTCTGTAAAGGCTTGGTTCTTGCACGTAGCATTGAGACTTTGTCTGACAGACTTGATGAGAGTTTCCACGACGCCATTTTGATGACTTGCATGAGGTATGTTCCATTGCCACTTGAAATCGCAACAGAAATCCTCAGATAGAACACTTTGAATCTTGGGAATGTTCCAGCTCTGCATAATTTCCTTTAAGTAACCTTGCGCACCTACAAAGTTTGTTCCACGGTCGGACCAACAAACACTCGGGTGGCCACGCAAGCTCGCGAAACGACGGAACGCCATCAGAAAGGCATCAGATGTCTTGTCGTTTACAAGTTCTAAGTGAACTGCCCTTGTTGTCATGCAGGTGAATATTACTACTTGAGCTTCTTTCAGAGTCTTCCGATTGAGTTTAATATGCAAGGGACCAAACATGTCAATGGCGGTGTTGGAAAAGGGAGGGAAACCTGCTGCCACTCGTAAAGATGGGATCTGCCCCATTAGCTGGTCCAGCGGTTTTTTGCGAAGCTTCCTGCAGGTGATGCACTTTGAAGTGAGGGCTTTGGACATGCTGCGGACTCCTATAATCCAGTATTTCCTCCTGGCTTCATGGATTAAACTCTTGTATCCACAATGTCCACGCTTGTCGTGCAGGTGGCGCAGTAACAGCTTGACAAGTAGATGGTCGCGTGGTAGGATAACGGGGTTTCTCATTTCTTGTGGCAAAGATCTGGCATCTTCGAGTCGTCCATGAGCGCAAAGTAGTCCGTTTTCGTCCAGGTTTGGAATTAATTTCTTGTCAATGACAGAGGGATCTAAGTGTAGTTGACTCCACTTGAAGAGTTGATTCTCAGATTCTTTTAATTCTTGTACGGTGATGGGGCCTGTCTTCGCATTCTTTTTACTGGCATTTTGAACGAAACGGCGAACGTAAGCGAGTGTTCTTCGTATCTTTGGAAATGTTGAGCAGGTCTTCAGTAATTGGTGAAGAATGGGGTTATCTTCTGACTTGACTCGCTCTAGTTTTACGTTGATTTCTGCTGTGGCTGCTTCGTGTTTTACAGCGTTAATTTCTACTATGGTTGCTTCGTGTTTAACGGGCATGTTAGTCTTCTCGGAGGTTTTTGTTTCCATTACGACTTCAGTCTCTTCTCCACGAATACTTTGGTCTTCAATTTGAAACTTGGGCCATTCGGTTTCGGGCAAGTGCAGGAAAGAGGGTCCCTCTAGCCAATCTGTAAGTCGTGATGGTTCGGTTCCTCTGGTAAGAATGTCAGCGGGATTACTCTTCGACCTTATGTAACGGAAGTCATCCACTCCGACAGTTTCTTGGATCTCTGCTACTCTCACTGATACGAAAGGTTTAAATTGCCGTGGTGGGGTCCTTATCCAAGACAAGACGGTAGAGGAGTCCACCCAGAAGATTCTTTTGCAATCTTGGATGTTCGCGAACTGCAGTGACGTTCTGCAAGTATCATACATCCTTGCAAGTGTTAAACAACCCATGAGCTCCAGTCTCGGGATCGTCTTCTTTTTCAACGGGGCAACGAAGGACTTGATCAGGACTGGGACGCACTTGTAACTTCCATTCTTTAATTCCCATCGGAGGAAAATGACTGCACCGTACGCTTTCTCGCCACCATCACAGAATCCATGGACTTGCGGTACCCCAGCTGCATGACTTGGTTTCAACTTTCGATCGAATTCGAACGCAAGGAGACGATTCATGGTTTGCACATTTTCCATCCACTTGCTTTGAATGCTCGCTGGCAGGATCTCGTCCCAGCTATAGCCTGAACTCCACAGTTCTTGTAAGTCGATTCTAAACTTTATTGCTACGGGTAACACAAGACCAATGGGGTCCCATAATTTGCCAACAAGACCTAAGCATCGTCTCTTTGTCAGGACATCGGTCAGGCCAAGGTCGTTCTTTTTCAGGGTAAACTTGTCTGTCTGTTTATCCCATCGTAGACCCAGTAGATCCGTTGACCGTTCATCGTTAGATTGGTCGATTTCTGTCTGGTTAGAATGCCAAGTTTTAATCTGGAAGTGGCCTTTCTCGAGGATGGCGTCAATGTCGTTGATAATCTGCTCAGCTTTTGCTGTAGTTGCTCTGGACCCACCGATATCATCCACGTACGCATGGTCTTGAAGTTCCTTTGCAGCTTCCGGGAACTCAGCTTGCGATAACTTTGCCAGAGTATTGATGGCGTTAGTTGCTATGTCGGGAGCTGGTTTATCACCAAAGTTCAATCTGAGCCATTGATACACAGTTGGTGAATCATTTGTCTTACTTCTCCACAGGAACCTGTGATAAACTTGATCGTCAGGATGCACCAAGACTTGATTAAACATTTTGCGCACATCACCAGTGAATGCCACTTCGTTCCATTGCCATGCTGCCAGTACATCGAAGAGGCTGTTGATGAAGTTAGGACCTTTCTCGAGATAATCGTTCAGCGAAAGACCATCGTGACCTTTCGAAGATGAGTCAAAGACAAGTCGAACTTTTGTGGTCCTTTCTGGCGTGAACACGGCTTGCAGTGGTAGGTACCATTCAGGTTTACCATGATCGATTTGTTCAGGTGGAACCTTTTTCACAAAGTCCTGATCCAATAACTTTTGAACTTCTTCGTCAACAACTTTAAAGTAACCCTTTTTCTGGAACGACTTTTCAGCAGAAAACATCCTTTTCAGAGCGATGTCGTAGTTACTCTGTTTGGGGGGTCCTGCGTCCTTCCAGGGCATCCTCACTTGTATTCTCCCGTCAACTAAGGTAGTTGAAGCTGCGAGGGACTTTACGAACTTGCTCTCACGTAACACGTTTTCACTGCATGTACAGAGTTTGGTTGGTTTGACGCCAAGGAGGTCTTGGTGAAGGAGTTTCTTGATATTCTCTACGATACTTACTGTCCCAACTTCTATTGACTGAATTTGAGATGTGGTAGAGCTGTTTGACTCAAACTGTCCCAGAACGTACCATCCAAAACAGTTTCTTTTCGCGACAGGTTCTCCTGGTTCTCCGGACACTGTGTGGATATCAAGGAAAGCTTCTACGAAGTCTGTGCCGATAAGGATATCTATGGCACCACCCGAAAGATGCAGCTTATCAGAAACGTTCTTCAAATGGGTGTATTGTCCCACTAATTCTTTAGAAATTGTTTTGGCATTACTGCAAGGTCTCGTAACAGTGTACACTTGAAGGGTCTTCGTAATATCTTCGTCAGTAGGTGAGGCAAGCGTGATATCGATTACCTGTGAAGGTTCGTTTTTCTTCTTCCCCCCAGCCAAATTCATAGTGAGATGCGTTGCTGATCCATTTAAGCCAAGTCGTCTAGCTGTATTTTTGGATAGTAGGCTGGTGTTAGATCCAGAGTCTAACATTGCAAGAACTTCGACAAAGTTTCCATTTCTGTTCATGAGTTTAACTTTTTGAATAGGGCACAAACCAGTGACAGGTTTTAACTTTGCTTTCTGGTACACAGCATTTCCTTGGATGTTGCCATTCGACGTAGTTGAGGGGCCTTGGAATTGACTTTGGAAAGGTGCTGCTCTTGGATTCAAATTTGTGTTTGTTTCGCCAGTCCTGTCATTATGTAGAGACCGGTGGTGGTTTTTTCTGCATTTGTCACAGGTTGAACCATCTGGTTTTTTGCAATCGTTTGTGTGATGCGCTCGTAGACACTTGCGACATCGCCAATGTTGCTTAACAATCTCCCACCTTTGATTGACTGTTAAAAGCTGGAACGTAGGACAGGCAGCCAGATGATGTTTGGTTTTACAGCCAAGTGGACATGCTTCATCATCAGTTTCTTCGCCATTGGCGGCATTATTTTCTGTCTTCTTAGGACCCTTGTCCCGGCGACTTTCATTCCTTTCCTCAGAGACGAAGCTCCTTTTGCCTCGGGAGCGAATGCTTGCTGCCTGATGTAACCAGGCGATGAGGTTGCTAACGGTTTCTTGTTTCCCTTCTCTTTTCATCTCTCTACCAAAATGAGAATTGTCGTTTGGATCGAGTTTGGACAAAAGTTGGGACATAAGGAATGGTGCTTCTGAAGACTCTAGCACAGGGCACCCATTATCCTCCATATCGTTTACGTAGCAAGACACTGTTGTGGCGAAGTGTGTAAAGGACTTGGAATCTCGTCTGACTGGTTTAAGATTGTTTATTTCAGACAGCAATTCATCCATTAATTTTCGTCTGTCTGCGAACTCGGTATCCAAGATGTTCCAAGCGCTGTCAATGGTTTTACAGGTTTTAACCTGGTCAGTCCACCACGAACCCTTTGGCAATGCGTTTCGGAAACGTTGTAATTGCTCATCTTTATCCTGACCGTATTTCGTCATCCAATGATTGAATTCCTTTTTCCACGTGGCATAAGATCTGCGACCTCCATCCCATGTTGGCACTGGTAATCGTTGTAGACCACTTAAGTTTGGTTTTGATCCTAAGGTGTCCGCCATTTTTGCTACTGCTGATGTCATTGATGACATTGATGATGTCAGAGCCTCCAGGGTTTCAGAGTCCTTACGAGACGTTTCAGAAGAATTTTGTTCCTTTTGATAAGCAGCAAATTTCAAAGCAATTTGAAGAAAATCCGCCTTGGCCTTGTCTCCAAGTTTTCTGGTCGTTAAAAAGGGTCCCTCGTCTGTGGCAGCGCCTTCATCAACCAGTTTGTCTAAAATCGTTTCTTGCTGCTTTTTGATTTGCCTATATCTCGTCTCTACTTGAGTGAATGCTGCTTCAAGTGTTTTGAGTTCTGGTTTTACTGAGAAAATTGTTTCAAATTCCTCCATTAGCTCGTAGAGGATGTTTACAGCGTTTTCCATTTTTCCTGCGAGGGTTTTGACGTCTACTTTAGGCGGCATTTTGAACGGAATTCACTTTACGTAAATATGCTTTAACTCAAGCCTCGATTTCATGCGATGTTACTACCAGCGGGCTTCGAAGTCTTTGATTTTGACAATCCAGCAACAAAGATAAAAATGAAAACGTCAAACAAATCAATGTCCTTACTTTTCCTTCGTAAATACAATTCGGCGTAATCTTGATGAAGATTCAGCGTAAGTTGAGGGCGCGATGATTCAGCGTAATCTGTGGCAGCTCAACTTGTGATGCGAAGTTTGGCGGTTGTCAATAACTCGATTCGGCGTAATCTTCGAGGACAAATTTTGACTGATTCGCGCCTATGCGTGAAGGCGTTACTTCTGTAGAAGATTAGCCAGGGATTTGAAGGTTTTGAAGATTTTATTTTGCACTAGACTTTACGGCTTTGTTCCTTCATCGATCAGTTCGGGAAGCGTCCGTAGTTACAATCGTAGTCAACTGAAATCAGTTAGAAAACAAGTTACTATTTACATCATTCGCTATTGAAACGGCAAACAGTTCTCAACTTACAATTTGTTTTCCATAAATCCTTGAAATCCCACATCGGCGACTGAACAACGAAATGTCCGTTAAAGAAGTGAAACTTGTTCTTTTAAATTCTTGTCACCTAATGTCACATGACCTTATTTTTCCCGCCTCGCTAAGTCGAGGCGATAACTGACAATATGGAAATTTTAGGACATTGTTTGCACGAAATGCAAATCACATGGGATTGGGTTGCAGGTTGGCAGCCTTGGGAAGGGCAGGGGTAGGCATATTTACTGGGCAGAGAGATATATCACAATGATGAACCTACTCATGGCTCCTATTGATTGAGATATGGTTTAAATTCTGGGAGTCACTCAAAGGAAAAGTGACAATTCATTATCTGGTCAATCTTAGGGACTTGTCAGAAATTAGCAGGGGGGAGGGAAGTGTAAATAGGTCCCTGAAAAGGGAGAGCCATGAAAAAATAGGCAGTGAAAGAGCTAGGAGGGTCACATGAATTTACAGTGATGTGATCATAACAGGCATTGTGATGTAATGTTATATTATGACAGGAATAGCAAATTAATATACAAAAGATCATCATTGTGATGTAATGTTATATTATGACAGGAATAGCAAATTAATATACAAAAGATCATCATCATCATCATGATAATTCTCACTTGAAGGGCAGATTTTGCTTGATAGTGTCCTGTGCTGCCTTGGTAAACAGTCATTTGTCAGTGGCAAGACAGATGCATGGCAATATTGTTTCTTTGTTATACCACTTCTTCCTTCATAATGGAGTTGTGAGTTTGCCAATGGACTCTATACCATCTTAGCATAACCCACTGACCATCTATTAGTTAATCGCACAATCAGATTATCTACACAGGTGCCGTCTACTGATCAATAGACGGCTCTCAGAGCGGTTGCTCAGATTTTCACTGAATTTTATCAACCAAAAGCTTCAATAAATCAATTCTAGCGATATTCTGTGTTTAATAGACCGGTCAGTAGGTTATGCTAAAACAGTTAGACAGCTCACTCTCGGTTTCTATCCACTTTGATAGTTGGCTCGGGGCTTGGCCCTTGCCAACTATCAGCCGATAGAAACCTCGAGCTCGCCGTCTAATTGTTAATTAGTGTGTAGTGGCTAAAGGTTGTCTACAGAATGGTGACATTTTCTTGTTTCCCTGAAGTTTCAGAGGAAGTTTAGAAATATGGTTGGATAATTCAATTCCCAAGAAGACAAAAACACATGAATATTCACCATCGCACGAGTTTAAAACGTCAAGATTACTGAATGAACTGAAGTTTTAAATGACAATTTAGTCTGAGCACGCGATTTGGCTAAGGCGGAAAGTTTAATCTAGTTCACATTGTAGAAAAAAGGTTAAAAATTATTGTTTCAAGGAAAATGAGTTAGAGTTCTACTAAAACAATCACATTATTCACTATCAATTTCTATGAAGTGATTGTAGTTGATTCGGCCAAAATCTTAAGCTCATAATCTTATTGTTAAATATGACTTATGTTGGGGGTGCAGTGGTTTCAATTAGTAACTTACAGTTTGTCTGCATTCTTGTTTTTTTAGTCATCTTGTTTTGTTTCTGTTTCTTTTTTTCTTTTACTTGGCTTAGAACTCAGATTTTTTTTATTTGTTTGGCCTTCTCCAATATTACCATCGGGAATCAGGGTATAATTGCTGACAAGAACAGCTCCTGCTATGGCATTATTGGAGGTATAATCTGTGCACATGCAGGGGGGGGGGGGTCGTGATGTTTGAGGCCAAGCCCAAAGGGTTAGCAAATTTCATTCCCATCAACAAAGAGGGTACTTCATTTCATTGCTCAATTTTAAATCTCAACCCCCCTCCTCCCCTGCTAATTTCGAACAAGTCCCTTAAACATTTTTGTTTTTGTCTCTATAGGTCTCCAAGAAGAGGTTTTCATTGTTTTGTTTTGGTCTTCTGTGTTCATTGTCCTTGTGGAATAGCCTACCACCCGACATCAGTTAAATAATAATAATAATAATAATAATAATAATAATAATCACTAATACAGGTAGTTAAACATAAGACTCATTATGTATGCATTTTTTTGGTTCAATAGCGAAGCGCGCGAGTGACGTCATGACTCAGACAAGACTCAGACAAACAAACCGGAATGGCGGACGGTTTTCCTAAAACACTTTCTTAAACAGCTGGTGTCCGTAAAACATTTCTTTAAAACGAAAACTTCACCTAGATTTTCTCCATTTCTTTTAGAACACGCTCATGTTGTCTGAGCCTGGGGGGAGTAATCATTTGCATTTTATTTTTAAACCCTGCGCGCTTTGCTATTAAAAAATGAATTTTACGAGACAACTCTTGTACAGCACGACTCGCTTAAAGGGAAAATTCTTGATTTTTGTTTAAATGGTTGGTTGAAGACTGCAATTCCTTAATGTCTACCAAAAATATTAGTCTGCGAGCCCGAGTTCTCCGTTAACAATAGTCAACTGGGCTGTGCCTCGTTGACTACTTACTCATGGAAAACGCGGTCTCCAACTTTTTTTATCTATGATTATTATTTTTTTTTTTTGAGAAAGAAAGCAACATCCAGGATTTTTTGAGCAACTTTTTGACAAATTTCGAGCAACCTGTTCGTGCAATTCCGAGCAACTTCTCAAACAGCCATACGCTTAAGCCCATACTTTTTTTAGTGCATAGCCTTTCTTAGTCCTTTATCACTTGGGACAAAAGTTCATCTGCACCAGAATTTTTTTTATTCCATTATCTGATTTTAAAAGCAACATTCAGCACAAAGCTGAGTTTTACATAACAATCGCATAAACGCACGTCCGATCTCTGACGCTTTAGTACATAGTTGCTGCTTCAGTGGGTCACGACTGTTCGTGTCTCCACGTTGGGGGCAGTTTCCAATCAAGGCCGTCTCTGTTTTTAACTTGTATTAGGACGTTGAAATCAAAGTAGTTCTCATCGTAGTGTTTTTGAACGTCTTGCCAATGCATTTCTTGAAGAGTCCTTGTTTCGGCGACTTCTTCTGCGCTGGTAGAATGGTTTATTACCATTTGTGTGCTGTCGCATTTTCCACAAGTATCTTTTCTGGGTTTTCGGAAGCTTAGATTATAACTGAAGAAAATCTTTCTAAAAGAA
The DNA here is from genome assembly GCA_964030785.1 of Siderastrea siderea. NCBI lineage: Eukaryota > Metazoa > Cnidaria > Anthozoa > Scleractinia > Rhizangiidae > Siderastrea > Siderastrea siderea. The sequence continues at coordinate 62,074,983 of OZ034967.1, forward strand.
CTTATACTGAGGGGAGGCTTGGCAGCTGTCCCTAAAACATGACCTTTTAGTTTTAAAAAATCGTTGTAGATCTTGGTCAAATTCAGGGATGGCTCCAGATATCTCTTCTCTGGTGCTTTATGTCGCGTGTAATGTGATTGTTCCGGCTCATATGACCAGATGTGTTCTACAACCTGTGTGAGGAAAGGAAATGGGTACAACAATAAGCTCAATCGATCAAAACACAACAAGAAACGTACTGTCCCTTTACTGTGTGTGTACTGTGTTTTCCTCATTCTTTTGTTGGTGCTGTAACTAAATTTGAATATGTTTTGTAAACTAAATTTAATTTAAATTATGTTTTACGGCGATCGTGCGTTTTCTGTAGCTGGCCCGAATTTATGGAATACTTTACCTCCAGAGATTATGAAGTCAGGAAATATATTAAATAGTTTTAACTAGGCTTTGAAAACGCACCTTTTCAAGCAGGCGTATAAGTTGTATAATATTTATATTTTTAGTTGAGACCTGCATGTAATTTTTCTTTTCAATTAGTTTTTCCTTCTGTAATGTAATAGTTTTAGAAATCTTGTAATTTAGTAGTTTTATACCTATTGTAATTTAATTAGTTATGTAAAGCGCCTACGACAAATCGTGCTTTGGCGCTATATAAAATATTTGAATTAAATTAAATTAAATTTTGTTATTGTGAGTCATGTGTTTGACCAATAGAAAAATAATAATAATAATAATAATAATAATAATAATAATAATTTTTTTTTTTTTTTTTTATTAAAAGTTGATAATAATGATAATCTGCATTACAAATCAATCAATAGGTTAAAAATACTAATGATTTATGAAAAGGTAATAAAATATTCCAATAGTTAAAAGTATATATATCCTAGTGGCGCTCATAATAATAATAATAATAATAATAATAATAATAAGCTCAATCAAGCCGGCCTCATAAAGAGCAATTTCAATGCGTCCCCCTCATCTGATTCACAGCCATCCTAAAAGTCCAACAAATAACCCCCTCACCGCCCTCCCTCGTATTCTCCGTATTCAACTGGAACTAGCGTGCAATGGACGCTAATGCGGAGGAATATCATTAAAAGAGCTTCATGTGCATTGGCTTCAATTGCAAGCTAGTTACAGTTCTACAACGAGAATACGAATATGGTCTATCGAGAAGCCGAAAAGGGTGGCCGCTTTTGATTCGCATTCTTTCCTGCAGTCACGGTCCAATCAAAAGTCACCTTCTAATTGGATTATACGAAAGAATGAAAAATTTGTTAATAGTGGTCACATTTTGGGCTCCTTGTTTACAATTGACTCAGAACAATCTTCCTGCATGGAGCCCTTACCATTACAGTTTTTACAATAACTGACAGCATTCTCGAGCGCTCATTGGTAGCAAGTTTTAGGGGATGAAAGTGCAGACCGTGAAAATTTATAGCGCTATTTCTATCGCTATTCAATAGCGCCTTGCAAAATTGACAACAAGAAAAGATTCTCTTAACAATATCATAGTTAAAAAGATCTGTCGGGAGAAGTTAACATACCTCTGCTTTCAGTTGAGGGCTCAAGCGTTTTTGATTACTCTGTAAGACTCGTCTATCTTTTTCTACAGCTCCACTGAATGGCCTCCGCTTTTTAAGCAACACTCTAAGTCGTTTCTTTCCGACTCCGTAAATCTTCATAAATGCTCTTTTGCATATTTGTAGTTTCTGATTCGCGTTTCCAGTGGTGTAATATCGGATCACAGTTCTAGTATTATCCACTCGGTTCTGCCTTCTCGCATTCGTGGTTTCTATACGCGCGGCCAAATGTTCGTTCTGTGCTTGATAAGCCATGCGGTCGAAATCGTTTCTTATCTGCATTACAACGTCTATTCCAATATTCAACAGACAGGTGGTACTGCAACATTCCAACCGCATTTCACGAACAAACTCGAAATGGTCTGTTTTTCCTGGGTCTTATTTTCTTTTTGATGACTTTAAGAATAGGCTCTCGGCGCCGGCGCGTTGCAAGTTCGTCTGCTCGTTTTCTCTCCCGGTGGGAAACCACTTTTTGTTTCTCGAACTTATAGTGAAAACCTTGATCCATAACGACGACGAAAAAAGATTCGACGGACGTACGTAGCAGAAAAAAGATGACGTTTCAAAACCGCACACGTTGTAATTGCTGTTGCCGTGCGCGCACTATAGTTACAAATGGTTTGTTCACTCGCGCGAGACGCCTAAAGCTACGCGTGCGACTTAGAAATTAAAGCTTGAACGTTAACAACGTTAACCCGGGGAAGAAAAGATGTCACGGGCGTCAAATGAACCAACTCATGGGGTGTCAGTGTTTCACATGGATTTCCACAAGAATGTAATGATTCCTAAGCTGACTGCCCAACAAACGTACTACTTGCGAAAGATTAAATTGTATGCTTTTGGGATCCACAGTGCAGAAACGAACAAAGGGACGACATATGCTTGGAGCGAATGCACGGCTGAGAAAAATCCAGAAACTCTTGTATCCTACCTCGATTTACATCTACGTCAGACAGAATTCAACAATCGCAAGTGGAACATATTTTGGGCTGATAACACAAGGTCCCAGAACAAGAATCACACGGTCGTTTTTTATTTTGACTATCCCGTGGCGAGTGGATTCCGTGAGAGAATCGATTACAAGTTCCTCGAAGCAGGCCATTCCTTTGGCGCCGTAGATCGCCGGCGATGGTGGCTTAGCGGAAGGCTTGTTCAGAAATGCAGAACATCTAGAAACACCTGTGGACTACGCAGAGACAATAAACAACAGTTCTTTGTTTCCAAAACTAACCTGGATTCTCCCACCGCAATCAGCGTTCAAAAGTTACGCCACGTGGCTTCGTAAAACTTACAGAGAAAGGAGGAAAGACATTTTCAATCAGGCCTACCGATTTAGCGACACCATGTATTTTAATTTCGGGATAGGCGAGCGTGTTGATCCTACGGACGGGATCGTCAAAACTTTCAGGCACCCCAACTGCGTTTGGCTAAGAAAGACGCTAGATGATCGAGAACAACCTATCGAAGTGGACTTTAGAAGACGAACTTTAGAACGAACTCGCTTCCGCGAAGAAGACCTCTCCGCCTTAAGTACCGTTTCCATCAAGCCAAATGAGAAAACCTGTCAGGACTTAGAAAAAATGTTACCATATCTTAGACCCGCTGGAAAGGCTTACTACAATAGTATTTTGTCTTCAGACTAACCGGTGATCAGTGACATCAAAAGGTCAGCGCGAATTCTTTTAGTGCAAAGGCGCGTGACGATAATCAACATTCATTTGTTAAGTTCAGTAGTTAATGACAACATTACAGTAGAATCCCGATCACGGGGTTGAACCCTCGTTTCCCTCTGTAATTTTACCCCCGATTTCTCGAAGAAATTTCCATTTCCCGTGGAGGTTCGAAAAATCGGGATTCTACTGTATTTGCGACAACTTCCTTGTGGTTCCATACTGCAAGTTAAGACTGAGTCCCATTTGTATGACTACGGTGATTTTATTTAATCCGTGAATCGACATCCAACAGATTAATGAGTAATAGTCCAAACTAAACAAAAGAAATCAATGGAATTAGTGTGTAATAGTATTTGAAAGTTTAGTTACTATTTCACGGGTTAAGTAAAACCAGTCTATTTTCATGAAATGGAACTGTTACATTAATTGTGTTTGCTTTAACCGACGGACAGAGATCGTGGACTGCGGCTCAGGTGACGCCTGTCACATCTTTTCTTCCTAGTTATCCAACGTTGCGAGTTTCTTTTTTTTTTCTTTTTTTCGCCTAATAGTTTTTTTATTGCAAGACACGTACACGTTACATTACTTACATAACGGTATGAAACAAAACACTAAATACATTACATTACATTACAAATCCTACACAAGAGCGCTAGTTATAGTATAACACTTGCATTACTCCACTTACAATACTCTATTCTAATTGCACTTAATGGATACGATAATAATACTTTTTTTTGTTTGCCCTACACAGTGACACATGCAAACCATGCAGATGCCCAATTAATTCCCTTACAAGATTAAATAGCAATTCCCTAGCACAAAAAAATATTAAAAACTTAATTTACCCGGCGGACTTCCATTTTTTCCTTGTAGTAGACTACTATAAGATTACAACAGAAGCTCCCATCTTGTATAAAAATTGCGAAGCTTTCGGTTCTTAATAGCAATTAACTTTTCAACTTCTTGTTTAGCTTCAACCTTGTGCAGAAACAATCAAAATTTTGGAAGGTACTTATTTTTTCTACTCTCCCAGATAGTTATCTTACCAAGAATTATCAAATAATTTAATAAATCGTTCCTCTAAAGAAAGCCAATTATGATGTCTTTTAAAGACAAAGATAAATTTTCACCACTTATACCAGACCACCAGACTGTAAAACTATTCCAGAACACCTGCACAAAGGAGCAGTTAAAGAAGAGGTGGTACAAATCTTCCGTATAGGTTCCACAAAATGAGCACTTATCTGAATCGCTTAAACCTATTTTGAATAATTTATCATTTGTAAACAAAATGAAATTCAACAATCTATATTGAAAAGACCAAACATACGTTTCGCTTGCAGCTAGATACGGAATAGAAAAAGCATCTTGTGGATTTGAGAGTTTAAAATCAGCTATCAACCTTTCAAAGCTATTCGGAGTTTTCGCTTTAGTTGATATCATCATTGAATAGAATTGTTTGCACTTTGCCGTATACACATTAAAATCTTTAGCATTATACTCAAAATTCATAGGATCGAATTTTCCCACTGTTAGGAGATTGGAAGAATTTTTTGAATTCATATTTATGATAGCAGACCTCAATGCTGTCCATGTAAGGAAATTAGTATTAAGACCTTTTTGTTTAAAGGACTCAAAAGAACGTACATTATCAATATTAAACTGTAAATCATTCAAATAAATTATACCCTTATCAAAGGACATTTTATAAAACACTGGTCTGTTATTTATCCTTATGTCCTTATTTTTCCAGATAACATTTTGGGAATAATTAACATCGGAAAAGGAACTTCTAAATTCCACCCACCTGTCCACCTAAGGAGCTCTAAGTAAAAGTTACTAACGCTTAAATCAAGGTTATTGACATCATAATTGCAACTAAGAACCCCTCACCCTCTTTTTTCCATTCCTCTCAGTAACTTTTCTTTCATCTTAATTTGGACAAAAATTTTATCGGTCAATATCGAAGTATTCATTTTCCAAAACCCTGGGCCTCGCTTGCATTCCTCAAGTTCCTGCAGGTGTAGAAGAATTGCCGAGTGATCAGTTCTAATTGCAGCAATAATATCAGCGTCTTTAATTAAGTCCTGAAGTGAGTTTGAGATAAGCCAATAGTCTAATCTACAGAAAACAAAAGGAGACTTTTGTGACCAAGTAAAGCTTTTCGTTTGAGGGTTTTTTTACACGCCAAACATCATGTAAATTAAATATTGTTTCTAATTGTTCAATGCGATCAGTAATTTTTTTCCTTGCTACCAGTATACCGCCTTGTTTGTCAAGAAGTGGATATAGGGCAATAAAATTATTACCCTTCTTAGCTGTCCGATCAGCCTTGCAATTGGTTTTTTGTTTTATTCAACATTGCTGATCCTGATCTACACCAAGATCCGGCTTCACCTCGCTACTGTTTGTCCAAGTGGTCCTTGCATCGAGTTACCTGATTTGGCGTTATAACATACCATTGAATAGCTAATTGCATCGCACTACACAAAGATACGCAAACACAAACACAAAAACACATACACAAAGTACATATTTTACGCTGGAAAACAATTTTAAATTTCAAATTTTTCTCCTCTTTCCTGAAGGAGTGCAGCATTCTTCCTCTCTCCCTCAGCCGTGCCCGCTCCTAGCCGATACACATTAACTTAAATACGTTGAAATTGAAATATATATGGCTTCTTATAAGTCTATCTTTGCCAATCTACCTACCAACAAGGTATTTAAGAGCAGCACTCGACTTAAAAAATGAAAGCTAAGTATTTAACAATAAATAAATAAATAACGTGTGCAAACCATTATATGGAGTGAAGGTTAAGTTTGCGGCAATAATAAACACGTTGCGAATTTCTGATACCCCGTCTTTATAGGGTAGCGTAGGGTTTGTGGGCGGGGGGGAGGGAGGGGGGAAGGCGAGTATGGAGTCGTGACCCGACCAAGTCCAGGGACAAATGTTTATAAAATCCGCGTGCCAAGCATAGAGTGATTTCATTTAATCCGTGAAACAATATCTCACAGTGTGTAATAGTCCAAACTAAAGAAAAGAAAACAATGTAATTGGTGTCTAACAGATCTAAAAGTGTAGTACCTATTTCACAGGTGTAGTAAAATCACTCTACTTTAACATATTTAGTTTAACTCACGAAACACGTTTCTCTTCTAGCTTATATCTCCACGCGTCACGGTCTATTTTTCTCTGGGAACTTTTGAGGAGGGAGGGGGTGGGGCTTGCCGGAGCGAGGGACAGGTTTATTTAAAATCGTGTACAGATACAGTCATATCGAGTATCAGAGTTTTGGCCATCAATCACGTGACTTCTATATTTAGAAACCAACATTTGCGAAAAACATCGGGTTGTTCCAAAAAATTAGTATCTGACAAAACAAACTATAATAAGTAAACGTGGTGGATGATTGCCTTTAAGCAATTAAGTTGGAGGTGAGCGTGGCCTAGTGGTTAGGGTGCTGGACTTGTAATCTGGAGGTCCCGAGTTCAAATCCTCCTCCCTGCCACTGGATGAATTTGTCAGTCGGTGGTCCCGAATTTAACTCCTCCACGCTTTGTAGCGGAATGTTGATGTTCACCAGGGAGCTATTAGCCACGTGCACATGGTCTGAAATTGATAAAGGCGATAATCTGTCAGAATGACTGTGCAATCTCAACAAAATTTTAGAATCTTGCCATTTTCTAGTCTCCTACGCAGCCGTTTTTAGATGTTTTGGGAGCGTTGCGTGACGCCACTAAAAACGGCTGCGTACAGGAGACTGGCCATTTTCTTGTATTTTTAGAATCTTGTCAGTTGAATTTCTGTAGGAGAATGAAAATTTGAACAATATTTCATTTATTCTTTCTTATCCTTGATATATCTAAGCTGCAGGTCTTGTTGGAAAGTCGTTGTAAGTATAAAATAATATGTTTACTTTTCAGACAACAGTCCCTCACACAAGCCCCAAGCGCAGTCGAAAATATTAAATTACAAGACTACAAGCTTATATGTATTCTAGGTATACACCTGAAAAGTTAACCGCGTTCACAAACATGTATATAAAGACGATTTTGAAAATATTCAGCAAAAACAACGGCCGTTTCCATTTATCTAAGGTTTTCTTTGTCCGCTTCGCGAAATGTAAGTTCTCCAGGGTCATAGGTCGCGCACCAAGGACCCATATGCGAAAATTGTTGATATTTTTCGACAGTCGTTAAAACAAAAGTTTTAAACTCTGCAGCAAATTCCTTCACAACCACAGAAATTGGTTTATCTGTAAACTTCTTTTCAAAACAACACGTCCTCCCGTTGCGTTTTATCTATGCGCAAGCTATAAAGTAAACATGACCATGTACTTTACGGAGACGCAAAAGTAGAAAGACAAATTGGCCTACTGAAGTGTTCGATAAACCTTCAAGGACAGTTTCGTCTAAATACATGGTACGACAAACCCAGCAATGGTCGTTGGTTGTTTGTTCTTGCACTGACTGCAAAAATATATAAGCTTACTGGACATGACAGAACAATTAATTCGGCCGGGTGAGCAAGTGAAGCCACCGGTTGCAGAGGCCTGGGTTTTTGCCCCAAACGGGGCAAAAACCCAGGCTCTCGCTGCCAGAGCTTAAAATAGCGATGATAAGGCCCGGGACTATTCAGAGCTAAAAATACCACAAAGTGGGACTTTCCATGACGCATGGTTTAGCTCGCAACAAAATCCAGCTGCGAGCGTTGAAAACCATCATCAAGACCAAATTCCCTTTCACTCTGTGATTGGCTTAAACGATGCAGTTACTAAATTGGATTTTCTAAAATTTTAATTATCTCAATGTACGTTAGCGTCCATAGCAACTTTGGCTTCCAACGGCGAGCCAAAAAATACTCTATTCAACAAACTTGAATTCCCCGCCTTCACCAACAGCAGGAAAGTCGAAACATCGTCATATGGAAGAAGACTAATCAATAAATCATCGGATACATTTGGTTTTTGTCGTATTTTTATTAACGAGCAATTGCAAATATGACATCTGTTCGGAAAGGTCGCAGAACAAGGACCTCGCCGACCAAGGACCGCATACTGTACCTTAAGTTGCAGTGAGCTTGCACATAAACAAGCTTGTCCCCAATTCTCAAATGCAGCTAATTCATGTGAGGGTAGGGTATTTTCTGCCAATCCCATAGTCCTTAGCACTACGGGCATGGAAGTAGCTTACCTACCCCAGGAACTTTTAAAACCTTAATTTCACCAACTTAAAACCACGCGCAGCGCGAAATTTGTCTCCAATACATATATGCCCACAGTTTTTCAAACGGCCACAATAAAACCCCTCTGAGATATAACGGTTCAAAGTTGTCAAACTCTCTCGTTCCCAATCCCCCTACACCCTACGCGAGCACTGGAGCCCAGGCGCTACACCGCCAAACATATGAAGACTGTCATTTTGGAAACACTTCAAATATGGCCATCTTTACGCCACGATTATCTCCAAACTACACGTCCATTTCCGCTTCAAACACCAGTTTCGCTACGAAGAAACATTACCCATAGTTTTTCGCCGATCCGGAAGACCTCCAAGGAAAATGACAGCTGTCCAAAGATTACCGCTTGTGACGGTATGAACTGGGTTTGTTTGTTTTCCATCTCTTGATTCCATTACACAGTTCCATTTCTCCTCAACAAGCTTCCAGCTGCAAGTAGCTACGTGCTTACATCAGAACAAGCAGGTTTTCAGGTAAGAAATGGGTCTGGAAGAATGACAACGACGGAACCTGACAACACAAAAGGGGTCCAACAGAATAAGACCCTTTTTGAAAAATGGCGCCTCATATATATGCGGTTATGATGATGGATTTATGAAGAGTACTTTAGACAAAAAAGGGTAAATTTCGTTGTCGATTTGATTTGATTTGTAAATCTGTTTGTTATGATCTTTCCTCCCACTGTATTTTATGGTGTTAGCATATCTCAATCATACGTTTTTTTGGACTGATTCTTGAAGGATTAGAGCTTTTTGTCCATTCCCTTTATTTTTAGTTTTCGCCGGTATGGACTATGTAATATACATTACTTGCAAAAAATTTCGGACCTTAAAAATTCGGACGTTTTATTTCGGACGTTTAATTTTCGGACACTTTTTCTCTCATGTCGGACAAATTTCGGACAAAAATTTCGGACGGTTTGCTGAATCATGCCTAAAATAAACTTACGCCTACAAAATTATATTAACATGAATTAGACTGAAGTAAAATCTGTGAAAATGATAGTTTTACTGCACCCTCAAGGTTTTACAGATACACCGAGGGGAAAAACACATATGCAATCAAGCTTCTGTCACTCTCAAGCAGTGTCTCAACTAGAGTTCGGTAGAGTTCGGCAGTATCGATGCAACAGTTGAGGATGAAAAGCATAGACTCTCTCCAATTGCAACAGGAGGGCTTCAGATAGTCCTCCGAGCTACGTTTGAAATTGACGACAGCAAGCAGTTTCTTCTTCTTCGTCTCAAGGAGCTTATTCAAAAGAACTATGAGCTTTTTGATCAATCACCTCAGTCATCGACAGCTACAGATGAAGAAGAACCACACGCTAGTGAGAATGAAGAGAACCTTTCAATTGTGTTGATTGATGATGAAGCAGAAGAGGACTAGCACCACTGGCACTGGCAATGCAATTATCATAAAGCTGGGCTTGCATCGAAGATTGAAATAGCAACTGCTAAATGGAATTTATCTATGTTTTTGTCTTTCGTAAAATCACGACATCTGGGCAAAGCCTGATCCGAATTTTAGCTATATCATGTGTATTGGCCTTGAATATGTGGTGGCGTCGCCCAAGAAAGTACTTTAAGTGGTTGCCCGCGTAAGAATCGACCACTCAATTTTGATCAATTTTTCGATTTCCTTCAAACTTTCTGTACGAAACAAGGTTGATATAGGACTAATGAAAATACATTTCGTTTGTTGGTAATCTTCGGTATACCCGAGAATTTGAGGCAAATGTTGTTGACACCCAGAGCCGTCAAAATCGCCCTTTCGTCATGTCGAAATAAGCCAATTTTGGGAAGTCTGCTGCCGACCGTATTTTTATCCAAAAAACTCTAACTTTTATACCAGTAATACATACGTCATGTTACTTTAGAAATATGGTGAAAAAAGTTCAAATTATTGAGACTTGTTTAAACGAGAAAGTCTCAAACTGGCCAATGTTAACGGTATCAGCAAGAAGCGGGTCAAGTGGTAAGACAAAAACAAACGTTTCACAAAATTCTGACTTACTCTGATAATCTTAGGTATTTTTCTAAAGAGTACTAGGACAGTGTCCTTAAACTACTTAATAATATTTCGTAGATCTCTAACATCTAACATGATGCAGTTGCAGCAATTATGGAGCAACCCATTATTTGGCAACAACTGTAATGAGACCTAGTGTGACAACGAGCGTACAAATTTTGACTTCTTTGTCTTGTCCACGAATGAAGATGGGCAAACACTATAATTAAAAAGGCAAAAATTAAAATCATACCTTAAAAGTTGTCCAGCTTTACTTCTAGGGCTGTTTTTCAACAGCTAGTCGGCTGCAAATTTTACGGTTCTGCAACGGATTCCATCAATTTCGTACTCTTCTTTCATACGCTTACAGGCAGCGACCTCGTGAGCTAAAAGCCTCAAGAACTCCATTATCTTGCGTAAAGAGAGTGACTAAATTCATTGTAACAATCTTCTGGCTAAGGAAGCGCCAGTGACAAGTAAAAGAACGAAGACAAATCCAGGAAATGACACCCAAAAAATAATACGCCGTCCATCTTGTTTCAAGTGTATTGCCGTTGACCGCAACAACACATTTCCTATCGTAGCGGAAATGACACCGGAAATTTTAAACCGGAAATCACTAACTTACAAGTGACCAGTAATTCGATTGCCTTACAAACCACTTAATTAAAATAATTCAATATCAAAGGACAGTTTTGATTGTTTTGTGTCGCACGAGAATTACGATAAGAAATAATCTCTACAGGTAGATAGGTACTAAAGGTCAACTCATATACACACACACCTTTATTTCTTTATGCCAGGGTGATCCAGTCAGAGTCAAAACTGACTCTGTTATCAAAAGGAGTCCTGGAAAACTAAACTATTACAATTACTATTCAAAGTTGGAAATTCCTAGACATACAGCGACCTTGATATCCCTGGCATTTTTAAAATCTGCCTTAGGCAAACGTGAGATAAGCCTGCGATTGTAGGCACCTCTCATCGTTTCCGGCCGCAAAGGTGTTGACTCCCTTTTTCACTGAATGACTGTCTCTGCGATTGACGGATTGATTGACTAACTGATTGACTGTTTCATTGGTTGCTTTTAATTAAAATTGATTGTTTGTTTGACTGACTGACAGATTGACTCGCTAAATGACTGCATGAATCAATGATCGATCGATTGGCTGGTTGATCGATTGATTGGTAGATTGACTGGTAGGTTGATTGATTGATTGATTGATTGATTGATTGATTGATTGATTGATTGATTGATTGATTGATTGATTGATTGATTGATTGATTGAATGAATGCGATCGATCGATCAATCGATCCAATTGGAAACAAGTAGCTTCGCATGGACCACCCACCACCGTAAGAAAATAAAAGGACCGGATCCTGTAGTAAAGGATCTAATCAGGGAAAAATAAAGAACCAAATACGACAAAAAACAAGGCTGATTGCACGGTAGGGAAACTACGTATATTTTGACGCGGTATGAACCTAAGCGTCCCCACCTTTGCCAGCGTCTTAGTATTTCGTTTTGCTGTTTTTGTGTGTGTGTGTTTGAGTTTGATACAGGTTTACTTTAATTATCATTCCTGAGTCGAAAGTTGGGGCGGCGGTTTTCTAGGAGGTTTGTTTAGGAGGGAGGGTGGGGGGGGGGTGATCAACGGTTTATTGTCTTGGCCACCAAACCGATGACCAAAGCATCCTTGAAAACCTGCGTGTTCCTGTTTTCCTTCGTTCCTAAAAGGGGGGGGGGGGGTGGGGTGTAACCTGTACAGACGGTGGACTTTGATCATAATATTGCGTTTGTTAGGGTACAAAAATGTCAAATAATCGTCGATTACAGCACTTTTCGGCCAGTCTGTCTTTTTTTCACTTGACGCAAAATGGAACGCCAAACTTCGACAAGCTGTACATTTGGTGTTGTTGCTCAGTATTCTGGTTTGGTTTCTGAGATAATTATTGAGAAATGGGTAGTTCACACAAAGGGACATGTTTCCGAGACTTGAGATAGGTGCAAGTTCGCGGCACTTGTCTCTATATGTGTGCCTTAAGTGAGAGTTTAACTCCTCTGTATTAGTTGCTAGCGATGTTTGGTTTATTTTCACGGCAATTTGATAACGATTTTGATGAGATGGGAGAAAAGTGCTTTTTGTAGACAAAAAAAGCTGCGTTTGGAGATACGCAACGGAAACTTGACAGTTCGTTTTCTCAAATCGCATGCGTTCCGTTCGCACCTCCATGCAGAATTTCAAAATTGTAATAAAATCACCTTTAAATTGCTGTTAAATCACAGCAAAAGAGGCCAATACCAAACGGATAATTCATAGGTTGCAGTATGCCGGTAACAACGACGCTGACGTCAAATTTAAGAATATTACAAAAGGGCGGAATTTTCGGGCAGTGTAGGTACTTCCTGGTGTCTCTTATAAATACTAAGAACTACATTTTTCTAAGGATTTGAGCGAGGCTTATATGGAGTATCTGGTGTTTCTTCAGGTTTGTTCACCCTTATGGGTGATATAAGTCGCTTGTTCCACAAAAAAGCCACCGTTTAGTTTCAGAGATCCTTTGTTAATAGAAGATCGAGATCGAGGAAAGTGGTTGTTCGAGCTTAGAACGCCACACGGGATTGGCTGAGAAAACAATAAACCAGGGATAAACAAACCTGACAGAAGCATTGACGCCTCGCCCTGACAACAGAGCTGCGAGATAACAAGATCCAATGAAATAACTGCTATTGTCTTTTGAGACATGTACTTACAGCGCCTGATTTTAGGACGCGCGGCATAATAATTTGCATGTTCAGAACAAGTCGGCTGTGATTGGTCAGAAGACCTTGCCTTTGGGAATACCTCGAGTCTCTTCGCGATTCCACTGCTGTCAATCAAACGGTTGGAAGTGTGAAGCAAATTTCAAGGTGCCAGAAAGTGAACAATTGGGCCCTAATTAGGCCGCGCTCTCTATTCAAACCTTTTGAATAGAGAGATTCGTCGAAGAGTTCGCGAGCAAATTTTATCATGGACTGTCTAAACGTTATCTGAAATAGTTTATGCAAACCAAGCGGTTTTAAAGCGGTTGAGGCCAGCGCGAAGCATTACCTGCCCGCCACGAGAGAAGCGCCAAAAATTATTTCTCGCACTTTGCAGGAATTGCATTCGCAAAAAAACCCCGGGCTGTCGGTATGTGTGTTGACTAGCGAGCTTAAAGCGCGAAAGGTTAACCACGCGCGACTTAAAAGGGCCAAAAATTTGACTCACGCTTTGCAAAAAAATCATTTGTCCTGTTTGTCTACAGGCCTGTTTGTGTCTAGCGAGCTTGATCGCGCTTCATGAATCACTTCAGCGCGAAGAATTAAACCACGTGCGACTAGACCGGTGCGCGACAAATTTTGACGCGCGTCATTTTATGACTTTTCAAGCGGATCGCGGTTATTGGAAATTACGCTCGCTCCCTTAGCACCGCTTAACTGACGTCCTGAGGACTTCAGTTTACCAAAATAATCTTATCAATGCAGGAAGGCAAAGAGAAAAGTGAAATAAACAAGCCTTACTTTCTTTATCGTGTGATCATAAATAAACAAGCGCCCGCCTCAAACCGGTCCACGCCATGAATTACCCTTGTGGGAATTAACATTCTATTGTTAGCGAAAATAATTATTCAATTTTGGATCCGTTTAGATCCATCAAACGATATAAAAGGTTGGCTTTGATTTCAATTCATTCAGTTGCTAAACAACTTCTTAGAGACAACATGTCAAACGTAGGTCGAAGTAGTAGATAAACTCTATGCGTTTGCTGCTGTCGAAAGTAACTCAAGCAAAGCGGTAATGCCTTATAGTACCCTGTGTCAACAGGTGTCTATTAAAATAATGCTTTTGCGTGAACAAAGCATTTAAAAGGTTTTTATTTACGCCAATAATCATCTGGATCATACTAGAAAGGGGAATATGCTTCTATGCGTGGTCAATATGTGCGAGGTGTTCGTTAAGCTGTTTATGATCGCAGTTATCGTGGAGACGTAACATCTGCGTAATATACAGCGATCGCGAAAACACGTGTGTCTTTTCTTTTATTTTTTTTTTGGCGGAATTCTGGTGTTATTATCAGTTTGTCACACTTTACTGACTCACACCGCAATACAATGCTTAATTACAATGGCTTACGCTCTATTGTTTATGGAGGTGGAGTTATGAATTCATTAGAACACTCGCGGGAAGTTTAAAAGCGGACAAATCAACTCCCGTGGGGGGCTCTGTGGGACGTATTTGCATGTAAGTTCAGTTTTGCGGGAGTTGGTTTCAGAAAAGCTGAAATCGATAATACTTCCAACTGTCAGATTTGCGCGAAAACTCGGCAAGTGAGTCTTTAAACGTCAAGCATAAATAGCCATATGAACGCTAACTTGCTTACATCTTATTTCTCGAGATTTTCAATCTAAAAGTGTAAGTCCCATACAGACGGAGCGTAAAAATAGCTACATTTGAGGTCGAAAACGATAATGCTTCCCAAACAGCTACACACCTAAAAACAGTCGCATTTGCTTCATTAACATCCCTTCTACAAAAGCCATATGAACGCTAACCAGTAAACTTAACCGTTTTCCCGTAAAATTAAAACTTCCGAGTGGTGCTGACCGCTTTTGCCCAACTTTCTTTGTTATTTTGTGTACTTTCGCTAACGAGCTTTCAAATGTTCGCGCGAGAAAGGGCGTAAAAGTCTCGGATGTGTCGCGGCATTCTAGGCGATGAGAAGGTCTAAGCAGCTGTGTGATACCCGAAAAAAGGAACCCGAGGAGTATAAAGCCTACCCCCCCGCCCTTAAAAAGCACACTGTCAGTAGCCGAAAACACAATAAGACAGTATTTTAAAAATCCAACTTTTCAAAATCCAAACGGTTGACTTGTCTCGCACAAAATGGTATTAAAACGCTATTAACTTTTAACTTCTGCAATCGCACGCTTATCTCACGTTTGCATAAGACCATAGTTACTCGAGGGACTGGTTATGAAACTTTGCAAGTTTCAAAGGCCTTAACAAAGGTGCTGCAATTTATGTTGAAAGTACCACAACAGTACACAATCTTTTGTTTTACGTTCGCACACTATGGCTGAATAACTTAACAGCTGTGACATTCTTATTGGTTAGTCGCTCATGCAAAATTCAAAACCTATTGTTATTTGTGCACCGTCAAGGCTAAAAACGGTAACAAACAATAAAACAAAGGACTTAGCTGAGCTTCATAACCAGATTCTTTTATTAACTATGATAAGACAGATTAAGAAGTGTCAGTGATATCAACATATTCTGCTGTATGTCTAAGGATTTCCAACTTTGAGTTGACCTTTAGTACCTGTCTGTAGCTGTAGAGATGTTACAAAAACTTGACAGGTCAAACACGACTCCTATTGGTCAAGATCGATAAAACGTTGACCTTCAAAGCTTTGCTCTGACGAGTACGTCTTTCAACGACCTCCCTTTTCTGTATGAAAGTAGGGGAGGGTCTTTAAAGGTATTCCGTAGCAACGGCTGATTTTCTATTAAGTGCCATTTGCTCATAAGAATGTTTTTAAGATTAGGCACAGAAGGACGGTACTCTGTTACAAACGGTAAAACTTTTTTGCCCGTTTTTTGTTTATTCTGTAGCGCCGACATTCTTTCACTAAATTTGACTTCTGAGAGAGTCTTGTCTACGAGGTTATCTGGGTAACCTCTGTCGCGTAATCTCTGCTTGAATTGTGTAATGTTTTCTTTAAAAGTAGCTTTCGAGGAATTGGTTCTCAGAAGACGCAATCCTTCGCCTTTGATAAAGCCTTTCCTGACGCCTGGAGGGTGGCAGGATGTAAAGTGCGTGTATTGGAAAGTTTCTGTCGGTTTGAAGTGCGTGCGAACGTCGAGAATAGATTCTTCCTTAAATCTTTCGCCTTGTAAACGCATGTATCCAGGAAAGTTATTTCTGTATCTGAAATTTCAGCCGTGAATTTTATGGTCGGGTGATAGTTATTTGCTAGCTTTATGAACGCGGTTATTTCCTCTTTGTTTAAGTTCCATAGAGAAAAGAAATCATCGATTATCTTTTCCAAATGAGCGGCTTTTTAGAACTGCGCTCAATAATTTCTGTTTCGACCGCGGCCATGAAAATGTTGGCAAAAGAAACTGCCATTTTTGTGCCCATTGCGGTACCATGTGTTTGAAGGAAATTTTTCCCGTTAAAGTGGAAAGAGTTTTCTTTTAAGATAAGCCTGAGCACATCTCTCAGGTGGAGTGTGGGTATAGGAGGTTTGTTTAGGTGGAATGTTTCGTATGTTTTACATACAACAGTGATTCCTTCCTCCTTCGGGATGTAAGTATATAGGCTAGCAACGTCCATGGACACAAGCATTGTGTCTTTTTCGACTTTTGTTTTCTCTATAGAGTTCAAGAAATCTGTTGTCTTTAAGATATGATTTCTGTACTTTAGCAATGATGTTACAAAAACTTGACAGCCCAAACACGACTCCTATTGGTCAAGATCGATAAAACGTATTCCTGGATTTGTCTTCGTTCTTTTACTTGTCACTGGCGTTTCCTTAACCGGCATATTGTTACATTGAATATAGTCACTCTCTTCACGCAACCTTCATGGTGTTGTTCAGGCTTTTAGCTCACGAGGTCGCCGCCAGTAAGTGTATGAAAGAAGACTACGAAACTGATGGAATCCGTTGCAGAACCGTAAAATTTGCAGCCGGTTAGCTGTTGAAAAACTGCCCTAGAAGTAAAGCTGGACAACTTTTAAGGTATGATTTTAATTATTGTCGTTTTAATTATAGTGTTTGCCCATTTTCGTTCGTGAACAAGGCAAAGAAATCAAATTAATTTGTACGCTCGTTGTCCACTCGGTCACATTACAGTTGTTGCTGAATAACGAATTTCTCCATAATTGTTGCAACTGTATCTCTTCACATGTTAGAGATACACGAAATATTATTAAGTAGTTTGAGGACACTATCCTAGTACTCTTTAGAAAAATACCTAAGATTATCAGAGTAAGTCAGAATTTTGTGAAACGTTTGTTTTTGTCTTACCACTTGACCCGCTTCTTGCTAATACCGTTAACATTGGCCAGCTTGAGACTCTCTCTAACATGACATATGTGTTACTGGTATAAAAGTTAGAGTTTTTTGGATAAATATACGGTCGGCAGCAGACTTCCCAAAATTGGCTTATTTCGACTCGACGAAAGGGCGATTTTGACGGCTCTGGGTGTCAACAACATTTGCCTCAAAATCTCGGGTATAATGAAGATTACCAACAAACGAAATGTATTTTCATTAGTCCTATATCAACCTTGTTTCAAAATTGAGTGGTCGATTCTTAAGCGGACAGCCACTTAAAGTTTTGTACTGTACTGTAAAAATTTCGGACGCTTACGGTTTTATTTTCGGACACTATGTTTGTCAGATCAGCAGGTGCACTGTCAATTCACACGATTTTGTCGTCAATGTGATGCATTTTGAAAAAGTGAGTTTGGCTTAATGCAAAAATTCAAGGCCATAAGTGTTATAAATGTGTACTTCAAACATAAATTTACCCGCCCTTCACTTATTTTGTTGTTTTGAGTTGGTTTCCTTTGAGCTATTCTCGGATCTTGCTTGGCTAATATCAATGGGCGAAAGTATGTGAACTGATTATTTAAAAGTTGTCACACTATTGTGCTCCCCGCTGTAAATATTAGATTACGCCTTCTATTCTGAGGTGAGAAACATACGTTTACATCTTAGTGGCCTGAAACTGGGAAACACACTGTACAGCATAATAGCAATAAAAGAACCTCAGGGGAGTACTTCTCAGTAGCTTTAAATTTTAAGTGCCCGTCGCACTGAAAGACTTCACCCAAAAGCCGAAAGCTGAAGCCACAACTATGCTTAAAGGTTGCATTAACAGGAGTGAATAAAACTTAACGTGGCATGATTCGGTTCTTTGCCGACAAATCACAAATACAATGCAAATCACCGTTAACAAAATAAAGCTTGTTTTTATTTTGTTTTTCAATTTCCAACTTTTAATCATATTGGCTTTTCGAGGATTGCAAAATGTTATCTAGTGTTTGTCTTGTTACGGGGTCGGCGGATTGCTGAAGATGTTCTTTGAAAAAAAGAGAACTTTGCGCAGTTGTTAAGACCAAAACAGTAGCCGTATTTGACTTACGATTTTTGGCACTGCTCATATGAGAGTGGTACGAATGCCAAGCTTAGCATAAAATGATCGTCAGGTAATTTTGGGAATGGAATGGCGTGCCAGACAAACGGAAACTATTGAATACGCCAAGTCACAGAAATAAAATCGGTTCCAAACAAAGTAAAACACCTCGTCATTGTTACAACATCATTGTTGAACTTTATTTCAGCTTAAGTTACATTTTTGTGCAAATTAAAATTGTTACAAGCAAGCAAAAGTTAATTTATGTCTTTGTTCCTTGACGCACCCAAACTTTGCCTATAAAGAGCTTCACCTCTTGGTCGGGGTCTTTACGCAGAAACTCGTTGCCATAGAGTGCTTACTTCTTCCCCCAACCACGTCGGCGGCGACGACGACGACGACGACGGCGTCTTCGCCAGTGCCATCCCGGATTTTCTGGAATGGAATTTACGCTGAAAACCAGTAGAACCTTCAATTAGTACACGAAGTTAACGAAAAGCTTCTTGCTTAGCTCTGGTTAGGTATCGTGTGCGTTGTACATAACATGTAAAAAACGCTGATAAAATTCGGAGAATGCCGATGAAACCTGAAAAGTTGCTAACGCTAATTTCCACTGATTATGAATGACATATTCCTCTGCCCTTCCACACCCTAGAGGGATGTTAGTGTCCATCGTAAGGCCACTTTAAATTGTAACAACATGAGGGAATCGCCTTGCCTCAAGCCGTACGTCAACTTCGTTTCAGGAAACAAACATTATTTTAAGGGCGTAAAAGATAAAATAGATTCAAAGTGTAAAGAATTGTTGTAAGTCTGATGACCATAAACACCAGAAACTATTTTCGTTTTCCGCTTTGGTTTTTGTTTTTAGAGTGACTTTTTGTTTTTTAAATCACCTGATGAATCAGAAAGGGTCAACTATTTATGCAGTGGCAGTGATTTCGTCTTAATAAAACTGAGCGAAGTGAAACAATTTCAATACATGCGGTTTCTCAACAAGAAAAGACTTACCTTTCAGGATCATCAACTGCTTCCTCAGACTTCTCAAGAACCTCGTCTTCTCCATTTGTCACTTCGTTCATTCGTTCTTCATTCCGCTCTTTTTCTTCTTCGTCATCGTCTTCGCTGTCGACAGGGGCGTTAGCGTCTTCATATCCTTCATAGCCTTCCTCTTCATCCACCGGGTTTTCAGCCGTTTCAAATGGTTCTTCTGATGCAACGGCTAGCGGTTGCATCAGAATCCCAAGCGAACAGCCCACCAAGGCGATGAGAACAAAGGTCTTCATGGTGGACCTGAGCAGCAAGAACAGCTCTGCTACTCTGAAGGAATTGTTTTCCCCGGTCTTTTTATGAACTGGACACCGAGATATTCATGCAGATGATTGACACCTCAGAACATATTTCTTGTCGGGACAGTTTCCTGTGTCTAAGTTGACGAACAAGTACCTGAGAACCCAGTCGAACATCCTAACCACATAACTAAATAGCATGCACAGTTGTAACCACTGTTTCTTTCTCTTTCCTTCAAGTATTAAAGTTGTTAAAGCTTTAATATGTAAGATAGCTTGAAAGAAGTTTGCCTAGAAAATTCAAACAAAAAGCAGCAAATCCAGGGGAAATGGACAACACGTGACGCAAGAACGTGAATTCAAGTTCAAAGAGAACGATATCGCGAAGTTAATCATTGCAATATCACAAGCTTGATTACAAAAATAGGCAAGTGTAGGTGTTTTAAAGTCCCTCGGGAGAGCAAGTTTTTTAACTCTGTTATCACAGCCCTTTAAAACTGCGAAGAGATTCCAAGGGTATTCTGCTGTAATGTAGCATAATTACATAGTAACAGACTATTGAGATAACAAACAGATGCGTTAGTATTCGACCATCAGAGTTTTTGGTTAGGATATTGATTGGTTTGGGGACGTTTCTACTATTATTACCCGTGTAGCGAGTTTAACAAAAAAGGTAATGACAAATTACTCCAAGAACTATTTTTGCAGTTATTCCAGCAAAATCGTTTGTGGCAGTTGTCCCTAAAGTAGCAATTCTTAGGGTACAAACAATACACCCGGATACAACATTTTTTGTGACGTGGCACACTTAGCACATAAAACAAAATTGATATTCAGTTAAATGTCTGGTCACGAATTGGTTATTAATACGTAGATATATAAAAGCTACAGGGAGTTTTAAGTCAACCTGATTTTACCAGCCCATTTAAGCCCACGGTATTAAAAATCATCTCTAGAAATGCGAAAGTTATGCTTTTCTCTGCTACATGTCCTCACAAGGGCTGAGACAATTATCTGGGTGTATAACACCAGGCTTTTACGTGCTCAAATTGAGTCAGCGGTACATTGACTAAAATTCTTCTTCTCAAAGTCAAGAAACCCTCATTTTAAATCTCTAAAGGGTTTTAATATTTTTCAGTTTCATACGGCTTACTAGCAACCTTATACTTCGGGGTGATCCTACCATTAATTACCTTTGGCCCAGTGTTTGGGGTGGCTGTAATTGCCGTGCTTTCCTCTTTTCTTTAGAAAGACACTTCAGAGAAACCAGAAGTATTTATTAATTACGAAAGGATCCCCCTCTACAGACTTCAACTAGAACACTTTTTTCCCACTAAACTTAGTAATTAGTGTTTAAATTCAATGTTACGCCAACTTGCCATGCTACACATAGCTAAGAGACGCGTCAGTATCTACTCTTTGCGAGCAACAGAACAGCTCACCGTCCGCCTTTTAATACGAAAGTGATGAGAAAGTTAAGTGCATGCAGGGGTGCAACCTTATGGAACAATCTTGTTCCAAGATCAAGACACTTTTAGCATCACTAAAACGCGTGGTGACACTGCTTGACACATTTAAAAGCATTTAAATTTAGAAGTGAGCAATGACTGGTACTGCACATTTCTGGAAGTAAACTGTTGTTACTCCATAGCTATTTAAGTATTTTATTTTACACACAGCCCCGCAAGTTTATTCAAACTTTATTGTGTATAAAAAATTATTTAGGCTTTCCGAGAAGCATTGGAGCAGATGACGGACACCTAAAACATATTGCTCTAATGTCTCGTTTCCGAGTGGATTAACAAGGACCTGAATACGTGAACATCCGCACATTACACTGATAATAACTCCACGCACACGAGCAACAACTGTGACTCTCTCCTTCAGCTTCCTGCTTAACCAAGCAAACAGTACGTGGATAAAGGTTCAAGAAACAAGACAATAACTGATAATGTCAAGTCAATAGCTGCAAAGTCACAAGCCTTTGTAAGACAATTCAAAAATAGACGAATGAAAATATTTTAGTACAAGGGGATATTGTGTTATGGTATTACTCTTTCAGGAAACAAAACTGCTGGAAAGACGCCCTCGTAAAAAGGAACTGAAATACCTGGTTTCCAACTTTAATGTCACCGCTTTTTTTAAACTACAGTTACTGAAGAACCCTTGGCGAGAAAAAGATAAACAAAGACAAACAAAGATGTTTGACTAGAAAATAAAAGCCACTGAACTGATAGAAAATGGCGAAAGTAGATAACACTAACAAAACAAGTCAATCGCGGCAATATCAAGATCTCCTCGGTTAGCAAAACGAGACAATTGCTACAAAATATTACCTGTCTCAAAACATTTGTTTTAACGCTCAAATCAGTTTAGCAGTGATTAGGCCTTTGACATGGTCGCGGCAAATATTTTACCACAAGTGCCCGTGGCTGTTGTCTAGAAAAGTATTAGAACACAGGGAATGACTATTGGGGAAATTGTAGTTTAAGGCGATTCCCTCGAAGCAAAAGATCAGAAACGATTTTCATTTTGAAATTTTCTTCGATTGCTGACTACCTTAAATTGTTTCGAAATGTAAAATGAAAAGAATAGATTACCATGGCTGCATATAAAAGGGAAATGATCGACGCAAGTTACCTCACCGTGGTGGGTTCCCGGTTCACCTAAAACCTTAAAACTAGTCTTTTCACGTTGTTGTTTTGCAGAACACGGCAGAGAAATGTACCAAAATATATAGCTCACGTGCAGAACCATTGTTTTGCTCATTAAAACCTACTTTTTTCTACGTTCTCGTTGCCGTCGCCGTCGTGGTTGCTTAAACTCCCTATTACAATGCTGAAAAAGGACGGATCGAAACGCACCGATCACGTTTTCTAAAGTCTTCCAGCTACTAACATCACGGCTCGACTGACAGACGACCAATAACATCGTGACTTAATTGATGGATGACCAATCACGTCAACAATCTGAGACTAAATACCATCGTAACAACTGGCCATACACAATCCACTTTGGCTCTGATGATGCCTTCTGCAAAGGTTGTCCAAACATCCGTCAATGTCATCACAAACAGTCCTTTTCAGGACTACACTCACTTGGTCCACTTGGACGATCATATACATTACAATTTGCCTATGCTATTTCTACATTTTTATTCTGACTAAGAAAGAAGGTTTTATATCACTGTTACTTGGCATCGTATCTGCCGAAAATCGTGGACTCGTGAACAGTCGTCGGGAGTGGGTTTGGGCCCTCGGCTCTATTTCTGTAATTGGTCGGTAAGAGAGTTGAACAAAATCAAATGGCATTTCAAAATGCTTTTCGCTTACAATTCCACAGACTGATAATGTACAACTTTAAGAGAAAGAAAAGATAAGCATCCGTGCTTTGAGCAAGAGCTTGATGTTGCCTCATTAAATGCCATATCGCAAAATTAAACAAATGTGTCTTTGAGCGAATGAAAGATATAAGGTAACTAACACCGTACTTGTTTGTTAAGCAACAGCCACAATTATAATATGACTGCCCTGACAAGATTCTGTGTTTACTAATTTGGGTTTCTGAACGATATTTCTCTTCCATCAAAATATTTGCAGAACTTGATAACATGTGTGGTTTTCAAGAATGCTTATTTCAGGAGCTGCCGGTATGGAATCGATCCTTAAAACGTCGGGATTTTTTGTGTTACTAAACTAGTTCCTTTAATTAACCGTTTTTTATTGTGAAACCAGATTTCATTTTAAAAATAACACTTTTGGCGACTTGTCAAAGAAGATTCAGGAGAATGTAACTGAATAAATGCTTTTCCTTTCCTTCTCGATAGTGATCAATACGAAATCATTTCCATAGTGAAAAAGGATTTCCGAAGATGCCAGAGCCAATGAATTGAGTAACAATGTAATACCTGTATTGTCTTTTTTGTCGTCAAGGGATTCCTGAAGAAAATGAAGTGTTTTCACAGAATGGTAACAAAATGCGGTATTGCCTCGCCCTGTAAACCTTTTGGATGAATAACCAGCTTCAGCATTTTAATATTTTAACGAAAAATACCGGATTAACTTAATCATTGCTTTCGTGTAACAATGAACAAAACGTGATCAGACATTTACCGTAAAGTTTAGATAGTAACGACCCCCCGAACGTAAGGTCAAAACTTTATGGCTTCTAATAAACCCCGAAAATAGCGAGCCCCCGAAAGTAGCGACCCCCCAAAAAGTGGCGAGACCAAGTTTTTTTTAATTACGTTATATACATACCGAGTGCCTTTATTGTTTTCCAATCCATTGCCAAATTTTTAATGTACAATACTAATATCTTCGTGCAGTGACAAATTGATCACGATAAGGCACTTTACAACAAGGGAAAGCTTTAATCCATCATTCGCCCTTGACATCAGTTCACCGATGGCGCAATGTAAAAACTAAACTGGTATAATTTCGTATTAACAACAGGAACGTTTCTTCAAATTAAAATTGAAAACTCTACACACTGCAGTATAAAACGCATTGGTGTGTCATGGACTAAAAGCACTGAGTTTAGCTTTCCTCCCCTGAGTCAGAGAAGAATTCGATTCCCTCTACATGGGATGATTCACCCATGCAGTAGTCCGGTAGACCATCGATGTTTATTTCACTGTCCCTGCTACCAGAAATGGGCAGTGCAACAGTCGGACACGTGCCTGATAGCTTAGCGGTGGTCCTGTACAAGCCATTACTGGAAAAGAAAATCAAGATGACTTGCCGTGTGTCCGGATAAAGAAGGAGTGCGCCTGAAGGTGTATGGGTGCAAGGAGGAGGCATCGAGATTCCTTGCTTTTAACAAATTGACGTCAAGAAAGGACTTAAAAGTCTAACAATAGAACTGAGAGACAAACTAGTACAACTCGTCCCAACAAGTGACAACACCATATAGGTAATTAAATATCCAGAGCCCACCCATGTGGCGGACAAAAACATGAATCTGGATAGACGAATTCCTTCTCATTTGTTTAACATTGCTTTTGTTTTTTTTTTCTTTTTATCAGAGTATTGCTGTATTTATTAATTAGGTATCACTGTTACCTACTTTCTGTTTATAAAATTAAACGCCATCTTTATACCTTGGAATACAAATAAAATATGTTTTTTTTTAAATATTATGTTGCTTAATTTTCATTTCGGAAAAAAGAGCTAGAGCTTCATGGTTTTTGCTCCCCGAAAATAACGACCCCCCGAAAGTAACCAGCCCCAAAGACTGCTAATTCCGAAAGTAACGAGGGTCGCTACTATCGAAACTTTACGGTATTTTGTTTTATTCTTGCCAAGAGTGTGACATATGTCATCAGGCCTGGATTGGTTGCTGCTGACTACGTCCCTTTTGATCATAACACATATCGGTTTCATATTTCCATTAACACAATTTCAATCACTAGTAGGCCAATTTCCATATATTTAAAAACTAAACCACTAGCATCAGGCCTAGGAGACAAAAACAAAGCAAAATCATGTTTATTGATTTCCGCAAATTTTCTCCACGCCTCGCTTACAATGTAACGAGATGAAGAAATTGACTTTTTACAGATAAAAAAGGCGCGTCAGTAGATATGCTTTTTTAAAAAAGTTATGATACAAGACATATATTTGATTATCTTAAAATAAGAAAGAAGTTATGGTAAAGACATATATTTGATTATCTTAAAATATGCAACAAGCTTGTGATATTGCAGCGATTTACCGAAACTTAAAAATTGATCGACCTCTCTTTTGAACTTCGATCTGCGGAAAAACGTCGCAACAAACATTTGTGTAAAAATTTTTCCTTTTTGAAGATATTTGCAATAACCAAATATCGTTATTGTCAACGCATTTGATTCGGTTGGTTGGCTGGTCCGTCCGAAAAACAAATTAAACTCCTTACTTGAGTAGGGCAATTGTATTATCGATATATCTGTATTTCTCGCAATACAGCTCCGCACGATCAAGGCATCCGTCTATCTCTATGAAGTCTTGACTTGGTTCTCGTCCTTGCTCCGAGGGTTTTTCTCCAGGTACTCCGGTTTTCCTCCCTCCATAAAAACCAACAATCCAAATTCCAATTCGACCTGGACGTCAAGTATTTACCCATGAGCCAATGGCTCGGGAGATTAGGAGACTACTTCCCACACTATGACGTTAAATTTGATTTGCCTTTTTTTTACCATTCAAATTTGCTCTTTTTTTGTTTGTTGTTTTTATTTTTTTATTTTCAGCTTTATATTGAAAGATTATGAAAACTATCCTAGAAAACCAATTGTCGTGCCTAAGACGGAAAGAGTTATTAATTGCCCTCATCAAGTGCGCTGCATATCCCTCTAAAAGTTTATGTTCAGGTGTCCTTATATTCCTTCATGTGTTGATATCATTATGCTGCATAAGGAAGAAAAACCATACCTGCCTTACAGCTTTAAACGAGGTTTAAGAATACCCAGCCACTTCTGACTACAAGCGTCTTCTTGTGTCGACATTCTTTGAAGAACGAAGCAGGCAACAATACATGCCATATAACATGCAAATTAACGGCAAGGTATTTCTGCAGTTATGCCGTAAACTGAAATCATGCCCTCCCTCCCCACTACTACTGCGGGGGAAAGAGGGCATGATACATTTGCTTGTCGAAACTCATGTAAAAAAACACAGATTCTGGTTTTTTGTCTGATTGGTCGAGAAACAATACCTATAAATCGATGTGTTCTGGTTGGCCCTTTAACAATAGAGCTGTCAACGGAAGTAAATTGTCGACGTGACTCGCTCACAATTTCGATGCGACCGCCATCGCCAAGGAACAACCAAGGAACAAGTCTGCCTAAGTAAAATGTGTTGCTCTAATAAATTCTCGTCGTTCTAGGAGGATTGTTACCATTTCTTTCTCTCCTGAGTATGGCGTTCGGTTTGACGAAAGCTTTCTCTCACCTGGAGCAGAGAAGTACAGCAACAGTGAAGTATGTATTCCGTTTTATCGCGTGTCTCGGAATTTTCATTTGACGGCTTTCAGCTAGTATTGATAATATGAACAGAGTAGTGGTTGTTTCCGCGTTTTACGAAACAAAAAGAACAGCAGACGAACAAGTATCTTTCGCCAAGAATGATCGACAACAAGTCCACCGATAATTCGGTAAAGTTAACGGTCAACTGATGTTTGGCGACTGAGCCGCAAGCCCCATACTTCATTATGCATGCAGAATAAATTAATTATGCATGCGCTCTATTGTTTTTTTAAGACAATGGCCCTTTGAATATATACATTGATAATTACTACTTACTTTTTCAATAAAAATGGAGGAAAGATTTCCGCACAGCCCCATACTTTATTATGCATGCAGAATAAATTAATTATGCATGCACTCTATTGTTTTTTTAAGACAATGGCCCCTTGAATATATACATTGATAATTACTACTTACTTTTTCAATAAAAATGGATTTAGTTGCGTCTGCGTTTTTTTCTCTCACTCCTTCTTTTCCGTTCCTCCTCTTTTCTTCTATTTTTCGCTTACCCAGTCCCTTACCAGTTTTTTTCTTCTTTTTAATTTTCCTTTGGATTTACCCTCGGCTTGCCTCGAACTCTCACTCTTCATCTTACCTTTGGATTAGCTGTCCATCTACTATACCACTACACCACGGTGATTTGTTGACATTTTCCCGGCGATAAATTAATTTTATGTTTAGCTACCTATCAACATTATTAAAATTCAACGAAATTTACATTTGAATTGTTTCTATTACAAAGACACCTCACCTTTTAGACTTACTGCACGAAAAAATGATTTATTTTTGTCCATCCATTGGTTCTCAGTTGAACAAAAAGGCCACGCATTTCACTCTTCTGCTCGATCCAGTCCTCGGCGGCCGTGAAACGAAGGCTTGCTTCCTTGTTCCGGTAGAGCGCAGTGATAAAGATACACTTTTTGCCCATCATACGCGCACACATCTTGCCAGGAACAAGCGTGATGAGCGCCAAGTGGAAAGCTTATGATTACCTACAAAACGAGGGCTATATTCATCTCACAGTGAACTAGTACAGCTTAAACTTCGCAGACTTAGGCACCGAGGTTTGCCCCGCACAGGAACGTCCAAAGAACTCTACGAAAGCTACCTACAGGAGTGGATGTAGCATCAGCATTATAACAAGGATCCTTTTGGCAACATTATCAAGCCTATCGTCGACCTTTGTGAGGTCCGCAAGGACGCCTAAATGGTTCAGTTCCCGGAGTACCACTTTATGCACCGTTCGTAATTCGGCCACGCTACATTTCAACAGGGAAAGCAAGAATAAAATACGAAAAATTGCTGCTTCCCAAGCATTGTCCCCATGTTAACAAGGAAAGCAAAAATCAAGAAATAGGTAAATAAAATAAAAAATAAACGACACAAGACACAAGAAGGGTAAGAAAACCTTTTATTTTTAAAATGTTATGTGGTTTACGTTAACAAAATACGCGCTGTCCATAACCTCATTTATGGCTTACCTTACGACTTAAATCCGCATTTTTTCTAACAATTTGCACTCGAGACAGATTTAAAAACACGGGAAAAGTGCACAAATTTTTAAAAAATTGCTCGATTTTCCGTATTTTTGACCCAAAATCCGTAAATTTTGTCTAAGTCCATATATGGCCTTAGAAAAAAAATATAAACTTTGTTGAACAAAAGGAAACATTAGAAATGCGCATTAGAAATACGCGCTATTGTTTTCTTTAAACAAAGAGCTGTATGCATAATGAAGTATGGGGCTGTGCGGAAATCTTGCCTTGATCTCTGACATTGACATCAAAGGATCTGACTACTTTTTTAATAAATGTTCTTCGTTTTAAAATTCGCTGCTGTTTAGAGATAAAAATTTGCTGCTAATCTCAAATATTTATCACTTCTGGAACTAAATTAAATTACAAAATACTCCTTTGTTTATAAACGGTTTTATTTATATCTTTATTCTAAAGAATGAAACTGAAGGTATTTCTCTTAATTGCCCAAGGCTTTTTACGCAGAAAATTGGTGACAAATGCGAAGAGAATATTTCCGGATACCACCTGAAATGGGAAAGGATTCAAGCATGCAGCATATTTTGGTACATGACAACCTCGTCGTATTTTGAATTTTCATTCAGTTTCAGCTCAGACAGAGCAACCATGTACAATACCGGAACCTTCAAGTTAGCAATCGTGTAAATTTGAGTGCTTGTGCCTAGAAGATATATCGTAGCCTATGATTTTCTTATTTTGCCGGCATTTGCGTGACTTTTTGCGAATTGCCGTTCTGGGAAATTTGTCCGCCTGAATGTTTCACCGAGCGAAACGAAAATAGAGCCTGATCGCAGGTTATTAAGCTGAGGCTTATTCCACTTCTCATCTTTCATCATAATCTTTTATTTTCTCTAACAAAAAAAATTACATCGCTCAGGCTGCAAAAGATTCAACTAATACAACAATCTCTTAGGCATCGGAAACATCTTCATGCACGCATTGCGTGCCTATGCCTTAAACACTGAAAAACACGGATAATATTTCTCTTTAAAATACTTCTGTTTGTCTATTTTCATACAAAAGTCTTAAAAAAGCATACGAGATTGCAGTGACCGGTTATGGAAGAACAGAGAGGGTTGTTCGGACAGCCTGACGGCCTAATGCGCCTTCTGGCGCTAGAGAATGAAGCTCAAGGTAACGATGTTGCAGCGACTAACTTGATGTTATTGACTGCTCTCCTGATCTTCGGTCAGCGTTCTCCATGCGCCATTTTTGGCAATTTTCCGTTAATTCTGTTTCTTTGGTTTCATTAAATTAGCAAATGTCTATTCAGACGCTATTCAGAATAAAATTAAGGCAGCGGTTAAAAGTGTGCATGCAGTTGTTATGAATGTTGTTATGTGGTGGGATGTTCGCCGAGGTACTCATGTTGGACATGGGATACCATTCAGAGTACCAATATGTTTGAGGTGTCAATCATCCGCATGAATATAATGTCTTGGAATCCCGTTCATATAAAGATCGGGGAGAAAGACAACTCCCTTAGAGCAGCAGAGCTGTTCTTGCTGCTTAGGACCAACATGAAGACCCCCGTTCTAATCGCCTTGGTAAGTTCGCTTAGGATTCTAATGCAAACCGTTGTACCAGACGAACCGCTTGTAAAGGATAAAAACCCTGTAGACAAAAAGGAAGAAAATGATGAGCGGTACAGCGCTATAACTAATTGAGCTCCCAGTTGGCTTGATAGCTCCGGCATCTGGTTAGAGCACTGTACCAGTATCGCAGAGGTCATGGGTTCAAATCCCGTTGGAGCCTAATTTTTTTTTCAGGTTGTTCTTTTATCAACTACTTAAATTGATATCTTTAACTGTGAGGATCATCATCATTCCTTGAAGTTAGAAAAGTTGTAATTCTTTAGGGCTTTGATGTTTCCTCGAATTCCTATGTTACTTCATGGTTTTTTAATCTTTACAGTTTGCTTGTAAGTGGCCTTGCTCTGATGATGACTTTGAAATAAAGTCGAAATATTAGCACTTACTTCATCTTCCTTTTTGCACCGTTGTTGAATTTAAAGGTTCCTTTTATTCGGATTTGTTTTCATAGTATTTTTCTTACGTTTGGGCTGAAAAAGGTTTCTTGCTTTGAGAAGTGGAAAAATGCGCTAATTATAATGTGAAGGAGACAGTGAAATAGTAAAAGTGAGAAAATTTCCAACCCTATCCCGCAACAACCCTTTAGAAAACTGTTGACACTAATCAAAAAATAAATAAACAAAAACATGAAAGAAATTGAATTTCTTTGGTTGGGGTGTGGCATTCGCTCACAAAAGTCGGATTCGCAAGATATCTTTTTTCCACTATTTTTTTTCTGTATTATAATTAGCTGTATTTTCTTTGGGTGAAAACATTCTGACAAGCGTGTTTTTGAGCGAATAATCGATATCTCTTAGCAGGTTGTACTTCTTAATTGAATTAAAAAGAAACAATAGAATTGCGAATGCTATGAAAGAGAAAGTTCTCGCAATACTTAAAACGAAGTTTCCTGTCGAAGGGGTATGTAAAAAAAGATCACTAGTTTCTGTGGTTAGTTTTGCTGTAGCATAAACATATATATATATATATATATATATATATATACCAGAACATTAAGTTCGACATCAAATGGCGTAAAGTAAAACAAGCTCGCTCTTACTCGAACGTTACTAAGAAATGTAATTTGTGTTTGTGGAAGAAATATTTCATAATTTGTAAACCTGAAATGTCAACACTCAATAACAGAAACGAGCTAACATCGTGCTGTAGACATTCTAGGAAATTCCTGCTGAAAAATGTCATCACTTAATTAGCGATAAAATCCCGCTTGACGCGCCACGCGCCACACCTAGTATGTATTGTTCTGTATTTTTGAAATATCTCTGATTGTAACCGTTTTTTCTGGCAGTTGCCTGATGATTGTTTCGAAAGAAGCATGAAACTCTGAGTAGCAATTAAATGTCTTGGACCAAATAATATATATATATATATATATATATATATATATATATATATATATATATATATATATGCGGTTATGATGATGGATTTAGATAGATAGATAGATAGATAGATAGATAGATAGATAGATAGATAGATAGATAGATAGATAGATAGATAGATAGATAGATAGATAGATAGGTAGGTAGGTAGGTAGGCAGGTAGGTAGGTAGGTAGGTAGGTAGGTAGGTAGGTAGGTAGGTAGGTAGGTAGGTAGATAGATAGGTAGATAGATAGATAGATAGCTTTATTAAGAAGTAAAATCATTGCAGCCCCCGGGCCGGCTGAAATGTGACCTACTTTACGAGTGTAAATATTAAAAATATACATGAATATATGATAACTACTATAAAAAAGGTAAAATATAACCTATAATAAAATACAAAAAGGGAAACATCAATACTGATAATACTAATAATTAAAATTACTACTAATAATTAAAACTGTTATCTATATTAAAAGTGTTTTTAAACCTATTTGTCTTACCAATCGGAGTTTGAAGTATCCCTGGCTTCGGGTACAATAGGTGGACCCGTTGCGTGGCGGCAGCAGTTCATGAAGCTTGTGGCTTTGATCCCTTACAATTTGGTGGAATAGAGCTTTACTTAAGGCCTGCCTTCTCTCATACAGTGACGTGATGTCTAGAGCTACTAGAGTCTCAGCATAGGATAAGTCGGGTTGTATTATCTGCAGCGCGCGCTTTTGCAACCTTTACATTTCATTAGACAGGTACTGCGGCAGAGAATTATGGAAAACTGGGCACGCATATTCTAATACAGGACGTATACATGTCGTGCAGAAAAGTAGCATATCCTTGGCTGGGACTTTAGCGCGCTTTAGCTGTTTTAGGAAGTACAGGCGCGTCGCAGCCTTTTTACATATAGATTCTACATGCGCGTTCCACCTGAGGTTGTCCGAAACTACCACTCCTAACAGCTTTGCGGACGAGACAACTTCGATTTGCTTATCATTGATAGTGATATGATCTACAGTACTTCCTGACCTAGAGAATGATATTCTCAGTTCTTTACATTTTGGCTCGTTGAGTTGGAATCCATCAGCTTCACACTGCCGTACAAGTTCATCTACGCGTTACTGCATGGAGCTGATCTCGTTCTTCGATACTAATTCGGCGAGAGTGGTATCATCTACGTATTTCCAAAGAGTTGTGTCTGCTACAGAAAGATCATTTATCATGATAAGGAACAGCCAGGGGCCCAGTTTCGTCCCCTGTGGGACCCCTGCAGGAACAACCCCACACTCCGAGAAACAATCGCGGCTCAGCTTTACCCTTTGCTTACGGTCCATTAGAAAGTCTATGATCCAGCACAAAATCGACCTTGGGATGTCATATGAGGAGAGCTTTCGCGCCAGAACATGATGGTCAATCAGATCGAATGCTTTCCGGAAGTCAAAGAGTACAACTCTCGTAGTCGATCCATTTCCATCGACTTCGCCCAGGAGTGAATCATACTGATTAGCGCATGCGTGGTGCTGGATTTGGGCACCGTTCCGAATTGCTGTGGATCGATCTTTGAGAGGACAGCAGGCTTGACGTAAGTGTCGACAACGTACTCTTCCGCTATCTTTGACAGGATTGGTGTCAGGGAGATGGGTCGAAGGTGTGTTTGTTTATGTCCTGCACAGGTCTTTGCTTGGGCACCGGCATGAGGATGGGAGACGACCTTCGCGATAAGATGAATTGATAATGTCTGCTATTGGCTCTGCCAGTAAATCTGCATTTTCTTTCAATACCCACCCCGGGATGCTATCAGGACCATGCGCTTTGCTTCTGTTCAGTTTCATCAATTTCTTATAAACCGACTCGTTTGATACAACACGCGCGGGTTGTTGGGTTGCGTTGTTAGTGGGATGTATGACGTAATCAGCAGGGAGCGGTGTGAAACTACGCATGGGCGAGAGAAAGGCCTTATTGATGATGTTCGCAAGAGTGGCGTCATCTGAAGGCCCATACAGGTGTTGTAGGGACTTATGAAGAGTACTTTAGACAAAAAAGGGTAAATTTCGTTGTCGCTTTGATTTGATTTGTAAATCTGTTTGTTATGATCTTTCCTCCCACTTATTTTATGGTGTTAGCATATCTCAATCATACGCTTTTTTGGACTGATTCTTAAAGGATTAGAGCTTTTTGTCCATTCCCTTTATTTTTAGTTTTCGCCGGTATGGACTTGTAATATACATTACTTGCAAAAAATTTCGGACGTTTAATTTTTGGACACTTTTTCTCTCATTTCGGACAAATTTAGGACAAAAATTTCGGACGGTTTGCTGAAACATGCCTAAAGTAAACTCACGCCTACAAAATTATATTAACATGAATTAGACTGAAGAAAAATCTGTGAAAATGATAGTTTTACTGCACCCTCAAGGTTTTACAGATACACCGAGAGGAAAAACACATATTCAATCAAGCTTATGTGACTCTCAAGCAGTATCTCAACTAGAGTTCGGTAGAGTTCCGCCCGGCAGTATCGATGCAACAGTTGAGGATGAAAAGCATAGACTCTCTCCAATTGCAACGGGAGGGCTTCAGATAGTCCTCCGAGCTACGTTTAAAATTGACAACAGCAAGCGGTTTCTTCTTCTTCGTCTCAAGGAGCTTATTCAAAAGAACGACTATGAGCTTTTTGATCAATCACCTCAGTCACCAACAGCTACAGATGAAGAAGAACCACACGCTAGCGAGAATGAAGAGAACCTTTCAATTGAGTTGATTGATGATGAAGCAGAAGAGGACTAGCACTACTGGCACTGGCAATGTAATTATCATAAAACTGGGCTTGGATCGAAGATTGAAATAGCAACTGCAAAATGGAATTTATCTATGTTTTTGTCTTTCGTAAAATCACGACATCTGAGCAAAGCCTAATCCGAATTTTAGCTATATCATGTGTATTGGCCTTGAATAAGTGGTGGCGTCGCCCAAGAAAGTACTTTAAAGTTTTGTACTGTACTGTAAAAATTTCGGACGCTTAAAATTTCGGACGGTTTTATTTTCGGCCACTATTTTTGTCAGATCAGCAGGTGCAGTGTCAATTCACACGATTTTGTCGTTAATGTGATGCATTTTGAAAAAGTGAGTTTGGCTTCATGAAAAAATTCAAGGCCATAAATATATGTGTACTTCAAACATAAATTTACCCACCCTTCAGCTTATTTTCTTGTTTTGAGTTGGTTTCCTTTGAGCTATATTCTCGAATCTTGCTTGGCTAATATCAATGGGCGAAAGTAAATGAATTGATTATTTAAAAGTTGTCACACTATTGTGCGCCCCGCTGTAAATATTAGATTACGCCTTCTATTCTGAGGTGAGAAACATACATTTACGTCCTCTAAGTGGCCTGAAACTGGGAAACACACTGTACAGCATAATAGCAATAAAAGAACCTCAGGGGAGTACTTCTCAGTAGCTTTAAATTTTAAGTGCCCGTCTCACTGAAAGACTTCACCCAAAAGCCGAAAGCTGAAGCCACAACTATGCTTAAAGGTTGCATTAACAGTAGTGAATAAAACTTAACGTGGCATGATATGGGTCTTTGCTGACAAATCACAAATACAATGCAAATCACCGTTAACAAAATAAAGCTTGTTTTTATTTTGTTTTTCAATTTCCAACTTTTAATCATATTGGCTTTTCGAGGATTCCAAATGTTATCTAATGTTTGTCTTGTTACGGGGTTGGCGGACTAAGATGTTCTTTGAAAAAAAGAGAACTTTGCGCAGTTGTTAAGACCAAAACATTAGCCGTATTTGACTTACGATTTTTGGCACTGCTCATATGAGAGTGGTACGAATGCCAAGCTTAGCATAAAATGATCGTCAGGTAATTTTGGGAATGGAATGGCGTGCCAGACAAACGGAAACTATTGAATACGCCAAGTCACAGAAATAAAATCGGTTCCAAACAAAGTAAAACACCTCGTCATTGTTACAACATCATTGTTGAACTTTATTTCAGCTTAAGTTACATTTTTGTGCAAATTAAAATTGTTACAAGCAAGCAAAAGTTAATTTATGTCTTTGTTCCTTGACGCACCCAAACTTTGCCTATAAAGAGCTTCACCAATTGGTCGGGGTCTTTACGAAGAAACTCGTTGCCATAGAATGCTTACTTCTTCCCCCAACCACGTCGGCGGCGACGACGACGACGACGACGGCGTCTGCGCCAGTGCCATCCCGGATTTTCTGGAATGGAATTTACGCTGAAAACCAGTAGAACCTTCAATTAGTACACGAAGTTAACGAAAAGCTTCTTGCTTAGCTCTGGTTAGGTATCGTGTGCGTTGTACATAACATGTAAAAAACACTGATAAAATTCGGAGAATGCCGATGAAACCTGAAAAGTTGCTAACGCTAATTTCCACTGATTATGAATGACATATTCCTCTGCCCATCCACACCCTAGAGGGATGTTAGTGTCCATCGTAAGGCCACTTTAAGTTGTAACAACATGAGGGAATCGCCTTGCCTCAAGCCGTACGTCAACTTCATTTCAGGAAACAAACATTATTTTAAGGGTGTAAAAGATAAAATAGATTCAAAGTGTAAAGAATTGTTGTAAGTCTGATGACCATAAACACCAGAAACTATTTTCGTTTTCCGCTTTGGTTTTTGTTTTTAGAGTGACTTTTTGTTTTTTAAATCACCTGATGAATCAGAAAGGGTCAACTATTTATGCAGTGGCAGTGATTTCGTCTTAATAAAACTGAGCGAAGTGAAACAATTTCAATACATGCGGTTTCTCAACAAGAAAAGACTTACCTTTCAGGATCATCAACTGCTTCCTCAGACTTCTCAAGAACCTCGTCTTCTTCATTTGTCACTTCGTTCATTCGTTCTTCATTCCGCTCTTTCTCTTCTTCGTCATCGTCTTCGCTGTCGACAGGGGCGTTAGCGTCTTCATATCCTTCATAGCCTTCCTCTTCATCCACCGGGTTTTCAGCCGTTTCAAATGGTTCCTCTGATGCAACGGCTAGTGCTTGCATCAGAATCCCAAGCGAACAGCCCACCAAGGCGATGAGAACAAAGGTCTTCATGGTGGACCTGAGCAGCAAGAACAGCTCTGCTACTCTGAAGGAATTGTTTTTCCCTGTCTTTTTATGCGCTGGACACCGAGATATTCATGCAGATGATTGACACCTCAGAACATATTTCTTGTCGGGACAGTTTCCTGCGTCTAAGTTGACGAACAAGTACCTGAGAACCCAGTCGAACATCCTAACCACATAACTTAATGGCATGCACAATTGTAACCACTGTTTCTTTCTCTTTCCTTCAAGTATTAAAGTTGTTAAAGCTTTAATATGTAAGATAGCTTGAAAGACGTTTGCCTAGAAAATTCAAACAAAAAGCAGCAAATCCAGGGGAAATGGACAACACGTGACACAAGAACGTGGATTCAAGTTCAAAGAGAATGATACCGCGAAGTTAATCATTGCAATATCACAAGCTTGATTACAAAAATAGACAAGTGTAGGTGTTTTAAGGTCCCTGGAGAGCAAGTTTTGTAACTCTGTTATCACAGCCCTTTAAAACTGCGAAGACAGTCCAAGGGTATTCTTCTCAAAGCCAAGAGACCCTCGTTCTAAATCTCTTAAGGGCTTTAATATTTTTCAGTTCCAAACGGCTTACTAGCAACCTTATACTTCGGGGTGCGGTGATCCTATGATCAATTACCTTTGGCCCAGTTGTTAAGGGTTGCTGTAATTGCCGTGATTTCCTCTTTTCTTTAGAAAGACACTACAGAGAAACCAGAAGTATTTATTAATTACGAAAGGATCTCCCCTCTGCAGGCTTCAACTAGAACACTTTTTTCACATTAAACTTAGTAAATGTTCAAATTCAATGTTACGCCACCTTGCCATGTTACACATAGCTAAGAGACGCATCTTGCTCCAAAATCAAGACACTTTTAGCACCACTAAAACGCGTGGTGACACTGCTTGACACATTTAAAAGCATTTAAATTTAGAAGTGAGCAATGACTGTACTGTCATATTTTTGGAAGTAAATTGTTGTTACTCCATAGCTATTTATTAATAAGTATTTTATTCTACACACATCCCCGCAAGTTTATTCAAACTTTATCGTGTGTAAAAATTATTTAGGTTTTCCGAGAAGCATTGGAGCAGATGACGGACACCTAAAACATATTGCTCTAATGTCTCGTTTCCGATGGATTAACAAGGACCTGAATACGTGAGCATCCGCACATTACACTGATAATAACTCCACGCACATGCACAACAACTGTGACTCTTTCCTTCAGCTTCCTGCTTAACCAAGCAAACAGTACGTGGATCAAGGCTCAAGAAGCAAGGCGGTAACCGGATAATGTCAAGTCAATATAGCTGCAAAGTCACAAGCCTTTAGAAGACTTAATTAAAAAATAGACGAATGAAAATATTTTAGTACAAGGGAATATTGTGTTATGGTATTACTCTTTCAGGAAACATAAATGTTGGGAAAGGCGTCCTCGTAAAAAGGAACTGAAATATCTGTTTTCTAACTTTAATGTCACCGCTTTTTCTTCAACTACAGTTACTGAAGAACCCTTGGCGAGAAAAAGATAACAAAGACAAACAAAGATGTTTGACTAGAAAATAAAAGCCACTGAACTGATGGAAATGGCGAAAGTAAACGAAGCTAAGAATTTGTCAACAGTGCCTCAATGAAAGATAACACTAACATAAAAAGTCAATCGCGGCAATATCAAGATCTCCTCGGTTAACAAAACGAGACAATTGTTGCAGAATATTACATGTCTCAAAACATTTGTTTTAACGCTCAAATCAGTTTAGCAGTGATTACGCCTTTGACATGGTCGCGGCAAATATTTTACCACAAGTGCCCGTGGCTATTGTCTAGAAAAGTATTAGAACACAGGGAATGACCATTGGGGAAATTATAGTTTAAGGCGATTTCCTCGAAGCAAAAGTTCAGAAACGATTTTCATTTTGAAATTTTCTTCGATTGTTGACTACCTTAAATTTTTTCGAAATGTAAAATGAAAAGAATAGATTACCATGGCTGAATAAAAGAGAAATGATCGGCTCAAGTTACCTCACCGTTGCTTGAAATATCACCTCGTAAACGTGTGCTTATTTTCGTTTGTTAGTGCTACATTTGGAGGAATCAGGAAGGAAAAGGAAAGAGGAAACTTAAAAAGCGTGATACATTTTTATGTATATATCAAGCACGAGGAACAAATTAACATTTGCCTCATGACTGAGTCACACTCAGCATCAAACGGAAAAAACTCAAACGATTTTCACCTTCATCTTACCAAGATCACTATTTTATCTCCTCCAGTAATGGACAAGTTCGCGTTTCTAGCGACAAGTTATTTTTGTGACGAATAAATTTTTCAACTTTTTTCACCAAAGAGATGATGATTGCCGGGAAAAAGTTAACGCTATAAAACAGACAGGTTACCATTCTCGTTTATAATTAGGGTGAAACGACCATTTATTTCTCTGGACAGCTCAACCTTGAAGGAAATCCACCAGGTACTGTATGTGCGCGTGCTAATGACACAAGAAATAATTTGCAGTTAGAATGCACAGTGCACTTCAGTGCAGTCGCCTTAGATGATTCCATCGAAAAACTTTACACAGTCATGAATTGCATCTATTTATCCAAATGAAATAAAAAGAAGGGTCACCATGACTGTTTTCACGCTTTAGGGTTGTGGTGTTACAAGTACTCTACGCTCTTGTGACAGCAACATTAAATAAACGGTATGCTGAGGCATACTAGTGCGGCTTCAAATTGCAGGAGGGGAAC
Source organism: Siderastrea siderea (assembly GCA_964030785.1). Taxonomy (NCBI): domain Eukaryota; kingdom Metazoa; phylum Cnidaria; class Anthozoa; order Scleractinia; family Rhizangiidae; genus Siderastrea; species Siderastrea siderea. The sequence continues at coordinate 62,114,264 of OZ034967.1, forward strand.
CCCGATGTAACAAACCCCTATACAACTAAGACCCTGTATAACGAAGGATATTTTTCAGCCCAGTAATATTAGTCGCACGATTTTACGTTTTCACGCCGCTTTGATTGTCAATCACAACACATTGTATCATCCCATCACCATTGATACCATCACGACAGAAAAAAAAAGATGCTTATCGCAATAAACTCTTGGTCATGTGAGCTACTAGTTTGTGGGTACGAGGTCAACTGGCTGATTAGTTCAGTTGAATTTATAATATTGAGTCAAAGCAAGATATGCAATAAAAACTATCACCTACAAGTGCCAGAATTAGAATGTATTCCGTCATATACCTTCAATACTAAAACGTAGAGACAAATTGGAAGATAGTCATACACTTTCAAAAGTTGTTGATTACTCAAGGTAACGGTTGTTTCTGAGACACCTTTGCCTGCTAATTGACATCCGAAGAATGACAAGCGCTTTAGAGGCGTGCACTCTGGCTAGTTCGCGAAGGTTGCATTGTTTTCTTTCGTCTACAATATCACGTTAATTAACATCTAACAAGCATATTAAAAACGTAGTGAACCCATCCAGCCAACTAACGCCTCGTCAAGAATTGTAGCTGATAAAACGGAGCACGGCGAAAACCATGAAGAAACATAAAGACTAAAATCTCACACCACTGCCTTTATGAGCAGAATTAGCCTTAAATCGGGAGTAGTTTTGGCTCCAAGATGGCGTCCAAGATGGCGTCGAGAATCTAAGATGGTGTTTGAGAGGGCCCTGGGGTCTAAGGACCGGAAGTGACGTCATCAACAACCGGAAGTGACTGGAAAGACGGAGGTCAGGTGATTTAGGGTGGGAAACCGCTGATCCGTACGGAAAAAGGAGATCGCGGGCTCGACATGATAGGTAAAATGGATTTCAGGAGTAGTATGGCAGGTCGATCTAGGCATTTGGTATGGAAAAGACCCACCCTTCCAGTTTTGAAACCAACCCATCAGAAACGAGGCGAAGGATCACATGGCAGCGGCAGCGGCGGCGGCGGCGGCGGCGGGCGGGCGCGCGCGGGGAATCGGCGGCGACACGCGGGGGATGGGGCGCGCGCTTTGAGCGCGCTGTGAGGACCATAAAAGATTTTTAGTGTGTGAGTTCGAATCCCGGTCGGGGTGGGAAAAAATTTTGTTTTTTTTTTGTTTTTTTTGTTTTGGTTTTTTTTGTTTTTTTTTTTGTTTTTTTTTGTTTTTTGTTTTTGGAAAAGCATGGAAAATTTCTTTTTTCGGGTCGAGGAGAGTAGGAGAAAATTTTATTGGAGAGTGGTTGATTTTTTGGGGGTTGGAACGCTGCGGGTACATCGAAGAAGCAAGCGATCGATCGATCGAGTTCGGCTTGAAAAATTTTCGCCAAAACAAAACAAAAGAGAGTTGAACGGTTTTATTTGGATGTCAAAGGTTTTTTTATTCATGTCAAGGTAGCTGGTGGACTCTGTCATGATGATCTGGATGATCATTCTTTTCTTCCCCTGGAGTTCGGTGTTTTCAGGAAAAAAAAATTCGACATGGCACCGATCGCTTCTCGGAATACTTTTCTTCTTGCTCGTCTCACCGCGTGACAGGCAGGACATCGTTGGATTCTAAAATATAGAGCAAAACAAAAGGAAGAAGAAATATTTTTCTGGTGCAGTGAAAATTTTCACAAGAACAACAACAACAACGCGGGCAATGGAAATGCGAGCTAATGGCATGCGAGCTAAACAGAACCGCTTCGGTTTTCCATACGTGACATGCGCGACGTGCACTTATCTTCTTTGTTACTGAAAGTATACCACAAGTGAACCAGAGAAATGTGGGTATATATCCACACACAAACTTCAGCGAGTGAAAACAATGTGGTCTTCATTCCACGAAGCCACACAAAAACCAGCCTTGAGTGAGAGACAGCCATTAATTCCAGAAAGTTATTATTAGCAATGAAATACCAGTATTATTCTAGTGACAGCACAACGATGTTACATACAGTGAAGCGCTTTAAAAAAAATAAAAGTAATGATATGATAGGACAGTTTGAGCATTTACACGCTTTTAGGGCAACGCCAACAATCAAATTGTGATAGCGATTTCATACCGATATTCCAACATACTACAACAAAAAATTTTTCAAATCTGGGTATGTCACAGAGACTCGTGTTTTCAAACACGTAAAGTGAAAAGAGAGTCACCAAGCTCGTTTAGGAGAAAACGGCCATATATTTCGCAGTCGAGCTTAACCTAAATATATTTCCCCAACATTGTGTATGTGCGCGCTCTAAGGACTCGAAAAATTATGAGCAGCAAAAGATGAGATATGGAATTTAACCGTGTTGATATCGTGTTACTCACGTGCCTCGTGCGATATCATATCACCTCGCCTATAATGTGGTTGATATTTGTTTCTCAAACTCAAGAGAAAGCAAAGGAAATCACTGCCGTGACGGTGTTTTGGATACCTGATCCAAACACCGCGAACCGCGAAGTGGTTTTCGGTGTTTAGATATCCTAACGAAACATTCTTTCACGTGTTTGACACATGTATATTACTTCAACGATATCGGAAGCCAATATCTAAAAGTTATGAAATATTATAATTCAAGTACTTCTGCTACCACTGCCCGGAAGATAAAGAGCGAATGCCAGTCCTAGTTACGAAGGGCCAATTTCGTCAGCTCGACAGCGAGGCTTCGGGAATAAGACAGCCGAAATGAATAAACATACAAATTTCTTTGTATTTGTTCCCTATCTATGCCTTGTTATCGAGCGGAATTTTCATCAGATCGAATTTGGCTAGTAGTGCGTAAAATACATAAGACGCCGTACAGACACTAGAAGAGTTAATTTCCTTCTTCCCCACTTCCTTCGTACGAAGGAAAAATATTTTCCTTCTCCAGAACGCTGAAGCATAACACAACACACAACTGTAAGGCACGCAGATTGTGACCTCTTGCCCAATGATGCTTTAATTCCGTATCAGGTAATACAAACCAGAAAAATGAAAAACAGTAAGAACACTGATGAAAAATATAAGAACTACAACTAGTTATCAACAAAAGATTGAAAAAATCTAGTCAGCTGTAATCTGCTTCCAATGGACTCCTAAATAAACACATTCTTCACTGCGTCAGATTTCCACCGTCCTTTGCAACATAACCTCACTTCGCAAGATTACTCGCTATGAAAGTAGCTCCCCCCCCCCCCGATCTCAGACTATGAGCACTCGAAGGCTCACATGCAATTGATTCCTACAGCAGAAAGAAAACTCCTAGTCAGCTCTCTATACCTAGTGTTGATTACTTTTTAGGGCCTAAAACGTTCAAATTGCTTCTAAGAGATGTATCTATTCAGCTACATGCAAGCAGGTGATATGAATTCTGATAATTGTCCACCGCTGTAAAATATCATAACGATAATTAAACTGAATGTGGCTAAGTAATTCCACCACTCTTGGAGACAAAAACTTTCATAGTACAGCTCGACATTATATTTAAAGTATATTTCTAAATAATCCGGCTGTACTATGATATCGAAAGCTTTGTACGTCTAACAACTCGTGAACTCTAAAAGGAGCATAGAAACCTAAGAAAAAACACTACTGCCATCATGAGCAAACTTAACACAAATACGGTATATCGCACAATAGCAACAGCTTCAAACGCCGGAGTTTCGAGAGGTTTTGTGCAGTATTTCGCTCAAAAATCAGGAATTTTCAGGCACCATTTAACCTCACGAACAACTGACCTACGATTTGAGAGAGTTGTATCGAGAGCGGGCGCACAAATCGTTCAAAACTACTTATTTTTAGGCAGTTTTGTATGTTCGTATTCAAGCCGATCGAAATGCTAGCGATGAAAGCGTGTTATTGTTACGATTTACACGGGCCAAAGTGCGACTGCTGGTGGAGTGCATAAGCCGAATCGGATGGTTAAATGGGTTAGAAGCAGTCTCTGTTGAATTCCTCTTGAAATGTTGTTGAATATCATGATAGGAAATAAAACAAGCTGTAAAACGATGCTAGACATGTGTCCTTTACTGAAAAGCAAACGCGCGCATTTCCAGGTCGATCCAGGTTCAAAATTTAGAAAATTAATTATTGACCTCCGGAATGGAAAAGGGTGAAACGGGTTGATAAGATCAGGTTGACTTATAAAACAGATCTTGTAAAATACGTATACACCATACACTGAAAAGCGGGCGGGCAGTTAAAGTGCCTATGAACTAAAAATTTTTTTTGCACATTTTGGTAGTTCATTATGTGTTAATTCCGAAATGGTAAGAGAAATTGGATGGCAAGAAACAAAAATCCGTTTTTTTGCCGTTGAAAGTACCCAAAATGACCAAAATTGTGTCTCCGAAGACTGGAAACGAGTTGGCCGAGGAAGCGGGCCGTATGACGTCACAAATCGCGCAGAATGTTTGTCTCTTTGGTCTTTGTCAAGTGTTTGAGCGATGAAACTTACATTTTCCTTGCTAATATTGATATACAATGAAAGCTATCGGCGACTGAGGAAAACGCTAAGATTCAGCTTGAAGCGATTTCGAAGATGTGCAGTTTTTGGGTTTGTCGTCAGTGGATAAAGCCTAAACAACGACAACAACAATCTTGCGCGAAGCAAGATGGCCAATTGAATTGTTGGGATTGACCAACTTTCAGCTCTACTGGCTTGACTGGCCTTGAAGGAGAAGCTTCTAGAATTGAATGGTCAGTACCTTTATGTATTAATAACGAGAGATTGACGCAGCCTTGACTTTACTTCTTTTGTTAAGAGCGTCATTGTATATACTTCAATTATTTTACTCAAACCGATACCAGACAAGCTCAAGTTTACGGTGTACTTGTTTGTAACTTAATTTGTTCATCTTTTCATAGGTTTTCGCGCCAAGAGAGAGATAGACTCAGTTGTTCGGCTCTTTCGAATGAGGACTTTTGCAGAGAGAACACTGATATAAACTTATTAGTTAGCAGGAAGTATTTTATACATTGAAGATAAGCATCTCCAAAATTTGCTTGAAATATTACATGTCTAATGGCTGAGACATCAATAGTAATTTCTAAAGAGCGTGTTTTATTTATTATAATCAGCAGTTGCAAAAGATTTTCAAATGGAAGTGCAGTGCTTTTATTGTAAATTTCAAGCCATTTATGAGGGAGCATCTCAAAGCAAATAAATGAGAATTTTTGAGTATGGTGCTCATTTGTGGTCTTTTACTCCACCTGGAGGTGCTATGAGGATGATGACTGTGATAAATAAAGATGGACATTGTATGATACGCGTGCAAACTCAGACTAGTGTGACTTCAGCTTTGTCCTTGTATTAATCCATCGCTTCTGACTACATGAACTGGTTTAAGCAATTGCCTACACAATATTAGACCAGCTGAGATTTTTGTCCTTCTGTTCCGCAATTTGCTTGAGGATTTTGTTTCATACCAATTTTGTGGAAACATGCTATGGCAGGTGAGAGCTAGTGTGCTGAGTTCTTACAGGCTTTATGTGATCACTTATACTTTCATGATGCTGGTCTCATGTAAATAAACTTAACCATACCTGTCCAGTTATACTGGCCCCAGTTGTTCAAAAGTTGGATAGCACTATCGACCGGATAAATCTCTATCCAGTGGATGACGCAATTGGTTTCCCAAACACTTATCCACCTTTTGAACAACTGGGGCCTGGTCTGAGCTCCCATTTGTATACTGGTCTCATAGGACAATAACTCCCTTGGGTCAATCTCAACACTGAGATGAATATGTAATTTGCTCCAGAAGTACATTTTGAAGTGCCATTTTCATTGAAACATACACCCATTCCAATTCCATGAAGTATGGCAGAAATCAGTGTCAAGTAGAAATTGCCCTCTTTGTGTGTGTAGTTTCATTTTTTTTGTTATTTTTGTTTAAGGAGTGGGGGAATGGGGAGAGGTTAAGGCAGCTCCCTTGGATCCATAAACCCTTTAAATTACAGTACCCTCCCAGTACATTGTATACATTACGCACGTATTAGCCTTTTTTGTTGTTAAGAGATATGCTGAAATGTCTAAGAGTCTGTGTTCAATCAAGCTAGGATAATCCTTTGATTTCTCCCAACACTCTCATGTTCAGGCATCAGGCTTCTGCTACGTAACCATGCATGCCACTATTAATGTTTCAAGATATGTATTTTACTATCTTGGGCACTTATTTAGTAACAGAACCCCCCTTTGTTACCAGTGTTTTTACACTGATGGGGCTATCCTGTGTATACATCATTATTACTATTAAAGCAGTACAAGACGTTTATATGCTATGTCCCTAAATAGCATGCATAGGGCGGGAACGTAGCCTATGCAGCTAATTTTCGGAAACATTACTATTATTATTATTATTATTATTATTATTATTATTATTATTATTATTATTATTATTATTATTATTATTACAAATTAAAGGTGGAGAACGAGATCTTAAAGGCCCATTTTGAAACATCATTATTGATTTTCTGTTGGCTAATTAGGTGGCTTGTGTGGTAGCTTTCTTGGGTACAGGGAATGAGTCAAGAAGACACTGAGACAATTCAGTGTGTGAGGAATTTCCAATACAAAGCCTGCCACAAAATTAAATAATGGGAAATGAAGGTCACATATTTTCATTGCCCTTCAGTAATAAAAATGATTAAATAACTTATGCCATAAATTCAAATTAAACCTACATCACCAAGACTGTACTGCAGAAGGGTCAATTGGACGGTATTAAGTGTGGTATGTGAAATTTCGTATTACATGGTCCTCTTGAGATAACAGGAGGAGGGTCAACAAGAAGAGAGGCACAAATCTGTTTGAAATGTGTGGTGTTTAAAGAGGATCACATAAATCAAATGCAGTGGAAGCAGAGTGACTTGCAATAAAAATTATCAATGCTGAGCTGAACTGCTTCCTTTTATTTGACGAAACGTACACGAGGGATTTATAAATATTCCTATAGCTATCTCTGATTAACTAAAACGTCTTGTCTCGTCGTCGGTCAAGACAGTTCCGTTCATTGTTATCCCTTCAAACTCTATGGTGAACATCCAGTTTGAGAAACGTGTTGCACGTGGTTTCCAAAAAAAACGGAAATGTAAACAAAACCTTGTAGTTCAGTTATGCGTTGTAGTTCTTGGATGCTTTTAGGTAATAGTGGACAGATGCATATAGCAATAGTTTTGTGGCCAAATATTGAAAACCTTCTTTATCTCGATCTTTAATCTTGAATTGCGATAATTGCTACTAGTAGAACTAATCCAACAGTGGCAGAAGTTACATATATTAACGCGACATTCAAATGCTGCGGCTTTTCCGACAAGCAGCTCTGATCTGTAATGCGGGTCGAATCGAATTCTTACCGAGTCGAACACAGTTCAAATGAGTCCTCTTCTCTCCCTAATTCGTTTCCTTTTGAGAAACGACACACACATGCTCTCATTTTGCGAATCCTGCCCTTGTAGCTTACAATCCTGGGCCCACGAGTCACTCCAAAGTAATTTCTCTTCTGGAAACCCTCTTGTCAGCCATAACACTCTTGTCTTCTGCGCGATTTGTGACGTCACAGCCTTGTAATGCGATCGTTTTGGCCGCGCGCAAAATGGAGACACATTTCGGGTGCTAAATTCCAACTTTGCCAGTGGAAAAATATCTCATGCAAAGGGTTTTACTCAGCAAGACTTACATATTTAGACTGAGGGAGTCATAAACTATCATATTTAGGAGAAAAATTTTTTAGTTCATAGGCACTTTAAGCGGCAACTGAAGGAGTTCCAAATATAGCTTTAAAAAATTTAGGCCTAAGCGGGATTCAAGAATCCATTTAACGCTTATCCTTTTAATTTTCTCTTGATGTAAAAACGTCCAAAAAAATTTTAAAAACCCCTGTAGCTTTTATATTATATCGAAGGGGGATAATAACCAATTCGTGACCAGGCATTTGACTGAATATCAATTTTGGTTTTTGTGCTAAGTGCACCACGTCACAAAAACTGTTGAATTCGGGTGTATTGTTTGTTCCCTAAGAACTGATAGTTTAGTGACAATTGCTACAAACGGGGCTTGCTGGAGTAACTGCGGAAATAGCTCTTGGAGAAATTTGTTACCTTTTTTCTCTACATTTTTCGTTGGAATCCCTGCTACATAAATTCCACATGACAAGCCAGTATATAGCATTAGATTGGAGCGGGGGGGGGGTGGAGGGGTGGAGGTATAGGCTTGTCCAGATTATGTTTCACCGAATATAAAACAGTTGCCCTTAAAAAACTAAAACTAACTGCACGGGTAACAATAATAGAAAGTCAGAGCCATTTCACTTTTCACGCAAAATTGTGCCAAAGCACTGCTAACAAAAATACCCTATAGCCCTTTTAAGATATTGGACCACTCTCCTTTCCATAAAATTACTAAAAGCAATCAAAATCCTAATAAAAAAAACTGTGATGGTCGAATAAAACTGTTTTTTTCCCCAACGGTCCGTTACTAAGTTATGCTACGTTTCAGTAAGATACCCTCCAGGAGCTCTTTACAGTTTAAATGGCGTTGATATCAGACTTACAAACTTGCTCTCCGGTTACTTTTTTATTTTCAAGTAATAATAATAGTTAGAATTAATTAGAGGCGTTTAGAGGCCATATACATAACCTTTAAAAAACATATAAGATACTACAGACGCATATTTGATTATTTTAAAATACCTACCCTTGTCTATTTTTGGTCATTTTTGCAATTAAGCTTGTGATATTGCAGCGAATAACTTCACAATATCATTTCCCTTAAAGGTCACGTTTTGCCCATTTTCCGCTTATATGTCATTATCTGTTTTAATTTTCTAGGCAGAAAGTTTTTCAAGAAATCCAAAACAGCTTTGAAAGCTTCAATACTTGAAGGAAAGAAACACGGCGATTATAATTGTGCGTGGTGTCAAGTTATGTGGTAAGGATGTTCGACTGGGTACTTTGGTACTTGTTCGTTCACTTAAGCCGCATTTACACGACGCTCACTTTCGGCACGGCACTCCTATATTTTATAAATATAATATATGGAATGTTCATATATTTGAACTGCGGATAAAGATAGAAATATATGTAGACCATCGCAGTGACGATATTTCAACTTAAACAGTTGAAAGAAGAAACCTGAAAAAATTCAAGCTTGAACGGGAATCGAACCCATGACCTCTGCGCTACTCTTATATTTTGGTACGCAGATGGCACAGCACTCCGCATTTAAACTGCAAAATAGTTTCAAATGTTTGACCTGTTCATTTCTTGAATGGCGCCCCTATTATGTGCGTAGGGTACTCTGACATTTGAGCCCTTTAACTTATGCAGAGTGGCTGCACATGTGCAGCTGAGAATTGGGTACGCGGACCCGTTTTTTGGCGGGCCGAGACTACCTACGGAGGTAGTCTCGGCCCTCCTAAATTTTTGGTACGCGGGCCGATGCAATTTGCATTCAGTTACACGACAACAATTAGGAGAGCCGTGCGTTAAATTATGGGTCTGCGTACCTAAAGGAGTGCCGTACCAAACATTCGTGTCGGGTAAATGCTGCTTGTGACAAGGGAAACTGTCCACAGTAACAAATATGTTTTGAGCTGCCAATCATCTCCATGAACATGAATATCTCAGTATCCCGTGCCCTAAGAACGGGGAAGAAAACAACTCCCTCCGCGTAGCAGAACTGTGAACTGTTCTTGCCGCTCAAGTCCACCGTGAAGACCGTACGTTGTTCTCATCGCCTTGGTGGGCTGTTCGCTTGGGTCTCTAGTGCTGACCGTTGCATCAGAAGAACCATTCAATTTGAAACAGCTGAAAACACAGTAGGTAAAGAGGACAGCTGTGAAGGATATGAAGACGCCAACGCCCCTGTCGACAGCGATGATGATGACGAAGAACAAGAAAAAGAGCGGAATGAAGAACGAATGTACGAAGTCACAAATGGGGAAGACGAGGTTCTTAAGCAGCCTGAGGACGCTGTTCATGATCCTGAAAGGTAACTCTTTTCTTGTTGAGAAACCGTATGTCTAGATAAACTGTTTCACTTCGCTGGGTTTTATTAAGCAAAATCACTGCCGCTACATCAATAGTCGGCTCTGAATAATCTATCAAGTGATTTTGAGATAAAACTCGTGCGCTCTAAAAACAAAACAAAACAAAACAAGATCAAAAATAAAAAAAAAACATCATCTCTTCAGTTATGGTCAGAGTTTATTGTTTTGTATTTGCGATTCCTTTCATTCTGGATTCATTTGGTCTTCGATTCTACTGCCCATAAAATATTTTGTTGGAGAGGGGAGTAAGTTTTTCGCTAACTACAAATACTAACTGAAGGTTCTACTTGTTATAGGGTAAATTCCATTCCAGAGGTCCGATAAAAATAAATGGCACTGGCGTAGACGCCGTCGTCAGCGCCGTTGACGTGGTTGGGAAAAGAAGTAAGAGCCCTAAACAACGGTTTCTGAGGAAAGACCCAGGCCAACAGGCGAACCTCTTTAAAGGCAAAGTTCGGGTGCGGCAAGAAACAAAGACTTACGTTACCTTTAGATTGCTTGTAAAAGTTGAAATTGCATAAAAATGTAACTTAACTAAACTATCGAAAATCGTTTATCATGACAAATCTTACTCGTTTGAGACTGATTTTGGTTGATTTATCAGGTTTAATGAAAAAAAGAACACATTTGAAACAAAATGTCCTTTTCTTTAACCCTTTACCGTCAGCGTTTTTCCCTTAGAAAAACGCAATTTTTACCGCTAAAGCGGTGTTTGAAGTCCTATGGTGCCAAATGCCACTAAACTTTGCTACAAAAGCGTTTTCTTGCATTTTAGCTCAATTTTGAGCCAGCTTCTGTTGAAAATTGTACATTATTTTGGTTTCACGCATGCGCATAAGCCAAAATTTGGACTTCTGTTTTTTTTTCTTTTTTTTCTGCTGATTCATTTCTAATTATTTCTCGCTTCTTTTGCTTTCCTTTTTCTCTCCCTTTCTTTTCTCTTTATCTTCTACCCTTTATCACCTTTCTATCCACTGGAAAAGTTTTGGCCTCAGTCCTTCTAAAAACCTGGAAATGGAACATTGACCAACTAGGTGACTTGGCCTATTTTACCACCAACTTTTAATGCACCCAAAATTGGACACGTTTTTCTGGTATAGCTCTGCCAGAATTTGGTCGATATTCAAAATGGACACACGTATGGATGGATCTGTCCTTGCTGTGCTAGCTGCTTATCAAAACAATCTGGTGACGTCAAAAATGATGACGTCACAAGTGGCTCAATGGTTCCCGACTTCAACGTCGGGAAAATACAACTCTTGACGGAAAAGAGTTAACCTGAAATAAAGCTCAACAATGACGAAGTAACTATGACGAGATGTTTTACTTTGCTTCAACCCGAGTTTGTATGGGTAACTACCGCCATTTCCATTTCCAAAATTTTCAACATCGGCGCGAAAACTTCTAGGGCTGATTTGGAAGATTATCGGTCAGGTTGACTTCTTTAAACCAAATGAGCGCTTCAGGTTGTTAAACGTTTGATTAAACACCGCAAAAAAACGGTCTCTGAGAAAATCAAGAATATCATATATCGTTTCAGTTTATAAATTTTCAAAGACGTTCAACCTGGTTTTGCGGAGCTAAACAGTGGTCTTTCTGTTTTTCGACGACAGCCCTTTCCGAGAAACCTCCCAGTTAGAAAAATAGAGCTATTAAATAGCTTGGTGCTGAATGATTAAGACTTTGCGTTTTTAGACGGACCACGTTTACTTCAGTTGTTTTTCTAAATTTTGCTTAAGCAAAGTTTCCTTCAACCCGTATAATAAGGAAATAAATTGCCCTAAACTTATGGCGAAGACTTGGGTAAGTTATTCCTACGGTACTCAGAAAAAATGTACATTTCGATATGCAGATGTTTTCGGAGCCAACATCTGAATAGAAAAGTTTATTTTGAGAACCAGAGTATTAAGCCAAAGAGCTAAGTGTGAACACTTTTAAGAATTTAAGAACTATGTGAAAGAACTGTGATGGCCAACTTAAAACTACCGAGATAATACCTTATGATAGGCAAGACAAAATGACTGGACAGGTATTATTTTCCTTATTATTTTATTGATATAAAGAAGGGGATAAAACCTAAAGGGAAAATACATTTTTTTCGTACAACATACATCGAAACGAAAAATTGTTGCGTACAATTGAGTACATGTATGGTTTTACACGATCCTATCTTTTAATTTATTACCAATACAGATGTAAAGGTGAATTGCGACGAGCTGCAATGTTTGTTGTCGGGGATCTTTTCAGTAATTTGGCACTTGTAGTGGCTTTTGTTTCTGTTAGCTTCGTAGCTACTTGAACTTCATTCACAGTGAACAAGTCCAGCATAATTGTGAGCCTAGTGTGATGTTTTCTTTCACGTGATTGACTTCTTATCTCATTTCTATTTTAACCTAGCTGTAGCAAATCTCGTTCTATTTCCGAGTGTTACAGTAACAAATTACAGTATGAAAACTTACACATTGAACACCACTCAAATCTCTGTGTTGTGTTGCTTGATGTTATCCTTCTCGGCACTGACTCCTAAAAGAGACAAATGAACATCCTCCGGAGTATCGCACAGTATCGAGCAGTGTCAGGACAGTGTAGATAGTCGCCTATATTTCGGGCGTGGCGGAGAGGTGAAGGGGGAGGGGATGGAACTTTCCTGTAAAAGCTATGCGAGTATGTTCAGCCAAAGAAGGCAATGTGTTTGAACCATTTGGGTGGAGGGGGAAACCAAAATTCCCAAGAGTTTTCCTCCACTTGGATCATGGTACAGTGGAACCCGATATAACGAACCCCTATTCAACGAAGACCCCGCGCTATAACGAACGATATTCTTTAATCCAGTAATAGTAAAATGTATGGAAACGTACTCCAATGTAACGAACTCCTGTTATAACGAACGCATTTTGCACGTCCCTCTGCACTTCGTTACATCGGGCCTTCTTGTAGAACCTCATTTAAAATCGCAAATCAAACAAATACTTAAGATATCTTAATTAATTAATTAATTTTACAAATGTAATAAAATATGGGGCCCAAGAGAGACAATTTTCTTGTAAATAATTGTAATAAATAAATCTGTCCGTTGCTCGCAGCAAATGCAATTTGTTTCAGTTTCGTATCTTATCACTTACCGTGGTACATCACGTTTCGTCCATTATGAAATGGAATCACCGACCACAACGGGGAATAATATTCACTAAATGCACTGATCCATTCAATAGCAAGCTTAGCCTGCGTGGCAGGCGCCTAAATTTTTCGCAAGCGCTAACTGAGCGCGAAGCGTGAGACGCAGACTCAGGCAAACTCTTTAATTAAAATCATTGTGATAAACAAAGAAACTGTTAAAATAAACCATCTGAATGCAATGGTCACACGACACAACTCCGCGGTATGCGTAAGGCCATACTGCGGAGTTGTGTCGTGTGACCATTGCATTCAGATGGTTTATTTTGACATTTTATGTCGTCACACTCGCATCCCTGTTAATTCAGGTCATCCACACTCCATACGCATTGCCTAGACTGTCTTGTACGGTCGCAGCCACAGCTACCACATTTACACTGTGGAGCTGGCGCTTAAAGGAGTGCTTCTGCACTCGCCTCGGCAGTAAACGGCGGGGTCGATGATCTTCTGTGAGACCCTTACGCCTGGTGCTGCCATGCTGATGAGTCCTAACAGGGAAGAAACAGCTGTCCATGGCTGCCACTGCTCGGGTGATATGGCTGTGCGCATGCGTAAGGTACTGGCCATACCGCGGAGTTGTGTTGTGTGACCTTTGCATTCAGATGGTTTATTAAAAGGAACTGTTATTTGGGTTTGGTAAAAAAAGATGACAAGTCAAGAAACACAATCCAGCACCGTCACATGTCAACTGTAGCAATAAATACAGATAAACTGCATAATCCCTGGAGTGGTGGGGGGGGGGGGGGGGAACTTCATCCATGTTTGGGTGTGGGGATGCCGCTGAGGCTCTGAAACCCTGGCCCTAACATAGCAACCCTTTTCAGGGCAATAACCTCCATTTAGGTCCCTGTTTAGGACAAATGACAAAATGCACACTCTCTTGTTATACTGAATACTTTGTAAGCCATATATAACGTCGACATTCGCGAAACCGTACCCTATTTAGGACAAATTTAGACCGGTTAAGACAGACTGGCTTAAAGTTATATACCCTGTTCAGGACAGAGAAGCCAAAACCATACCCTGTCCAGCGGCATGTCCACGTACAGGCCCTATAAGGGAGTTACCTCCCCCCCCCGGGGGGGATAAACAGATTCTACCGTTTCCGCCTGTTATTGTCACAGAGAATTACTTTCTTTGGTGTGCAGCTTTGATTTCTCCGTGCTTGCATACTGAGAATGCTAACAGCTTAAATATTTCTCAACTGATAACAGAGAGAGATTACTCTTTTATAATTCAAAAATCAAGCGAGATTCACAACATGTCGATAGTTTTAACCAGTTTTGGGAACAGCGAACACGAAGGTCATACCATACACTTCGTTGTGTGTGTTCGGAGTTTCTTTCCAAAGAGAATAACTGTCCCACGGACGAGATCTCGTGGTTGTTGCAGAGGGAACCCAAGCTCTCAAGCAGACAACATGAGACAACTGTAGTGGCAAAATATAAGGATTTGTATGGAACTTGATCGCTGGTGTAGTCAGGAAACTAAAAATGAAAATAAATAGCCAATTAAGTTTACATACCAGATCAAATATTGTCCTTGTGTTGTTTCTTGACCGTCTGAATGTCTTTCAACCCCATTTCAGCTGTAGCTGTTAGGTTTCCGAAACATTCGATTAGCACACCCAACAAGCGTCTTCGTATTACATCAAAATAGAATATCAAAATGTCTCTTTTCGTCTCTTCTAAAAAAGAACAAATTATTCCATTCGTGTTTCCTGTTTTCTCTTGTCAACACAATCTTTTCTATGTATTACCATTTTTAAAACGCTGAATGTAACCTTATACTTAATTAAATTTTAACTATTAGGTGTCCCCGATTAGTAGGCTACATGTAGCTGCTAGAAGACAAGACACATTAATAAAGTTGTTCAGTTCAGTTCAGTTCATCTCTTGAATAACAATCGCCAATGGACAGAAAACGCAAAGATGAATTGAATGTTCCAACACAGAATTCCATTTTCAGTCATGTCAGCAAAATCAAACATTGCACCACACAAGATTATTTTGTAATCAAACCAGAAATCGACTGTTCTCATTGGCTGTGTATGCTTCAGAATCAACACAAGTAAAATCACGATATGCTTCTGACAAATACCTATCCTAAGAACACAGCGCTGTTCGCTGTGATCTAACCTATTTCTCTTAAATTTTACTACAACATATTGAGTTTTAGCTACTGATCGTGAAATCATCGATAATGGACACAGTTATCACTCTAACAGCAGGACCCTAGACACCCTTCTTATCTGGTACATCAGCGCCTTAAAACAACGAAAGTGTCTCCGACGTAGCGCGATAATATGTACAGCGAACTTCCTCTCTTAAGAATACCGAAGATCTCGAGAACATCAGCGAATCTACACAACATCTTACGAAAATAACCACAGGAATGTGGAAGGAAGGTTCAAAAGCCTTTTCACGAAAGCCAAGTTCTGGTCTTCCACCGACTTTCCTCGAAAAAATTTTCAAAAAAAAACTGAACTAATAACGGACGAGTTCAACAAAAACAGGCAAAGTGATTTCAATACAAGTTCAAAAGGATCTTTTCGCTTTTCACGATTTCATCGTGAACCACAGGCAACCCAAGCGTACCATATGAGTTTGTATGGCAAATCGAGCTAAGAATTCCTATCGATAAATAAATAAGCTTTGCAAGGTAAAAGTCTTGAATAAAGAATATTATGTTACCTAGTGTTGTTCGATCGAAAACATCAAACGCGAGTTCTAAAACCGCCACCATTTATCCGTCACCGGAGAAAGTTGCCCAGTTCGACCGATCTGGGACCTCGCCTGCACTAGGAATGAGGGTCAAATGACAACCCCACCGGGGAAGGGCAAGATATTTTTAAAAACACAATCTTTGCCAGTCAGCTGGCTTGATCGAATGTTTTTGCGAACTTTCTGATTGGCGCGAAAGTAAAGACAATAAAGGTAAAAAAGCTGACTTTGCCGGGATTATCCTTTATTAAGCCTGTAGGGCACCGTCTTTTAGTCTTACGGATGTTTCGTCGTAGTGGCTGTTCAAGGTCACTGGATGATGGATTGGCTACTTAACGATATATAGGGTGGGGAAGGGAGAGGGCTTGTGTTTTGACCGTGGTTTTCTTGGGGACAGGGCTCCACCACACTTATATTTTCAGGTTATAGGGAACCCTTTGAAAAATGGTGGCCCACCGATTGTTGTACGCAACAATTTTCAAGAGGGTTTTGGACATTATACGGATCAAAATACGCCATTTCAAAGGTGAAAACAAATGGGAAAGCTCTGGAAGACTCGATTCAAAGGAACTGGACATTGAAGGGCTCAAAGCTTTTCAAACGAACTAATTGTTCCAGGAAAGAATGTGGGATTTTCCTTAAAAGAGAAGGCTTATCCGAGTGTCGGCAACTGATAAATGAGGCATATACTTCGGGCCTTGGAGTTCCTGAGGCTTTTTGTAGCCTTTTAGGATAAAACTGGAAAGTAAATAACACGTATAATTGTGAGTTTATTTGCTATTTATTATGACAATGTAATTGAAACATCTGTCACTGTCCTCGCACAAAATATGCCAATTCATGAATTTGAAATCTAGCTCATATAAAGAGGGGGAAAACGCTAGAATCTACACTAGGTTAATTTTGTCGAATCAAAACATTTAGCGGTGAAAACAAGCCTAGTCTTGAATAAAATGCCTAAGACTTGGTTTACACGAGGAACCTTAACCCCCTTAACCCAAATATACAGGTAACGAAATTTATTACTGTATTAGAAAATACTAAAGAATACTAGGGCTGGGTGAGAAATCAAAGGTGACGGTTTGGTATGGTTTGGTGCAATTTCCAAAACAAATCACGCAAAATTTATTTACCTTTGATACCCAATAGAAAAAACTCCGTGAATCAAGGTGACCACAACTGAAAAACTCCAGCTAAAAAGGGCCCGTCTTTGATAAACCACAGGTTTCCTTGTTCTTAATGTACTCAAACTGTCAGCGTGTACTAGATTTCGGACTGAGCTTTATCTTATCGAGCAAGAATTAACGCGCAAACGATAACTTCATCCACGTTCACCATTTTCGTTTTCCGTGTTTTTTGTTGTCTTTTCCTCTCCAGGTGTTCTTTGTGGTTTCAAAAAGATGGTGATTTGAAAGTTGTAGCCTGCGAGCAGGCTCACTTAGTGTTATTCGAGCGAGTACCTTGGCGAAGGAAGTCGGCGAGCGAAGCAAGAAGAATGGAGTGTCAGTAAAACGCCGACTCGGGGTCGGGGTTGGGATCGGGGTCGGGGTTGGGGTGTCTTGTTTTGCGATTTATTTGTTAATAGATTCCTTTCGGTCAATTTACGTGAACGGAAAATCCTTTTAAAGAAATTATGAAACAAGTGGAACAGTGTATGTGACAAGCTCCTTTTAGTTAGCTCATTTTCCCGCGAAAACGGTCACGTACTCGCGTTTTCCTTTCATGAAGATGGCCGAATAGGAAGGGCGCAATTCTGGTACACAAGGATTGCGGCTATGATCTAGCGCATTTTTAACCCCCAATCTAATATTCAATTGCTGAAAAAAAGGCCAAATCCTAGCTTTTATTCAAAAACTAGTCGATCAATTTTCTTTTAAGTCTTGTGATCTCAAGTCTAACATGTATTGAACTATCCCTGTAAATCTCACGCGCATTGAATCATTTTAAGTGCGCGAAATATAAATAAAGGTATAGGAGACTTTTGCACTCGTCTCCAAAATTCTCATTGCCGTATCATTTGTTGACAGCCGGTTTATTTCAGGAGTTTCTCTTTTGCCTGTATTCTACATATTTGTGTGCTTTGGAATCAACACGTTTGCCATGCCTGCTTGCTACGCTTCGCTGGTGAAGGAGGGATCGTGAAAATTCTGTTTTTAATACAATGACAATGAAAGCCTTATGTTAATTGCCATTGTACTAAGAACAGAATTTTTCACGATCCTCCGGCACCAGCAAAGCGTAGCAAGCAGGCATGGCAAACGTGTTGATTCCAAAGCACACAAATATGTAGAATACAGACAAAAGAGAAACTACTGAAATAAACCGCAAGTCTTTAACCACGTGTAACAAAAGCGATTTCAGCTTATTTTACAAGTCAAGTTTTCAAGCACAAGGACCCAAATAACAGGCAAACTATGCGACTTCCTTGCTTACCAGAATTGCGTCCTTCCGCCGTGTTCGTGAAAGGAAAACGCGGAAAAGACAGTTCCATTTTTCACTGTTTATTTATTTATTTAAAAGGATTTTCCATTTTATTCCAACAGATAGTTTTCCGACCGAAAGAAGTCTATTTCCAAATAAATCGCGAAAAGGGAGGGGGGGGGAAGACACCCCGACCCCGATCCCGACCCCGAGTCGGCGTTTTACTGACACCGTGAAGAATGGGGCTTCACTCGCCCACTTCCGCCGCCAAGATACTCGCGAATAACATACTAAGTGGGCCTGCTCGTAGGCTATGAAAGTTGGAGAACAGTTGTTTTCGTGGGCGTTTCGGTAGTCGTGTTAGTTCTGAAAGAGTAATATACAAAAGACACTATTCGTTTATTTTTGAATAAAAGTTTCCTAAAGGCTTGTGATATTATCAGTCATCGCTTGCTTTCTTGAAGCTTGATCAACATACTGTTTGCAAGGTTAATTTGAAAGCCTCAAGCAGGAAGCTAAAGAAACTGAGGCACAGTGCATGTGCATACAGTCATTGGCTGAATTAGAAGTCACGCAAATATACAGGTAACGTAATTTTATAAAACGCATGCCATTTATTACAGTAACTGTGTTGCAAAATACTGAAAATGCAAGGGCTGTAGGAGAATTCAAAAACTAAAATCTAGCAACTACGGTTTGGCGTGAAATTTTGTGCAGGGTTTTCATTTTCGCGTTATGTATTTTGTGCAATTTCCAAAACAGACCCCACAAAATAAAAACTTCACTCTCGCTTCTCGGGTAATATAAATACTGAAAGACAAGATTACTAAGACCAGACAAAGTCTTAACCAACAATTATGATGGCCGAAGACCTAGTTTAATGCTTGTTGTCCCAATAATCCGTTACAAGGTTATCCTACATTTCAGTAAATTAACCTCCCGGTGTTCTTGCAAGTTTAAAGGGCAGTGATTTCAAAGGTGGAAAACTTGCTCTCCAGGCAATTGCTTGTCATTTGTAAAGAGGCGTATACGCTGCCACGAGGCGTATAAGCTGCCACGCTTTTGGGAAAAATATTAGATGCTACGGACGTACTAGCTTGATTATCTTAAAATATCTACACTTGACTATTTTTGTAAGCAAGCCTGTGATATTGCAACGATTAACTTTAAAATACCCACGATAAATCAACCTTGTATCGGAACTTCAACCCATGTTCGAGCGTCACATCTTCCGCCAATTTGTCGTCGTTTGATTGAATTATCTAGGCAAATGTTTTTCAAGCTATCCAACATAAGGCAAGAAACAAACAGAATATACCGTGTCACGGTTTCCGACGCCGTTTTTTGTGTGAGAATCTGATGTCGCATAATTTTCCCAAAACGTCCGTTCTGAAAAAAATGTCAATGGTAAGCTAATACTAAAAGGTAAAGGATTCTTTTGACAAATTTTGAGGGCCGCATCCGTGCTATAACTTTCCCGATCGCGTGTTTTCGGTTTATATACATTTGTCTGTAATTTTTCTCGGGAAATTTTAGTCGGCGAAAATCCTCTCTTGTCGGCGGGAAGAAAAATTTTTACAGTCAGATGTAGAGTAAATTAAAGGTCATTTAAAGAAGCGATTCCAGCGCAGGTGAAGTCTTTAAATTTTGTCAAAAGAATCTTTTGCGTAATAGCTTTAGTTTACAATTCGTATTTCTTTTGTTTTACTAAAATTATTCGACATCGAATTCTCATACAAACACAGTAATTTCACGCCTGCTTGCCTACCCGTCAAGATGACATCGAAAACCGTTACAAGGTCTATATTATATTAAGTTATGCGGAAAGGATGTTGGACAGGCTTATCAGGTTCTTGTTGCTTCACGTAAACATGGAAAACTGTCAACAATATAATGATATGTTTAAGGTGTCTCAGAAACGTGTTTATTTAAAGGCCGGGGAAGAAAACAAACCCATTCAGAGTAACAGAGCTGTTCTTGCTGCTCAGGTCCATCATGAAGACCCTTGCTCTGATTGCCTTGGTGGGCTGTTCGCTTGGATTTCTAATGCAGACCATTGTATCAGAACAACCATTTGAAACGGCTGAAAACCTGGGAGATGAAGAGGAAGGCTATGAAGGATATGAAGACGCCAACGCCCCTGACTACAGCGAAAGCGACGAGGAAGAAGAAAAAGGGCGGTATGTAGAACGAATGAACGCCCCTGACGACAGCGATGTTAATTAAAAAGAAGAAGGGACCCTTGAGCAAGAAGAGGTTCATGAGAAGCCTGCAGGCGCCGCTGAAAATCCTGAAAGGCAAGTCTCCTCTCGTTGCGAAACCGTATGCAATGACAATTTTCACTTATTAAGAAAAAAATCACTGCCGCTACATAAATAGTTTGTCCTACCCGATCTATCAGGTGACAACACGTTGCATCTCGTTATGAACAGAAGAGAACTTCCAACGATTCCTTTCACTTTGAATTCGTTTGATCTTCTACCCCCATAAAATAATGTTTGTTCGGCAGTGTCAGCTAGTTGGAGCGTGGTTTGAGACAAGGCGTTCCCCTCATGGTGTTACAACTACAAGTGGCCTCACGATGGACAATAACAACCCTCTAGGGGGTGGAAGGGAAGAGGAATAAGTTGTTAAAAAAATCTGGAAATAAGTGTTGGCATAGCCTGCGTAGCAGACGTTTCCGTTTCCTTTTAGCACTGCTACGCAGGCTAGCGTTGGCACTAATACGCTTTTAGGCTTTGTCACCCCACTCCGAATTTAAACAGTGTTTTTACAGGCAGCTTACATTCTACCTAACCAGAGGTAAGCAAGACGTTTTTGCTAACTTCATGTACTAATTGGAAAATCTACTGGTTTACAGTGTAAACTACACTCCGGCAGATCCGATAAAAATCAGATGGTGGCGCAGACGCCGTCGTCGTCGCCGCCGACGTGGTTCGGGGAAAAAGTGAGCAGTCTATGGCGAAGGGGTTCTCCTTGAACACACCGACCAACAGGCGAAGAGTCTTGATCTTTAGAGGCAGTGTGGTGTACAGCAAAAAAGAAAGACATCAATTGACATTAGATTACTTGTTAAATTGCTTAAATTGTACAATTTAAGCTAAAATAAAGTTCAGCAACGATATTGTAACTATGACGAGGATTTCTTTCGTTGGAACCAAGTTTATCTGCGTGACTTGGAGTATTCAAAGTTTCCGTTTGTTTGGCACGCCATTCCATTCCCAAAATTACTTGACGATCACTTCGAGGTCAGCGTGAAAACATCTAGGAATTCCCTTCACTGAAGTTCTTTAAACCAAATGAGGGACGAAGTGGTTAAAAGTTGGACTGAACAGCGCGAAAAATGGACTTCGAAAACGTCTATGACGTCACATATCGTTCCAGTTTAAATTCTCCTTCAAAGACGCTAAAATTGATTAACAGAGCTAAACGGGGGCTTGTTTTAAAATGGCGGCCAATTCCAAGAAACTTCCATACCCCACAAAACAAGATGATACAAAATGACTGGTGTTATTTTTATTTTATATAAAAAATTGATATAAGGGAACGAGGATAATACACAAGGAAAAATATATTATTTTCCTCCAACAAAATATCTCAAATCAGAAACAATATTGTTATGCATGCACAATTGCGTACATGTGTGTATTATATAGCCTCCGACGCATTCTTTTTACCAGCCTCCCACGCAGTCGTTTTTAGGTTTTACACGATCTTATCTTTAGAACGAGAGCTGAGACTTCCCAAACAGCTTTGCACAAAAGGTCTGGTGCTCATCCATTAATATGAAAAGACTTTTTACATGCAAATGAAACCAAATTTCAAATCAAAGGTTGTGTACCTGGTCCTGCTTTCAAGGAGAGGCTAGAGGGAATTCCGATATAGCCTAACTAGTCCGGAAGCCAAGACCCCAAAATTAGGGTTTCGTACAATGATCGGGTCAGAAAAGGTTTGATAGCGGACTTTGATAGAGTAAGACCTGCTGATCAATGTCAGGTAGTTTGTAGAGTTGAATTGTGGTATAGGTTACGAGTTAAGGGGGTATTTTTATACATCACCCCTTAAATTCATGGAAACGAGGCTCACTCATTTGACCACTGATAATGCCTAAACTTAACGTTTATTATGACCAGAATCTTCAAATATAGTTACATCTTTACGAAACGAATGCCAATCATGAGCAAAATATGCAGATTTAGGTCACGTGACTGAGCATGTGACAGCCGAGAGGCCAAAAATAGCCTTTTAGAGCTATGAATAGCATATTTAAACGTCTTCACTATCATAAATCTATGAATTATCCATTGATATTCTGCTATTTTCAATGAACAAGTCGTACATTCCACAGTTTCAGCCAAATTCTAGCTTATTCAGCCTGAAACAATGAAATAATTACCATTTTTGTCCCCTTTACGGGTTAACATGAGAACGAGGCCCAGTCATATAACTACTGTTTACGGCTGTATCTTAACTTGTTTATGGAGAAAAACTTCTGATATCATTACCTCTCCATGATATAAGGTCCAGTCATGCTCAAACTAGGCAAACTAAGGTCACGTGACCGAGCACGTGACCTCCGAGAGGCCACAAATAATATGTTAGTGCTAAAAATAGCCGATTAAATCGCCATCATTGCCATTAACGTTTAAATTATACGAGTATGTATGTTATCTTACAAAATTTCTTATCTACACCACATTGTAGGTCAGTGGGATACATTTTGAGGCTAAAATATACGAGATTAGAACAATTTTTGGCCTTCTTGAGGTGACTCGATTATTTGTCCGCTCTCAAATTTGTTTGAAATGTAGCACTGCACAAGGTATCATTCATTGCAATACAAAGGGACGTGATAAGCTTCCTAAGCAAACGAGCCTTGCTATGTGTGTTCACCATCTCACATCATGCAAGCGCCTTATCGAACTGCTGAACAGAATTGGACATTGTGTTTCCTACGATGAGATGCGAGCAGTGAATACGAGAATTGCAGAGGAAGTTCTTGCTAAGGTAGAAGAGTTTGGGACTGTAATACCAACTAACATCAAGCTTGGTGCATTTGTTCAGATTGCCGCCAATAATTTGAATGAGGAGGCTATGGACGGCAAGAATACTACGCATGCCACTACAATGGTGATCTATCGCAATAAAACGTTTGGCCCAGATCCACCCCTAACCTGGTAGAACAGAGAGCCAAGCAACGTTCATTACAGGCAACCAGCACCGTGTACGGCATTGAAGAGTGTCCCGTTGGAGGAAGACGTCCAGTTGTTACTGATCACGTTGGTTCTGTTAACATGGAGTGGTACAAGGATACGAACGATGAAATACGCACCGCTCGTGACGCTGATTTCATCTGGGCTCTTCTTCGACTTTGTCCCAAGAAATTTTGGAGAAGCTGTCATTGCAGAACTATTGGACAAGCAGGCGATTCCAAGCTGGGCAGGATTCAACGCTATTCTCTATCCCGAGATGGTCATAATCAGCAATATAGGCTACTGTCCAATGATCAATGGATCATCCAATGACTATTCTACCATCTACACAGTACTGAAACATGCACAGAAGATAAGCGCCGCGATGGGTCAAGCCGACACTGTGAAAACCTTTGACCTTGCAATATATAGCAAGGCAAAGGAAATTCAGTGGAGATTTCCTGACGAGTTCTCTATCGTAGTGGTACGCATGGGCGGATTTCACATTGCTCTGAACTTTCTGTCCCTGCTAGGGAAGAAGTTTGGTGATTCTGGACTTGATGATCTCTTGATTAAGTCAGGTGTATGCGCTGCTGGTTCGACGTCCGCTTTAATGAAGGGGAAATCTTACAACCGAGGAATTAGGGCACACAAGCTCTGTCTAGAAGTGTTCCTCCGTGTCATGTGGAATGCGTTTGTTGTCTGGGATGAGTCACAGGATAAGAAGATCCCAGAAGAACCCGTATTAAGTAAGATTTCGGATTGCGTTCGAGCGGTGGAGAACGGGAAGGATCACGCACGCGAGAGTGTGAGAAAGATAGAAGGAGATCTGACGGAATTGATATCTCTATTCGCGGTCTTTAAATCGGAGAATCGAGCAAAGGCCGAGCTCTTCGCATTCTGGGATGAGTACGTTTGCGTGGTCACTTCCCTTTTACAGTTTCTAAAGGTAGAGAGAACCGGAAACTGGAAGTTACATCTATAAAGCATCGCAGCCATGTTACCTCATTTCTTTGCTATGAACAGGCAGAATTATGCTCGTTACTTACCTGTTTATCTCGCCGACATTCAGCAACTACAACGAGTTTGCTGCAGGGAAACATACCATAAGTCGTTCAGGACAGCCCTTTTTACAAGTTTCTGCCGACATGGCCCTGGAGCAGTCGATCAACACCGACTCAAAGTCAAGCGGAGGAGTGCTTGGCATATCGCAGATCCCGTCGGCTCTTGAACGGTGGTTTTTAACTATCCACGAGCGAGCATCTATTACTTCAGCTCTGAAGGCCATGTACGGGCTCCAAGATGGCGAACAAGCATCGCACAAGGAAGCAGCTGGTGGAGAGTCAAACGAGAGGAGGAAGACGTAAAGAAGATGATGAGTTGCTTTTCTTCGGGCTTGATGACAGATCCTTTTACCCACGATTCGGATGAGCTTCTCAATATCACTACAGGAGTAGTTCTCCTGGAAGATGTGGCCCAGAACCTCGTCCGCAGTACCGAGAAAGGCCGGCAGCAAATTAATGCCTTCGTCGAGAAGCGTATTAACAGCAACGCTGTGGGTTTCTGGGAACCGATTCCCAGCATGAAGATCAAGACGTTCAGCAGCACAAATAAGAAGATCCGCGTCAAATCCAGCGACAAGCTAGTCACTGTTAAAGCGGACAGGGACTTGTTTGGCAGGCTCCTAATCGTATCAAACACGCATCAGATCTGTCTGAAAGAGGTGTTGAGCTTTGAACTGTCTCCAGTCCCTTATTCACCCACAAGCGCAGACGGAAGTCTTAGAAAAGGGGCAAAGAGCGTCGTATGCTCTCTCCTGGAGAAAGACGTTAACGTTCAGCGACTTACTACATCGCCAAATCCAACTGTTGTAATCATCGACGGTATGGCTGTCATACAGATGTCCAAGTCTGCCGGAGCAAGTACCTTTGGTGAGCTTTCCGAAAAGTACTACAACATCATCAGTGTCCGGCTCTTTTCCAACAACTGTGTGCAAGTCCACGTGGTCTTCGACCAATACTGGGAGAACTCCATTAAAGGAGGCGAGCGTCAACGACGGGGAGCATCCGTTGGTCTCGAGGTGCAGATCGGAGGTCCTGCCACTCTAGCACCCAGGCAATGGGGAAAGTACATCGCCAACCCTAAGAATAAGGTATGGCTTAAATTACTTAATTTAACAAGTTTTACTCTTAACACTAACTTCCTGTTTCGTTACCGGCAGTTTGAAGTTGTAATCGACATTTTTTGCGTTTGATCTGAGTTTGAACTTTCATTATAGATTCAGATGTTCAGATTTTTTGCTACATATTTTTAACACCAGGTAAACCTGTGCGATTTCCTGTCGGCTGTGCTCTGCAGACCTGGTCAAGACCAGCTACCCCTACAGAAGGAGCTTGTGATCGGGGGTGGCTTCAGAGACGGCGACAAAGCCGTGACTGTGACAAAAGGTCAGTGCAGGGAGGTCCAAGCACTCAGATCAAACCATGAAGAGGCTTTGGGTGAAAAGATGTGTAGTTCTGTCCCTGGATTCCATGCGATCACAGGCTGTGATTCGACCAGCTCTTTGGCGGGTATCGGGAAGAAAAAGGCGTGGGATAGTTTCTGTCGTAGTACTGACCACCAAGATAGTCTATCTCTTCTCGGAGAGGAACAAGAGTTGAACGTAACCGCAGCTGGCAAGTGCGAAGCCTACGGTCTGCAGCCAATATACAGCATCCAAGAAGACAAGCACCGCAGATGAGCTGCGTTACCTCATGTTCTGCCAGAAAAAGCAGAAAAGCGAAATGCTTCCACCGACGTCTGATTGTCTGCTTCAACATCTAAAGCGGTCAAACTACAAGGCATTCGTGTGGAAGCATGCTCTTGAAGCGATGCAAGATCTTGAACCACCAGAGGGTCATGGATGGGTGAGGGACGGAGAGCTTCTTGCACCATTGTTAATCACAAAAGCACCAGCACCTGAAATCCTTCTCGAGCTGACGACGTGCAAGTGCAAGACGTCTACCTGCTTGCGAAACTGCTCCTGAATCAACACAGGACTTGCTTGCACAGAAGAATGCTTCTGCATGGCAGACGATGAAGTATGCACGAACCTGCACGGTCTGACTTGCACCAGTGAATCAGAAGAAAGCGACGAGGAGTGAAGAGCGCTTGAACTGTAAAAGAGTTTGATGTTTAAGG
Organism: Siderastrea siderea; assembly: GCA_964030785.1. NCBI lineage: Eukaryota > Metazoa > Cnidaria > Anthozoa > Scleractinia > Rhizangiidae > Siderastrea > Siderastrea siderea. Next base: position 62,141,018 of record OZ034967.1, read on the forward strand.
CTTCCATTTTTAAGAGGATCACTTTTTGTAGAGCAACAATCGAGATTAAAAAGCATGATAAATGATTTAGCCTCACTTTCATCCTCAACAGTCCTCGTAAAGGCCAAAAATTGTTATAATCTTGTATATTTTTGTCTCAAAATGTATACCACTGACCTACAATGTGTTGTAAATAAGAGATTTCGTAAGATAACATGCATACACGTATAATTTATAGGTTCATGGTAGTGCAGGCGATTCTAGCACTAAAATAGAATTTGTGGCCTCTCGGAGGTCACGTGCTCGGTCACGTGACCTTAGTTTTCATAGTTTGAGCATGACTTGGCCTTATATCATTGAGAGGTAACGATATCAGAAGTTTTTCTCCATAAACAACTTAAGATACAGCCGTAAACAGTAGTTACCTGACTGAGCCTCGTTCTCATGTTAACCCGTAAATGGGACAAAAATGGTAATTATTTCATTGTTTCAGGCTGAATAAGCTAGAATTCGGCTGAAACTGTGGAATGTACAACCCGTTCATGAAAATAGCATAATATCAAGGGATAATTCATAGATTTATGATAGTGAAGACGTTTAAATATGCTATTCATAGCTCTAACAGGCTATTTTCGGCCTCTCGGCTGTCACGTGCTCAGTCACGTGACTTAAATCTGCATATTTTGCGCATGGTTGGCATTCGTTTCGTAAAGATGCAACTTTATGTGAAGATTCCGGTCATAATAAACGTTAAGTTTAGGCATTATCAGTGGTCAAATGAGTGAGCCTCGTTTCCATGAATTTAAGGGGTGACGTATAAAAATACCCCCTTAACTCGTAACCTATACCACAATTCAACTCTACAAACTACCTGACATTGATCAGCAGGTCTTACTCTATCAAAGTCCGCTATCAAACCTTTTCTGACTCGATCATTGTACGAAGCCCTAATTTTGGGGTCTTGGCTTCCGGACTAAACTGCCTATACAATCAAACGACCAGAGAACTCCGAGGTGCAATCATCCACACTTTTACCAAAATTTTATTCGTAAACTAAACCGTTTTGGAAAATATAAAGCAGGACGTTTATGTACATTGTTCGATGTATAAATCATAAAACGCTTGCACCAGGGTAAAAAGGATCCTCTGGCGCCTTGTTGCACCATTCTAGAACCATCTCGTCCAAGGCCTGCACTTGTTCCAAGGACACTTCTTCACTGTCCAGGAGTTTGACTATCGAAGACCTGTGAATCAAATACATTGAAGTGAACGTCGTTGAGTTGTATATCTTCCTGTGACAACCGTTTGTTATTTCATGTATTTTTCACAATGAACGTCATTTTCCATACATGGGTTAAACGAAGTTTAAGTTTGACCTGGGGTGAGGTTAAATCGAGATTAGCGGGTCAAAACTGGCTAACTGCGTTATGTTGCAGTTAGTAACATATGTCTATGAAGAGCCGTTGTATTTATGGCGCACAGTTAATAACCACCACCATCATCATCATCATCATCATCATCAACATCATTATAACAACAACAACAACAACAAAACCTTTACTTAGACACGATGGGGTAAAAAAAAGCTACATAGCTTGTGGGGTCGTGTGTAAATAAAACATTAATACTAGTAGATAAAAACATTAAACTATATTGAGGTAAAAAACGTTAAACTAATCGCTAAAAATAGATAAATTGCTAAAATTGTTACAACGATAAAAAGACAAAAAGCAATAAGAACTCTTACAATAGAGGTTGTTAAAATCGGTATTTTTAATTAAGTTCGACGTGTTCATCATTTTCATAAAACTCCTGAGGGATATTGCTTCGTGACACTCTCGCGGTAAAAGGTTCCAGAGCACTGCCCCATCTGTAAGATGTAAGATAGTAATTTTATGGAAAGGAGAGTGGTCCAATATCTTAAAAGGGCTATAGGGTATTTTTGTTAGCAGTGCTTTGGCACAATTTTACGTGAAAAGTGAAATGGCTCTGACTTTCTATTATTGTTACCCGTGCAGTTAGTTTTAATTTTTATGGGCAACTGTTTTATATTCGGTGGAACATAATCTGGACACGCCTATACCTCCACCCCTCCCTCACTCCAATCTAATGCTATATACTGGCTTGTCATGTGGAATTTATGTAGCAGGGATTCCAACGAACAATGTAGAGAAAAAAGGTAACAAATTTCTCCAAGAGCTATTTCCGCAGTTACTCCAGCAAGCCCCCGTTTGTAGCAATATTCACTAAACTATCAGTTCTTAGGGAACAAACAATACACCCGAATTCAACAGTTTTTGTGACGTGGCGCACTTAGCACAAAAAACAAAATTGATATTCAATCAAATGCCTGGTCACGAATTGGTTATTAACCCCCTTCGATATAATATAAAAGCTACAGGGGTTTTTAAAATTTTCTTGGACGTTTTTACATTAAGAGAAAATTAAAAGGATAAGCGTTAAATGGATTCTTGAATCCCGCTTAGGCCTAAATTTTTTAAAGCTATATTTGGAACTCCTTCAGTTGCCCGCTTTTCAGTGTATGGTGTATACGTATTTTTCAAGATCTGATTTATAAGTCAACCTGATCTTATCAACCCGTTTAACCCTTTTCCATTCCGGAAGTCAATAATTAATTTTCTAAATTTTAAACCTGGAAATGTGCGCGTTTGCTTTTCAGTAAAGGACACATGTCTAGCATCGTTTTACAGCCTGTTTTATTTCCTATCATATAGTATTCAACAACATTTCAAGAGGAATTCAACAGAGACTGCTGCTTACCCATTTAACCACCCGATTCGGCTTATGCACTCCACCAGCAGTCGCACTTTGGCCCGTGTAAATCGTAACAATAACACGCTTTCATCGCTAGCATTTCGATCGGCTTGAATACGAACATACAAAACTGCCTAAAAATAAGTAGTTTCGAACGATTTGTGCGCCCGCTCTCGATACAACTCTCTCATTCGTAGGTCAGTTGTTCGTGAGGTTAAATGGTACCTGAAAATTCCTGATTTTTGAGCGAAATACTGCACAAAACCTCTCGAAACTCCGGTGTTTGAAGCTGTTGCTATTATGCGATATACCGTATTTGTTAAGTTTGCTCATGATGGCAGTAGTGTTTTTTCTTAGGTTTCTATGCTCCTTTTAGAGTTCACGAGTTCTTATACTTACAAAGCTTTCGATATCATAGTACAGCCGGATTATTTAGAAATATACTTTAAATATAATGTCGAGCTGTACTATGAAAGTTTTTGTCTCCAAGAGTGGTGGAATTACTTAGCCCCATTCAGTTTTAAAATTATCGTCAAGATATTTTACAGCGGTGGACAGTTATCAGAATTCATATCACCTGCTTGCATGTAGCTGAATAGATACATCTCTTAGAAGCAATTTGAACGTTTTAGGCCCTAAAAAGTAATCAACACTAGGCATAGAGAGCTGACTAGGAGTTTTCTTGCTGCTGTAGGAATCAATTGCATGTGAGCGTTCGAGTGCTCATAGTCTGAGATCGGGGGGAGCTACTTTCATAGCGAGTAATCTTGCGAAGTGAGGTTATAATAGTTATGTTGCAAAGGACGGTGGAAATCTAACGCAGTGAAGAATGTGTTTATTTAGAAGTCCGTTGAAAGTAGATTACAGCTGACTAGATTTTTGCAATCTTTTGTTGATAACTAGTTGTAGTTCTTATATTTTTCATCAGTATTCTTACTGTTTTTCATTTTTCTGGTTTGTATTACCTGATACGGAATTAAAGCATCATTGGGCAAGAGGTCACAATCTGCGTGCCTTACAGTTGTGTGTTGTGTTATGCTTCAGCGTTCTGGAGAAGGAAAATGTTTTTCCTTAGTGCGAAGGAAGAGGGGGAAGAAGGAAATTAACTCTTCTAGTGTCTGTACGGCGTCTTATGTATTTTACACACTACTAGCCAAATACGATCTGATAAAAATTCCGCTCGATAACAAGGCATAGATCAGTAGGGAACAAATACAAAGAAATTTGTGTGTTTATTAATTTCGGCTGTCTTATTCCCGAAGCCTCGCTGTCGAGCTGACGAAATTGGCCCTTCGCAACTAGGACTGACTAACTGTTTCATTCGCTCTTTATCTTCCGGACAGTGGTAGCAGAGATACTAAATTATTATATTTCCTAACTTTTGGATATTGGCTTCCGATATCGTTGAAGTAATATACATGTGTCAAACACGTGAAAGAGTATTTCGTCAGGATATCTCAACACCGAGAACCACTTCCCGGTTCACGGTGTTTGGATCAGGTATCCAAACCACTGTCACGGTAGTGATTTCCTTTGTTTTCTCTTGAGTTTGAGAAACAAATATCAACCACATTACAGGCGAGGTGATATGATCTCGCACGAGGCACGTGAGTAACACGATATCAATATGGTTAAATTCCATTTCTCATCTTTCGCTGCTCATAATTTTTCGAGTCCTTAGAGCGCGCACATACACAATGTTGGGGAAATGTATTTAGGTTAAGCTCGACTGGGAAATATATGGCTGTTTTCTCCTTAACGAGCTTGGTGACTCTCTTTTCACTTTACGTGTTTGAAAACACGACTCTCTGTGACATACCCAGATTTGAAAAAATTTTTGTTGTAGTAGTGTTGGAACAACGGTATGAAATCACTATCGCAATTTGATTTTTGGCGTTGCCCTAGAAGCGTGTAAATGCTCAAATTGTCCTATCATATCAATACTTTTATTTTTTTTAAAGTGCTTCACTGTATGTAACATCGTTGTGCTGTCACTAGAATAATGCTGGTATTTCATTGCTAATAATAACTTTCTGGAATTAATGGATGTCTCTCACTCAAGGCTGGTTTTTAATGTTGCTGTCACAAGAGCGTAGAGTACTTGTAATACTACAACCCTAAAGCGTGAAAACAGTCATGCTGACCCTTCTTTTTATTTCATTTTGATAAATATTTGCAATTAATGACTGTGCAAAGTTTTTCGATGAAATCATCTAAGGCAATTGCACTGAAGTGCACCGTGCATTTTAACTGCAAATTATTTCTTGTGTCATTATCGCGCGCACATTCAGCACCTGGTGGATTTTCTTCAAGGTTGAGCTGTCCAGAGAAATAAATGGTCGTTTCATGAATGGTAACCTGTCTGTTTTATAGCGTTAACTTTTTCCCGGCAATCATCATCTCTTTGGTGAAAAAAGTTGAAAAAATTTATTCGTCACAAAAATAACTTGTCGCTAGAAACGCGAACTTGTCCATTACTGGAGGAGATAAAATAGTGATCTTGGTAAGATGAAGGTGAAAAACGTGTTGATTTTTTTCCGTTTGATGCTGAGTGTGACTCAGTCATGAGGCAGATGTTAATTTGTTCCTAGTGCTTGATATATACATAAAAATGTATCACGTTTTTTAAGTTTGCTCTTTCCTTCCCCTTCCTGATTCCTCCAAATGTAGCACTAACAAATGTAAATAAGCACAAGTTTACGGGGTGATATTTCAAGCAAAAGTGAGGTAACTTGGGTCGATCATTTCCCTTTTATGCAACCATGGTAGTCTATTCTTTTCATTTTACATTTCGAAACAATTTAGGTAGTCAACAATCGAAGAAAATTTCAAAATGAAAATCGTTGCTTCGAGAGAATCGCCTTAAACTACAATTTCCCCAATTGTCATTCCCTGTGTTCTAATACTTTTCTAGAGAACAGCCACGGACACTTGTGGTAAAATATTTACCGCGACCATGTCAGAGGCGTAATCACTGCTAAACTGATTTGAGCGTTAAAACAAATGTTTCAGACATGTAATATTTTGCAACAATTGTCTCTTTTTGGTAACCGAGGAGATCTTGATATTGCCGCGATTGACTTTTTTTGGTTAGTGTTATCTTTCGTTGAGGCACTGATAACAAATTCTTAGCTTCGTTTACTTTCGCTATTTTCGATCAGTTCAGTGGCTTTTATTTTCTAGTCAAACATCTTTGTTTGTCTTTGTTTATCTTTTTCTCGCTAAGGGTTCTTCAGTAGCTGTAGTTGAAAAAAAAGCGATGACATTAAAGTTAGAAAACAGGTATTTCAGTTCCTTTTCACGAGGACGCCTTTCCAGCAGTTATGTTTCCTGAAAGAGTAATACCATAACACAATATTCCCTTGTACTAAAATATTTTCATTCGTCAATTTTTTTAATTAAGTCTTCCAAAGGCCTGTGACTTTGCAGCTATTGACTTGACATTATCCGGTTACTGCCTTGCTTCTTAAGCCTTGATCCACGTACTGTTTGGTTGGTTAAGCAGAAAGCTGAAGGAAAGAGTCACAGTTGTTATGCATGTGCGTGGATTTATTATCAGTGTAATGTGCGGATGCTCACGTATTCAGGTCCTTGTTAATCCACTCGGAAACGAGACATTAGAGCAATATGTTTTAGGTGTCCGTCATCTGCTCCAATGCTTCTCGGAAAGCCTAAATAATTTTTACACACGATAAAGTTTGAATAAACTTGCGGGGATGTGTGTAGAATAAAATACTTTTAAAGAAGCGATTCTAGCGCAGGTGAAGTCTTCAAATTTTGTCAGAAGAATCTTTGGCTTAAGAACTTTAGTTTACAATTCGTATTTTTTTTTTACGAAAACTATTCGACATCGGATTATCATACAAACACAGTAATTTCACGCCTGCTTGTCTACCCGTCAAGCGGGCATCAAAAACCGTGACAAGGTCTATATTATATATGCGGAAAGGATGTTGGACGGGCTTATCAGCTTCTTTTTTGGTTCACGTAAACATGGAAAACTGTCAACAATATAATGATATGTTTAAGGTGTCTCAGAAACCTGTTTATTTAAAGACCGGAGTAGAAAACAAACCCATTCAGAGTAACAGAGCTGTTCTTGCTGCTCAGGTCCACCGTGAAGACCCTTGCTCTGATCGCCTTAGTGGCTTGTTCGCTTGGGTTTCTGATGCAAACTGTTGTATCAAAAGAACCATTTGAAACGGCTGAAAACCCAGTGGATGAAGAGGATCGCTATGAAGGATATGAAGACACCAATGCCCCTGGCTACAGCGATAGCGACGAGGAAGAAGAAAAAGGGCGGTATGTAGAACGAATGAACGCCCCTGACGACAGCAATGTTAATTAAAAAGAAAGAAGAAGGGACCCTTGAGCAAGAAGAGGTTCATGAGAAGCCTGCAGGCGCCGCTGAAAATCCTGAAAGGCAAGTCTCCTCTCGTTGCGAAACCGTATGCAATGACAATTTTCACTTCGCTCGTTTTTATTAAGAAAAAAAAACACTGCCACTACATAAATAGTTTGTCCTACCCGATCTATCAGGTGACAACACGTTGCATCTCGTTATGAACAGAAGAGAACTTCCAACGAAATCCTTTCACTTTGAATTCGTTTGATCTTCTACCCCCATAAAATAATGTTTGTTCGGCAGTGTCAGCTAGTTGGAGCGTGGTTTGAGACAAGGCGTTCCCCTCATGGTGTTACAACTTCAAGTGGCCTCACGATGGACAATAGCAACCCTCTAGGGGGTGGAAGGGAAGAGGAATAAGTTGTTTAAAAAAATGTGGAAATAAGCGTTGGCATAGCCTGCGTAGCAGACGTTTCCGTTTCCTTTTAGTACTGCTATGCAGGCTAGCGTTGGCACTAACACGGTTTTAGGCTTTGTCACCCTACTCCGAATTTAAACGTTTTTTACATGCAGCTTACATTCTACCTAACCAGAGGTAAGCAAGACGTTTTTGCTAACTTCATGTACTAATTGGAAGTTCTACTGGTTTACAGTGTAAACTACACTCCGGCAGATCCGATAAAAATCAGATGGTGGCGCAGACGCCGTCGTCGTCGCCGCCGACGTGGTTCGGGGAAGAAGTGAGCAGTCTATGGCGAAGGGTTTCTCCTTGAACACACCGACCAACAGGCGAAGAGTCTTGATCTTTAGAGGCAGTGTGGTGTACAGCAAAAAAGAAAGACATCAATTGACATTAGATTACTTGTTAAATTGCTTAAATTGAACAATTTAAGCTAAAATAAAGTTCAGCAACGATATTGTAACTATGACGAGGATTTCTTTCGTTGGAACCAAGTTTATCTGCGTGACTTGGAGTATTCAGTGTTTCCGTTTGCTTGGCACGCCATTCCATTCCCAAAATTACTTGGCGATCACTTCGAGGTTAGCGTGAAAAAGTCTAAGAATTCTCTTCACTTAAGTTCTTGAATAAACCAAATGAGGGACGAAGTGGTTAAAAGTTGGACTGAACAGCACGAAAAATGGACTTCGAGAAAGTCTACGATGTCACATATCGTTCCAGTTTAAATTCTCCTTCAAAGACACTAAAATTGATTGACGGAGCCAAACGGGGGCTTGTTTTAAAATGGCGGCCAATTCCAAGAAACGTTTAGAACAAGATGATACAAAATGACTGGTGTTATTTTTATTTTATATAAAAAATTGATATAAAGGAACGAGGATAATACACAAAGGAAAATATATTATTTTCTTCCAACAAAATATCTCAAATCGGAAACAATATTGTTATGCACAATTGCGTACGTGTGTGTATTATATAGCCTCCGACGCATTCTTTTTGCTAGCCTCCCACGCAGTCGTTTTTAGGTTTTACACGACCCTATCTTCAGAAGAGAGCTGAGACTTCCGAAACGGCTTTGCACAAAAGGTCTGGTGCTGATCCATTAATATGAAATGACTTTTCACGTGTAAATGAAACCAAATTTCAAATCAAAGGTTGTGTACGGGGTCCCGCTTTCAAGGAGAGGCTAGAGGGGGCGAAATAGCCTAACTGCCTATACAATCAAACGACCAGAGAACTCCGAGGTGCAATCATCCACACTTTTACCAAAATTTTACTCGTAAACTAAAACGTTTTGGAAAACATAAAGCAGGACGTTTATGTACATTGTTCGATGTATAAATCATAAAACGCTTGCACCAGGGTAAAAAGGATCCTCTGGCGCCTTGTTGCACCATTCTAGAACCATCTCGTCCAAGGCCTGCACTTGTTCCAAGGTTACTTCTTCACTGTCCAGGAGTTTGACTATCGAAGACCTGTGTATCAAATACATTGAAGTGAACGTCGTTGATTTGTATCCTCCTGTGACAACCGTTTGTTATTTCATGTATTTTTCACAATGAACACCATTTTCCATACATGGGTTAAACGAAGTTTAAGTTTGACCTGGCTAACTGCGTTATGTTGCAGTTAGTAACATATGTCTATGAAGAGCCGTTATATTTAACAATTATTCTACGAGGGCGCGCTGGATATCGAATGATAGATAACCAACGAGGCGCGCAGCGCCGAGTTGGTTATAATCATTTGATATTCAGCAAGCCCGAGTAGAATAATTGTTTTATTAAAAACTTAACCACTAATAAAAAAAAATCAAGAAAGAAAGGGAAAAATGAGAAAAGAAATTTAAGCGGAACAAGAATCGATCACATGACTGAACGAAAAAGGCGCCAAAACCTTGCGAAGTGCTGCAGCGTTTCATTGCAAAGCTGAATGAATCAATGAAAACTGCTCGAAAGTGAACAAAGTAGCACAAGTTTTGGAAAAAATCTTATAATTATTGGCTCTGAAATATCGTACATGTTTGATTTTTCCTGAACATTGTTGTAATCATCGTTCAAAGCGGATTGAAGCTGTACAATTTCACCATATAGCTGCTGGAGTAGAACTGAACAAGTTTGTAATCTGTTCGCACAACGGAGCCATCATGTGCGTGTTTGATCGAACTGAAGACAGAACAGTTGAACTTAAAGAGGTATTTTCTATGCAGCTCAGAAGCAAGATTACTGTAGCGAGGAACATTAGAATTTACCATCATAGTTTGTTAAACGGAAAGCGCAAAATGCAGTTGTTCTCGGTTTAGAGGTTGCGGACGGAATGGTAAAAACAACATTCAAACAACTGGAAAAGCGATTCAACTCCGTTTACATGGCATCCGATTTCTATCTGAGCATTTGGACCTGTTGGAACACAGAGCTACAACAAGTGCAGGTAAACCAGTGTCAATTTTGCGTGTTAAAGCCGAAAAACAATCTCGCCCTTCCTTCCTTCTTGGTAGTTTGCAGCTGTATTTTTTTTAGTAAGCTTACTTGTTTAGACTGCTTCATGATTTTCGCACCGACTTGCCATGAATGTGTGATAGTTTTTATTAAATGCTCCTGCCCCATTTCACTGTGTTTTATTTTATGTCTTGTCTAGATATTATGAAGTGGAAATCCTTTCTGATAAAACCTACCGTTTGTTCAATTTCAATCATCGACGTGACGATCGATGAAAGAAATTAATTGTAAACACAACGCTTAATGCTTAAATTTCTATTTCTGCACAGTTTCTTCAAACAATTATGACTTTTGTTAGACTACGCTGTTGGTGATGCTTGTTGGTGACGCTGTTGGAATTTCTGCTTAATTGAAATTTGCTGGCAAGTGATTTTTCTCGTCCATTTTTCTCGCCGGGTTGCTCGCGAGGAAAAAACTTTCAGCTCACTTTGTTGTTGAGTGTTCATTGACCATATTTGGTCGCAGCAGGTATATGAGCTGATAGCCTAGCTCCGTTGAGCCAATCAAAATGCTAGAAATCCAATATACCTAGTCCAGTTTTTAATAATTATGGATACACAGTTGATAACCACCACCATTATCATCATCATCATCATCATTATATACCTACATCAGGTGTTTTAATTATGTCTAGGCTTTACCTCAAGAGTCTTTTAATGGCACCCGGGTCCCTGTTATTTTGACTCTGAATGCCTCTGAACCGGAGCCAGTTGGTGACCGCTTCTTTCTCTGATGTAAGTTTTAATAGCAGCTGCGTGTGCTTGTAAACTGTTCCAGGGTTACCTGGAGAATAACGAGATCACACGGCCAATCTAAAGAGGTAAAGAGGAGGCCATCTAGTGCTTGGTGATTAAATTAAAACAAATCACTTTGTCTTGTACCAGAAATGCTTCTATAACAAGAAGAGGAAGGACTGTATTAAGGGAAAAACACATTTTTAGCGGACATTCAGACACAGGGAAACACTTGAAAGGGCAATCCACCTCCACCCCGGCCGGCCATCCATAGAAAAAGAAACGTATTAATTGTTGCAGAACACTGGTGAGGTAATTGTTAACACAGGTAAAGGCAAAGTCGCACAGGAGCCATGAGGCTCACACGTGACGGAGCTTAGTCCGGTCTCTGAAGCATGAAGCAACTGAGAGTATTGCTACTGTCCCCTGGATGGGATGCTAGTCCATCACACGGTTAGCCCAACAGTATGTCGCCCGTACCCATTTTATACACCTGGGTGGAGAGAGACAATGTGGGGTAAAGTTTCTCGTCTAAGGAAACAACACCATGGCAGGGACTGGGCCTCGAACCACTGACCTTCAGATCTGAAGTTCAACGCGCTAACCACTATACCACCGCGCCCCCAGAATTTTTAAGTGTTTCATGTTTAAGTATTTTTATTTTTGGGTCTCCTTTGATTCCAACATGTCCCTTAGTTTTGCAAAATAAAAGTAAAAATAAGTGACATAGACATAAGAGTCTCTACGATTTTGGAACAAAAGACAAAAAAAAACAGCAACAAAACATTCTGTACTATACAGAAACCACATTACATTTTTTGAACAAAGTGATTTATGCCTTAACCTTCAAGAATGGTTAAGATTCAACCTCTCCTTGCATTGTCAGTACACTCTAGCGCACAAACGGATGAGAATGGAAATGCATACAACAATTGCAAGCATTTATAGAAAGGCCTAGCTACCAGTAAGGTAAACTGAGATGTCAATCTTGAAACTGAAAGAGTGAAACGTCACCTGGTAAACACTCCAAACTGAGATGCAACTGATGCAAGGCATCGTTGTTCTGACCCAGACCCTCTAAGATTGCAGCTTTCTGATTGTATGCTCGTACCTGTCAGCAAAATATTCCATTAACAAAACAAGTGTCACGGGCAGCTTGAGAAAGAGGAGTTACTGACAGCACTGCTCTGAGGACCCAATAGCAAAGACGTTTTCTGTTTTGGTTTGAATTGAGTCTTTGGCAATTAATTGAGGCCTCCATTGTTTTGTAAGAGGGGCTTCAATACCGGGCAGCTTTTAAGACTTCGTGCAGCCCCTTGTTTCGCTCAGAGATAGAAGAGTGAGTAGAACATGCGAATGATGGCGAAAGTCCGCAGCCGCGTGAAAACGTAACGAACGTCTGGGGAATTCCTTCCAGCTCCTTTGCAGCCGTCTTTCGTGGGCATTGTCATGTTCTTCTGAAAAGCTCGTAGGGAGAATTTAGTAAAGTATTATTACTATTATTCACTTCTCGCTCGACTGTCCCTAAGCAAAGGAGGGATTGCTCGTAGTCTAGGTAGCACTAGATGGATTGCCGTGTACAGCACTTGTTGCATGAAACTTGACGTTAAATTTAACTATATGAACTACACTCACCTTTAATTTTACGAGCTTGTTCGGTTCAAAATTTTGCGACTGTTCCATCGACAGAGTGCTGTCTCCTTTCAGGAAAAAAGGAAGCCACTTGTTATTCACGTTCAGAACGTGTTAGTCAGCGGCGGATCCAGGAAATTTCGTGAGGAGGTTTCCAACCGGCAACTTGTACTTGTTATTTAGACAATTGAAATTCTCCTTTCTTGTTCCATAAGAAATGTGCGGACAACAGTAAGGAGAATAAGGATTTTCATATCAGAGCTTAGAGGGTTACGCAAGTTTAAAACAATGGACTAGAATTCCTGATAAGTAAGCTTGGACTACTGTAGTAGATATAAAATGACAGTTCTGAAACAAGGCCGTTGAACGTGGGAGTGCCAGGGGTGCATGATAATCCCCTAGAGGGCTGACGTCACTGGAAAAGATGGCATCATAATCCAAACTAGAAGAATGAAGATATCGGAAACGATGACATTTATTTTATAATCTGAAATTAGAATAGTGACGTCATATTTAAGGCTTGTTATTTTACCCTCATTTCGCCCCTTGGAAGATAGCTAAGACTAAATCACTGTTAAGGATGATTTAATAGAATTATTTAAGATAGCAAATTTCTGGAATGATAACACACCCTATGAGAATTCGTGGTCGAATATTTTGAAGCTTCATCTATAGGTGTAATAACCGTAAGAAATATGGATAACTGACATTAAACGACAGCAGAAAAAAGAAAAAAGAGAAATCAGCGAGGTTCTTAAACGCTACAAGCTTATAATGTTCATTACAACTGGCAACTGGTGCGTCCTGGCAACAGGACTAGAATATCTACGACTTTGTCTACCAGTAAACTACCTTTCTGAACGCCTTAGAATGGTCATACAATCGTTAAGACTTTGCCAACGCGTACTGAGAGATATAATAAAATGTTCTCTCGAGAAAATGTGTCGAGGACTTGAAATCGGGTTGCCAATTTGACGTCAGACCTCTTAAGGTTTGCGGCTTGTAAGTACAAGCGGAGAATATCGGGGGGCTCAACAAACTGATTGCCGGAACAAACCAACATATTTGACTAACCGTAGAGTAACAGATATTAGGGAACTTAAAAACCACGACGACAGTCACGACGACGACGTCTATCGACCGCTGAAGGACTGGAGGGACGACGTGAGTTTCGGCGGTAAAAAAAAAAGTTAAGTCGGCTTGCACGACGACGACGACGGTCGCTTGATGTGAATGCGAACGGAACTTCCCGGAACATCAATAAATCGTGGTCGTACTTCCACAAAAAGTTTGAATTCCTGAAAACCAATTGGTATAAAGATTGAGGCTACATGAATTAGTTAGTTTCGAAAAATTCTAAAATATCGCAAAAATCGTTTGTTCTGTCCATATAAATGAGTAAATTTGATTGAAGCATTTGGGCCGTCTCCAAAAAAATCCTCGCATTCGAGAAAGTGTTTCATTAACGTCCGTACATTTTAATGGCTTACTTTCATGTTGTTTGTGAATTTCTTTTAATATTTTGGTCAAATTTCTTTGACATTCATACTGTTGCTGTTTTTTTCTTCTTAGCAAAATTCACTTTATTACTCTTCCACAGTTGATAATGACAAGAGAATATAGCCTGAGCTCGACATTAAAAAACAAAAACAAGAAAAAAACGAAATCTGGCTCGATAAAAATTTATGTCGTTACTATATGTTTTTAGCTCGATGCAAAACCCGCTGATGCAGAACTGAATAAAATTACTGCTTTGTCTCTTAGTCTCAGCCTGGGTACGTTCTTAGTATGTTCTTAAAATCTGGGTCAATTTCAGCCTCAACGTTCTTATAAAAAAGGTTGTTATAAAAGAAAAAGAGTGTATTTATATTTGTGCATTTTTTGTGTGTGAAAATAGAAAAGGAAATGTTATTTTCTGGGTTTGGTAAAATTTTTTTTACGTCGAAACGGCTCCCGAAGTGGCAGAAGTTAATTACATTTCATGCTAAACCTAACCATGAATGAAACCGGAGGAGCCGCTTAATTATTTTGAAAAGTTTTGCTCCTCGAATCATATTTCAAACTTCTGTTTATGGAAGACTACGAGGTATAATTAAAACGACCCACAGTTTGCAACTAACTGAACTAAGGGAAAGCTACAAAGAATCCCGATGCAAGTTGTGTTCCGAGGAAGAGAACTTGCATATCTGTGTCTGATACGCAAATACAATCGTCGGGTTACAATTTTAACTTGCCTTCTGCAAATCCTAAACTGATTTTCATTGCCACTTACGAATTTGTGGTACTATTACTGATAAAAAAGTTAAATATCAATTCTACACGAAGCGTTTCACTTAACCTAACTAGTAACAAAACATTTTCGCTAATTACAAGAAAATACGAGTTTGCTTTCTCCTCTGAACCTCCTAGAGTTGCCATTCTGAGAAAAGAAGTACAGTTAAGTTTATCACTGGAATTTTCGCCTCTTAAATAAAAAACGGAAAGTAAAACCGAACCACACAAGACAAAAGGGATCTCAAAGGATTACAAAACGTGAAAACTGAGGGTAAATTCTACCTTAAACTTGGCGAACAAAATTCTTCTACGTTTCAGTTGGACGACGACGTGAAACTACTCTCCTGGCCGTCGTTGACAGCATTACGACGACGAGCTTAGTGGGTTGCGCATGCGCACTGGCATTTACCTCACTTCCGGTCGTCGTCGTCCAAGATGTCGTCGTGGTTTTTAAGTTCCCTGTTATATTAGGGACTTAAACTGCAACGTCGACGGCAAAACAAAGGAAAGCGTCATTGAAATTGTGCATTTTGGTTCTTTTATTCTACTTTCCGAATGTACAGCTTCCTATCAAGAGAAAGAAAAGATAAGCATCCGTGCTTTGAGGAAGAGCTTGATGTTGCCTCATTAAATGCCATATCGCAAACAAATGTGTTTTTGAGCGAATGAAAGATATAAGGTAACTAACACCGTACTTGTTTATTAAGCAACAGCCACAATTATAATATGACTGCCCTGACGAGATTCTGTTTTTACTAATTTGGGTTTCTGAACGATATTTCTCTTCCATCAAAATATTTGCAGAATTATAACATATGTGGTTTTCAAGAATGTTTATTTCAGGAGCTGCCGGTATGGAATCGATCCTTAAAACGTCAGGATTTTTTTGTTACCGAACTAGTTCCCTTAATTAACCTTTTTTTATTTTGAAACCAGATTTGATTTTAAAAATGACACTTTTGGCAACTTGTCAAAGGAGATTCAGGAGAATGTAACTGAATAAATGCTTTTTCCTTTCCTTCTCGATAGTGATCTATACGAAATCATTTCCATAGTGAAGAAGGATTTCCGAAGATGCCAGAGCCAATGAATTGAGTAAAAATGTAATACCTGTATTGTCTTTTTTGTCGTCAGGGGATTCCTGAAGAAAATAAGGTGTTTTCACAGAGTGGTAACAGAATGCAGTATTGCCTCGCCCTATAAACGTTTTGGATAAATATCCAGCGTCAGCGTTTTAATATTTTAAACGAAAAATACCGGATTAACTTAATCATTGCTTTCGTGCAGCAATAACAAACCGTGATCAGACATTTACCGTAAAGTTTCGATAGTAACGACCCCCCGAAAGTAACGTCAAAACTTTGTGGCTTCTAATAAATCCCAAAAATAGCGAGCCCACGAAAGTAGCGACTCCCGAAAGTAGCGAGTCCCCCAAAAAGTAGCGACACCAAGTTTTTTTAATTACGTTATACACATACCGAGTGCCTTTATTGTTTTCCAATCCATTGTCAAATTTTTAATGTACAACACTAATATCTTCGTGCAGTGACAAATTGATCACGATAAGGCACTTTACAACAAGGGGAAGCCTTAATCCATCATTCGCCCTTGACATCAGTTCACCGATGGCGCAATGTAAAAACCAAACTGGTATAATTTCGTATTAACAACAGGAACGTTTCTTCAAATTAAAATTGAAAACTCTACGTACTGCAGTATAAAACGCATTGGTGTGTCATGGACTAAAATCACTGAGTTTAGCTTTCCTCCCCTGAGTCAGAGAAGAATTCGATTTCCTCTGCATCGGATGATTCATCCATGCGGTAGTCCAGTAGACCATCGATGTTTATTTCACTGTCCCTGCTACCAGAAATGGGCAGTGCAACAGTCGGACACGTGCCTGATAGCTTGGCGGTGGTCCTGTACAAGCCATTACTGGAAAAGAAAATCAAGATGACTTGCCGTGTGTCTGGATAAAGAAGGAGTGCGCCTGAAGGTGAAGGTGTGTGGGTGCAAGGAGGAGGCATCGAGATTCCTTGCTTTTATCACATTGACGTCAAGAAAGGACTTAAACGTCTAACAATAGAACTGAGAGACAAACTAGTACAACTCGTCCCAACAAGTGACAACAGCATATAGGTAATTAAATATCCAGAGCCCACCCATGTGGCGGACAAAAACATGAAACTGCATAGACGGATTCCTTCATCTCATTTGTTTATCATTGCTTTTGTTTTTTATCAGAGTATTGCTGTATTTATTACTGAGGTATCACTGTTACCTATTATCTGTTTATAAAATTAAACGCCATCTTTATACCTTGGAATACAAATAAAATCTGGTTTTTTTTTAATATTATGTTGCTTATTTTTCATTTCGGAGAAAAGAGCTAGCGCTTCATGGTTTTTGTTCCCCGAAAATAACGACCCCCCGAAAGTAACGAGCCCCACAGGCTGCTAATTCCGAAAGTAACGAGGGTCACCACCATCGGAACTTTACGGCATTTTGTTTTATTCTTGCCAAGGGTGTGACATATGTCATCAGGCCTGGGTTGGTTGTTGCTGACTACGTCCGTTTTGATCATAACACATATCGGCTCCACATTTCCATTAACACAATTTCAAACACTAGTAGGTCAATTTCGATATATTTAAAAACTAAACCACTAGCATCAGGCCTAGGAGACGAAAACAAAGCAAAATCATGTTTATTCATTTCCGCACATTTTCCCCACGCCTCGCTTAACGAGATGAAGAAATTGACTTTTTACAGATAAAAAAGGCGCGTCAGTAGATTTGCTTTTTTAAAAAAGTTACGATACAAGACATATATTTGATTATCTTAAAATAAAAAAGAAGCTATGGTAGAGACATATATTTGATTATCTTAAATACGCAACAAGCTTTTGATATTGCAGGGATTTACTGAAACTTAAAAATTGATCGACCTCTCTTTTGAACTTCGATCTGCGGAACAACGTCGCAACAAACATTCGTGTAAAAATTTTTCCTTTTTGAAGATATTTGCAATAATCAAATATCGTTATTGTCAACGCATTTGATTCGGTTGGTTGGCTGGTCCGTCCAAAAAACAAATTAAACTCCTTACTTGAGTAGGGTAATGGTATTATCGATATATCTCTATTTCTCGCAATACAGCTCCGCACGATCAAGGCATCCGTCTAGGTATCCATCCAACATGAGGTACTCATGTTGGACATGGGATACCATTCAGAGTACCAATATAAATGTTTGAGGTGTCAATCATCCCCATGAATGTCTTGGAATCCCGTTCATATAAAGATCGGGGAGAAAGACAACTCCCTTAGAATAGCAGAGCTGTTCTTGCTGCTTAGGCCCAACATGAAGACCCCCGTTCTAATCGCCTTGGTAAGTTCGTTTAGGATTCTAATGCAAACCGTTGTACCAGAAGAACCGCTTGTAAAGGATAAAAACCCTGTAGACAAAAAGGAAGAAAATGATGAGCGGTACAGTGCTCCAACCATTTGCGCTCCCAGTTGGCTTGATAGCTCCGGCAACTGGTTAGAGCACTGTACCAGTATTGCAGAGGTCATGGGTACGAATCCTGTTCAAGCCTAATTTTTTTTTTCAGGTTGTTCTTTTATCAACTACTTAAATTGATATCTTTAACTTTGAGGATCATCATCACTCCTTGAAGTTAGAAAAGTTGTAATTCTTTAGGAGCTTTGATGTTTTCTCGAATTCCTATGTTACTTCATGGTTTTTTTAACCTTTTACAGTTTGCTTGCAAGTGGCCTTGCTCTGATGATGACTTTGAAATCAAGTCGAAATATTAGCACATACTTCATCTTCCTTTTTGCACCGTTGTTACACTTAAAGGTTCCTTTTATTCGGATTAGTTTTCATAGTATTTTTCTTACGTTTGGGCTGAAAAAGGTTTTTGCTTTGAGACGTGGAAAAATGCGCTAATTATAATGTGAAGGAGACAGTGTAAATAGACAAAGTGAGAAAATTTCCAACCCTATCCCGCAACAACCCTTTAGAAAACTGTCGATACTAATCAAAAAATAAATAAACAAAAACATGAAAGAAATTGAATTTCTTTGGCTGGCGTGTGGCATTCGCTCACAAAAGTAAGATTCGCAAGATATTTTTTTACACTATTTTTTTCTGTATATTAATTAGCTGTATGTTCTTCAGGTGGAAACATTCTGACAAGCGTGTCTTAGAGCGAAAAATTGATATCTCTTAGCAGGTTGTACTTCTTTATTGAATTAAAAAGAAACAATAGAATTGCGAATGCTATGAAAGAGAAAGTTCTCGCAATACTTAAAACAAAGTTTCCTGTCGAAGAGGTATGTAAAAAATGATGACTAGTTTCTGTGGTTAGTTTTGCTGTAGCATATATATATATGCGGTTATGATAATGGATTTATAAACAGTACTTGAGACAAAAAAGGGTAAATTTCGTTGTTGATTTGATTTGATTTGATTTTTAAATCTGTTTGTTATGATCTTTCCTCCTACTGTATTTAATTTTATGGTGTTAGTATATCTCAATCATACGTTTTTTTGGACTGATTCTTAAAGGATTAGAGCTTTTTGTCCATTCCCTTTATTTTTAGTTTTCGCCGGTATGGACTATGTAATATACATTACTTGCAAAAAATTTCGGACGTTAAAAATTCGGACGTTTTATTTCTGACGTTTAATTTTCGGACACTTTTTCCCTCATTTTGGACAAATTTCGGACAAATATTTCGGACGGTTTGCTGAAACATACCTAAAGTAAACTTACGCCTACAAAATTATATTAACATGGATTAGACTGAAGTAAAATCTGTGAAAATGATAGTTTTACTGCACCCTCAAGGTTTTACAGATACACCGAGGGGAAAAACACATATTCAATCAAGCTCATGTCACTCTCAAGCAGTGTCTCAACTAGAGTTCGGTAGAGTTCGGCAGTATCGATGCAACAGTTGAGGATCAAAAGCATAGACTCTCTCCAATTGCAACGGGAGGGCTTCAGATAGTCCTCCGGGCTACGTTTAAAATTGACGACAGCAAGCAGGTTTCTTCTTCTTCGTCTCAAGGAGCTTATTCAAAAGAACTATGAGCTTTTTGATCAATCACCTCAGTCACCAACAGCTACAGATGAAGAAGAACCACACGCTAGTGAGAATGAAGAGAACCTTTCAATTGAGTTGATTGATGATGAAGCAGAAGAGGACTAGCACTACTGGCACTGGCAATGTAGTTATCATAAAACTGGGCTTGGATCGAAGATTGAAATAGCAACTGCAAAATGGAATTTATCTGTGTTTTTGTCTTTCGTAAAATCACGACATCTGAGCAAAGCCTAATCCGAATTTTAGCTATATCCTGTGTATTGGCCTTGAATATGTGGTGGCGTCGCCCAAGAAAGTACTTTAAGTGGTTGTCCGCGTAAGAATCGACCACTCAATTTTGATCAAATTTTCGATTTCCTTCAAACTTTCTGTACAAAACAAGGTTGATATAGGACTAATGAAAATACATTTCTTTTGTTGGTAATCTTCGGTATACCCGAGATTTTGAGGCAAATGTTGATGACACCCAGAGCCGTCAAAATCGCCTTTTCGTCAAGTCGAAATAAGCCAACTTTGGGAAGTCTGCTGCCGACCGTATATTTATCCAAAAACTCTAACTTTTATACCAGTAATACATACGTCATGTTACTTTAGGAATATGGTGGAAAACGTTCAAATTATTGAGACTAACTGGCCAATGTTAACGGTATCAGCAAGAAGCGGGTGAAGTGGTCAGACAAAAACAAACGTTTTACAAAATTCTGACTTACTCTGATAATCTTAGGTATTTTTCTAAAGAGTACTAGGATAGTGTCCTTAAACTACGCGTTAATATTTCGTGGATCTCTAACATGTGAAGAGATACAGTTGCAACAATTATGAAGAAACCCATTATTCGGCAACAACTGTAATGAGACCTAGTGTGACAACGAGCGCACAAATTTTGACTTCTTTGTCTTGTCCACGAATGAAAATGGACAAACACTATAATTAAATCATACCTTGAAAATCATACCTTGAAAGTTGTCCAGCTTTACTTCTAGGGCTGTTTTTCAACAGCTAACCGGCTGCAAATTTTACGGTTCTGCAATGGATTCCATCAATTTCGTACTTTTCTTTCATATGCTTACAGGCGGCGACCTCGTGAGCTAAAAGCCTGAAGAACTCCATTATCTTGCGTAAAGAGAGTAACTAAATTCATTGTAACAATCTTCTGGCTAAGGAAACGCCAGTGACAAGTAAAAGAACGAAGACAAATCCAGGAAATGACACCCAAAAAATAATACGCCGGCCATCTTGCTTCAAGTGTATTACCGCTGACCGCAACAACACATTTCCTATCGTAGCGGAAATGACACCGGAAATTTTAAACCGGAAATCACTAACTTACAAGTGACCAGTAATTCGATTGCCTTACAAACCACTTCATTAAAATAATTCAATATCAAAGTACAGTTTTGATTGTTTTGTGTCGCACGAGAATTACGACAAGAAATAATCTCTACAGGTAAATAGGTACTAAAGGTCAACTCATACACACACACACACCTTTATTTCTTTATGCCTGGGTGATCCGGTCAGAGTCGAAACTGACTCTGTTATCAAAAGGAGCCCTGGAAAACTAAACTATTACAATTACTATTCAAAGTTGGAAATTCCTAGACATACAGCAGAATATGCTCGTAAGCGACCTTGATATCCCTGGCATTTTTAAAATCTGCCTTAGGCAAACGTGAGATAAGCCTGCGATTGTAGGCACCTCTCATCGTTTCCCGGCCGCAAAGGCGTTGACTCCCTTTTTCACTGAATGACTGTCTCTGCGATTGACGGATTGACTGACTAACTGATTGACTGTTTCATTGGTTGCTTTTAATTAAAATTGATTGTTTGTTTGACTGACTGAAAGATTGACTCGCTAAATGACTGCATGAATCAATGATCGATCGATTGACTGGTTGATCGATTGATTGGTAGATTAATTGGAAGATTGATTGATTGATTGATTGATTGATTGATTGATTGATTGATTGATTGATTGATTGATTGATTGATTGATTGATTGATTGATTGATTGATTGATTGATTGATTGATTGATTGATTGATTGATTGAATGAATGAATGAATGAATGAATGAATGCGATCGATCGATCGATCAATCGATCCAATTGGAAACAACTAGCTTCGCATGGACCACCCACCACCGTAAGAAAATAAAAGGACCGGATCCTGTAGTAAAGGATCTAATCAGTAAAAAATAGAGAACCAAATACGACAAAAAAAAGGCTGATTGCACGGTAGGGAAGCTATGTATGTTTTGACGCGGTATGAACCTATGCGTCCCCACTTTTGCCAGCGTCTTAGTATTTCGTTTTGCTGTTTTTGTGTGTGTGTGTGTGTGTGTGTGTTTGAGTTTGATACAGGTTTAATTTAATTATAGTTCCTGAGTCGAAAGTTGGGGCGGCGGTTTTCTAGGAGGTTGTTTAGGAGGGAGGGTGGGGGGGGGGCGATCAACGGTTTATTGTCTTGGCAACCAAACCGATGACCAAAGCATCCTTGAAAACCTGCGTGTTCCTGTTTTCCTTCGTTCCTAAAAGGGGGGGGGGGGGTGGGGTGGGGTGTAACCTGTACAGACGGTGGACTTTGATCATAATATTGCGTTTGTTAGGGTACAAAAATGACAAATAATCGTCGATTACAGCACTTTTCGGTCAGTCTGTCTTTTTTTCATTTGACGCAAGATGTAACGCCAAGCTTCGACAAGCTGTACGTTTGGTTTTGTTGCTCAGTATTCTGGTTGGTTTCTGAGATAATTACTGAGAAATGGGTAGTTCACACAAAGGGACATGTTTCCGAGGCTTGAGATAGGTGCAAGTTCGCGGCACTTGTCTCTATATGTGTGCCTTAAGTGAGAGTTTAACTCCTCTGTATTAGTTGCTAGCGATGTTTGGTTTATTTTCACGGCAATTGATAACGATTTTGATGAGATGGGAGAAAAGTGCTTTTTGTAGACAAAAAAAGCTGCGTTTGGAGATACGCAACGGAAACTTGACAGTTCGTTTTCTCCAATTGCATGCGTTCCGTTCGCACTTCCATGCAGAATTTCAAAATTGAAATAAAATCGCCTTTAAATTGCTGTTAAATCACAGCAAAAGAGGCCAATACCAAACGGGCAATTCATAGGTTGCAGTATACCGGTAATAACAACGCTGACTTCAAATTTAAGAATTATTACAAAAGGGCGGAATTTTTGGGCAGTGTAGGTACTTCCTGGTGTATCTTATAAATACTAAGAACTACATTTTTCTAAGGATTTGAGCGAGGCTTATATGGAGTATCTGGTGTTTCTTCAGGTTTGTTCACCCTTATGGGTGATACAAGTCGTTTGTTCCACAAAAAAGCCACCGTTTAGTTTCAGAGATCCTTTGTTACTAGAAGATCGAGATCGAGGAAAGTGGTTGTTCGAGCTTAGAACGCCACACGAGATTGGCTGAGAAAACAATAAACCAGGGATAAACAAACCTGACAGAAGCATTGACGCCTAGCTTTGACAACAGAGCTGCGAGATAAAAAGATCCAATGAAATAAGAAGGTCTAAGCAGCTGTGTGATACCCGAAAAAAGGAACCCGAGGAGTATAAAGCCAACCCCCCCCCCCCCCTTAAAAAGCACACTGTCGGTAGCCGAAAACACAAAAAGACAGTATTTTAAAAATCCAACTTTTCAAAATCCAAACGGTTGACTTGTCTCGTACAAAATGGTATTAAAACGCTATTAACTTTTAATTTCTGCAATCGCACGCTTATCTCACGTTTTCATAAGACCATAGTTACTCGAAGGACTGGCTATGAAACTTTGCAAGTTTCAAAGGCCTTAACAAAGGTGCTGCAATTTATGTTGAAAGTACCACAACAGTGCCAACCTTTTGTTTTACGTTCGCACACTATGGCTGAATAACTTGACAGTGACATTCTTATTGGTTAGTCGCTCATGCAAAATTCAAAACCTATCGTTGTTTGTGCACCGTCAAGGCTAAAAACGGTAACAAAAACATAAAACAAAGGACTTAGCTGAGCTTCATAACCAGATTCTTTTATTAACTATGATAAGACAGATTAAAAAGTGTCAGTGATATCAACATATTCTGCTGTATGTATAGGGATTTCCAACTTTGAGTTGACCTTTAGTACCTGCCTGTAGCTGTAGAGATGTTACAAAAACTTGACAGGCCAAACACGACTCCTATTGGTCAAGATCGATAAAACGTTGACCTTCAAAGCTTTGCTCTGACGAGTACGTCTTTCAACGACCTCCCTTTTCTGTATGAAAGTAGGGGACGGTCTTTAAAGATATTTCGTAGCAACGGCTGATTTTCCATTAAGCGCCATTTGCTCATAAGAATGTTTTTAAGATTAGGCACAGAAGGGCGGTACTCTGTTACAAACGGTAACGCCGACATTCTTTCTGTAGCGCCGACATTCTTTCACTAAATTTAACTTCTGAGAGAGTCTTGTCTACGAGGTTATCTGGGTAACCTCTGTCGCGTAATCTCTGCTTGAATTGTGTAATGTTTTCTTTAAAAGTAGCTTTCGAGGAATTGGTTCTCAGAAGACGCAATCCTTCGCCTTTGATAAAACCTTTCCTGACGCCTGGAGGGTGGCAGGATGTAAAGTGCGTGTATTGGAAAGTTTCTGTCGGTTTGAAGTGCGTGCGAACGTCGAGAATATATTCTTCCTTAAATCTTTCGCCCTTGTAAACGCATGTATCCAGGAAAGTTATTTCTGTATCTGAAATTTCAGCCGTGAATTTTATGGTCGGGTGATAGTTATTTGCTGGCTTTATGAACACTGTTATTTCCTCTTTGTTTAAGTTCCATAGAGAAAAGACATCATCGATGTATCTTTTCCAAATGAGCGGCTTTTTAGAACTGCGCTCAATAATTTCTGTTTCGACCGCGGCCATGAAAATGTTGGCAAAAGAAACTGCCATTTTTGTGCCCATTGCGGTACCACGTGTTTGAAGGAAATTTTTCCCGTTAAAATGGAAAGAGTTTTCTTTTAAGATAAGCCTGAGCATATCTCTGAGGTGGAGTGTAGGTATAGGAGGTTTGTTTAGGTGGAATGTTTCGTATGTTTTACATAAAATAGTGATTCCTTCCTCCTGCGGGATGTAAGTATATAGGCTAGCAACGTCCATGGACACAAGCATTAAGTCTTTTTCGACTTTTGTTTTCTCTATAACGTTCAAGAAATCTGTTGAGTCTTTAAGATATGATTTCTGTACTTTAGCAATGATGTTACAAAGCCTTGACAGGCCAAACACGACTCCTATTGGTCAAGATCGATAAAACGTATTCCTGGATTTGTCTTCGTTCTTTTACTTGTCACTGGCGTTCCTTAACCAGCAGATTGTTACAGTGAATATAGTCACTCTCTTCACGCAACCTTCATGGTGTTGTTCAGGCTTTTAGCTCACAAGGTCGCCGCCTGTAAGTGTATGAAAGAAGACTACGAAATTGATGGAATCCGTTGCAGAACCGTAAAATTTGCAGCCGGTTATGCGCCGATCAATTGGAAAGTTCAACATCCCCCCCTCCGGACAACCCCCCGGGCATTTGAACTTTTGAAGATTGGCTTGTTCAAATTCCCTCCCCTCAGGGCAAGAAAGCCGTTCAAATGCCCCACCAATTAGTACTGAACTGCCTCTCCTCAAAGACAAATTTGGTCTTCAATCAAGCACTTTACATGCCTTTGAGAGAAAGATATGCCGTAATGACACCTTCAATCTTTTATTAAAGACCCTTTTCAAAGAGTTATTCACTAACAAAGGCGAAATTCTATCTTGTAAATCCGTCAGACCCTGCAAAAACCGAAATAAAAATCACAGGCCTATTACGTCAGAACAAGAGATAAATCCAGTTCAAATTCCCCACCCTTCCAACGCAACGTTCAAATTCCCCCCTCCCCGGGTACGATACACAGTCAAATGCCCGGGGTATGCCCGGGGGGGGTGTTGAAGTTTCGAATTGATCGGCGTATTAGCTGTTGAAAAACTGCCCTAGAAGTAAAGCTGGACAACTTTTGAGGTATGATTTTAATTATTGCTGTTTTAATTATAGTGTTTGCCCATTTTCATTCGTGAACAAGGCAAAGACATCAAATTAATTTGTACGCTCGTTGTCCACTCGGTCACATTACAGTTGTTGCCGAATAACGAATTTCTCCATAATTGTTGCAACTGTATCTCTTCACATGTTAGAGATCCACGAAATATTATTAAGTAGTTTGAGGATATTATCCTAGTATTCTTTAGAAAAATACCTAAGATTATCAGAGTAAGTCAGAATTTTGTGAAACGTTTGTTTTTGTCTTACCACTTCACCCGCTTCTTGCTGATACCGTTAACACTGGCCAGCTTGAGACTCTCTCGTTTAAACAAGTCTCAATAATTTGAACTTTTTCCACCATATTTCTAAAGTAACATGACGTATGTATTACTGGTCTAAAAGTTAGAGTTTTTGGATAAATATACGGTCGGCAGCAGACTTCCCAAAATTGGCTTATTTCGACTTGACGAAAAGGCGATTTTGACGGCTCTGGGTGTCAACAACGTTTGCCTCAAAATCTCGGGTATACCGAAGATTACCAACAAACAAAATGTATTTTCATTAGTCCTATATCAACCTTGTTTTGTACAGAAAGTTTGAAGGAAATCGAAACTTTGATCAAAATTGAGTGGTCGATTCTTAAGCGGACAGCCACTTAAAGTTTTGTACTGTACTGTAAAAATTTCGGACACTTACGGTTTTATTTTCGGACACTATGTTTGTCAGATCAGCAGGTGCACTGTCAATTCACACGATTTTGTCGTCAATGTGATGCATTTTGAAAAAGTGAGTTTGGCTTCATGAAAAAATTCAAGGCCATAGGTGTTATAAATGTGTACTTCAAACATAAATTTACCCGCCCGGCCCTTCAGCTTATTTTGTTGTTTTGAGTTGGTTTTCTTTGAGCTATTCTCGGATCTTGCTTGGCTAATATCAATGGGGGAAAGTATGTGAATTGATTATTTAAAAGTGGTCACACTAGTGTCCACCCCGCTGTAAATATTAGATTACGCCTTCTATTCTGAGGTGAGAAACATACGTTTACGTCCTTAGTGGCCTGGAACTGGGAAACACACTGTACAGCATAATAGCAATAAAAGAACCTCAGGGGAGTACTTCTCAGTAGCTTTAAATTTTAAGTGCCCGTCGCACTGAAAGACTTCACCCAAAAGCCGAAAGCTGAAGCCACAACTAATAATGCTTAAAGGATGCATTAACAGGAGTGAATAAAACTTAACGTGGCATGACTCGGTTCTTTGCCGACAAATCACAAATACAATGCAAATCACTGTTAACAAAATGAAGCTTGTTTTTATTTTGTCTTTCAATTTCCAACTTTTAATGATATTGGCTTTTCGAGGATTGCAAAATGTTATCTAGTGTTTGTCTTGTTACGGGGTCGGAGGATTAAGATGTTCTTTAAAAAAAAAAAGAACTGTGCTCAGTTGTGAAGACCAAAACAGTAGCCGTATTTGACTTACGATTTTTGGCATTGCTCGTATGAGAGTGATACGAATGCCAAGCTTAGCATAAAATGATCGTCAGGTAATTTTGGGAATGGAATGGCGTACCACACAAACGGAAACTATTGAATACGCCAAGTCACAGAAATAAAATCGGTTCCAAACAAAGTAAAACACCTCGTCATTGTTACAACATCATTGTTGAACTTTATTTCAGCTTAAGTTACATTTGTGTGCAAATTTAAATTGTTACAAGCAAGCAAAAGTTAATTTATGTCTTTGTTTCTTGACGCACCCAAACTTTGCCTATAAAGAGCTTCACCTGTTGGTCGGGGTCTTTACGCAACTCGTTGCCATAGAGTGCTTTCTTCTTCCCCCGAATACGTCGGCGGCCACGACGACGCGTACGGCGTCCGCGCGAGTACCCTTTTATTTTTATCGGATCTTCTGGAATGGAATTTACGCTGAAAACCAGTAGAACCTTCAATTAGTACACGAAGTTAACGAAAAACTTCTTGCTTAACTCTGGTTAGGTATCGTGTGCGTTGTACATAACATGTAAAAAACACTGATAAAATTCGGAGAATGCCGATGAAACTTGAAAAGTTGCTAACGCTTATTTCCACTGATTATGAATGACATATTCCTCTGCCCTTCCACACCCCAGATGGATGTTAGTGTCCATCGTAAGGCCACTTCAAGTTGTAACAACATGAGGAAAACGCCTTGCCTCAAGCCGTACGTCAACTTCGTTTCAGGAAACAAACATTATTTTAAGGGCGTAAAAGATAAAATAGATTCAAAGTGTAAAGAATTGTTGGAAGTTTATGGCCATAAACACGAGAAACTGTTTTCGTTTTCCGCTTTGGTTTTTGTTTTTGGAGTGACTTTTTGTTTTTAAAATCACCTGATGAATCAGAAAGGGTCAACTATTTATGCAGTGGCAGTGATTTCGTCTCAGTTAATAACACTGAGCGAAGTGAAACAATTTCAACACATGCGGTTTCTCAACAAGAAAAGACTTACCTTCCAGGATCATCAACTGCTTCCTCAGGCTTCTCAAGAACCTCGTCTTCTTCATTTGTCACTTCGTTCATTCGTTCTTCATTCCGCTCTTTTTCTTCTTCGTCATCGTCTTCGCTGTCGACAGGGGCGTTAGCGTCTTCATATCCTTCATAGCCTTCCTCTTCATCCACCGGGTTTTCAGCCGTTTCAAATGGTTCTTCTGATGCAACGGCTTGCATCAGAATCCCAAGCGAACAGCCCACCAAGGCGATGAGAACAAAGGTCTTCATGGTGGACCTGAGCAGCAAGAACAGCTCTGCTACTCTGCAGGAGTTGTTTTCCCCGGTCTTTTTATGAACTGGACACCGAGATATTCATGCAGATGATTGACACCTCACAACATATTTCTTGTCGGGACAGTTTCCCATGTCTAAGTGGACGAACAAGTACTTGAGAACCCACTCGAACATCCTAACCACAAAACGTGATAGCATGCACAATTGTAACCACTGTTTCTTTCTCTTTCCTTCAAGTATTAAAGTTGTTAAAACTTTAATACGTAAGATAGCTTGAAAGAAGTTTGCCTAGAAAATTCAAACAAAAAGCAGCAAATCCAGGGGAAATGGACAACACGTGACACAAGAACGTGGATTCAAGTTCAAAGAGAATGATATCGCGAAATTAATCAGTGCAACATCACAAGCTTGACTACAAAAATAGACAAGCGTAGGTGTTTTAAAGTCCCTCGGGAGAGCAAGTTTCGTAACTCTGTTATCACAGCCCTTTAAAACTGCCAAGAGAGTCCAAGGGTATTCTGCTGTAATGTAGCATAACATAGTAACGGACTATTGAGACAACAAACAGATGCGTTGGTATTCGACCATCAGAGTTTTTGGTTAGGTTATTGATTGGTTTAGGGAAGTGTCTACTATTATTATCCGTGTAGCGAGTTTAACAAGAAAGGTAATAACAAATTACTCCAAGAACTATTTTTGCAGTTATTCCAGCAAAATCGTTTGTGGCAGTTGTCCCTAAAGTAGCAATTCTGGAAAGAACCCGGCGACTTTCGTTTAGATTTTCAAGTCCTTCTTTCAGTTCAGTGGTAAAGTAAATTACAGATTTGATTGTGGATTTACATTATAAAAATTGTTTAATTGAGTGACTTTACATGTTTAGTAAATTACGGTAATTTTCTTGAAATGTTTTAAGAACTTGTTTAAAATAGCTGTGAAATTCCCTGGTAGTTCCCGTTTGCCGGCTTGCGAGTAACTTCAGTCGAGGGGAAATGTAAATGCAGTTTGCTTTCCTAGGCAAACAAGTGCTTCGTATGTGAATGACATTTCATGTTTTTGAAGGTTTCTTCTCCCTTTTTCTGTATTTATTCATTAAAGGAATTTTCATTAGTGAGCAATCTGATATTAGGCTTAACTTAATTACGCTCAATTTCCTTTTGAACTTTTATTGTGCGTAATTTTCAATATTTTTCTTAGAGCAATTCTAGTGTATTTTATTCGAAAAGTGGAAATCGTGACTATTCTAGACTGAGTCTGTGTTGTTTTTTTCAATGTAGGTTGTTTTTCTTCGGCAACGCATATTGGGTTGTTTTGACTAATTCGTAATTTAGTATTCAATACCTGAAGAGTCGCTCTGTCGTCATTTTTAAGTTTATAGTCAGTCTTAGTGTAAAGCTCCTTATGTTTTTTGTTCAGTTGTGGAATATTTTATCTTCCTTATGTTGTTATATTGTTATACATTAGTTTCTTCATTTGAAGTGAATGACATTTCTGTCCCAATTTAGCGACTAAACATTGAATCGCCGTTTCAGTGAGTGAGTTCAGTGTGGCATGATTTTGTGTTTTGTTTTTCACCGCTAAGCCATTTCAGTGCGTCTTTGGTTACAGATCGAAATGAAATCTTTATTTAAGTAACTATAAGCAAAGCATTTCTCGGTTTAAGTCTATTTTGTCTAAAATGAGACCCTAAAAGTTTCCTAAAATTACTTCAGGGTGTTCTTGAAAGCGCCCGACTAATACTTCGCGGTTGAAAAACTTGTGCCATTTTGTCTTAATAATTATACGTGTGCTTGAAAGTTTCCGAAAACAGTTTTTGGGTAATTTTTGTCAGTAAACGGTTTGATGCCCGGAAAATATATTTATTTTAGCAAGATAGATTTCGAGAAATGTTTCATGGTTAACAGAACTAAACAGCCAGAGGGATGCATTAGAATCAGTGAGAAATGTGTATTTGTATGGAAAAGTCTGTCGAGTCGCTACCGGGAGCAACTTAAGTGGGTTTTTTTTAGCAATTGTAGTTTTACAAGTACTCTTCTTGAACTTAACAAGCTAGCTTTCGAAAGCATGCTACAAGAAGAGCTGTCGGTGAAAGCCGTGCTGAAGTCTTCTCTTTGAAGAAAAATAAGCCAACTCACAGTTTCGTCAGCGGTCCGCACGTTTTCCCTTGCTGTTTTTCACCTCTTGGGGAATATTAATCTGCACAACTAAAATTTACTGTATTTTACGGGCCAATAAGCATGAAAGAGAGATGTGGAGCTCCGCTTTTAGGCTTGGCTAAATCTATACATTTACCTTTGGCCCGGTTGTGTAGGGTGGCTGTAATTGCCGTGCTTTCCTCTTTTCTTTAGAAAGACACTTCAGAGAAACCAGAAGTATTTATTAATTACGAAAGGATCTCCCCTCTGTGGACGTCAACTAGAACACTTTTTTCCCATTAAACTTAGTAAATGTTCAAATTCAATGTTACGCCACCTTGCCATGCTACACATAGCTAAGAGACGCGTCAGTATCTACTTTTTGCGTGCAACAGAACAGCTCACCGTCCGCCTTTTAATACGAAAGTGACAAGAAAGTTAAGTGCATGCAGGGGTGCAACCTTATGGAACAATCTTGTTCCAAAATAAAGACACTTTTAGCACCACTAAAACGCGTGGTGACACTGCTTGACACATTTAAGAGCATTTAAATTTAGAAGTGAGCAATGACTGGTACTGTCACATTTCTGGAAGAAAACTGTTGTTACTCCATAGCTATTTAAGTATTTTTATTTTACACACAGCCCCGCAAGTTTATTCAAACTTTATCGTGTATAAAAAATTATTTAGACTTTCCGAGAAGCATTGGAGCAGATGACGGACACCTAAAACATATTGCTCTAATGTCTCGTTTCCGAGTGGATTAACAAGGACCTGAACACGTGAACATCCGCACATTACACTGATAATAACTCCACGCACACGAGCAACAACTGTGACTCTCTCCTTCAGCTTCCTGCTTAACCAAGCAAACAGTACGTGGATCAAGGTTCAAGAAACAAGGCGATAACTGATAATGTCAAGTCAATAGCTGCAAAGTCACAAGCCTTTGTAAGACTTAATTCAAAAATAGACGAATGAAAATATTTTAGTACAAGGGAATATTGTGTTATGGTATTACTCTTTCAGGAAACAAAACTGCTGGAAAGGCGCCCTCGTAAAAAGGAGCTGAAATACCTGGTTTCCAACTTTAATGTCACCGCTTTTTTTAAACTACAGTTACTGAAGAACCCTTGGCGAGAAAAAGATAAACAAAGACAAACAAAGATGTTTGACTAGAAAATAAAAGCCACTTAACTGATCGAAAATGGCGAAAGTAGATAACACTAACCAAAAAAAGTCAATCGCGGCAATATCAAGATCTCCTCGGTTAACAAAAAGAGACAATTGCTGCAAAATATTACCGGTCTCAAAACATTTGTTTTAACGCTCAAACCAGTTTAGTAGTGATTACGCCTTTGACATGGTCGCGGCAAATATTTTACCACAAGTGCCCGTGGCTATTGTCTAGAAAAGTATTAGAACACAGGGAGTGACTACTGGGGAAATTCTAGTTTAAGGCGATTCCCTCGAAGCAAAAGATCAGAAACGAGTTTCATTTTGAAATTTTCTTCGATTGTTGACTACCTTAAATTGTTTCGAAATGTAAAATGAAGAGAATAGATTACCATGGCTGCATAGAAGGGAAATGATCGACCCAAGTTACCTCACCGTGGTGGGTTGACTTCCCGGTTCACCTAAAACCTTAAAACTAGTCATTTCACGTTGTTGTTTTGCAGAACGCGGCAGAGAAATGTACCAAAATATATAACTCACGTGCAGAACCATTGTTTTGCTCATTAAAACCTACTTTTTTTACGTTCTCGTTGCCGTCGCCGTCGTGGTTGCTCTAACTCCCTATTACAATGCTGAAAAAGGACGGATCGAAACGCACCGATCACGTTTTCTAAAGTCTTCCAGCTACTAACATCATGGCTCGACTGACAGACGACCAATAACATCGTGACTTAACTGATGGATGACCAATCACGTCAACCATCTGAGACTAAATACCGTCGTAACAACTGACCATACACAATCCACTTTGGCTCTGATGATGCCTTCTGCAAAGGTTGTCCAAACATCCGTCAATGTCATCACAAACAGTCCTTTTCAGGACTACACTCACCTGGACGATCATATACATTACAATTTACCTATGCTATTTCTACATTTTTATTCTGACTAAGAAAGAAGGTTTTATGTCACTGTTACTTGGCATCGTATCTGCCGAGAATCGCGGACTCGTGAACAGTCGTCGGCAGTGGGTTTGGGCCCTCGGCTCTATTTCTGTAATTGATCGGTAAGAGAGTTGAACAAAATCAAATGGCTTTTCAAATGCTTTTCACTGACAATTCCACAGACTGATAAAGTACAGCTTTAAGAGAAAGAAAAGATAAGCATCCGTGCTTTGAGCAAGAGCTTGATGTTGCCTCATTAAATGCCATATCGCAAACAAATATGTCTTTGAGCGAATGAAAGATGTAAGGTAACTAACACCGTACTTGTTTATTAAGCAACAGCCACAATTATAACATGACTGCCCTGACGAGATTCTGTTTTTACTAATTTGGGTTTCTGAACGATATTTCTCTTCATTAAAATATTTGCAGAATTATAACAGGTGTGGTTTTCAAGAATGTTTATTTCAGGAGCTGCGGGTATGGAATCGATCCTTAAAACGTCGGGATTTTTTTGTGTTACTAAACTAGTTCCTTTAATTAACCGTTTTTTATTTTGAAACCAGATTTCATTTTAAAAATAACACTTTTGGCGACTTGTCAAAGAAGATTCAAGAGAATGTAACTGAATAAATGCTTTTTCTTTCCTTCTCGATAGTGATCATTACGAAATCATTTCCATGGTGAAGAAGGATTTCCGAAGATGCCAGAGCCAATGAATTGAGTAACAATGTAATACCTGTATTGTCTTTTATGTCGTCAAGGGATTCCTGAAGAAAATAAAGTGTTTTCACAGAATGGTAACAAAATGCAGTATTGCCTCGCCCTGTAAACCTTTTGGATGAATAACCAGCTTCAGTATATTAACATTTTAAACGAAAAATACCGGATTAACTTAATCATTGCTTTCGTGTAACAATAGCAAAACGTGATCAGACATTTACCGTAAAGTTTCGATAGTAACGACCCCCCGGAAGTAACGTCAAAACTTTGTGGCTTCTAATAAACCCCGAAAATAGCGAGCCCCCGAAAATAGCGAGTCCCCCAAAAAGTAGCGAGACCAAGTTTTTTTAATTACGTTATACACATACCGAGTGCCTTCAATGTTTTCCAATCCATAGTCAAATTTTTAATGTACAATACTAATATCTTCGTGCAGTGACAAATTGATCACGATAAGGCACTTTACAACAAGGGAAAGCCTTAATCCATCATTCACACTTGACATCAGTTCACCGATGGCGCAATGTAAAAACTAAACTGGTACAATTTCGTATTAACAACAGGAACGTTTCTTCAAATTAAAATTGAAAACTCTACATACTGCAGTATAGAACGCATTGGTGTGTCATGGACTAAAAGCACTGAGTTTAGCTTTCCTCCCCTGAGTCACAGAAGAATTCGATTCCCTCTACATCGGATGATTCACCCATGCAGTAGTCCGGTAGACCATCGATGTTTATTTCACTGTCCCAGCTACCAGAAATGGGCAGTGCAACAGTCGGACACGTGCCTGATAGCTTGGCGGTGGTCCTGTACAAGCCATTACTGGAAAAGAAAATCAAGATGACTTGCCGTGTGTCCGGATAAAGAAGGAGTGCGCCTGAAGGTGTATGGGTGCAAAGAGGATTCATCGAGACTCCTTGCTTTTAACAAATTGACGTCAAGAAAGGACTTAAAAGTCTAACAATAGAACTGAGAGACAAACTAGTACAACTCGTCCCAACAAGTGACAACGCCATATAGGTAATTAAATATCCAGAGCCCACCCATGTGGCGGACAAAAACATGAATCTGGATAGACGAATTCGTTCTCATTTGTTTAACATTGCTTTTGTTTTTTTTTTTTATCAGAGTATTGCTGTATTTATTAATTAGGTATCACTGTTACCTACTTTCTGTCTATAAAATTAAACGCCATCTTTATACCTTGGAATACAAATAAAATATGTTTTTCTTTTTTTTAATATTATGTTGCTTATTTTTCATTTCGGAAAAAAGAGCTAGAGCTTCATGGTTTTTGTTCCCCGAAAATAACGACCCCCCGAAAGTAACGAGCCCCAAAGGCTGCTAATTCCGAAAGTAACGAGGGTCGCTACTATCGGAACTTTACGGTATTTTGTTTTATTCTTGCCAAGAGTGTGACATATGTCATCAGGCCTGGATTGGTTGCTGCTGACTACGTCCCTTTTGATCATAACACATATCGGTTTCATATTTCCATTAACACAATTTCAACCACTAGTAGGCCAATTTCCATATATTTAAAAACTAAACCACTAGCATCAGACCTAGGAGACAAAAACAAAGCAAAATCATGTTTATTGATTTCCGCAAATTTTCTCCACGCCTCGCTTACAATGTAACGAGATGAAGAAATTGACTTTTTACAGATAAAAAAGGCGCGTCAGTAGATATGCTTTTTTAAAAAAGTTATGATACAAGACATATATTTGATTATCTTAAAATAAAAAAGAAGTTATGGTAAAGACATATATTTGATTATCTTAAAATACGCAACAAGCTTGTGATGTTGCAGCGATTTACCGAAACTTAAAAATTGATCGACCTCTCTTTTGAACTTCGATCTGCGGAAAAACGTCGCAACAAACATTTGTGTAAAAAATTTTCCTTTTTGAAGATATTTGCAATAACCAAATATCGTTATTGTCAACGCATTTGATTCGGTTGGTTGGCTGGTCCGTCCGAAAAACAAATTAAACTCCTTACTTGAGTAGGGCAATTGTATTATCGATATATCTGTATTTCTCGCAATACAGCTCCGCACGATCAAGGCATCCGTCTATCTCTATGAAGTCTTGACTTGGTTCTCGTCCTTGCTCCGAGGGTTTTTCTCCAGGTACTCCGGTTTTCCTCCCTCCATAAAAACCAATAATCCAAATTCCAATTCGACCTGGACGTCAAGTATTTACCCATGAGCCCCTGGCTCGGGAGATTAGGCGACTACTTCCCACACTATGACGTTAAATTTCATTTACCTTTTTTTTACCATTCAAATTTGCTCTTTTTTTGTTTTTTGTTTTTATTTTTTTATTTTCAGCTTGTTGAAAGATTATGAAAACTATCCTAGAAAACCAATTGTCGTGCCTAAGACGGAAAGAGTTATTAATTGCCCTCATCAAGTGCGCTGCATATCCCTCTAAAAGTTTATGTTCAGGTGTCCTTATATTCCTTCATGTGTTGATATCATTATGCTGCATAAGGAAGAAAAACCATACCTGCCTTACAGCTTTAAACGAGGTTTAAGAATACCCAGCCACTTCTGACTACAAGCGTCTTCTTGTGTCGACATTCTTTGAAGAACGAAGCAGGCAACAATACATGCCATATAACATGCAAATTAACGGCAAGGTATTTCTGCAGTTAAGCCGTAAACTGAAATCATGCCCTCCCTCCCCACTACTACTGCGGGGGAAGGAGGGCATGATACATTTGCTTGTCCAAACTCATGTAAAAAAAACAGATTCTGGTTTTTTTGTCTGATTGGTCGAGAAACAATACCTATAAATCGATGTGTTCTGGTTGGCCCTTTAACAATAGAGCTGTCAACGGAAGTAAATTGTCGACGTGACTCGCTCACAATTTCGATGCGACCGCCATCGCCAAGGAACAACCAAGGAACAAGTCTGCCGAAGTAAAATGTGTTGCTCTAATAAATTCTCGTCGTTCTAGGAGAATTGTTACCATTTCTTTCTCTCCTGAGTATGGCGTTCGGTTTGACGAAAGCTTTCTCTCACCTGGAGCAGAGAAGTACAGCAACAGTGCAGTATGTATTCCGTTTTATCGCGTGTCTCGAAATTTTCATTTGACGGCTTTCAGCTAGTATTGATAATATGAACAGAGTAGTGATTGTTTCCGCGTTTTACGAAACAAAAAGAACAGCAGACGAACAAGTATCTTTCGACAACAAGTCAACCGATAATTCGGTAAAGTTAACGGTAAACTGATGTTTGGCGACTGAGCCGCAAGCCCCATACTTCTTTATGCATGCAGAATAAATTAATTATGCATGCGCTCTATTGTTTTCTTTAAACAAAGAGCTGTATGCATAATAAAGTATGGGGCTATGCGGAAATCTTGCCTTGATCTCTGACATTGACATTAAAGGATCTGACTACTTTTGTAATAAATGTTCTTCGTTTTAAAATTTGCTGCTGTTTAGAGATAAAAATTTGCTGCTAATCTCAAATATTTATCACTTCTAGAACTAAATTAAATTACAAAATACTCCTTTGTTTATAAACGGTTTTATTTATATCTTTATTCTAAAGAATGAAACTGAAGGTATTTCTCTTAATTGCCCAAGGCTTTTTACGCAGAAAATTGGTGACAAATGCGAAGAGAATATTTCCGCATACCACCTGAAATGGGAAAGGATTCAAGCATGCAGCATATTTTGGTACATGACAACCTCGTCGTATTTTGAGTTTTCATTCAGTTTCAGCTCAGACAGAGCAACCATGTACAATACCGGAACCTTCAAGTTAGCAATCGTGTAAATTTGAGTGCTTGTGCCTAGAAGATATATCGTAGCCTATGATTTTCTTATTTTGCCGACATTTGCGTGACTTTTTGCGAATTGCCGTTATGGGAAATTTGCCCGCCTGAATGTTTCACCGAGCGAAACGAAAATAGAGCCTGATCGCAGGTTATTAAGCCGAGGCTTATTCCACTTCTCACCTTTCATCATCATCTTTTATTTTCTCTAACAAAAAAAATTACATCGCTCAGGCTGCAAAAGATTCAACTAATACAACAATCTCTTAGGCATCGGAAATATCTTCATGCACGCATTGCGTGCCTATGCTTTAAACACTGAAAAACACGGATAATATTTCTCTTTAAAATACTTCTGTTTGTCTATTTTCATACAAAAGTCTTAAAAAAACATACGAGATTGCAGTGACCGGTTATGGAAGAACAGAGCGGGTTGTTCGGACAGCCTGACCGCCTAATGCGCCTTCTGGCGCTAGAGAATTAAGCTCAAGGTAAGGATGTTGCAGCGACTAACTTGATGTTATTGACTGCTCTCCTGATCTTCGGTCAGCGTTCTCCATGCGCCATTTTTGGCAATTTTCCGTTAATTCTGTTTCTTTGGTTTCATTAAATTAGCAAATGTCTATTCAGACGCTATTCAGAATAAAATTAAGGCAGCGGTTAAAAGTGTGCATGCAGTTGTTATGAATGTTATTTTATAATGTGGTAGGATGTTCGCCGAGGTACTCATGTTGGACATGGGATACCATTCAGAGTACCAATATGTTTGAGGTGTCAATCATCCGCATGAATATAATGTCTTGGAATCCCGTTCATATAAAGATCGGGGAGAAAGACAACTCCCTTAGAGCAGCAGAGCTGTTCTTGCTGCTTAGGCCCAACATGAAGACCCCCGTTCTAATCGCCTTGGTAAGTTCGCTTAGGATTCTAATGCAAACCGTTGTACCAGAAGAACCGCTTGTAAAGGATAAAAACCCTGTAGACAAAAAGGAAGAAAATGATGAGCGGTACAGCGCTATAACCAATTGAGCTCCCAGTTGGCTTGATAGCTCCGGCATCTGGTTAGAGCACTGTACCAGTATCGCAGAGGTCATGGGTTCAAATCCCGTTGGAGCCTAATTTTTTTTTTCAGGTTGTTCTTTTATAAACTACTTAAATTGATATCTTTAACTGTGAGGATCATCATCATTCCTTGAAGTTAGAAAAGTTGTAATTCCTTAGGGGCTTTGATGTTTCCTCGAATTCCTATGTTACTTCATGGTTTTTTAACCTTTTACAGTTTGCTTGAAAGTGGCCTTGCTCTGATGATGACTTTGAAATAAAGTCGAAATATTAGCACATACTTCATCTTCCTTTTTGCACCGTTGTTAAATTTAAAGATTCCTTTTATTCGGATTAGTTTTCATAGTATTTTTCTTACGTTTGGGCTGAAAAAGGTTTTTTGCTTTGAGAAGTGGAAAAATGCGCTAATTATAATGTGAAGGAGACAGTGTAATAGAAAAAGTGAGAAAATTTCCAACCCTATCCCGCAACAACACTTTGGAAAACTGTCGATACTAATCAAAAAATAAATAAACAAAAACATGAAAGAAATTGAATTTCTTTGGCTGGGGTATGGCATTCGCTCACAAAAGTCGATTCGCAAGATATCTTTTTTCCACTATTTTTTTCTGTATATTAATTAGCTGTATTTTCTTTGGGTGGAAACATTCTGACAAGCGTGTCTTTGAGCGAATAATCGATATCTCTTAGCAGGTTGTGCTTCTTTATTGAATTTAAAAAGAAACAATAGACTTGCGAATGCTATGAAAAAGAAAGTTCTCGCAATACTTAAAACAAAGTTTCCTGTCGAAGCGGTATGTAAAAAAAGATGAATAGTTTCTGTGGTTAGTTTTGCTGTAGCATATATATATATGCGGTTATGATGATGGATTTATGAAGAGTACTTGAGACAAAAAAGGGCAAATTTCGTTATCGATTTGATTTGATTTGTAAATCTGCTTGTTATGATCTTTCCTCCCACTGTATTTTATGGTGTTAGCATATCTCAATCATACGTTTTTTTGGACTGATTCTTAAAGGATTAGAGCTTTTTGTCCATTCCCTTTATTTTTAGTTTTCGCCGGTATGCACTATGTAATATACATTACTTGCAAAAAAATTTCGGAAGATAAAAATTCGGACGTTTTATTTCAGACGTTTAATTTTCGGACACTTTTTCTCTCATTTCGAACACATTTTGGACAAAAATTTCGGACGGTTTGCTGAAACATGCCTAAAGTAAACTTACGCCTACAAAATTATATTAACATGAATTAGACTGAAGTAAAATCTGTGAAAATGATAGTTTTACTGCCCCCTCAAGGTTTTACAGACACACCGAGGGGAAAAACACATATTCAATCAAGCCTCTGTCACTCTCAAACAGTGTCTTAACTAGAGTTCTGTAGAGTTCGGCAGTATCG
Organism: Siderastrea siderea; assembly: GCA_964030785.1. NCBI lineage: Eukaryota > Metazoa > Cnidaria > Anthozoa > Scleractinia > Rhizangiidae > Siderastrea > Siderastrea siderea. The sequence goes on from OZ034967.1 coordinate 62,180,870, forward strand.
ATGCAACAGTTGAGGATCAAAAGCATAGACTATCTCCAGTTGCAACGGGAGGGCTTCAGATAGTTTCTCCGAGCTACGTTTAAAATTGACGACAGCAAGCGGTTCCTTCTTCTTCGTCTCAAGGAGCTTATTCAAAAGAACTATGAGCTTCTTGATCAATCACCTCAGTCACCAACAGCTACAGATGAAGAAGAACCACACGCTAGTGAGAATGAAGAGAACCTTTCAATTGTGTTGATTGATGATGAAGCAGAAGAGGACTAGCACCACTGGCACTGGCAATGCAATTATCATAAAACTGGGCTTGGATCGAAGATTGAAATAGCGACTGCAAAATGGAATTTATCTATGGTTTTGTCTTTCGTGAAATCACGACATCTGAGCAAAGTCTAATCCGAATTTTAGGTATATCATGTGTATTGGCCTTGAATATGTGGTGGCGTCGCCCAAGAAATTACTTTAAAGTTTTTTACTGTACTGTAAAAATTTCTGACGCTTAAAATTTCGGACGGTTTTATTTTCGGCCACTATTTTTATCAGATCAGCAGGTGCACTGTCAATTCACACGATTTTGTCGTCAATGTGATGCATTTTGAAAAAGTGAGTTTGGCTTCATGAAAAAAATTCAAGGCCATAGGTGTTATAAATGTGTACTTCAAACATAAATTTACCCGCCCTTCAGCTTATTTTGTTGTTTTGAGTTGGTTTCCTTTGAGCTATTCTCGGATCTTGCTTGGCTAATATCAATGGGCGAAAGTAAATGAATTGATTATTTAAAAGTGGTCACACTATTGTCCGCCCCGCTGTAAATATTAGATTACGCCTTCTATTCTGAGGTGAGAAACATACGTTTACGTCCTTAGTGGCCTGAAACTGGGAAACACACTGTACAGCATAATAGCAATAAAAGAACCTCAGGGGAGTACTTAATTCTCAGTAGCTTTAAATTTTAAGTGCCCGTCGCACTGAAAGACTTCACCCAAAAGCCGAAAGCTGAAGCCACAACTATGCTTAAAGGTTGCATTAACAGGAGTGAATAAAACATAAGGTGGCATGATTCGGTTATTTGCCGACAAATCACAAATGCAATGCAAATCACCGTTAACAAAATAAAGCTTGTTTTTATTTTGTTTTTCAATTTCCAACTTTTAATCATATTGGCTTTTCGAGGATTGCAAAATGTTATCTAGTGTTTGTCTTGTTACGGGGTCGGCGGATTAAGATGTTCTTTGAAAAAAAGAGAACTTTGCGCAGTTGTTAAGACCAAAACAGTAGCCGTATTTGACTTACGATTTTTGGCACTGCTCATATGAGAGTGGTACGAATGCCAAGCTTAGCATAAACTGATCGTCAGGTAATTTTGGGAATGGAATGGTGTGCCAGACAAACGGAATCTATTGAATACGCCAAGTCACAGAAATAAAATCGGTTCCAAACAAAGTAAAACACCTCGTCATTGTTACAACATCATTGTTGATCTTTATTTCAGCTTAAGTTACACTTTTGTGCAAATTAAAATTGTTACAAGAGCAAAAGAGCAAAAGTTAATTTATGTCTTTGTTCCTTGACGCACCCAAACTTTGCCTATAAAGAGCTTCACCTCTTGGTCGGTGTCTTTACGCAGAAACTCGTTGCCATAGAGTGCTTACTTCTTCCCCCAACCACGTCGGCGGCGACGACGACGACGACGACGGCGTCTGCGCCAGTGCCATCCCGGATTTTCTGGAATGGAATTTACGCTGAAAACCAGTAGAACCTTCAATTAGTACACGAAGTTAACGAAAAACTTCTTGCTTAGCTCTGGTTAGGTATCGTGTGCGTTGTACATAACATGTAAAAAACACTGATAAAATTCGGAGAATGCCGATGAAACCTGAAAAGTTGCTAACGCTAATTTCCACTGATTATGAATGACATATTCCTCTGCCCTTCCACGCCCTAGAGGGATGTTAGTGTCCATCGTAAGGCCACTTTAAGTTGTAACAACATGAGGGAATCGCCTTGCCTCAAGCCGTACGTCAACTTCATTTCAGGAAACAAACATTATTTTAAGGGTGTAAAAGATAAAATAGATTCAAAGTGTAAAGAATTGTTGTAAGTCTGATGACCATAAACACCAGAAACTATTTTCGTTTTCCGCTTTGGTTTTTGTTTTTAGAGTGCCTTTTTGTTTTTTTAAATCACCTGATGAATCAGAAAGGGTCAACTATTTATGCAGTGATTTCGTCTTAATAAAACTGAGCGAAGTGAAACAATTTCATTACATGCGGTTTCTCAACAAGAAAAAACTTACCTTTCAGGATCATCAACTGCTTCCTCAGACTTCTCAAGAACCTCGTCTTCTTCATTTGTCTCTTCGTTCATTCGTTCTTCATTCCGCTCTTTTTCTTCTTCGTCATCGTCTTCGCTGTCGGCAGGGGCGTTAGCGTCTTTATATCCTTCATAGCCTTCCTCTTCATCCACCGGGTTTTCAGCCGTTTCAAATGGTTCCTCTGATGCAACGGCTAGCGCTTGCATCAGAATCCCAAGCGAACAGCCCACCAAGGCGATGAGAACAAAGGTCTTCATGGTGGACCTGAGCAGCAAGAACAGCTCTGCTACTCTGAAGGAGTTGTTTTCCCCCGTCTTTTTATGCGCTGGACACCGAGATATTCATGCAGATGATTGACACCTCAGAACATCTTTCTTGTCGGGACAGTTTCCTGTGTCTAAGTTGACGAACAAGTACCTGAGAACCCAGTCGAACATCCTAACCACCGACATAACTTAATTGCATGCACAATTGTAACCACTGTTTCTTTCTCTTTCCTTCAAGTATTAAAGTTGTTAAAGCTTTAATATGTAAGATAGCTTGAAAGACGTTTGCCTAGAAAATTCAAACAAAAAGCAGCAAATCCAGGGGAAATGGACAACACGTGACACAAGAACGTGGATTCAAGTTCAAAGAGAATGATATCGCGAAGTTAATCATTGCAATATCACAAGCTTGATTACAAAAATAGACAAGTGTAGGTGAGTTTAAGGTCCCTGGAGAGCAAGTTTTGTAACTCTGTTATCACACAGCCCTTTAAAACTGCGAAGACAGTCCAAGGGTATTCTTCTCAAAGTCAAGAGACCCTCGTTCTAAATCTCTTAAGGGCTTTAATATTTTTCAGTTCCAAACGGCTTACTACTTAGCAACCTTATACTTCGGGGTGATCCTATGATCAATTACCTTTGGCCCAGTTGTTAAGGGTTGCTGTAATTGCCGTGATTTCCTCTTTTCTTTAGAAAGACACTACAGAGAAACCAGAAGTATTTATTAATTACGAAATGATCTCCCCTCTGCAGGCTTCAACTAGAACACTTTTTTCACATTAAACTTAGTAAATGTTCAAATTCAATGTTACGCTACCTTGCCATGTTACACATAGCTAAGAGACGCATCTTGCTCCAAAATCAAGACACTTTTAGCGCCACTAAAACGCGTGGTGACACTGCTTGACACATTTAAAAGCATTTAAATTTAGGAGTGAGCAATGACTGTACTGTTATATTTTTGGAAGTAAATTCTTGTTACTCTTTAGCTATTTATTAATAAGTATTTTATTCTACACACTTCCCCGCAAGTTTATTCAAACTTTATCGTGTGTAAAAATTATTTAGGCTTTCCGAGAAGCATTGGAGCAGATGACGGACACCTAAAACATATTGCTCTAATGTCTCGTTTCCGATGGATTAACAAGGACCTGAATACGTGAGCATCCGCACATTACACTGATAATAACTCCACGCACATGCACAACAACTGTGACTCTTTCCTTCAGCTTTCTGCTTAACCAACCAAACAGTACGTGGATCAAGGCTCAAGAAGCAACGCGGTAACCGGATAATGTCAAGTCAATAGCTGCAAAGTCACAAGCCTTTGGAAGACTTAATTAAAAAAATAGACGAATGAAAATATTTTAGTACAAGGGAATATTGTGTTATGGTATTACTCTTTCAGGAAACATAACTGCTGAAAGTGGAAAGGCGTCCTCGTAAAAAGGAACTGAAATATCTGTTTTCTAACTTTAATGTCACCGCTTTTTTTTCAACTGCAGTTACTGAAGAACCCTTGGCGAGAAAAAGATAACAAAGACAAACAAAGATGTTTGACTAGAAAATAAAAGCCACTGAACTGATGGAAATGGCGAAAGTAAACGAAGCTAAGAATTTGTCAACAGTGCCTCAATGAAAGATAACACTAACATAAAAAGTCAATCGCGGCAATATCAAGATCTCCTCGGTTAACAAAACGAGACAATTGTTGCAGAATATTACATGTCTCAAAACATTTGTTTTAACGCTCAAATCAGTTTAGCAGTGATTACGCCTTTGACATGGTCGCGGCAAATATTTTACCACAAGTGCCCGTGGCTATTGTCTAGAAAAGTATTAGAACACAGGGAATGACCATTGGGGAAATTATAGTTTAAGGCGATTCCCTCGAAGCAAAAGTTCAGAAACGATTTTCATTTTGAAATTTTCTTCGATTGTTGACTACCTTAAATTTTTTCGAAATGTAAAATGAAAAGAATAGATTACCATGGCTGAATAAAAGAGAAATGATCGGCTCAAGTTACCTGACCGTTGCTTGAAATATCACCTCGTAAACGTGTACTTATTTTCGTTTGTTAGTGCTACATTTGGAGGAATCAGGAAGGGGAAGGAAAGAGCAAACTTAAAAAACGTGATACATTTTTATGTATATATCAAGCACGAGGAACAAATTAACATTTGCCTCATGACTGAGTCACACTCAGCATCAAACGGAAAAAACTCAAACGATTTTCACCTTCATCTTACCAAGATCACTATTTTATCTCCTCCAGTAATGGACAAGTTCGCGTTTCTAGCGACAAGTTATTTTTGTGACGAATAAATTTTTCAACTTTTTTCACCAAAGAGATGATGATTGCCGGGAACTGAAAAGTTAACGCTATAAAACAGACAAGTTACCATTCTCGTTTATAATTAGGGTGAAACGACCATTTATTTCTCTGGACAGCTCAACCTTGAAGGAAATCCACCAGGTACTGTATGTGCGCGTGCTAATGACACAAGAAATAATTTGCAGTTAGAATGCACAGTGCACTTCAGTGCAATCGCCTTAGATGATTCCATCGAAAAACTTTACACAGTCATGAATTGCATCTATTTATCAAAATGAAATAAAAAGAAGGGTCACCATGACTGTTTTCACGCTTTAGGGTTGTAGTATTACAAGTACTCTACGCTCTTGTGACAGCAACATTAAATAAACGGTATGCTGAGGCATACTAGTGCGGCTTCAAATTACAGGAGGGGAACCCCGATGTAACAAACCCCTATACAACTAAGACCCTGTATAACGAAGGATATTTTTCAGCCCAGTAATATTAGTCGCACGATTTTACGTTTTCACGCCGCTTTGATTGTCAATCACAACACATTGTATCATCCCATCACCATTGATCGGCCATCACGACAGAAAAAAAAAGATGCTTATCGCAATAAACTCTTGGTCATGTGAGCTACTAGTTTGTGGGTACGAGGTCAAGTGGCTGATTAGTTCAGTTGAATTTATAATATTGAGACAAAGCAAGATATGCAATAAAAACTATCACGTACAAGTGCCAGAATTAGAATGTATACCGTCATATACCTTCAATACTAAAACGTACAGACAAATTGGAAGATAGTCATACACTTTCAAAAGTTGTTGATTACTCAAGGTAACGGTTGTTTCTGAGACACCTTTGCCTGCTAATTGACATCCGAAGAATAACAAGCGCTTTAGAAGCGTGCACTCTGGCTAGTTCGCGAAGGTTGCATTGTTTTCTTTCGTCTACAATATCACGTTAATTAACATCTAACAAGCATATTAAAAACGTAGTGAACCCATCCAGCCAACTAACGCCTCGTCAAGAATTGTAGCTGATAAAACGGAGCACGGCGAAAACCATGAAGAAACATAAAGACTAAAATCTTACACCGGAAACTTGACGCAAGTTGTACCCCCTGCGTTTATGAACCTTTATGCCATACGTGACATGCGCGACGCGCACTTATCTTCTTTGTTACTGAAAGTATACCACAAGTGAACCAGAGAAATGTGGGTCTAAATCCACACACAAACTTCATCGAGTGATAGCAATGTGGTCTTCATTCCACGAAGCCACACAAAAACCAGCCTTGAGTGAGAGACACCCATTAATTCCAGAAAGTTATTATTAGCAATGAAATACCAGTATTATTCTAGTGACAGCACAACGATGTTACATACAGTGAAGCGCTTTAAAAAAAATAAAAGTAATGATATGATAGGACAGTTTGAGCATTTACACGCTTTTAGGGCAACGCCAACAATCAAATTGTGATAGCGATTTCATACCGATATTCCAACATACTACAACAAAAAATTTTTCAAATCTGGTTATGTCACAGAGAGTCGTGTTTTCAAACACGTAAAGTGAAAAGAGAGTCACCAAGCTCGTTTAGGAGAAAACGGCCACATATTTCGCAGTCGAGCTTAACCTAAATATATTTCCCCAACCTTGTGTATGTGCGCACTCTAAGGACTCGAAAAATTATGAGCAGCAAAAGATGAGATATGGAATTCAACCGCGTTGATATCGTGTTACTCACGTGCCTCGTGCGATATCATATCACCTCGCCTATAATGTGGTTGATATTTGTTTCTCAAACTCAAGAGAAAGCAAAGGAAATCACTGCCGTGACGGTGGTTTGGATACCTGATCCAAACACCGCGAACCGCAAAGTGGTTCTCGGTGTTTAGATATCCTAACGAAACATTCTTTCACGTGTTTGACACATGTATATTACTTCAACGATATCGGAAGCCAATATCTAAAAGTTATGAAATATTATAATTTAAGTACTTCTGCTACCACTGCCCGGAAGATAAAGAGCGAATGAAACAGTTGTGCCAGTCCTAGTTACGAAGGGCCAATTTCGTCAGCTCGACAGCGAGGCTTCGGGAATAAGACAGCCGAAATGAATAAACATACAAATTTCTTTGTATTTGTTCTCTATCTATGCCTTGTTATCGAGCGGAATTTTCATCAGATCGAATTTGGCTAGTAGTGCGTAAAATACATAAGACGCCGTACAGACACTAGAAGAGGTAATTTCCTTCTTCCCCACTTCGTTCGTACGAAGGAAAAACATTTTCCTTCTCCAGAACGCTGAAGCATAACACAACACACAACTGTAAGGCAGGCAGGTTGTGACCTCTTGCCCGATGATGCTTTAATTCCTTATCAGGTAATACAAACCAGAAAAATGAAAAACAGTAAGAATACTGATGAAAAATATAAGAACTACAACTAGTTATCAACAGAAGATTGAAAAAATCTAGTCAGCTGTAATCTACTTTCAACGGACTCCTAAATAAACACATTCTTCACTGCGTCAGATTTCCACCGTCCTTTGCAACATAACTAATCTGTCTGAGCTACCGGAAGAACCTCACTTCGCAATATATACTCGCTATAAAAGTAGCGCCCCCGATCTCAGACTATGAGCGCTAGAAGGCTCACATTATTGATTCCTACAGCAGAAAGAAAACTCCTAGTCAGCTCTCTATACCTAATGTTGATTAATTTTTAGGGGCCTAAAACGTTCAAATTGCTTCTAAGAGATTCATCTATTCAGCTACATGCAAGCAGGTGAAATGAATTCTGATAACTGTCCGCCGCTGTAAAATATCATAACGATAATTAAACTGAATGGGGCTAAGTAATTCCACCACTCTTGGAGACAAAAACTTTCATAGTACAGCTCGACATTATATTTAAAGTATATTTCTAAATAATCCGGCTGTACTATGATATCGAAAGCTTTGTAAGTCTAACAACTCGTGAACTCTAAAAGGAGTATAGAAACCAAAGAAAAAACACTACTGCCATCATAAGCAAACTTAACACAAATACGGTATATCGCACAATAGGCTATTTTTTTCCTTGATGGTCTCTTAAAAACACTCTTCTCACCATGTTACGAGATGGCGCCCTGTGCACTACAAGGATTAAGATCATCAAACCATTTAAGTGCAGAGAACGCAGATAGAACAACAGACTATGAATTTTTAGTCTTGAGAAGAAAAGAAAGGTATTTTCATGACACGAGAAGATGAACACCGACACAGCAGAACTAAACTAAGGCGTCTGGACTTCAGATAAACACGAAAAACTCTATACTGAGCAATGTATTTCTTTACTGAGGAATTGGCTCTTGAAGCTAACACTTGATGGATCACCGGTAAGTGCGTCGTCTGGATACGTATACCGGTCCCCAAGGGGAGGCTTCTGTCAAAACCTAGGAAAACAAAAAATACTACAAGAAGCATTGGAATGGCCTCAATCAAAAAAGGCAACTGCCGGAGTGTTTATAGCGAAATTAAGTCAAATTGCTATCCGATTCAAAACGTATTGTCAACTGGCTCGACACTTTGTTGAAAAACTCCAAACTGACTGCCACCCGCCCGCCAGTTATCAATGTGACGTCACACATGTGAAGAAAAATAGCGCTTGCATGATATGTCTTGAGGCCTTACGGGCTCAAACTAGGGGGCCCAGTCTTCTCTCGTTGTTTTTAAAAACACCTCGGAAAAAATTTCGCAACAGCTTCAAACGCCGGAGTTTCGAGAGGTTTTGTGCAGTATTTCGCTCAAAATCAGGAATTTTCAGGCACCATTTAACCTCACGAACAACTGACCTACGATTTGAGAGAGTTGTATCGAGAGCGGGTGCACAAATCGTTCGAAACTACTTATTTTTAGGCAGTTTTGTATGTTCGTATTCAAGCCGATCGAAATGCTAGCGATGAAAGCGTGTTATCAGAATTACATGGGCCAAAGGGCGACTGCTGGTGGAGTGCAAAAGCCGAATCGGGTGGTTAAGTAGGTAAGCAGCTGTCTCTGTTGAAATCCTCCCGAAATTTTGTTGAATGTCATGATAGGAAATAAAACAAGCTGTAAAACGATGCTAGACATGTGTCCTTTACTGAAAAGCAAACGCGCGCATTTCCAGGTTCAAAATTTAGAAAATTAATTATTGACCTCCGGAATGGAAAAGGGTTAAACGGGTTGATAAGATCATGTTGACTTATAAAACAGATCTTGTAAAGTACGTATACATCATACACTGAAAAGCGGGCGGGCAGTTAAGCGGCAACTGACGGAGTTCCAAATATAGCTTTAAAAAATTTAGGCCTAAGCGGGATTCAAGAATCCATTTAACGTTTATCCTTTTAGTTTTCTCTTGATGTAAAAACGTCCAAGAAAATTTTAAAAACCCCTGTAGCTTTCATATATCTACTGGGGTTAATAACCAATTCGTGACCAGACATTTGACTGAATATCAATTTTGTTTTTTGTGCTAAGTGCGCCACGTCACAAAAACTGTTGAATCCGGGTGTATTGTTTGTTCCCTAAGAACTGCTAGTTTAGTGACAATTGCTACCCAACGGTTCGTTTCGGCGAATAACTGTTCGGAAGACCCAAAATCGCCTGAGATATTCGGATTTAGTTGCAGTGAAAGCTAGAGATTTCTTTGGCGAAACATCGTTTCGGACTTTCGAAACAAGAGGAGTCATTAGTTCCTATTGTTTTTTACAGGTACAAATATGTCGTTAAGAGTGCAAAATAAGGTCAGCTAGCACTTTCGGAGAGCCATCAGCAGCTCGGAAATTCGGCGGATAGGATTTTCTTTCCTAAAATTTTCTGCGGCGCAAATTTTCAGCTAAGAACGCCGAACAGATCAATCTGTAATAGCTTACAAAAATATGCCTTAGAAAGCTCTGAAACAATCTAAGAAAGCTGAAAATGATATTTCAAGTATTTTGCTGAACATTTTTCGTTGGGTGCCCCTGAAATTTGTTACCTTTTTTTCTCTACATTTTTCGTTGGAATCCCTGCTACATAAATTCCACATGACTAGCCAGTATATAGCATTAGATTGGGGGGGTGGGAGGGAGAAGGGGTGGAGGTATAGGCGTGTCCAGATTAAGTTTCACCGAATATAAAACAGTTGCCCTTAAAAAATTAAAACTAACTGCACGGGTAATAATAATAGAAAGTCAGAGCCATTTCCCTTTTCACGCAAAATTGTGCCAAAGCACTTCTAACAAAAATACCTTATAGCCCTTTTAAGATATTGGACCACTCTCCTTTCCATAAAATTACTAAAAGCAATTAAAATCCTAATTAAAAACTGTGATGGAGTCGAATAACAACTGGTTGTTTTCCCAACGGTCCGTAACAAAGTTATGCTACATTTTAGTAGAATACCCTCCAGGAGCTCTTCACAGCCGGTTTAAATGGCGTTGATATCTGACTTACAAAACTTGCTCTCCAGTTACGTTTTTTATTTTCAAGTAATAATAATAGTTAGAGTTAATTAGAGGCGTTTAGAGGCCATATACATAACCTTTAAAAAACATATAAGATACTACAGACGCATATTTGATTATTTTAAAATACCTACCCTTGTCTATTTTGGTCATTTTTGCAATTAAGCTCGTGATATTGCAGCGAATAACTTCACAATATCATTTCTCTTAAAGTTCAAGCCACGTACGTGTCTCACGTTTTGCCCATTTTCCGCTTACATGTCGTTATCTGTTTTAATTTTCTGGGCAGAAGGTTTTTCAAGAAATCCAAAAAAAGCTTTGAAAGCTTTAATGCTTGAAGGAAAGAAACACAGTGATTATAAGTGTGCGTGGTGTCAAGTTATGTGGTAAGGATGTTCGACTGGGTACTTTCAATTGGTACTTGTTCGTTCACTCAAGCCGCATTTACACGACGCTCACTTTGGGCACGGCACTCCTATATTTTGAATATTAATATATGAAATGTTCATATATTTGATAAAAGATAGAAATATATGAAGACCATCGCAGTGGCGATATTTCAACTTAAGCAGTTGAAAGAAGAAACCTGGAAAAATTCAGGCTTGAACGGGAATCGAACCCATGACCTCTGCGCTACTCCTATATTTAATAATAATAATAATAATAATAATAATAATAATAATAATAATAATAATGGTTTAATAACACTCCAAAAATTAATTGGCTCTTCTATGTTACATAAATATCTAAATAATTATAGTGTATACATTACTGTTACTATAATGTAGAAGCTACTAAGATAAATTAATATTGAAAATAATATTTGGTACGCGGATGGCACGGCACTCCGCATTTACACCGCAAAATAGTTCAAATGTTTGACATGTTCATTTCTTGAATGGCGCCCCTATTATGTGCGTAGGGCACTCTGAAATTTGAGCCGTTTAACTTATTAATCAGCAGTAGGCAAGTAGGCAGCAATCGCGCAGGTTAATTCAACATTTTTAGACACTTTCGCGCTCCGATTCGCCGAAAAGGCCAGGCGAGGCACTGTCAGTACACCCCGCAGTTTTCTCTTGAACGTTCACATTTTCTAAGAAGATCTCAATTACTTTCTTACGACCAAAGACCGATCGGAGTTATGGTGGGTCCAATTTTCCTCAGCTGCAGTTTTTTAGGGATTCAGAGTCGGCCGATGACGTCATATTTGTTGGGTTAAGAGTGGCTGCACATGTGCAGCTGAGAATTGGGTACGCGGGCCCGTTTTTTGGCGGGTCGAGACTACCTATGGAGGTAGTCTCGGCCCTCCTAAATTTTTGGTACGCGGGCCGATGCAATTTGCATTTACACGACAACAGTTAGGAGAGCCGTGCGTTAAATTATGGGTCCGCGTACCTAAAGGAGTGCGGTACCAAACATTCGTGTCGTGTAAATGCTGCTTGTGATAAGGGAAACTGTCCACAGTAACAAATATGTTTTGAGCTGCCAATCATCTCCATGAACATGAATATCTCAGTATCCCGTCCCCTAAGAACGGGGAAGAAAACAACTCCCTCAGCGTAGCAGAGCTGTTCTTGCTGCTCAAGTCCACTGTGAAGACCGTTGTTCTCATCGCCTTGGTGGGCTGTTCGCTTGGGTCTCTAGTGCGGACCGTTGTATCAGAAGAACCATTCAATTTGAAACAGCTGAAAACACAGTAGATAAAGAGGACAGCTATGAAGGATATGAAGACGCCAACGCCCCTGTCGACAGCGATGACGATGATGAAGAAAAAGAAAAAGAGCGGAATGAAGAACGAATGTGCGAAGTCACAAATGGAGAAGACGAGGTTCTTAAGAAGCCTGAGGACGCTGTTGATGATCCTGAAAGGTAACTCTTTTCTTGTTGAGAAACCGTACGTATAGATAAACTGTTTCACTTCGCTAGGTTTTATTAAGAAAAATCACTGCCACTACATAAATAGTCGGCTCTGAATAATCTATCAAGTGATTTTGAGATATAACTCGTGCGCTCTAAAAACAAAACAAAACAAAACAAAACAAAATCAAAAACCAAAAACAACATCATCTCTTGTTTATGGTCAGAGTTGTTTTGTATTTACAATTCCTTTCATTCTGGATTCATTTGGTCTTCGATTCTACTGCCCATAAAATATTTTGTTGAGGACGGGAGTAAGTTTTTCGCTAACTACAAATACTAACTGAAGGTTCTACTTGTTTTAGGGTAAATTCCATTCCAGAAGATCCGATAAAAATAAAATGGCACTGGCGTAGACGCCGTCGTCGCCGCCGTCGACGTGGTTGGGGAAAGAAGTAAGAACCCTAAACAACGGTTTCTGAGGAAAGACCCAGGCCAACAGGCGAAGCTCTTTAAAGGCAAAGTTCGGGTGCGGCAAGAAACAAAGACTTACGTTACCTTTAGATTGCTTGTAAAAGCTAAAATTGCATAAAAATATAACTTAACCTGAAATAAAGCTCAACAATGACGAAGTAACTATGACGAGATGTTTTACTTTGTTTCAACCCGAGTTTGTATGGGTAACTAACGCCATTTCCATTTCCAAAGTTACTTGACGATCATTTCAACATCGGGGCGAAAACTTCTAGGGCTGATTTGGAAGATTATCGGTCAGGTTGACGTCTTTAAACCAAATGAGCGCTTCAGGTTGTTAAACGTTTGATTAAACACAGCAAATAAAAACGGTCTCTGAGAAAGTCAAGAATAACACATATCGTTTCAGTTTATAAATTTTCAAAGACGCTCAACCTGGTTTTGCGGAGCTAAACAGTGGCCTTTTTTCGACGAAAGCCATTTCCGAGAAACCTCCCAGTTAGAAAAACAGAGCTATTAAATAGCTTGTCTCTGAATGACTAAGACTTTGCGTTTTTAGACGGACCACGTTTACTTCAGTTGTTATTCTAAATTTAGCTCAAGCAAAGTTTCCTTCAACCCGTAATAAGGAAATAAATTACCCTAAACTTATGGCGAAGACTTGGGTAAGTTATTCCTACAGTACTCAGAAAAAATCTACATTTCGATATGCAGATGTTTTCGGAGCCAACATCTGAAGAGAAAAGTTTATTTTGAGAACCAGAGTATTAAGCCAAAGAGCTAAGTGTGAACACTTTTAAGAATCTAAGAGCTATGTGAAAGAACTGTGATGGCCAACTTAAAACTACCGAGATAATACCTTATGATAGACAAGACAAAATGACTGGTATTATTTTCTTTATTATTTTATTGATATAAAGGCAAGGGGATAAAACCTAAAAGGAAAATACATTTTTTCGTACAACATACATCGAATCAGAAACGAAAAATAGTTGCGCACAATTGAGTACATGTATGGTTTTTACACGATCCTATCTTTTAATTTATTAGCAATACAGATGTAAAGGTAAATTGCCACGAGCTGCAATGTTTGTTGTCGGGGATCTTTTCAGTAATTTGGTACTTGTAGTGGCTTTTGTTTCTGTTAGCTTCGTAGCTACTTGAACTTCGTTCACAGTGAACAAGACCAGCATTCATGTGATTGACTTCTTATCTCATTTCTATTTTAACCTAGCTGTACCAAATCTCGTCCTATTTGCGAGTGTTACAGTAACAAATTACCGTATGAAAACTTACACATTGAACACCACTTAAATTGGGAAAGTCCTGTTCAACGATCGTTGCCTCCTCTGTGTTGTGTTGCTTGATGTTATCCTTCTCGGCACTGACTCCTAAAAGAGACAAATGAACATCCACCGGAGTATCGCACAGTATCGAGCAGAGTCAGGACAGTGTAGATAGTCGCCTATATTTTGGGCGTGGCGGAGAGGTGAAGGGGGAGGTGGTAGAACTTTCCTGTAAAAGCTATACGAGTATGTTCAGCCAAAGAAGGCAATGTGTTTGAACCATTTGGGTGGAGGGGGAACCAAAATTCAGAAGAGTTCCCCTCCCCTTGGATCATGGTACAGTGGAACCCTGATATAACGAACCCCTATTCAACGAAGACCCCGCGCTATAACGAACGATATTCTTTAATCCAGTAAAAGTGAAATGTATGGAAACGTACTCCGATGTAACGAACTCCTGTTCTAACGAACGCATTTTGCACGTCCCTTTGCACTTCGTTACATCGGGCCACTTATTAGGATGATTGTATACTTCTTGTAGAACCTCATTTAAAATCGCAAATCAAACAAATATTTAAGATATCTTATAATTAATTAATTTTACAAGTGTAATAAAATATGGGGCCCAAGAGAGACAATTTTCTTGTAAATAATTGTAATAAATAAATCTGTCCGTTGCTCGCAGCAAATGCAATTTGTTTCAGTTTCGTATCTTATCACTTACCGTGGTACTTCACGTTTCGTCCATTATGAAATGGAATCACCGACCACAACGGGGAATAATATTCACTAAATGCACTGATCCATTCAACAGCAAGCTTAGCCTGAGTGGCAGGCGCCTAAATTATTCGCAAGCGCGAACTGAGCGCGAGGCGTGAGACGCGGACTCAGGCAAACTCTTTAATTAAGGTAGTATCGGCTTACGGGTCCAATGTGCCCCAAAAGAACCAATTTTGAAGCAAGTTATCAACTTTGCTCAAATTTATGATTGCCCTACCCCAGGGTTAATTTTACCGTAGAATCCGAATTTGAAATCAAAAATGTCAATTTCCTGACAGAAAGGTGTGAAAATTAACACCTAAAAATGTCACTCAAATTTAAAATTCTTTTCTTTTCTTCGTTTCTTTTTATTTGAAAACTTTCTAATTTGCACTATCAAACATCTATGAAAAAGGTTTCTTGTGTGACTTAGCCGCCATCCAGGTGAAAATCCTACGGGAGAAAATCAAATAGCTCCAAACGGGGCACATGACACACCACAACATCGATCGTATGGCGGCTAAGTCAGGGAAAATAGCCCCATTTGTGTTTGTTAACTCTGGCAAATTTCAGCAGAATTGATTAAAATGTGTGGAAAATATTTCTTTTTTTTACCTCACACGCGCTAAGAATCCGTCGAATTTTGCACGTCTTTACGCTTTCGTTTGCTCAATTCTCGTCCGCCATGTTTGTTTGGGGCACTCATTTCGTGGAAGAAACGAGGAAAATGACGCATTTCGAGCGTGTAACACGTCCTAGAATCAAACAATCACAGGGTCCCTAGCAACCGCGATAAACAATAACACTGCGATCTTTTTGCCAGCGGTATCAATGCGCACAAGCCACTGCGCATACATGTCGCGCGTGTTCGAGGTAGCTATCGAGTAATCACGCGGGTGTTTGGTTTCCTCGGCGCAAGAGATTCAATCAAAACAGTTTTTCCTGCGGTTATCGGGTGAATTTTTCTTTTTGAATGGACTGTGAAAGGGAAATGAAATGTACTGTGGAAATATTGGCATTCTCTCGCGTTTAAAGCACTCAAGAGAAGTTCGATTTCGTATTTTCGTACGATCGAATACGCAGACATGATAATATTCAGTAATATTCTGGCTGGCTCGTTTGCCTAGAAACTAGAGAACAGTTTCATTCGTGTGAAAGAGATTATAAACGTAGTTATGATGTCGACGTCGCCGGGGTACTAAATATCGGGAGTTTATCGGGGAAACATTCAGCTGTGTGGACCACATGCTTCAAGAACAAAGATTGAAGATCTCACCCATTTTAATAGCAATGGAAATACTCTGATGAAAGAGGAGTTTGTGTGCACGGGTAATACTTGTAGTAGGATGTAGTTGTGACAGGTAATTGTGACATTTCCCATTTGATTTGTCAACTTTTCCTTGTTGCATGAATGCGCGGTACGCTTTTCGTTTGGTTGTGTAATATTACGATAAACTAAACTTGCGTTTTTCTATTAAACGTGTGAGATATCAAAATACCAGCAGAGAGTCAGTTAATATTCTGGTTGATGTAGCTTGTCGTTATCTGTTTTCATTTGCTCTTAATTTCTTTCGCTTGCCCGCTATAGATTCGAAGACATCCAGCCGTGTGCAAGACCGGAAGGGAGTCTACACGCAAAAATCTAAGATGGCGGCTCAAAATGACGTACCCTCCCTTCTCTTTCTCCGGAACTAGCGATCAGTGAGCCGTTATTTTGTAAATAACAACATAACAACACATAAGCTACACAATAAGCGAAAAAACGAAGCTGTAGCTGTTAGGTTTCCGAAACATTCGATTAGTAGCACACCCAACAAGCGTCTTCGTATTACATCAAAACTGATAGAATATCAAAATGTCTCTTTTCGTCTCTTCTAGAAAAGAACAAATTATTCCATTCGTGTTTCCTGTTTTCGCTTGTCAACACAATCTCTTCTATGTATTACCATTGTTTAAAACACTGAATGTAATCTTATAGTTAATTAAATTTTAACTATTAGGTGTCCCCGATTAGTAGGCTACATGTAGCTGCTAGAAGACAAGACACATTAATAAAGTTGTTCAGTTCAGTTCAGTTCATCTCTTGAATAACAATCGCCAATGGACAGAAGACGCAAAGGTGAATTGAATCTTCCAACACAGAATTCCATTTTCAGTCATGTCAGAACAAAGGCGGCCCAAGCTCAAGTTGTGTGTCATATGATAATTATTGCGAAATAGCGGTCAAAGCGAAATTATAAGAGTTTGTATGGGGATATTTACGATATGCTTTAGAAAACACAAATACAACAAAGTTCTGAATAAAAATACCTTATCTTGCTTCCATGGTGTCTTACTTGCTGTCTGTGCCCTTACTTTCCCGATTTGTGACGATTTTTGCGAGTTTTAGCTCCCTAACCGAGGGAGCTAAAACTCGCAAAAATCGTCACAAATCGGGAAAGTAAGGGCACAGACAGCAAGTAAGACACCATGGAAGCAAGATAAGGTATTTTTATTCAGAATTTTGTAGTATTTGTGTTTTCTAAAGCATATCGTAAATATCCCCATACAAACTCTTATAATTTCGCTTTGACCGCTATTTCGCAATAATTATCATATGACACACAACTTGAGCTTGGGCCGCCTTTGGTCAGAAAAATCAAATATTGCACCATACAAGATTATTACGTAATCAAACCAGAAATCGACTGTTCTCTTTGGCATTTGAAATCTACCTCAAAGAGGGAAAAAAACGCTAGAATCTACTCTAGGTTAATTTGGCGAATCAAAACATTTAGCGATGAAAACAAGCCTAGGCCTAGTCTTGAATAAAATGCCTAAGACTTGATTTACAAGAGAAACCTTAACCACGGGTGTTACGAACGTTGAGGCTCAGATTTGCCCCCAAATTTTAAAAAAATGTATGGGCTTAAATAAGAACATCCTCAGGCTCAGCCAAATTTTACGCGTTCTTATAAATAAAAAAGATTGTCGCTCGATATCACCTTTCGACAAGTAGTCACCCAAATATACAGGTTACGCAATTTATTACTGTATTGGAAAATACTTAAGAATACAAGGGCTGGAGGAGAATTCAAAGGTCACGGTTTGTTATGGAATTTCTTCTGCGGGTTTCCATTTTTGTGATATATTTTTTGGTGCATTTTCCAAAATAAATCACACAAAATTTAGTTATCTTTGATACCCAATAGGAAAAAATCCGTGAATCAAGGTGCCCACGACGACTGAATAACTCCAGCTTGAAAGGGCCCGTCTTTGATAAACCACAGGTTTCCTTGTTCTTAATGTACTCAAACTGACAGCGAGGACAGGATTTCGGAGTTAGCTTTATCTAATAGAGGAAGAATTAACAATGGCGGAAACGATAACTTTATCCATGTTCACTATTTTCATTCTCCGTGTTTTTTGTTGTCTTTTCCTCTCCAGGTGTTCTTTGTGGTTTCAAAAAGATGTTGATATGAAAGTTGGTGAACAGTTGTTTTTGTGGGCGTTTCAGTAGTCGTGTTAGTTCTGAAAGAGTAATACCAAAGGCAATATTCCCTTGTACTGAAACATCTTCTCTCGTCTATTTTTGAATATAAGCCTCGTAAGGCTTGTGATATTATCATTCATCGCTTGCTTTCTTGAACCTTGATCAACCTGCTGTTTGCGCGGTTAATTTGAAAGCCTGAAGCAGACAGCTGAAGAGACTGAGGCACAGTTGTTGTGCATGTGCATACAGTCTTTGGCTGGATTAGAAGCATTCTCGTCCCCAGGGCCCACGATCCCTTTGGTCTGCGCCAGGGATCGAGAGCTCTGGCCTAGACCTTTAGGGTGGACTGCCATTCTCGTCCCCTCGATCCCTGGCGCAGACCAAAAAGATCGTGGGCTCTGGGACGAGAATGGATTAGAAGTCACGCAAATAGCAGTTTTCAATTGAGTGTCGAAAGTAATGTTGTGTTTGCTTTGGTTTTGCATTACTAGGCTCTCTGATTGGTTAAAAAAACTCGCGCCACTTTCTCAACCAATCAGGCGTAAAACCAAAACCAATCGTGACTTGCTCGCACGCGTTTTCCCGCGCTTAGCGCCAATTGCTTGTATTTGATTTGATTTCTGATTGGTTCATTTTGTGTTTTGTTCCTGTTGTGATTGGTCAGAGTAATTGCTTTGGTTTTGGTTTTACGACACTCATTTGAAAACCGCTACAGGTAACGCAATCTTACAAATCACATACCATTTATTACAGTAACTGTATTGCAATACTGAAAATGCAAGGGCTGTAGTAGAATTCAAAGGTTAAAATCTATCAACTACGGTTTGGCGTGAAATTTTGTGGGTTTTCATTTTCGCGACATGCATTTTTTGCAAATTCCAAAACAGATCCCACAAAATAAAAAACTTCACTCCCACTTCTCGAGTAATATTAAATACTGAAAGAAATATCACAGCCGATCCATTTCACGTTTCACCCCAAAAATGAGGCAAACCGTAAGATTACTAAAGCCAGTCAAAACCAGACCTAGTTTAAGACATCACCGCATCTGTTTGTTGTCCCAATAATCCGTTACAAGATTACACTACATTTCAGTAAAATACCCGCCCGACGTTCTTGCAAGTTTAAAGGGCGGTGATACCAAACATCGAAAACTTGCTCTCCCGGCAACTGCTTCTCATTTGTAAAGAGGCGTATAAGCTGCCACACTTCTGGAAAAAATATTACATGCTACGGACGTACTAGTTTGATTATCTTAAAATATCTACACTTGTCTATTTTTGTAAACAAGCCTGTGATATTGCAGCGATTAACTTTAAAATACCCACGATAAATCAACCTTTTATCGGAACTTCAACCCACGTTCAAGCGTCAGATCTTCCGTCAATTTGTCGTTGTTTGATTGAATTATCTAGGCAAATGTTTTTCAAGCTATGCAACATAAGGCAAGCAACAAAGAGAATATACCGTGTCACGGTTTCTGACGCCGTTTTGTGTGTGAGAATCTGATGTCGAATAATTTTCGTAAAACGTCCGTTCTGAAAAAAATATCAATGGTAAACTAATTATGCGGAAAGGATGTTGGACGGGCTTATCAGGTACTCGTTGGTTCACGTAAACATGGAAAACTGTCAACAATATAACGATATGTTTAAGGTGTCTCAGAAACCTGTTTATTTAAACAAACCCATTCAGAGTAGCGCAGGTCCACCATGAAGACCCTGGCTCTGATCGCCTTGGTGGCTTGTTCGCTTGGGTTTCTGATGCAGACCGTTGTATCAGAAGAACCATTTGAAACGGCTGAAAACCTGGAAGATGAAGAGGAAGGCTATGAAGGATATGGAGACACCAATGCCCCTGACTACAGCGATAGCAACGAGGAAGAAGAGAAAGGGCGGTATGAAGAACGAATGAACGCCCCTGGTGACAGTGATGACGATGATGAAGAAGAAGAAAAAGAGCAGAATGAAGACCAAATGAACGCCCCTGACGATGGCGATGTTAATCAGAAAGAAGAAAGAACCATTGAACAAGACGAGGTCCATGAAAAGCCTGCAGACACCGTAAAAATCGTGAAAGGTAAGTCTCTTCTCGTTGAGAAACCCTATGCAAATGAAAATTGTTCCACTTCGCTTATTTTTATTAAGAAAGCATCACTGCCACTACGTAAATAGTTCGCCCTGATTAATCTGTCGGGTGATTTTGATACACAAGGTCACTCTAAAAACAACACGTTGCATTTGTTATGAACAGAAATGAACTTGCATCGATTTGTGTTTCACTTTGAGTTCGTTTGATCTTCTACCCCCATAAAATAATGTTTGTTCGGCAGTGTCAGCTTCTCATGAAACGAAGTTGGAGCGTGGTTTGAGACAAGACGTTCCCGTTATGGTTTTACAACTTGAAGCGGCCTCACGATGGACAACAGCATCCCTCGTGGGGGTGTAAGGGGAGATACGTTGTTAAAAAAAAATCTGGAAATAAGCGTTGGCATCAATACGGTTTTACCTAATTCCAGGGGGGGGGGGGGGTACTCAATAAAGTTTTGTAAGGGGAGGCTCCGCCCGGAGGTTCAAAGCCTTCCCTTTAATATACTATTTTTTACCAAAATGGTTCCCCTTTAATGTACCTAGAGCAAAATTGCACTTCTTTCCTATACCTCAAGGATAAACCAAAACAATAGAATATACTGTACTCGCCACGTTTTTCCCGGGTTTTCAGTCGTTCTGATTCAGTTGCGTAGTCTTTTCTGCCAAAATGTGGCATCCGTTGATATACTTCGCTTTAGCCACTATTTCTTCTACTTTGCAGCTGATTTTGTGACCTCCCCTCCTTTTTATATACTGTGAGCTTAAAAAAGGCACCCCTTTCGGGCGGAGCCTCCCCGTATAGCCCACTATAGGGAGTATCCCCCCCCCCGGGCCTAATTCGAATTTCGACGGTGTTTTTTACATGCAACTTACATGCTACCTAACCAGAACCAAACAAAACGTTTCTCGTTTACTTCATGTTCTAATTGGAAGTTCTACTGGTTTTCAGTGTAAACTACACTCCAGCAGATCCGATAAAGTTCAGATTGCCGTGGCCATGGCGCAGACGCCGTCGTCGTCGCCGCCGACGTGGTTGGGGGAAGAAGTGAGCATTCTTTGGCAAAGGGTTCTCCTTGAAGACACCGACCAACAGGCCAAGCTCTTGACCTTTATAGGCAGTGTTCGGGTACAACAAATAAGAAAGAGAAAAACTGACATTAGATTACTTGTAACAGTTTAAATTGCTTAAATTGTACAACTTAAGCTAAAATAAAGTTCAGCAGTGATATTGTAACTATGACGAGGTGCTTACTTTTGTTGGAACCAAGTTTATCTGGGTGACTTGGAGTATTCAGTAGTATCCGTTTGTTTGGCACGCCATTCCATTCCCAAAATTACTTGACGATCACTTCAAGGTCAGCGTGAAAAAATCTAGGAATTCCCTTCACTAAAGTTCTTTAAATCAAATGAGGGAGGAAGTGGTTCAAAGTTTGACTAAACAACGCGAAAAATGGACTTTGAGAAAGTCTGCGATGTCACATATCGTTCCAGTTTAAATTCTCCTTTAAAGGCGCTATAATTGATTAACAGAGCTAAGCGGGGGCTTATTTAAGTGGCCAATTCCAAGAAACTTCCACACCCCAAAAAACATATGCTGCAAAACGACTGATTTTATTTTTATTTTATTATATGAATGACGTAAAGGAACGGGGATCATACACAAGAGAAAAATACATCATTTTCGTCCAACAATATAAGTCAAATCAGAAACGATATTGTTATGCACAATTGCGTACATGTGTGGTATTATATAGCCTCCGTCGCATTCTTTTTACTAGCCTCCCACGCAGTCGTTTTTAGGTTTTAAACGATCCTATCTTTAGAAGAGAATTGAGACTTCCGAAATGGCTTTGCACAAAAGGCCTGGTGCTCATCCATTAACATGAAAAGACCTTCCAGTTACGTGCAAATGAAACCAAATTTTAAATGAAAGGTTGTGTGTCAGGTCCCGCTTTCAAGGAGAGGTTAGGCAATTCCGAAATGGCCTAACTGCCTATACAATCAAACGACCAGAGAACTCCAAGGTGCAGTCATGCACATTTTTACCTAAATTTTGTCCATAAACTAGAACGTTTCGAGAAATATAACGCAGGACGTTTATGTACATTGTTCGATGTATAAATCATAAAACGCTTGCACCAGGGTAAAAAGGATCCTCTCGCGCCTTGCTGCACCATTCTAAGACCCTCTCGTCCAAGGCTTGCACTCGTTCCAACGTCACTTCTTCACTGTCCAGGAGTTTGACTATAGAAGACCTGTAAATCAAATGCATTGAAGTGAACGTCGTTGAGCTGTATCTTGCTGTGACAAGCGTTTGTTATTTCATGTATTTTTCACAATGAACATCATCTTCCATACATGGGTTAAACGAAGTTTAAGTTTGCCCTGAGGTCAGGGTAAATGGAGGTTAGCGGGTCAAAACTGGCTAACTGCGTTATGTTGCAGTTAGTAACATAGAAAGAGCCTCGTTGTATTTATGGGTACACAGTTAATAAACCATTGTCATCATAGTCGTCGTCGTCATCATCATCATCATCATCATCATCATTATTATATACCTACATCAGGTGTATTAATTATGTATAGGCTTTACCTCAGGAGTCTTTTAATGGCACCCAGGTCCCTGTTATTTTGACTCTGAATGCCCCTGAACCGGAGCCAGTTGGTGACCGCTTCTTTCTCTGATCCAAGTTTTAATAGCAGCTGCGTGTGCTTGTAAACTGTTCCAGGGTTATCTGGAGAATAACGAGATTATACGGTCAATCTCTGCAAAAAGGAGGCGGTCTTGTGCTTGGTGATTAAATTAAAACAAATCACTTTGCCTTGTACCAGAAATGCTTCTATAACACGAAGAGGAAGATATCTAGGGAAAAAACACATTTTTAGCGAAAATTCAAAGACAGAAGAGAAAAACTTGAATGGGCAATCCACCTCCATCCTGGCCATCCATAGAAAAAGAAACGTATTAATTGCTGCAGAAAACCACGGTAAGGTAATTTTAAACACGGGAAAGGTAAAGTCGCACACGAGCCATGAGGCTCACACGTACCGGAGCTTTAAGCCCGGTTTCTGTAGCATGAAGCAACTGAGAGTATTGCTAACCCCCCTCCCCCACCCCCCTGGACGGGATGCTAGTCCGTCGCAGTGCTACCCCCAGCAGTATGTCGCCGGTACCCATTTATACACCTGGGTGGAGAGAGACAATGTGGAGTAAAGTTTCTTGTCTAAGGAAACAACATGATGACAGGGACTGTGCGTCGAACCACCGACCTTCAGATCTGAAGTCCAACGCGCTAACCACTACACCACCGCGCCCCCAGAATTTTTAACGCAACTGGGCTCAGTTGTTCAAAGCAGGGTTAAGCTAACCCAGGATTAGCTTCAATTTTAAATTTCGTTATATAGCCGAACGATAAGGATTCCCGTATATTTTTTTTTTGGCCTATATTTTGACTTTGAAATTATGAATATATGAAATTCATATATTTGAACTGCGGAATGAAGAAATAAATGTAAAGAAGATCCTCGCAGTTATTAACGCAACTTATGCAGTTGCGAAAAGAAAGCCTGAAAAAATCAGGCTCGCCGGGATTCGAACCCTGACCTCCGCGATACCGGTGCAGCGCTGCACCGGTATCGCGGAGGTCAGGGTTCGAATCCCGGCGAGCCTGATTTTTTCAGGCTTTCTTTTCGCAACTGCATAAGTTGCGTTAATAACTGCGAGGATCTTCTTTACATTTATTTTGACTTTGGTTGCTTTCAAACAGTCACCAGACTCTTTTGAAATAAGAGAAACAGGGACCTTAGTTAAATTTTAATCCCAGGTTAGAGTTGACCGGCTTTCGAACAACCGGGCCCTGAAGTATTATTTTTGGGTCTTCCTGATTCCAATATGTCTTTTAGTTTAAAACTAAAAATAGGTGACATAGAGCCTTTAGGATTTTGCAACTGAAGACTAAAAAAAAAAACAAAGAAGAAGAAACAGCAACAAAACATTGTGTACGATACGGAAACCACATACCATTTTTTTTAAGAAAGTGAATCTGCGAGAGTGATTAGAATTTAACCTCTATCTTGCATTGTCAGTACACTCTAACGCACAAACGGATGAGAATGGAAATGCACAGAACAAGCATTTATAGAAATGTCTAGCTACCAGTAAGGAGAACTGAGATGTCAATCTTGAAACTGAAAGAGTAACACGTCACCTGGTAAACACTCCAAACTGAGATGCAACTGATGCAAGGCATCATGGTTCTGACCCAGACCCTCTAAGGTTGAAGCTTTCTGGTTGTATGCTCGTACCTGTCAGCAAAATATTGCATTAACAAAACGAGTGTCACGGGCGGCTTGAGAAGGGAGAGTTACTGACGGCACTGCTCTGAGGACCCGATAGCAAAGGACTTTTCTGTTTTGATTTGAATTGCGTCTTTGGCAATTAATTGAGGTCTCGATTGTTTTGTAAGAGGGGGTTCAATACCGGGCAGCTTTTAAGACTACGTGCAGCCCCTTGTTCCGCTCAGGGATAGAAGAGCGAGTAGAACACGCGAATGACGGCGAAAGTCGACAGCCGCGTGGTAACGTAACGCACGTGTGGGGAGCTCCTTTCCAGCTCCTCCTTCTGATTGGTTGGAATTTTCTTTCAACCAATCAGAAGCACTACCAAGATCTAGGTGGTGACACGTCATCAGTATGGAATTTCTGCGCTCGTTACTCAGACGTCGTTTTGCGAGGGTTCAAGAGGCGACCTCGTGAAAACGTCGGCTGTTTTCTCAGGCTATCTTTCGCGGGCATTGTCATGTTCTTCTCGCCCGACTATCCCTAAGCGAAGGAGGGATTGCTCGTAGTCTAGGTAGCTCTAGATGGATTGCCGGGTACGGCACTTGTTGCATGAAACTTGACATTACATTGAACTGTATGAACTACACTCACCTTTAATTTTACGAGCTTGTTCGGTTCAAAATTTTGCGACTGTTCCATCGACAGAGTGCTGTCTCCTTTCAAGAAAAAAGGAAGCCACTTGTTAGTCCTGTTCAGAACATGTTTGTCAGCGGCGGATCCAGGAAATTTCGATAGGAAGGTTCCAAGTGACAGCTTGTACCTGATATTTAGACAAATTCTCCTTACTCGTTCCATAAGAAATGTGCGGACAACAGTAAGGAGAGTAAGGATTTTCATATCAGGGCTTAAAGAGTTTAGCAAATTTAAAACAATAGACTAGAATTCCTGATAAGTAAGCTTGGACTACTGTAGTAGATATAAAATGACAGTTCTGAAACAAGGCTGTTGACCGTGGGAGTGCCAGGGGTGCATGATAATCCCCTAGAGGGCTGACGTCAGTGGAAACGATGACATCATAACCCAAAATAGAAGAATGAAGGCATTCGAAACGATGACATTATAATCTGAAATTAGAATAGTGACGTCATATTTAAGGCTTATTATTCTACCCCCCTTCCCCCCCCCCCCCCTTTTCGCCCCTTGGTGACATCATCAAGGAAGTTAGCTAAAAATAGATAATAGATCACTGCTAAGGATGATTTAACAGAAATATTTCAGAAAGCAAATTTCTAAAAAGATAACGGAACTCTATGAAAATTCGTTGTGGAATATTTTTGTCATAATTTCATATTAATTTAGACATCAATTGAAGCTTCATCTAAAAATGATATAGGTGAAATAACCGTGAGAAATATGGATAACTGACATTAAACGACAACGGAAAAAAGAAAAGAGAAATCAGCGAGGTTCTTAAACGCCACAAGCTCATAAAGTTCATTACAACTGGCAACTGGTGCGTCCTGGCAACAGGACTAGGATATCTACGACTTTGTCTACCAGTAAACTACCTTTCTGAACGCCTTAGAATGGTCATATACAATCGTTAAGACTATGCCTATGCTTTAGCGCTTATAGAAGCGCTAAAGCTCAATAGTTCGTTACACTCTAGAAACAATAGATTTTCAAAGTTGGAATTTTTAACACCACGTTACAGATGGGTGTCAGTAAAACACGGGGTCGGGGTCGGGGTCGGGGTCCATTGTTCTTTTGTTTCGTTTTCGGTTTTATGTTTTGGTTAGGGCAAGACAACAGAAAACGAAACAAAAGAACAATGGACCCCGACCCCGACCCCGACCCCGTGTTTTACTGACACCCGTTACAGATTAAAGACTGAAGGAGGAAGTACGTTTTTAGTAACCGCCATAGAACAATGGAATATGTTAGGAGCAGACCTAAAAACGGAAATCACCGTGCT
The DNA here is from genome assembly GCA_964030785.1 of Siderastrea siderea. Lineage (NCBI taxonomy): Eukaryota > Metazoa > Cnidaria > Anthozoa > Scleractinia > Rhizangiidae > Siderastrea > Siderastrea siderea. Next base: position 62,207,438 of record OZ034967.1, read on the forward strand.
TTGCACCAGAAATTGTAAAAAAATCAGCAATTTTTACCTCATTTTTAATTTTCTATATAATTTCATTTCAATTTTTATATTAGTTTTTATCAATTAATTTCTTTCTTTCTTTTGTTTTTCATTACATGTATATATTTATATTTATGTAGTAGGTTTTAGATTTTTATATAACTCATTGTAAATATTTTTTAGATAATTCATTGTAAATATCTTAGAAAGTTAGGAGGGCCACAAGTTTATTAGTGCTTCAAACTATTTCGTGCTACCCTCATTAAATAAAGTTATTATTATTATTATTAGTATTAGTATTATTAGTATAATGAAGTGTTTTCTTGAGGAAATGTGTCGAAGACTTGAAATCGGGTTGCGAATACGACGTCAGACCTCTTACGGTTTGCGGCTTGTAAGAACAAGCGGAGAATATCGGGGGCTCAAAGTTTGCAAAATGAGTAATGGCAAACGGATTTTCTGAGATTTGCACTGACAATCTCCGTCGTGTTAGTACCAGTTGGCCTAAAACAGCGTTTTGTGTACCCAGGGATCTAATTGTCAAAAAACAGGTAAACTGTGATGGTTGATTTTCGCCGTAGTAGCACTTTAATGTGACAGTGTGATAGGGAAGCAGGAAAGGAAATTAAAATTAAATTGGACGAGTTATTAAAAACGCAAGCTATACACACAAAATTCTTCAAAGACATCAGCTCCAGACAGGAGCTCCTGGCTTCGGATAAAGTTACCGATGGGAGCGGCTTGTCACTTACAAATCACTCTCACT